>OY804589.1:84940790-86275583 GCA_963680875.1 Bathymodiolus brooksi | reverse complement strand
TAGATGATGAAGGAGGAATAAACACAGATGATAAAACTAAATCAGAGTTACTGAATAAATTTTTCCAAAGTGTATTCACTGTGGAAGCAGATAGTCAAAACGCCCCAACGCTTAATCAACGATCCAATAAAAAGTTATCGACAATAGAATTCAACCCAGAAATTATACAAAAACATCTAGAAAAGTTAAAAGTTACCAAATCGCCAGGGCCGGACCAAATGCACCCCAAATTTTTAAATGAGACATCTAAAAGCATATCTACACCGTTGGCGCATATTTTTAATATATCAATGCAGACTGGAAAACTGCCAGATAATTGGAAAAAAGCAAATGTTACACCTCTACATAAAAAGGGACCTAAAAATCTAGTAGAAAATTATCGACCTATCAGTTTAACATCAATAGTATGTAAGACAATGGAAAAATTTATCAGAGATATCATTTTGGACCATATGGAAAAACACAAATTATTTACTATCCATCAGCATGGATTCAGAAAAGGCAGATCTTGCGTTACACAATTAATTGAAGTTTTAGATGACTGGACAGAACAACTCGACAACAAAAATGCAATAGATACCATATATTTAGATTTCCAAAAAGCCTTTGACACAGTACCTCACCAGCGTCTCATTAACAAATTACAAAGTTACGGCATATGTGGAAAAATTTTAGGCTGGATTAAAGACTTTCTTGTTAATAGAAAACAAAAGGTTGTAATAAATGGTACGGGCTCAAATTGGATATCAGTGACAAGTGGAATTCCTCAAGGAAGCGTTTTGGGACCGATCCTATTTACAATATATATAAATGACCTACCTGATGTTGTTCAAAACATAGTAAAACTTTTTGCAGATGACACCAAATTGTATGCTGTGGTTAATGAGGAAAAGCAACAAATCAGTTTGCAAAATGATATAGATAGTTTATTGAAATGGTCAGACAGGTGGTTATTGAAATTTAACAAGTCAAAATGCAAGCATATACATTTAGGACCTAACACCAACATAAAATATAAAATGAGAGAAAGTAATATACAGCAAGTAACAGAAGAAAAAGATCTAGGGATAATAATCGACGACAAGCTTAAATTCAAACAACACATTAATCTACAGACGAAAAAGGCAAATCAAAGATTAGGAATGATCAAAAGAAGCTTCGATTTTATGGATAAAGATATGTTTCTAACTGTATTTAAAAGTATCGTAAGGCCACACCTAGAATATGGCAGCAGTGTATGGTCAGTGATATACAAAAAAGAAGCCATACAATTGGAAAATGTTCAAAGAAGAGCCACCAAACTGATTAAAAATATACAACATAAAACCTACACTCAAAGATTGAAATATTTAGGGCTACCATCACTCCAATACAGAAGACTCCGAGCTGACATGATTGAAACTTACAAAATCCTGAACAATATTGATAAAGTGCAATATGAGCAAATTCTTCCTTTAAGTCAAACTACCACTAGGGGTCACAGCAAGAAATTATATAAAAAGAACTGTAGAACAAATGTTAGGAAATATAGCTTCTCGCAAAGAGTTGTGGATGAGTGGAACAAAATACCAAAGAAAGTAATAGACTCGCAGACAATCAATACTTTCAAGAGCCAATTGAACAATCATAGGAAAAATCTGGATATAAAATTTTCACCAGATATCTACCAACCGGGAGATGAAAAGAATTTATTAAGAAGGGTCCAAGGGGCTGAATAGCCCATATTCCAGACCTCGGAAACAGATGGACAGATGGATGACATAAAAACCTTTCCTGTATTCCTACCATAAATGTGTGCCAGTTTGCATTCGGAAATCCTTGGACTCTTCAATGAATAAGGTACATCACGGATTTTGACATTTTGGGATAGATCAAGATAAGGAAAATGTATTATATTGACTGTTTTTGTTTTAATTTCAATGTGTTCTACATATGCATAGAACCAGGAGATCATATTATTTCCAATTACAGGCATAAGATAACAAAATATGCGAACCTCAATGAATTTTAGCGATAGATTCCAAGTGCTATTGTCGATCGTTTTCTGTTTACAAATATGAAAACCCGTCGTCTGCAACATTCAACAACTACGCATGAATAATTTTCTCCCAAAACACGAGTAATCTAGCGGGGTATCTATTTATAAAAGCATTTTTTTAATTCATGTTTTGAAGGAACAATTAGGGGACATACTTTTTATTTCGTTCGTAATTGCGTCCGGTGAGGCTATTATCTTTTATTTTGAATGAATTGTGTAGCCGATTTGTTATGGCGTTCATCGGGAGTTTCGTAGAAAGAGATTTTTTTTATTAGAATTTTATTAAAAGTTTATTTCGATTTTGCATAGAGTAAATAATCAAAGAATTGGGAATTTTTCATTGAAATAGATTTCTTTTGCGTTTCTAAATTATCAATTGATCTATTTTTTAAACTTCCGGTGAGCAGATTTTTGGCTATCAATATAGAAGGAAAAATCGGACAGCTTACCGTTAGAAGGACTTCGTCCTTTATAATCAACGGGAAACTACGATAGTGTCAGATTGAAAGCCATATTTACAACAATGCACAAAAATATTTAAAACGCTTACCTTGCAAACTTATTTTAGTTATATTTTATCAAAATTGAAGCGTACACGAAACCAAATGACGTCTGATCTTTACGATTTAAACTGGAAGTCTTCATATGACGTCATGTTGTTGATGTACCAAAGACGTCAACAATATTTCGCGGAATTTTAATTTGTGTGATTTTTATACGCTCCCGAAGTTCGGGAGCGTTAATGGTAGATGTATGAATATGTACTACTATGACACTTCAAAATCTTCAACAATATGGCTGCCAAACCGGAAATAAATTTTTAAAAAAATCACGTGACCTAAACCGGAACTCTAGTCGAAATAAAAATGAAGCAATGTTCGGTAGCGGATACGAAAACTGTCCGGAGTTAGGTGGGGTTATTTTTAAGCTTGATATTTTGTAAACAGGAAGAAAAATTACTGTTCTTCGGGAGCGTTTCAGGTTGCACCTGTCTCATATTACCAGGGATATGCAAGAATGATAGGTTCTTACAGACGTTCTTGGGAAAGACCGGGTGATCTTCCACGAGTGATAGAAATTTTATGTCTTTTCGCGAGTGGAGCGCAGCGAAACGAGCGAGAAGACACAACAATTTCTATCACGAAGATCACCCGGGCTTTCCCAACAACGCATGTAAGTACCTATTTCTACCGTAAACCAACAACTTTCACTATCGCGAACTCCTAGAGACGCCCGCCATTGATCAGTAAAAATTTGTGTTCTATTTTGCATACATTATCAGATCAATATCATTGAGCGTTATGAAATACACACTAATAAACTAAGTAGCTTTCTACTGATATTTGAGCTTTTCTCACTAATATTTTATTGAAAGAACATGCCAGAAGACCAACTGGATGATGAAAGCTGATAACTGACCCGTGGAAAAAGGTCTGTTGTATTGTTGAGGTTCAGCAAAAGGTAGGTGTTTTATACATCATTTTGTAGATAAATTATCGTAGTTTCAGATGATGTAGGCCATTCCTCCATGCTGGCGTCCGTCGAGTTGAAAAAACGCGAAAATCGCGATGACCTAGATTTTTTTACAAATGAACGGTTACGTACCTTGTGGTATATATAGTATCTAGGTATAATTTTTTTTCCAGAAACAAGTGCCTGTGTTTTTTAGTCAAACTGTTGCGAAAATTGGAAAAAGCAAAATTAAAAATTTTACGATTTCAGCTTTATCTTAAGCCATTCAAATAAAGGCATCAAACATTCTGAAGATTTTGATAAAAAAAAATTCAAACGTGAATACCTGGGTCGTATTATAGATAATGTTGATTTTTTTCATGAACAGTCATGTGTGGATTTTATTTTTCATCAACAGTCGCTTGACTATTATTAATTGGTAATAATAGTAATGTGATTTCTATGTGATAATGTTTGTCAGCGACTTGCGGCAGGTCGGTGGTTTTTTCAGGGAACTCCGGTTTCCTCCACCAATAAAACGGGCCGAATAAAATTGACCGTCACAAAACAAGAAGTGTACTGTTTCATTTCAACGGTAATACAAGCTATTTAACAACCTCTACACTAAATACAAAATATATTTGGGTGGTGTTGATTAAATTACATGATAGTGCTACATATGATGATAGAAGAAAATCATATGAATGGTTAAAGCACCAAGCATTCAAATGCAACTTATCTCTTTGAAGGTTTACTTTTTAAGGAATCAATCTTATCGGGACAAATCCGCCAATCAGAAGCAATAATTAAACTGTTGAACTTTCTTGCATAAGGTTCTTGAAATTCGGACACGTATTATACGAGTGATTGTTGTTGCTTAACGCCAATTCGGCAATTTTTCAGCTATATCATGGCGAGAACAAGTTAATTTTCAATGAGATAATGATGAGGTCCGCTTTGTACTAGAACAACACGCTGAGTTGGATTTTTATAGTGCTAGATCACTAAAACAACAGTCCGCGGATAGACATGTCGCCCCACTCGGACACATTATCCTGATTCCGAGTCGACCAGTATTTGCTCTTTCTCCTTAATGCTGCGTGCTTACCAGAGAAGCAACAAATATCAATTTGTATAGTCTTTGGTATGACCCGATCGGGGCTCGAACCCACGATCTACCGCAATCGAGGCGAGCACTCTAACCATTACGCCTCCGATGCGGTTCGCATTATACGAAGCTGCATGGACGCGGACGAGACACACATTCATGTCATTAAGGGGACGACCATTTAACTTTTAGGATGTTTTTTTCTGAAAAAAAAAAATATTAATTATGTGGTGAAATTTTAAAGAAACAAAATAAGTTTACACGACGAAAGATGCAAAAATATCATTAATCCGGCCCTACAGTTCTCAACGAGAAATTTATGATAAAAATTTGAAGGGAAATTACTGATTTTTTTCATGTCCAAAAAATAAAAATCTTATTTGTGTTTCCTGTGAAAAAAATATATCGCTGTGGTGGAAATGATTAGTTTTCTGTGTAGTGTTTTGTAGATCAGTGATTGTCCTTTTTCTTTTGGCCATTGTATTGCCTGCCCTTGCGCTTGGGGATCTTAAAACACATGACTGCCTGATAACAACATCGTGAGATCAATATTTTATTCTTACTTATTACAATAAAGTATGGAAAAACAAACAATATATTTGATAATTCATAATTCATCTAATACAGTACATATAACGATATAACGTGCATGTTTTAACATAGTACACGGATGTCAGGTTTGATTTACATATTCGGTGTTGTGTTTATAACGGTCCTTTTGTTATCATTACTAAGAATTTCATTGATATAGTCGACTATCGTTTATGAGTCAGTGGTAAATGTGTAGTATTACTTGGAATTTTTAGTGGTATGATTTTACTTTAATGGGCCATGACCGATAATACAGTATTAATACCTTGAGCATTCTATAATCTATCACGTTTTACTTTTCTCAACAAAAAAGTTTGAATATACCGTAAATATAAATTACCGTCTTCCAATCAAAGTATACTACCATATTTGTACTCTTAGACATATCAGAATCGAAATAAATCATGGAAGCCAGAATGTGTTTTGAGTTTTAACATGAATTGGCGGATATTAGTAAATTGTATCCCTCGCTTCTGGATCGGGATAAAATACTATTCTCTGATGTTCTCGTGGCAAGTAGAATTTTGATTGGCTAAAAAGGTACTTTTAAAACTTCAGGGAAGCCGTGCGGTGACAGAAAATCAATAATCGCTCTCACCTATGTGCTGTCCATTTACATCGTACACAGCAGACGAAACACATTTCACAAGATGACAGAAAATCAATAATCGCTCTCTGCGATCTTTGTCCAAAGATACACGTATTTATGTTTTTCCTATAATTAGGACATACTTATTAATGTTGGAACATTCAGATTAAAATGTTATCTGTCTCTTGATGTTATATATTCCGTTTTAAAGGGCAGTGGTTTTGCTAAAAGGTGAGGCTAACATCTCGAGACTAATAACGTTTAATATCCGCCAATCCATGTTAAAACTCCCAACACATTCTGGCTTCCATAATTTATTTCTTAATTATTCAACATGGATTATACCCTCTCCTGCCGCTGTAGCGCTGCTTTACCATGCTATGCAGTTGACTTGGTTCCTTTGACATTCTAATTACTGAGAATAATTTCTTCTCATGATTTAAAAAATAAAGAGATCAACCTTTGGTTATAAAAAGATTTAAAAAAAAAGCAATTTACGAGTTTCTGCGGTTGCTAGGGATAATATTTGGTTACTAGGGACATTGTAAGGTTTAAGGAATTCTTATAATATATACTGGTTAGTAAATGATCAGAGATGTCTCTAGATCTGCTAAGGTGCTTTGTAGAAATTGTTTTTCTTGATTATAAATAAAAGGTCCATGAGATCTACAGGAAACTACTGTGCATAGGGAAACCTGTTGCTATGGACGGGGCATAACTATGAATAAAAATATCAAAATGTATTTTTGAAATATGAAATGACATTTGTAGTGTGTATTAGCTTGACAAAAATGTACCGCTTAATCAAATATCAAGTCAAAAGATCGTAGATGTCAAAATTCAACCATTAATTGCAATAATATAGGCTAATTTAATGTTTACAAAACCGTTGCTAGGGTGACAAAACTACACAAGAATACTATATGCTACCATAGAGAATTGGAATATTATTTTTAGAGTGTACATACACAGAATATAACATTTTGTCGAAAAGACTATGCAAGATATGTAATATAAAACCAACATATTTGAATTTCCAATGATTAATTGGACCCTCCTTCATTTACGTTGCTAAGCAACAAAGGACAAAGTGAAATCATAAAAAAAAATATTTTTCTTACCTTTCAATGATTGTGTTTAATATTATATCTATATAAACAGTTTCTGAGATTGGGCCAAAATCTACCCTTATCATACTCACTCCTTTACATGGTTAGACCCTATACAGTGTGGAAAAAAATACGTGTACAATTTTCAATCTGGTTCAATTTAGTCTGAAAACTCGTATGCAATTGTATGTCATTAGAGAACAAATGTATGTGGTAGAGTGAAATTGTACATATTAATTATTTTTTAATATAATGATTATTTTTATTATTAATTTATTTCTACTTGTAGCTGATCATGATTAAATACATTTGTATTTAATCCTTAATATATTTCTATTTCTGTTTCAGGAAAATATACATATTTTAATTAGTATTTATAGTTTAGTTATTTATTCATTTAATACTTATGTTAAATGAATGCTCCATACTATTTTCTCTTTTTATTTCTTATTGGTCAGTTTGGTCAGATGAATTTTAGGTGGGAAACTCTTTCATTTCTATTGTTATATTTCTTTTCTGGTTTAGTGGCTGGACATGTCTCATTTTCTTATATGATTAAATGGATGATCATTATTCTAATCTGAAGGTCAGTTTCTTTACATTTCTATATTAATCATTTTTAACAGTCATGATTTATTTAATATCTATAGAATGCAAGAGTTTTGAATGAAAGTTATAAAATGAATATAAAATACATATAAATTAGTCATTGGAAAGTTTACAGGTAAAACCAGTTTGATTAAATAATTAAAGCAAAAGTATTATTTTTAACTTATTACAATGTTAAAGTAAGTTTAATAAAATAGTAACTGTTACTTTTAATGATGTATTATATTGAATGTATAAAACCTTTATCTTGTCATGAAACACATGACTTATAATATTAATTTTGCTATACAGGTTTTCTACTATTCATGAGTTTAACAGAGTCAAATGATTATATGCCACATTATTGCAAAGACTTTTACACCTCATGTGAGGTAAGATATTGTGTTGTTTTTATTATTTTACTAATTGTATTTTTGCTTATTGCTTTTAATATGCTTATGCTTACATTATTATTTGCTTTGCTTATTTATATAATAATATTTTGAAGATGTCATGTAAATGTCGAGATTTACATATAGATGTATATAGTCAGTAACTGACAAACTTTATTATTTTGCAATGTAAGTATTTCATTGTTTAATGAAATACAAGACTATTATATCGTTTGGTTCAAATTGGTATATTTTTATTTACACAAGCACTTTAGACATATTCAAATTAGAGTTATCTTTCTTTGTGCCATTTGCTTATGTTATTTTAACTTATGTATTTGCAGGGTCATGATATGATATGATATGATATAGATAAAAAAATATTCATTATTACTGTTGATGATTGGACTCGCAAATAAAATATCCACAACCTGAGAATTTTTTATTTATTTCACGATAAAGAAAACCACAAGACCACATGAGGTAAAAAAAAATTCGTGTGCAATTTTACGTCATTAGACACCAAATGAGGTAAAAAAAAAACAACCCCACGTACATGCATTTTTACATTGCCATTGCAGGCATTGGGCCCTATAGGCTATGATTGTTACCGGTCACTGTGAAATAAATTTAAAAAAAAAGGTATTGGAAATATCAAATTAAAATCTATTATGTTCACTTCCGTCCTCTCTATAGTATAGGCCGTGCCTACCGTCATATTACGCAACGCTTCAGATCAAGGACACCACGTATGTATTGCCATTTGATTACATTGGTTACAACCGTTTATCGGAAAACAAACGTTTTCCTAACTACCGTTGGTACAGCGACGCCACCTGGGAGAAAAATGGGTGAATGGTCTCCATTGCATTCGGATTTAATATATTCTTTACATTGGTCGTCATTATTTTTACTTGTTATTTTATACAATCATTTTGATTGGACGAATAGATTTCATTTCATTTGTTAACATGTTCTTAGGCATTCTGCCGTCAAGTGCCGCACGAGAAGGTCGGCTCGACTACCATGGTGGTTCATCCCGTGAGGCATGTAAAGTTTTGGTAATATTTATTGCTTTGTTATTTTTATTTGATTTATTAACAGAGTCTTTCTTAAATATGTATTGTTAATTTTTCTTTTTTGGTTACCTTTATTTAATTTATGACAGAGCCTTTCTTAAATATTTATGGTAATTTTTCTTTTCTTTTTCTTTCTTTTGATTATTTCTATTTAATTCATTGACAGCGCCTTTGGTTTTTTTGTGTGCCTTACACGGGAGACTGCCTTCGGTCAATATGCCGATTACACGAGGTAATCCACAAAAAAATTATAAACTTATAAATGAATTTGGTTTAGACTATGCCGAAGATGTTTTAGACATTTCAGACTCAACGTCGGGTATATTTGATGACGAGATAAAGGGTGAAGCAATAAATATGTTAAAAGAAAGAGTTAGAAATCTCCATATCGGAAAGGGAATACGAGTTGCAGGAGGCAATTCCGAAATCTTTGCCACGTGTGTCTTCGAGTGGACCGCTATCAACATCAAAGAAAAGGTATACGAGTGTTCCGATATTACGTAATGAGTCGAGCGGACCGGAATTGGTAAAACATCAACAGACGGTTAATACTACAGGAAAGTTTGGTTAGAAGGATATTGGTGCAGTTGCAAAGACGGACGAGAAGCCCAACAGACGCACAGGAAAGGATAAAGACTTAGTAAAGAAAAAAAGAAAAAGGATAGTAGATCTGTTACTTTGATATGCGATTCGTTTAAAACGCTGTACACTGCAACCATTCCCAGGAGCAGACATATGGGACATTATTTCTCCCATTATTACGGCGTTTTAACCCCGCTGAACCAGTATTGGAAAAATCTGTAATCCTCTAGAGCCTTTCCCCGCATGTTGTCAAATCGGTAATTGTAGAGGTCTGCCAAAGGATTTTGAAATAAAGTTAGTCTTAAATATTGGGAGAAACAAATTTTCCTTCAGTTGCCCATGTGGGTTACGATCGCCTCACGGCTTGTGGTTAAAATTTCAAATTTAACTCTCTTGAGCGGAGAAATATCGTAACCCACGGGCAATTGAAGGAGAATCTATATTCATTATTAGTAGGGTAGTGGGTGCTTAAAAAGGCAGCTAGTTTTCGAGTTTGGGTTAATAGTATGACACACGGCTAATTTTTCATATTTTGACGTAAAAATTATAGTAGTTTTTATTCATTTATGTCGTCGTAACCTACCGTGGTCACATTTTCATATTTTTTACGTTTTCTGAAGGCACTCTCTAACTACATTTTACAACAAAATTTCAACACGAATACAATGAACATCAAGACCTGTAAGTTATCAAATCAAAGTGCTTGACACAAAGACAATATGCTAATTATATCATCAAAACTAAAAACGGGAAACTTAACACCTTTTTATTTGTTGTTTTTTTGAAGTTTTCTCGTATCTACATATTTCCAAAATGTTACCCTATTTTCAAGAATAGAATGATGTTCCGAAGGAATTCTAAAATATTTTAAATAGAAGTAAATTAGGGATGTCAAATCGATTAAAACCTTATAACCGGTTACTCGGTCAGGTTTCCGATCGAGTACCCGGTTACTCGGTAGAAAATTTATTTTGTTCGGTTTAAAAAAGGTACAGCTGGGTGCAGTAAATACATCATTACTTAGTACACCTGTGTACCAAAAATCAATATTTTTAAAGTTATCATTCAATAGAAATTAGCAATTAAAGAGATGTGAAATCTGATCAAATTTAGCCTGTGGCAAAACACGGGGTCCGACCTATAATCCGACAGTCCGATAGTCCGATAGTCCGACGATCCGACAATCCGATAATCCGACAAATGCTATATTTCTTTGAAAGTTAACACTATAACATGTGTAATATGGGGCCAGAAACCGAACCGTTTACTCACCAAAGAAAGGACCAAAACATCGGAAACACGATATCATAGACGGAAAAACTATTGGCAGGGCCACACAAGAGCTCAAAAAACCCACATATATGAACAACGCGGACTCCATAAAGACCTGGATCCAATCGTGATGAACCGGTAGTGTAAGTATCCCGTATATTTTTAGTAGCGACTACTTCAGGCTTTATTTAAGTAGCGTGTAGCCGAGTCCAGCCAAGAAAAGTCACTATTAAAAAGAAAGATGAAATAAATGAATACACAAAAAAAAAAAAATACAAAAAAAAGGAAAAGCCAAAAGGAGAGCGTACCAGTGTCCCCCGCCTTTTATCATGGACTATTTATGTTAAAAAGCAATGTCGACACCAATAGAGCTGGATACAATAATGTGTGCGAATTGATTGATTGATTGATTGATTGCTTAAGGTCCAGCAAACAATATTTCAGTCATATTCAGGATGAGAAAAGTTTGTAAACAAAAAATCAGAAAGAGGGGACTCTGGGATGGGTCAACATGGGCAACGGCTTAACACGGGAACTTGTTTTTCTGTCTCTTCCGACGACAAGTTGGTTCTATTTTTATTCCCCGGGATTCCGACGGGTGACCCTGCTATAGTCGCCTTCTACGACAAATGCATATATAAAAAGTTACGACTGAAGGAATTGTCCCTAAGTGACCCCTTATATCACGGAAAGAAACAGCATCGGAATATGACAAAATAAACAACTGTGCCATGATACGCCCCCCCCCCCCCCCTCTTTTATGACAATTGAAGGTCGGTTGCGCAGCGTGAGAACAGTAATTAATATTCTGCACTTTTTTAAACCAATTAATTGTATAACATGTACCATATGAAAACTGGCGTTTTCCAAACTGACTAAAATCACACCTCTCACTTGCTCCCCCTTTTATCAATACAATGTATGTCACGACGTGACCTATCAGTAAAAGGGGTAACAAGTGAGAGATGTTATCGTACGAGGCGTGGACGGACGGACGAACAGCGGTATGCCATAATAAGCCCGTATTTTGACGGGCGTATAAAAAAGAATGGCCCATATCCTGAAATTACGAATATATCATTTTTGGCCAAATTATTTTCAAAACTTTCATCAGTTTAAAGCATTTGTCGGACTATCGGACTGTCGGACTATCGGACCGTCGGACTATCGGACTGTCGGATTATAGCTACGGCCCCGGCAAACACGGATTACCACGTGTCGGTATTTGATTTGTGGTTAACACAATCCAGTCATTATTCAGTACGTGTACTGAAACAGTACATACATGCCAACCCTACCGATTTACGCGGTAGTCTACCGAATTTTTCAGTCTTCTACCGCCTACCGATTTTAAATGTGTTCCTACCGATTTAAAAAAATAATAAATGTAAAAAAAATTATCGTAAATTGTTCATATGTTGATTATTCTTGTAGATTTCTACGACGTATAAATGAGTACAAATCCAAATTATTTAGGCCCTTTCCGTAATCGTTTCCCTCTTAATTTGTACCGGAAACTTCCATTGGTCAATTCTTTATCATTAAATCAATCAGAAACGACATTTAAAATAAAGTTTTGAAGCACTACATTTTGAAATTATGATTCCTAAACATCAACAGATCAATGTCTGAATGAATATGTCCGAAACGCCAGAAAAAAAAGAAGGCTCGTTTACGTTATGACTCATATATATATGTAAAATGCTAATTTCCATTTTCGATTCTTTCATGTTTTTTTCATACTATATTTAAAGATTTAACTGAACAGATTTGACCCAAAAGGCAACAGAATGCACCATTGTGCGTCCTTCTGAAAAAAAAATAATTCAGACCCCCCTACCGCTTTTAGTCTCTCGAGGGTTGGCATTGTATGAACAGTATATTTAACATTTTGTCTTCTGTTTGGCGTGTGATTGTGTCTTTTAGTAGAATAAACTTATCGCAATACAATGAGCGAACAACTATGTAGTTAAATTACACTATTTTTGATATTTTTGTATTTTCGTGAACACTAATTTGTAGTTTACGGAACAAGTTCGTACGACACGTTTTTGATCCGGGAAATGTCACAATTTGGCAGCCCGCTTAAGAGAACGGTCATTATTTAACAGGAAGGGGAGAATTTTTCTGTGATGTGACAGTATAAGAAAAAGACCCCCCCCACCCCCCCAGAGTTTTAGCAAATTTTAAAATTGACCCCCACACAAATTGTACAATATTTATTTTGACCCTCCCCCCCCAAAAAAAAATAATGGACAAATATCATAGTATTAATATATATCTGTGAGAAGACTACATCTCAAGAATATACTTCTATATGACCATTGCTAAGTACCCGTACATTATATTTAAATGGAAAATTATTTATATAGAGAATAAATAAAAAGAACTGAACATTTGCAGTCTTGACATGCTCTCATGCTTAGCATAATGTTCTCCTTAATAGCATTACTTTTACTCTGCGGCCATCTATAGCTTGCAAGCTGTTCAGTATGACTCTCACTTATTGTTGGAGGCCACATTGTAATCTATTGTTGCTTTATAATTTGATAGTTGAACTTCTGTAGTGTGGTCTCATTGACATTTATGCAAAAAATTTTTAGTTTTCATTAAGTGAAACATTGATGAAATAATTCAAACATTTATTCCTAGTGATTTAAAGATTAATATTAATATACATTTTTTGTCCAAAGCTACACATAAAAACAGTACATTTTCTTAAAATATTAAAAACAACATGAACAAAGTCATATTTTCTGATTTCACTCTATAGAATTCCCAATTATTTAAATGAAGATACATGAGTAGTATATGGGTACGGACAAAGTCATATTTGTGAGTGAACAATGGGGAGCAACTGGAAGTCACGTGACCGGAAGTGACGTCACCGGAAGTCGCGTGACCGGAAGAGGCCATGTCCGAAACCGGAAGAGTATTAGTACAAGTACATGGCTACCTGTGACCGAAGGTCACCCGAAGGTCACCCGAAGGGGTGGAAGGGCGTGCACATGCCCAACCGGAAGTTGTGCAATATCCCCTAGTGGGGCCTTTTCACCGGAAGTTGGCTACAGGAAGTGACATCATTTTCTCGCGCATTTTGCTTAGTAGTAGTGCAAAATGTTGGTTTGGGGTGTTCTCTACGACGTCCGCGTCTACCCCTTTCCCTGGTTATCTGCCCCTTTGATTTTCATAATTACATATAAAGTTTGTTGTTTTCGGATATGTTGTGTAGTACTCCAAGGGTGGTATTTTTAAGAGTCAAATGAATGTTTTTGTTTGTAACCTGTTTTTGGGTGGAATTTCAACGCTATCGTGGTGGTGGAGGAGGAGGAGGAGAAGGAGGGAGGGAGGGCGGAGGAGGAGGAGGTCTCTTTGGGTGTAATTATGACTAACACAGAAATCAAGTTTCATATTTTATTGTTCACTTTAAGTTCAAGTTCCAAAATTTCAGATCCACTCTCTTACTGTCATTCCATTCTGTGAGTTCTGCGTATCTTCCACCTCCTAGGGGTACTTTGACCGGAATGTTCAATGCTTGGGTCTGGTCTTTGGCGAACGTTACTGCTAAGGCTTCCTGTAGCAGATCCCCTTGTGTCAGGGTAAACGGAATGTTCAATGCTTTGGTCTGGTCTTTTGATTTTGATTTACGTGACATGTCGAATGAAGTGTGAGTCTCTGCAGTCGATTGGTTGTTTCTTTTTGTATCCTGCTTTCTGATTGGTTCTTTTTCCTGGCTTCTGAATGGCTAATCGGCCGGAAATTGCGACTTCTGATTGGTCAGATTTCCTGGCTGTTGATTGGTTGACGATGGAACACATCTCAATCCTTCTACCACCCGATTATATCTTAAAAAAACAAAAACTGCTTACTCTTCGCGAAGCCCATGAGTTTACTCGATGTGTTACGCGATCTTTAGTTTTATGTGTATGTTTTGTAGATCGTTTTTTATCCTTTGTACTTTTTCTTTTGACCATTGTGTTATATGTTCTTCAATATACGGATTCTGATTACCCCTTTGATTATCTTCAAACTCTTCTTCACACCCGGTGTTTGGTGGGGTCCGTGTTGCTCATCTATTTAGTTTTCCTGTTTTGTGGTGTGCCCAATGTTGGCAGTGTTTCTTGATTGCCCTTTCTGGTTTTTATAACGTTTCTTTAATGACCTTTTCGATCTCTGAGAATAAAAATATCAAAAAATTTCATAGAAAGCATCAATTTTAGTCTACCTCCAAAATAAAGAAACATCTTAACTGTGATTTTATAGTTGAAATAATTCGAATCGTAGCATAGGCATTGTGGACAAAGACGCAGATATATAAGTTAGTGCGTTTCTATGACACTCTTCATCAAGCACACTCATAGACAAAAGATTGGAAAGCTAAATAATTCAAAAGTCTTGTAAAAATAGCAAAAATCAGCTAAGTTAACTATGGCTTAGAGAGATTGACTTCAGTTTTAATAGATTATATGATTTGGGAAATGTACTTTTAAAATATTAATATAACTAATAAGCCATATCCGTGATGAAACACTGACTTAATGGACAGATGATACCCTCGGAGACTAATAGTCCACGTACCAAAGTGATCGACTAAGTGATGGTAATAAAACCGTTGATATGTAATAAACAATGTCAGGGGCGGATGACAACCTCGGAGACTAATAGTCCACTTACCAAAGTTTTTGATCCAGTGATTGTTATAGAAACGTAGATATCTTATGAAACTGTTTACTCGCATAGTGGCATAAATCACATGTGGATTTTGAAAAACTCTAAAGATCTTTTGGATAACCTTAAATCAAGATCTTTCTCTCAGGTATCCTCCATCAAAATTTTTGATTTTTCAACTCTATATACCACCCTACCGCATGATAAATTAAAAACCCACTTAAAAGAAACAATTCACAAAGCTTCCAGTCATAGAAACTATGGCTCAAAATTTGTTGTGTTAGGGTACAATTCCACATATTTTTCAAACAAAATTCAAAAATGTAAAATATGCTACTCCGAGGAACAAGTGATCAGTATGCTGGAGTTCCTCATCGATAACATATTTGTCTCCTTTGGAGGGACACTGTTTCAGCAGGTCGTCGGCATACCAATGGGTACGAATTGTGCTCCTCTTCTAGCCGATTTATTTTTATACTCATATGAGTCGGAGTTTCTTCAAAAGCTTGTAAAAAATAAGAATATTCATGATGCTAGAGCCTTTATTTTCACATACAGGGATATTGATGTCGTTTTATCTATCAATAATTCTAGATTTTCAGAATTTCTTCCATTGATATATCCTCCAGAGCTGGAAGTTAAAAGAGACCACAGATACAGCTTCGTTCGCATCATTTTTGGACTTATACCTCGAATTTGACGACAGTGGTCAACTCAGTACTAAAATTTATGTCTACTTTCAAGGTCAAATGTCATCTGACTTTTTACAAGATCTTATTTGCACTTGTAAAGGTAAAGCAGTCTGTTCAAGTGGTTGTGTCTGTTTTGAGCAAGGATAGTCTTGCACCGACATTTGTCCGTGCCAAGCAGGTGAAATATGTCGCAATTCGAACACACAAATGTCCAGAAATAAAAGCATAGACGACGATGATGTGGACTTATTACAGTTAGATGTACAGGAATGAAATTGTCAAGTGAAGTCTTTAAATCTGTAAAAAAAAAAAAGCAACAAAAAAAAACAACAAAAAATCAACCTGCCAGATGGTCTCTGAGCTTGACGTGGTTGGTGGGCTTTAAACCAGCAATAGATCGAGTCCTCCTTCTTACAAACCAGATTTACCACTCATAACAAATCGTTTACAAAACATTGTGGACTAACGTCACCTCCCCCCATTTTACATTTATTGTTTAATACCTTAATATCATACATTCCGGTTCCATGGAATTATTTTCCATTAAATTATTTACATCCAATGTTTATCAACTAAGTTTCCCGCTAGAGACTGAATGTTTCGTTCACTGCTTGTTCAGTACTTGATGTAGTCTTTTTTTTTTAAACTGTTTTTATAAGGCATAAACTTGCAGCTCGCGATACAAATGAGTTCAAGAAAGGGGAATGCTATGCTCTAAAAAATAATTTCAGCATATATTATATACGATTCTAACATAAAATAATAAAAAACCGATAAAGAATAAGGTCAAGGTCACTCCTAACTTTTAGTAGTGAAACATAATTATTTTTTTACCTTTCCGCGGTTACGGTACCTTGACACCCGTAAAATACAAATTAAAGCGTAAAATGATATGGGGTTATAGACCTTGATCATTTCTCAACTACTTCCGCTGTTTTTTTGTATAAAAATAACGAAAAATGTACGCAAGAAAGATATTGTTAAAGTCTGATAACATTTTTTTGAAAAATACGGGTTTGACCTTTGACCCAAATTATCTCATAACGTGACCACACTAGTAAGGACGACATCGATATTTCGATGAGTCACGTTCTGCTCTTTCCAAACATATATAATTTATCCGTGTGTCATACTATTAAGGCAAATCGGCAAAAATCGATACCCTGCTACCCTACTATATATAGATGCATGAATTGCCATATTGGAACTATATAATGTCTGCAACCATAAATTACCAGATTTTAATTATGCATATAATGTCCTTATTACTACAGTAAAAAGGTTGGCAAATTTAAATGCCGTTACAATTGTATCTGCCATTATTCCTAGGCCTTTAGATAATTATGGAAACTTTGTAAAATCTGTAAATTTTCAGTTGCAATCTATTTGTCAAAAACGGGCTGTTAAATTTGTTGCTACTTATAAACCTTTTTTTAAGGTTGGGGTTCCAGTTTGTAAACTTTATTCTCCTTTTGAACCATTCCAGTAATATCAAGTTGACAAATTTTGTTTGTTCAAGTATTAGCTCATTGTTAAACAAGAGGATTTATATCTCCTCTTGTTACTTTTGACAGAAAGAGAATTCTTAATCTGTTTGAGTTAATGGACATTTTTACATGGGAGAATTAATATTTTGTACATTCTTTTTTCTGTTCAACTTGTGTGAAATTTATATTTACACTAGTACTTGTTGTTATTAATGTTGTGAAGAAGCCATTCATGATTTGTTTATTTAATATGCTGACCTTTCATTTTGACAGAAGGAGAAATCTAATTCTGTTTTGAGCCAGGAACATTAAAAAATGGGAGGTTGAATATTTTGTACATATATTTTTGTGTGAACTGTTATGATGTTTATATTTATAGTGTATAATTCTTGTTATTAATGTATGGTAAGCCATTCATGCTTACCTTTTGACTTTGTTGGCCATTTATGTTTGCATTGTGACTTTGCTGGCCATTCATGCTTGCATTGTGACTTTGCTGGCCATTCATGCCAGTAATTCAAGGATTTATAATGCTACTTTTATGTTGTTCGATTCCATTCTGTGTTAGATGTTATATTTATAATATTGATCTGATCGGAATGAATCATGGCTTTTGCCCTTTAACATTTTTTTTTTATAATTTGTACATAATCAATGTTAATTTTTGATAATTGTTTATTCACTTCTTGGCTGTTGGTTTGGTGCTTAATCATTGATTATGTTTTTTATTGTTGGACTTTAAAAAATAATTAATAAATTGTTATTGGATTGTGAAAATATTCTGCCAAATTAAAACATTTATTATATATGATTTAGTTGATTTAACCATGGGAATTCTGATGATTTAACAAGACTGATCATCACTTGGTTTCTTGTCGTCACTTCCATCATGGGCATTTCTTCACTTAGCTTCTTGTCGTCATCATCGAACACTTAACAAACAACCAATCAAGCTAATTGATAACTGACAAAAATCATCGTGGATGTTGAACTCGAATCATACTTAGAAAATCAGAATAGGTTTGGTTTATGGTGTTTAACACCACTTTCAACAATATTTCAGTTATATCGTGGCGGTCAGTTTTATTGTTGAAGGAAACCGGAGTACCCGGAGGAAACTACCGACCTGTCGCATGTCACTGACAAACTTGATTACATAATTTTGTACACCTCGCCCTAATCGAGATTCGAACTCACAACATGAGTGGTGATAGGAACTGATTGCATAGGTAGTTGTAAATCCAACTACCATACGACATAACCAGGTGACAGTGACATACCCTCAAACAGGTAACATATTCGATCATAGTTGTTAGAACTTTGCGACACAAGATATAATATATTTAAATTGCAGCGGTTGTCATGGATAGTGTAACAGACAGCCGTACATTTTCCTGGCTTATGCAGTGCAACAAGCATTCAATTATGCTGTCAACATGAATTGTGGTTTCAAGAGGCGTCGCATATTCATATTCTTTTCTCACAGAATTGTCAGAACATGCTCAAATAATATTTAAAACGAAAAACAGATATATATCTTATTTTGTTAAAGCACACCATCGTAGAATTCTATGATCTGATAAAAAAAGAATCACGTCACCTTGTTTTATTGAGATAAGATAATAAATTTCTAATGTTTTCTAGATTAACTATTCAGGATTATATTCAACCCTGCCTTAAAGGACACATTTAAATAACAAATCACTGTCTATAAAGGACAGTCTCATTTGTCCCATTAATGAATAGTGCATATCATTTTAACCTGTATATAAAGGACAACTGTTCATGAAAGCCACATTTTCTGGTTCCCTTGAATGTCCCTTTTATACAAGTTTGACTGTAGTTTCTATGTTTGGGCTTTCTTGATTGCCAAGAATGTGAAGTTTGTTCCATTTGAATTTAAACCGATCATGAATGTGCTGAATCTTTGTACCATGCAGATCAACAATATCTTAAAAGTCTTTACTTAGTAAATAATTTATGCTCTGAGTCACCCCCAAAGTGCAAAAAAAAGAGAGCTTTCATTTTCCAGTAATTGCTTTTTTCTTGTTAATAAATGAAATACATCATGCATAAATCCCTTGTTCCAAGACATTTCGCAAAACATGGTTAGGTTTCTTTACCAACCTTCGCGTTATATGTCTTTTATATCCGAATATGGAGCTTAAGCATTTGGCCAGTCGCCAGTCATTGTTTTTGTCGGAAATGATGACAGCAGACTTCATTGAAGTCACTAAAATGCGCGTACAACTGACGAGTCAGTCGGTTCTTTGACGTTCTAACTTCGTTCAAAATGGCGACAACAAAAAGTCACAAGTCACCTTTTATTGGGATACGATAAGAAATTGCAATTTTGATTTTTAAATTAACTATTTATGATTAGTCTGTGTCTTTGTGCCGCTTTATTGATCGTCAAATATCGTTCCTATATTGTATCCAACAAGCTTGATCATGACCATGAATATACTATAACATTAATATTTCAGCAAAATGTTGACACATCTTTTAATGACAGAAATCTAAAATTCCTCCGGGCTTGTAACTAGATTAAAACGACGGATGCCACTAGTGGAGCAGGGACTACTTACCCTTCCAGAGCACCTGGGTTCACCTCCAGTTTTTAGTGGGCTTCCTGTTACTCGATCTTTAGTTTTATTTGTATGCTTTGTAGATGGTTGTTTGTCCTTTTGTACTTTTTCTTTTAGCCATTGTGTTGTCTGTTTTTCTTTGATATACGGATTCTGATTACCTCTTTGGTATCCTCAAACTCATCGTAAGGATCAGTCTGTTCCTATAATCTAGTATGTCTCTACCACGCCTATTGCTACCAAGTTTTTAGGGGGGCGGGTGGCTCAATGAGCTAGGTAGTTGGATTACCTAGCAACTCATACAAGCCTATCACCAATACGGCGTGGGTTCACACCCGGCTTTGTAAATTACAAAAAGGGTGCACTCGACTCGCAGCCGCAAGTGATAAAATTTACCAGTTCCTTGCCCATTGGTGGTGGTTCTCACCGGGTACTCCGGCTTCTTCGACCGGTAAAACTGGTCGCCATGATATAGCTGAAATATTTCTGAACGTGGCGCTAATCACCAAAATTCAATCAATCAATCAATCAACCAAATGTTTAACTACAAGAATGTGTTTTATAATCTAAATATTGACGATTTCAAGTCTAATCCTCCTGATTGTACCAGTTTTAGTTCCCTATTCATATATCATCTGGCTGGCCACGTTATAACTGGTGACCTTAATTTTTATTAACAACACTTCTCTATGATATTTGATAGTCCAAGAACCGAGGTATCGTGATCTTAAATCCATAAATTGAAACCAAAGCTTGACAATATTATGAATTCCATCTGGAATTGTACCAGATCATGGGTATAACATAAAAAAGAAGACATTGATACTTTTTCCGAATGGATTAGTACTGTGACGTGACGTCATTGATCCAAATTAGAATTTAGAAACGCGATATGCCAGAACTTGTAATCCCATTCATGATTTTCTGCATAGAGGGTTGATGCTTATAAGGAAGCTACTGAACCAAGTTTTCCTAATGGGTAAGTTGAAGTCATCATCATATGGTTAACCGTAACGTAACGGAATATCTATGCCACAATGACAACCGATAATTTCCATTTGTCGAAAGAAGACGTGGAAGATACCAAAAGGGTAATCAGAGTCCATAAATCCAAGAAGGACATACAATACAATGTCCAAAAGAAAAAAAGTCAAAAGGACAAACAACGATCTACAAAACACTGCACAGGAAATTAAAGATCGAGCAAAATGAACCACGCTAAAACATGTGGACTCAGGTGCTCCGGAAGCGTTAGCTGTTCCTTTTCTACACGTGACACCCGTCGTGGTACTGCTAAATGAAACGAATATAAAAAAGAGCATAAATAAAACATAAAACCTCTACAAAACAAATGCGAGTCAAGACGAATCGTACATCGTTTTTTCTCGGAAATCGCATAGGACACCACCAAGCGGAAATATAAACGTGAAGACATGTAATTTGACAGCATGAACAACACAAACACCACTAAGACAAGTAAAAAGCAGTTCCTGTTCCACATGTGGCACCCGTCGTGCTACTCCTTTCACAAATGGGGACAGGATTGTGAATAGGACGAACGGAACATATCCATGGTTACTTGTGACACAGATACTCCAATTAATATTACTGTGTAGATCAACAATATCCTAACAATATGATTGCAAACAAATTTTGCAGTTTTACGAATACACCGTAGCAAAATTAAATTGCTAGATTGAAATGTAAACTTTAAATGATTATACTTTCCAGTCTGTTGATTGCAGGATCGTCTGATTAAGATTATTACAGAAACGATGCGCATCGGCGGTAGCACACGGCAGATCACATTCCGATACTCTCCACTTATCAGCGGTAGCAAACGGCTGATCACACTCCGATTCTCTCCACTCTTTGGCGGTATCAAACAGCAGATCACATTCCGATACTCTCCTCTCATCGGTGGTAGCATACGGCAGATCACACTCCGATATTCTCCACTCTTCGGCGGTAGTAAACAGCAGATCACACTCTGATACTCTCCACTCTTCAACGGTAGCAAACAGCAGATCACATTCCGATACTCGCCACGCATCGGTGGTAGCACACGCAGATCACACTCCAAATTTCACCACTCTTCGGCGGTAGCAAACAGCAGATCACATTCCGATACTCTCCACTCATCGACGGTAACATACAGCAGATCACACCCCGATACTCTCCACTCATCGACGGTAACATACAGCAGATCACACCCCGATACTCTCCACTCATCGACGGTAACATACAGCAGATCACACCCCGATACTCTCCACTCATCGACTGTAGCAAACAGCAGATCACACCCCGATACTCTCCACTCATCGGCGGTAGCAAACAGCAGATCACACTCCGATACTCTCCGCTCAACGACATAATAATTGTAAATTGTCTCTGGGAAGAGATGTGGAAAAAACAATTCCGGATTCTATGAAATATTTAAAATGAGATGTTTTATCAAATGATAAAGAAAAAAAAAGGAAAAAAAAGGCAGATCACACTCCGATACTCCCTACTCATTACCGGTAGTAAACGGCAGAACACACTTCGATGCTCTCCACTCTTCGATGGTAGCAAACAGCAGATCACACTCCGATACTCCCTACTCATCGGCGGTAGCAAACGGCAGTTCACACTCCGATACTCTCCGCTCAACGACATAATTGTAAATTGTCTCTGGGAAGAGATGTGGAAAAAACAATTCCGGATTCTATGAAATATTTCAAATGAAATGTTTTATCAAATGATAAAGTAACAACAACAAAAATACACACAAAAAGAAAAAAAAGAAAGGAGATATCATCTTATCTATAGATATCATCTTATCTATAGATGGCATTCATATTTGATGCGAAAGTCCGTATCTCATGGCATTTTTCTTATCTGCTACAATCGTTATTTTTTTTTTCTTTTTTTTTTTTTTTTTTTTACTAAATGTTAACAATTTCAATACCAAATTGTCTTTATCATCGACGGTAGCAAACAGCAGATCACACTCTGATACTCTCCACTCATCAGCGGTAGCAAACAGCAGATCACACTCGGATACTCTCTACTCATCAGCGATAGCAAACAGCAGATCATACTCCAATACCTCTCCACTCATCAGCGATAGCAAACAACAGATCACACTCTGATACTCTCCACTCATCGGCGGTAACACGCGGCAGATCCCACACCGATGCTCTCCACTCATCGGTGGTAGCAGACAGCAGATCACACTCCGATACTCTCCACGCATCGGCAGTAGCAAACAGCAGATCATACTCTAATACTCTCCACTCATCGGCGGTAGCACAGGGCAGATAACACTCCGATCCTCTCCACTCATCGGTGGTAGCATAGGGCAGATGACACTCCGATCCTCTCCACTCATCGGTGGTAGCACAGGGCAGATGACACTCCGATCCTCTCCACTCATCGGTAGTAACACAGGGCATATCACTCTCCGATCCTCTCCACTCATCGGTGGTAGCACAGGGCAGATCACACTCCGATACTCTCCACTCATCGTCCGTGGTGCATTTGAAAAGAAACTCGTCGTACTCATAAAAACTAAACTTGAATCTGATTGGCTTCCATGCGTTTTGATGATGTGAATTGTATACACTTATTTAACATATTGCTGGACCAGAATATTATTTTACACTACTAATATTCGTACGAGACAGACTTCATATTGGGAATTCTTAAGAAAAACGAAAACAACCTAGCCCTTTAATTTCATGTTCCGCTATACATGAATTCTTTTCTTTAAATAATTATAAGCTTGGCTTAGCGGAGAAGCAGCACATATCAATTTCACCCGACAGGGAGTAGAACCTATGGTCTACCCACTCGCGGCGAGCACGCCAACCATTACAACAACGATTGGGGTCTAAAAAAACATAAATAAAACTTGAATGTAATAATATTTTATTAATTAGAAACATAAAGGCTAATTGTTTAAAAGGTTAACATGCGTTTAATGGCTTATTTCTGTACATGTTAACATGCGTTTAATGGCTTATTTCTGTACATGTCAACATGCGTTTAATGGCTTATTTCTGTACATGTTAACATGCGTTTAATGGCTTATTTCTGTACATGTTAACATGCGTTTAATGGCTTATTTCTGTACATGTTAACATGTGTTTAATGACTTATTTCTGTACATGTACATTTCATTGTTTAAAAGGTTAACATGCGTTTAATGGCTTATTTCTGTACATGTACATTTCAAAGTTATATTGTACAATATGGAATGAAACTGACACACACAGACATACAAATGTTTCAAACGTTATCCAATTTAATAGGAATTAGAGACACTAAACAAAATTGAAAAAATCCAGGAAAGAGCTCTCCGTTTCATTTATGAAGACTATGAAAATACTTATAAAAATTTACTTAAAAAATCTAAATTGCCGTCTTTAAACATTCGATTAAGAACTATTGCAGTTCAAACATTCAGAATTATCCATAAACAAAGTCCATGCTATTTTCATGATTTAATTTTAGTTAAAGATCAAAAATATAATTTTAGGCATCAAAATTTTACCCAGGGTACGCACAACAAGGTATGGTTTAAATTCTTTTCGGCATAATGCTGCACAAATCTAGAATGAGCTGCCTAATCACAGCAGACAGGAAACATCATTAGAATATTTCAAAAGTTTAATTAAAATATGGAACGGAAGCTCATGCCAGTGTATATCTAAATTTTCATGCTTTCTTTTATTATTATTATTTTTATTCGCTTAAATGCGTAAACCTCTTATTTTTAGTTTGCTTTTGTTCAATTGATATCTGCTTTTGTACTTTGTGTGTATGTTGAACTGCATAAGCTGTTTATATGCATGATTGTGTGTGTTGTTTTGTTATATAGTCGATTTTATAAGCTCATTAGAGCTTGTGTTAAATGTATGCTGTGTATCGACTTTAAATAAAACTTTTTAATTTTGATTTTAATTGTTAAAAAAAGTTAACATGTGTCTAATGGCCTATTTCTGTACATGTACATTTCAAAGTTATATTACAAAATATGGAATGCAACTGACACACACACACCCACATTTTCAAGCTTTATCAAATTTAATAACAATTAGAGACATTTCACCCAAGGATATAACCTTCCACCTCACAAAGGGTAAGTATGTTCTCAGAGCCGTTCTGTCCAATTATTTGTAATCGTACATAGCGCCCTCGGCTCACTGCCGTGTAAAAGACATATATCGTTTGCCCAGTATCTCCAGGTTCGCCAAAGAAACCACACATTGTCGGAAATGTAAAGCCATTCTGACTAACTGTGACAACAACATCATGCAGCCTTTCTCCTGTAAATAAGTTAAACTATATATATGTTTATTCAAACGAAGATTTAGCAGTATAAGGTGTGGGCATATGTGTATCGTAATTGTTACCCTTTTCTTTCTTCTTTCCTCTATCACTATCGAACTTAACTATACATATGAGTAACACGGTGAGTGTTTTATAAGTAGCAGGAACTGATTACCATTCGAGAACGCCTGGATTCTCCAGCGGTTATTCATCTTTTTAAGTTGTCTGTGTTGTTGTGTGTTTTTGTGCTTTGTTTGTCTTCGGCTTGTGTACTCAATACTGCCATTGTCTCTGGATTGTCTATTCTTGGTTTACTTTAACGCTTATTAAATAAAGCTAATAGTTTTCTCAATAAAAGGTTGTACTGTAATCCTTTAGGTACCTACTGTTTGTATCTGCACTGGTTCCTCTCCATTCGTACCACGACGGGTTCCACTAGTGGAACAGGAAATGCCTACCCTTCCGGAGTACCTGAGTTCACCCCCGGTTTTATGTGGGGTTCACGTTACTCGATCTTTAGTTTTATGTGTATTTTTTTGTAGATCATTGTTTGTCCTTTTGTACTTTTACTTTTGGCCATTGTGTTTTCTGTTCTTCTTCGATATACGAATTCTTATTGCCCCTTTGGTATCTTCAAACTCTTTTTCTTAAGTCAATAAATTACATCTTCTGGCTGCAAGTGACAAAAGGCGATGATATGTTGCCATTTTAAAGCAACACATGCCACGATTGTCCAGTTGTATATTCCACGAACACACGTGACCCAATTCAAACGTGACGTTGCATTATGATGACGATACGTCCCTCTTTTGTTGATTCATATCTATCGAAGATTTAAAAGATAGACGTACCTGCAGTTGTTTGTAGGAGGGCTCATGTCTTATTTACTTTAGTTGTATGTATTTGCGTATGGTGGTGTGTAATGTTGGATTTTTTGTTTTATTTGTCTTTGTCTTGTGTACCCAGTTTTGCCGGTTTCTCTGAATAGTCTATTAGTGATTGCCCCTTCGGTTTTTATTAAGACAAATGTCAATATTGTGTATGTTTGTTTTTATTGAAATTTACAGTTCGTAAATAATGTAATTATTATTAAAACTAAGGTTGGTCACCCTCAGACATCGGTAACCTAGGTGATTTGGCTATCTTCTTTATGTTCTTTGTTTTTCGCTTGTAAATTTGATATCTACGTTTTTTAACTTGTGCTATGTATTTTCGTGTTTACATAATCACGATCTAACCTAATTCATCTTGTCTGTTATAAATAACTACTCGATCAATGTCATAGGTATTTCCCAAATCTATTAATAGCCATGGTTTAACTTCAGAGGTAGTAGTTACACACGTGTATGCCTGTGAGTGGTTTAATACTTTCCCATCAACAGCAAAGCTACCACCATAACTTATTGGAAGATACCATAATGAACTCATTGCAACATCCTTAGACATGGCTACATTTATCTGATTCTGAGGCCCTAAGATGAAAATTAATCTTGACTTCAAATATGATAAGCAATTGAAAGATACTTTTAAGCAGTGATCGTCACCAATTCCATCAATACCAGAAAAGCGAACGAACAACTCTCATCTCAACATATAGAACATGAAAAGACATACATGTATGGCGTTGGAAATCCATGTCCTAGGTCCTGATGGGCACACAAATGTGGCGGATTTGATCCGGTTGATAGAACCACATCTCTCCCATCTTGTTTCTTTGTTACTAAGCGAGTGATTGTTTTGTCTAATAAGTTACTAACCGTTCAGAATTAAGTCATATTTAAAAAATCACATTCAGAAGTATAGAAATGAACAATAATAGCTATGTATTTGATACAAATGTTTTGCTTAAAAGATTGTGTGCGATAGATTGTCGATTAATTCAAGAGAAAGGGCAACGACTTGTTGGCTAGGAATCAGTATAATGTTTCCGAGTGTGACGACATCGACATGTTTCCACCCGGAAACTGTTGTCTTAGTGAACCACCTATGATAATTCAACTAATTGATGGGCAAGGACATGGCGAAAAAAGGGCAAAACTGATACCATAATACAAACAATACACCACTGCTCAACGTGACGGAGGTCAACTAGTTTTATTGACCATAACATTTGGTGATTCATGCAAAGAAGAAATACTGATTTAACTCCAAACGGACATTTTATCTATATCATGGTGACAAAAAAGTTACATTCTATGAAATGATGATGATATCCACTGGTACTAGACCATGAAGCTTAATTGAATTTTAATAATGCTTGCGAACTGTCAAAACAGTCCACAGGTAGACATGTCCCTCCACTTGGACCGCGTCTAGCGGTGAAGCAGCAAAAACAAGGTTATAGTCTTTGGTTTGACCCTACCAAGGATTCGAACCTACGATCTACAACACTCAAAGTGGGCAGGCTCACAATTACACAACTGATGCGGTTTCATTGCTTTGAGATGAAATGTTCGCTTTGATGATATCGGGGAGAATTGTGTATCATAATTTCAACATTATTTTCATCTTTCGATTATGAAAAAATAATTCAAAGCTGTGACAAATATATATTGACACATACTATGCATACCCTCAAACAGATAGCATATCAATCCACTGTTCCGCAAACTTTGCGACACAAGATATAATATATTTACATTGCAGCGGTTACCAAGTATATTGTAACAGACAGATGTACATTTTTCTCGCCTGATACAGTGCAACAAACATTTAATTATGCTGTCAGCACGAAATTCCGGTTCATGAGGCGTCACGTACCCATATGTCTGTCTAGAAGCAAATAGAAATGAGATGGACTGAACATTATCAAATAATATCCCAAAAAATAATAGATATATTTTATTTTGTGAATGCACACCATCGTAGAATTCTATAGTCTGACAATGAAATCACAAGTCACTTTGTTTTATTGAGATAAGATTAGAAATCGCTATTTTATTTTCTTTATTAATTATTTATGATTGGTCTGTGTTATCCATTGTCAAATATCGTCCTTGAAATTCAACTGGTTTGATAATGATTTTACACTAAGACAAGTTTGAAGATACTAGAGTGTGTAATCAGAATCCGTAAATCGAAGAAGGACAGACAATCCAATGGCCAAATGAAAAAGGACAAAAGGACAAACAAAGATCTACAAAACTTTACACTGAAAACGAAAGATCGTGCAGTACGAAACCCACTAAAAACCAAGGGTGCTCCGGAAGGGCTAGCAGGTCATATCCCACATGTTGCACCCGCCGTTTGACTGTTTAGCGACCCAACCATCATCTGATCTGGAAATAGTGTTGGACATCAGTATGCTTAAATAAACACAAATAACATAAATAAAACATGAACCTCCTAGAAAACAAATGGGAGTCAAGACGAATCGAACATAGCTTTTTACGAGAAAATCGTATAGGACATCACGACACTGAAATAAAAATATGAAGACATGTAATTAGACAACATGAACAACCCGAACCCTACTAAAGACAAGTAAGAAACATGACAGAACCCAGGTGCCACGGAAGGGAAAGAAGTTCCTGCTCCACATGTGGCACTCGCCATGAATGAGGAAAGGACATGCTTTTAATTACGATGAACGGAGCATATCCCTGTTCATTACCGTGTAGATCAACAATATCCTAACAATCTCATTGCAAACATATTTTAAAGCTATGCGAATACACCTTTGTAATTGTGATTTATTGAAGTGTAAACTTTAAATGATTTTACTTTCCAGTCTGTCAATTGTAAGATGTCTGATGAAGATTATTGCAGAAACGATGTGCACCCAGTTATATATGGTGGTTCTCCTTTTACTCACGCAATGAAAAAAGTTCCATGACGTCATCATTTCACCAATGAAGAGGGAATGCTTAGCCATATATAATATTGTTTATCGGTTAGATTTAGGAACTGTTCTCACAGTGTAGTACATTTTCTACGATTTGATGGTTAGATATAGGAACTGTTCTCACAGTGTAGTACTTTTTCTACGATTTGATGGTTAGATTTATGAACTGTTCTGACAGTGTACTACTTTTACCACGATTCGATGGGTAGATTTAGGAACAGTTCGGAAAGTGTACTATTTTTTCTACGATTTGATGGTTAGATTTAGGAACTGTTCTGACAGTGTAATACTTTTACCACGATTTGATGGGTAGATTTAGGAACAGTTCGGAAAGTGTACTACTTTTTCTACGATTTGATGGTTAGATGTAGGTACTGTTCTGACAGTGTAGTACTTTTACCACGATTTGATGGGTAGATTTAGGAACAGTTCGGAAAGTGTAGTACTTTTTCTACGATTTGATGGTTAGATTTAGGAACTGTTCTGACAGTGTAGTACTTTTTCTACAATTTCATTGTTAGATTTAGGAACTGTTCTGACAGTGTAGTACTTTTTCTACGATTTGATGGTTAGATTTAGGAACTGTTCTGACAGTGTAATACTTTTACCACGATTTGATGGTTAGATTTAGGAACTGTTCTGACAGTGTAAAACCTTTTCTATGATTTGATGGTTAGATGTAGGTACTGTTCTGACAGTGTAGTACTTTTACTACAATTTGATGGTTATATTTAGGAACTGTTCTGACAGTGTAGTACTTTTTCTACGATTTGATGGTTAGATTTAGGAACTGTTCTCACAGTGTACTACTTTTCTACGATTTGATTGGCAGATTTATGAACTGTTCTGACAGTGTAGTACTTTTTCTATGATTTGATGGTTAGATTTAGGAACTGTTCTGACAGAGTAGTACCTTTTCTATGATTTGATGGTTAGATTAAGGAACTGTTCTGACAGTGTAGTACTTTTTCTACGATTTGATGGTTAGATTTAGGAACTGTTCTGACAGTGTAGTACTTTTTCTACGATTTGATGGTTAGATTTAGGAACTGTTCTGGCAGTGTAGTACTTTTTCTACGATTTGATGACTAGATGTAGGAACTGTTCTGACAGTGTAGTACTTTTTCTTCGATTTGATGGTTAAATTTAGGAACTGTTCTGAGAGTGTAGTACTTTTTCTATGATTTGATGGTTAGATTTAGGAACTGTTCTGACAATGTAAAACTTTTTCTATGATTTGATGGTTAGATTTAGGAACTGTTCTGACAATGTAAAACTTTTTCTATGATTTGATGGTTAGATTTAGGAACTGTTGTGACAGTGTAGTACCTTTTCTACGATTTGATGGTTATATTTAAGAACTGTTCTCACAGTGTACTACTTTTTCTACGATTTGATGGTTAGAATTAGGAACTGTTCTGACAGTGTAGTACTTTTTCTATGATTTGATTGTTAGATTTAGGAACTGTTGTTACAGTGTAGTACTTTATCTACGATTTGATGGTTAGATTTAGGTACTGTTCTGACAGTGTAGTACTTTATCTCTGATTTGATGGTTAGATTTAGGAACTGTTGTGAAAGTGTAGTACTTTTACCACGATTTGATGGTTAGATTTAGGAACTGTTCTGACAGTGTAGTACTTTTTCTACGATTTGATGGTTAGATGTAGGTACTGTTCTGACAGTGTAGTACTTTTTCTACGATTTGATGGTTAGATTTAGGAACTGTTCTCACAGAGTACTACTTTTTCTACCATTTGATTGGCAGATTTAGGAACTGTCCTGACAGTGTAGTACTTTTTCTATGATTTGATGGTTAGATTTATGAACTGTTCTGACAGTGTAGTACTTTTTCTATGATTTGATGGTTATATTTAGGAACTGTTCTGACAGTGTAGTACTTTTTCTACTATTTGATGGTTAGATTTAGGAACTGTTCTGACAGTGAAGTACTTTTTCTACGATTTGATGGTTAGATTTAGGAACTGTTCTCACAGTGTACTACTTTTTCTACGATTTGATGGTTAGATTTAGGAACTGTTCTGACAGTGTAGTACTTTTTCTACAATTTGATGGTTAGATTTAGGAACTATTCTCACAGTGTACTACTTTTTCTACGATTTGATGTTTAGATTTAGGAACTGTTCTGACAGTGTAGTACTTTTTCTACGATTTGATTGTTAGATTTAGGAACTGTTGTGACAGTGTAGTACTTTATCTACGATTTGATGGTTAGATTTAGGTACTGTTCTGACAGTGTAGTACTTTTTCTCTGATTTGATGGTTAGATTTAGGAACTGTTGTGAAAGTGTAGTACTTTTTCTACGATTCGATGGTTAGATTTAAGAACTGTTCTGACAGTGTAGTACTTTTTCTACGATTTCATGGGTAGATTTTGGAACAGTTGTTAAAGTAGAGTACTTTTTCTACGATTTGATGGTTAGATTTAGGAACTGTTCAGACAGTGTAGTACTTTTTCTATGATTTGGTGGTTAGATTTAGGAACTCTTCTCACAGTGTGGTACTTTTTCTACGATTTGACGGTTAGATTTAGGAACTGATCTGACCGTGTAGTACTTTTCCTATGATTTGATGGTAAGACTTAGGAACTGTTCCGACAGTTTAGTACTTTTTCTACAATTTGATGGTTAGATTTAGGAGGTGTTCTTACAGGGTTGTACTTTTTCTATGATTTGATAGTTAGACGTAGGAACTGTTCTGACAATGTAGTACTTTTTCTATGATTTGATGGTTAGATGTAGGAACTGTTTTGACAGTGTAGTACTTTTTCTACGATTTGATGGTTAGATTTAGGAACTATTCTGAAAGTATAGTACTTTATCTACGATTTGATGGTTTGATTTAGGAACTGTTCTGACAATGTAATACTTTTTCTACGATTTGATTGTTAGAATTAGGAACTGTTCTGACACTGTAGTACTTTTTCTACGATTTGATGGTTAGATTTAGGAACCGTTCTGACAGTGTAGTACTTTTACCACGATTTGATGGTTAGATTTAGGAACTGTTCTGACAGTGTAGTACTTTTTCTACGATTTGATGGTTAGATTTAGGAACTGTTCTGACAGTGTAGTACTTTTTCTACGATTTGATGGTTAGATTTAGGAACTGTTCTGACAGGGTAAAACTTTTTCTATGAATTGATGGTTAGATTTAAGTACTGTTCTGACAGTATAAAACTTTTTCTATGATTTGATGGTTAGATGTAGGTACTGTTCTTACAGTGTAGTACTTTTTCTACGATTTGATGGTTAGATTTAGGAACTGTTCTGACAGTGTAGTACCTTTTCTACGATTTGATGGTTAGATTTAGGAACTGTTCTGACAGTGTAGTACTGTTTCTACGATTTGATTGTTAGATTTAGGAACTGTTCTGACAGTGTAGTACTTTTTCTACGATTTGATGGTTAGATTTAGGAACTGTTCTGACAGTGTAGTACTTTACCACAATTTGATGGTTAGATTTAGGAACTGTTCTGACAGTGTAGTACTTTTTCTACGATTTGATGGTTAGATTTAGGAACTGTTCTGACAGTGTAGTACTTTTTCTACAATTTCATTGTTAGATTTAGGAACTGTTCTGACAGTGTAGTACTTTTTCTACGATTTGATGGTTAGATTTAGGAACTGTTCTGACAGTGTAATACTTTTACCACGATTTGATGGTTAGATTTAGGAACTGTTCTGACAGTGTAAAACCTTTTCTATGATTTGATGGTTAGATGTAGGTACTGTTCTGACAGTGTAGTACTTTTACTACAATTTGATGGTTAGATTTAGGAACTGTTCTGACAGTGTAGTACTTTTTCTACGATTTGATGGTTAGATTTAGGAACTGTTCTCACAGTGTACTACTTTTCTACGATTTGATTGGCAGATTTATGAACTGTTCTGACAGTGTACTACTTTTTCTATGATTTGATGGTTAGATTTAGGAACTGTTCTGACAGAGTAGTACTTTTTCTATGATTTGATGGTTAGATTAAGGAACTGTTCTGACAGTGTAGTACTTTTTCTACGATTTGATGGTTAGATTTAGGAACTGTTCTGACAGTGTAGTACTTTTTCTACGATTTGATGGTTAGATTTAGGAACTGTTCTGGCAGTGTAGTACTTTTTCTACGATTTGATGACTAGATGTAGGAACTGTTCTGACAGTGTAGTACTTTTTCTTCGATTTGATGGTTAAATTTAGGAACTGTTCTGAGAGTGTAGTACTTTTTCTATGATTTGATGGTTAGATTTAGGAACTGTTCTGACAATGTAAAACTTTTTCTATGATTTGATGGTTAGATTTAGGAACTGTTCTGACAATGTAAAACTTTTTCTATGATTTGATGGTTAGATTTAGGAACTGTTGTGACAGTGTAGTACTTTTTCTACGATTTGATGGTTATATTTAAGAACTGTTCTCACAGTGTACTACTTTTTCTACGATTTGATGGTTAGAATTAGGAACTGTTCTGACAGTGTAGTACTTTTTCTACGATTTGATTGTTAGATTTAGGAACTGTTGTTACAGTGTAGTACTTTATCTACGATTTGATGGTTAGATTTAGGTACTGTTCTGACAGTGTAGTACTTTATCTCTGATTTGATGGTTAGATTTAGGAACTGTTGTGAAAGTGTAGTACTTTTACCACGATTTGATGGTTAGATTTAGGAACTGTTCTGACAGTGTAGTACTTTTTCTACGATTTGATGGTTAGATGTAGGTACTGTTCTGACAGTGTAGTACTTTTTCTACGATTTGATGGTTAGATTTAGGAACTGTTCTCACAGAGTACTACTTTTTCTACCATTTGATTGGCAGATTTAGGAACTGTCCTGACAGTGTAGTACTTTTTCTATGATTTGATGGTTAGATTTATGAACTGTTCTGACAGTGTAGTACTTTTTCTATGATTTGATGGTTAAATTTAGGAACTGTTCTGACAGTGTAGTACTTTTTCTACTATTTGATGGTTAGATTGAGGAACTGTTCTGACAGTGAAGTACTTTTCTACGATTTGATGGTTAGATTTAGGAACTGTTCTCACAGTGTACTACTTTTTCTACGATTTGATGGTTAGATTTAGGAACTGTTGTGACAGTGTAGTACTTTTTCTACCATTTGATGGTTAGATTTAGGAACTGTTCTCACAGTGTACTACTTTTTCTACGATTTGATGTTTAGATTTAGGAACTGTTCTGACAGTGTAGTACTTTTTCTACGATTTGATTGTTAGATTTAGGAACTGTTGTGACAGTGTAGTACTTTATCTACGATTTGATGGTTAGATTTAGGAACTGTTCTGACAGTGTAGTACTTTTTCTCTGATTTGATGGTTAGATTTAGGAACTGTTGTGAAAGTGTAGTACTTTTTCTACGATTCGATGGTTAGATTTAGGAACTGTTCTGACAGTGTAGTACTTTTTCTACGATTTCATGGGTAGATTTTGGAACAGTTGTGAAAGTAGAGTACTTTTTCTACGATTTGATGGTTAGATTTAGGAACTGTTCAGACAGTGTAGTACTTTTTCTATGATTTGGTGGTTAGATTTAGGAACTCTTCTCACAGTGTGGTACTTTTTCTACGATTTGACGGTTAGATTTAGGAACTGATCTGACCGTGTAGTACTTTTCCTATGATTTGATGGTAAGACTTAGGAACTTTTCCGACAGTTTAGTACTTTTTCTACAATTTGATGGTTAGATTTAGGAGGTGTTCTTACAGGGTTGTACTTTTTCTATGATTTGATGGTTAGACGTAGGAACTGTTCTGACAATGTAGTACTTTTTCTATGATTTGATGGTTAGATGTAGGAACTGTTTTGACAGTGTAGTACTTTTTCTACGATTTGATGGTTAGATTTAGGAACTATTCTGAAAGTATAGTACTTTATCTACGATTTGATGGTTTGATTTAGGAACTGTTCTGACAATGTAATACTTTTTCTACGATTTGATTGTTAGAATTAGGAACTGTTCTGACACTGTAGTACTTTTTCTACGATTTGATGGTTAGATTTAGGAACCGTTCTGACAGTGTAGTACTTTTACCACGATTTGATGGTTAGATTTAGGAACTGTTCTGACAGTGTAGTACTTTTTCTATGATTTGATGGTTAGATTTAGGAACTGTTCTGACAGTGTAGTACTTTTTCTACGATTTGATGGTTAGATTTAGGAACTGTTCTGACAGGGTAAAACTTTTTCTATGAATTGATGGTTAGATTTAAGTACTGTTCTGACAGTGTAAAACTTTTTCTATGATTTGATGGTTAGATGTAGGTACTGTTCTTACAGTGTAGTACTTTTTCTACGATTTGATGGTTAGATTTAGGAACTGTTCTGACAGTGTAGTACCTTTTCTACGATTTGATGGTTAGATTTAGGAACTGTTCTGACAGTGTAGTACTGTTTCTACGATTTGATTGTTAGATTTAGGAACTGTTCTGACAGTGTAGTACTTTTTCTACGATTTGATGGTTAGATTTAGGAACTGTTCTGACAGTGTAGTAATTTACCACAATTTGATGGTTAGATTTAGGAACTGTTCTGACAGTGTAGTACTTTTTCTACGATTTGATGGTTAGATTTAGGAACTGTTCTGACAGTGTAGTACTTTTTCTACAATTTCATTGTTAGATTTAGGAACTGTTCTGACAGTGTAATACTTTTTCTACGATTTGATGGTTAGATTTAGGAACTGTTCTGACAGTGTAATACTTTTACCACGATTTGATGGTTAGATTTAGGAACTGTTCTGACAGTGTACAACCTTTTCTATGATTTGATGGTTAGATGTAGGTACTGTTCTGACAGTGTAGTACTTTTACTACAATTTGATGGTTAGATTTAGGAACTGTTCTGACAGTGTAGTACTTTTTCTACGATTTGATGGTTAGATTTAGGAACTGTTCTCACAGTGTACTACTTTTCTACGATTTGATTGGCAGATTTATGAACTGTTCTGACAGTGTACTACTTTTTCTATGATTTGATGGTTAGATTTAGGAACTGTTCTGACAGAGTAGTACTTTTTCTATGATTTGATGGTTAGATTAAGGAACTGTTCTGACAGTGTAGTACTTTTTCTACGATTTGATGGTTAGATTTAGGAACTGTTCTGACAGTGTAGTACTTTTTCTACGATTTGATGGTTAGATTTAGGAACTGTTCTGGCAGTGTAGTACTTTTTCTACGATTTGATGACTAGATGTAGGAACTGTTCTGACAGTGTAGTACTTTTTCTTCGATTTGATGGTTAAATTTAGGAACTGTTCTGAGAGTGTAGTACTTTTTCTACGATTTGATGGTTAGATTTAGGAACTGTTCTGACAATGTAAAACTTTTTCTATGATTTGATGGTTAGATTTAGGAACTGTTCTGACAATGTAAAACTTTTTCTATGATTTGATGGTTAGATTTAGGAACTGTTGTGACAGTGTAGTACTTTTTCTACGATTTGATGGTTATATTTAAGAACTGTTCTCACAGTGTACTACTTTTTCTACGATTTGATGGTTAGAATTAGGAACTGTTCTGACAGTGTAGTACTTTTTCTACGATTTGATTGTTAGATTTAGGAACTGTTGTTACAGTGTAGTACTTTATCTACGATTTGATGGTTAGATTTAGGTACTGTTCTGACAGTGTAGTACTTTATCTCTGATTTGATGGTTAGATTTAGGAACTGTTGTGAAAGTGTAGTACTTTTACCACGATTTGATGGTTAGATTTAGGAACTGTTCTGACAGTGTAGTACTTTTTCTACGATTTGATGGTTAGATGTAGGTACTGTTCTGACAGTGTAGTACTTTTTCTACGATTTGATGGTTAGATTTAGGAACTGTTCTCACAGAGTACTACTTTTTCTACCATTTGATTGGCAGATTTAGGAACTGTCCTGACAGTGTAGTACTTTTTCTATGATTTGATGGTTAGATTTATGAACTGTTCTGACAGTGTAGTACTTTTTCTATGATTTGATGGTTAAATTTAGGAACTGTTCTGACAGTGTAGTACTTTTTCTACTATTTGATGGTTAGATTTAGGAACTGTTCTGACAGTGAAGTACTTTTCTACGATTTGATGGTTAGATTTAGGAACTGTTCTCACAGTGTACTACTTTTTCTACGATTTGATGGTTAGATTTAGGAACTGTTGTGACAGTGTAGTACTTTTTCTACGATTTGATGGTTAGATTTAGGAACTGTTCTCACAGTGTACTACTTTTTCTACGATTTGATGTTTAGATTTAGGAACTGTTCTGACATTGTAGTACTTTTTCTACGATTTGATTGTTAGATTTAGGAACTGTTGTGACAGTGTAGTACTTTATCTACGATTTGATGGTTAGATTTAGGTACTGTTCTGACAGTGTAGTACTTTTTCTCTGATTTGATGGTTAGATTTAGGAACTGTTGTGAAAGTGTAGTACTTTTTCTACGATTCGATGGTTAAATTTAGGAACTGTTCTGACAGTGTAGTACTTTTTCTACGATTTCATGGGTAGATTTTGGAACAGTTGTGAAAGTAGTGTACTTTTTCTACGATTTGATGGTTAGATTTAGGAACTGTTCAGAGAGTGTAGTACTTTTTCTATGATTTGGTGGTTAGATTTAGGAACTCTTCTCACAGTGTGGTACTTTTTCTACGATTTGACGGTTAGATTTAGGAACTGATCTGACCGTGTAGTACTTTTCCTATGATTTGATGGTAAGACTTAGGAACTGTTCCGACAGTTTAGTACTTTTTCTACGATTTGATGGTTAGATTTAGGAGGTGTTCTTACAGGGTTGTACTTTTTCTATGATTTGATGGTTAGACGTAGGAACTGTTCTGACAATGTAGTACTTTTTCTATGATTTGATGGTTAGATGTAGGAACTGTTTTGACAGTGTAGTACTTTTTCTACGATTTGATGGTTAGATTTAGGAACTATTCTGAAAGTATAGTACTTTATCTACGATTTGATGGTTTGATTTAGGAACTGTTCTGACAATGTAATACTTTTTCTACGATTTGATTGTTAGAATTAGGAACTGTTCTGACACTGTAGTACTTTTTCTACGATTTGATGGTTAGATTTAGGAACTGTTCTGACAGTGTAGTACTTTTACCACGATTTGATGGTTAGATTTAGGAACTGTTCTGACAGTGTAGTACTTTTTCTATGATTTGATGGTTAGATTTAGGAACTGTTCTGACAGTGTAGTACTTTTTCTACGATTTGATGGTTAGATTTAGGAACTGTTCTGACAGGGTAAAACTTTTTCTATGAATTGATGGTTAGATTTAAGTACTGTTCTGACAGTGTAAAACTTTTTCTATGATTTGATGGTTAGATGTAGGTACTGTTCTTACAGTGTAGTACTTTTTCTACGATTTGATGGTTAGATTTAGGAACTGTTCTGACAGTGTAGTACCTTTTCTACGATTTGATGGTTAGATTTAGGAACTGTTCTGACAGTGTAGTACTGTTTCTACGATTTGATTGTTAGATTTAGGAACTGTTCTGACAGTGTAGTACTTTTTCTACGATTTGATGGTTAGATTTAGGAACTGTTCTGACAGTGTAGTACTTTACCACAATTTGATGGTTAGATTTAGGAACTGTTCTGACAGTGTAGTACTTTTTCTACGATTTGATGGTTAGATTTAGGAACTGTTCTGACAGTGTAGTACTTTTTCTATGATTTGATGGTTAGATTTAGGAACTGTTCTGACAGTGTAGTACTTTTTCTACGATTTGATGGTTAGATTTAGGAACTGTTCTGACAGGGTAAAACTTTTTCTATGAATTGATGGTTAGATTTAGGTACTGTTCTGACAGTGTAAAACTTTTTCTATGATTTGATGGTTAGATGTAGGTACTGTTCTTACAGTGTAGTACTTTTTCTACGATTTGATGGTTAGATATAGGAACTGTTCTGACAGTGCAGTACCTTTTCTACGATTTGATGGTTAGATTTTGGAACTGTGCTGACAATGTATTACTTTTTCTACGATTTGATTGTTAGATTTAGGAACTGTTCTGACAGTGTAGTACTGTTTCTACGATTTGATTGTTAGATTTAGGAACTGTTCTGACAGTGTAGTACTTTTTCTACGATTTGATGGTTAGATTTAGGAACTGTTCTGACAGTGTAGTACTTTTACCACAATTTGATGGTTAGATTTAGGAACTGTTCTGACAGTGTAGTACTTTTTCTACGATTTGATGGTTAGATTTAGGAACTGTTCTGACAGTGTAGTACTTTTTCTATGATTTGATGGTTAGATTTAGGAACTGTTCTGTCAGGGTAGTACTTTTTCTACGATTTGATGGTTAGATTTAGGAACTGTTCTGGCAGTGTAGTACTTTTTCTACGATTTGATGACTAGATGTAGGTACTGTTCTGACAGTGTAGTACTTTTTCTACGATTTGATGGTTAAATTTAGGAACTGTTTTGAGAGTGTAGTACTTTTTCTATGATTTGATGGTTAGATTTAGGAACTGTTCTGACAGTGTACTACTTTTTCTACGATTTGATGGTTAGATTTAGGAACTGTTCTGACAGTGTAAAGCTTTTTCTATGATTCGATGGTTAGATTTAGGAACTGTTGTGACAGTGTAATACTTTTTCTACGATTTGATGGTTAGATTTAGGAACTGTTCTGACAGTGTACTACTTTTTCTACGATTTGATGGTTAGATTTTGGAACTGTGCTGACAATGTATTACTTTTTCTACGATTTGATTGTTAGATTTAGGAACTGTTGTGACAGTGTAGTACTTTATCTACGATTTGATGGTTAGATTTTGGCACTGTTCTGACAGTGTAGTACTTTTTCTCTGATTTGATGGTTAGAATTAGGAACTGTTGTGAAAGTGTAGTACTTTTTCTATGATTTGATGGTTAGATTTAGGAACTGTTCTGACAGTGTAGTACTTTTTCTATGATTTGGTGGTTAGATTTAGGAACTGTTCTGACAGTGTAGTACTTTTTCTACGATTTGATGGTTAGATTTAGGAACTGTTCAGACAGTGTAGTACTTTTTCTATGATTTGGTGGTTAGATTTAGGAACTGTTCTGACAGTGTAAAACTTTTTCTATGATTTGATGGTTAGACGTAGGAACTGTTCTGACAATGTAGTACTTTTTCTATGATTTGATGACTAGATGTAGGAACTGTTTTGACAGTGTAGTACTTTTTTACGATTTGATGGTTAGATTTAGGAACTATTCCGACAGTTTAGTACTTTTTCTACAATTTGATGGTTAGATTTAGGAGGTGTTCTTACAGGGTTGTACTTTTTCTATGATTTGATGGTTAGACGTAGGAACTGTTCTGACAATGTAGTACTTTTTCTATGATTTGATGGTTAGATGTAGGAACTGTTTTGACAGTGTAGTACTTTTTCTACGATTTGATGGTTAGATTTAGGAACTATTCTGAAAGTATAGTACTTTATCTACGATTTGATGGTTTGATTTAGGAACTGTTCTGACAATGTAATACTTTTTCTACGATTTGATTGTTAGAATTAGGAACTGTTCTGACACGGTAGTACTTTTTCTACGATTTGATGGTTAGATTTAGGAACTGTTCTGACAGTGTAGTACTTTTACCACGATTTGATGGTTAGATTTAGGAACTGTTCCTACAGTGTAGTACTTTTTCTATGATTTGATTGTTAGATTTAGGAACTGTTCTGACAGTGTAGTACTTTTTCTACGATTTGATGGTTAGATTTAGGAACTGTTCTGACAGGGTAAAACTTTTTCTATGAATTGATGGTTAGATTTAAGTACTGTTCTGACAGTGTAAAACTTTTTCTATGATTTGATGGTTAGATGTAGGTACTGTTCTTACAGTGTAGTACTTTTTCTACGATTTGATGGTTAGATTTAGGAACTGTTCTGACAGTGTAGTACCTTTTCTACGATTTGATGGTTAGATTTAGGAACTGTTCTGACAGTGTAGTACTGTTTCTACGATTTGATTGTTAGATTTAGGAACTGTTCTGACAGTGTAGTACTTTTTCTACGATTTGATGGTTAGATTTAGGAACTGTTCTGACAGTGTAGTACTTTACCACAATTTGATGGTTAGATTTAGGAACTGTTCTGACAGTGTAGTACTTTTTCTACGATTTGATGGTTAGATTTAGGAACTGTTCTGACAGTGTAGTACTTTTTCTACGATTTGATGGTTAGATTTAGGAACTGTTCTGACAGGGTAAAACTTTTTCTATGAATTGATGGTTAGATTTAGGTACTGTTCTGACAGTGTAAAACTTTTTCTATGATTTGATGGTTAGATGTAGGTACTGTTCTTACAGTGTAGTACTTTTTCTACGATTTGATGGTTAGATATAGGAACTGTTCTGACAGTGCAGTACCTTTTCTACGATTTGATGGTTAGATTTTGGAACTGTGCTGACAATGTATTACTTTTTCTACGATTTGATTGTTAGATTTAGGAACTGTTCTGACAGTGTAGTACTGTTTCTACGATTTGATTGTTAGATTTAGGAACTGTTCTGACAGTGTAGTACTTTTTCTACGATTTGATGGTTAGATATAGGAACTGTTCTGACAGTGTAGTACTTTTACCACAATTTGATGGTTAGATTTAGGAACTGTTCTGACAGTGTAGTACTTTTTCTACGATTTGATGGTTAGATTTAGGAACTGTTCTGACAGTGTAGTACTTTTTCTATGATTTGATGGTTAGATTTAGGAACTGTTCTGACAGTGTAGTACTTTTTCTACGATTTGATGGTTAGATTTGGGAACTGTTCTGGCAGTGTAGTACTTTTTCTACGATTTGATGACTAGATGTAGGTACTGTTCTGACAGTGTAGTACTTTTTCTACGATTTGATGGTTAAATTTAGGAACTGTTCTGAGAGTGTAGTACTTTTTCTATGATTTGATGGTTAGAATTAGGAACTGTTGTGAAAGAGTAGTACTTTTTCTATGATTTGATGGTTAGATTTATAAACTGTTCTGACAGTGTAGTACTTTTTCTATGATTTGGTGGTTAGATTTAGGAACTGTTCTGACAGTGTAGTACTTTTTCTACGATTTGATGGTTAGATTTAGGAACTGTTCAGACAGTGTAGTACTTTTTCTATGATTTGGTGGTTAGATTTAGGAACTGTTCTGACAGTGTAAAACTTTTTCTATGATTTGATGGTTAGACGTAGGAACTGTTCTGACAATGTAGTACGTTTTCTATGATTTGATGACTAGATGTAGGAACTGTTTTGACAGTGTAGTACTTTTTTACGATTTGATGGTTAGATTTAGGAACTATTCCGACAGTTTAGTACTTTTTCTACAATTTGATGGTTAGATTTAGGAGGTGTTCTTACAGGGTTGTACTTTTTCTATGATTTGATGGTTAGACGTAGGAACTGTTCTGACAATGTAGTACTTTTTCTATGATTTGATGGTTAGATGTAGGAACTGTTTTGACAGTGTAGTACTTTTTCTACGATTTGATGGTTAGATTTAGGAACTATTCTGAAAGTATAGTACTTTATCTACGATTTGATGGTTTGATTTAGGAACTGTTCTGACAATGTAATACTTTTTCTACGATTTGATTGTTAGAATTAGGAACTGTTCTGACACTGTAGTACTTTTTCTACGATTTGATGGTTAGATTTAGGAACTGTTCTGACAGTGTAGTACTTTTACCACGATTTGATGGTTAGATTTAGGAACTGTTCTGACAGTGTAGTACTTTTTCTATGATTTGATGGTTAGATTTAGGAACTGTTCTGACAGTGTAGTACTTTTTCTACGATTTGATGGTTAGATTTAGGAACTGTTCTGACAGGGTAAAACTTTTTCTATGAATTGATGGTTAGATTTAAGTACTGTTCTGACAGTGTAAAACTTTTTCTATGATTTGATGGTTAGATGTAGGTACTGTTCTTACAGTGTAGTACTTTTTCTACGATTTGATGGTTAGATTTAGGAACTGTTCTGACAGTGTAGTACCTTTTCTACGATTTGATGGTTAGATTTAGGAACTGTTCTGACAGTGTAGTACTGTTTCTACGATTTGATTGTTAGATTTAGGAACTGTTCTGACAGTGTAGTACTTTTTCTACGATTTGATGGTTAGATTTAGGAACTGTTCTGACAGTGTAGTACTTTACCACAATTTGATGGTTAGATTTAGGAACTGTTCTGACAGTGTAGTACTTTTTCTACGATTTGATGGTTAGATTTAGGAACTGTTCTGACAGTGTAGTACTTTTTCTACAATTTGATGGTTAGATTTAGGAACTGTTCTGACAGGGTAAAACTTTTTCTATGAATTGATGGTTAGATTTAGGTACTGTTCTGACAGTGTAAAACTTTTTCTACGATTTGATGGTTAGATGTAGGTACTGTTCTTACAGTGTAGTACTTTTTCTACGATTTGATGGTTAGATATAGGAACTGTTCTGACAGTGCAGTACCTTTTCTACGATTTGATGGTTAGATTTTGGAACTGTGCTGACAATGTATTACTTTTTCTACGATTTGATTGTTAGATTTAGGAACTGTTCTGACAGTGTAGTACTGTTTCTACGATTTGATTGTTAGATTTAGGAACTGTTCTGACAGTGTAGTACTTTTTCTACGATTTGATGGTTAGATATAGGAACTGTTCTGACAGTGTAGTACTTTTACCACAATTTGATGGTTAGATTTAGGAACTGTTCTGACAGTGTAGTACTTTTTCTACGATTTGATGGTTAGATTTAGGAACTGTTCTGACAGTGTAGTACTTTTTCTATGATTTGATGGTTAGATTTAGGAACTGTTCTGACAGTGTAGTACTTTTTCTACGATTTGATGGTTAGATTTAGGAACTGTTCTGGCAGTGTAGTACTTTTTCTACGATTTGATGACTAGATGTAGGTACTGTTCTGACAGTGTAGTACTTTTTCTACGATTTGATGGTTAAATTTAGGAACTGTTCTGAGAGTGTAGTACTTTTTCTATGATTTGATGGTTAGATGTAGGAACTGTTTTGACAGTGTAGTACTTTTTCTACGATTTGATGGTTAGATTTAGGAACTATTCTGAAAGTATAGTACTTTATCTACGATTTGATGGTTTGATTTAGGAACTGTTCTGACAATGTAATACTTTTTCTACGATTTGATTGTTAGAATTAGGAACTGTTCTGACACTGTAGTACTTTTTCTACGATTTGATGGTTAGATTTAGGAACTGTTCTGACAGTGTAGTACTTTTACCACGATTTGATGGTTAGATTTAGGAACTGTTCTGACAGTGTAGTACTTTTTCTATGATTTGATGGTTAGATTTAGGAACTGTTCTGACAGTGTAGTACTTTTTCTACGATTTGATGGTTAGATTTAGGAACTGTTCTGACAGGGTAAAACTTTTTCTATGAATTGATGGTTAGATTTAAGTACTGTTCTGACAGTGTAAAACTTTTTCTATGATTTGATGGTTAGATGTAGGTACTGTTCTTACAGTGTAGTACTTTTTCTACGATTTGATGGTTAGATTTAGGAACTGTTCTGACAGTGTAGTACCTTTTCTACGATTTGATGATTAGATTTAGGAACTGTTCTGACAGTGTAGTACTGTTTCTACGATTTGATTGTTAGATTTAGGAACTGTTCTGACAGTGTAGTACTTTTTCTACGATTTGATGGTTAGATTTAGGAACTGTTCTGACAGTGTAGTACTTTACCACAATTTGATGGTTAGATTTAGGAACTGTTCTGACAGTGTAGTACTTTTTCTACGATTTGATGGTTAGATTTAGGAACTGTTCTGACAGTGTAGTACTTTTTCTATGATTTGATGGTTAGATTTAGGAACTGTTCTGACAGTGTAGTACTTTTTCTACGATTTGATGGTTAGATTTAGGAACTGTTCTGACAGGGTAAAACTTTTTCTATGAATTGATGGTTAGATTTAGGAACTGTTCAGACAGTGTAGTACTTTTTCTATGATTTGGTGGTTAGATTTAGGAACTGTTCTGACAGTGTAGTACTTTTTTACGATTTGATGGTTAGATTTAGGAACTATTCCGACAGTTTAGTACTTTTTCTACAATTTGATGGTTAGATTTAGGAGGTGTTCTTACAGGGTTGTACTTTTTCTATGATTTGATGGTTAGACGTAGGAACTGTTCTGACAATGTAGTACTTTTTCTATGATTTGATGGTTAGATGTAGGAACTGTTTTGACAGTGTAGTACTTTTTCTACGATTTGATGGTTAGATTTAGGAACTATTCTGAAAGTATAGTACTTTATCTACGATTTGATGGTTTGATTTAGGAACTGTTCTGACAATGTAATACTTTTTCTACGATTTGATTGTTAGAATTAGGAACTGTTCTGACACTGTAGTACTTTTTCTACGATTTGATGGTTAGATTTAGGAACTGTTCTGACAGTGTAGTACTTTTACCACGATTTGATGGTTAGATTTAGGAACTGTTCTGACAGTGTAGTACTTTTTCTATGATTTGATGGTTAGATTTAGGAACTGTTCTGACAGTGTAGTACTTTTTCTACGATTTGATGGTTAGATTTAGGAACTGTTCTGACAGGGTAAAACTTTTTCTATGAATTGATGGTTAGATTTAAGTACTGTTCTGACAGTGTAAAACTTTTTCTATGATTTGATGGTTAGATGTAGGTACTGTTCTTACAGTGTAGTACTTTTTCTACGATTTGATGGTTAGATTTAGGAACTGTTCTGACAGTGTAGTACCTTTTCTACGATTTGATGGTTAGATTTAGGAACTGTTCTGACAGTGTAGTACTGTTTCTACGATTTGATTGTTAGATTTAGGAACTGTTCTGACAGTGTAGTACTTTTTCTACGATTTGATGGTTAGATTTAGGAACTGTTCTGACAGTGTAGTACTTTACCACAATTTGATGGTTAGATTTAGGAACTGTTCTGACAGTGTAGTACTTTTTCTACGATTTGATGGTTAGATTTAGGAACTGTTCTGACAGTGTAGTACTTTTTCTACGATTTGATGGTTAGATTTAGGAACTGTTCTGACAGGGTAAAACTTTTTCTATGAATTGATGGTTAGATTTAGGTACTGTTCTGACAGTGTAAAACTTTTTCTACGATTTGATGGTTAGATGTAGGTACTGTTCTTACAGTGTAGTACTTTTTCTACGATTTGATGGTTAGATATAGGAACTGTTCTGACAGTGCAGTACCTTTTCTACGATTTGATGGTTAGATTTTGGAACTGTGCTGACAATGTATTACTTTTTCTACGATTTGATTGTTAGATTTAGGAACTGTTCTGACAGTGTAGTACTGTTTCTACGATTTGATTGTTAGATTTAGGAACTGTTCTGACAGTGTAGTACTTTTTCTACGATTTGATGGTTAGATATAGGAACTGTTCTGACAGTGTAGTACTTTTACCACAATTTGATGGTTAGATTTAGGAACTGTTCTGACAGTGTAGTACTTTTTCTACGATTTGATGGTTAGATTTAGGAACTGTTCTGACAGTGTAGTACTTTTTCTATGATTTGATGGTTAGATTTAGGAACTGTTCTGACAGTGTAGTACTTTTTCTTCGATTTGATGGTTAGATTTAGGAACTGTTCTGGCAGTGTAGTACTTTTTCTACGATTTGATGACTAGATGTAGGTACTGTTCTGACAGTGTAGTACTTTTTCTACGATTTGATGGTTAAATTTAGGAACTGTTCTGAGAGTGTAGTACTTTTTCTATGATTTGATGGTTAGATGTAGGAACTGTTTTGACAGTGTAGTACTTTTTCTACGATTTGATGGTTAGATTTAGGAACTATTCTGAAAGTATAGTACTTTATCTACGATTTGATGGTTTGATTTAGGAACTGTTCTGACAATGTAATACTTTTTCTACGATTTGATTGTTAGAATTAGGAACTGTTCTGACACTGTAGTACTTTTTCTACGATTTGATGGTTAGATTTAGGAACTGTTCTGACAGTGTAGTACTTTTACCACGATTTGATGGTTAGATTTAGGAACTGTTCTGACAGTGTAGTACTTTTTCTATGATTTGATGGTTAGATTTAGGAACTGTTCTGACAGTGTAGTACTTTTTCTACGATTTGATGGTTAGATTTAGGAACTGTTCTGACAGGGTAAAACTTTTTCTATGAATTGATGGTTAGATTTAAGTACTGTTCTGACAGTGTAAAACTTTTTCTATGATTTGATGGTTAGATGTAGGTACTGTTCTTACAGTGTAGTACTTTTTCTACGATTTGATGGTTAGATTTAGGAACTGTTCTGACAGTGTAGTACCTTTTCTACGATTTGATGATTAGATTTAGGAACTGTTCTGACAGTGTAGTACTGTTTCTACGATTTGATTGTTAGATTTAGGAACTGTTCTGACAGTGTAGTACTTTTTCTACGATTTGATGGTTAGATTTAGGAACTGTTCTGACAGTGTAGTACTTTACCACAATTTGATGGTTAGATTTAGGAACTGTTCTGACAGTGTAGTACTTTTTCTACGATTTGATGGTTAGATTTAGGAACTGTTCTGACAGTGTAGTACTTTTTCTATGATTTGATGGTTAGATTTAGGAACTGTTCTGACAGTGTAGTACTTTTTCTACGATTTGATGGTTAGATTTAGGAACTGTTCTGACAGGGTAAAACTTTTTCTATGAATTGATGGTTAGATTTAGGAACTGTTCAGACAGTGTAGTACTTTTTCTATGATTTGGTGGTTAGATTTAGGAACTGTTCTGACAGTGTAAAACTTTTTCTATGATTTGATGGTTAGACGTAGGAACTGTTCTGACAATGTAGTACTTTTTCTATGATTTGATGACTAGATGTAGGAACTGTTTTGACAGTGTAGTACTTTTTTACGATTTGATGGTTAGATTTAGGAACTATTCCGACAGTTTAGTACTTTTTCTACAATTTGATGGTTTGATTTAGGAGGTGTTCTTACAGGGTTGTAATTTTTCTATGATTTGATGGTTAGACGTAGGAACTGTTCTGACAATGTAGTACTTTTTCTATGATTTGATGGTTAGATGTAGGAACTGTTTTGACAGTGTAGTACTTTTTCTACGATTTGATGGTTAGATTTAGGAACTATTCTGAAAGTATAGTACTTTATCTACGATTTGATGGTTTGATTTAGGAACTGTTCTGACAATGTAATACTTTTTCTACGATTTGATTGTTAGAATTAGGAACTGTTCTGACACTGTAGTACTTTTTCTACGATTTGATGGTTAGATTTAGGAACTGTTCTGACAGTGTAGTACTTTTACCACGATTTGATGGTTAGATTTAGGAACTGTTCTGACAGTGTAGTACTTTTTCTATGATTTGATGGTTAGATTTAGGAACTGTTCTGACAGTGTAGTACTTTTTCTACGATTTGATGGTTAGATTTAGGAACTGTTCAGACAGGGTAAAACTTTTTCTATGAATTGATGGTTAGATTTAAGTACTGTTCTGACAGTGTAAAACTTTTTCTATGATTTGATGGTTAGATGTAGGTACTGTTCTTACAGTGTAGTACTTTTTCTACGATTTGATGGTTAGATTTAGGAACTGTTCTGACAGTGTAGTACCTTTTCTACGATTTGATGGTTAGATTTAGGAACTGTTCTGACAGTGTAGTACTGTTTCTACGATTTGATTGTTAGATTTAGGAACTGTTCTGACAGTGTAGTACTTTTTCTACGATTTGATGGTTAGATTTAGGAACTGTTCTGACAGTGTAGTACTTTACCACAATTTGATGGTTAGATTTAGGAACTGTTCTGACAGTGTAGTACTTTTTCTACGATTTGATGGTTAGATTTAGGAACTGTTCTGACAGTGTAGTACTTTTTCTATGATTTGATGGTTAGATTTAGGAACTGTTCTGACAGTGTAGTACTTTTTCTACGATTTGATGGTTAGATTTAGGAACTGTTCTGACAGGGTAAAACTTTTTCTATGAATTGATGGTTAGATTTAGGAACTGTTCAGACAGTGTAGTACTTTTTCTATGATTTGGTGGTTAGATTTAGGAACTGTTCTGACAGTGTAAAACTTTTTCTATGATTTGATGGTTAGACGTAGGAACTGTTCTGACAATGTAGTACTTTTTCTATGATTTGATGACTAGATGTAGGAACCGTTTTGACAGTGTAGTACTTTTTTACGATTTGATGGTTAGATTTAGGAACTATTCCGACAGTTTAGTACTTTTTCTACAATTTGATGGTTTGATTTAGGAGGTGTTCTTACAGGGTTGTACTTTTTCTATGATTTGATGGTTAGACGTAGGAACTGTTCTGACAATGTAGTACTTTTTCTATGATTTGATGGTTAGATGTAGGAACTGTTTTGACAGTGTAGTACTTTTTCTACGATTTGATGGTTAGATTTAGGAACTATTCTGAAAGCATAGTACTTTATCTACGATTTGATGGTTTGATTTAGGAACTGTTCTGACAATGTAATACTTTTTCTACGATTTGATTGTTAGAATTAGGAACTGTTCTGACACTGTAGTACTTTTTCTACGATTTGATGGTTAGATTTAGGAACTGTTCTGACAGTGTAGTACTTTTACCACGATTTGATGGTTAGATTTAGGAACTGTTCTGACAGTGTAGTACTTTTTCTATGATTTGATGGTTAGATTTAGGAACTGTTCTGACAGTGTAGTACTTTTTCTACGATTTGATGGTTAGATTTAGGAACTGTTCTGACAGGGTAAAACTTTTTCTATGAATTGATGGTTAGATTTAAGTACTGTTCTGACAGTGTAAAACTTTTTCTATGATTTGATGGTTAGATGTAGGTACTGTTCTTACAGTGTAGTACTTTTTCTACGATTTGATGGTTAGATTTAGGAACTGTTCTGACAGTGTAGTACCTTTTCTACGATTTGATGGTTAGATTTAGGAACTGTTCTGACAGTGTAGTACTGTTTCTACGATTTGATTGTTAGATTTAGGAACTGTTCTGACAGTGTAGTACTTTTTCTACGATTTGATGGTTAGATTTAGGAACTGTTCTGACAGTGTAGTACTTTACCACAATTTGATGGTTAGATTTAGGAACTGTTCTGACAGTGTAGTACTTTTTCTACGATTTGATGGTTAGATTTAGGAACTGTTCTGACAGTGTAGTACTTTTTCTATGATTTGATGGTTAGATTTAGGAACTGTTCTGACAGTGTAGTACTTTTTCTACGATTTGATGGTTAGATTTAGGAACTGTTCTGACAGGGTAAAACTTTTTCTATGAATTGATGGTTAGATTTAGGTACTGTTCTGACAGTGTAAAACTTTTTCTATGATTTGATGGTTAGATGTAGGTACTGTTCTTACAGTGTAGTACTTTTTCTACGATTTGATGGTTAGATATAGGAACTGTTCTGACAGTGCAGTACCTTTTCTACGATTTGATGGTTAGATTTTGGAACTGTGCTGACAATGTATTACTTTTTCTACGATTTGATTGTTAGATTTAGGAACTGTTCTGACAGTGTAGTACTGTTTCTACGATTTGATTGTTAGATTTAGGAACTGTTCTGACAGTGTAGTACTTTTTCTACGATTTGATGGTTAGATTTAGGAACTGTTCTGACAGTGTAGTACTTTTACCACAATTTGATGGTTAGATTTAGGAACTGTTCTGACAGTGTAGTACTTTTTCTACGATTTGATGGTTAGATTTAGGAACTGTTCTGACAGTGTAGTACTTTTTCTATGATTTGATGGTTAGATTTAGGAACTGTTCTGACAGGGTAGTACTTTTTCTACGATTTGATGGTTAGATTTAGGAACTGTTCTGGCAGTGTAGTACTTTTTCTACGATTTGATGACTAGATGTAGGTACTGTTCTGACAGTGTAGTACTTTTTCTACGATTTGATGGTTAAATTTAGGAACTGTTCTGAGAGTGTAGTACTTTTTCTTTGATTTGATGGTTAGATTTAGGAACTGTTCTGACAGTGTACTACTTTTTCTACGATTTGATGGTTAGATTTAGGAACTGTTCTGACAGTGTAAAGCTTTTTCTATGATTCGATGGTTAGATTTAGGAACTGTTGTGACAGTGTAATACTTTTTCTACGATTTGATGGTTAGATTTAGGAACTGTTCTGACAGTGTACTACTTTTTCTACGATTTGATGGTTAGATTTTGGAACTCTGCTGACAATGTATTACTTTTTCTACGATTTGATTGTTAGATTTAGGAACTGTTGTGACAGTGTAGTACTTTATCTACGATTTGATGGTTAGATTTTGGCACTGTTCTGACAGTGTAGTACTTTTTCTCTGATTTGATGGTTAGAATTAGGAACTGTTGTGAAAGTGTAGTACTTTTTCTATGATTTGATGGTTAGATTTAGGAACTGTTCTGACAGTGTAGTACTTTTTCTATGATTTGGTGGTTAGATTTAGGAACTGTTCTGACAGTGTAGTACTTTTTCTACGATTTGATGGTTAGATTTAGGAACTGTTCAGACAGTGTAGTACTTTTTCTATGATTTGGTGGTTAGATTTAGGAACTGTTCTGACAGTGTAAAACTTTTTCTATGATTTGATGGTTAGACGTAGGAACTGTTCTGACAATGTAGTACTTTTTCTATGATTTGATGACTAGATGTAGGAACTGTTTTGACAGTGTAGTACTTTTTTACGATTTGATTGTTAGATTTAGGAACTATTCCGACAGTTTAGTACTTTTTCTACAATTTGATTGTTAGAATTAGGAGGTGTTCTTACAGGGTTGTACTTTTTCTATGATTTGATGGTTAGACGTAGGAACTGTTCTGACAATGTAGTACTTTTTCTATGATTTGATGGTTAGATGTAGGAACTGTTTTGACAGTGTAGTACTTTTTCTACGATTTGATGGTTAGATTTAGGAACTATTCTGAAAGTATAGTACTTTATCTACGATTTGATGGTTTGATTTAGGAACTGTTCTGACAATGTATTACTTTTTCTACGATTTGATTGTTAGAATTAGGAACTGTTCTGACACTGTAGTACTTTTTCTACGATTTGATGGTTAGATTTAGGAACTGTTCTGACAGTGTAGTACTTTTACCACGATTTGATGATTAGATTTAGGAACTGTTCTGACAGTGTAGTACTTTTTCTATGATTTGATGGTTAGATTTAGGAACTGTTCTGACAGTGTAGTACTTTTTCTACGATTTGATGGTTAGATTTAGGAACTGTTCTGACAGTATTAAACTTTTTCTATGAATTGATGGTTAGATTTAAGTACTGTTCTGACAGTGTAAAACTTTTTCTATGATTTGATGGTTAGATGTAGGTACTGTTCTTACAGTGTAGTACTTTTTCTACGATTTGATGGTTAGATTTAGGAACTGTTCTGACAGTGTAGTACCTTTTCTACGATTTGATGGTTAGATTTAGGAACTGTTCTGACAGTGTAGTACTGTTTCTACGATTTGATTGTTAGATTTAGGAACTGTTCTGACAGTGTAGTACTTTTTCTACGATTTGATGGTTAGATTTAGGAACTGTTCTGACAGTGTAGTACTTTACCACAATTTGATGGTTAGATTTAGGAACTGTTCTGACAGTGTAGTACTTTTTCTACGATTTGATGGTTAGATTTAGGAACTGTTCTGACAGTGTAGTACTTTTTCTACTATTTGATGGTTAGATTTAGGAACTGTTCTGACAGGGTAAAACTTTTTCTATGAATTGATGGTTAGATTTAGGTACTGTTCTGACAGTGTAAAACTTTTTCTATGATTTGATGGTTAGATGTAGGTACTGTTCTTACAGTGTAGTACTTTTTCTACGATTTGATGGTTAGATATAGGAACTGTTCTGACAGTGCAGTACCTTTTCTACGATTTGATGGTTAGATTTTGGAACTGTGCTGACAATGTATTACTTTTTCTATGATTTGATGGTTAGATTTAGGAACTGTTCTGACAGTGTAGTACTGTTTCTACGATTTGATTGTTAGATTTAGGAACTGTTCTGACAGTGTAGTACTTTTTCTACGATTTGATGGTTAGATATAGGAACTGTTCTGACAGTGTAGTACTTTTACCACAATTTGATGGTTAGATTTAGGAACTGTTCTGACAGTGTAGTACTTTTTGTACGATTTGATGGTTAGATTTAGGAACTGTTCTGACAGTGTAGTACTTTTTCTATGATTTGATGGTTAGATTTAGGAACTGTTCTGACAGTGTAGTACTTTTTCTACGATTTGATGGTTAGATTTAGGAACTGTTCTGGCAGTGTAGTACTTTTTCTACGATTTGATGACTAGATGTAGGTACTGTTCTGACAGTGTACTACTTTTTCTACGATTTGATGGTTAAATTTAGGAACTGTTCTGAGAGTGTAGTACTTTTTCTATGATTTGATGGTTAGATTTAGGAACTGTTCTGACAGTGTACTACTTTTTCTACGATTTGATGGTTAGATTTAGGAACTGTTCTGACAGTGTAAAGCTTTTTCTATGATTCGATGGTTAGATTTAGGAACTGTTGTGACAGTGTAATACTTTTTCTACGATTTGATGGTTAGATTTAGGAACTGTTCTGACAGTGTACTACTTTTTTTACGATTTGATGGTTAGATTTTGGAACTGTGCTGACAATGTATTACTTTTTCTACGATTTGATTGTTAGATTTAGGAACTGTTGTGACAGTGTAGTACTTTATCTACGATTTGATGGTTAGATTTTGGCACTGTTCTGACAGTGTAGTACTTTTTCTCTGATTTGATGGTTAGAATTAGGAACTGTTGTGAAAGTGTAGTACTTTTTCTATGATTTGATGGTTAGATTTAGGAACTGTTCTGACAGTGTAGTACTTTTTCTATGATTAGGTGGTTAGATTTAGGAACTGTTCTGACAGTGTAGTACTTTTTCTACGATTTGATGGTTAGATTTAGGAACTGTTCAGACAGTGTAGTACTTTTTCTATGATTTGGTGGTTAGATTTAGGAACTGTTCTGACAGTGTAAAACTTTTTCTATGATTTGATGGTTAGACGTAGGAACTGTTCTGACAATGTAGTACTTTTTCTATGCTTTGATGACTAGATGTAGGAACTGTTTTGACAGTGTAGTACTTTTTTACGATTTGATGGTTAGATTTAGGAACTATTCTGAAAGTGTAGTACTTTATCTACGATTTGATGGTTTGATTTAGGAACTGTTCTGACAGTGTAATACTTTTTCTACCACTTGATAGTAAGATTTAGGATTTGTTCTGACAGTGTAATACTTTTTCTACGATTTGATGGTTAGATTTAGGAACTGTTCTGACAGTGTAGTACTTTTTCTATGATTTGGTGGTTAGATTTAGGAGGTGTTCTGACAGTGTAAAACTTTTTCTATGATTTGATGGTTAGACGTAGGAACTGTTCTGACACTGTAGTACTTTTTCTATGATTTGATGACTAGATGTAGGAACTGTTTTGACAGTGTAGTACTTTTTTTACGATTTGATGGTTTGATTTAGGAACTATTCTGAAAGTGTAGTACTTTTTCTACGATTTGATGGTTAGATTTAGGAACTGTTCTGACAGGGTAAAACTTTTTCTATGAATTGATGGTTAGATTTAGGAACTGTTCAGACAGTGTAGTACTTTTTCTATGATTTGGTGGTTAGATTTAGGAACTGTTCTGACAGTGTAGTACTTTTTTACGATTTGATGGTTAGATTTAGGAACTATTCCGACAGTTTAGTACTTTTTCTACAATTTGATGGTTAGATTTAGGAGGTGTTCTTACAGGGTTGTACTTTTTCTATGATTTGATGGTTAGACGTAGGAACTGTTCTGACAATGTAGTACTTTTTCTATGATTTGATGGTTAGATGTAGGAACTGTTTTGACAGTGTAGTACTTTTTCTACGATTTGATGGTTAGATTTAGGAACTATTCTGAAAGTATAGTACTTTATCTACGATTTGATGGTTTGATTTAGGAACTGTTCTGACAATGTAATACTTTTTCTACGATTTGATTGTTAGAATTAGGAACTGTTCTGACACTGTAGTACTTTTTCTACGATTTGATGGTTAGATTTAGGAACTGTTCTGACAGTGTAGTACTTTTACCACGATTTGATGGTTAGATTTAGGAACTGTTCTGACAGTGTAGTACTTTTTCTATGATTTGATGGTTAGATTTAGGAACTGTTCTGACAGTGTAGTACTTTTTCTACGATTTGATGGTTAGATTTAGGAACTGTTCTGACAGGGTAAAACTTTTTCTATGAATTGATGGTTAGATTTAAGTACTGTTCTGACAGTGTAAAACTTTTTCTATGATTTGATGGTTAGATGTAGGTACTGTTCTTACAGTGTAGTACTTTTTCTACGATTTGATGGTTAGATTTAGGAACTGTTCTGACAGTGTAGTACCTTTTCTACGATTTGATGGTTAGATTTAGGAACTGTTCTGACAGTGTAGTACTGTTTCTACGATTTGATTGTTAGATTTAGGAACTGTTCTGACAGTGTAGTACTTTTTCTACGATTTGATGGTTAGATTTAGGAACTGTTCTGACAGTGTAGTACTTTACCACAATTTGATGGTTAGATTTAGGAACTGTTCTGACAGTGTAGTACTTTTTCTACGATTTGATGGTTAGATTTAGGAACTGTTCTGACAGTGTAGTACTTTTTCTACGATTTGATGGTTAGATTTAGGAACTGTTCTGACAGGGTAAAACTTTTTCTATGAATTGATGGTTAGATTTAGGTACTGTTCTGACAGTGTAAAACTTTTTCTACGATTTGATGGTTAGATGTAGGTACTGTTCTTACAGTGTAGTACTTTTTCTACGATTTGATGGTTAGATATAGGAACTGTTCTGACAGTGCAGTACCTTTTCTACGATTTGATGGTTAGATTTTGGAACTGTGCTGACAATGTATTACTTTTTCTACGATTTGATTGTTAGATTTAGGAACTGTTCTGACAGTGTAGTACTGTTTCTACGATTTGATTGTTAGATTTAGGAACTGTTCTGACAGTGTAGTACTTTTTCTACGATTTGATGGTTAGATATAGGAACTGTTCTGACAGTGTAGTACTTTTACCACAATTTGATGGTTAGATTTAGGAACTGTTCTGACAGTGTAGTACTTTTTCTACGATTTGATGGTTAGATTTAGGAACTGTTCTGACAGTGTAGTACTTTTTCTATGATTTGATGGTTAGATTTAGGAACTGTTCTGACAGTGTAGTACTTTTTCTACGATTTGATGGTTAGATTTAGGAACTGTTCTGGCAGTGTAGTACTTTTTCTACGATTTGATGACTAGATGTAGGTACTGTTCTGACAGTGTAGTACTTTTTCTACGATTTGATGGTTAAATTTAGGAACTGTTCTGAGAGTGTAGTACTTTTTCTATGATTTGATGGTTAGATGTAGGAACTGTTTTGACAGTGTAGTACTTTTTCTACGATTTGATGGTTAGATTTAGGAACTATTCTGAAAGTATAGTACTTTATCTACGATTTGATGGTTTGATTTAGGAACTGTTCTGACAATGTAATACTTTTTCTACGATTTGATTGTTAGAATTAGGAACTGTTCTGACACTGTAGTACTTTTTCTACGATTTGATGGTTAGATTTAGGAACTGTTCTGACAGTGTAGTACTTTTACCACGATTTGATGGTTAGATTTAGGAACTGTTCTGACAGTGTAGTACTTTTTCTATGATTTGATGGTTAGATTTAGGAACTGTTCTGACAGTGTAGTACTTTTTCTACGATTTGATGGTTAGATTTAGGAACTGTTCTGACAGGGTAAAACTTTTTCTATGAATTGATGGTTAGATTTAAGTACTGTTCTGACAGTGTAAAACTTTTTCTATGATTTGATGGTTAGATGTAGGTACTGTTCTTACAGTGTAGTACTTTTTCTACGATTTGATGGTTAGATTTAGGAACTGTTCTGACAGTGTAGTACCTTTTCTACGATTTGATGATTAGATTTAGGAACTGTTCTGACAGTGTAGTACTGTTTCTACGATTTGATTGTTAGATTTAGGAACTGTTCTGACAGTGTAGTACTTTTTCTACGATTTGATGGTTAGATTTAGGAACTGTTCTGACAGTGTAGTACTTTACCACAATTTGATGGTTAGATTTAGGAACTGTTCTGACAGTGTAGTACTTTTTCTACGATTTGATGGTTAGATTTAGGAACTGTTCTGACAGTGTAGTACTTTTTCTATGATTTGATGGTTAGATTTAGGAACTGTTCTGACAGTGTAGTACTTTTTCTACGATTTGATGGTTAGATTTAGGAACTGTTCTGACAGGGTAAAACTTTTTCTATGAATTGATGGTTAGATTTAGGAACTGTTCAGACAGTGTAGTACTTTTTCTATGATTTGGTGGTTAGATTTAGGAACTGTTCTGACAGTGTAAAACTTTTTCTATGATTTGATGGTTAGACGTAGGAACTGTTCTGACAATGTAGTACTTTTTCTATGATTTGATGACTAGATGTAGGAACTGTTTTGACAGTGTAGTACTTTTTTACGATTTGATGGTTAGATTTAGGAACTATTCCGACAGTTTAGTACTTTTTCTACAATTTGATGGTTTGATTTAGGAGGTGTTCTTACAGGGTTGTAATTTTTCTATGATTTGATGGTTAGACGTAGGAACTGTTCTGACAATGTAGTACTTTTTCTATGATTTGATGGTTAGATGTAGGAACTGTTTTGACAGTGTAGTACTTTTTCTACGATTTGATGGTTAGATTTAGGAACTATTCTGAAAGTATAGTACTTTATCTACGATTTGATGGTTTGATTTAGGAACTGTTCTGACAATGTAATACTTTTTCTACGATTTGATTGTTAGAATTAGGAACTGTTCTGACACTGTAGTACTTTTTCTACGATTTGATGGTTAGATTTAGGAACTGTTCTGACAGTGTAGTACTTTTACCACGATTTGATGGTTAGATTTAGGAACTGTTCTGACAGTGTAGTACTTTTTCTATGATTTGATGGTTAGATTTAGGAACTGTTCTGACAGTGTAGTACTTTTTCTACGATTTGATGGTTAGATTTAGGAACTGTTCTGACAGGGTAAAACTTTTTCTATGAATTGATGGTTAGATTTAAGTACTGTTCTGACAGTGTAAAACTTTTTCTATGATTTGATGGTTAGATGTAGGTACTGTTCTTACAGTGTAGTACTTTTTCTACGATTTGATGGTTAGATTTAGGAACTGTTCTGACAGTGTAGTACCTTTTCTACGATTTGATGGTTAGATTTAGGAACTGTTCTGACAGTGTAGTACTGTTTCTACGATTTGATTGTTAGATTTAGGAACTGTTCTGACAGTGTAGTACTTTTTCTACGATTTGATGGTTAGATTTAGGAACTGTTCTGACAGTGTAGTACTTTACCACAATTTGATGGTTAGATTTAGGAACTGTTCTGACAGTGTAGTACTTTTTCTACGATTTGATGGTTAGATTTAGGAACTGTTCTGACAGTGTAGTACTTTTTCTATGATTTGATGGTTAGATTTAGGAACTGTTCTGACAGTGTAGTACTTTTTCTACGATTTGATGGTTAGATTTAGGAACTGTTCTGACAGGGTAAAACTTTTTCTATGAATTGATGGTTAGATTTAGGAACTGTTCAGACAGTGTAGTACTTTTTCTATGATTTGGTGGTTAGATTTAGGAACTGTTCTGACAGTGTAAAACTTTTTCTATGATTTGATGGTTAGACGTAGGAACTGTTCTGACAATGTAGTACTTTTTCTATGATTTGATGACTAGATGTAGGAACCGTTTTGAAAGTGTAGTACTTTTTTACGATTTGATGGTTAGATTTAGGAACTATTCCGACAGTTTAGTACTTTTTCTACAATTTGATGGTTTGATTTAGGAGGTGTTCTTACAGGGTTGTACTTTTTCTATGATTTGATGGTTAGACGTAGGAACTGTTCTGACAATGTAGTACTTTTTCTATGATTTGATGGTTAGATGTAGGAACTGTTTTGACAGTGTAGTACTTTTTCTACGATTTGATGGTTAGATTTAGGAACTATTCTGAAAGCATAGTACTTTATCTACGATTTGATGGTTTGATTTAGGAACTGTTCTGACAATGTAATACTTTTTCTACGATTTGATTGTTAGAATTAGGAACTGTTCTGACACTGTAGTACTTTTTCTACGATTTGATGGTTAGATTTAGGAACTGTTCTGACAGTGTAGTACTTTTACCACGATTTGATGGTTAGATTTAGGAACTGTTCTGACAGTGTAGTACTTTTTCTATGATTTGATGGTTAGATTTAGGAACTGTTCTGACAGTGTAGTACTTTTTCTACGATTTGATGGTTAGATTTAGGAACTGTTCTGACAGGGTAAAACTTTTTCTATGAATTGATGGTTAGATTTAAGTACTGTTCTGACAGTGTAAAACTTTTTCTATGATTTGATGGTTAGATGTAGGTACTGTTCTTACAGTGTAGTACTTTTTCTACGATTTGATGGTTAGATTTAGGAACTGTTCTGACAGTGTAGTACCTTTTCTACGATTTGATGGTTAGATTTAGGAACTGTTCTGACAGTGTAGTACTGTTTCTACGATTTGATTGTTAGATTTAGGAACTGTTCTGACAGTGTAGTACTTTTTCTACGATTTGATGGTTAGATTTAGGAACTGTTCTGACAGTGTAGTACTTTACCACAATTTGATGGTTAGATTTAGGAACTGTTCTGACAGTGTAGTACTTTTTCTACGATTTGATGGTTAGATTTAGGAACTGTTCTGACAGTGTAGTACTTTTTCTATGATTTGATGGTTAGATTTAGGAACTGTTCTGACAGTGTAGTACTTTTTCTACGATTTGATGGTTAGATTTAGGAACTGTTCTGACAGGGTAAAACTTTTTCTATGAATTGATGGTTAGATTTAGGTACTGTTCTGACAGTGTAAAACTTTTTCTATGATTTGATGGTTAGATGTAGGTACTGTTCTTACAGTGTAGTACTTTTTCTACGATTTGATGGTTAGATATAGGAACTGTTCTGACAGTGCAGTACCTTTTCTACGATTTGATGGTTAGATTTTGGAACTGTGCTGACAATGTATTACTTTTTCTACGATTTGATTGTTAGATTTAGGAACTGTTCTGACAGTGTAGTACTGTTTCTACGATTTGATTGTTAGATTTAGGAACTGTTCTGACAGTGTAGTACTTTTTCTACGATTTGATGGTTAGATTTAGGAACTGTTCTGACAGTGTAGTACTTTTACCACAATTTGATGGTTAGATTTAGGAACTGTTCTGACAGTGTAGTACTTTTTCTACGATTTGATGGTTAGATTTAGGAACTGTTCTGACAGTGTAGTACTTTTTCTATGATTTGATGGTTAGATTTAGGAACTGTTCTGACAGGGTAGTACTTTTTCTACGATTTGATGGTTAGATTTAGGAACTGTTCTGGCAGTGTAGTACTTTTTCTACGATTTGATGACTAGATGTAGGTACTGTTCTGACAGTGTAGTACTTTTTCTACGATTTGATGGTTAAATTTAGGAACTGTTCTGAGAGTGTAGTACTTTTTCTTTGATTTGATGGTTAGATTTAGGAACTGTTCTGACAGTGTACTACTTTTTCTACGATTTGATGGTTAGATTTAGGAACTGTTCTGACAGTGTAAAGCTTTTTCTATGATTCGATGGTTAGATTTAGGAACTGTTGTGACAGTGTAATACTTTTTCTACGATTTGATGGTTAGATTTAGGAACTGTTCTGACAGTGTACTACTTTTTCTACGATTTGATGGTTAGATTTTGGAACTGTGCTGACAATGTATTACTTTTTCTACGATTTAATTGTTAGATTTAGGAACTGTTGTGACAGTGTAGTACTTTATCTACGATTTGATGGTTAGATTTTGGCACTGTTCTGACAGTGTAGTACTTTTTCTCTGATTTGATGGTTAGAATTAGGAACTGTTGTGAAAGTGTAGTACTTTTTCTATGATTTGATGGTTAGATTTAGGAACTGTTCTGACAGTGTAGTACTTTTTCTATGATTTGGTGGTTAGATTTAGGAACTGTTCTGACAGTGTAGTACTTTTTCTACGATTTGATGGTTAGATTTAGGAACTGTTCAGACAGTGTAGTACTTTTTCTATGATTTGGTGGTTAGATTTAGGAACTGTTCTGACAGTGTAAAACTTTTTCTATGATTTGATGGTTAGACGTAGGAACTGTTCTGACAATGTAGTACTTTTTCTATGATTTGATGACTAGATGTAGGAACTGTTTTGACAGTGTAGTACTTTTTTACGATTTGATTGTTAGATTTAGGAACTATTCCGACAGTTTAGTACTTTTTCTACAATTTGATTGTTAGAATTAGGAGGTGTTCTTACAGGGTTGTACTTTTTCTATGATTTGATGGTTAGACGTAGGAACTGTTCTGACAATGTAGTACTTTTTCTACGATTTGATGGTTAGATTTAGGAACTGTTCTGACAGTGTAGTACTTTTACCACGATTTGATGGTTAGATTTAGGAACTGTTCTGACAGTGTAGTACTTTTTCTATGATTTGATGGTTAGATTTAGGAACTGTTCTGACAGTGTAGTACTTTTTCTACGATTTGATGGTTAGATTTAGGAACTGTTCTGACAGGGTAAAACTTTTTCTATGAATTGATGGTTAGATTTAAGTACTGTTCTGACAGTGTAAAACTTTTTCTATGATTTGATGGTTAGATGTAGGTACTGTTCTTACAGTGTAGTACTTTTTCTACGATTTGATGGTTAGATTTAGGAACTGTTCTGACAGTGTAGTACCTTTTCTACGATTTGATGGTTAGATTTAGGAACTGTTCTGACAGTGTAGTACTGTTTCTACGATTTGATTGTTAGATTTAGGAACTGTTCTGACAGTGTAGTACTTTTTCTACGATTTGATGGTTAGATTTAGGAACTGTTCTGACAGTGTAGTACTTTACCACAATTTGATGGTTAGATTTAGGAACTGTTCTGACAGTGTAGTACTTTTTCTACGATTTGATGGTTAGATTTAGGAACTGTTCTGACAGTGTAGTACTTTTTCTATGATTTGATGGTTAGATTTAGGAACTGTTCTGACAGTGTAGTACTTTTTCTACGATTTGATGGTTAGATTTAGGAACTGTTCTGACAGGGTAAAACTTTTTCTATGAATTGATGGTTAGATTTAGGTACTGTTCTGACAGTGTAAAACTTTTTCTATGATTTGATGGTTAGATGTAGGTACTGTTCTTACAGTGTAGTACTTTTTCTACGATTTGATGGTTAGATATAGGAACTGTTCTGACAGTGCAGTACCTTTTCTACGATTTGATGGTTAGATTTTGGAACTGTGCTGACAATGTATTACTTTTTCTACGATTTGATTGTTAGATTTAGGAACTGTTCTGACAGTGTAGTACTGTTTCTACGATTTGATTGTTAGATTTAGGAACTGTTCTGACAGTGTAGTACTTTTTCTACGATTTGATGGTTAGATTTAGGAACTGTTCTGACAGTGTAGTACTTTTACCACAATTTGATGGTTAGATTTAGGAACTGTTCTGACAGTGTAGTACTTTTTCTACGATTTGATGGTTAGATTTAGGAACTGTTCTGACAGTGTAGTACTTTTTCTATGATTTGATGGTTAGATTTAGGAACTGTTCTGACAGGGTAGTACTTTTTCTACGATTTGATGGTTAGATTTAGGAACTGTTCTGGCAGTGTAGTACTTTTTCTACGATTTGATGACTAGATGTAGGTACTGTTCTGACAGTGTAGTACTTTTTCTACGATTTGATGGTTAAATTTAGGAACTGTTCTGAGAGTGTAGTACTTTTTCTTTGATTTGATGGTTAGATTTAGGAACTGTTCTGACAGTGTACTACTTTTTCTACGATTTGATGGTTAGATTTAGGAACTGTTCTGACAGTGTAAAGCTTTTTCTATGATTCGATGGTTAGATTTAGGAACTGTTGTGACAGTGTAATACTTTTTCTACGATTTGATGGTTAGATTTAGGAACTGTTCTGACAGTGTACTACTTTTTCTACGATTTGATGGTTAGATTTTGGAACTGTGCTGACAATGTATTACTTTTTCTACGATTTGATTGTTAGATTTAGGAACTGTTGTGACAGTGTAGTACTTTATCTACGATTTGATGGTTAGATTTTGGCACTGTTCTGACAGTGTAGTACTTTTTCTCTGATTTGATGGTTAGAATTAGGAACTGTTGTGAAAGTGTAGTACTTTTTCTATGATTTGATGGTTAGATTTAGGAACTGTTCTGACAGTGTAGTACTTTTTCTATGATTTGGTGGTTAGATTTAGGAACTGTTCTGACAGTGTAGTACTTTTTCTACGATTTGATGGTTAGATTTAGGAACTGTTCAGACAGTGTAGTACTTTTTCTATGATTTGGTGGTTAGATTTAGGAACTGTTCTGACAGTGTAAAACTTTTTCTATGATTTGATGGTTAGACGTAGGAACTGTTCTGACAATGTAGTACTTTTTCTATGATTTGATGACTAGATGTAGGAACTGTTTTGACAGTGTAGTACTTTTTTACGATTTGATTGTTAGATTTAGGAACTATTCCGACAGTTTAGTACTTTTTCTACAATTTGATTGTTAGAATTAGGAGGTGTTCTTACAGGGTTGTACTTTTTCTATGATTTGATGGTTAGACGTAGGAACTGTTCTGACAATGTAGTACTTTTTCTATGATTTGATGGTTAGATGTAGGAACTGTTTTGACAGTGTAGTACTTTTTCTACGATTTGATGGTTAGATTTAGGAACTATTCTGAAAGTATAGTACTTTATCTACGATTTGATGGTTTGATTTAGGAACTGTTCTGACAATGTAATACTTTTTCTACGATTTGATTGTTAGAATTAGGAACTGTTCTGACACTGTAGTACTTTTTCTACGATTTGATGGTTAGATTTAGGAACTGTTCTGACAGTGTAGTACTTTTACCACGATTTGATGATTAGATTTAGGAACTGTTCTGACAGTGTAGTACTTTTTCTATGATTTGATGGTTAGATTTAGGAACTGTTCTGACAGTGTAGTACTTTTTCTACGATTTGATGGTTAGATTTAGGAACTGTTCTGACAGTGTTAAACTTTTTCTATGAATTGATGGTTAGATTTAAGTACTGTTCTGACAGTGTAAAACTTTTTCTATGATTTGATGGTTAGATGTAGGTACTGTTCTTACAGTGTAGTACTTTTTCTACGATTTGATGGTTAGATTTAGGAACTGTTCTGACAGTGTAGTACCTTTTCTACGATTTGATGGTTAGATTTAGGAACTGTTCTGACAGTGTAGTACTGTTTCTACGATTTGATTGTTAGATTTAGGAACTGTTCTGACAGTGTAGTACTTTTTCTACGATTTGATGGTTAGATTTAGGAACTGTTCTGACAGTGTAGTACTTTACCACAATTTGATGGTTAGATTTAGGAACTGTTCTGACAGTGTAGTACTTTTTCTACGATTTGATGGTTAGATTTAGGAACTGTTCTGACAGTGTAGTACTTTTTCTACTATTTGATGGTTAGATTTAGGAACTGTTCTGACAGGGTAAAACTTTTTCTATGAATTGATGGTTAGATTTAGGTACTGTTCTGACAGTGTAAAACTTTTTCTATGATTTGATGGTTAGATGTAGGTACTGTTCTTACAGTGTAGTACTTTTTCTACGATTTGATGGTTAGATATAGGAACTGTTCTGACAGTGCAGTACCTTTTCTACGATTTGATGGTTAGATTTTGGAACTGTGCTGACAATGTATTACTTTTTCTATGATTTGATGGTTAGATTTAGGAACTGTTCTGACAGTGTAGTACTGTTTCTACGATTTGATTGTTAGATTTAGGAACTGTTCTGACAGTGTAGTACTTTTTCTACGATTTGATGGTTAGATATAGGAACTGTTCTGACAGTGTAGTACTTTTACCACAATTTGATGGTTAGATTTAGGAACTGTTCTGACAGTGTAGTACTTTTTGTACGATTTGATGGTTAGATTTAGGAACTGTTCTGACAGTGTAGTACTTTTTCTATGATTTGATGGTTAGATTTAGGAACTGTTCTGACAGTGTAGTACTTTTTCTACGATTTGATGGTTAGATTTAGGAACTGTTCTGGCAGTGTAGTACTTTTTCTACGATTTGATGACTAGATGTAGGTACTGTTCTGACAGTGTACTACTTTTTCTACGATTTGATGGTTAAATTTAGGAACTGTTCTGAGAGTGTAGTACTTTTTCTATGATTTGATGGTTAGATTTAGGAACTGTTCTGACAGTGTACTACTTTTTCTACGATTTGATGGTTAGATTTAGGAACTGTTCTGACAGTGTAAAGCTTTTTCTATGATTCGATGGTTAGATTTAGGAACTGTTGTGACAGTGTAATACTTTTTCTACGATTTGATGGTTAGATTTAGGAACTGTTCTGACAGTGTACTACTTTTTTTACGATTTGATGGTTAGATTTTGGAACTGTGCTGACAATGTATTACTTTTTCTACGATTTGATTGTTAGATTTAGGAACTGTTGTGACAGTGTAGTACTTTATCTACGATTTGATGGTTAGATTTTGGCACTGTTCTGACAGTGTAGTACTTTTTCTCTGATTTGATGGTTAGAATTAGGAACTGTTGTGAAAGTGTAGTACTTTTTCTATGATTTGATGGTTAGATTTAGGAACTGTTCTGACAGTGTAGTACTTTTTCTATGATTAGGTGGTTAGATTTAGGAACTGTTCTGACAGTGTAGTACTTTTTCTACGATTTGATGGTTAGATTTAGGAACTGTTCAGACAGTGTAGTACTTTTTCTATGATTTGGTGGTTAGATTTAGGAACTGTTCTGACAGTGTAAAACTTTTTCTATGATTTGATGGTTAGACGTAGGAACTGTTCTGACAATGTAGTACTTTTTCTATGCTTTGATGACTAGATGTAGGAACTGTTTTGACAGTGTAGTACTTTTTTACGATTTGATGGTTAGATTTAGGAACTATTCTGAAAGTGTAGTACTTTATCTACGATTTGATGGTTTGATTTAGGAACTGTTCTGACAGTGTAATACTTTTTCTACCACTTGATAGTAAGATTTAGGATTTGTTCTGACAGTGTAATACTTTTTCTACGATTTGATGGTTAGATTTAGGAACTGTTCTGACAGTGTAGTACTTTTTCTATGATTTGGTGGTTAGATTTAGGAGGTGTTCTGACAGTGTAAAACTTTTTCTATGATTTGATGGTTAGACGTAGGAACTGTTCTGACACTGTAGTACTTTTTCTATGATTTGATGACTAGATGTAGGAACTGTTTTGACAGTGTAGTACTTTTTTTACGATTTGATGGTTTGATTTAGGAACTATTCTGAAAGTGTAGTACTTTATCTACGATTTGATGGTTTGATTTAGGAACTGTTCTGACAGTGTAATACTTTTTCAACGATTTGATGGTTAGATTTAGGAACTGTTCTGACAGTGTAGTACTTTTTCTACTACTTGATGGTAAGATTTAGGATTTGTTCTGACAGTGTAATACTTTTTCTACGATTTGATGGTTAGATTTAGGAACTGTTCTGACAGTTTTCTCCCCCAATAATGCTGACCGATACGATATAGCTGGAATATTGTTGACAGTGGCGTTAAGCAAATAACCATGACTATAGCCTTTGCGTTTCGCAGATATTTTCTTGTAACAGGTACCCGACATTCTAATTGGCCGCGGGAAGAGACGTGAAAAAGCTAATGACGAATTTCATGAAATATATAAGATATAACAAAAAATACAACAAGAAAAAGAAAAAGAAATAAGAGAACGGAGATACCATCATCTTATCTATAGATGGCGTTCATATCTAATACTTCTCATCTGATGGCATCTTACTTATCTCTAAAAATCGGGGTTTTTTTAGGCTTATAAATATTAAATGTTGATTTTCAATATCAAATTGTCTTTTTCATCGGCAGATCACACTCTCGATACATTTATACTACATATTACTGGATCAGAATATTATTTTACACTACTAATATTCGTACGAGACAGACTTCATATTGGGAATTCTTAAGAAAAACGAAAACAATCTAGCCCTTTAATTTCACGTTCCGCTATATACATGATGTCCTTTCTCTAAGTAACTCTAAGCTTGGCTTAGCGGAGAAGCAATAAGTATCAATTTTTTAGACTTTGGTTTGACACGACAGGGACTCGAATCCATGATCTACTCATTCGAGGGAATCATACCAACCATACCAACATCGATGGGAGTCTACGAAAAGCAAACAATCAAACTTGAAAGTAATAATATTTTATTAAGTAGAAACAGAAAGGTTAATTGTGAAAAAAAACCAACATGTGTTTAATGGCTTATTTTTGTACATTTACATTTCAAATTAACATTGTACAATACATAATGAAACTGATACACATGCACATACAAATGTTTCAAACTGTGCACAAATTAATAAAAATTAGAGACATTTCACCCAAGGATATAAACTTCCACCTCGCAAAGGGTAAGCATGTTCTCAGAGCCGATCTGTCCAATTATTTGTAATCGTACATAGCGCCCTCGGCTCCCTTTCGTGCAAAAGACATATATCGTTTGCCCAGTATCACCAGGTCCACCAAAGAAACCACACATTGTCGGAAATGCTAAGCCAATCTGACTAACTGTGACTTCAACATTGTACAGTCTTTCTCCTGTAAATAGGTTACAATATATATGTTTATTCAAAAGAACATGGTATAATGAAATTTAGAAGTATAAGGCGCAGACATTTCTTTCATCTTTCACCGACAAAATATCTTAACTACATATATATGAGTAACACGGCGAGTGTTTTATAAGATGCAGGAACTGCTTACCATTCGCGAGAACTTGGATTCACCAACACTTTTTCATCGTTGTGGTGTGTTTTTGTGTTTTGTTTGTCTTCGTGGTGTATCTTGTGTATCCAATATTGCCTTTGTCTCTGGCTTGTCCATTCTTCCTTTGCCTTTGTCTCTGGCTTGCCCATTCTTCATTTGCCTTTGTCTCTGGCTTGTCCATACTTCATTTGCCTTTGTCTCTCGTTTGTCCATACTTCATTTGCCTTTGTCTCTCGTTTGTCCATTCTTCATTTGCCTTTGTCTCTGGCTTGTCCATTCCTCATTTGCCTTTGTCTCTGGCTTGTCCATACTTCCTTTGCCTTTGTCTCTGGCTTGTCCATTCTTCATTTGCCTTTGTCTCTGGCTTGTCCATTCCACATTTGCCTTTGTCTCTGACTTGTCCATTCTTCATTTGCCTTTGTCTCTGGCTTGTCCATTCTTCATTTGCCTTTGTCTCTGACTTGTCCATTCTTCATTTGCCTTTGTCTCTGGCTTGTCCATTCTTCATTTGCCTTTGTCTCTGGCTTGTCCATTCCACATTTGCCTTTGTCTCTGACTTGTCCATTCCACATTTGCCTTTGTCACTGCCTTGTCCATTCTTCATTTGCCTTTGTCTCTGGCTTGTCCATACTTCATTTGCCTTTGTCTCTCGTTTGTCCATTCTTCATTTGCCTTTGTCTCTGGCTTGTCCATTTTTCATTTGCCTTTGTCTCTGACTTGTCCATTCTTCATTTTCCTTTGTCTCTGGATTGTCCATTCTTCATTTGCCTTTGTCTCTGGCTTGTCCATTCTTCATTTGTCTTTGTCTCTGGCTTGTCCATTCCTCATTTTCCTTTGTCTCTGGCTTGTCCATTCTTCATTTGCCTTTGTCTCTCGTTTGTCCATTCTTCATTTGCCTTTGTCTCTGGCTTTTCCATTCCTCATTTGCCTTTGTCTCTGGCTTGTCCATTCATCATTTGGCTTTGTCTCTGGCTTGTCCATTCTTCATTTGCCTTTGTCTCTCGTTTGTCCATTCTTCATTTGCCGTTGTCTCTCGTTTGTCCATTCTTCATTTGCCTTTGTCTCTGGCTTGTCCATTCTTCATTTGCCTTTGTCTCTGGTTTGTCCATTCCACATTTGCCTTTGTCTCTGGCTTGTCCATTCCACATTTGCCTTTGTCTCTGGCTTGCCCATTCTTCATTTGCCTTTGTCTCTGGCTGGTCCATTCTTCATTTGCCTTTGTCTCTGGTTTGTCCATTCTTCATTTTCCTTTGTCTCTGGCTTGTCCATTCTTCATTTTCCTTTGTCTCTGACTTGTCCATACTTCATTTGCCTTTGTCTCTGGCTTGTCCATTCTTCATTTGCCTTTGTCTCTGGCTTGTCCATTCCTCATTTGCCTTTGTCTCTGGCTTGTCCATTCTTCATTTGCCTTTGTCTCTGGCTTGTCCATTCCACATTTGCCTTTGTCTCTGGCTTGTCCATTCTTCATTTGCCTTTGTCTCTGACTTGTCCATTCTTCATTTGCCTTTGTCTCTGGCTTGTCCATTCTTCATTTGCCTTTGTCTCTGACTTGTCCATTCCACATTTGCCTTTGTCTCTGGCTTGTCCATTCCTCATTTGCCTTTGTCTCTGGCTTGTCCATACTTCATTTGCCTTTGTCTCTGGCTTGTCCATTCTTCATTTGCCTTTGTCTCTGGCTTGTCCATTCCACATTTGCCTTTGTCTCTGACTTGTCCATTCTTCATTTGCCTTTGTCTCTGGCTTGTCCATTCTTCATTTGCCTTTGTCACTGGCTTGTCCATTCTTCATTTGCCTTTGTCTCTGGCTTGTCCATTCCACATTTGCCTTTGTCTCTGACTTGTTCATTTTTCATTTGCTTTGTCTCTGGCTTGTCCATTCCACATTTGCCTTTGTCTCTCGTTTGTCCATTCTTCATTTGCCTTTGTCTCTCGTTTGTCCATTCTTCATTTGCCTTTGTCTCTGGCTTGTCAATTTTTCATTTGCCTTTGTCTCTGGCTTGTCCATTCCACATTTGCCTTTGTCTCTGGCTTGTCCATTCTTCATTTGCCTTTGTCTCTGGCTTGTCCATTCTTCATTTGCCTTTGTCTCTGGCTTGTCTATTCTTCATTTGTCTTTGTCTCCGGCTTGTCCATTCCTCATTTTCCTTTGTCTCTGGCTTGTCCATTCTTCATTTGCCTTTGTCTCTCGTTTGTCCATTCTTCATTTGCCTTTGTCTCTGGCTTGTCCATTCATCATTTGCCTTTGTCTCTGGCTTGTCCATTCATCATTTGGCTTTGTCTCTGGCTTGTCCATTCTTCATTTGCCTTTGTCTCTCGTTTGTCCATTCTTCATTTGCCTTTGTCTCTCGTTTGTCCATTCTTCATTTGCCTTTGTCTCTGGCTTGTCCATTCTTCATTTGCCTTTGTCTCTGGTTTGTCCATTCCACATTTGCCTTTGTCTCTGGCTTGTCCATTCCACATTTGCCTTTGTCTCTGGCTTGTCCATTCTTCATTTGCCTTTGTCTCTGGTTTGTCCATTCCACATTTGCCTTTGTCTCTGGCTTGTCCATTCCACATTTGCCTTTGTCTCTGGCTTGCCCATTCTTCATTTGCCTTTGTCTCTGGCTTGTCCATTCTTCATTTGCCTTTGTCTCTGGCTTGTCCATTCTTCATTTTCCTTTGTCTCTGGCTTGTCCATTCTTCATTTTCCTTTGTCTCTGACTTGTCCATTCTTCATTTGCCTTTGTCTCTGGCTTGTCCATTCATCATTTGCCTTTGTCTCTGGCTTGTCCATTCTTCATTTGCCTTTGTCTCTGGCTTGTCCATTCTTCATTTGCCTTTGTCTCTGGATTGTCCATTCTTCATTTGCCTTTGTCTCTGACTTGTCCATTCCACATTTGCCTTTGTCTCTGGCTTGTCCATTCCTCATTTGCCTTTGTCTCTGGCTTGTCCATACTTCATTTGCCTTTGTCTCTGGCTTGTCCATACTTCATTTGCCTTTGTCTCTGGCTTGTCCATTCCTCATTTGCCTTTGTCTCTGGCTTGTCCATACTTCATTTGCCTTTGTCTCTGGCTTGTCCATTCTTCATTTGCCTTTGTCTCTGGCTTGTCCATTCCACATTTACCTTTGTCTCTAGCTTGTCCATTCCACATTTGCCTTTGTCTCTGACTTGTCCATTCTTCATTTGCCTTTGTCTCTGGCTTGTCCATTCTTCATTTGCCTTTGTCACTGGCTTGTCCATTCTTCATTTGCCTTTGTCTCTGGCTTGTCCATTCCACATTTGCCTTTGTCTCTGACTTGTTCATTTTTCATTTGCCTTTGTCTCTGGCTTGTCCATTCCACATTTGCCTTTGTCTCTCGTTTGTCCATTCTTCATTTGCCTTTGTCTCTCGTTTGTCCATTCTTCATTTGCCTTTGTCTCTGGCTTGTCAATTTTTCATTTGCCTTTGTCTCTGGCTTGTCCATTCCACATTTGCCTTTGTCTCTGGCTTGTCCATTCTTCATTTGCCTTTGTCTCTGGCTTGTCCATTCTTCATTTGTCTTTGTCTCTGGCTTGTCCATTCCTCATTTTCCTTTGTCTCTGGCTTGTCCATTCTTCATTTGGCTTTGTCTCTGGCTTGTCCATTCTTCATTTGCCTTTGTCTCTGGCTTGTCCATACTTCATTTGCCTTTGTCTCTCGTTTGTCCATTCTTCATTTGCCTTTGTCTCTGGCTTGTCCATTCTTCATTTGCCTTTGTCTCTGGCTTGTCCATTCCTCATTTGCCTTTGTCTCTGGCTTGTCCATACTTCATTTGCCTTTGTCTCTGACTTGTCCATTCTTCATTTGCCTTTGTCTCTGACTTGTCCATTCTTCATTTGCCTTTGTCTCTGGCTTGTCCATTCCACATTTGCCTTTGCCTCTCGTTTGTCCATTCTTCATTTGCCTTTGTCTCTGGCTTGTCCATTCCTCATTTGCCTTTGTCTCTGGCTTGTCCATTCTTCATTTGTCTTTGTCTCTGGCTTGTCCATTCCTCATTTTCCTTTGTCTCTGGCTTGTCCATTCTTCATTTGCCTTTGTCTCTCGTTTGTCCATTCTTCATTTGCCTTTGTCTCTCGTTTGTCCATTCCTCATTTGCCTTTGTCTCTGGCTTGTCCATTCTTCATTTGCCTTTGTCTCTGACTTGTCCATTCCACATTTGCCTTTGTCTCTGGCTTGCCCATTCTTCATTTGCCTTTGTCTCTGGCTTGTACCATTCTTCATTTGCCTTTGTCTCTGGCTTGTCCATTCTTCATTTGCCTTTGTCTCTGACTTGTCCATTCCACATTTGCCTTTGTCTCTGGCTTGCCCATTCTTCATTTGCCTTTGTCTCTGGCTTGTACCATTCTTCATTTGCCTTTGTCTCTGGCTTGTACCATTCTTCATTTGCCTTTGTCTCTGGCTTGTCCATTCCACATTTGCCTTTGTCTCTGGCTTGTCCATTCTTCATTTGCCTTTGTCTCTGGCTTGTCTATTCTTCATTTGTCTTTGTCTCTGGCTTGTCCATTCCTCATTTTCCTTTGTCTCTGGCTTGTCCATTCTTCATTTGCCTTTGTCTCTCGTTTGTCCATTCTTCATTTGCCTTTGTCTCTGGCTTGTCCATTCCTCATTTGCCTTTGTCTCTGGCTTGTCCATTCATCATTTGGCTTTGTCTCTGGCTTGTCCATTCTTCATTTGCCTTTGTCTCTCGTTTGTCCATTCTTCATTTGCCTTTGTCTCTCGTTTGTCCATTCTTCATTTGCCTTTGTCTCTGGCTTGTCCATTCTTCATTTGCCTTTGTCTCTGGTTTGTCCATTCCACATTTGCCTTTGTCTCTGGCTTGTCCATTCCACATTTGCCTTTGTCTCTGGCTTGTCCATTCTTCATTTGCCTTTGTCTCTGGTTTGTCCATTCCACATTTGCCTTTGTCTCTGGCTTTCTGTCTGCAGTAAAAGAGGGACAACAGAAATATTGTGAAACTGTTTACTCACGTAGTGGCATAAATCACATGTGGATTTTGAAAAACTCTAAAGATCTTTTGGATAACCTGAAATCAAGATCTTTCTCTCAGGTATCCTCCATCAAAACATTTGATTTTTCAACTCTATATACCACCCTACCGCATGACAAATTAAAAACCCGCTTAAAAGAAACAATTCATAAAGCTTTTAGTCATAGAAACTATGGCTCAAAATTTGTTGTGTTAGGCTACAATTCCACATATTTTTCAAACAAAATTCATAAAGGTAAAACATGCTACTCCGAGGAACAAGTGATCAGTATGCTGGAGTTCCTCATCGATAACATATTTGTCTCCTTTGGAGGGACACTGTTTCAGCAGGTCGTCGGCATACCAATGGGTACGAATTGTTCCCCTCTTCTAGCCGATTTATTTTTATACTCATATGAGTCGGAGTTTCTTCAAAAGCTTGTAAAAGATAAGAAGATTCATGAGGCTAGAGCCTTTAATTTCACATACAGGTATATTGATGACGTTTTATCTATCAATAATTCTAGATTTGCAGAATTTCTTCCATTGATATATCCTCCAGAGCTGGAAGTTAAAGAGACCACCGATACAGCTTCGTCCGCATCATTTTTGGACTTATACCTCGAATTTGACGACAGTGGTCAACTCAGTACTAAAATTTATGATAAGCGGGACGACTTCAATTTTAAAATCATAAATTTTCCAAACATGTGCAGCAATATACCAGCTTCTCCTGCATATGGTGTTTACATCTCGCAATTGATTCGCTATGCAAGGGCCAGTAGCAATTATTCTGATTTCCTGAAACGTCATCTTCATCTGAGAAACAGGCTACTGGACCAGGGCTATTAAAAGATTCGCCTTATTCGATCTCTTAAAAAGTTTATATTCCGATACCAATATCTTGTCGAAATATATTCCGTCTCTGCAGAAAAAATTATAAGCGATGCATTTTCATATAGTGAAAATGTATAAAGATAAAGAAGTCGCAAATGTCAATAATTTTTTTGTCAATGTGTGACGTAAAAGTATTTTTGACATTTACGTCACCGAATATGGTACTGCTTTGACAACTATTTTACCTATTTTGTTCCTGTATTTAAATACTGTTACAGTGACAGCCGGAACCTTTGAACCGTAATGAGAGCGGGAGGTTTGGCGCCTTAAAATCTGATTCAACCCACCATTTCTTTAGAAATGCCTGTACCAAGTCAGGGTCATTACGGTTTTCATAGTTTTCCGGTTGTTGACTGATTTTGTCTGTTTATATAATTATGAGTTTTGACTTTCCCTTTGTAAGATTGTTCGGAGTTCGGTAATTTTGTTATTACCTTTATTGTCCATTCCACATTTGCCTTTGTCTCTGGCTTGCCCATTCTTCATTTGCCTTTGTCTCTGGCTTGTCCATTCTTCATTTGCCTTTGTCTCTGGCTTGTCCATTCTTCATTTTCCTTTGTCTCTGACTTGTCCATTCTTCATTTGCCTTTGTCTCTGGCTTGTCCATTCATCATTTGCCTTTGTCTCTGGCTTGTCCATTCTTCATTTGCCTTTGTCTCTGGCTTGTCCATTCTTCATTTGCCTTTGTCTCTGGCTTGTCCATTCTTCATTTGCCTTTGTCTCTGACTTGTCCATTCCACATTTGCCTTTGTCTCTGGCTTGTCCATTCCTCATTTGCCTTTGTCTCTGGCTTGTCCATACTTCATTTGCCTTTGTCTCTGGCTTGTCCATACTTCATTTGCCTTTGTCTCTGGCTTGTCCATTCCTCATTTGCCTTTGTCTCTGGCTTGTCCATACTTCATTTGCCTTTGTCTCTGGCTTGTCCATTCTTCATTTGCCTTTGTCTCTGGCTTGTCCATTCCACATTTACCTTTGTCTCTAGCTTGTCCATTCCACATTTGCCTTTGTCTCTGACTTGTCCATTCTTCATTTGCCTTTGTCTCTGGCTTGTCCATTCTTCATTTGCCTTTGTCACTGGCTTGTCCATTCTTCATTTGCCTTTGTCTCTGGCTTGTCCATTCCACATTTGCCTTTGTCTCTGACTTGTTCATTTTTCATTTGCCTTTGTCTCTGGCTTGTCCATTCCACATTTGCCTTTGTCTCTCGTTTGTCCATTCTTCATTTGCCTTTGTCTCTCGTTTGTCCATTCTTCATTTGCCTTTGTCTCTGGCTTGTCAATTTTTCATTTGCCTTTGTCTCTGGCTTGTCCATTCCACATTTGCCTTTGTCTCTGGCTTGTCCATTCTTCATTTGCCTTTGTCTCTGGCTTGTCCATTCCTCATTTTCCTTTGTCTCTGGCTTGTCCATTCTTCATTTGGCTTTGTCTCTGGCTTGTCCATTCTTCATTTGCCTTTGTCTCTGGCTTGTCCATACATCATTTGCCTTTGTCTCTCGTTTGTCCATTCTTCATTTGCCTTTGTCTCTGGCTTGTCCATTCTTCATTTGCCTTTGTCTCTGGCTTGTCCATTCCTCATTTGCCTTTGTCTCTGGCTTGTCCATACTTCATTTGCCTTTGTCTCTGACTTGTCCATTCTTCATTTGCCTTTGTCTCTGACTTGTCCATTCTTCATTTGCCTTTGTCTCTGGCTTGTCCATTCCACATTTGCCTTTGTCTCTCGTTTGTCCATTCTTCATTTGCCTTTGTCTCTGGCTTGTCCATTCCTCATTTGCCTTTGTCTCTGGCTTGTCCATTCTTCATTTGTCTTTGTCTCTGGCTTGTCCATTCCTCATTTTCCTTTGTCTCTGGCTTGTCCATTCCACATTTGCCTTTGTCTCTGACTTGTCCATTCTTCATTTGCCTTTGTCTCTGACTTGTCCATTCTTCATTTGCCTTTGTCTCTGACTTGTCCATTCTTCATTTGCCTTTGTCACTGGCTTGTCCATTCTTCATTTGCCTTTGTCTCTGGCTTGTCCATTCTTCATTTGCCTTTGTCTCTGGCTTGTCCATTCTTCATTTGCCTTTGTCTCTGGCTTGTCCATTCTTCATTTGCCTTTGTCTCTGGCTTGTCCATTCTTCATTTGCCTTTGTCTCTGGCTTGTCCATTCCTCATTTGCCTTTGTCTCTCGTTTGTCCATTCTTCATTTGCCTTTGTCTCTGGCTTGTCCATTCCTCATTTGCCTTTGTCTCTGGCTTGTCCATACTTCATTTGCCTTTGTCTCTGACTTGTCCATTCTTCATTTGCCTTTGTCTCTGGCTTGTCCATTCCACATTTGCCTTTGTCTCTGACTTGTCCATTCTTCATTTGCCTTTGTCTCTGGCTTGTCCATTCTTCATTTTCCTTTGTCTCTGGCTTGTCCATTCTTCATTTTCCTTTGTCTCTGACTTGTCCATTCTTCATTTGCCTTTGTCTCTGGCTTGTCCATTCTTCATTTGCCTTTGTCTCTGGCTTGTCCATTCTTCATTTGCCTTTGTCTCTGACTTGTCCATTCCACATTTGCCTTTGTCTCTGGCTTGTCTATTCCTCATTTGCCTTTGTCTCTGGCTTGTCCATACTTCATTTGCCTTTGTCTCTGGCTTGTCCATACTTCATTTGCCTTTGTCTCTGGCTTGTCCATTCCTCATTTGCCTTTGTCTCTGGCTTGTCCATACTTCATTTGCCTTTGTCTCTGGCTTGTCCATTCTTCATTTGCCTTTGTCTCTGGCTTGTCCATTCCACATTTACCTTTGTCTCTGGCTTGTCCATTCCACATTTGCCTTTGTCTCTGACTTGTCCATTCTTCATTTGCCTTTGTCTCTGGCTTGTCCATTCTTCATTTGCCTTTGTCACTGGCTTGTCCATTCTTCATTTGCCTTTGTCTCTGGCTTGTCCATTCCACATTTGCCTTTGTCTCTGACTTGTTCATTTTTCATTTGCCTTTGTCTCTGGCTTGTCCATTCCACATTTGCCTTTGTCTCTCGTTTGTCCATTCTTCATTTGCCTTTGTCTCTCGTTTGTCCATTCTTCATTTGCCTTTGTCTCTGGCTTGTCAATTTTTCATTTGCCTTTGTCTCTGGCTTGTCCATTCCACATTTGCCTTTGTCTCTGGCTTGTCCATTCTTCATTTGCCTTTGTCTCTGGCTTTTCCATTCTTCATTTGTCTTTGTCTCTGGCTTGTCCATTCCTCATTTTCCTTTGTCTCTGGCTTGTCCATTCTTCATTTGGCTTTGTCTCTGGCTTGTCCATTCTTCATTTGCCTTTGTCTCTCGTTTGTCCATTCTTCATTTGCCTTTGTCTCTGGCTTGTCCATTCTTCATTTGTCTTTGTCTCTGGCTTGTCCATTCCTCATTTTCCTTTGTCTCTGGCTTGTCCATTCTTCATTTGGCTTTGTCTCTGGCTTGTCCATACTTCATTTGCCTTTGTCTCTCGTTTGTCCATTCTTCATTTGCCTTTGTCTCTGGCTTGTCCATTCTTCATTTGCCTTTGTCTCTGGCTTGTCCATTCCTCATTTGCCTTTGTCTCTGGCTTGTCCATACTTCATTTGCCTTTGTCTCTGACTTGTCCATTCTTCATTTGCCTTTGTCTCTCGTTTGTCCATTCTTCATTTGCCTTTGTCTCTGGCTTGTCCATTCCACATTTGCCTTTGTCTCTCGTTTGTCCATTCTTCATTTGCCTTTGTCTCTGGCTTGTCCATTCCTCATTTGTCTTTGTCTCTGGCTTGTCCATTCTTCATTTGTCTTTGTCTCTGGCTTGTCCATTCCTCATTTTCCTTTGTCTCTGGCTTGTCCATTCTTCATTTGCCTTTGTCTCTCGTTTGTCCATTCTTCATTTGCCTTTGTCTCTCGTTTGTCCATTCTTCATTTGCCTTTGTCTCTGGCTTGTCCATTCCTCATTTGCCTTTGTCTCTGGCTTGTCCATTCTTCATTTGCCTTTGTCTCTGACTTGTCCATTCCACATTTGCCTTTGTCTCTGGCTTGCCCATTCTTCATTTGCCTTTGTCTCTGGCTTGTCCATTCTTCATTTGCCTATGTCTCTGGCTTGTCCAATCTTCATTTGCCTTTGTCTCTGGCTTGTCCATTCTTCATTTGCCTTTGTCTCTGGCTTGTCCATTCCTCATTTGCCTTTGTCTCTGGTTTGTCCATTCTTCATTTGCCTTTGTCTCTGGCTTGTCCATTCCTCATTTGCCTTTGTCTCTGGCTTGTCCATACTTCATTTGCCTTTGTCTCTGACTTGTCCATTCTTCATTTGCCTTTGTCTCTGGCTTGTCCATTCCACATTTGTCTTTGTCTCTGACTTGTCCATTCTTCATTTGCCTTTGTCTCTGACTTGTCCATTCTTCATTTGCCTTTGTCTCTGACTTGTCCATTCTTCATTTGCCTTTGTCACTGGCTTGTCCATTCTTCATTTGCCTTTGTCTCTGGCTTGTCCATTCTTCATTTGCCTTTGTCTCTGACTTGTCCATTCTTCATTTGCCTTTGTCTCTGGCTTGTCCATTCTTCATTTGCCTTTGTCTCTGGCTTGTCCATTCTTCATTTGCCTTTGTCTCTGGCTTGTCCATTCCTCATTTGCCTTTGTCTCTCGTTTGTCCATTCTTCATTTGCCTTTGTCTCTGGCTTGTCCATTCCTCATTTGCCTTTGTCTCTGGCTTGTCCATACTTCATTTGCCTTTGTCTCTGACTTGTCCATTCTTCATTTGCCTTTGTCTCTGGCTTGTCCATTCCACATTTGCCTTTGTCTCTGACTTGTCCATTCTTCATTTGCCTTTGTCTCTGGCTTGTCCATTCTTCATTTGCCTTTGTCTCTGACTTGTCCATACTTCATTTGCCTTTGTCTCTCGTTTGTCCATTCTTCATTTGCCTTTGTCTCTGGCTTGTCCATTCCTCATTTGCCTTTGTCTCTGGCTTGTCCATACTTCATTTGCTTTTGTCTCTGACTTGTCCATTCTTCATTTGCCTTTGTCTCTGGCTTGTCCATTCCACATTTGCCTTTGTCTCTGACTTGTCCATTCTTCATTTGCCTTTGTCTCTGACTTGTCCATTCTTCATTTGCCTTTGTCTCTGACTTGTCCATTCTTCATTTGCCTTTGTCACTGGCTTGTCCATTCTTCATTTGCCTTTGTCTCTGACTTGTCCATTCTTCATTTGCCTTTGTCTCTGACTTGTCCATTCTTCATTTGTCTTTGTCTCTGGCTTGTCCATTTTTCATTTGCCTTTGTCTCTGTCTTGTCCATTCCACATTTGCCTTTGTCTCTGGCTTGTCCATTTTTCATTTGCCTTTGTCTCTGGCTTGTCCATTCTTCATTTGCCTTTGTCACTGGCTTGTCCATTCTTCATTTGCCTTTGTCTCTGGCTTGTCCATTCCTCATTTGCCTTTGTCTCTGGCTTGTCCATTCTTCATTTGCCTTTGTCTCTGGCTTGCCCATTCTTCATTTGCCTTTGTCTCTGGCTTGTCCATTCCTCATTTGCCTTTGTCTCTGGCTTGTCCATTCTTCATTTGCCTTTGTCACTGGCTTGTCCATTCTTCATTTGCCTTTGTCTCTGGCTTGTCCATTCCTCATTTGCCTTTGTCTCTGGCTTGTCCATACTTCATTTGCCTTTGTCTCTGGCTTGTCCATTCTTCATTTGCCTTTGTCTCTGGCTTGTCCATTCCACATTTACCTTTGTCTCTAGCTTGTCCATTCCACATTTGCCTTTGTCTCTGACTTGTCCATTCTTCATTTGCCTTTGTCTCTGGCTTGTCCATTCTTCATTTGCCTTTGTCACTGGCTTGTCCATTCTTCATTTGCCTTTGTCTCTGGCTTGTCCATTCCACATTTGCCTTTGTCTCTGACTTGTTCATTTTTCATTTGCCTTTGTCTCTGGCTTGTCCATTCCACATTTGCCTTTGTCTCTCGTTTGTCCATTCTTCATTTGCCTTTGTCTCTCGTTTGTCCATTCTTCATTTGCCTTTGTCTCTGGCTTGTCAATTTTTCATTTGCCTTTGTCTCTGGCTTGTCCATTCCACATTTGCCTTTGTCTCTGGCTTGTCCATTCTTCATTTGCCTTTGTCTCTGGCTTGTCCATTCTTCATTTGTCTTTGTCTCTGGCTTGTCCATTCCTCATTTTCCTTTGTCTCTGGCTTGTCCATTCTTCATTTGGCTTTGTCTCTGGCTTGTCCATTCTTCATTTGCCTTTGTCTCTGGCTTGTCCATACTTCATTTGCCTTTGTCTCTCGTTTGTCCATTCTTCATTTGCCTTTGTCTCTGGCTTGTCCATTCTTCATTTGCCTTTGTCTCTGGCTTGTCCATTCTTCATTTGCCTTTGTCTCTGACTTGTCCATTCCACATTTGCCTTTGTCTCTGGCTTGCCCATTCTTCATTTGCCTTTGTCTCTGGCTTGTACCATTCTTCATTTGCCTTTGTCTCTGGCTTGTACCATTCTTCATTTGCCTTTGTCTCTGGCTTGTCCATTCCACATTTGCCTTTGTCTCTGGCTTGTCCATTCTTCATTTGCCTTTGTCTCTGGCTTGTCTATTCTTCATTTGTCTTTGTCTCTGGCTTGTCCATTCCTCATTTTCCTTTGTCTCTGGCTTGTCCATTCTTCATTTGCCTTTGTCTCTCGTTTGTCCATTCTTCATTTGCCTTTGTCTCTGGCTTGTCCATTCCTCATTTGCCTTTGTCTCTGGCTTGTCCATTCATCATTTGGCTTTGTCTCTGGCTTGTCCATTCTTCATTTGCCTTTGTCTCTCGTTTGTCCATTCTTCATTTGCCTTTGTCTCTCGTTTGTCCATTCTTCATTTGCCTTTGTCTCTGGCTTGTCCATTCTTCATTTGCCTTTGTCTCTGGTTTGTCCATTCCACATTTGCCTTTGTCTCTGGCTTGTCCATTCCACATTTGCCTTTGTCTCTGGCTTGTCCATTCTTCATTTGCCTTTGTCTCTGGTTTGTCCATTCCACATTTGCCTTTGTCTCTGGCTTTCTGTCTGCAGTAAAAGAGGGAAAACAGAAATATTGTGAAACTGTTTACTCACGTAGTGGCATAAATCACATGTGGATTTTGAAAAACTCTAAAGATCTTTTGGATAACCTGAAATCAAGATCTTTCTCTCAGGTATCCTCCATCAAAACATTTGATTTTTCAACTCTATATACCACCCTACCGCATGACAAATTAAAAACCCGCTTAAAAGAAACAATTCATAAAGCTTTTAGTCATAGAAACTATGGCTCAAAATTTGTTGTGTTAGGCTACAATTCCACATATTTTTCAAACAAAATTCATAAAGGTAAAACATGCTACTCCGAGGAACAAGTGATCAGTATGCTGGAGTTCCTCATCGATAACATATTTGTCTCCTTTGGAGGGACACTGTTTCAGCAGGTCGTCGGCATACCAATGGGTACGAATTGTTCCCCTCTTCTAGCCGATTTATTTTTATACTCATATGAGTCGGAGTTTCTTCAAAAGCTTGTAAAAGATAAGAAGATTCATGAGGCTAGAGCCTTTAATTTCACATACAGGTATATTGATGACGTTTTATCTATCAATAATTCTAGATTTGCAGAATTTCTTCCATTGATATATCCTCCAGAGCTGGAAGTTAAAGAGACCACCGATACAGCTTCGTCCGCATCATTTTTGGACTTATACCTCGAATTTGACGACAGTGGTCAACTCAGTACTAAAATTTATGATAAGCGGGACGACTTCAATTTTAAAATCATAAATTTTCCAAACATGTGCAGCAATATACCAGCTTCTCCTGCATATGGTGTTTACATCTCGCAATTGATTCGCTATGCAAGGGCCAGTAGCAATTATTCTGATTTCCTGAAACGTCATCTTCATCTGAGAAACAGGCTACTGGACCAGGGCTATTAAAAGATTCGCCTTATTCGATCTCTTAAAAAGTTTATATTCCGATACCAATATCTTGTCGAAATATATTCCGTCTCTGCAGAAAAAATTATAAGCGATGCATTTTCATATAGTGAAAATGTATAAAGATAAAGAAGTCGCAAATGTCAATAATTTTTTTGTCAATGTGTGACGTAAAAGTATTTTTGACATTTACGTCACCGAATATGGTACTGCTTTGACAACTATTTTACCTATTTTGTTCCTGTATTTAAATACTGTTACAGTGACAGCCGGAACCTTTGAACCGTAATGAGAGCGGGAGGTTTGGCGCCTTAAAATCTGATTCAACCCACCATTTCTTTAGAAATGCCTGTACCAAGTCAGGGTCATTACGGTTTTCATAGTTTTCCGGTTGTTGACTGATTTTGTCTGTTTATATAATTATGAGTTTTGACTTTCCCTTTGTAAGATTGTTCGGAGTTCGGTAATTTTGTTATTACCTTTATTGTCCATTCCACATTTGCCTTTGTCTCTGGCTTGCCCATTCTTCATTTGCCTTTGTCTCTGGCTTGTCCATTCTTCATTTGCCTTTGTCTCTGGCTTGTCCATTCTTCATTTTCCTTTGTCTCTGACTTGTCCATTCTTCATTTGCCTTTGTCTCTGGCTTGTCCATTCATCATTTGCCTTTGTCTCTGGCTTGTCCATTCTTCATTTGCCTTTGTCTCTGGCTTGTCCATTCTTCATTTGCCTTTGTCTCTGGCTTGTCCATTCTTCATTTGCCTTTGTCTCTGACTTGTCCATTCCACATTTGCCTTTGTCTCTGGCTTGTCCATTCCTCATTTGCCTTTGTCTCTGGCTTGTCCATACTTCATTTGCCTTTGTCTCTGGCTTGTCCATACTTCATTTGCCTTTGTCTCTGGCTTGTCCATTCCTCATTTGCCTTTGTCTCTGGCTTGTCCATACTTCATTTGCCTTTGTCTCTGGCTTGTCCATTCTTCATTTGCCTTTGTCTCTGGCTTGTCCATTCCACATTTACCTTTGTCTCTAGCTTGTCCATTCCACATTTGCCTTTGTCTCTGACTTGTCCATTCTTCATTTGCCTTTGTCTCTGGCTTGTCCATTCTTCATTTGCCTTTGTCACTGGCTTGTCCATTCTTCATTTGCCTTTGTCTCTGGCTTGTCCATTCCACATTTGCCTTTGTCTCTGACTTGTTCATTTTTCATTTGCCTTTGTCTCTGGCTTGTCCATTCCACATTTGCCTTTGTCTCTCGTTTGTCCATTCTTCATTTGCCTTTGTCTCTCGTTTGTCCATTCTTCATTTGCCTTTGTCTCTGGCTTGTCAATTTTTCATTTGCCTTTGTCTCTGGCTTGTCCATTCCACATTTGCCTTTGTCTCTGGCTTGTCCATTCTTCATTTGCCTTTGTCTCTGGCTTGTCCATTCCTCATTTTCCTTTGTCTCTGGCTTGTCCATTCTTCATTTGGCTTTGTCTCTGGCTTGTCCATTCTTCATTTGCCTTTGTCTCTGGCTTGTCCATACATCATTTGCCTTTGTCTCTCGTTTGTCCATTCTTCATTTGCCTTTGTCTCTGGCTTGTCCATTCTTCATTTGCCTTTGTCTCTGGCTTGTCCATTCCTCATTTGCCTTTGTCTCTGGCTTGTCCATACTTCATTTGCCTTTGTCTCTGACTTGTCCATTCTTCATTTGCCTTTGTCTCTGACTTGTCCATTCTTCATTTGCCTTTGTCTCTGGCTTGTCCATTCCACATTTGCCTTTGTCTCTCGTTTGTCCATTCTTCATTTGCCTTTGTCTCTGGCTTGTCCATTCCTCATTTGCCTTTGTCTCTGGCTTGTCCATTCTTCATTTGTCTTTGTCTCTGGCTTGTCCATTCCTCATTTTCCTTTGTCTCTGGCTTGTCCATTCCACATTTGCCTTTGTCTCTGACTTGTCCATTCTTCATTTGCCTTTGTCTCTGACTTGTCCATTCTTCATTTGCCTTTGTCTCTGACTTGTCCATTCTTCATTTGCCTTTGTCACTGGCTTGTCCATTCTTCATTTGCCTTTGTCTCTGGCTTGTCCATTCTTCATTTGCCTTTGTCTCTGGCTTGTCCATTCTTCATTTGCCTTTGTCTCTGGCTTGTCCATTCTTCATTTGCCTTTGTCTCTGGCTTGTCCATTCTTCATTTGCCTTTGTCTCTGGCTTGTCCATTCCTCATTTGCCTTTGTCTCTCGTTTGTCCATTCTTCATTTGCCTTTGTCTCTGGCTTGTCCATTCCTCATTTGCCTTTGTCTCTGGCTTGTCCATACTTCATTTGCCTTTGTCTCTGACTTGTCCATTCTTCATTTGCCTTTGTCTCTGGCTTGTCCATTCCACATTTGCCTTTGTCTCTGACTTGTCCATTCTTCATTTGCCTTTGTCTCTGGCTTGTCCATTCTTCATTTTCCTTTGTCTCTGGCTTGTCCATTCTTCATTTTCCTTTGTCTCTGACTTGTCCATTCTTCATTTGCCTTTGTCTCTGGCTTGTCCATTCTTCATTTGCCTTTGTCTCTGGCTTGTCCATTCTTCATTTGCCTTTGTCTCTGACTTGTCCATTCCACATTTGCCTTTGTCTCTGGCTTGTCTATTCCTCATTTGCCTTTGTCTCTGGCTTGTCCATACTTCATTTGCCTTTGTCTCTGGCTTGTCCATACTTCATTTGCCTTTGTCTCTGGCTTGTCCATTCCTCATTTGCCTTTGTCTCTGGCTTGTCCATACTTCATTTGCCTTTGTCTCTGGCTTGTCCATTCTTCATTTGCCTTTGTCTCTGGCTTGTCCATTCCACATTTACCTTTGTCTCTGGCTTGTCCATTCCACATTTGCCTTTGTCTCTGACTTGTCCATTCTTCATTTGCCTTTGTCTCTGGCTTGTCCATTCTTCATTTGCCTTTGTCACTGGCTTGTCCATTCTTCATTTGCCTTTGTCTCTGGCTTGTCCATTCCACATTTGCCTTTGTCTCTGACTTGTTCATTTTTCATTTGCCTTTGTCTCTGGCTTGTCCATTCCACATTTGCCTTTGTCTCTCGTTTGTCCATTCTTCATTTGCCTTTGTCTCTCGTTTGTCCATTCTTCATTTGCCTTTGTCTCTGGCTTGTCAATTTTTCATTTGCCTTTGTCTCTGGCTTGTCCATTCCACATTTGCCTTTGTCTCTGGCTTGTCCATTCTTCATTTGCCTTTGTCTCTGGCTTTTCCATTCTTCATTTGTCTTTGTCTCTGGCTTGTCCATTCCTCATTTTCCTTTGTCTCTGGCTTGTCCATTCTTCATTTGGCTTTGTCTCTGGCTTGTCCATTCTTCATTTGCCTTTGTCTCTCGTTTGTCCATTCTTCATTTGCCTTTGTCTCTGGCTTGTCCATTCTTCATTTGTCTTTGTCTCTGGCTTGTCCATTCCTCATTTTCCTTTGTCTCTGGCTTGTCCATTCTTCATTTGGCTTTGTCTCTGGCTTGTCCATACTTCATTTGCCTTTGTCTCTCGTTTGTCCATTCTTCATTTGCCTTTGTCTCTGGCTTGTCCATTCTTCATTTGCCTTTGTCTCTGGCTTGTCCATTCCTCATTTGCCTTTGTCTCTGGCTTGTCCATACTTCATTTGCCTTTGTCTCTGACTTGTCCATTCTTCATTTGCCTTTGTCTCTCGTTTGTCCATTCTTCATTTGCCTTTGTCTCTGGCTTGTCCATTCCACATTTGCCTTTGTCTCTCGTTTGTCCATTCTTCATTTGCCTTTGTCTCTGGCTTGTCCATTCCTCATTTGTCTTTGTCTCTGGCTTGTCCATTCTTCATTTGTCTTTGTCTCTGGCTTGTCCATTCCTCATTTTCCTTTGTCTCTGGCTTGTCCATTCTTCATTTGCCTTTGTCTCTCGTTTGTCCATTCTTCATTTGCCTTTGTCTCTCGTTTGTCCATTCTTCATTTGCCTTTGTCTCTGGCTTGTCCATTCCTCATTTGCCTTTGTCTCTGGCTTGTCCATTCTTCATTTGCCTTTGTCTCTGACTTGTCCATTCCACATTTGCCTTTGTCTCTGGCTTGCCCATTCTTCATTTGCCTTTGTCTCTGGCTTGTCCATTCTTCATTTGCCTATGTCTCTGGCTTGTCCAATCTTCATTTGCCTTTGTCTCTGGCTTGTCCATTCTTCATTTGCCTTTGTCTCTGGCTTGTCCATTCCTCATTTGCCTTTGTCTCTGGTTTGTCCATTCTTCATTTGCCTTTGTCTCTGGCTTGTCCATTCCTCATTTGCCTTTGTCTCTGGCTTGTCCATACTTCATTTGCCTTTGTCTCTGACTTGTCCATTCTTCATTTGCCTTTGTCTCTGGCTTGTCCATTCCACATTTGTCTTTGTCTCTGACTTGTCCATTCTTCATTTGCCTTTGTCTCTGACTTGTCCATTCTTCATTTGCCTTTGTCTCTGACTTGTCCATTCTTCATTTGCCTTTGTCACTGGCTTGTCCATTCTTCATTTGCCTTTGTCTCTGGCTTGTCCATTCTTCATTTGCCTTTGTCTCTGACTTGTCCATTCTTCATTTGCCTTTGTCTCTGGCTTGTCCATTCTTCATTTGCCTTTGTCTCTGGCTTGTCCATTCTTCATTTGCCTTTGTCTCTGGCTTGTCCATTCCTCATTTGCCTTTGTCTCTCGTTTGTCCATTCTTCATTTGCCTTTGTCTCTGGCTTGTCCATTCCTCATTTGCCTTTGTCTCTGGCTTGTCCATACTTCATTTGCCTTTGTCTCTGACTTGTCCATTCTTCATTTGCCTTTGTCTCTGGCTTGTCCATTCCACATTTGCCTTTGTCTCTGACTTGTCCATTCTTCATTTGCCTTTGTCTCTGGCTTGTCCATTCTTCATTTGCCTTTGTCTCTGACTTGTCCATACTTCATTTGCCTTTGTCTCTCGTTTGTCCATTCTTCATTTGCCTTTGTCTCTGGCTTGTCCATTCCTCATTTGCCTTTGTCTCTGGCTTGTCCATACTTCATTTGCTTTTGTCTCTGACTTGTCCATTCTTCATTTGCCTTTGTCTCTGGCTTGTCCATTCCACATTTGCCTTTGTCTCTGACTTGTCCATTCTTCATTTGCCTTTGTCTCTGACTTGTCCATTCTTCATTTGCCTTTGTCTCTGACTTGTCCATTCTTCATTTGCCTTTGTCACTGGCTTGTCCATTCTTCATTTGCCTTTGTCTCTGACTTGTCCATTCTTCATTTGCCTTTGTCTCTGACTTGTCCATTCTTCATTTGTCTTTGTCTCTGGCTTGTCCATTTTTCATTTGCCTTTGTCTCTGTCTTGTCCATTCCACATTTGCCTTTGTCTCTGGCTTGTCCATTTTTCATTTGCCTTTGTCTCTGGCTTGTCCATTCTTCATTTGCCTTTGTCACTGGCTTGTCCATTCTTCATTTGCCTTTGTCTCTGGCTTGTCCATTCCTCATTTGCCTTTGTCTCTGGCTTGTCCATTCTTCATTTGCCTTTGTCTCTGGCTTGCCCATTCTTCATTTGCCTTTGTCTCTGGCTTGTCCATTCCTCATTTGCCTTTGTCTCTGGCTTGTCCATTCTTCATTTGCCTTTGTCACTGGCTTGTCCATTCTTCATTTGCCTTTGTCTCTGGCTTGTCCATTCCTCATTTGCCTTTGTCTCTGGCTTGTCCATTCTTCATTTGCCTTTGTCTCTGGCTTGTCCATTCTTCATTTGCCTTTGTCTCTGGCTTGTCCATTCCTCATTTGCCTTTGTCTCTGGCTTGTCCATTCTTCATTTTCCTTTGTCTCTCGTTTGTCCATTCTTCATTTGCCTTTGTCTCTGGCTTGTCCATTCCTCATTTGCCTTTGTCTCTGGCTTGTCCATTCATCATTTGGCTTTGTCACTGGCTTGTCCATTCTTCATTTGCCTTTGTCTTTCGTTTGTCCATTCTTCATTTGCCTTTGTCTCTCGTTTGTCCATTCTTCATTTGCCTTTGTCTCTGGCTTGTCCATTCTTCATTTGCCTTTGTCTCTCGTTTGTCCATTCTTCATTTGCCTTTGTCTCTCGTTTGTCCATACTTCATTTGCCTTTGTCTCTGACTTGTCCATTCTTCATTTGCCATTGTCTCTGACTTGTCCATTCTTCATTTGCCTTTGTCTCTGGCTTGTCCATTCTTCATTTGCCTTTGTCTCTGGCTTGTCCATTCCTCATTTGCCTTTGTCTCTGACTTGTCCATTCTTCATTTGCCTTTGTCTCTGGCTTGTCCATTTTTCATTTGCCTTTGTCTCTGGCTTGTCCATTCTTCATTTGCCTTTGTCTCTGGCTTGTCCATTCTTCATTTTCCTTTGTCTCTGGCTTGTCCAATCTTCATTTTCCTTTGTCTCTGGCTTGTCCATTCTTCATTTGCCTTTGTCTCTGGCTTGTCCATTCTTCATTTGCCTTTGTCTCTGGCTTGTCCATTCTTCATTTGCCTTTGTCTCTGACTTGTCCATTCCACATTTGCCTTTGTCTCTGGCTTGTCCATTCCTCATTTGCCTTTGTCTCTGGCTTGTCCATACTTCATTTGCCTTTGTCTCTGGCTTGTCCATTCTTCATTTGCCTTTGTCTCTGGCTTGTCCATTCCACATTTGCCATTGTCTCTGACTTGTCCATTCTTCATTTGCCTTTGTCTCTGGCTTATCCATTCTTCATTTGCCTTTGTCACTGGCTTGTCCATTCTTCATTTGCCTTTGTCTCTGGCTTGTCCATTCCACATTTGCCTTTGTCTCTGACTTGTCCATTTTTCATTTGCCTTTGTCTCTGGCTTGTCCATTCTTCATTTGCCTTTGTCTCTGGCTTGTCCATTCTTCATTTGCCTTTGTCTCTGGCTTGTCCATACTTTATTTGCCTTTGTCTCTCGTTTGTCCATTCTTCATTTGCCTTTGTCTCTCGTTTGTCCATTCTTCATTTGCCTTTGTCTCTGGCTTGTCCATTCTTCATTTGCCTTTGTCTCTGGCTTGTCCATTCTTCATTTGCCTTTGTCTCTGGCTTGTCCATTCTTCATTTGCCTTTGTCTCTCGTTTGTCCATTCTTCATTTGCCTTTGTCTCTGGCTTGTCCATTCTTCATTTGCCTTTGTCTCTGGTTTGTCCATTCCACATTTGCCTTTGTCTCTGGCTTGTCCATTCCTCATTTGCCTTTGTCTCTGACTTGTCCATTCTTCATTTGCCTTTGTCTCTGGCTTGTCCATTCTTCATTTGCCTTTGTCTCTGGCTTGTCCATTCTTCATTTGCCTTTGTCTCTGGCTTGTCCATTCTTCATTTTCCTTTGTCTCTGGCTTGTCCATTCTTCATTTTCCTTTGTCTCTGGCTTGTCCATTCTTCATTTGCCTTTGTCTCTGGCTTGTCCATTCTTCATTTGCCTTTGTCTCTGGCTTGTCCATTCTTCATTTGCCTTTGTCTCTGACTTGTCCATTCCACATTTGCCTTTGTCTCTGGCTTGTCCATTCCTCATTTGCCTTTGTCTCTGGCTTGTCCATACTTCATTTGCCTTTGTCTCTGGCTTGTCCATTCCTCATTTGCCTTTGTCTCTGGCTTGTCCATTCTTCATTTGCCTTTGTCTCTGGCTTGTCCATTCCACATTTGCCTTTGTCTCTGACTTGTCCATTCTTCATTTGCCTTTGTCTCTGGCTTGTCCATTCTTCATTTGCCTTTGTCACTGGCTTGTCCATTCTTCATTTGCCTTTGTCTCTGGCTTGTCCATTCCACATTTGCCTTTGTCTCTGACTTGTCCATTTTTCATTTGCCTTTGTCTCTGGCTTGTCCATTCTTCATTTGCCTTTGTCTCTGGCTTGTCCATTCTTCATTTGCCTTTGTCTCTGGCTTGTCCATACTTCATTTGCCTTTGTCTCTCGTTTGTCCATTCTTCATTTGCCTTTGTCTCTCGTTTGTCCATTCTTCATTTGCCTTTGTCTCTGGCTTGTCCATTCTTCATTTGCCTTTGTCTCTGGCTTGTCCATTCTTCATTTGCCTTTGTCTCTCGTTTGTCCATTCTTCATTTGCCTTTGTCTCTCGTTTGTCCATTCTTCATTTGCCTTTTTCTCTGGCTTGTCCATTCTTCATTTGCCTTTGTCTCTGACTTGTCCATTTTTCATTTGCCTTTGTCTCTGGCTTGTCCATTCTTCATTTGCCTTTGTCTCTGGCTTGTCCATTCCACATTTGCCTTTGTCTCTGACTTGTCCATTCTTCATTTGCCTTTGTCTCTGGCTTGTCCATTCTTCATTTGCCTTTGTCACTGGCTTGTCCATTCTTCATTTGCCTTTGTCTCTGGCTTGTCCATTCCACATTTGCCTTTGTCTCTGACTTGTCCATTTTTCATTTGCCTTTTTCTCTGGCTTGTCCATTCTTCATTTGCCTTTGTCTCTGGCTTGTCCATTCTTCATTTGCCTTTGTCTCTGGCTTGTCCATACTTCATTTGCCTTTGTCTCTCGTTTGTCCATTCTTCATTTGCCTTTGTCTCTGGCTTGTCCATTCCACATTTGCCTTTGTCTCAGGCTTGTCCATTCTTTATTTGCCTTTGTCTCTGGCTTGTCCATTCTTCATTTGTCTTTGTCTCTGGCTTGTCCATTACTCATTTGTCTTTGTCTCTGGCTTGTCCATTCCTCATTTGCCTTTGTCTCTGGCTTGTCCATACTTCATTTGCCTTTGTCTCTGACTTGTCCATTCTTCATTTGCCTTTGTCTCTGGCTTGTCCATTCTTCATTTGTCTTTGTCTCTGTCTTGTCCATACTTCATTTGCCTTTGTCTCTGGCTTGTCCATTCTTCATTTGCCTTTGTCTCTCGTTTGTCCATTCTTCATTTGCCTTTGTCTCTGGCTTGTCCATTCTTCATTTGCCTTTGTCTCTGGCTTGTCCATTCTTCATTTGCCTTTGTCTCTGGCTTGTCCATTCTTCATTTGTCTTTGTCTCTGGCTTGTCCATACTTCATTTGCCTTTGTCTCTGGCTTGTCCATTCTTCATTTGCCTTTGTCTCTCGTTTGTCCATTCTTCATTTGCCTTTGTCTCTGGCTTGTCCATTCTTCATTTGCCTTTGTCTCTGGCTTGTCCATTCTTCATTTGTCTTTGTCTCTGGCTTGTCCATATTTCATTTGCCTTTGTCTCTGGCTTGTCCATTCTTCATTTGCCTTTGTCTCTCGTTTGTCCATTCTTCATTTGCCTTTGTCTCTCGTTTGTCCATTCTTCATTTGCCTTTGTCTCTGGCTTGTCCATTCCTCATTTGGCTTTGTCTCTGGCTTGTCCATTCTTCATTTGCCTTTGTCTCTCGTTTGTCCATTCTTCATTTGCCTTTGTCTCTCGTTTGTCCATTCTTCATTTGCCTTTGTCTCTGGCTTGTCCATTCTTCATTTGCCTTTGTCTCTGGCTTGTCCATTCTTAATTTGCCTTTGTCTCTGGCTTGTCCATTCTTCATTTGCCTTTGTCTCTGACTTGTCCATTCCACATTTGCCTTTGTCTCTGGCTTGTCCATTCCTCATTTGCCTTTGTCTCTGGCTTGTCCATACTTCATTTGCCTTTGTCTCTGGCTTGTCCATTCTTCATTTGCCTTTGTCTCTGGCTTGTCCATTCCACATTTGCCTTTGTCTCTGACTTGTCCATTCTTCATTTGCCTTTGTCTCTGGCTTATCCATTCTTCATTTGCCTTTGTCACTGGCTTGTCCATTCTTCATTTGCCTTTGTCTCTGGCTTGTCCATTCCACATTTGCCTTTGTCTCTGACTTGTCCATTTTTCATTTGCCTTTGTCTCTGGCTTGTCCATTCTTCATTTGCCTTTGTCTCTGGCTTGTCCATTCTTCATTTGCCTTTGTCTCTGGCTTGTCCATACTTTATTTGCCTTTGTCTCTCGTTTGTCCATTCTTCATTTGCCTTTGTCTCTCGTTTGTCCATTCTTCATTTGCCTTTGTCTCTGGCTTGTCCATTCTTCATTTGCCTTTGTCTCTGGCTTGTCCATTCTTCATTTGCCTTTGTCTCTGGCTTGTCCATTCTTCATTTGCCTTTGTCTCTCGTTTGTCCATTCTTCATTTGCCTTTGTCTCTGGCTTGTCCATTCTTCATTTGCCTTTGTCTCTGGTTTGTCCATTCCACATTTGCCTTTGTCTCTGGCTTGTCCATTCCTCATTTGCCTTTGTCTCTGACTTGTCCATTATTCATTTGCCTTTGTCTCTGGCTTGTCCATTCTTCATTTGCCTTTGTCTCTGGCTTGTCCATTCTTCATTTGCCTTTGTCTCTGGCTTGTCCATTCTTCATTTTCCTTTGTCTCTGGCTTGTCCATTCTTCATTTTCCTTTGTCTCTGGCTTGTCCATTCTTCATTTGCCTTTGTCTCTGGCTTGTCCATTCTTCATTTGCCTTTGTCTCTGGCTTGTCCATTCTTCATTTGCCTTTGTCTCTGACTTGTCCATTCCACATTTGCCTTTGTCTCTGGCTTGTCCATTCCTCATTTGCCTTTGTCTCTGGCTTGTCCATACTTCATTTGCCTTTGTCTCTGGCTTGTCCATTCCTCATTTGCCTTTGTCTCTGGCTTGTCCATTCTTCATTTGCCTTTGTCTCTGGCTTGTCCATTCCACATTTGCCTTTGTCTCTGACTTGTCCATTCTTCATTTGCCTTTGTCTCTGGCTTGTCCATTCTTCATTTGCCTTTGTCACTGGCTTGTCCATTCTTCATTTGCCTTTGTCTCTGGCTTGTCCATTCCACATTTGCCTTTGTCTCTGACTTGTCCATTTTTCATTTGCCTTTGTCTCTGGCTTGTCCATTCTTCATTTGCCTTTGTCTCTGGCTTGTCCATTCTTCATTTGCCTTTGTCTCTGGCTTGTCCATACTTCATTTGCCTTTGTCTCTCGTTTGTCCATTCTTCATTTGCCTTTGTCTCTCGTTTGTCCATTCTTCATTTGCCTTTGTCTCTGGCTTGTCCATTCTTCATTTGCCTTTGTCTCTGGCTTGTCCATTCTTCATTTGCCTTTGTCTCTCGTTTGTCCATTCTTCATTTGCCTTTGTCTCTCGTTTGTCCATTCTTCATTTGCCTTTTTCTCTGGCTTGTCCATTCTTCATTTGCCTTTGTCTCTGACTTGTCCATTTTTCATTTGCCTTTGTCTCTGGCTTGTCCATTCTTCATTTGCCTTTGTCTCTGGCTTGTCCATTCCACATTTGCCTTTGTCTCTGACTTGTCCATTCTTCATTTGCCTTTGTCTCTGGCTTGTCCATTCTTCATTTGCCTTTGTCACTGGCTTGTCCATTCTTCATTTGCCTTTGTCTCTGGCTTGTCCATTCCACATTTGCCTTTGTCTCTGACTTGTCCATTTTTCATTTGCCTTTTTCTCTGGCTTGTCCATTCTTCATTTGCCTTTGTCTCTGGCTTGTCCATTCTTCATTTGCCTTTGTCTCTGGCTTGTCCATACTTCATTTGCCTTTGTCTCTCGTTTGTCCATTCTTCATTTGCCTTTGTCTCTGGCTTGTCCATTCCACATTTGCCTTTGTCTCAGGCTTGTCCATTCTTTATTTGCCTTTGTCTCTGGCTTGTCCATTCTTCATTTGTCTTTGTCTCTGGCTTGTCCATTACTCATTTGTCTTTGTCTCTGGCTTGTCCATTCCTCATTTGCCTTTGTCTCTGGCTTGTCCATACTTCATTTGCCTTTGTCTCTGACTTGTCCATTCTTCATTTGCCTTTGTCTCTGGCTTGTCCATTCTTCATTTGTCTTTGTCTCTGTCTTGTCCATACTTCATTTGCCTTTGTCTCTGGCTTGTCCATTCTTCATTTGCCTTTGTCTCTCGTTTGTCCATTCTTCATTTGCCTTTGTCTCTGGCTTGTCCATTCTTCATTTGCCTTTGTCTCTGGCTTGTCCATTCTTCATTTGCCTTTGTCTCTGGCTTGTCCATTCTTCATTTGTCTTTGTCTCTGGCTTGTCCATACTTCATTTGCCTTTGTCTCTGGCTTGTCCATTCTTCATTTGCCTTTGTCTCTCGTTTGTCCATTCTTCATTTGCCTTTGTCTCTGGCTTGTCCATTCTTCATTTGCCTTTGTCTCTGGCTTGTCCATTCTTCATTTGTCTTTGTCTCTGGCTTGTCCATATTTCATTTGCCTTTGTCTCTGGCTTGTCCATTCTTCATTTGCCTTTGTCTCTCGTTTGTCCATTCTTCATTTGCCTTTGTCTCTCGTTTGTCCATTCTTCATTTGCCTTTGTCTCTGGCTTGTCCATACATCATTTGCCTTTGTCTCTCGTTTGTCCATTCTTCATTTGCCTTTGTCTCTGGCTTGTCCATTCTTCATTTGCCTTTGTCTCTGGCTTGTCCATTCCTCATTTGCCTTTGTCTCTGGCTTGTCCATACTTCATTTGCCTTTGTCTCTGACTTGTCCATTCTTCATTTGCCTTTGTCTCTGACTTGTCCATTCTTCATTTGCCTTTGTCTCTGGCTTGTCCATTCCACATTTGCCTTTGTCTCTCGTTTGTCCATTCTTCATTTGCCTTTGTCTCTGGCTTGTCCATTCCTCATTTGCCTTTGTCTCTGGCTTGTCCATTCTTCATTTGTCTTTGTCTCTGGCTTGTCCATTCCTCATTTTCCTTTGTCTCTGGCTTGTCCATTCCACATTTGCCTTTGTCTCTGACTTGTCCATTCTTCATTTGCCTTTGTCTCTGACTTGTCCATTCTTCATTTGCCTTTGTCTCTGACTTGTCCATTCTTCATTTGCCTTTGTCACTGGCTTGTCCATTCTTCATTTGCCTTTGTCTCTGGCTTGTCCATTCTTCATTTGCCTTTGTCTCTGGCTTGTCCATTCTTCATTTGCCTTTGTCTCTGGCTTGTCCATTCTTCATTTGCCTTTGTCTCTGGCTTGTCCATTCTTCATTTGCCTTTGTCTCTGGCTTGTCCATTCCTCATTTGCCTTTGTCTCTCGTTTGTCCATTCTTCATTTGCCTTTGTCTCTGGCTTGTCCATTCCTCATTTGCCTTTGTCTCTGGCTTGTCCATACTTCATTTGCCTTTGTCTCTGACTTGTCCATTCTTCATTTGCCTTTGTCTCTGGCTTGTCCATTCCACATTTGCCTTTGTCTCTGACTTGTCCATTCTTCATTTGCCTTTGTCTCTGGCTTGTCCATTCTTCATTTTCCTTTGTCTCTGGCTTGTCCATTCTTCATTTTCCTTTGTCTCTGACTTGTCCATTCTTCATTTGCCTTTGTCTCTGGCTTGTCCATTCTTCATTTGCCTTTGTCTCTGGCTTGTCCATTCTTCATTTGCCTTTGTCTCTGACTTGTCCATTCCACATTTGCCTTTGTCTCTGGCTTGTCTATTCCTCATTTGCCTTTGTCTCTGGCTTGTCCATACTTCATTTGCCTTTGTCTCTGGCTTGTCCATACTTCATTTGCCTTTGTCTCTGGCTTGTCCATTCCTCATTTGCCTTTGTCTCTGGCTTGTCCATACTTCATTTGCCTTTGTCTCTGGCTTGTCCATTCTTCATTTGCCTTTGTCTCTGGCTTGTCCATTCCACATTTACCTTTGTCTCTGGCTTGTCCATTCCACATTTGCCTTTGTCTCTGACTTGTCCATTCTTCATTTGCCTTTGTCTCTGGCTTGTCCATTCTTCATTTGCCTTTGTCACTGGCTTGTCCATTCTTCATTTGCCTTTGTCTCTGGCTTGTCCATTCCACATTTGCCTTTGTCTCTGACTTGTTCATTTTTCATTTGCCTTTGTCTCTGGCTTGTCCATTCCACATTTGCCTTTGTCTCTCGTTTGTCCATTCTTCATTTGCCTTTGTCTCTCGTTTGTCCATTCTTCATTTGCCTTTGTCTCTGGCTTGTCAATTTTTCATTTGCCTTTGTCTCTGGCTTGTCCATTCCACATTTGCCTTTGTCTCTGGCTTGTCCATTCTTCATTTGCCTTTGTCTCTGGCTTTTCCATTCTTCATTTGTCTTTGTCTCTGGCTTGTCCATTCCTCATTTTCCTTTGTCTCTGGCTTGTCCATTCTTCATTTGGCTTTGTCTCTGGCTTGTCCATTCTTCATTTGCCTTTGTCTCTCGTTTGTCCATTCTTCATTTGCCTTTGTCTCTGGCTTGTCCATTCTTCATTTGTCTTTGTCTCTGGCTTGTCCATTCCTCATTTTCCTTTGTCTCTGGCTTGTCCATTCTTCATTTGGCTTTGTCTCTGGCTTGTCCATACTTCATTTGCCTTTGTCTCTCGTTTGTCCATTCTTCATTTGCCTTTGTCTCTGGCTTGTCCATTCTTCATTTGCCTTTGTCTCTGGCTTGTCCATTCCTCATTTGCCTTTGTCTCTGGCTTGTCCATACTTCATTTGCCTTTGTCTCTGACTTGTCCATTCTTCATTTGCCTTTGTCTCTCGTTTGTCCATTCTTCATTTGCCTTTGTCTCTGGCTTGTCCATTCCACATTTGCCTTTGTCTCTCGTTTGTCCATTCTTCATTTGCCTTTGTCTCTGGCTTGTCCATTCCTCATTTGTCTTTGTCTCTGGCTTGTCCATTCTTCATTTGTCTTTGTCTCTGGCTTGTCCATTCCTCATTTTCCTTTGTCTCTGGCTTGTCCATTCTTCATTTGCCTTTGTCTCTCGTTTGTCCATTCTTCATTTGCCTTTGTCTCTCGTTTGTCCATTCTTCATTTGCCTTTGTCTCTGGCTTGTCCATTCCTCATTTGCCTTTGTCTCTGGCTTGTCCATTCTTCATTTGCCTTTGTCTCTGACTTGTCCATTCCACATTTGCCTTTGTCTCTGGCTTGCCCATTCTTCATTTGCCTTTGTCTCTGGCTTGTCCATTCTTCATTTGCCTATGTCTCTGGCTTGTCCAATCTTCATTTGCCTTTGTCTCTGGCTTGTCCATTCTTCATTTGCCTTTGTCTCTGGCTTGTCCATTCCTCATTTGCCTTTGTCTCTGGTTTGTCCATTCTTCATTTGCCTTTGTCTCTGGCTTGTCCATTCCTCATTTGCCTTTGTCTCTGGCTTGTCCATACTTCATTTGCCTTTGTCTCTGACTTGTCCATTCTTCATTTGCCTTTGTCTCTGGCTTGTCCATTCCACATTTGTCTTTGTCTCTGACTTGTCCATTCTTCATTTGCCTTTGTCTCTGACTTGTCCATTCTTCATTTGCCTTTGTCTCTGACTTGTCCATTCTTCATTTGCCTTTGTCACTGGCTTGTCCATTCTTCATTTGCCTTTGTCTCTGGCTTGTCCATTCTTCATTTGCCTTTGTCTCTGACTTGTCCATTCTTCATTTGCCTTTGTCTCTGGCTTGTCCATTCTTCATTTGCCTTTGTCTCTGGCTTGTCCATTCTTCATTTGCCTTTGTCTCTGGCTTGTCCATTCCTCATTTGCCTTTGTCTCTCGTTTGTCCATTCTTCATTTGCCTTTGTCTCTGGCTTGTCCATTCCTCATTTGCCTTTGTCTCTGGCTTGTCCATACTTCATTTGCCTTTGTCTCTGACTTGTCCATTCTTCATTTGCCTTTGTCTCTGGCTTGTCCATTCCACATTTGCCTTTGTCTCTGACTTGTCCATTCTTCATTTGCCTTTGTCTCTGACTTGTCCATTCTTCATTTGCCTTTGTCTCTGACTTGTCCATACTTCATTTGCCTTTGTCTCTCGTTTGTCCATTCTTCATTTGCCTTTGTCTCTGGCTTGTCCATTCCTCATTTGCCTTTGTCTCTGGCTTGTCCATACTTCATTTGCTTTTGTCTCTGACTTGTCCATTCTTCATTTGCCTTTGTCTCTGACTTGTCCATTCCACATTTGCCTTTGTCTCTGACTTGTCCATTCTTCATTTGCCTTTGTCTCTGACTTGTCCATTCTTCATTTGCCTTTGTCTCTGACTTGTCCATTCTTCATTTGCCTTTGTCACTGGCTTGTCCATTCTTCATTTGCCTTTGTCTCTGACTTGTCCATTCTTCATTTGCCTTTGTCTCTGACTTGTCCATTCTTCATTTGTCTTTGTCTCTGGCTTGTCCATTTTTCATTTGCCTTTGTCTCTGTCTTGTCCATTCCACATTTGCCTTTGTCTCTGGCTTGTCCATTTTTCATTTGCCTTTGTCTCTGGCTTGTCCATTCTTCATTTGCCTTTGTCACTGGCTTGTCCATTCTTCATTTGCCTTTGTCTCTGGCTTGTCCATTCCTCATTTGCCTTTGTCTCTGGCTTGTCCATTCTTCATTTGCCTTTGTCTCTGGCTTGCCCATTCTTCATTTGCCTTTGTCTCTGGCTTGTCCATTCCTCATTTGCCTTTGTCTCTGGCTTGTCCATTCTTCATTTGCCTTTGTCACTGGCTTGTCCATTCTTCATTTGCCTTTGTCTCTGGCTTGTCCATTCCTCATTTGCCTTTGTCTCTGGCTTGTCCATTCTTCATTTGCCTTTGTCTCTGGCTTGTCCATTCTTCATTTGCCTTTGTCTCTGGCTTGTCCATTCCTCATTTGCCTTTGTCTCTGGCTTGTCCATTCTTCATTTTCCTTTGTCTCTCGTTTGTCCATTCTTCATTTGCCTTTGTCTCTGGCTTGTCCATTCCTCATTTGCCTTTGTCTCTGGCTTGTCCATTCATCATTTGGCTTTGTCACTGGCTTGTCCATTCTTCATTTGCCTTTGTCTTTCGTTTGTCCATTCTTCATTTGCCTTTGTCTCTCGTTTGTCCATTCTTCATTTGCCTTTGTCTCTGGCTTGTCCATTCTTCATTTGCCTTTGTCTCTCGTTTGTCCATTCTTCATTTGCCTTTGTCTCTCGTTTGTCCATACTTCATTTGCCTTTGTCTCTGACTTGTCCATTCTTCATTTGCCATTGTCTCTGACTTGTCCATTCTTCATTTGCCTTTGTCTCTGGCTTGTCCATTCTTCATTTGCCTTTGTCTCTGGCTTGTCCATTCCTCATTTGCCTTTGTCTCTGACTTGTCCATTCTTCATTTGCCTTTGTCTCTGGCTTGTCCATTTTTCATTTGCCTTTGTCTCTGGCTTGTCCATTCTTCATTTGCCTTTGTCTCTGGCTTGTCCATTCTTCATTTTCCTTTGTCTCTGGCTTGTCCAATCTTCATTTTCCTTTGTCTCTGGCTTGTCCATTCTTCATTTGCCTTTGTCTCTGGCTTGTCCATTCTTCATTTGCCTTTGTCTCTGGCTTGTCCATTCTTCATTTGCCTTTGTCTCTGACTTGTCCATTCCACATTTGCCTTTGTCTCTGGCTTGTCCATTCCTCATTTGCCTTTGTCTCTGGCTTGTCCATACTTCATTTGCCTTTGTCTCTGGCTTGTCCATTCTTCATTTGCCTTTGTCTCTGGCTTGTCCATTCCACATTTGCCTTTGTCTCTGACTTGTCCATTCTTCATTTGCCTTTGTCTCTGGCTTATCCATTCTTCATTTGCCTTTGTCACTGGCTTGTCCATTCTTCATTTGCCTTTGTCTCTGGCTTGTCCATTCCACATTTGCCTTTGTCTCTGACTTGTCCATTTTTCATTTGCCTTTGTCTCTGGCTTGTCCATTCTTCATTTGCCTTTGTCTCTGGCTTGTCCATTCTTCATTTGCCTTTGTCTCTGGCTTGTTCATACTTTATTTGCCTTTGTCTCTCGTTTGTCCATTCTTCATTTGCCTTTGTCTCTCGTTTGTCCATTCTTCATTTGCCTTTGTCTCTGGCTTGTCCATTCTTCATTTGCCTTTGTCTCTGGCTTGTCCATTCTTCATTTGCCTTTGTCTCTGGCTTGTCCATTCTTCATTTGCCTTTGTCTCTCGTTTGTCCATTCTTCATTTGCCTTTGTCTCTGGCTTGTCCATTCTTCATTTGCCTTTGTCTCTGGTTTGTCCATTCCACATTTGCCTTTGTCTCTGGCTTGTCCATTCCTCATTTGCCTTTGTCTCTGACTTGTCCATTCTTCATTTGCCTTTGTCTCTGGCTTGTCCATTCTTCATTTGCCTTTGTCTCTGGCTTGTCCATTCTTCATTTGCCTTTGTCTCTGGCTTGTCCATTCTTCATTTTCCTTTGTCTCTGGCTTGTCCATTCTTCATTTGCCTTTGTCTCTGGCTTGTCCATTCTTCATTTGCCTTTGTCTCTGGCTTGTCCATTCTTCATTTGCCTTTGTCTCTGACTTGTCCATTCCACATTTGCCTTTGTCTCTGGCTTGTCCATTCCTCATTTGCCTTTGTCTCTGGCTTGTCCATACTTCATTTGCCTTTGTCTCTGGCTTGTCCATTCCTCATTTGCCTTTGTCTCTGGCTTGTCCATTCTTCATTTGCCTTTGTCTCTGGCTTGTCCATTCCACATTTGCCTTTGTCTCTGACTTGTCCATTCTTCATTTGCCTTTGTCTCTGGCTTGTCCATTCTTCATTTGCCTTTGTCACTGGCTTGTCCATTCTTCATTTGCCTTTGTCTCTGGCTTGTCCATTCCACATTTGCCTTTGTCTCTGACTTGTCCATTTTTCATTTGCCTTTGTCTCTGGCTTGTCCATTCTTCATTTGCCTTTGTCTCTGGCTTGTCCATTCTTCATTTGCCTTTGTCTCTGGCTTGTCCATACTTCATTTGCCTTTGTCTCTCGTTTGTCCATTCTTCATTTGCCTTTGTCTCTCGTTTGTCCATTCTTCATTTGCCTTTGTCTCTGGCTTGTCCATTCTTCATTTGCCTTTGTCTCTGGCTTGTCCATTCTTCATTTGCCTTTGTCTCTCGTTTGTCCATTCTTCATTTGCCTTTGTCTCTCGTTTGTCCATTCTTCATTTGCCTTTTTCTCTGGCTTGTCCATTCTTCATTTGCCTTTGTCTCTGACTTGTCCATTTTTCATTTGCCTTTGTCTCTGGCTTGTCCATTCTTCATTTGCCTTTGTCTCTGGCTTGTCCATTCCACATTTGCCTTTGTCTCTGACTTGTCCATTCTTCATTTGCCTTTGTCTCTGGCTTGTCCATTCTTCATTTGCCTTTGTCACTGGCTTGTCCATTCTTCATTTGCCTTTGTCTCTGGCTTGTCCATTCCACATTTGCCTTTGTCTCTGACTTGTCCATTTTTCATTTGCCTTTTTCTCTGGCTTGTCCATTCTTCATTTGCCTTTGTCTCTGGCTTGTCCATTCTTCATTTGCCTTTGTCTCTGGCTTGTCCATACTTCATTTGCCTTTGTCTCTCGTTTGTCCATTCTTCATTTGCCTTTGTCTCTGGCTTGTCCATTCCACATTTGCCTTTGTCTCAGGCTTGTCCATTCTTTATTTGCCTTTGTCTCTGGCTTGTCCATTCTTCATTTGTCTTTGTCTCTGGCTTGTCCATTACTCATTTGTCTTTGTCTCTGGCTTGTCCATTCCTCATTTGCCTTTGTCTCTGGCTTGTCCATACTTCATTTGCCTTTGTCTCTGACTTGTCCATTCTTCATTTGCCTTTGTCTCTGGCTTGTCCATTCTTCATTTGTCTTTGTCTCTGTCTTGTCCATACTTCATTTGCCTTTGTCTCTGGCTTGTCCATTCTTCATTTGCCTTTGTCTCTCGTTTGTCCATTCTTCATTTGCCTTTGTCTCTGGCTTGTCCATTCTTCATTTGCCTTTGTCTCTGGCTTGTCCATTCTTCATTTGCCTTTGTCTCTGGCTTGTCCATTCTTCATTTGTCTTTGTCTCTGGCTTGTCCATACTTCATTTGCCTTTGTCTCTGGCTTGTCCATTCTTCATTTGCCTTTGTCTCTCGTTTGTCCATTCTTCATTTGCCTTTGTCTCTGGCTTGTCCATTCTTCATTTGCCTTTGTCTCTGGCTTGTCCATTCTTCATTTGTCTTTGTCTCTGGCTTGTCCATATTTCATTTGCCTTTGTCTCTGGCTTGTCCATTCTTCATTTGCCTTTGTCTCTCGTTTGTCCATTCTTCATTTGCCTTTGTCTCTCGTTTGTCCATTCTTCATTTGCCTTTGTCTCTGGCTTGTCCATTCCTCATTTGGCTTTGTCTCTGGCTTGTCCATTCTTCATTTGCCTTTGTCTCTCGTTTGTCCATTCTTCATTTGCCTTTGTCTCTCGTTTGTCCATTCTTCATTTGCCTTTGTCTCTGGCTTGTCCATTCTTCATTTGCCTTTGTCTCTGGCTTGTCCATTCTTAATTTGCCTTTGTCTCTGGCTTGTCCATTCTTCATTTGCCTTTGTCTCTGACTTGTCCATTCCACATTTGCCTTTGTCTCTGGCTTGTCCATTCCTCATTTGCCTTTGTCTCTGGCTTGTCCATACTTCATTTGCCTTTGTCTCTGGCTTGTCCATTCTTCATTTGCCTTTGTCTCTGGCTTGTCCATTCCACATTTGCCTTTGTCTCTGACTTGTCCATTCTTCATTTGCCTTTGTCTCTGGCTTATCCATTCTTCATTTGCCTTTGTCACTGGCTTGTCCATTCTTCATTTGCCTTTGTCTCTGGCTTGTCCATTCCACATTTGCCTTTGTCTCTGACTTGTCCATTTTTCATTTGCCTTTGTCTCTGGCTTGTCCATTCTTCATTTGCCTTTGTCTCTGGCTTGTCCATTCTTCATTTGCCTTTGTCTCTGGCTTGTCCATACTTTATTTGCCTTTGTCTCTCGTTTGTCCATTCTTCATTTGCCTTTGTCTCTCGTTTGTCCATTCTTCATTTGCCTTTGTCTCTGGCTTGTCCATTCTTCATTTGCCTTTGTCTCTGGCTTGTCCATTCTTCATTTGCCTTTGTCTCTGGCTTGTCCATTCTTCATTTGCCTTTGTCTCTCGTTTGTCCATTCTTCATTTGCCTTTGTCTCTGGCTTGTCCATTCTTCATTTGCCTTTGTCTCTGGTTTGTCCATTCCACATTTGCCTTTGTCTCTGGCTTGTCCATTCCTCATTTGCCTTTGTCTCTGACTTGTCCATTATTCATTTGCCTTTGTCTCTGGCTTGTCCATTCTTCATTTGCCTTTGTCTCTGGCTTGTCCATTCTTCATTTGCCTTTGTCTCTGGCTTGTCCATTCTTCATTTTCCTTTGTCTCTGGCTTGTCCATTCTTCATTTTCCTTTGTCTCTGGCTTGTCCATTCTTCATTTGCCTTTGTCTCTGGCTTGTCCATTCTTCATTTGCCTTTGTCTCTGGCTTGTCCATTCTTCATTTGCCTTTGTCTCTGACTTGTCCATTCCACATTTGCCTTTGTCTCTGGCTTGTCCATTCCTCATTTGCCTTTGTCTCTGGCTTGTCCATACTTCATTTGCCTTTGTCTCTGGCTTGTCCATTCCTCATTTGCCTTTGTCTCTGGCTTGTCCATTCTTCATTTGCCTTTGTCTCTGGCTTGTCCATTCCACATTTGCCTTTGTCTCTGACTTGTCCATTCTTCATTTGCCTTTGTCTCTGGCTTGTCCATTCTTCATTTGCCTTTGTCACTGGCTTGTCCATTCTTCATTTGCCTTTGTCTCTGGCTTGTCCATTCCACATTTGCCTTTGTCTCTGACTTGTCCATTTTTCATTTGCCTTTGTCTCTGGCTTGTCCATTCTTCATTTGCCTTTGTCTCTGGCTTGTCCATTCTTCATTTGCCTTTGTCTCTGGCTTGTCCATACTTCATTTGCCTTTGTCTCTCGTTTGTCCATTCTTCATTTGCCTTTGTCTCTCGTTTGTCCATTCTTCATTTGCCTTTGTCTCTGGCTTGTCCATTCTTCATTTGCCTTTGTCTCTGGCTTGTCCATTCTTCATTTGCCTTTGTCTCTCGTTTGTCCATTCTTCATTTGCCTTTGTCTCTCGTTTGTCCATTCTTCATTTGCCTTTTTCTCTGGCTTGTCCATTCTTCATTTGCCTTTGTCTCTGACTTGTCCATTTTTCATTTGCCTTTGTCTCTGGCTTGTCCATTCTTCATTTGCCTTTGTCTCTGGCTTGTCCATTCCACATTTGCCTTTGTCTCTGACTTGTCCATTCTTCATTTGCCTTTGTCTCTGGCTTGTCCATTCTTCATTTGCCTTTGTCACTGGCTTGTCCATTCTTCATTTGCCTTTGTCTCTGGCTTGTCCATTCCACATTTGCCTTTGTCTCTGACTTGTCCATTTTTCATTTGCCTTTTTCTCTGGCTTGTCCATTCTTCATTTGCCTTTGTCTCTGGCTTGTCCATTCTTCATTTGCCTTTGTCTCTGGCTTGTCCATACTTCATTTGCCTTTGTCTCTCGTTTGTCCATTCTTCATTTGCCTTTGTCTCTGGCTTGTCCATTCCACATTTGCCTTTGTCTCAGGCTTGTCCATTCTTTATTTGCCTTTGTCTCTGGCTTGTCCATTCTTCATTTGTCTTTGTCTCTGGCTTGTCCATTACTCATTTGTCTTTGTCTCTGGCTTGTCCATTCCTCATTTGCCTTTGTCTCTGGCTTGTCCATACTTCATTTGCCTTTGTCTCTGACTTGTCCATTCTTCATTTGCCTTTGTCTCTGGCTTGTCCATTCTTCATTTGTCTTTGTCTCTGTCTTGTCCATACTTCATTTGCCTTTGTCTCTGGCTTGTCCATTCTTCATTTGCCTTTGTCTCTCGTTTGTCCATTCTTCATTTGCCTTTGTCTCTGGCTTGTCCATTCTTCATTTGCCTTTGTCTCTGGCTTGTCCATTCTTCATTTGCCTTTGTCTCTGGCTTGTCCATTCTTCATTTGTCTTTGTCTCTGGCTTGTCCATACTTCATTTGCCTTTGTCTCTGGCTTGTCCATTCTTCATTTGCCTTTGTCTCTCGTTTGTCCATTCTTCATTTGCCTTTGTCTCTGGCTTGTCCATTCTTCATTTGCCTTTGTCTCTGGCTTGTCCATTCTTCATTTGTCTTTGTCTCTGGCTTGTCCATATTTCATTTGCCTTTGTCTCTGGCTTGTCCATTCTTCATTTGCCTTTGTCTCTCGTTTGTCCATTCTTCATTTGCCTTTGTCTCTCGTTTGTCCATTCTTCATTTGCCTTTGTCTCTGGCTTGTCCATTCCTCATTTGGCTTTGTCTCTGGCTTGTCCATTCTTCATTTGCCTTTGTCTCTCGTTTGTCCATTCTTCCTTTTCCTTTGTCTCTCGTTTGTCCATTCTTCATTTGCCTTTGTCTCTGGCTTGTCCATTCTTCATTTGCCTTTGTCTCTGGCTTGTCCATTCTTAATTTGCCTTTGTCTCTGGCTTATCCATTCTTCATTTGCCTTTGTCTCTGACTTGTCCATTCCACATTTGCCTTTGTCTCTGGCTTGCCCATTCTTCATTTGCCTTTGTCTCTGGCTTGTCCATTCTTCATTTGCCTTTGTCTCTGGCTTGTCCATTCTTCATTTGCCTTTGTCTCTGGCTTGTCCATTCCTCATTTGCCTTTGTCTCTGGCTTGTCCATTCCTCATTTGCCTTTGTCTCTGGCTTGTCCATTCTTCATTTGCCTTTGTCTCTGGCTTGTCCATTCTTCATTTGCCTTTGTCTCTGACTTGTCCATTCTTCATTTGCCTTTGTCTCTCGTTTGTCCATTCTTCATTTGCCTTTGTCTCTGACTTGTCCATACTTCATTTGCCTTTGTCTCTGGCTTGTCCATTCTTCATTTGCCTTTGTCTCTGGCTTGTCCATTCCTCATTTACCTTTGTCTCTGGCTTGTCCATTCCTCATTTGCCTTTGTCTCTGGCTTGTCCATTCTTCATTTGCCTTTGTCTCTCGTTTGTCCATTCTTCATTTGCCTTTGTCTCTGACTTGTCCATTCTTCATTTGCCTTTGTCTCTGGCTTGTCCATTCCTCATTTGCCTTTGTCTCTGGCTTGTCCATTCTTCATTTGCCTTTGTCTCTCGTTTGTCCATTCTTCATTTGCCTTTGTCTCTGGCTTGTCCATTCCTCATTTGCCTTTGTCTCTGGCTTGTCCATACTTCATTTGCCTTTGTCTCTGACTTGTCCATTCTTCATTTGCCTTTGTCTCTGGCTTGTCCATTCCACATTTGCCTTTGTCTCTGACTTGTCCATTCTTCATTTGCCTTTGTCTCTGACTTGTCCATTCTTCATTTGCCTTTGTCTCTGACTTGTCCATTCTTCATTTGCCTTTGTCACTGGCTTGTCCATTCTTCATTTGCCTTTGTCTCTGACTTGTCCATTCTTCATTTGTCTTTGTCTCTGGCTTGTCCATTTTTCATTTGCCTTTGTCTCTGGCTTGTCCATTCTTCATTTGCCTTTGTCACTGGCTTGTCCATTCTTCATTTGCCTTTGTCTCTCGTTTGTCCATTCTTCATTTGCCTTTGTCTCTCGTTTGTCCATTCTTCATTTGCCTTTGTCGCTGGCTTGTCCATTCTTCATTTGCCTTTGTCTCTGGCTTGTCCATTCTTCATTTGCCTTTGTCTCTGACTTGTCCATTCCACATTTGCCTTTGTCTCTGGCTTGCCCATTCTTCATTTGCCTTTGTCTCTGGCTTGTCCATTCTTCATTTGCCTTTGTCTCTGGCTTGTCCATTCTTCATTTGCCTTTGTCTCTGGCTTGTCCATTCCTCATTTGCCTTTGTCTCTGGCTTGTCCATTCCTCATTTGCCTTTGTCTCTGGCTTGTCCATTCTTCATTTGCCTTTGTCTCTGGCTTGTCCATTCTTCATTTGCCTTTGTCTCTGACTTGTCCATTCTTCATTTGCCTTTGTCTCTCGTTTGTCCATTCTTCATTTGCCTTTGTCTCTGACTTGTCCATACTTCATTTGCCTTTGTCTCTGGCTTGTCCATTCCTCATTTACCTTTGTCTCTGGCTTGTCCATTCTTCATTTGCCTTTGTCTCTGGCTTGTCCATACTTCATTTGCCTTTGTCTCTCGTTTGTCCATTCTTCATTTGCCTTTGTCTCTCGTTTGTCCATTCTTCATTTGCCTTTGTCTCTGGCTTGTCCATTCTTCATTTGCCTTTGTCTCTGGCTTGTCCATTCTTCATTTGCCTTTGTCTCTCGTTTGTCCATTCTTCATTTGCCTTTGTCTCTCGTTTGTCCATTCTTCATTTGCCTTTTTCTATGGCTTGTCCATTCTTCATTTGCCTTTGTCTCTGACTTGTCCATTCCACATTTGCTTTTGTCTCTGGCTTGTCCATTCCTCATTTGCCTTTGTCTCTGGCTTGTCCATTCTTCATTTGCCTTTGTCTCTGGCTTGTCCATTCTTCATTTGCCTTTGTCTCTGGCTTGTCCATTCCACATTTGCCTTTGTCTCTGGCTTGTCCATACTTCATTTGCCTTTGTCTCTGACTTGTCCATTTTTCATTTGCCTTTGTCTCTGGCTTGTCCATTCTTCATTTGCCTTTGTCTCTGGCTTGTCCATTCCACATTTGCCTTTGTCTCTGACTTGTCCATTCTTCATTTGCCTTTGTCTCTGGCTTGTCCATTCTTCATTTGCCTTTGTCACTGGCTTGTCCATTCTTCATTTGCCTTTGTCTCTGGCTTGTCCATTCCACATTTGCCTTTGTCTCTGACTTGTCCATTTTTCATTTGCCTTTTTCTCTGGCTTGTCCATTCTTCATTTGCCTTTGTCTCTGGCTTGTCCATTCTTCATTTGCCTTTGTCTCTGGCTTGTCCATACTTCATTTGCCTTTGTCTCTCGTTTGTCCATTCTTCATTTGCCTTTGTCTCTGGCTTGTCCATTCCACATTTGCCTTTGTCTCAGGCTTGTCCATTCTTTATTTGCCTTTGTCTCTGGCTTGTCCATTCTTCATTTGTCTTTGTCTCTGGCTTGTCCATTCCTCATTTGTCTTTGTCTCTGGCTTGTCCATTCCTCATTTGCCTTTGTCTCTGGCTTGTCCATACTTCATTTGCCTTTGTCTCTGACTTGTCCATTCTTCATTTGCCTTTGTCTCTGGCTTGTCCATTCTTCATTTGTCTTTGTCTCTGGCTTGTCCATACTTCATTTGCCTTTGTCTCTGGCTTGTCCATTCTTCATTTGCCTTTGTCTCTCGTTTGTCCATTCTTCATTTGCCATTGTCTCTGGCTTGTCCATTCTTCATTTGCCTTTGTCTCTGGCTTGTCCATTCTTCATTTGCCTTTGTCTCTGGCTTGTCCATTCTTCATTTGTCTTTGTTTCTGGCTTGTCCATACTTCATTTGCCTTTGTCTCTGGCTTGTCCATTCTTCATTTGCCTTTGTCTCTCGTTTGTCCATTCTTCATTTGCCTTTGTCTCTGGCTTGTCCATTCTTCATTTGCCTTTGTCTCTGGCTTGTCCATTCTTCATTTGTCTTTGTCTCTGGCTTGTCCATATTTCATTTGCCTTTGTCTCTGGCTTGTCCATTCTTCATTTGCCTTTGTCTCTCGTTTGTCCATTCTTCATTTGCCTTTGTCTCTCGTTTGTCCATTCTTCATTTGCCTTTGTCTCTGGCTTGTCCATTCCTCATTTGCCTTTGTCTCTGGCTTGTCCATTCATCATTTGGCTTTGTGCCTTTGTCTCTCGTTTGTCCATTCTTCATTTGCCTTTGTCTCTCGTTTGTCCATTCTTCATTTGCCTTTGTCTCTGGCTTGTCCATTCTTCATTTGCCTTTGTCTCTGGCTTGTCCATTCTTAATTTGCCTTTGTCTCTGGCTTGTCCATTCTTCATTTGTCTTTGTCTCTGACTTGTCCATTCCACATTTGCCTTTGTCTCTGGCTTGCCCATTCTTCATTTGCCTTTGTCTCTGGCTTGTCCATTCTTCATTTGCCTTTGTCTCTGGCTTGTCCATTCTTCATTTGCCTTTGTCTCTGGCTTGTCCATTCCTCATTTGCCTTTGTCTCTGGCTTGTCCATTCCTCATTTGCCTTTGTCTCTGGCTTGTCCATTCTTCATTTGCCTTTGTCTCTGGCTTGTCCATTCTTCATTTGCCTTTGTCTCTGACTTGTCCATTCTTCATTTGCCTTTGTCTCTCGTTTGTCCATTCTTCATTTGCCTTTGTCTCTGACTTGTCCATACTTCATTTGCCTTTGTCTCTGGCTTGTCCATTCTTCATTTGCCTTTGTCTCTGGCTTGTCCATTCTTCATTTGTCTTTGTCTCTGGCTTGTCCATTCTTCATTTGCCTTTGTCTCTCGTTTGTCCATTCTTCATTTGCCTTTGTCTCTGGCTTGTCCATTCCTCATTTGCCTTTGTCTCTGGCTTGTCCATTCCACATTTGCCTTTGTCTCTGGCTTGTCCATTCCTCATTTGCCTTTGTCTCTGGCTTGTCCATACTTCATTTGCCTTTGTCTCTGGCTTGTCCATTCTTCATTTGCCTTTGTCTCTGGCTTGTCCATTCCACATTTGCCTTTGTCTCTGACTTGTCCATTCTTCATTTGCCTTTGTCTCTGGCTTATCCATTCTTCATTTGCCTTTGTCACTGGCTTGTCCATTCTTCATTTGCCTTTGTCTCTGGCTTGTCCATTCCACATTTGCCTTTGTCTCTGACTTGTCCATTTTTCATTTGCCTTTGTCTCTGGCTTGTCCATTCTTCATTTGCCTTTGTCTCTGGCTTGTCCATTCTTCATTTGCCTTTGTCTCTGGCTTGTCCATACTTTATTTGCCTTTGTCTCTCGTTTGTCCATTCTTCATTTGCCTTTGTCTCTCGTTTGTCCATTCTTCATTTGCCTTTGTCTCTGGCTTGTCCATTCTTCATTTGCCTTTGTTTCTGGCTTGTCCATTCTTCATTTGCCTTTGTCTCTGGCTTGTCCATTCTTCATTTGCCTTTGTCTCTCGTTTGTCCATTCTTCATTTGCCTTTGTCTCTGGCTTGTCCATTCTTCATTTGCCTTTGTCTCTGGTTTGTCCATTCCACATTTGCCTTTGTCTCTGGCTTGTCCATTCCTCATTTGCCTTTGTCTCTGACTTGTCCATTCTTCATTTGCCTTTGTCTCTGGCTTGTCCATTCTTCATTTGCCTTTGTCTCTGGCTTGTCCATTCTTCATTTGCCTTTGTCTCTGGCTTGTCCATTCTTCATTTTCCTTTGTCTCTGGCTTGTCCATTCTTCATTTTCCTTTGTCTCTGGCTTGTCCATTCTTCATTTGCCTTTGTCTCTGGCTTGTCCATTCTTCATTTGCCTTTGTCTCTGGCTTGTCCATTCTTCATTTGCCTTTGTCTCTGACTTGTCCATTCCACATTTGCCTTTGTCTCTGGCTTGTCCATTCCTCATTTGCCTTTGTCTCTGGCTTGTCCATACTTCATTTGCCTTTGTCTCTGGCTTGTCCATTCCTCATTTGCCTTTGTCTCTGGCTTGTCCATTCTTCATTTGCCTTTGTCTCTGGCTTGTCCATTCCACATTTGCCTTTGTCTCTGACTTGTCCATTCTTCATTTGCCTTTGTCTCTGGCTTGTCCATTCTTCATTTGCCTTTGTCACTGGCTTGTCCATTCTTCATTTGCCTTTGTCTCTGGCTTGTCCATTCCACATTTGCCTTTGTCTCTGACTTGTCCATTTTTCATTTGCCTTTGTCTCTGGCTTGTCCATTCTTCATTTGCCTTTGTCTCTGGCTTGTCCATTCTTCATTTGCCTTTGTCTCTGGCTTGTCCATACTTCATTTGCCTTTGTCTCTCGTTTGTCCATTCTTCATTTGCCTTTGTCTCTCGTTTGTCCATTCTTCATTTGCCTTTGTCTCTGGCTTGTCCATTCTTCATTTGCCTTTGTCTCTGGCTTGTCCATTCTTCATTTGCCTTTGTCTCTCGTTTGTCCATTCTTCATTTGCCTTTGTCTCTCGTTTGTCCATTCTTCATTTGCCTTTTTCTCTGGCTTGTCCATTCTTCATTTGCCTTTGTCTCTGACTTGTCCATTTTTCATTTGCCTTTGTCTCTGGCTTGTCCATTCTTCATTTGCCTTTGTCTCTGGCTTGTCCATTCCACATTTGCCTTTGTCTCTGACTTGTCCATTCTTCATTTGCCTTTGTCTCTGGCTTGTCCATTCTTCATTTGCCTTTGTCACTGGCTTGTCCATTCTTCATTTGCCTTTGTCTCTGGCTTGTCCATTCCACATTTGCCTTTGTCTCTGACTTGTCCATTTTTCATTTGCCTTTTTCTCTGGCTTGTCCATTCTTCATTTGCCTTTGTCTCTGGCTTGTCCATTCTTCATTTGCCTTTGTCTCTGGCTTGTCCATACTTCATTTGCCTTTGTCTCTCGTTTGTCCATTCTTCATTTGCCTTTGTCTCTGGCTTGTCCATTCCACATTTGCCTTTGTCTCAGGCTTGTCCATTCTTTATTTGCCTTTGTCTCTGGCTTGTCCATTCTTCATTTGTCTTTGTCTCTGGCTTGTCCATTACTCATTTGTCTTTGTCTCTGGCTTGTCCATTCCTCATTTGCCTTTGTCTCTGGCTTGTCCATACTTCATTTGCCTTTGTCTCTGACTTGTCCATTCTTCATTTGCCTTTGTCTCTGGCTTGTCCATTCTTCATTTGTCTTTGTCTCTGTCTTGTCCATACTTCATTTGCCTTTGTCTCTGGCTTGTCCATTCTTCATTTGCCTTTGTCTCTCGTTTGTCCATTCTTCATTTGCCTTTGTCTCTGGCTTGTCCATTCTTCATTTGCCTTTGTCTCTGGCTTGTCCATTCTTCATTTGCCTTTGTCTCTGGCTTGTCCATTCTTCATTTGTCTTTGTCTCTGGCTTGTCCATACTTCATTTGCCTTTGTCTCTGGCTTGTCCATTCTTCATTTGCCTTTGTCTCTCGTTTGTCCATTCTTCATTTGCCTTTGTCTCTGGCTTGTCCATTCTTCATTTGTCTTTGTCTCTGGCTTGTCCATATTTCATTTGCCTTTGTCTCTGGCTTGTCCATTCTTCATTTGCCTTTGTCTCTCGTTTGTCCATTCTTCATTTGCCTTTGTCTCTCGTTTGTCCATTCTTCATTTGCCTTTGTCTCTGGCTTGTCCATTCCTCATTTGGCTTTGTCTCTGGCTTGTCCATTCTTCATTTGCCTTTGTCTCTCGTTTGTCCATTCTTCCTTTTCCTTTGTCTCTCGTTTGTCCATTCTTCATTTGCCTTTGTCTCTGGCTTGTCCATTCTTCATTTGCCTTTGTCTCTGGCTTGTCCATTCTTAATTTGCCTTTGTCTCTGGCTTGTCCATTCTTCATTTGCCTTTGTCTCTGACTTGTCCATTCCACATTTGCCTTTGTCTCTGGCTTGCCCATTCTTCATTTGCCTTTGTCTCTGGCTTGTCCATTCTTCATTTGCCTTTGTCTCTGGCTTGTCCATTCTTCATTTGCCTTTGTCTCTGGCTTGTCCATTCCTCATTTGCCTTTGTCTCTGGCTTGTCCATTCCTCATTTGCCTTTGTCTCTGGCTTGTCCATTCTTCATTTGCCTTTGTCTCTGGCTTGTCCATTCTTCATTTGCCTTTGTCTCTGACTTGTCCATTCTTCATTTGCCTTTGTCTCTCGTTTGTCCATTCTTCATTTGCCTTTGTCTCTGACTTGTCCATACTTCATTTGCCTTTGTCTCTGGCTTGTCCATTCTTCATTTGCCTTTGTCTCTGGCTTGTCCATTCCTCATTTACCTTTGTCTCTGGCTTGTCCATTCCTCATTTGCCTTTGTCTCTGGCTTGTCCATTCTTCATTTGCCTTTGTCTCTCGTTTGTCCATTCTTCATTTGCCTTTGTCTCTGACTTGTCCATTCTTCATTTGCCTTTGTCTCTGGCTTGTCCACTCCTCATTTGCCTTTGTCTCTGGCTTGTCCATTCTTCATTTGCCTTTGTCTCTCGTTTGTCCATTCTTCATTTGCCTTTGTCTCTGGCTTGTCCATTCCTCATTTGCCTTTGTCTCTGGCTTGTCCATACTTCATTTGCCTTTGTCTCTGACTTGTCCATTCTTCATTTGCCTTTGTCTCTGGCTTGTCCATTCCACATTTGCCTTTGTCTCTGACTTGTCCATTCTTCATTTGCCTTTGTCTCTGACTTGTCCATTCTTCATTTGCCTTTGTCTCTGACTTGTCCATTCTTCATTTGCCTTTGTCACTGGCTTGTCCATTCTTCATTTGCCTTTGTCTCTAACTTGTCCATTCTTCATTTGTCTTTGTCTCTGGCTTGTCCATTTTTCATTTGCCTTTGTCTCTGGCTTGTCCATTCTTCATTTGCCTTTGTCACTGGCTTGTCCATTCTTCATTTGCCTTTGTCTCTCGTTTGTCCATTCTTCATTTGCCTTTGTCTCTCGTTTGTCCATTCTTCATTTGCCTTTGTCGCTGGCTTGTCCATTCTTCATTTGCCTTTGTCTCTGGCTTGTCCATTCTTCATTTGCCTTTGTCTCTGACTTGTCCATTCCACATTTGCCTTTGTCTCTGGCTTGCCCATTCTTCATTTGCCTTTGTCTCTGGCTTGTCCATTCTTCATTTGCCTTTGTCTCTGGCTTGTCCATTCTTCATTTGCCTTTGTCTCTGGCTTGTCCATTCCTCATTTGCCTTTGTCTCTGGCTTGTCCATTCCTCATTTGCCTTTGTCTCTGGCTTGTCCATTCTTCATTTGCCTTTGTCTCTGGCTTGTCCATTCTTCATTTGCCTTTGTCTCTGACTTGTCCATTCTTCATTTGCCTTTGTCTCTCGTTTGTCCATTCTTCATTTGCCTTTGTCTCTGACTTGTCCATACTTCATTTGCCTTTGTCTCTGGCTTGTCCATTCCTCATTTACCTTTGTCTCTGGCTTGTCCATTCTTCATTTGCCTTTGTCTCTGGCTTGTCCATACTTCATTTGCCTTTGTCTCTCGTTTGTCCATTCTTCATTTGCCTTTGTCTCTCGTTTGTCCATTCTTCATTTGCCTTTGTCTCTGGCTTGTCCATTCTTCATTTGCCTTTGTCTCTGGCTTGTCCATTCTTCATTTGCCTTTGTCTCTCGTTTGTCCATTCTTCATTTGCCTTTGTCTCTCGTTTGTCCATTCTTCATTTGCCTTTTTCTATGGCTTGTCCATTCTTCATTTGCCTTTGTCTCTGACTTGTCCATTCCACATTTGCCTTTGTCTCTGGCTTGTCCATTCCTCATTTGCCTTTGTCTCTGGCTTGTCCATTCTTCATTTGCCTTTGTCTCTGGCTTGTCCATTCTTCATTTGCCTTTGTCTCTGGCTTGTCCATTCCACATTTGCCTTTGTCTCTGGCTTGTCCATACTTCATTTGCCTTTGTCTCTGACTTGTCCATTTTTCATTTGCCTTTGTCTCTGGCTTGTCCATTCTTCATTTGCCTTTGTCTCTGGCTTGTCCATTCCACATTTGCCTTTGTCTCTGACTTGTCCATTCTTCATTTGCCTTTGTCTCTGGCTTGTCCATTCTTCATTTGCCTTTGTCACTGGCTTGTCCATTCTTCATTTGCCTTTGTCTCTGGCTTGTCCATTCCACATTTGCCTTTGTCTCTGACTTGTCCATTTTTCATTTGCCTTTTTCTCTGGCTTGTCCATTCTTCATTTGCCTTTGTCTCTGGCTTGTCCATTCTTCATTTGCCTTTGTCTCTGGCTTGTCCATACTTCATTTGCCTTTGTCTCTCGTTTGTCCATTCTTCATTTGCCTTTGTCTCTGGCTTGTCCATTCCACATTTGCCTTTGTCTCAGGCTTGTCCATTCTTTATTTGCCTTTGTCTCTGGCTTGTCCATTCTTCATTTGTCTTTGTCTCTGGCTTGTCCATTCCTCATTTGTCTTTGTCTCTGGCTTGTCCATTCCTCATTTGCCTTTGTCTCTGGCTTGTCCATACTTCATTTGCCTTTGTCTCTGACTTGTCCATTCTTCATTTGCCTTTGTCTCTGGCTTGTCCATTCTTCATTTGTCTTTGTCTCTGGCTTGTCCATACTTCATTTGCCTTTGTCTCTGGCTTGTCCATTCTTCATTTGCCTTTGTCTCTCGTTTGTCCATTCTTCATTTGCCTTTGTCTCTGGCTTGTCCATTCTTCATTTGCCTTTGTCTCTGGCTTGTCCATTCTTCATTTGCCTTTGTCTCTGGCTTGTCCATTCTTCATTTGTCTTTGTTTCTGGCTTGTCCATACTTCATTTGCCTTTGTCTCTGGCTTGTCCATTCGTCATTTGCCTTTGTCTCTCGTTTGTCCATTCTTCATTTGCCTTTGTCTCTGGCTTGTCCATTCTTCATTTGCCTTTGTCTCTGGCTTGTCCATTCTTCATTTGTCTTTGTCTCTGGCTTGTCCATATTTCATTTGCCTTTGTCTCTGGCTTGTCCATTCTTCATTTGCCTTTGTCTCTCGTTTGTCCATTCTTCATTTGCCTTTGTCTCTCGTTTGTCCATTCTTCATTTGCCTTTGTCTCTGGCTTGTCCATTCCTCATTTGCCTTTGTCTCTGGCTTGTCCATTCATCATTTGGCTTTGTGCCTTTGTCTCTCGTTTGTCCATTCTTCATTTGCCTTTGTCTCTCGTTTGTCCATTCTTCATTTGCCTTTGTCTCTGGCTTGTCCATTCTTCATTTGCCTTTGTCTCTGGCTTGTCCATTCTTAATTTGCCTTTGTCTCTGGCTTGTCCATTCTTCATTTGTCTTTGTCTCTGACTTGTCCATTCCACATTTGCCTTTGTCTCTGGCTTGCCCATTCTTCATTTGCCTTTGTCTCTGGCTTGTCCATTCTTCATTTGCCTTTGTCTCTGGCTTGTCCATTCTTCATTTGCCTTTGTCTCTGGCTTGTCCATTCCTCATTTGCCTTTGTCTCTGGCTTGTCCATTCCTCATTTGCCTTTGTCTCTGGCTTGTCCATTCTTCATTTGCCTTTGTCTCTGGCTTGTCCATTCTTCATTTGCCTTTGTCTCTGACTTGTCCATTCTTCATTTGCCTTTGTCTCTCGTTTGTCCATTCTTCATTTGCCTTTGTCTCTGACTTGTCCATACTTCATTTGCCTTTGTCTCTGGCTTGTCCATTCTTCATTTGCCTTTGTCTCTGGCTTGTCCATTCTTCATTTGTCTTTGTCTCTGGCTTGTCCATTCTTCATTTGCCTTTGTCTCTCGTTTGTCCATTCTTCATTTGCCTTTGTCTCTGGCTTGTCCATTCCTCATTTGCCTTTGTCTCTGGCTTGTCCATTCATCATTTGGCTTTGTCTCTGGCTTGTCCATTCTTCATTTGCCTTTGTCTCTCGTTTGTCCATTCTTCATTTGCCTTTGTCTCTCGTTTGTCCATTCTTCATTTGCCTTTTTCTATGGCTTGTCCATTCTTCATTTGCCTTTGTCTCTGACTTGTCCATTCCACATTTGCCTTTGTCTCTGGCTTGTCCATTCCTCATTTGCCTTTGTCTCTGGCTTGTCCATTCTTCATTTGCCTTTGTCTCTGGCTTGTCCATTCTTCATTTGCCTTTGTCTCTGGCTTGTCCATTCCACATTTGCCTTTGTCTCTGGCTTGTCCATACTTCATTTGCCTTTGTCTCTGACTTGTCCATTTTTCATTTGCCTTTGTCTCTGGCTTGTCCATTCTTCATTTGCCTTTGTCTCTGGCTTGTCCATTCCACATTTGCCTTTGTCTCTGACTTGTCCATTCTTCATTTGCCTTTGTCTCTGGCTTGTCCATTCTTCATTTGCCTTTGTCACTGGCTTGTCCATTCTTCATTTGCCTTTGTCTCTGGCTTGTCCATTCCACATTTGCCTTTGTCTCTGACTTGTCCATTTTTCATTTGCCTTTTTCTCTGGCTTGTCCATTCTTCATTTGCCTTTGTCTCTGGCTTGTCCATTCTTCATTTGCCTTTGTCTCTGGCTTGTCCATACTTCATTTGCCTTTGTCTCTCGTTTGTCCATTCTTCATTTGCCTTTGTCTCTGGCTTGTCCATTCCACATTTGCCTTTGTCTCAGGCTTGTCCATTCTTTATTTGCCTTTGTCTCTGGCTTGTCCATTCTTCATTTGTCTTTGTCTCTGGCTTGTCCATTCCTCATTTGTCTTTGTCTCTGGCTTGTCCATTCCTCATTTGCCTTTGTCTCTGGCTTGTCCATACTTCATTTGCCTTTGTCTCTGACTTGTCCATTCTTCATTTGCCTTTGTCTCTGGCTTGTCCATTCTTCATTTGTCTTTGTCTCTGGCTTGTCCATACTTCATTTGCCTTTGTCTCTGGCTTGTCCATTCTTCATTTGCCTTTGTCTCTCGTTTGTCCATTCTTTATTTGCCTTTGTCTCTGGCTTGTCCATTCTTCATTTGCCTTTGTCTCTGGCTTGTCCATTCTTCATTTGCCTTTGTCTCTGGCTTGTCCATTCTTCATTTGTCTTTGTTTCTGGCTTGTCCATACTTCATTTGCCTTTGTCTCTGGCTTGTCCATTCGTCATTTGCCTTTGTCTCTCGTTTGTCCATTCTTCATTTGCCTTTGTCTCTGGCTTGTCCATTCTTCATTTGCCTTTGTCTCTGGCTTGTCCATTCTTCATTTGTCTTTGTCTCTGGCTTGTCCATATTTCATTTGCCTTTGTCTCTGGCTTGTCCATTCTTCATTTGCCTTTGTCTCTCGTTTGTCCATTCTTCATTTGCCTTTGTCTCTCGTTTGTCCATTCTTCATTTGCCTTTGTCTCTGGCTTGTCCATTCCTCATTTGCCTTTGTCTCTGGCTTGTCCATTCATCATTTGGCTTTGTGCCTTTGTCTCTCGTTTGTCCATTCTTCATTTGCCTTTGTCTCTCGTTTGTCCATTCTTCATTTGCCTTTGTCTCTGGCTTGTCCATTCTTCATTTGCCTTTGTCTCTGGCTTGTCCATTCTTAATTTGCCTTTGTCTCTGGCTTGTCCATTCTTCATTTGTCTTTGTCTCTGACTTGTCCATTCCACATTTGCCTTTGTCTCTGGCTTGCCCATTCTTCATTTGCCTTTGTCTCTGGCTTGTCCATTCTTCATTTGCCTTTGTCTCTGGCTTGTCCATTCTTCATTTGCCTTTGTCTCTGGCTTGTCCATTCCTCATTTGCCTTTGTCTCTGGCTTGTCCATTCCTCATTTGCCTTTGTCTCTGGCTTGTCCATTCTTCATTTGCCTTTGTCTCTGGCTTGTCCATTCTTCATTTGCCTTTGTCTCTGACTTGTCCATTCTTCATTTGCCTTTGTCTCTCGTTTGTCCATTCTTCATTTGCCTTTGTCTCTGACTTGTCCATACTTCATTTGCCTTTGTCTCTGGCTTGTCCATTCTTCATTTGCCTTTGTCTCTGGCTTGTCCATTCTTCATTTGTCTTTGTCTCTGGCTTGTCCATTCTTCATTTGCCTTTGTCTCTCGTTTGTCCATTCTTCATTTGCCTTTGTCTCTGGCTTGTCCATTCCTCATTTGCCTTTGTCTCTGGCTTGTCCATTCATCATTTGGCTTTGTCTCTGGCTTGTCCATTCTTCATTTGCCTTTGTCTCTCGTTTGTCCATTCTTCATTTGCCTTTGTCTCTGGCTTGTCCATTCTTCATTTGCCTTTGTCTCTGGCTTGTCCATTCTTAATTTGCCTTTGTCTCTGGCTTGTCCATTCTTCATTTGTCTTTGTCTCTGACTTGTCCATTCCACATTTGCCTTTGTCTCTGGCTTGTCCATTCTTCATTTGCCTTTGTCTCTGGCTTGTCCATTCCTCATTTGCCTTTGTCTCTGGCTTGTCCATTCCTCATTTGCCTTTGTCTCTGGCTTGTCCATTCTTCATTTGCCTTTGTCTCTGGCTTGTCCATTCTTCATTTGCCTTTGTCTCTGACTTGTCCATTCTTCATTTGCCTTTGTCTCTCGTTTGTCCATTCTTCATTTGCCTTTGTCTCTGACTTGTCCATACTTCATTTGCCTTTGTCTCTGGCTTGTCCATTCTTCATTTGCCTTTGTCTCTGGCTTGTCCATTCCTCATTTACCTTTGTCTCTGGCTTGTCCATTCCTCATTTGCCTTTGTCTCTGGCTTGTCCATTCTTCATTTGCCTTTGTCTCTCGTTTGTCCATTCTTCATTTGCCTTTGTCTCTGACTTGTCCATTCTTCATTTGCCTTTGTCTCTGGCTTGTCCATTCCTCATTTGCCTTTGTCTCTGGCTTGTCCATTCTTCATTTGCCTTTGTCTCTCGTTTGTCCATTCTTCATTTGCCTTTGTCTCTGGCTTGTCCATTCCTCATTTGCCTTTGTCTCTGGCTTGTCCATTCTTCATTTGCCTTTGTCTCTGACTTGTCCATTCTTCATTTGCCTTTGTCTCTGGCTTGTCCATTCCACATTTGCCTTTGTCTCTGACTTGTCCATTCTTCATTTGCCTTTTCTCTGACTTGTCCATTCTTCATTTGCCTTTGTCACTGGCTTGTCCATTCTTCATTTGCCTTTGTCTCTGACTTGTCCATTCTTCATTTGTCTTTGTCTCTGGCTTGTCCATTTTTCATTTGCCTTTGTCTCTGGCTTGTCCATTCTTCATTTGCCTTTGTCACTGGCTTGTCCATTCTTCATTTGCCTTTGTCTCTCGTTTGTCCATTCTTCATTTGCCTTTGTCTCTCGTTTGTCCATTCTTCATTTGCCTTTGTCTCTGGCTTGTCCATTCTTCATTTGCCTTTGTCTCTGGCTTGTCCATTCTTCATTTGCCTTTGTCTCTGACTTGTCCATTCCACATTTGCCTTTGTCTCTGGCTTGCCCATTCTTCATTTGCCTTTGTCTCTGGCTTGTCCATTCTTCATTTGCCTTTGTCTCTGGCTTGTCCATTCTTCATTTGCCTTTGTCTCTGGCTTGTCCATTCCTCATTTGCCTTTGTCTCTGGCTTGTCCATTCCTCATTTGCCTTTGTCTCTGGCTTGTCCATTCTTCATTTGCCTTTGTCTCTGGCTTGTCCATTCTTCATTTGCCTTTGTCTCTGACTTGTCCATTCTTCATTTGCCTTTGTCTCTCGTTTGTCCATTCTTCATTTGCCTTTGTCTCTGACTTGTCCATACTTCATTTGCCTTTGTCTCTGGCATGTCCATTCTTCATTTGCCTTTGTCTCTGGCTTGTCCATTCCTCATTTACCTTTGTCTCTGCCTTGTCCATTCCTCATTTGCCTTTGTCTCTGGCTTGTCCATTCTTCATTTGCCTTTGTCTCTCGTTTGTCCATTCTTCATTTGCCTTTGTCTCTGACTTGTCCATTCTTCATTTGCCTTTGTCTCTGGCTTGTCCATTCCTCATTTGCCTTTGTCTCTGGCTTGTCCATTCTTCATTTGCCTTTGTCTCTCGTTTGTCCATTCTTCATTTGCCTTTGTCTCTGGCTTGTCCATTCCTCATTTGCCTTTGTCTCTGGCTTGTCCATACTTCATTTGCCTTTGTCTCTGACTTGTCCATTCTTCATTTTCCTTTGTCTCTGGCTTGTCCATTCCACATTTGCCTTTGTCTCTGACTTGTCCATTCTTCATTTGCCATTGTCTCTGACTTGTCCATTCTTCATTTGCCTTTGTCTCTGACTTGTCCATTCTTCATTTGCCTTTGTCCCTGGCTTGTCCATTCTTCATTTGCCTTTGTCTCTGACTTGTCCATTCTTCATTTGTCTTTGTCTCTGGCTTGTCCATTTTTCATTTGCCTTTGTCTCTGGCTTGTCCATTCTTCATTTGCCTTTGTCACTGGCTTGTCCATTCTTCATTTGCCTTTGTCTCTCGTTTGTCCATTCCACATTTGCCTTTGTCTCTGGCTTGTCCATTTTTCATTTGCCTTTGTCTCTGGCTTGTCCATTTTTCATTTGCCTTTGTCTCTGACTTGTCCATTCATCATTTGCCTTTGTCTCTGGCTTGTCCATTCTTCATTTGCCTTTGTCACTGGCTTGTCCATTCTTCATTTGCCTTTGTCTCTGGCTTGTCCATACTTCATTTGCCTTTGTCTCTGGCTTGTCCATTCTTCATTTGTCTTTGTCTCTCGTTTGTCCATTCTTCATTTGCCTTTGTCTCTGACTTGTCCATTCTTCATTTGCCTTTGTCTCTCGTTTGTCCATTCTTCATTTGCCTTTGTCTCTGGCTTGTCCATTCTTCATTTGCCTTTGTCTCTGGCTTGGCCATTCTTCATTTGCCTTTGTCTCTCGGTTGTCCATTCCTCATTTGCCTTTGTCTCTGGCTTGTCCATTCTTCATTTGCCTTTGTCTCTGGCTTGTCCATTCTTCATTTGTCTTTGTCTCTCGTTTGTCCATTCTTCATTTGCCTTTGTTTCTCGTTTGTCCATTCTTCATTTGCCTTTGTCTCTGGCTTGTCCATTCCTCATTTGCCTTTGTCTCTGGCTTGTCCATTCATCATTTGGCTTTGTCTCTGCCTTGTCCATTCTTCATTTGCCTTTGTCTCTGACTTGTCCATTCATCATTTGGCTTTGTCACTGGCTTGTCCATTCTTCATTTGCGTTTGTCTCTGGCTTGTCCATACTTCACTTGCCTTTGTCTCTGGCTTGTCCATTCTTCATTTGCCTTTGTCTCTGGCTTGTCCATACTTCATTTGCCTTTGTCTCTGGCTTGTCCATTCTTCATTTGCCTTTGTCTCTCGTTTGTCCATTCTTCATTTGCCTTTGTCTCTGACTTGTCCATTCTTCATTTGCCTTTGTCTCTCGTTTGTCCATTCTTCATTTGCCTTTGTCTCTGGCTTGTCCATTCTTCATTTGCCTTTGTCTCTGGCTTGTCCATTCTTCATTTGCCTTTGTCTCTCGTTTGTCCATTCCTCATTTTCCTTTGTCTCTGGCTTGTCCATTTTTCATTTGCCTTTGTCTCTGACTTGTCCATTCATCATTTGCCTTTGTCTCTCGTTTGTCCATTCTTCATTTGCCTTTGTCTCTGGCTTGTCCATTCTTCATTTGCCTTTGTCTCTGGCTTGTCCATTCTTCATTTGCCTTTGTCTCTCGTTTGTCCATTCCTCATTTTCCTTTGTCTCTGGCTTGTCCATTCTTCATTTGCCTTTGTCTCTGGCTTGTCCATTCTTCATTTGTCTTTGTCTCTCGTTTGTCCATTCTTCATTTGCCTTTGTTTCTCGTTTGTCCATTCTTCATTTGCCTTTGTCTCTGGCTTGTCCATTCCTCATTTGCCTTTGTCTCTGGCTTGTCCATTCATCATTTGGCTTTGTCTCTGCCTTGTCCATTCTTCATTTGCCTTTGTCTCTGACTTGTCCATTCATCATTTGGCTTTGTCACTGGCTTGTCCAATCTTCATTTGCGTTTGTCTCTGGCTTGTCCATACTTCACTTGCCTTTGTCTCTGGCTTGTCCATTCTTCATTTGCCTTTGTCTCTGGCTTGTCCATACTTCATTTGCCTTTGTCTCTGGCTTGTCCATTCTTCATTTGCCTTTGTCTCTCGTTTGTCCATTCTTCATTTGCCTTTGTCTCTGACTTGTCCATTCTTCATTTGCCTTTGTCTCTCGTTTGTCCATTCTTCATTTGCCTTTGTCTCTGGCTTGTCCATTCTTCATTTGCCTTTGTCTCTGGCTTGTCCATTCTTCATTTGCCTTTGTCTCTCGTTTGTCCATTCCTCATTTTCCTTTGTCTCTGGCTTGTCCATTTTTCATTTGCCTTTGTCTCTGACTTGTCCATTCATCATTTGCCTTTGTCTCTCGTTTGTCCATTCTTCATTTGCCTTTGTCTCTGGCTTGTCCATTCTTCATTTGCCTTTGTCTCTGGCTTGTCCATTCTTCATTTGCCTTTGTCTCTCGTTTGTCCATTCCTCATTTGCCTTTGTCTCTGGCTTGTCCATTCTTCATTTGCCTTTGTCTCTGGCTTGTCCATTCTTCATTTGTCTTTGTCTCTCGTTTGTCCATTCTTCATTTGCCTTTGTTTCTCGTTTGTCCATTCTTCATTTGCCTTTGTCTCTGGCTTGTCCATTCCTCATTTGCCTTTGTCTCTGGCTTGTCCATTCATCATTTGGCTTTGTCTCTGCCTTGTCCATTCTTCATTTGCCTTTGTCTCTGACTTGTCCATTCATCATTTGGCTTTGTCACTGGCTTGTCCATTCTTCATTTGCGTTTGTCTCTGGCTTGTCCATACTTCACTTGCCTTTGTCTCTGGCTTGTCCATTCTTCATTTGCCGTTGTCTCTGGCTTGTCCATACTTCATTTGCCTTTGTCTCTGGCTTGTCCATTCTTCATTTGCCTTTGTCTCTCGTTTGTCCATTCTTCATTTGCCTTTGTCTCTGACTTGTCCATTCTTCATTTGCCTTTGTCTCTCGTTTGTCCATTCTTCATTTGCCTTTGTCTCTGGCTTGTCCATTCTTCATTTGCCTTTGTCTCTGGCTTGTCCATTCTTCATTTGCCTTTGTCTCTCGTTTGTCCATTCCTCATTTTCCTTTGTCTCTGGCTTGTCCATTTTTCATTTGCCTTTGTCTCTGACTTGTCCATTCATCATTTGCCTTTGTCTCTCGTTTGTCCATTCTTCATTTGCCTTTGTCTCTGGCTTGTCCATTCTTCATTTGCCTTTGTCTCTGGCTTGTCCATTCTTCATTTGCCTTTGTCTCTCGTTTGTCCATTCCTCATTTTCCTTTGTCTCTGGCTTGTCCATTCTTCATTTGCCTTTGTCTCTGGCTTGTCCATTCTTCATTTGTCTTTGTCTCTCGTTTGTCCATTCTTCATTTGCCTTTGTTTCTCGTTTGTCCATTCTTCATTTGCCTTTGTCTCTGGCTTGTCCATTCCTCATTTGCCTTTGTCTCTGGCTTGTCCATTCATCATTTGGCTTTGTCTCTGCCTTGTCCATTCTTCATTTGCCTTTGTCTCTGACTTGTCCATTCATCATTTGGCTTTGTCACTGGCTTGTCCAATCTTCATTTGCGTTTGTCTCTGGCTTGTCCATACTTCACTTGCCTTTGTCTCTGGCTTGTCCATTCTTCATTTGCCTTTGTCTCTGGCTTGTCCAAACTTCATTTGCCTTTGTCTCTGGCTTGTCCATTCTTCATTTGTCTTTGTCTCTCGTTTGTCCATTCTTCATTTGCCTTTGTCTCTGACTTGTCCATTCTTCATTTGCCTTTGTCTCTCGTTTGTCCATTCTTCATTTGCCTTTGTCTCTGGCTTGTCCATTCATCATTTGCCTTTGTCTCTGGCTTGTCCATTCTTCATTTGCCTTTGTCTCTCGTTTGTCCATTCCTCATTTTCCTTTGTCTCTGGCTTGTCCATTTTTCATTTGCCTTTGTCTCTGACTTGTCCATTCATCATTTGCCTTTGTCTCTCGTTTGTCCATTCTTCATTTGCCTTTGTCTCTGGCTTGTCCATTCTTCATTTGCCTTTGTCTCTGGCTTGTCCATTCTTCATTTGCCTTTGTCTCTCGTTTGTCCATTCCTCATTTTCCTTTGTCTCTGGCTTGTCCATTCTTCATTTGCCTTTGTCTCTGGCTTGTCCATTCTTCATTTGTCTTTGTCTCTCGTTTGTCCATTCTTCATTTGCCTTTGTCTCTCGTTTGTCCATTCTTCATTTGCCTTTGTCTCTGACTTGTCCATTCATCATATGGCTTTGTCACTGGCTTGTCCATTCTTCATTTGCGTTTGTCTCTGGCTTGTCCATACTTCATTTGCCTTTGTCTCTGGCTTGTCCATTCTTCATTTGCCTTTGTCTCTGGCTTGTCCATACTTCATTTGTCTTTGTCTCTGGCTTGTCCATTCTTCATTTGCCTTTGTCTCTCGTTTGTCCATTCTTCATTTGCCTTTGTCTCTGACTTGTCCATTCTTCATTTGCCTTTGTCTCTCGTTTGTCCATTCTTCATTTGCCTTTGTCTCTGGCTTGTCCATTCTTCATTTGCCTTTGTCTCTGGCTTGTCCATTCTTCATTTGCCTTTGTCTCTCGTTTGTCCATTCCTCATTTTCCTTTGTCTCTGGCTTGTCCATTCTTCATTTGCCTTTGTCTCTGGCTTGTCCATTCTTCATTTGTCTTTGTCTCTCGTTTGTCCATTCTTCATTTGCCTTTGTCTCTCGTTTGTCCATTCTTCATTTGCCTTTGTCTCTGGCTTGTCCATTCCTCATTTGCCTTTGTCTCTGGCTTGTCCATTCATCATTTGGCTTTGTCTCTGGCTTGTCCATTCTTCATTTGCCTTTGTCTCTGACTTGTCCATTCATCATTTGCCTTTGTCTCTGGCTTGTCCATTCATCATTTGGCTTTGTCTCTGGCTTGTCCATTCTTCATTTGCCTTTGTCTCTGACTTGTCCATTCATCATTTGGCTTTGTCTCTGGCTTGTCCATTCTTCATTTGCCTTTGTCTCTCGTTTGTCCATTCTTCATTTGCCTTTGTCTCTCGTTTGTCCATTCTTCATTTGCCTTTGTCTCTGGCTTGTCCATTCTTCATTTGCCTTTGTCTCTGGCTTGTTCATTCTTCATTTGCCTTTGTCTCTGGCTTGTCCATTCTTCATTTGCCTTTGTCTCTGGCTTGTCCATACTTCATTTGCCTTTGTCTCTCGTTTGTCCATTCTTCATTTGCCTTTGTCTCTGGCTTGTCCATTCTTCATTTTCCTTTGTCTCTGGCTTGTCCATACTTCATTTACCTTTGTCTCTGGCTTGTCCATTCTTCCTTTGCCTTTGTATCTCGTTTGTCCATTCCTCATTTTCCTTTGTCTCTGGCTTGTCCATTCTTCATTTGCCTTTGTCTCTGGTTTGTCCATTCTTCATTTGACTTTTTCTCTGGCTTGTCCATTTTTCATTTGCCTTTGTCTCTGGCTTGTCCATTCATCATTTGGCTTTGTCTCTGGCTTGTCCATTCTTCATTTGCCTTTGTCTCTGGCTTGTCCATTCTTCATTTGCCTTTGTCTCTCGTTTGTCCATTCTTCATTTGCCTTTGTCTCTCGTTTGTCCATTCTTCATTTGCCTTTGTCTCTCGCTTGTCCATTTTTCATTTGCCTTTGTCTCTGACTTGTCCATACTTCATTTGCCTTTATCTCTGACTTGTCCATTCTTCATTTGCCTTTGTCTCTGGCTTGTCCATTCTTCATTTGCCTTTGTCTCTGGCTTGTCCATTCATCATTTGCCTTTGTCTCTGGCTTGTCCATTTTTCATTTACCTTTGTCTCTGGCTTGTCCATACTTCATTTGCCTTTGTCTCTGACTTGTCCATACTTCATTTGCCTTTATCTCTGACTTGTCCATTCTTCATTTGCCTTTGTCTCTGGCTTGTCCATTCTTCATTTGCCTTTGTCTCTGGCTTGTCCATTCATCATTTGCCTTTGTCTCTGGATTGTCCATTTTTCATTTACCTTTGTCTCTGGCTTGTCCATTCTTCATTTGCCTTTGTCTCTGACTTGTCCATACTTCATTTGCCTTTGTCTCTGACTTGTCCATTCTTCATTTGCCTTTGTCTCTCGTTTGTCCATTCTTCATTTGCCTTTGTCTCTGGCTTGTCCATTCTTCATTTGCCTTTGTCTCTGGCTTGTCCATTCTTCATTTGCCTTTGTCTCTCGTTTGTCCATTCCTCATTTTCCTTTGTCTCTGGCTTGTCCATTTTTCATTTGCCTTTGTCTCTGACTTGTCCATTCATCATTTGCCTTTGTCTCTCGTTTGTCCATTCTTCATTTGCCTTTGTCTCTGGCTTGTCCATTCTTCATTTGCCTTTGTCTCTGGCTTGTCCATTCTTCATTTGCCTTTGTCTCTCGTTTGTCCATTCCTCATTTGCCTTTGTCTCTGGCTTGTCCATTCTTCATTTGCCTTTGTCTCTGGCTTGTCCATTCTTCATTTGTCTTTGTCTCTCGTTTGTCCATTCTTCATTTGCCTTTGTTTCTCGTTTGTCCATTCTTCATTTGCCTTTGTCTCTGGCTTGTCCATTCCTCATTTGCCTTTGTCTCTGGCTTGTCCATTCATCATTTGGCTTTGTCTCTGCCTTGTCCATTCTTCATTTGCCTTTGTCTCTGACTTGTCCATTCATCATTTGGCTTTGTCACTGGCTTGTCCATTCTTCATTTGCGTTTGTCTCTGGCTTGTCCATACTTCACTTGCCTTTGTCTCTGGCTTGTCCATTCTTCATTTGCCGTTGTCTCTGGCTTGTCCATACTTCATTTGCCTTTGTCTCTGGCTTGTCCATTCTTCATTTGCCTTTGTCTCTCGTTTGTCCATTCTTCATTTGCCTTTGTCTCTGACTTGTCCATTCTTCATTTGCCTTTGTCTCTCGTTTGTCCATTCTTCATTTGCCTTTGTCTCTGGCTTGTCCATTCTTCATTTGCCTTTGTCTCTGGCTTGTCCATTCTTCATTTGCCTTTGTCTCTCGTTTGTCCATTCCTCATTTTCCTTTGTCTCTGGCTTGTCCATTTTTCATTTGCCTTTGTCTCTGACTTGTCCATTCATCATTTGCCTTTGTCTCTCGTTTGTCCATTCTTCATTTGCCTTTGTCTCTGGCTTGTCCATTCTTCATTTGCCTTTGTCTCTGGCTTGTCCATTCTTCATTTGCCTTTGTCTCTCGTTTGTCCATTCCTCATTTTCCTTTGTCTCTGGCTTGTCCATTCTTCATTTGCCTTTGTCTCTGGCTTGTCCATTCTTCATTTGTCTTTGTCTCTCGTTTGTCCATTCTTCATTTGCCTTTGTTTCTCGTTTGTCCATTCTTCATTTGCCTTTGTCTCTGGCTTGTCCATTCCTCATTTGCCTTTGTCTCTGGCTTGTCCATTCATCATTTGGCTTTGTCTCTGCCTTGTCCATTCTTCATTTGCCTTTGTCTCTGACTTGTCCATTCATCATTTGGCTTTGTCACTGGCTTGTCCAATCTTCATTTGCGTTTGTCTCTGGCTTGTCCATACTTCACTTGCCTTTGTCTCTGGCTTGTCCATTCTTCATTTGCCTTTGTCTCTGGCTTGTCCAAACTTCATTTGCCTTTGTCTCTGGCTTGTCCATTCTTCATTTGTCTTTGTCTCTCGTTTGTCCATTCTTCATTTGCCTTTGTCTCTGACTTGTCCATTCTTCATTTGCCTTTGTCTCTCGTTTGTCCATTCTTCATTTGCCTTTGTCTCTGGCTTGTCCATTCATCATTTGCCTTTGTCTCTGGCTTGTCCATTCTTCATTTGCCTTTGTCTCTCGTTTGTCCATTCCTCATTTTCCTTTGTCTCTGGCTTGTCCATTTTTCATTTGCCTTTGTCTCTGACTTGTCCATTCATCATTTGCCTTTGTCTCTCGTTTGTCCATTCTTCATTTGCCTTTGTCTCTGGCTTGTCCATTCTTCATTTGCCTTTGTCTCTGGCTTGTCCATTCTTCATTTGCCTTTGTCTCTCGTTTGTCCATTCCTCATTTTCCTTTGTCTCTGGCTTGTCCATTCTTCATTTGCCTTTGTCTCTGGCTTGTCCATTCTTCATTTGTCTTTGTCTCTCGTTTGTCCATTCTTCATTTGCCTTTGTCTCTCGTTTGTCCATTCTTCATTTGCCTTTGTCTCTGACTTGTCCATTCATCATATGGCTTTGTCACTGGCTTGTCCATTCTTCATTTGCGTTTGTCTCTGGCTTGTCCATACTTCATTTGCCTTTGTCTCTGGCTTGTCCATTCTTCATTTGCCTTTGTCTCTGGCTTGTCCATACTTCATTTGTCTTTGTCTCTGGCTTGTCCATTCTTCATTTGCCTTTGTCTCTCGTTTGTCCATTCTTCATTTGCCTTTGTCTCTGACTTGTCCATTCTTCATTTGCCTTTGTCTCTCGTTTGTCCATTCTTCATTTGCCTTTGTCTCTGGCTTGTCCATTCTTCATTTGCCTTTGTCTCTGGCTTGTCCATTCTTCATTTGCCTTTGTCTCTCGTTTGTCCATTCCTCATTTTCCTTTGTCTCTGGCTTGTCCATTCTTCATTTGCCTTTGTCTCTGGCTTGTCCATTCTTCATTTGTCTTTGTCTCTCGTTTGTCCATTCTTCATTTGCCTTTGTCTCTCGTTTGTCCATTCTTCATTTGCCTTTGTCTCTGGCTTGTCCATTCCTCATTTGCCTTTGTCTCTGGCTTGTCCATTCATCATTTGGCTTTGTCTCTGGCTTGTCCATTCTTCATTTGCCTTTGTCTCTGACTTGTCCATTCATCATTTGCCTTTGTCTCTGGCTTGTCCATTCATCATTTGGCTTTGTCTCTGGCTTGTCCATTCTTCATTTGCCTTTGTCTCTGACTTGTCCATTCATCATTTGGCTTTGTCTCTGGCTTGTCCATTCTTCATTTGCCTTTGTCTCTCGTTTGTCCATTCTTCATTTGCCTTTGTCTCTCGTTTGTCCATTCTTCATTTGCCTTTGTCTCTGGCTTGTCCATTCTTCATTTGCCTTTGTCTCTGGCTTGTTCATTCTTCATTTGCCTTTGTCTCTGGCTTGTCCATTCTTCATTTGCCTTTGTCTCTGGCTTGTCCATACTTCATTTGCCTTTGTCTCTCGTTTGTCCATTCTTCATTTGCCTTTGTCTCTGGCTTGTCCATTCTTCATTTTCCTTTGTCTCTGGCTTGTCCATACTTCATTTACCTTTGTCTCTGGCTTGTCCATTCTTCCTTTGCCTTTGTATCTCGTTTGTCCATTCCTCATTTTCCTTTGTCTCTGGCTTGTCCATTCTTCATTTGCCTTTGTCTCTGGTTTGTCCATTCTTCATTTGACTTTTTCTCTGGCTTGTCCATTTTTCATTTGCCTTTGTCTCTGGCTTGTCCATTCATCATTTGGCTTTGTCTCTGGCTTGTCCATTCTTCATTTGCCTTTGTCTCTGGCTTGTCCATTCTTCATTTGCCTTTGTCTCTCGTTTGTCCATTCTTCATTTGCCTTTGTCTCTCGTTTGTCCATTCTTCATTTGCCTTTGTCTCTCGCTTGTCCATTTTTCATTTGCCTTTGTCTCTGACTTGTCCATACTTCATTTGCCTTTATCTCTGACTTGTCCATTCTTCATTTGCCTTTGTCTCTGGCTTGTCCATTCTTCATTTGCCTTTGTCTCTGGCTTGTCCATTCATCATTTGCCTTTGTCTCTGGCTTGTCCATTTTTCATTTACCTTTGTCTCTGGCTTGTCCATACTTCATTTGCCTTTGTCTCTGACTTGTCCATACTTCATTTGCCTTTATCTCTGACTTGTCCATTCTTCATTTGCCTTTGTCTCTGGCTTGTCCATTCTTCATTTGCCTTTGTCTCTGGCTTGTCCATTCATCATTTGCCTTTGTCTCTGGATTGTCCATTTTTCATTTACCTTTGTCTCTGGCTTGTCCATTCTTCATTTGCCTTTGTCTCTGACTTGTCCATACTTCATTTGCCTTTGTCTCTGACTTGTCCATTCTTCATTTGCCTTTGTCTCTGGCTTGTCCATACTTCATTTGCCTTTGTCTCTGGCTTGTCCATTCATCATTTGGCTTTGTCTCTGGCTTGTCCATTTTTCATTTGCCTTTGTCTCTGGCTTGTCCATTCTTCATTTGCCTTTGTCTCTGGCTTGTCCATACTTCATTTGCCTTTGTCTCTGGCTTGTCCATTTTTCATTTGCCTTTGTCTCTGACTTGTCCATTTTTTATTTGCCTTTGTCTCTAGCTTGTCCAGTCATCATTTGGCTTTGTCTCTGGCTTGTCCATTCATCATTTGGCTTTGTCTCTGGCTTGTCCATTCTTCATTTGCCTTTGTCTCTGACTTGTCCATACTTCATTTGCCTTTGTCTCTGACTTGTCCATTCTTCATTTGCCTTTGTCTCTGGCTTGTCCATACTTCATTTGCCTTTGTCTCTGGCTTGTCCATACTTCATTTGCCTTTGTCTCTGACTTGTCCATTCTTCATTTGTCTTTGTCTCTGGCTTGTCCATTCTTCATTTGCCTTTGTCTCTGGCTTGTCCATTCTTCATTTGCCTTTGTCTCTGGCTTGTCCATTCTTCATTTGCCTTTGTCTCTGGCTTGTCCATTCTTCATTTGCCTTTGTCTCTCGTTTGTCCATTCCTCATTTTCCTTTGTCTCTGGCTTGTCCATTCTTCATTTGCCTTTGTCTCTGGATTGTCCATTCTTCATTTGTCTTTGTCTCTCGTTTGTCCATTCTTCATTTGCCTTTGTCTCTCGTTTGTCCATTCTTCATTTGCCTTTGTCTCTGGCTTGTCCATTCCTCATTTGCCTTTGTCTCTGGCTTGTCCATTCATCATTTGGCTTTGTCTCTGGCTTGTCCATTCTTCATTTGCCTTTGTCTCTGGCTTGTCCATACTTCATTTGCCTTTGTCTCTGACTTGTCCATTCTTCATTTGTCTTTGTCTCTGGCTTGTCCATTCTTCATTTGTCTTTGTCTCTGGCTTGTCCATTCTTCATTTGCCTTTGTCTCTGGCTTGTCCATTCTTCATTTGCCTTTGTCTCTGGCTTGTCCATTCTTCATTTGCCTTTGTCTCTCGTTTGTCCATTCTTCATTTGCCTTTGTCTCTCGTTTGTCCATTCTTCATTTGCCTTTGTCTCTGGCTTGTCCATTCTTCATTTGCCTTTGTCTCTGACTTGTCCATTCTTCATTTGCCTTTGTCTCTGGCTTGTCCATTCCTCATTTGCCTTTGTCTCTGGCTTGTCCATTCTTCATTTGCCTTTGTCTCTGGCTTGTCCATTCTTCATTTGCCTTTGTCTCTGACTTGTCCATACTTCATTTGCCTTTGTCTCTGGCTTGTCCATTCTTCATTTGCCTTTGTCTCTGACTTGTCCATACTTCATTTACCTTTGTCTCTACTTGTCCATTCTTCATTTACCTTTGTCTCTGACTTGTCCATACTTCATTTACCTTTGTCTCTGGCTTGTCCATTCTTCATTTAACTTTGTCTCTGGCTTGTCCATTCCTCATTTGCCTTTTTCTCTGACTTGTCCATTCTTCATTTACCTTTGTCTCTAGCTTGTCCATTCTTCATTTGCCTTTGTCTCTGACTTGTCCATTCTTCATTTGCCTTTGTCTCTGGCTTGTCCATTCTTCATTTGCCTTTGTCTCTGGCTTGTCCATTCCTTCATTTGCCTTTGTCTCTGGCTTGTCCATTCCTCATTTGCCTTTGTCTCTGGCTTGTCCATTCTTCATTTGCCTTTGTCTCTGGCTTGTCCATACTTCATTTGTCTTTGTCTCTGACTTGTCCATTCATCATTTGCCTTTTTCTCTGACTTGTCCATTCTTCATTTGCCTTTGTCTCTGGCTTGTCCATTCTTCATTTGCCTTTGTCTCTGGCTTGTCCATTCATCATTTGCCTTTGTCTCTGACTTGTCCATTCTTCATTTGCCTTTGTCTCTGGCTTGTCCATTCTTCATTTGCCTTTGTCTCTGACTTGTCCATTCTTCATTTGCCTTTGTCTCTGGCTTGTCCATTCTTCATTTGCCTTTGTCTCTGACTTGTCCATTCTTCATTTGCCTTTGTCTCTGGCTTGTCCATACTTCATTTGCCTTTGTCTCTGGCTTGTCCATTCTTCATTTGCCTTTGTCTCTGACTTGTCCATACTTCATTTGCCTTTGTCTCTGGCTTGTCCATACTTCATTTGCCTTTGTCTCTGGCTTGTCCATACTTCATTTGCCTTTGTCTCTGGCTTGTCCATTCTTCATTTGCCTTTGTCTCTGGCTTGTCCATTCTTCATTTGCCTTTGTCTCTGGCTTGTCCATTCTTCATTTGCCTTTGTCTCTGGCTTGTCCATTCATCATTTGCCTTTGTCTCTGACTTGTCCATTCTTAATTTGCCTTTGTCTCTGGCTTGTCCCTTCTTCATTTGCCTTTGTCTCTGGCTTGTCCATACTTCATTTGTCTTTGTCTCTGGCTTGTCCATTCTTCATTTGCCTTTGTCTCTGGCTTGTCCATTCTTCATTTGCCTTTGTCTCTGGCTTGTCCATTTTTCATTTGCCTTTGTCTCTGACTTGTCCATTCTTCATTTGCCTTCAGTTTTCTTTAACGTTTATTAAACAAAATCACTACTTTTTTAAAAGTTGTACTCTAATTCTTAGGTATCTGCTGTTTTCATTTGAACTGATTCATTTTCATTCGTATGTTCTCTGGATTATCTATTCTAGATTTTCCATTCGGTTTCTCTTTAACGTTTATTAAGCAAAATTAATACTTTTTTGAACTGGTTCCTCTTCATTCGTTTGTTCTTATGTCAATAAATAACATCTTATCAACTTCAGCTAGCTGTAAATAACAAAAGGCAATAATATGTCGCCATTTTAAAGCAACACATGCCACGATTTGCCTGATGTATATTCCACGAAGACACGTGACCCAATTCGAACGTTACGTTGCATTGTGATGCCGATACGATCCTCATTTGTTGATTCATATCTATCGCAGATTTAAAAGATAAACTTACATCTAGTTGTTGGTAGGAGGGCTCATGTTTTATTGATGTTAGTTGTGTTTCTTTGCGTGTAGTGGTATCCAACACGTATTTTTGTGTTGTGGTTTTCTTATTTTGTCTTTATCTTGTGTACCCAGTGTTGCCGGTTTTTTCTCGGTTTTCATAAAGATAAATGTCAGTAGTATTTTGTTTGTTTACATTGAAATTTACACTTCGTATATGATCTAATTATCAAGTTATTATTAAAATTAAGGTTCTTCTCTTTCGGGCATTGGTGACCTTAGCCAAGTTGGGGATCATGTTTAGGCTCTTTGTTTTTATTTTTGAAAAAATTAATTAAATGTGTTTCCAGTCTTTTGACTCTCAGTATACCTGATCAAGGTTATACCAAAAACACACCGTCTCCACTAAATTTGATATCTACGTGTTTTAACTTGTGCTATGTATTTTCGTGTTTACATAATCAAGATATTACCTAATGTATCTTGTCTGTTATAAATAACTACTCGGTCAATGTCGTAGATATTTCCCAAATCTATTGATAACCATGGTTTAACTTCAGCTTGTGTAGTGGCACACGTTGCTGCCCCTGGAATGTTTAAAACTTGCCCATCAACAGCATAGCTACCACCATGATATATTGGAAGATTCCATAATGAACTCATTGTAACATTCTTAGACATGGCTACATTTATCTGATTCTCAGGCCCTAAAATGAAAATTAATCTTGGCTTCAAATATGATAAGCAATTGAATAATACCTTGAAGAAAAAAGTGTAAACATTGATGGTCACCAATTCCATCAATATCAGTAAAACGTACGATCCCCTCTCATCTCAACTCATCGAACGTAAAAAAACAAGAATATGACGTTACAAATCTTGGTCCTGGTTTTGGAAAGTTGGAAGTCTTGGGAATTTTGAGATTTTTTACCGAAATTGATTTTTATAAACACATACAGTTACTAGTATATAACATATGTTCTAAATATATGGTTTTATCTTTTTAGCATTTCTTTTATTTGTATATATAACACGTTTGCTTTATGGAGAAGTGCGTTTTATTTCTAAAGGTCATGTAGGTGTCTTATTTTCATATACAATTTGTTCACGCCACGATATAGCTGAAATACTGCTAACGTACGCGTTCAACACCAATCAATCAATCAATAAATCAATCAATCAATCAATCAATCATTCCAACATTGGGGCCGGCACACAAATGTGGCAGGTATGATCCGGTTTATAGAATACCTTCCCTCTCATCTTGTTTCTTTTTTTCTAAGCGAGTGATTGTTTGGTCCAATAAGTTACTAACTGTTAGGAATTCAGTCATATTTAAAAATTCATAATCGTAAGTACAGAGGTAAGTATTAATAGCTACGTATTTGATACAAATTTTCTGTTTTAGAAATAGTGTGTTCACCTCAAATGCGATATATTGTCGATTAAGTCATGTCACACCAAAGACTATATATGTAAACATAGAATTTGTTTTTTCTCCGTCAAGCATACAGAATTCAGGAAAAAGGCCAAAGACTAGTTGTCCAGGAACCACGATAATGTTCCCGAGTGTGACGACATTTATCTACCCATTTTAGTGAATCACCTATAATAATTCAACTAAGTCTTTGGCAATGACACAGCGGAAAAAGGCAAAACTTATACCATAATACACAAATACACGACTGCTCAAAGTGGTGGAGATCAACTAGTTTTATGTGCCATAACCTTTGGTGATTCAAGCAAAGATGAAATACTGATTTTACGCCAAACGAACATTTGTATCTATATCATGGCGACAACAAGTTACACTCGATGATATGATGATGATAACCTCTTTGTACTAAAAAAATATGCTTAATTGCATTTTGATAGTGCTAGCAAACTGACAAAACATTCCACGGGTAGATATGCTGCTGCAATCGGACCGGAAGCAGCAAATAACGACCTTATAAGCTTTGATTTTAACCTACCGAGGGCTCGAATCTACGATCTACAACACTCAGCATGGGCACGCTCACCATTACACTACTGATGCAGCTTCGTACCCTCAAACAGATAGCATATTTACATTGCAGCGGTTGTCATGGATATAATATCATTAAAACGATTTACAACACTCAACATGGGTACGCTCAGTATTATACCACTGATGCAGCTTCGTACCCTCAAACAGATAGCATATTTACATTGCAGCGGTTGTCATGGATATAATATCATTAAAACGATTTACAACACTCAACATGGGCACGCTCACCATTATACCACTGATGCAGCTTCGTACCCTCATACAGATAGCATATTTACATTGCAGCGGTTGTCATGGATATAATATCATCAATGCGATCTACAACACTCAACATGGGCACGCTCACCATTATACCACTGATGCAGCTTCGTACCCTCAAACAGATAGCATATTTACATTGCAGCGGTTGTCATGGATATAATATCATCAATATGATCTACAACACTCAACATGAGCACGCTCACCATTATACCACTGATGCAGCTTCATTGCTTTGAGTTGAAAGCTTCGTTTCGTTGATATAGGGAGGAATTGCTGACCATCATAATTTTAACATTCTCTTTATCATACGATGAGAACAAAAAATAAATAAAAGCTGTGGAAATTATGTATAGACACATAATATACATACCCTCAAACAGATAGCATATCCATCCACTGTTCTGAGAACTTGGCGACACAAGATATAATATAGGTACATTGCAGCGGTTGTCATGGATATTGTAGCAGACAGCCGTACATTGTTCCTGCCTTATGCAGTGCAACACGCATTCAGTTATGCTGTCAACGCGTATTGTTGGTTCATGAGGCGGCACATACCCATATGTCTGTCTCGAAGAAAATAGATATGAGATGGACTGAACAGTATCAAATAATATCAAAAACGAACAATAGATATATATTATTTTGTTATAGCACACCATCGTAGAATTCTATCATCTGACAAAAAAAAAAAAAATCACCTTGTTTTATTGAGATAAGATAATGAATCGCTAATGTTTTCTAAATTAATATTTATGATTGGTTGCTATTCTAGGACTTTCTTGATTGTCAAGTATCGGCAGTTTGTTGCATAGTATGCATAACAACGATATCTTAAGAATCTTTGCATAATAAAAGATGTATGCTCTGAGTCACCACCAAAATGCACACAAGAGATTCGTAATGGCACATGCTTTTTGCTTATAAGTGAATTATTTCATGCATAATACACTTGTTCCAAGACAGTCATCAAAATATGGTTCGCCTTTTTAACCAAGCGTCGCCTTATATACGTCATACGTAAATAAACACAAATAATATTCATAAAACATTAACTCCAACAAAACAAACGGGAGTACAGAAGAACCAACCATTGTGTTTCAGTGGAAATCGTAGCGTACATCACAACATAGAACTAGAAAACCAGAAGAAATGTAAGTTGACAACACACAGAAGGAGAATCCCTCTAATATATGTAAAACCCGAGAGTGATCTCAGGTGCTCTGGAAGTGGAGTTCGTTCTAGCTCCACTAGCTGCACCCGTCGTGTTACTCTTGTTACAAACCCGGATTGTGATCACAAGAAATGAAAATTATCAGTTGTCATTGTGGCATAGACATTACAATCCTTTGTTCAGGAGCTTCCTTGTTAGCAGCAACCCTCCATGAAGAAAATTGAGATAGGGATTATAAGCTCTCTCATATCTTCATAGAGGATATCTGCCAACAAGGAAGATGCTTAACAAAGGTTTTCTAGTGGGTAAGTTGAGATCATCATTACCGTAACGGAATACATATTGTACAATGACAACTGATAACTTCCATTTATCGTCAGAAAAGTTGAAAGATACCAAATGGGTAATCATAATTCGTAATCGAAGAGGACATACAATATAATACAATGGACAAAAGGACAAACAACGATCTACAAAACATTTGACAGAAAACTAAAGATCGAGCAACACGAATCGCACTAAAAACCAGGGGTGGACGCAGGTACTCTGGACGCATTGGCAATTCCTGATCCACACGTGACACCAGTCGTGTTATTCCTGTTGCAAACCCGGTGATAAGTCAAGAAAGAGGAAAGGAACGGATTGTGAAAATGGCGAACGTGCTTATTTGTGACACAGATTCTCCATTTAACATTACTGTGTAGATCAACAATATTTTAAAGTTTTACGAATACATCTTAGTAAACTTGATTTATTAAAGTATAAACTTTAAATGATTGTACTTTTCAGTTTGTCCATTTTAAGGGTATTAGCAATTCCTGCTCCACACGTGACACCAGTCGTGTTATTCGATTTTAACCGTACCCGATGAAGATTATTCCAGAAAGTGTAGTACTTTTTCTACGATTTGATGGTTAGATTTAGGAAATGTTCTGACAGTATAGTTCTTTTTCTACGATTTGATGGTTAGATTTAGGAAATGTTCTGACAGTATAGTACTTTTTCTACGATTTGATGGTTAGATTTAGGAACTGCTCTGACAGTGCAGTACTTTTTCTACGATTTGAGGGTTAGATTTAAAAACTGTTCTGACAGTGTAGTACTTTTACTAGGATTTGATGGTTAGATTTAGGAACTGTTCTGACAGTGTAGTACTTTTTCTATGATTTGATGGTTAGATTTAGGAACTGTTCTGAAAGTGTAGTACTTTTTCTACGATTTATATGCTTAGATGTAGGTACTGTTCTGACAGTGTAGTATTTTTTCTACGATTTGATGGTTAGATTTAGGAACTGTTCTGACAGTGTAGTACTTTTTCTACGATTTGATAGTTAGATTTAAAAACTGTTCTGACAGTGTACTACTTTTTCTACGATTTGATGGTTAGATTTAGGAACTGTTCTGACAGTGTAGTACTTTTACCACGATTTGATGGTTAGATTTAGGAACTGTTCTGACAGTGTAGTACTCTTTCTACGATTTGATGGTTAGATGTAGGTACTGTTCTGACAGTGTACTACTTTTTCTACAATTTGATGGTTAGATTTAGGAACTGTTCTAACAGTGTAGTACTTTTACCATGATTTGATGGTTAGATTTAGGAACTGTTCTGACAGTGTAGTACTTTTTCTACGATTTGATGGTTAGATTTAGGAACTGTTCTGACAGTGTAGTACTTTTTCTACGATTTGATGGTTAGATGTAGGTACTGTTCTGACAGTGTAGTACTTTTTCTACGATTTGATGGTTAGATTTAGGAACTGTTCTGACAGTGTAGTACTTTTACCACGATTTGATGGGTAGATTTAGGAACTGTTCTGACAGTGCAGTACTTTTACCACGATTTGATGGGTAGATTTAGGAACAGTTCTGAAAGTGTACTACTTTTTCTACGATTTGATGGTTAGATTTAGGAACTGTTCTGACAGTGTAGTACTTTTTCTACGATTTGATGGGTAGATTTAGGAACAGTTCGGAAAGTGTACTACTTTTTCTACGATTTGATGGTTAGATGTAGGTACTGTTCTGACAGTGTAGTACTTTTACCACGATTTGATGGGTAGATTTAGGAACAGTTCGGAAAGTGTAGTACTTTTTCTACGATTTGATGATTAGATTTAGCAACTGTTCTGACAGTGTAGTACTTTTTCTATGATTTGATGATTAGATTTAGGAACTGTTCTGACAGTGTAGTACTTTTTCTACGATTTGATGGTTAGATTTAGGAACTGTTCTGACAGTGTAATACTTTTTCTACGATTTGATGGTTAGATGTAGGTACTGTTCTGACAGTGCAGTACTTTTTCTACGATTTGATGGTTAGATTTAGGAACTGTTCTGACAGTGTACTACTTTTACCAAGATTTGATGGGTAGATTTAGGAACATTTCGGAAAGTGTACTACTTTTTCTACGATTTGATTGTTAGATTTAGGAACTGTTCTGACAGTGTAGTACTTTTACCACGATTTGATGGTTAGATTTAGGAACTGTTCTGACAGTGTAGTACTTTTACCACGATTTGATGGGTAGATTTAGGAACAGTTCTGAAAGTGTAGTACTTTTTCTACGATTTGATGGTTAGATTTAGGAACTGTTCTGACAGTGTAGTACTTTTACCACGATTTGATGGGTAGATTTAGGAACAGTTCGGAAAGTGTACTACTTTTTCTACGATTTGATGGTTAGATGTAGGTACTGTTCTGACAGTGTAGTACTTTTACCACGATTTCATGGGTAGATTTAGGAACAGTTCGGAAAGTGTAGTACTTTTTCTACGATTTGATGATTAGATTTAGGAACTGTTCTGACAGTGTAGTACTTTTTCTACGATTTCATGGTTAGAATTAGGAACTGTTCTGACAGTGTAGTACTTTTTCTACGATTTGATGGTTAGATTTAGGAACTGTTCTGACAGTGTAGTGCTTTTTCTACGATTTGATGCTTAGATGTAGGTACTGTTCTGACAGTGTACTACTTTTTCTACGATTTGATGGTTAGATTTAGGAACTGTTCTGACAGTGAAGTACTTTTACCACGATTTGATGGTTAGATTTAGGAACTGTTCTGACAGTGTAGTACTTTTTCTATGATTTGATGCTTAGATGTAGGTACTGTTCTGACAGTGTACTACTTTTTCTACAATTTGATGGTTAGATTTAGGAACTGTTCTAACAGTGTAGTACTTTTACCATGATTTGATGGTTAGATTTAGGAACTGTTCTGACAGTGTAGTACTTTTTCTATGATTTGATGCTTAGATGTAGGTACTGTTCTGACAGTGTACTACTTTTTCTACAATTTGATGGTTAGATTTAGGAACTGTTCTAACAGTGTAGTACTTTTATCATGATTTGATGGTTAGATTTAGGAACTGTTCTGACAGTGTAGTACTTTTTCTACGATTTGATGGTTAGATTTAGGAACTGTTCTGACAGTGTAGTACTTTTACCACGATTTGATGGTTAGATTTAGGAACTGTTCTGACAGTGTAGTACTCTTTCTACGATTTGATGGTTAGATGTAGGTACTGTTCTGACAGTGTACTACTTTTTCTACAATTTGATGGTTAGATTTAGGAACTGTTCTAACAGTGTAGTACTTTTACCATGATTTGATGGTTAGATTTAGGAACTGTTCTGACAGTGTAGTACTTTTTCTATGATTTGATGGTTAGATTTAGGAACTGTTCTGACAGTGTAGTACTTTTTCTACGATTTGATGGTTAGATTTAGGAACTGTTCTGACAGTGTAGTACTTTTTCTACGATTTGATGGTTAGATTTAGGAACTGTTCTGACAGTGTAGTATTTTTTCTACGATTTGATGGTTAGATGTAGGTACTGTTCTGACAGTGTAGTACTTTTTCTACGATTTGATGGTTAGATTTAGGAACTGTTCTGACAGTGTAGTACTTTTACCACGATTTGATGGGTAGATTTAGGAACTGTTCTGACAGTGCAGTACTTTTACCACGATTTGATGGGTAGATTTAGGAACAGTTCTGAAAGTGTACTACTTTTTCTACGATTTGATGGTTAGATTTAGGAACTGTTCTGACAGTGTAGTACTTTTTCTACGATTTGATGGGTAGATTTAGGAACAGTTCGGAAAGTGTACTACTTTTTCTACGATTTGATGGTTAGATGTAGGTACTGTTCTGACAGTGTAGTACTTTTACCACGATTTGATAGGTAGATTTAGGAACAGTTCGGAAAGTGTAGTACTTTTTCTACGATTTGATGATTAGATTTAGCAACTGTTCTGACAGTGTAGTACTTTTTCTATGATTTGATGATTAGATTTAGGAACTGTTCTGACAGTGTAGTACTTTTTCTACGATTTGATGGTTAGATTTAGGAACTGTTCTGACAATGTAATACTTTTTCTACGATTTGATGGTTAGATGTAGGTACTGTTCTGACAGTGTAGTACTTTTTCTACGATTTGATGGTTAGATTTAGGAACTGTTCTGACAGTGTACTACTTTTACCAAGATTTGACGGGTAGATTTAGGAATATTTCGGAAAGTGTACTACTTTTTCTACGATTTGATTGTTAGATTTAGGAACTGTTCTGACAGTGTAGTACTTTTACCACGATTTGATGGTTAGATTTAGGAACTGTTCTGACAGTGTAGTACTTTTACCACGATTTGATGGGTAGATTTAGGAACAGTTCTGAAAGTGTAGTACTTTTTCTACGATTTGATGGTTAGATTTAGGAACTGTTCTGACAGTGTAGTACTTTTACCACGATTTGATGGGTAGATTTAGGAACAGTTCGGAAAGTGTACTACTTTTTCTACGATTTGATGGTTAGATGTAGGTACTGTTCTGACAGTGTAGTACTTTTACCACGATTTCATGGGTAGATTTAGGAACAGTTCGGAAAGTGTAGTACTTTTTCTACGATTTGATGATTAGATTTAGGAACTGTTCTGACAGTGTAGTACTTTTTCTACGATTTCATGGTTAGAATTAGGAACTGTTCTGACAGTGTAGTACTTTTTCTACGATTTGATGGTTAGATTTAGGAACTGTTCTGACAGTGTAGTGCTTTTTCTACGATTTGATGCTTAGATGTAGGTACTGTTCTGACAGTGTACTATTTTTTCTACGATTTGATGGTTAGATTTAGGAACTGTTCTGACAGTGTAGTACTTTTACCACGATTTGATGGTTAGATTTAGGAACTGTTCTGACAGTGTAGTACTTTTTCTATGATTTGATGCTTAGATGTAGGTACTGTTCTGACAGTGTACTACTTTTTCTACAATTTGATGGTTAGATTTAGGAACTGTTCTAACAGTGTAGTACTTTTACCATGATTTGATGGTTAGATTTAGGAACTGTTCTGACAGTGTAGTACTTTTTCTATGATTTGATGGTTAGATTTAGGAACTGTTCTGACAGTGTAGTACTTTTTCTACGATTTGATGGTTAGATTTAGGAACTGTTCTGACAGTGTAGTACTTTTTCTACGATTTGATGGTTAGATGTAGGTACTATTCTGACAGTGTAGTACTTTTTCTACGATTTGATGGTTAGATTTAGGAACTGTTCTGACAGTGTAGTACTTTTACCACGATTTGATGGTTAGATTTATGAACTGTTCTGACAGTGTAGTACTTTTACCACGATTTGATGGGTAGATTTAGGAACTATTCTGAAAGTGTACTCCTTTTTCTACGATTTGATGGTTAGATTTAGGAAATGTTCTGACAGTATAGTACTTTTTCTACGATTTGATGGTTAGATTTAGGAACTGTTCTGACAGTGCAGTACTTTTTCTACGATTTGATGGTTAGATTTAGGAACTGTTCTGACAGTGTAGTACTTTTACCACGATTTGATGGTTAGATTTAGGAACTGTTCTGACAGTGTAGTACTTTTTCTATGATTTGATGGTTAGATGTAGGTACTGTTCTGACAGTGTACTACTTTTTCTACAATTTGATGGTTAGATTTAGGAACTGTTCTAACAGTGTAGTACTTTTATCATGATTTGATGGTTAGATTTAGGAACTGTTCTGACAGTGTAGTACTTTTTCTATGATTTGATGGTTAGATTTAGGAACTGTTCTGACAGTGTAGTACTTTTTCTACGATTTGATGGTTAGATTTAGGAACTGTTCTGACAGTGTAGTACTTTTTCTACGATTTGATGGTTAGATGTAGGTACTGTTCTGACAGTGTAGTACTTTTTCTACGATTTGATGGTTAGATTTAGGAACTGTTCTGACAGTGTAGTACTTTTACCACGATTTGATGGGTAGATTTAGGAACTGTTCTGACAGTGCAGTACTTTTACCACGATTTGATGGGTAGATTTAGGAACAGTTCTGAAAGTGTACTACTTTTTCTACGATTTGATGGTTAGATTTAGGAACTGTTCTGACAGTGTAGTACTTTTTCTACGATTTGATGGGTAGATTTAGGAACAGTTCCGAAAGTGTACTACTTTTTCTACGATTTGATGGTTAGATGTAGGTACTGTTCTGACAGTGTAGTACTTTTACCACGATTTGATGGGTAGATTTAGGAACAGTTCGGAAAGTGTAGTACTTTTTCTACGATTTGATGATTAGATTTAGCAACTGTTCTGACAATGTAGTACTTTTTCTATGATTTGATGATTAGATTTAGGAACTGTTCTGACAGTGTAGTACTTTTTCTACGATTTGATGGTTAGATTTAGGAACTGTTCTGACAGTGTAATACTTTTTCTACGATTTGATGGTTAGATGTAGGTACTGTTCTGACAGTGTAGTACTTTTTCTACGATTTGATGGTTAGATTTAGGAACTGTTCTGACAGTGTACTACTTTTACCAAGATTTGATGGGTAGATTTAGGAACATTTCGGAAAGCGTACTACTTTTTCTACGATTTGATTGTTAGATTTAGGAACTGTTCTGACAGTGTAGTACTTTTACCACGATTTGATGGTTAGATTTAGGAACTGTTCTGACAGTGTAGTACTTTTACCACGATTTGATGGGTAGATTTAGGAACAGTTCTGAAAGTGTAGTACTTTTTCTACGATTTGATGGTTAGATTTAGGAACTGTTCTGACAGTGTAGTACTTTTACCACGATTTGATGGGTAGATTTAGGAACAGTTCGGAAAGTGTACTACTTTTTCTACGATTTGATGGTTAGATGTAGGTACTGTTCTGACAGTGTAGTACTTTTACCACGATTTCATGGGTAGATTTAGGAACAGTTCGGAAAGTGTAGTACTTTTTCTACGATTTGATGATTAGATTTAGGAACTGTTCTGACAGTGTAGTACTTTTTCTACGATTTCATGGTTAGAATTAGGAACTGTTCTGACAGTGTAGTACTTTTTCTACGATTTGATGGTTAGATTTAGGAACTGTTCTGACAGTGTAGTGCTTTTTCTACGATTTGATGCTTAGATGTAGGTACTGTTCTGACAGTGTACTACTTTTTCTACGATTTGATGGTTAGATTTAGGAACTGTTCTGACAGTGAAGTACTTTTACCACGATTTGATGGTTAGATTTAGGAACTGTTCTGACAGTGTAGTACTTTTTCTATGATTTGATGCTTAGATGTAGGTACTGTTCTGACAGTGTACTACTTTTTCTACAATTTGATGGTTAGATTTAGGAACTGTTCTAACAGTGTAGTACTTTTACCATGATTTGATGGTTAGATTTAGGAACTGTTCTGACAGTGTAGTACTTTTTCTATGATTTGATGCTTAGATGTAGGTACTGTTCTGACAGTGTACTACTTTTTCTACAATTTGATGGTTAGATTTAGGAACTGTTCTAACAGTGTAGTACTTTTATCATGATTTGATGGTTAGATTTAGGAACTGTTCTGACAGTGTAGTACTTTTTCTACGATTTGATGGTTAGATTTAGGAACTGTTCTGACAGTGTAGTACTTTTACCACGATTTGATGGTTAGATTTAGGAACTGTTCTGACAGTGTAGTACTCTTTCTACGATTTGATGGTTAGATGTAGGTACTGTTCTGACAGTGTACTACTTTTTCTACAATTTGATGGTTAGATTTAGGAACTGTTCTAACAGTGTAGTACTTTTACCATGATTTGATGGTTAGATTTAGGAACTGTTCTGACAGTGTAGTACTTTTTCTATGATTTGATGGTTAGATTTAGGAACTGTTCTGACAGTGTAGTACTTTTTCTACGATTTGATGGTTAGATTTAGGAACTGTTCTGACAGTGTAGTACTTTTTCTACGATTTGATGGTTAGATTTAGGAACTGTTCTGACAGTGTAGTATTTTTTCTACGATTTGATGGTTAGATGTAGGTACTGTTCTGACAGTGTAGTACTTTTTCTACGATTTGATGGTTAGATTTAGGAACTGTTCTGACAGTGTAGTACTTTTACCACGATTTGATGGGTAGATTTAGGAACTGTTCTGACAGTGCAGTACTTTTACCACGATTTGATGGGTAGATTTAGGAACAGTTCTGAAAGTGTACTACTTTTTCTACGATTTGATGGTTAGATTTAGGAACTGTTCTGACAGTGTAGTACTTTTTCTACGATTTGATGGGTAGATTTAGGAACAGTTCGGAAAGTGTACTACTTTTTCTACGATTTGATGGTTAGATGTAGGTACTGTTCTGACAGTGTAGTACTTTTACCACGATTTGATAGGTAGATTTAGGAACAGTTCGGAAAGTGTAGTACTTTTTCTACGATTTGATGATTAGATTTAGCAACTGTTCTGACAGTGTAGTACTTTTTCTATGATTTGATGATTAGATTTAGGAACTGTTCTGACAGTGTAGTACTTTTTCTACGATTTGATGGTTAGATTTAGGAACTGTTCTGACAATGTAATACTTTTTCTACGATTTGATGGTTAGATGTAGGTACTGTTCTGACAGTGTAGTACTTTTTCTACGATTTGATGGTTAGATTTAGGAACTGTTCTGACAGTGTAGTACTTTTACCACGATTTGATGGGTAGATTTAGGAACAGTTCTGAAAGTGTAGTACTTTTTCTACGATTTGATGGTTAGATTTAGGAACTGTTCAGACAGTGTAGTACTTTTACCACGATTTGATGGGTAGATTTAGGAACAGTTCGGAAAGTGTACTACTTTTTCTACGATTTGATGGTTAGATGTAGGTACTGTTCTGACAGTGTAGTACTTTTACCACGATTTGATGGGTAGATTTAGGAATATTTCGGAAAGTGTACTACTTTTTCTACGATTTGATTGTTAGATTTAGGAACTGTTCTGACAGTGTAGTACTTTTACCACGATTTGATGGTTAGATTTAGGAACTGTTCTGACAGTGTAGTACTTTTACCACGATTTGATGGGTAGATTTAGGAACAGTTCTGAAAGTGTAGTACTTTTTCTACGATTTGATGGTTAGATTTAGGAACTGTTCAGACAGTGTAGTACTTTTACCACGATTTGATGGGTAGATTTAGGAACAGTTCGGAAAGTGTACTACTTTTTCTACGATTTGATGGTTAGATGTAGGTACTGTTCTGACAGTGTAGTACTTTTACCACGATTTCATGGGTAGATTTAGGAACAGTTCGGAAAGTGTAGTACTTTTTCTACGATTTGATGATTAGATTTAGGAACTGTTCTGACAGTGTAGTACTTTTTCTACGATTTCATGGTTAGAATTAGGAACTGTTCTGACAGTGTAGTACTTTTTCTACGATTTGATGGTTAGATTTAGGAACTGTTCTGACAGTGTAGTGCTTTTTCTACGATTTGATGCTTAGATGTAGGTACTGTTCTGACAGTGTACTATTTTTTCTACGATTTGATGGTTAGATTTAGGAACTGTTCTGACAGTGTAGTACTTTTACCACGATTTGATGGTTAGATTTAGGAACTGTTCTGACAGTGTAGTACTTTTTCTATGATTTGATGCTTAGATGTAGGTACTGTTCTGACAGTGTACTACTTTTTCTACAATTTGATGGTTAGATTTAGGAACTGTTCTAACAGTGTAGTACTTTTACCATGATTTGATGGTTAGATTTAGGAACTGTTCTGACAGTGTAGTACTTTTTCTATGATTTGATGGTTAGATTTAGGAACTGTTCTGACAGTGTAGTACTTTTTCTACGATTTGATGGTTAGATTTAGGAACTGTTCTGACAGTGTAGTACTTTTTCTACGATTTGATGGTTAGATGTAGGTACTATTCTGACAGTGTAGTACTTTTTCTACGATTTGATGGTTAGATTTAGGAACTGTTCTGACAGTGTAGTACTTTTACCACGATTTGATGGTTAGATTTATGAACTGTTCTGACAGTGTAGTACTTTTACCACGATTTGATGGGTAGATTTAGGAACTATTCTGAAAGTGTACTCCTTTTTCTACGATTTGATGGTTAGATTTAGGAAATGTTCTGACAGTATAGTACTTTTTCTACGATTTGATGGTTAGATTTAGGAACTGTTCTGACAGTGCAGTACTTTTTCTACGATTTGATGGTTAGATTTAGGAACTGTTCTGACAGTGTAGTACTTTTACCACGATTTGATGGTTAGATTTAGGAACTGTTCTGACAGTGTAGTACTTTTTCTATGATTTGATGGTTAGATGTAGGTACTGTTCTGACAGTGTACTACTTTTTCTACAATTTGATGGTTAGATTTAGGAACTGTTCTAACAGTGTAGTACTTTTATCATGATTTGATGGTTAGATTTAGGAACTGTTCTGACAGTGTAGTACTTTTTCTACGATTTGATGGTTAGATTTAGGAACTGTTCTGACAGTGTAGTACTTTTACCACGATTTGATGGTTAGATTTAGGAACTGTTCTGACAGTGTAGTACTCTTTCTACGATTTGATGGTTAGATGTAGGTACTGTTCTGACAGTGTACTACTTTTTCTACAATTTGATGGTTAGATTTAGGAACTGTTCTAACAGTGTAGTACTTTTACCATGATTTGATGGTTAGATTTAGGAACTGTTCTGACAGTGTAGTACTTTTTCTATGATTTGATGGTTAGATTTAGGAACTGTTCTGACAGTGTAGTACTTTTTCTACGATTTGATGGTTAGATTTAGGAACTGTTCTGACAGTGTAGTACTTTTTCTACGATTTGATGGTTAGATTTAGGAACTGTTCTGACAGTGTAGTATTTTTTCTACGATTTGATGGTTAGATGTAGGTACTGTTCTGACAGTGTAGTACTTTTTCTACGATTTGATGGTTAGATTTAGGAACTGTTCTGACAGTGTAGTACTTTTACCACGATTTGATGGGTAGATTTAGGAACTGTTCTGACAGTGCAGTACTTTTACCACGATTTGATGGGTAGATTTAGGAACAGTTCTGAAAGTGTACTACTTTTTCTACGATTTGATGGTTAGATTTAGGAACTGTTCTGACAGTGTAGTACTTTTTCTACGATTTGATGGGTAGATTTAGGAACAGTTCGGAAAGTGTACTACTTTTTCTACGATTTGATGGTTAGATGTAGGTACTGTTCTGACAGTGTAGTACTTTTACCACGATTTGATAGGTAGATTTAGGAACAGTTCGGAAAGTGTAGTACTTTTTCTACGATTTGATGATTAGATTTAGCAACTGTTCTGACAGTGTAGTACTTTTTCTATGATTTGATGATTAGATTTAGGAACTGTTCTGACAGTGTAGTACTTTTTCTACGATTTGATGGTTAGATTTAGGAACTGTTCTGACAATGTAATACTTTTTCTACGATTTGATGGTTAGATGTAGGTACTGTTCTGACAGTGTAGTACTTTTTCTACGATTTGATGGTTAGATTTAGGAACTGTTCTGACAGTGTAGTACTTTTACCACGATTTGATGGGTAGATTTAGGAATATTTCGGAAAGTGTACTACTTTTTCTACGATTTGATTGTTAGATTTAGGAACTGTTCTGACAGTGTAGTACTTTTACCACGATTTGATGGTTAGATTTAGGAACTGTTCTGACAGTGTAGTACTTTTACCACGATTTGATGGGTAGATTTAGGAACAGTTCTGAAAGTGTAGTACTTTTTCTACGATTTGATGGTTAGATTTAGGAACTGTTCAGACAGTGTAGTACTTTTACCACGATTTGATGGGTAGATTTAGGAACAGTTCGGAAAGTGTACTACTTTTTCTACGATTTGATGGTTAGATGTAGGTACTGTTCTGACAGTGTAGTACTTTTACCACGATTTCATGGGTAGATTTAGGAACAGTTCGGAAAGTGTAGTACTTTTTCTACGATTTGATGATTAGATTTAGGAACTGTTCTGACAGTGTAGTACTTTTTCTACGATTTCATGGTTAGAATTAGGAACTGTTCTGACAGTGTAGTACTTTTTCTACGATTTGATGGTTAGATTTAGGAACTGTTCTGACAGTGTAGTGCTTTTTCTACGATTTGATGCTTAGATGTAGGTACTGTTCTGACAGTGTACTATTTTTTCTACGATTTGATGGTTAGATTTAGGAACTGTTCTGACAGTGTAGTACTTTTACCACGATTTGATGGTTAGATTTAGGAACTGTTCTGACAGTGTAGTACTTTTTCTATGATTTGATGCTTAGATGTAGGTACTGTTCTGACAGTGTACTACTTTTTCTACAATTTGATGGTTAGATTTAGGAACTGTTCTAACAGTGTAGTACTTTTACCATGATTTGATGGTTAGATTTAGGAACTGTTCTGACAGTGTAGTACTTTTTCTATGATTTGATGGTTAGATTTAGGAACTGTTCTGACAGTGTAGTACTTTTTCTACGATTTGATGGTTAGATTTAGGAACTGTTCTGACAGTGTAGTACTTTTTCTACGATTTGATGGTTAGATGTAGGTACTATTCTGACAGTGTAGTACTTTTTCTACGATTTGATGGTTAGATTTAGGAACTGTTCTGACAGTGTAGTACTTTTACTACGATTTGATGGTTAGATTTATGAACTGTTCTGACAGTGTAGTACTTTTACCACGATTTGATGGGTAGATTTAGGAACTATTCTGAAAGTGTACTCCTTTTTCTACGATTTGATGGTTAGATTTAGGAAATGTTCTGACAGTATAGTACTTTTTCTACGATTTGATGGTTAGATTTAGGAACTGTTCTGACAGTGCAGTACTTTTTCTACGATTTGATGGTTAGATTTAGGAACTGTTCTGACAGTGTAGTACTTTTACCACGATTTGATGGTTAGATTTAGGAACTGTTCTGACAGTGTAGTACTTTTTCTATGATTTGATGGTTAGATGTAGGTACTGTTCTGACAGTGTACTACTTTTTCTACAATTTGATGGTTAGATTTAGGAACTGTTCTAACAGTGTAGTACTTTTATCATGATTTGATGGTTAGATTTAGGAACTGTTCTGACAGTGTAGTACTTTTTCTATGATTTGATGGTTAGATTTAGGAACTGTTCTGACAGTGTAGTACTTTTTCTACGATTTGATGGTTAGATTTAGGAACTGTTCTGACAGTGTAGTACTTTTTCTACGATTTGATGGTTAGATGTAGGTACTGTTCTGACAGTGTAGTACTTTTTCTACGATTTGATGGTTAGATTTAGGAACTGTTCTGACAGTGTAGTACTTTTACCACGATTTGATGGGTAGATTTAGGAACTGTTCTGACAGTGCAGTACTTTTACCACGATTTGATGGGTAGATTTAGGAACAGTTCTGAAAGTGTACTACTTTTTCTACGATTTGATGGTTAGATTTAGGAACTGTTCTGACAGTGTAGTACTTTTTCTACGATTTGATGGGTAGATTTAGGAACAGTTCGGAAAGTGTACTACTTTTTCTACGATTTGATGGTTAGATGTAGGTACTGTTCTGACAGTGTAGTACTTTTACCACGATTTGATGGTTAGATTTAGGAACTGTTCTGACAGTGTAGTACTTTTTCTATGATTTGATGGTTAGATGTAGGTACTGTTCTGACAGTGTACTACTTTTTCTACAATTTGATGGTTAGATTTAGGAACTGTTCTAACAGTGTAGTACTTTTATCATGATTTGATGGTTAGATTTAGGAACTGTTCTGACAGTGTAGTACTTTTTCTATGATTTGATGGTTAGATTTAGGAACTGTTCTGACAGTGTAGTACTTTTTCTACGATTTGATGGTTAGATTTAGGAACTGTTCTGACAGTGTAGTACTTTTTCTACGATTTGATGGTTAGATGTAGGTACTGTTCTGACAGTGTAGTACTTTTTCTACGATTTGATGGTTAGATTTAGGAACTGTTCTGACAGTGTAGTACTTTTACCACGATTTGATGGGTAGATTTAGGAACTGTTCTGACAGTGCAGTACTTTTACCACGATTTGATGGGTAGATTTAGGAACAGTTCTGAAAGTGTACTACTTTTTCTACGATTTGATGGTTAGATTTAGGAACTGTTCTGACAGTGTAGTACTTTTTCTACGATTTGATGGGTAGATTTAGGAACAGTTCGGAAAGTGTACTACTTTTTCTACGATTTGATGGTTAGATGTAGGTACTGTTCTGACAGTGTAGTACTTTTACCACGATTTGATGGGTAGATTTAGGAACAGTTCGGAAAGTGTAGTACTTTTTCTACGATTTGATGATTAGATTTAGCAACTGTTCTGACAGTGTAGTACTTTTTCTATGATTTGATGATTAGATTTAGGAACTGTTCTGACAGTGTAGTACTTTTTCTACGATTTGATGGTTAGATTTAGGAACTGTTCTGACAGTGTAATACTTTTTCTACGATTTGATGGTTAGATGTAGGTACTGTTCTGACAGTGTAGTACTTTTTCTACGATTTGATGGTTAGATTTAGGAACTGTTCTGACAGTGTACTACTTTTACCAAGATTTGATGGGTAGATTTAGGAACATTTCGGAAAGTGTACTACTTTTTCTACGATTTGATTGTTAGATTTAGGAACTGTTCTGACAGTGTAGTACTTTTACCACGATTTGATGGTTAGATTTAGGAACTGTTCTGACAGTGTAGTACTTTTACCACGATTTGATGGGTAGATTTAGGAACAGTTCTGAAAGTGTAGTACTTTTTCTACGATTTGATGGTTAGATTTAGGAACTGTTCTGACAGTGTAGTACTTTTACCACGATTTGATGGGTAGATTTAGGAACAGTTCGGAAAGTGTACTACTTTTTCTACGATTTGATGGTTAGATGTAGGTACTGTTCTGACAGTGTAGTACTTTTACCACGATTTCATGGGTAGATTTAGGAACAGTTCGGAAAGTGTAGTACTTTTTCTACGATTTGATGATTAGATTTAGGAACTGTTCTGACAGTGTAGTACTTTTTCTACGATTTCATGGTTAGAATTAGGAACTGTTCTGACAGTGTAGTACTTTTTCTACGATTTGATGGTTAGATTTAGGAACTGTTCTGACAGTGTAGTGCTTTTTCTACGATTTGATGCTTAGATGTAGGTACTGTTCTGACAGTGTACTACTTTTTCTACGATTTGATGGTTAGATTTAGGAACTGTTCTGACAGTGTAGTACTTTTACCACGATTTGATGGTTAGATTTAGGAACAGTTCTGACAGTGTAGTACTTTTTCTACGATTTGATGGTTAGATGTAGGTACTGTTCTGACAGTGTAGTACTTTTTCTACGATTTGATGGTTAGATTTAGGAACTGTTCTGACAGTGTAGTACTTTTACCACGATTTGATGGTTAGATTTATGAACTGTTCTGACAGTGTAGTACTTTTACCACGATTTGATGGGTAGATTTAGGAACTATTCTGAAAGTGTACTCCTTTTTCTACGATTTGATGGTTAGATTTAGGAAATGTTCTGACAGTATAGTACTTTTTCTACGATTTGATGGTTAGATTTAGGAACTGTTCTGACAGTGCAGTACTTTTTCTACGATTTGATGGTTATATTTAAAAACTGTTCTGACAGTGTAGTACTTTTACCAGGATTTGATGGTTAGATTTAGGAACTGTTCTGACAGTGTAGTACTTTTTCTATGATTTGATGGTTAGATTTAGGAACTGTTCTGAAAGTGTAGTACTTTTTCTACGATTTGATGCTTAGATGTAGGTACTGTTCTGACAGTGTAGTACTTTTTCTACGATTTGATGGTTAGATTTAGGAACTGTTCTGACAGTGTAGTACTTTTACCACGATTTGATGGTTAGATTTAGGAACTGTTCTGACAGTGTAGTACTTTTTCTATGATTTGATGGTTAGATGTAGGTACTGTTCTGACAGTGTACTACTTTTTCTACAATTTGATGGTTAGATTTAGGAACTGTTCTAACAGTGTAGTACTTTTATCATGATTTGATGGTTAGATTTAGCAACTGTTCTGACAGTGTAGTACTTTTTCTATGATTTGATGGTTAGATTTAGGAACTGTTCTGACAGTGTAGTACTTTTTCTACGATTTGATGGTTAGATTTAGGAACTGTTCTGACAGTGTAGTACTTTTTCTACGATTTGATGGTTAGATGTAGGTACTGTTCTGACAGTGTAGTACTTTTTCTACGATTTGATGGTTAGATTTAGGAACTGTTCTGACAGTGTAGTACTTTTACCACGATTTGATGGGTAGATTTAGGAACTGTTCTGACAGTGTAGTACTTTTACCACGATTTGATGGGTAGATTTAGGAACAGTTCTGAAAGTGTACTACTTTTTCTACGATTTGATGGTTAGATTTAGGAACTGTTCTGACAGTGTAGTACTTTTTCTACGATTTGATGGGTAGATTTAGGAACAGTTCGGAAAGTGTACTACTTTTTCTACGATTTGATGGTTAGATGTAGGTACTGTTCTGACAGTGTAGTACTTTTACCACGATTTGATGGGTAGATTTAGGAACAGTTCGGAAAGTGTAGTACTTTTTCTACGATTTGATGATTAGATTTAGCAACTGTTCTGACAGTGTAGTACTTTTTCTATGATTTGATGGTTAGATTTAGGAACTGTTCTGACAGTGTAGTACTTTTTCTACGATTTGATGGTTAGATTTAGGAACTGTTCTGACAGTGTAATACTTTTTCTACGATTTGATGGTTAGATGTAGGTACTGTTCTGACAGTGTAGTACTTTTTCTACGATTTGATGGTTAGATTTTGGAACTGTTCTGACAGTGTACTACTTTTACCAAGATTTGATGGGTAGATTTAGGAACATTTCGGAAAGTGTACTACTTTTTCTACGATTTGATTGTTAGATTTAGGAACTGTTCTGACAGTGTAGTACTTTTACCACGTTTGATGGTTAGATTTAGGAACAGTTCTGAAAGTGTAGTACTTTTTCTACGATTTAATGGTTAGATTTAGGAACTGTTCTGACAGTGTAGTACTTTTACCACGATTTGATGGGTAGATTTAGGAACAGTTCGGAAAGTGTACTACTTTTTCTACGATTTGATGGTTAGATGTAGGTACTGTTCTGACAGTGTAGTACTTTTACTACGATTTCATGGGTAGATTTAGGAACAGTTCGGAAAGTGTAGTACTTTTTCTACGATTTGATGATTAGATTTAGGAACTGTTCTGACAGTGTAGTACTTTTTCTACGATTTCATGGTTAGAATTAGGAACTGTTCTGACAGTGTAGTACTTTTTCTACGATTTGATGGTTAGATTTAGGAACTGTTCTGACAGTGTAGTACTTTTTTTACGATTTGATGCTTAGATGTAGGTACTGTTCTGACAGTGTACTACTTTTTCTACGATTTGATGGTTAGATTTAGGAACTGTTCTGACAGTGTAGTACTTTTACCATGTTTTGATGGTTAGATTTAGGAACTGTTCTGACAGTGTAGTACTTTTTCTATGATTTGATGGTTAGATGTAGGAACTGTTCTGACAGTGTAGTACTTTTTCTACGATTTGATGGTTAGATTTAGGAACTGTTCTGACAGTGTAGTACTTTTTCTACGATTTGATGGTTAGATTTAGGAACTGTTCTGACAGTGTAGTACTTTTTCAACGATTTGATGGTTAGATGTAGGTACTGTTCTGACAGTGTAGTACTTTTTCTACGATTTGATGGTTAGATTTAGGAACTGTTCTGACAGTGTAGTACTTTTACCACGATTTGATGGGTAGATTTAGGAACTGTTCTGACAGTGTAGTACTTTTACCACGATTTGATGGGTAGATTTAGGAACAGTTCTGAAAGTGTTCTACTTTTTCTACGATTTGATGGTTAGATTTAGGAACTGTTCTGACAGTGTAGTACTTTTACCACGATTTGATGGGTAGATTTAGGAACAGTTCGGAAAGTGTAGTACTTTTTCTACGATTTGATGATTAGATTTAGCAACTGTTCTGACAGTGTAGTACTTTTTCTATGATTTGATGGTTAGATTTAGGAACTGTTCTGACAGTGTAGTACTTTTTCTACGATTTGATGGTTAGATTTAGGAACTGTTCTGACAGTGTAATACTTTTTCTACGATTTGATGGTTAGATGTAGGTACTGTTCTGACAGTGTAGTACTTTTTCTACGATTTGATGGTTAGATTTTGGAACTGTTCTGACAGTGTACTACTTTTACCAAGATTTGATGGGTAGATTTAGGAACATTTCGGAAAGTGTACTACTTTTTCTACGATTTGATTGTTAGATTTAGGAACTGTTCTGACAGTGTAGTACTTTTACCACGTTTGATGGTTAGATTTAGGAACAGTTCTGAAAGTGTAGTACTTTTTCTACGATTTAATGGTTAGATTTAGGAACTGTTCTGACAGTGTAGTACTTTTACCACCATTTGATGGGTAGATTTAGGAACAGTTCGGAAAGTGTAGTACTTTTTCTACGATTTGATGGTTAGATGTAGGTACTGTTCTGACAGTGTAGTACTTTTACTACGATTTCATGGGTAGATTTAGGAACAGTTCGGAAAGTGTAGTACTTTTTCTACGATTTGATGATTAGATTTAGGAACTGTTCTGACAGTGTAGTACTTTTTCTACGATTTCATGGTTAGAATTAGGAACTGTTCTGACAGTGTAGTACTTTTTCTACGATTTGATGGTTAGATTTAGGAACTGTTCTGACAGTGTAGTACTTTTTTTACGATTTGATGCTTAGATGTAGGTACTGTTCTGACAGTGTACTACTTTTTCTACGATTTGATGGTTAGATTTAGGAACTGTTCTGACAGTGTAGTACTTTTTCTATGATTTGATGCTTAGATGTAGGTACTGTTCTGACAGTGTAGTACTTTTTCTACAATTTGATGGTTAGATTTAGGAACTGTTCTAACAGTGTAGTACTTTTACCATGTTTTGATGGTTAGATTTAGGAACTGTTCTGACAGTGTAGTACTTTTTCTATGATTTGATGGTTAGATGTAGGTACTGTTCTGACAGTGTAGTACTTTTTCTACGATTTGATGGTTAGATTTAGGAACTGTTCTGACAGTGTAGTACTTTTACCACGATTTGATGGTTAGATTTATGAACTGTTCTGACAGTGTAGTACTTTTACCACGATTTGATGGGTAGATTTAGGAACTGTTCTGAAAGTGTACTCCTTTTTCTACGATTTGATGGTTAGATTTATGAACTGTTCTGACAGTATAGTACTTTTACCACGATTTGATGGGTAGATTTAGGAACAGTTCGGAAAGTGTACTACTTTTTCTACGATTTGATGGTTAGATGTAGGTACTGCTCTGACAGTGTAGTACTTTTACCACGATTTGATGGGTAGATTTAGGAACTGTTCGGAAAGTGTAGTACTTTTTCTACGATTTGATGATTATATTTAGGATCTGTTCTGACAGTGTAGTACTTTTTCTACGATTTCATGGTTAGATTTAGGAACTGTTCTAACAGTGTAGTACTTTTTCTATGATTTGATGGTTAGATTTAGGAACTGTTCTGACAGTGTAGTACTTTTTCTACGATTTGGTTAGATTTAGGAACTGTTCTGACAGTGTAGTACTTTTTCTACGATTTGATGGTTAGATTTAGGAACTGTTCTGACAGTGTACTACTTTTACCAAGATTTGATGGGTAGATTTAGGAACAGTTCGGAAAGTGTACTACTTCTTCTACGATTTGATGGTTAGATTTAGGAACTGTTCTGACAGTGTAGTACTTTTACCACGATTTGATGGTTAGATTTAGGAACTGTTCTGACAGTGTAGTATTTTTACCACGATTTGATGGGTAGATTTAGGAACAGTTCGGAAAGTGTACTACTTTATCTACGATTTGATGGTTAGATGTAGGTACTGTTCTGACAGTGTAGTACTTTTACCACGATTTGATGGGTAGATTTAGGAACAGTTCGGAAAGTGTACTACTTTTTCTACGATTTCATGGTTAGAATTAGGAACTGTTCTGACAGTGTAGTACTTTTTCTACGATTTGATGGTTAGATTTAGGAACTGTTCTGACAGTGTAGTACTTTTAACACGATTTGGTGGTTAGATTTAGGAACTGTGGTGACAGTGTAGTACTTTTCCTATGATTTGATGGTTAGATTTAGGAACTGTTCTGACAGTGTAGTACTTTTTCTACGATTTGAGGGTTAGATTTAGGAACTGTTCTGACAGTGTAAAACTTTTTCTATGAATTGACGGTTAGATGTAGGTACTGTTCTGACAGTGTAGTACTTTTACTACAATTTGATGGTTAGATTTAGGAAGTGTTCTGACAGTGTAGTACTTTTACTACGATTTGATGGTTAGATTTAGGAACTGTTCTGACAGTGTACTACTTTTTTGTACGATTTGATGGTTAGATTTAGGAACTGTTCTGACAGTGTAGTACTTTTTCTACGATTTGATGGTTAGATTTAGGAACTGTTCTGACAGTGTAGTACTTTTTCTACGATTTGATGGTTAGATTTAGGAACTGTTCTGACAGTGTAGTACTTTCTTTACGATTTGATGGTTAGATTTAGGAACTGTTCTGACAGTGTAGTACTTTTACCACGAATTGATGGTTAGATTTAGGAACTGTTCTGACAGTGTAATACTTTTACCACGATTTGATGGGTAGATTTAGGAACAGTTCGGAAAGTGTAGTACTTTTTCTACGATTTGATGGGTAGATTTAGGAACTGTTCTGACAGTGTAGTACTTTTTCTACGATTTGATGGTTAGATTTAGGAACTGTTCTGACAGTGTAGTACTTTTTCTACGATTTGATGGTTAGATTTAGGAACTGTTCTGACAGTGTAGTACTTTTTCTACGATTTGATGACTAGATTTAGGAACTGTTCTGACAGTGTAGTACTTTTACTACGATTTGATGGTTAGATTTAGGAACTGTTCTGACAGTGTAGTACTTTTTCTACGATTTGATGGTTAGATGTAGGTACTGTTCTGACAGTGTAATACTTTTTCTACCATTTGATGGTTAGATTTAGGAACTGTTCTGACAGTGTAGTACTTTGTCTACGACTTGATGGTAAGATTTAGGATTTGTTCTGACAGTGTAATACTTTTTCTACGATTTGATGGTTAGATTTAGGAACTGTTCTGACAGTTTTCTCCCCCAATAATGCTGACCGATACGATATAGCTGGAATATTGTTGACAGTAGCGTTAAGCAAATAACCATAGCTATAGCCCTTTGCGTTTTGCAGATATTTTCTTGTAACAGGTACCCGACATTCTAATTGGCCGCGGGAAGAGACGTGGAAAAAGCAAATGACGAATTTAATGAAATATATACGATATAACAAAAAATACAACAACAAAAAGAAAAAGAAATAAGAGAACGGAGATACCATCATCTTATCTATAGATGGCGTTCATATCTAATACTTCTCATCTGATGGCATCTTACTTATCTCTAAGAATCGGGTTTTTTTAGGCTTATAAATATTAAATGTTGATTTTCAATATCAAATTGTCTTTTTCATCGGCAGATCACACTCTCGATACATTTATATTACATATTGCTGGATCAGAATATTATCTTACACTACTAATATTCGTACGAGACAGACTTCATATTGGGAATTCATAAGAAAAACGAAAACAATCTAGCCCTTTAATTTCACGTTCCGCTATATACATGATGTCCTTTCTCTAAGTAACTCTAAGCTTGGCTTAGCGGAGAAGCAATAAGTATCAATTTTTTAGACTTTGGTTTGACACGACAGGGACTCGAACCCATGATCTACTCATTCGAGGGAAGCACACCAACCATACCAACATCGATGGGAGTCTACGAAAAGCAAACAATCAAACTTGAAAGTAATAATATTTTATTAAGTAGAAACAGAAAGGTTAATTGTGAAAAAAACCAACATGTGTTTAATGGCTTATTTCTGTACATTTACATTTCAAATTAACATTGTACAATACATAATGAAACTGATACACATGCACATACAAATGTTTCAAACTGTGCACAAATTAATAAATATTAGAGACATTTCACCCAAGGATATAAACTTCCACCTCGCAAAGGGTAAGTGTGTTCTCAGAGCCGATCTGTCCAATTATTTGTAATCGTACATAGCGCCCTCGGCTCCCTTTCGTGCAAAAGACATATATCGTTTGCCCAGTATCCCCAGGTCCACCAAAGAAACCACACATTGTCGGAAATGTAAAGCCAATCTGACTAACTGTGACTTCAACATTGTACAGTCTTTCTCCTGTAAATAGGTTACAATATATATGTTTATTCAAACGAACATGGTATAATGAAATTTAGAAGTATAAGGCGCAGACATATGTATATAGTTCTTTTTCATTTTTAGGTAGTTTTTTTTTCTTTCATCTTCCACTGACAAAATATCTTAACTATATATATATGAGTAAATTGCGAGTGCTTTATAAGAAACAGGAACTGCTTACCATTCGCGAGAACTTGGATTCACCAACGCTTTTTCATCGTTGTGGTGTGATTTGTGCTTTGTTTATCTTCGTAGTGTTTCTTGTGTATCCAATATTGACTTTGTCTCTGGCTTGTCCATTCTTCATTTACCTTTGTCTCTGACTTGTCCATACTTCATTTGCCTTTGTCTCTGACTTGTCCATACTTCATTTACCTTTGTCTCTGACTTGTCCATTCTTCATTTGCCTTTGTCTCTGGCTTGTCCATACTTCATTTGCCTTTGTCTCTGACTTGTCCATACTTCATTTACCTTTGTCTCTGACTTGTCCATTTTTCATTTGCCTTTGTCTCTGGCTTGTCCATACTTCATTTGCCTTTGTCTCTGACTTGTCCATACTTCATTTACCTTTGTCTCTGACTTGTCCATTCTTCATTTGCCTTTGTCTCTGGCTTGTCCATACTTCATTTGCCTTTGTCTCTGGCTTGTCCATTCTTCATTTGCCTTTGTCTCTGGCTTGTCCATTCTTCATTTGCCTTTGTCTCTGGCTTGTCCATTCTTCATTTACCTTTGTCTCTGACTTGTCCATACTTCATTTGCCTTTGTCTCTGGCTTGTCCATTCTTCATTTGCCTTTGTCTCTGACTTGTCCATTCTTCATTTGCCTTTGTCTCTGGCTTGTCCATTCTTCATTTGCCTTTGTCTCTGACTTGTCCATACTTCATTTGCCTTTGTCTCTGACTTGTCCATTCTTCATTTGCCTTTGTCTCTGGCTTGTCCATTCTTCATTTTCCTTTGTCTCTGGCTTGTCCATTCTTCATTTACCTTTGTCTCTGGCTTGTCCATTCTTCATTTACCTTTGTCTCTGACTTGTCCATTCTTCATTTGCCTTTGTCTCTGACTTGTCCAATCTTCATTTGCCTTTGTCTCTGGCTTGTCCATTCATCATTTGCCTTTGTCTCTGGCTTGTCCATACTTCATTTGCCTTTGTCTCTGGCTTGTCCATTCCTCATTTGCCTTTGTCTCTGGCTTGTCCATACTTCATTTGCCTTTGTCTCTGGCTTGTCCATTCTTCATTTGCCTTTGTCTCTGGCTTGTCCATTCTTCATTTGCCTTTGTCTCTGACTTGTCCATTCATCATTTGCCTTTGTCTCTGGCTTGTCCATTCTTCATTTGCCTTTGTCTCTGGCTTGTCCATTCTTCATTTGCCTTTGTCTCTGGCTTGTCCATTCTTCATTTGCCTTTGTCTCTGGCTTGTCCATTCTTCATTTGCCTTTGTCTCTGACTTGTCCATTCTTCATTTGCCTTTGTCTCTGGCTTGTCCATTTTTCATTTGCCTTTGTCTCTGGCTTGTCCATACTTCATTTGCCTTTGTCTCTGGCTTGTCCATTCTTCATTTGCCTTTGTCTCTGGCTTGTCCATTCATCATTTGGCTTTGTCTCTGGCTTGTCCATTCTTCATTTGCCTTTGTCTCTGGCTTGTCCATTCTTCATTTGCCTTTGTCTCTGGCTTGTCCATTCTTCATTTGCCTTTGTCTCTGGCTTGTCCATTTTTCATTTGCCTTTGTCTCTGGCTTGTCCATACTTCATTTGCCTTTGTCTCTGGCTTGTTCATTCTTCATTTGCCTTTGTCTCTGGCTTGTCCATTCTTCATTTGCCTTTGTCTCTGACTTGTCCATTCCTCATTTGCCTTTGTCTCTGGCTTGTCCATTCTTCATTTGCCTTTGTCTCTGACTTGTCCATACATCATTTGCCTTTGTCTCTTGCTTGTCCATTTTTCATTTGCCTTTTTCTCTGGCTTGTCCATACTTCATTTGCCTTTGTCTCTGGCTTGTCCATTCTTCATTTGCCTTTGTCTCTGACTTGTCCATTCCTCATTTGCCTTTGTCTCTGGCTTGTCCATTCTTCATTTGCCTTTGTCTCTGACTTGTCCATACATCATTTGCCTTTGTCTCTTGCTTGTCCATTCTTCATTTGCCTTTGTCTCTGACTTGTCCATACTTCATTTGCCTTTGTCTCTGACTTGTCCATACTTCATTTGCCTTTGTCTCTGACTTGTCCATTCTTCATTTGCCTTTGTCTCTGACTTGTCCATACTTCATTTGCCTTTGTCTCTTGCTTGTCCATTTTTCATTTGCCTTTTTCTCTGGCTTGTCCATTCTTCATTTGCCTTTGTCTCTGGCTTGTCCATTCTTCATTTGCCTTTGTCTCTGGCTTGTCCATTCATCATTTGCCTTTGTCTCTGACTTGTCCATTCTTAATTTGCCTTTGTCTCTGGCTTGTCCCTTCTTCATTTGCCTTTGTCTCTGGCTTGTCCATACTTCATTTGTCTTTGTCTCTGGCTTGTCCATTCTTCATTTGCCTTTGTCTCTGGCTTGTCCATTCTTCATTTGCCTTTGTCTCTGGCTTGTCCATTTTTCATTTGCCTTTGTCTCTGACTTGTCCATTCTTCATTTGCCTTCAGTTTTCTTTAACGTTTATTAAACAAAATCACTACTTTTTTAAAAGTTGTACTCTAATTCTTAGGTATCTGCTGTTTTCATTTGAACTGATTCATTTTCATTCGTATGTTCTCTGGATTATCTATTCTAGATTTTCCATTCGGTTTCTCTTTAACGTTTATTAAGCAAAATTAATACTTTTTTGAACTGGTTCCTCTTCATTCGTTTGTTCTTATGTCAATAAATAACATCTTATCAACTTCAGCTAGCAGTAAATAACAAAAGGCAATAATATGTCGCCATTTTAAAGCAACACATGCCACGATTTGCCTGATGTATATTCCACGAAGACACGTGACCCAATTCGAACGTTACGTTGCATTGTGATGCCGATACGATCCTCATTTGTTGATTCATATCTATCGCAGATTTAAAAGATAAACTTACATCTAGTTGTTGGTAGGAGGGCTCATGTTTTATTGATGTTAGTTGTGTTTCTTTGCGTGTAGTGGTATCCAACACGTATTTTTGTGTTGTGGTTTTCTTATTTTGTCTGTATCTTGTGTACCCAGTGTTTTTTCTCGGTTTTCATAAAGATAAATGTCAGTAGTATTTTGTTTGTTTACATTGAAATTTACACTTCGTATATGATCTAATTATCAAGTTATTATTAAAATTAAGGTTCTTCTCTTTCGGGCATTGGTGACCTTAGCCAAGTTGGGGATCATGTTTAGGCTCTTTGTTTTTATTTTTGAAAAAATTAATTAAATGTGTTTCCAGTCTTTTGACTCTCAGTATACCTGATCAAGGTTATACCAAAAACACACCGTCTCCACTAAATTTGATATCTACGTGTTTTAACTTGTGCTATGTATTTTCGTGTTTACATAATCAAGATATTACCTAATGTATCTTGTCTGTTATAAATAACTACTCGGTCAATGTCGTAGATATTTCCCAAATCTATTGATAACCATGGTTTAACTTCAGCTTGTGTAGTGGCACACGTTGCTGCCCCTGGAATGTTTAAAACTTGCCCATCAACAGCATAGCTACCACCATGATATATTGGAAGATTCCATAATGAACTCATTGTAACATTCTTAGACATGGCTACATTTATCTGATTCTCAGGCCCTAAAATGAAAATTAATCTTGGCTTCAAATATGATAAGCAATTGAATAATACCTTGAAGAAAAAAGTGTAAACATTGATGGTCACCAATTCCATCAATATCAGTAAAACGTACGATCCCCTCTCATCTCAACTCATCGAACGTAAAAAAACAAGAATATGACGTTACAAATCTTGGTCCTGGTTTTGGAAAGTTGGAAGTCTTGGGAATTTTGAGATTTTTTACCGAAATTGATTTTTATAAACACATACAGTTACTAGTATATAACATATGTTCTAAATATATGGTTTTATCTTTTTAGCATTTCTTTTATTTGTATATATAACACGTTTGCTTTATGGAGAAGTGCGTTTTATTTCTAAAGGTCATGTAGGTGTCTTATTTTCATATACAATTTGTTCACGCCACGATATAGCTGAAATACTGCTAACGTACGTGTTCAACACCAATCAATCAATCAATAAATAAATCAATCAATCAATCAATCATTCCAACATTGGGGCCGGCACACAAATGTGGCAGGTATGATCCGGTTTATAGAATACCTTCCCTCTCATCTTGTTTCTTTTTTTCTAAGCGAGTGATTGTTTGGTCCAATAAGTTACTAACTGTTAGGAATTCAGTCATATTTAAAAATTCATAATCGTAAGTACAGAGGTAAGTATTAATAGCTACGTATTTGATACAAATTTTCTGTTTTAGAAATAGTGTGTTCACCTCAAATGCGATATATTGTCGATTAAGTCATGTCACACCAAAGACTATATATGTAAACATAGAATTTGTTTTTTCTCCGTCAAGCATACAGAATTCAGGAAAAAGGCCAAAGACTAGTTGTCCAGGAACCACGATAATGTTCCCGAGTGTGACGACATTTATCTACCCATTTTAGTGAATCACCTATAATAATTCAACTAAGTCTTTGGCAATGACACAGCGGAAAAAGGCAAAACTTATACCATAATACACAAATACACGACTGCTCAAAGTGGTGGAGATCAACTAGTTTTATGTGCCATAACCTTTGGTGATTCAAGCAAAGATGAAATACTGATTTTACGCCAAACGAACATTTGTAACTATATCATGGCGACAACAAGTTACACTCGATGATATGATGATGATAACCTCTTTGTACTAAAAAAATATGCTTAATTGCATTTTGATAGTGCTAGCAAACTGACAAAACATTCCACGGGTAGATATGCTGCTGCAATCGGACCGGAAGCAGCAAATAACGACCTTATAAGCTTTGATTTTAACCTACCGAGGGCTCGAATCTACGATCTACAACACTCAGCATGGGCACGCTCACCATTACACTACTGATGCAGCTTCGTACCCTCAAACAGATAGCATATTTACATTGCAGCGGTTGTCATGGATATAATATCATTAAAACGATTTACAACACTCAACATGGGTACGCTCAGTATTATACCACTGATGCAGCTTCGTACCCTCAAACAGATAGCATATTTACATTGCAGCGGTTGTCATGGATATAATATCATTAAAACGATTTACAACACTCAACATGGGCACGCTCACCATTATACCACTGATGCAGCTTCGTACCCTCATACATATAGCATATTTACATTGCAGCGGTTGTCATGGATATAATATCATCAATGCGATCTACAACACTCAACATGGGCACGCTCACCATTATACCACTGATGCAGCTTCGTACCCTCAAACAGATAGCATATTTACATTGCAGCGGTTGTCATGGATATAATATCATCAATATGATCTACAACACTCAACATGAGCACGCTCACCATTATACCACTGATGCAGCTTCATTGCTTTGAGTTGAAAGCTTCGTTTCGTTGATATAGGGAGGAATTGCTGACCATCATAATTTTAACATTCTCTTTATCATACGATGAGAACAAAAAATAAATAAAAGCTGTGGAAATTATGTATAGACACATAATATACATACCCTCAAACAGATAGCATATCCATCCACTGTTCTGAGAACTTGGCGACACAAGATATAATATAGGTACATTGCAGCGGTTGTCATGGATATTGTAGCAGACAGCCGTACATTGTTCCTGCCTTATGCAGTGCAACACGCATTCAGTTATGCTGTCAACGCGTATTGTTGGTTCATGAGGCGGCACATACCCATATGTCTGTCTCGAAGAAAATAGATATGAGATGGACTGAACAGTATCAAATAATATCAAAAACGAACAATAGATATATATTATTTTGTTATAGCACACCATCGTAGAATTCTATCATCTGACAAAAAAAAATAAAATCACCTTGTTTTATTGAGATAAGATAATGAATCGCTAATGTTTTCTAAATTAATATTTATGATTGGTTGCTAGTCTAGGACTTTCTTGATTGTCAAGTATCGGCAGTTTGTTGCATAGTATGCATAACAACGATATCTTAAGAATCTTTGCATAATAAAAGATGTATGCTCTGAGTCACCACCAAAATGCACACAAGAGATTCGTAATGGCACATGCTTTTTGCTTATAAGTGAATTATTTCATGCATAATACACTTGTTCCAAGACAGTCATCAAAATATGGTTCGCCTTTTTAACCAAGCGTCGCCTTATATACGTCATACGTAAATAAACACAAATAATATTCATAAAACATTAACTCCAACAAAACAAACGGGAGTACAGAAGAACCAACCATTGTGTTTCAGTGGAAATCGTAGCGTACATCACAACATAGAACTAGAAAACCAGAAGAAATGTAAGTTGACAACACACAGAAGGAGAATCCCTCTAATATATGTAAAACCCGAGAGTGATCTCAGGTGCTCCGGAAGTGGAGTTCGTTCTAGCTCCACTAGCTGCACCCGTCGTGTTACTCTTGTTACAAACCCGGATTGTGATCACAAGAAATGAAAATTATCAGTTGTCATTGTGGCATAGACATTACAATCCTTTGTTCAGGAGCTTCCTTGTTAGCAGCAACCCTCCATGAAGAAAATTGAGATAGGGATTATAAGCTCTCTCATATCTTCATAGAGGATATCTGCCAACAAGGAAGATGCTTAACAAAGGTTTTCTAGTGGGTAAGTTGAGATCATCATTACCGTAACGGAATACATATTGTACAATGACAACTGATAACTTCCATTTATCGTCAGAAAAGTTGAAAGATACCAAATGGGTAATCATAATTCGTAATCGAAGAGGACATACAATATAATACAATGGACAAAAGGACAAACAACGATCTACAAAACATTTGACAGAAAACTAAAGATTGAGCAACACGAATCGCACTAAAAACCAGGGGTGGACGCAGGTACTCTGGACGCATTGGCAATTCCTGATCCACACGTGACACCAGTCGTGTTATTCCTGTTGCAAACCCGGTGATAAGTCAAGAAAGAGGAAAGGAACGGATTGTGAAAATGGCGAACGTGCTTATTTGTGACACAGATTCTCCATTTAACATTACTGTGTAGATCAACAATATTTTAAAGTTTTACGAATACATCTTAGTAAACTTGATTTATTAAAGTATAAACTTTAAATGATTGTACTTTTCAGTTTGTCCATTTTAAGGGTATTAGCAATTCCTGCTCCACACGTGACACCAGTCGTGTTATTCGATTTTAACCGTACCCGATGAAGATTATTCCAGAAAGTGTAGTACTTTTTCTACGATTTGATGGTTAGATTTAGGAAATGTTCTGACAGTATAGTTCTTTTTCTACGATTTGATGGTTAGATTTAGGAAATGTTCTGACAGTATAGTACTTTTTCTACGATTTGATGGTTAGATTTAGGAACTGTTCTGACAGTGCAGTACTTTTTCTACGATTTGATGGTTAGATTTAAAAACTGTTCTGACAGTGTAGTACTTTTACTAGGATTTGATGGTTAGATTTAGGAACTGTTCTGACAGTGTAGTACTTTTTCTACGATTTGATGGTTAGATTTAGGAACTGTTCTGACAGTGTAGTACTTTTTCTACGATTTGATAGTTAGATTTAAAAACTGTTCTGACAGTGTACTACTTTTTCTACGATTTGATGGTTAGATTTAGGAACTGTTCTGAGAGTGTAGTACTTTTACCACGATTTGATGGTTAGATTTAGGAACTGTTCTGACAGTGTAGTACTCTTTCTACGATTTGATGGTTAGATGTAGGTACTGTTCTGACAGTGTACTACTTTTTCTACAATTTGATGGTTAGATTTAGGAACTGTTCTAACAGTGTAGTACTTTTACCATGATTTGATGGTTAGATTTAGGAACTGTTCTGACAGTGTAGTACTTTTTCTATGATTTGATGGTTAGATTTAGGAACTGTTCTGACAGTGTAGTACTTTTTCTACGATTTGATGGTTAGATTTAGGAACTGTTCTGACAGTGTAGTACTTTTTCTACGATTTGATGGTTAGATGTAGGTACTGTTCTGACAGTGTAGTACTTTTTCTACGATTTGATGGTTAGATTTAGGAACTGTTCTGACAGTGTAGTACTTTTACCACGATTTGATGGGTAGATTTAGGAACTGTTCTGACAGTGCAGTACTTTTACCACGATTTGATGGGTAGATTTAGGAACAGTTCTGAAAGTGTACTACTTTTTCTACGATTTGATGGTTAGATTTAGGAACTGTTCTGACAGTGTAGTACTTTTTCTACGATTTGATGGGTAGATTTAGGAACAGTTCGGAAAGTGTACTACTTTTTCTACGATTTGATGGTTAGATGTAGGTACTGTTCTGACAGTGTAGTACTTTTACCACGATTTGATGGGTAGATTTAGGAACAGTTCGGAAAGTGTAGTACTTTTTCTACGATTTGATGATTAGATTTAGCAACTGTTCTGACAGTGTAGTACTTTTTCTATGATTTGATGATTAGATTTAGGAACTGTTCTGACAGTGTAGTACTTTTTCTACGATTTGATGGTTAGATTTAGGAACTGTTCTGACAGTGTAATACTTTTTCTACGATTTGATGGTTAGATGTAGGTACTGTTCTGACAGTGTAGTACTTTTTCTACGATTTGATGGTTAGATTTAGGAACTGTTCTGACAGTGTACTACTTTTACCAAGATTTGATGGGTAGATTTAGGAACATTTCGGAAAGTGTACTACTTTTTCTACGATTTGATTGTTAGATTTAGGAACTGTTCTGACAGTGTAGTACTTTTACCACGATTTGATGGTTAGATTTAGGAACTGTTCTGACAGTGTAGTACTTTTACCACGATTTGATGGGTAGATTTAGGAACAGTTCTGAAAGTGTAGTACTTTTTCTACGATTTGATGGTTAGATTTAGGAACTGTTCTGACAGTGTAGTACTTTTACCACGATTTGATGGGTAGATTTAGGAACAGTTCGGAAAGTGTACTACTTTTTCTACGATTTGATGGTTAGATGTAGGTACTGTTCTGACAGTGTAGTACTTTTACCACGATTTCATGGGTAGATTTAGGAACAGTTCGGAAAGTGTAGTACTTTTTCTACGATTTGATGATTAGATTTAGGAACTGTTCTGACAGTGTAGTACTTTTTCTACGATTTCATGGTTAGAATTAGGAACTGTTCTGACAGTGTAGTACTTTTTCTACGATTTGATGGTTAGATTTAGGAACTGTTCTGACAGTGTAGTGCTTTTTCTACGATTTGATGCTTAGATGTAGGTACTGTTCTGACAGTGTACTACTTTTTCTACGATTTGATGGTTAGATTTAGGAACTGTTCTGACAGTGAAGTACTTTTACCACGATTTGATGGTTAGATTTAGGAACTGTTCTGACAGTGTAGTACTTTTTCTATGATTTGATGCTTAGATGTAGGTACTGTTCTGACAGTGTACTACTTTTTCTACAATTTGATGGTTAGATTTAGGAACTGTTCTAACAGTGTAGTACTTTTACCATGATTTGATGGTTAGATTTAGGAACTGTTCTGACAGTGTAGTACTTTTTCTATGATTTGATGGTTAGATTTAGGAACTGTTCTGACAGTGTAGTACTTTTTCTACGATTTGATGGTTAGATTTAGGAACTGTTCTGACAGTGTAGTACTTTTACCACGATTTGATGGTTAGATTTAGGAACTGTTCTGACAGTGTAGTACTCTTTCTACGATTTGATGGTTAGATGTAGGTACTGTTCTGACAGTGTACTACTTTTTCTACAATTTGATGGTTAGATTTAGGAACTGTTCTAACAGTGTAGTACTTTTACCATGATTTGATGGTTAGATTTAGGAACTGTTCTGACAGTGTAGTACTTTTTCTATGATTTGATGGTTAGATTAAGGAACTGTTCTGACAGTGTAGTACTTTTTCTACGATTTGATGGTTAGATTTAGGAACTGTTCTGACAGTGTAGTACTTTTTCTACGATTTGATGGTTAGATGTAGGTACTGTTCTGACAGTGTAGTACTTTTTCTACGATTTGATGGTTAGATTTAGGAACTGTTCTGACAGTGTAGTACTTTTACCACGATTTGATGGGTAGATTTAGGAACTGTTCTGACAGTGCAGTACTTTTACCACGATTTGATGGGTAGATTTAGGAACAGTTCTGAAAGTGTACTACTTTTTCTACGATTTGATGGTTAGATTTAGGAACTGTTCTGACAGTGTAGTACTTTTTCTACGATTTGATGGGTAGATTTAGGAACAGTTCGGAAAGTGTACTACTTTTTCTACGATTTGATGGTTAGATGTAGGTACTGTTCTGACAGTGTAGTACTTTTACCACGATTTGATGGGTAGATTTAGGAACAGTTCGGAAAGTGTAGCACTTTTTCTACGATTTGATGATTAGATTTAGCAACTGTTCTGACAGTGTAGTACTTTTTCTATGATTTGATGATTAGATTTAGGAACTGTTCTGACAGTGTAGTACTTTTTCTACGATTTGATGGTTAGATTTAGGAACTGTTCTGACAGTGTAATACTTTTTCTACGATTTGATGGTTAGATGTAGGTACTGTTCTGACAGTGTAGTACTTTTTCTACGATTTGATGGTTAGATTTAGGAACTGTTCTGACAGTGTACTACTTTTACCAAGATTTGATGGGTAGATTTAGGAATATTTCGGAAAGTGTACTACTTTTTCTACGATTTGATTGTTAGATTTAGGAACTGTTCTGACAGTGTAGTACTTTTACCACGATTTGATGGTTAGATTTAGGAACTGTTCTGACAGTGTAGTACTTTTACCACGATTTGATGGGTAGATTTAGGAACAGTTCTGAAAGTGTAGTACTTTTTCTACGATTTGATGGTTAGATTTAGGAACTGTTCTGACAGTGTAGTACTTTTACCATGATTTGATGGGTAGATTTAGGAACAGTTCGGAAAGTGTACTACTTTTTCTACGATTTGATGGTTAGATGTAGGTACTGTTCTGACAGTGTAGTACTTTTACCACGATTTCATGGGTAGATTTAGGAACAGTTCGGAAAGTGTAGTACTTTTTCTACGATTTGATGATTAGATTTAGGAACTGTTCTGACAGTGTAGTACTTTTTCTACGATTTCATGGTTAGAATTAGGAACTGTTCTGACAGTGTAGTACTTTTTCTACGATTTGATGGTTAGATTTAGGAACTGTTCTGACAGTGTAGTGCTTTTTCTACGATTTGATGCTTAGATGTAGGTACTGTTCTGACAGTGTACTATTTTTTCTACGATTTGATGGTTAGATTTAGGAGCTGTTCTGACAGTGTAGTACTTTTACCACGATTTGATGGTTAGATTTAGGAACTGTTCTGACAGTGTAGTACTTTTTCTATGATTTGATGCTTAGATGTAGGTACTGTTCTGACAGTGTACTACTTTTTCTACAATTTGATGGTTAGATTTAGGAACTGTTCTAACAGTGTAGTACTTTTACCATGATTTGATGGTTAGATTTATGAACTGTTCTGACAGTGTAGTACTTTTTCTATGATTTGATGGTTAGATTTAGGAACTGTTCTGACTGTGTAGTACTTTTTCTACGATTTGATGGTTAGATTTAGGAACTGTTCTGACAGTGTAGTACTTTTTCTACGATTTGATGGTTAGATGTAGGTACTGTGCTGACAGTGTAGTACTTTTTTTTCGATTTGATGGTTAGATTTAGGAACTGTTCTGACAGTGTAGTACTTTTACCACGATTTGATGGTTAGATTTATGAACTGTTCTGACAGTGTAGTACTTTTACCACGATTTGATGGGTAGATTTAGGAACTATTCTGAAAGTGTACTCCTTTTTCTACGATTTGATGGTTAGATTTAGGAAATGTTCTGACAGTATAGTACTTTTTCTACGATTTGATGGTTAGATTTAGGAACTGTTCTGACAGTGCAGTACTTTTTCTACGATTTGATGGTTATATTTAAAAACTGTTCTGACAGTGTAGTACTTTTACCAGGATTTGATGGTTAGATTTAGGAACTGTTCTGACAGTGTAGTACTTTTTCTATGATTTGATGGTTAGATTTAGGAACTGTTCTGAAAGTGTAGTACTTTTTCTACGATTTGATGCTTAGATGTAGGTACTGTTCTGACAGTGTAGTACTTTTTCTACGATTTGATGGTTAGATTTAGGAACTGTTCTGACACTGTAGTACTTTTTCTACGATTTGATGGTTAGATTTAAAAACTGTTCTGACAGTGTACTACTTTTTCTACGATTTGATGGTTAGATTTAGGAACTGTTCTGACAGTGTAGTACTTTTACCACAATTTGATGGTTAGATTTAGGAACTGTTCTGACAGTGTAGTACTTTTTCTATGATTTGATGGTTAGATGTAGGTACTGTTCTGACAGTGTACTACTTTTTCTACGATTTGATGGTTAGATTTAGGAACTGTTCTAACAGTGTAGTACTTTTATCATGATTTGATGGTTAGATTTAGGAACTGTTCTGACAGTGTAGTACTTTTTCTATGATTTGATGGTTAGATTTAGGAACTGTTCTGACAGTGTAGTACTTTTTCTACGATTTGATGGTTAGATTTAGGAACTGTTCTGACAGTGTAGTACTTTTTCTACGATTTGATGGTTAGATGTAGGTACTGTTCTGACAGTGTAGTACTTTTTCTACGATTTGATGGTTAGATTTAGGAACTGTTCTGACAGTGTAGTACTTTTACCACGATTTGATGGGTAGATTTAGGAACTGTTCTGACAGTGCAGTACTTTTACCACGATTTGATGGGTAGATTTAGGAACAGTTCTGAAAGTGTACTACTTTTTCTACGATTTGATGGTTAGATTTAGGAACTGTTCTGACAGTGTAGTACTTTTTCTACGATTTGATGGGTAGATTTAGGAACAGTTCGGAAAGTGTACTACTTTTTCTACGATTTGATGGTTAGATGTAGGTACTGTTCTGACAGTGTAGTACTTTTACCACGATTTGATGGGTAGATTTAGGAACAGTTCGGAAAGTGTAGTACTTTTTCTACGATTTGATGATTAGATTTAGCAACTGTTCTGACAGTGTAGTACTTTTTCTATGATTTGATGATTAGATTTAGGAACTGTTCTGACAGTGTAGTACTTTTTCTACGATTTGATGGTTAGATTTAGGAACTGTTCTGACAGTGTAATACTTTTTCTACGATTTGATGGTTAGATGTAGGTACTGTTCTGACAGTGTAGTACTTTTTCTACGATTTGATGGTTAGATTTATGAACTGTTCTGACAGTGTACTACTTTTACCAAGATTTGATGGGTAGATTTAGGAACATTTCGGAAAGTGTACTACTTTTTCTACGATTTGATTGTTAGATTTAGGAACTGTTCTGACAGTGTAGTACTTTTACCACGATTTGATGGTTAGATTTAGGAACTGTTCTGACAGTGTAGTACTTTTACCACGATTTGATGGGTAGATTTAGGAACAGTTCTGAAAGTGTAGTACTTTTTCTACGATTTGATGGTTAGATTTAGGAACTGTTCTGACAGTGTAGTACTTTTACCACGATTTGATGGGTAGATTTAGGAACAGTTCGGAAAGTGTAGTACTTTTTCTACGATTTGATGATTAGATTTAGGAACTGTTCTGACAGTGTAGTACTTTTTCTACGATTTCATGGTTAGAATTAGGAACTGTTCTGACAGTGTAGTACTTTTTCTACGATTTGATGGTTAGATTTAGGAACTGTTCTGACAGTGTAGTGCTTTTTCTACGATTTGATGCTTAGATATAGGTACTGTTCTGACAGTGTACTACTTTTTCTACGATTTGATGGTTAGATTTAGGAACTGTTCTGACAGTGTAGTACTTTTACCACGATTTGATGGTTAGATTTAGGAACTGTTCTGACAGTGTAGTACTTTTTCTATGATTTGATGCTTAGATGTAGGTACTGTTCTGACAGTGTACTACTTTTTCTACAATTTGATGGTTAGATTTAGGAACTGTTCTAACAGTGTAGTACTTTTACCATGATTTGATGGTTAGATTTAGGAACTGTTCTGACAGTGTAGTACTTTTTCTATGATTTGATGGTTAGATTTAGGAACTGTTCTGACAGTGTAGTACTTTTTCTACGATTTGATGGTTAGATTTAGGAACTGTTCTGACAGTGTAGTACTTTTTCTACGATTTGATGGTTAGATGTAGGTACTGTTCTGACAGTGTAGTACTTTTTCTACGATTTGATGGTTAGATTTAGGAACTGTTCTGACAGTGTAGTACTTTTACCACGATTTGATGGTTAGATTTATGAACTGTTCTGACAGTGTAGTACTTTTACCACGATTTCATGGGTAGATTTAGGAACTATTCTGAAAGTGTACTCCTTTTTCTACGATTTGATGGTTAGATTTAGGAAATGTTCTGACAGTATAGTACTTTTTCTACGATTTGATGGTTAGATTTAGGAACTGTTCTGACAGTGCAGTACTTTTTCTACGATTTGATGGTTATATTTAAAAACTGTTCTGACAGTGTAGTACTTTTACCAGGATTTGATGGTTAGATTTAGGAACTGTTCTGACAGTGTAGTACTTTTTCTATGATTTGATGGTTAGATTTAGGAACTGTTTTGAAAGTGTAGTACTTTTTCTACGATTTGATGCTTAGATGTAGGTACTGTTCTGACAGTGTAGTACTTTTTCTACGATTTGATGGTTAGATTTAGGAACTGTTCTGACAGTGTAGTACTTTTACCACGATTTGATGGTTAGATTTAGGAACTGTTCTGACAGTGTAGTACTTTTTCTATGATTTGATGGTTAGATGTAGGTACTGTTCTGACAGTGTACTACTTTTTCTACAATTTGATGGTTAGATTTAGGAACTGTTCTAACAGTGTAGTACTTTTATCATGATTTGATGGTTAGATTTAGCAACTGTTCTGACAGTGTAGTACTTTTTCTACGATTTGATGGTTAGATTTAGGAACTGTTCTGACAGTGTATTACTTTTTCTACGATTTGATGGTTAGATGTAGGTACTGTTCTGACAGTGTAGTACTTTTTCTACGATTTGATGGTTAGATTTAGGGACTGTTCTGACAGTGTAGTACTTTTACCACGATTTGATGGGTAGATTTAGGAACTGTTCTGACAGTGTAGTACTTTTACCACGATTTGATGGGTAGATTTAGGAACAGTTCTGAAAGTGTACTACTTTTTCTACGATTTGATGGTTAGATTTAGGAACTGTTCTGACAGTGTAGTACTTTTTCTACGATTTGATGGGTAGATTTAGGAACAGTTCGGAAAGTGTACTACTTTTTCTACGATTTGATGGTTAGATGTAGGTACTGTTCTGACAGTGTAGTACTTTTACCACGATTTGATGGGTAGATTTAGGAACAGTTCGGAAAGTGTAGTACTTTTTCTACGATTTGATGATTAGATTTAGCAACTGTTCTGACAGTGTAGTACTTTTTCTATGATTTGATGGTTAGATTTAGGAACTGTTCTGACAGTGTAGTACTTTTTCTACGATTTGATGGTTAGATTTAGGAACTGTTCTGACAGTGTAATACTTTTTCTACGATTTGATGGTTAGATGTAGGTACTGTTCTGACAGTGTAGTACTTTTTCTACGATTTGATGGTTAGATTTTGGAACTGTTCTGACAGTGTAGTACTTTTACCAAGATTTGATGGGTAGATTTAGGAACATTTCGGAAAGTGTACTACTTTTTCTACGATTTGATTGTTAGATTTAGGAACTGTTCTGACAGTGTAGTACTTTTACCACGTTTGATGGTTAGATTTAGGAACAGTTCTGAAAGTGTAGTACTTTTTCTACGATTTAATGGTTAGATTTAGGAACTGTTCTGACAGTGTAGTACTTTTACCACGATTTGATGGGTAGATTTAGGAACAGTTCGGAAAGTGTACTACTTTTTCTACGATTTGATGGTTAGATGTAGGTACTGTTCTGACAGTGTAGTACTTTTACTACGATTTCATGGGTAGATTTAGGAACAGTTCGGAAAGTGTAGTACTTTTTCTACGATTTGATGATTAGATTTAGGAACTGTTCTGACAGTGTAGTACTTTTTCTACGATTTCATGGTTAGAATTAGGAACTGTTCTGACAGTGTAGTACTTTTTCTACGATTTGATGGTTAGATTTAGGAACTGTTCTGACAGTGTAGTACTTTTTTTACGATTTGATGCTTAGATGTAGGTACTGTTCTGACAGTGTACTACTTTTTCTACGATTTGATGGTTAGATTTAGGAACTGTTCTGACAGTGTAGTACTTTTTCTATGATTTGATGCTTAGATGTAGGTACTGTTCTGACAGTGTACTACTTTTTCTACAATTTGATGGTTAGATTTAGGAACTGTTCTAACAGTGTAGTACTTTTACCATGTTTTGATGGTTAGATTTAGGAACTGTTCTGACAGTGTAGTACTTTTTCTATGATTTGATGGTTAGATTTAGGAACTGTTCTGACAGTGTAGTACTTTTTCTACGATTTGATGGTTAGATTTAGGAACTGTTCTGACAGTGTAGTACTTTTTCTACGATTTGATGGTTAGATTTAGGAACTGTTCTGACAGTGTAGTACTTTTTCTACGATTTGATGGTTAGATGTAGGTACTGTTCTGACAGTGTAGTACTTTTTCTACGATTTGATGGTTAGATTTAGGAACTGTTCTGACAGTGTAGTACTTTTACCACGATTTGATGGGTAGATTTAGGAACTGTTCTGACAGTGTACTACTTTTTCTACGATTTGATGGTTAGATTTAGGAACTGTTCTGACAGTGTAGTACTTTTACCACGATTTGATGGGTAGATTTAGGAACAGTTCGGAAAGTGTAGTACTTTTTCTACGATTTGATGATTAGATTTAGCAACTGTTCTGACAGTGTAGTACTTTTTCTATGATTTGATGGTTAGATTTAGGAACTGTTCTGACAGTGTAGTACTTTTTCTACGATTTGATGGTTAGATTTAGGAACTGTTCTGACAGTGTAATACTTTTTCTACGATTTGATGGTTAGATGTAGGTACTGTTCTGACAGTGTAGTACTTTTTCTACGATTTGATGGTTAGATTTTGGAACTGTTCTGACAGTGTACTACTTTTACCAAGATTTGATGGGTAGATTTAGGAACATTTCGGAAAGTGTACTACTTTTTCTACGATTTGATTGTTAGATTTAGGAACTGTTCTGACAGTGTAGTACTTTTACCACGTTTGATGGTTAGATTTAGGAACAGTTCTGAAAGTGTAGTACTTTTTCTACGATTTAATGGTTAGATTTAGGAACTGTTCTGACAGTGTAGTACTTTTACCACCATTTGATGGGTAGATTTAGGAACAGTTCGGAAAGTGTAGTACTTTTTCTACGATTTGATGGTTAGATGTAGGTACTGTTCTGACAGTGTAGTACTTTTACTACGATTTCATGGGTAGATTTAGGAACAGTTCGGAAAGTGTAGTACTTTTTCTACGATTTGATGATTAGATTTAGGAACTGTTCTGACAGTGTAGTACTTTTTCTACGATTTCATGGTTAGAATTAGGAACTGTTCTGACAGTGTAGTACTTTTTCTACGATTTGATGGTTAGATTTAGGAACTGTTCTGACAGTGTAGTACTTTTTTTACGATTTGATGCTTAGATGTAGGTACTGTTCTGACAGTGTACTACTTTTTCTACGATTTGATGGTTAGATTTAGGAACTGTTCTGACAGTGTAGTACTTTTTCTATGATTTGATGCTTAGATGTAGGTACTGTTCTGACAGTGTAGTACTTTTTCTACAATTTGATGGTTAGATTTAGGAACTGTTCTAACAGTGTAGTACTTTTACCATGTTTTGATGGTTAGATTTAGGAACTGTTCTGACAGTGTAGTACTTTTTCTATGATTTGATGGTTAGATGTAGGTACTGTTCTGACAGTGTAGTACTTTTTCTACGATTTGATGGTTAGATTTAGGAACTGTTCTGACAGTGTAGTACTTTTACCACGATTTGATGGTTAGATTTATGAACTGTTCTGACAGTGTAGTACTTTTACCACGATTTGATGGGTAGATTTAGGAACTGTTCTGAAAGTGTACTCCTTTTTCTACGATTTGATGGTTAGATTTATGAACTGTTCTGACAGTATAGTACTTTTACTACGATTTGATGGGTAGATTTAGGAACAGTTCGGAAAGTGTACTACTTTTTCTATGATTTGATGGTTAGATGTAGGTACTGCTCTGACAGTGTAGTACTTTTACCACGATTTGATGGGTAGATTTAGGAACTGTTCGGAAAGTGTAGTACTTTTTCTACGATTTGATGATTATATTTAGGAACTGTTCTGACAGTGTAGTACTTTTTCTACGATTTCATGGTTAGATTTAGGAACTGTTCTAACAGTGTAGTACTTTTTCTATGATTTGATGGTTAGATTTAGGAACTGTTCTGACAGTGTAGTACTTTTTCTACGATTTGGTTAGATTTAGGAACTGTTCTGACAGTGTAGTACTTTTTCTACGATTTGATGGTTAGATTTAGGAACTGTTCTGACAGTGTAGTACTTTTACCAAGATTTGATGGGTAGATTTAGGAACAGTTCGGAAAGTGTACTACTTTTTCTACGATTTGATGGTTAGATTTAGGAACTGTTCTGACAGTGTAGTACTTTTACCACGATTTGATGGTTAGATTTAGGAACTGTTCTGACAGTGTAGTATTTTTACCACGATTTGATGGGTAGATTTAGGAACAGTTCGGAAAGTGTACTACTTTATCTACGATTTGATGGTTAGATGTAGGTACTGTTCTGACAGTGTAGTACTTTTACCACGATTTGATGGGTAGATTTAGGAACAGTTCGGAAAGTGTAGTACTTTTTCTACGATTTCATGGTTAGAATTAGGAACTGTTCTGACAGTGTAGTACTTTTTCTACGATTTGATGGTTAGATTTAGGAACTGTTCTGACAGTGTAGTACTTTTAACACGATTTGGTGGTTAGATTTAGGAACTGTGGTGACAGTGTAGTACTTTTCCTATGATTTGATGGTTAGATTTAGGAACTGTTCTGACAGTGTAGTACTTTTTCTACGATTTGAGGGTTAGATTTAGGAACTGTTCTGACAGTGTAAAACTTTTTCTATGAATTGACGGTTAGATGTAGGTACTGTTCTGACAGTGTAGTACTTTTACTACAATTTGATGGTTAGATTTAGGAAGTGTTCTGACAGTGTAGTACTTTTACTACGATTTGATGGTTAGATTTAGGAACTGTTCTGACAGTGTACTACTTTTTTGTACGATTTGATGGTTAGATTTAGGAACTGTTCTGACAGTGTAGTACTTTTTCTACGATTTGATGGTTAGATTTAGGAACTGTTCTGACAGTGTAGTACTTTTTCTACGATTTGATGGTTAGATTTAGGAACTGTTCTGACAGTGTAGTACTTTCTTTACGATTTGATGGTTAGATTTAGGAACTGTTCTGACAGTGTAGTACTTTTACCACGAATTGATGGTTAGATTTAGGAACTGTTCTGACAGTGTAATACTTTTACCACGATTTGATGGGTAGATTTAGGAACAGTTCGGAAAGTGTAGTACTTTTTCTACGATTTGATGGGTAGATTTAGGAACTGTTCTGACAGTGTAGTACTTTTTCTACGATTTGATGGTTAGATTTAGGAACTGTTCTGACAGTGTAGTACTTTTTCTACGATTTGATGGTTAGATTTAGGAACTGTTCTGACAGTTTAGTACTTTTTCTACGATTTGATGACTAGATTTAGGAACTGTTCTGACAGTGTAGTACTTTTACTACGATTTGATGGTTAGATTTAGGAACTGTTCTGACAGTGTAGTACTTTTTCTACGATTTGATGGTTAGATGTAGGTACTGTTCTGACAGTGTAATACTTTTTCTACCATTTGATGGTTAGATTTAGGAACTGTTCTGACAGTGTAGTACTTTGTCTACGACTTGATGGTAAGATTTAGGATTTGTTCTGACAGTGTAATACTTTTTCAACGATTTGATGGTTAGATTTAGGAACTGTTCTGACAGTTTTCTCCCCCAATAATGCTGACCGATACGATATAGCTGGAATATTGTTGACAGTAGCGTTAAGCAAATAACCATAGCTATAGCCCTTTGCGTTTTGCAGATATTTTCTTGTAACAGGTACCCGACATTCTAATTGGCCGCGGGAAGAGACGTGGAAAAAGCAAATGACGAATTTAATGAAATATATACGATATAACAAAAAATACAACAACAAAAAGAAAAAGAAATAAGAGAACGGAGATACCATCATCTTATCTATAGATGGCGTTCATATCTAATACTTCTCATCTGATGGCATCTTACTTATCTCTAAGAATCGGGTTTTTTTAGGCTTATAAATATTAAATGTTGATTTTCAATATCAAATTGTCTTTTTCATCGGCAGATCACACTCTCGATACATTTATATTACATATTGCTGGATCAGAATATTATCTTACACTACTAATATTCGTACGAGACAGACTTCATATTGGGAATTCATAAGAAAAACGAAAACAATCTAGCCCTTTAATTTCACGTTCCGCTATATACATGATGTCCTTTCTCTAAGTAACTCTAAGCTTGGCTTAGCGGAGAAGCAATAAGTATCAATTTTTTAGACTTTGGTTTGACACGACAGGGACTCGAACCCATGATCTACTCATTCGAGGGAAGCACACCAACCATACCAACATCGATGGGAGTCTACGAAAAGCAAACAATCAAACTTGAAAGTAATAATATTTTATTAAGTAGAAACAAAAAGGTTAATTGTGAAAAAAACCAACATGTGTTTAATGGCTTATTTCTGTACATTTACATTTCAAATTAACATTGTACAATACATAATGAAACTGATACACATGCACATACAAATGTTTCAATCTGTGCACAAATTAATAAATATTAGAGACATTTCACCCAAGGATATAAACTTCCACCTCGCAAAGGGTAAGTGTGTTCTCAGAGCCGATCTGTCCAATTATTTGTAATCGTACATAGCGCCCTCGGCTCCCTTTCGTGCAAAAGACATATATCGTTTGCCCAGTATCCCCAGGTCCACCAAAGAAACCACACATTGTCGGAAATGTAAAGCCAATCTGACTAACTGTGACTTCAACATTGTACAGTCTTTCTCCTGTAAATAGGTTACAATATATATGTTTATTCAAACGAACATGGTATAGTGAAATTTAGAAGTATAAGGCGCAGACATATGTATATAGTTCTTTTTCATTTTTACGTAGTTTTTTTTTCTTTCATCTTCCACTGACAAAATATCTTAACTATATATATATGAGTAAATTGCGAGTGCTTTATAAGAAACAGGAACTGCTTACCATTCGCGAGAACTTGGATTCACCAACGCTTTTTCATCGTTGTGGTGTGATTTGTGCTTTGTTTATCTTCGTAGTGTTTCTTGTGTATCCAATATTGACTTTGTCTCTGGCTTGTCCATTCTTCATTTACCTTTGTCTCTGACTTGTCCATACTTCATTTGCCTTTGTCTCTGACTTGTCCATACTTCATTTACCTTTGTCTCTGACTTGTCCATTCTTCATTTGCCTTTGTCTCTGGCTTGTCCATACTTCATTTGCCTTTGTCTCTGACTTGTCCATACTTCATTTACCTTTGTCTCTGACTTGTCCATTCTTCATTTGCCTTTGTCTCTGGCTTGTCCATACTTCATTTGCCTTTGTCTCTGACTTGTCCATACTTCATTTACCTTTGTCTCTGACTTGTCCATTCTTCATTTGCCTTTGTCTCTGGCTTGTCCATACTTCATTTGCCTTTGTCTCTGGCTTGTCCATTCTTCATTTGCCTTTGTCTCTGGCTTGTCCATTCTTCATTTGCCTTTGTCTCTGGCTTGTCCATTCTTCATTTACCTTTGTCTCTGACTTGTCCATACTTCATTTGCCTTTGTCTCTGGCTTGTCCATTCTTCATTTGCCTTTGTCTCTGACTTGTCCATTCTTCATTTGCCTTTGTCTCTGGCTTGTCCATTCTTCATTTGCCTTTGTCTCTGACTTGTCCATACTTCATTTGCCTTTGTCTCTGACTTGTCCATTCTTCATTTGCCTTTGTCTCTGGCTTGTCCATTCTTCATTTTCCTTTGTCTCTGGCTTGTCCATTCTTCATTTACCTTTGTCTCTGGCTTGTCCATTCTTCATTTACCTTTGTCTCTGACTTGTCCATTCTTCATTTGCCTTTGTCTCTGGCTTGTCCATTCATCATTTGCCTTTGTCTCTGGCTTGTCCATACTTCATTTGCCTTTGTCTCTGGCTTGTCCATTCCTCATTTGCCTTTGTCTCTGGCTTGTCCATACTTCATTTGACTTTGTCTCTGGCTTGTCCATTCTTCATTTGCCTTTGTCTCTGGCTTGTCCATTCTTCATTTGCCTTTGTCTCTGACTTGTCCATTCATCATTTGCCTTTGTCTCTGGCTTGTCCATTCTTCATTTGCCTTTGTCTCTGGCTTGTCCATTCTTCATTTGCCTTTGTCTCTGGCTTGTCCATTCTTCATTTGCCTTTGTCTCTGGCTTGTCCATTCTTCATTTGCCTTTGTCTCTGACTTGTGCATTCTTCATTTGCCTTTGTCTCTGACTTGTCCATTTTTCATTTGCCTTTGTCTCTGGCTTGTCCATTCCTCATTTTCCTTTGTCTCTGGCTTGTCCATTCTTCATTTGCCTTTGTCTCTGGCTTGTCCATTTTTCATTTGCCTTTGTCTCTGGCTTGTCCATACTTCATTTGCCTTTGTCTCTGGCTTGTCCATTCTTCATTTGCCTTTGTCTCTGGCTTGTCCATTCATCATTTGGCTTTGTCTCTGGCTTGTCCATTCTTCATTTGCCTTTGTCTCTGGCTTGTCCATTCTTCATTTGCCTTTGTCTCTGGCTTGTCCATTCTTCATTTGCCTTTGTCTCTGGCTTGTCCATTTTTCATTTGCCTTTGTCTCTGGCTTGTCCATACTTCATTTGTCTTTGTCTCTGGCTTGTTCATTCTTCATTTGCCTTTGTCTCTGGCTTGTCCATTCTTCATTTGCCTTTGTCTCTGACTTGTCCATTCCTCATTTGCCTTTGTCTATGGCTTGTCCATTCTTCATTTGCCTTTGTCTCTGACTTGTCCATACATCATTTGCCTTTGTCTCTTGCTTGTCCATTTTTCATTTGCCTTTTTCTCTGGCTTGTCCATACATCATTTGCCTTTGTCTCTGACTTGTCCATACTTCATTTGCCTTTGTCTCTGACTTGTCCATACTTCATTTGCCTTTGTCTCTGACTTGTCCATTCTTCATTTGCCTTTGTCTCTGACTTGTCCATACTTCATTTGCCTTTGTCTCTTGCTTGTCCATTTTTCATTTGCCTTTTTCTCTGGCTTGTCCATACATCATTTGCCTTTGTCTCTGACTTGTCCATTCTTCATTTGCCTTTGTCTCTGGCTTGTCCATACTTCATTTGTCTTTGTCTCTGGCTTGTCCATTCTTCATTTGTCTTTGTCTCTGGCTTGTCCATTCTTCATTTGCCTTTGTCTCTGGCTTGTCCATACTTCATTTGCCTTTGTCTCTGACTTGTCCATACTTCATTTACCTTTGTCTCTGACTTGTCCATTCTTCATTTGCCTTTGTCTCTGGCTTGTCCATACTTCATTTGCCTTTGTCTCTGACTTGTCCATACTTCATTTACCTTTGTCTCTGACTTGTCCATTCTTCATTTGCCTTTGTCTCTGGCTTGTCCATACTTCATTTGCCTTTGTCTCTGGCTTGTCCATTCTTCATTTGCCTTTGTCTCTGGCTTGTCCATTCTTCATTTGCCTTTGTCTCTGGCTTGTCCATTCTTCATTTACCTTTGTCTCTGACTTGTCCATACTTCATTTGCCTTTGTCTCTGGCTTGTCCATTCTTCATTTGCCTTTGTCTCTGACTTGTCCATTCTTCATTTGCCTTTGTCTCTGGCTTGTCCATTCTTCATTTGCCTTTGTCTCTGACTTGTCCATACTTCATTTGCCTTTGTCTCTGACTTGTCCATTCTTCATTTGCCTTTGTCTCTGGCTTGTCCATTCTTCATTTTCCTTTGTCTCTGGCTTGTCCATTCTTCATTTACCTTTGTCTCTGGCTTGTCCATTCTTTATTTACCTTTGTCTCTGACTTGTCCATTCTTCATTTGCCTTTGTCTCTGGCTTGTCCATTCATCATTTGCCTTTGTCTCTGGCTTGTCCATACTTCATTTGCCTTTGTCTCTGGCTTGTCCATTCCTCATTTGCCTTTGTCTCTGGCTTGTCCATACTTCATTTGACTTTGTCTCTGGCTTGTCCATTCTTCATTTGCCTTTGTCTCTGGCTTGTCCATTCTTCATTTGCCTTTGTCTCTGACTTGTCCATTCATCATTTGCCTTTGTCTCTGGCTTGTCCATTCTTCATTTGCCTTTGTCTCTGGCTTGTCCATTCTTCATTTGCCTTTGTCTCTGGCTTGTCCATTCTTCATTTGCCTTTGTCTCTGGCTTGTCCATTCTTCATTTGCCTTTGTCTCTGACTTGTGCATTCTTCATTTGCCTTTGTCTCTGACTTGTCCATTTTTCATTTGCCTTTGTCTCTGGCTTGTCCATTCCTCATTTTCCTTTGTCTCTGGCTTGTCCATTCTTCATTTGCCTTTGTCTCTGGCTTGTCCATTTTTCATTTGCCTTTGTCTCTGGCTTGTCCATACTTCATTTGCCTTTGTCTCTGGCTTGTCCATTCTTCATTTGCCTTTGTCTCTGGCTTGTCCATTCATCATTTGGCTTTGTCTCTGGCTTGTCCATTCTTCATTTGCCTTTGTCTCTGGCTTGTCCATTCTTCATTTGCCTTTGTCTCTGGCTTGTCCATTCTTCATTTGCCTTTGTCTCTGGCTTGTCCATTTTTCATTTGCCTTTGTCTCTGGCTTGTCCATACTTCATTTGCCTTTGTCTCTGGCTTGTTCATTCTTCATTTGCCTTTGTCTCTGGCTTGTCCATTCTTCATTTGCCTTTGTCTCTGACTTGTCCATTCCTCATTTGCCTTTGTCTCTGGCTTGTCCATTCTTCATTTGCCTTTGTCTCTGACTTGTCCATACATCATTTGCCTTTGTCTCTTGCTTGTCCATTTTTCATTTGCCTTTTTCTCTGGCTTGTCCATACATCATTTGCCTTTGTCTCTGACTTGTCCATACTTCATTTGCCTTTGTCTCTGACTTGTCCATACTTCATTTGCCTTTGTCTCTGACTTGTCCATTCTTCATTTGCCTTTGTCTCTGACTTGTCCATACTTCATTTGCCTTTGTCTCTTGCTTGTCCATTTTTCATTTGCCTTTTTCTCTGGCTTGTCCATACATCATTTGTCTTTGTCTCTGACTTGTCCATTCTTCATTTGCCTTTGTCTCTGGCTTGTCCATACTTCATTTGTCTTTGTCTCTGGCTTGTCCATTCTTCATTTGTCTTTGTCTCTGGCTTGTCCATACTTCATTTGCCTTTGTCTCTGGCTTGTCCATTCTTCATTTACCTTTGTCTCTGACTTGTCCATACTTCATTTGCCTTTGTCTCTGGCTTGTCCATACTTCATTTGTCTTTGTCTCTGGCTTGTCCATTCTTCATTTGTCTTTGTCTCTGACTTGTCCATTCTTCATTTGCCTTTGTCTCTGACTTGTCCATACTTCATTTGCCTTTGTCTCTGGCTTGTCCATACTTCATTTGTCTTTGTCTCTGGCTTGTCCATTCTTCATTTGTCTTTGTCTCTGACTTGTCCATTCTTCATTTGCCTTTGTCTCTGGCTTGTCCATTCCACATTTGCCTTTGTCTCTGACTTGTCCATTCTTCATTTGCCTTTGTCTCTGACTTGTCCATTCTTCATTTGCCTTTGTCTCTGACTTGTCCATTCTTCATTTGCCTTTGTCTCTGACTTGTCCATACTTCATTTGCCTTTGTCTCTGGCTTGTCCATTCTTCATTTGCCTTTGTCTCTGACTTGTCCATTCTTCATTTGCCTTTGTCTCTGGCTTGTCCATTCCACATTTGCCTTTGTCTCTGGCTTGTCCATTCATCATTTTCCTTTGTCTCTGGCTTGTCCATTCTTCATTTGCCTTTGTCTCTGACTTGTCCATTCTTCATTTGCCTTTTTCTCTGGCTTGTCCATACTTTATTTGCCTTTGTCTCTGACTTGTCCATTCTTCATTTGCCTTTGTCTCTGGCTTGTCCATTCTTCATTTGCCTTTGTCTCTGGCTTGTCCATACTTCATTTGCCTTTGTCTCTGACTTGTCCATTCTTCATTTGCCTTTGTCTCTTGCTTGTCCATTCTTCATTTACCTTTGTCTCTGGCTTGTCCATTCTTCATTTGCCTTTGTCTCTGGCTTGTCCATTCATCATTTGCCTTTGTCTCTGACTTGTCCATTCTTCATTTGCCTTTGTCTCTGGCTTGTCCATTCATCATTTGCCTTTGTCTCTGGCTTGTCCATTCTTCATTTGCCTTTGTCTCTGACTTGTCCATTCTTCATTTGCCTTTGTCTCTGACTTGTCCATTCTTCATTTGCCTTTGTCTCTGACTTGTCCATTCTTCATTTGCCTTTGTCTCTGGCTTGTCCATTCTTCATTTAACTTTGTCTCTGGCTTGTCCATTCTTCATTTGCCTTTGTCTCTGGCTTGTCCATTCATCATTTTCCTTTGTCTCTGGCTTGTCCATTCTTCATTTGCCTTTGTCTCTGACTTGTCCATTCTTCATTTGCCTTTTTCTCTGGCTTGTCCATACTTTATTTGCCTTTGTCTCTCGTTTGTCCATTCTTCATTTGCCTTTGTCTCTGGCTTGTCCATTCTTCATTTGCCTTTGTCTCTGACTTGTCCATTCTTCATTTGCCTTTGTCTCTGGCTTGTCCATACTTCACTTGCCTTTGTCTCTGACTTGTCCATTCTTCATTTGCCTTTGTCTCTGGCTTGTCCATTCTTCATTTACCTTTGTCTCTGGCTTGTCCATTCTTCATTTGCCTTTGTCTCTGGCTTGTCCATTCATCATTTGCCTTTGTCTCTGACTTGTCCATTCTTCATTTGCCTTTGTATCTGGCTTGTCCATTCATCATTTGCCTTTGTCTCTGGCTTGTCCATTCTTCATTTGCCTTTGTCTCTGACTTGTCCATTCTTCATTTGCCTTTGTCTCTGGCTTGTCCATTCTTCATTTGCCTTTTTCTCTGGCTTGTCCATTCTTCATTTACCTTTGTCTCCGGCTTGTCCATTCCACATTTGCCTTTGTCTCTGACTTGTCCATTCTTCATTTGCCTTTGTCTCTGGCTTGTCCATTCTTCATTTACCTTTGTCTCTTGCTTGTCCATTCTTCATTTGCCTTTGTCTCTGGCTTGTCCATTCATCATTTGCCTTTGTCTCTGACTTGTCCATTCTTCATTTGCCTTTGTCTCTGGCTTGTCCATTCATCATTTGCCTTTGTCTCTGACTTGTCCATTCTTCATTTGCCTTTGTCTCTGGCTTGTCCATTCTTCATTTGCCTTTGTCTCTGGCTTGTCCATACTTCATTTGTCTTTGTCTCTGGCTTGTCCATTCTTCATTTGTCTTTGTCTCTGGCTTGTCCATACTTCATTTGCCTTTGTCTCTGGCTTGTCCATTCTTCATTTACCTTTGTCTCTGACTTGTCCATACTTCATTTGCCTTTGTCTCTGGCTTGTCCATACTTCATTTGTCTTTGTCTCTGGCTTGTCCATTCTTCATTTGTCTTTGTCTCTGACTTGTCCATTCTTCATTTGCCTTTGTCTCTGACTTGTCCATACTTCATTTGCCTTTGTCTCTGGCTTGTTCATACTTCATTTGTCTTTGTCTCTGGCTTGTCCATTCTTCATTTGTCTTTGTCTCTGACTTGTCCATTCTTCATTTGCCTTTGTCTCTGGCTTGTCCATTCCACATTTGCCTTTGTCTCTGGCTTGTCCATTCATCATTTTCCTTTGTCTCTGGCTTGTCCATTCTTCATTTGCCTTTGTCTCTGACTTGTCCATTCTTCATTTGCCTTTTTCTCTGGCTTGTCCATACTTTATTTGCCTTTGTCTCTGACTTGTCCATTCTTCATTTGCCTTTGTCTCTGGCTTGTCCATTCTTCATTTGCCTTTGTCTCTGGCTTGTCCATACTTCATTTGCCTTTGTCTCTGACTTGTCCATTCTTCATTTGCCTTTGTCTCTTGCTTGTCCATTCTTCATTTACCTTTGTCTCTGGCTTGTCCATTCTTCATTTGCCTTTGTCTCTGGCTTGTCCATTCATCATTTGCCTTTGTCTCTGACTTGTCCATTCTTCATTTGCCTTTGTCTCTGGCTTGTCCATTCATCATTTGCCTTTGTCTCTGGCTTGTCCATTCTTCATTTGCCTTTGTCTCTGACTTGTCCATTCTTCATTTGCCTTTGTCTCTGACTTGTCCATTCTTCATTTGCCTTTGTCTCTGACTTGTCCATTCTTCATTTGCCTTTGTCTCTGGCTTGTCCATTCTTCATTTACCTTTGTCTCTGGCTTGTCCATTCTTCATTTGCCTTTGTCTCTGGCTTGTCCATTCATCATTTTCCTTTGTCTCTGGCTTGTCCATTCTTCATTTGCCTTTGTCTCTGACTTGTCCATTCTTCATTTGCCTTTTTCTCTGGCTTGTCCATACTGTATTTGCCTTTGTCTCTCGTTTGTCCATTCTTCATTTGCCTTTGTCTCTGGCTTGTCCATTCTTCATTTACCTTTGTCTCTGGCTTGTCCATTCTTCATTTGCCTTTGTCTCTGGCTTGTCCATTCATCATTTGCCTTTGTCTCTGACTTGTCCATTCTTCATTTGCCTTTGTCTCTGGCTTGTCCATTCATCATTTGCCTTTGTCTCTGGCTTGTCCATTCTTCATTTGCCTTTGTCTCTGACTTGTCCATTCTTCATTTGCCTTTGTCTCTGGCTTGTCCATTCTTCATTTGCCTTTTTCTCTGGCTTGTCCATTCTTCATTTACCTTTGTCTCCGGCTTGTCCATTCCACATTTGCCTTTGTCTCTGACTTGTCCATTCTTCATTTGCCTTTGTCTCTGGCTTGTCCATACTTCATTTGCCTTTGTCTCTGACTTGTCCATTCTTCATTTGCCTTTGTCTCTGGCTTGTCCATTCTTCATTTACCTTTGTCTCTTGCTTGTCCATTCTTCATTTGCCTTTGTCTCTGGCTTGTCCATTCATCATTTGCCTTTGTCTCTGACTTGTCCATTCTTCATTTGCCTTTGTCTCTGGCTTGTCCATTCATCATTTGCCTTTGTCTCTGACTTGTCCATTCATCATTTGCCTTTGTCTCTGGCTTGTCCATTCTTCATTTGCCTTTGTCTCTGACTTGTCCATTCTTCATTTGCCTTTTTCTCTGGCTTGTCCATACTGTATTTGCCTTTGTCTCTCGTTTGTCCATTCTTCATTTGCCTTTGTCTCTGGCTTGTCCATTCTTCATTTGCCTTTGTCTCTGACTTGTCCATTCTTCATTTGCCTTTGTCTCTGGCTTGTCCATACTTCATTTGCCTTTGTCTCTGACTTGTCCATTCTTCATTTGCCTTTGTCTCTGGCTTGTCCATTCTTCATTTACCTTTGTCTCTGGCTTGTCCATTCTTCATTTGCCTTTGTCTCTGGCTTGTCCATTCATCATTTGCCTTTGTCTCTGACTTGTCCATTCTTCATTTGCCTTTGTCTCTGGCTTGTCCATTCATCATTTGCCTTTGTCTCTGGCTTGTCCATTCTTCATTTGCCTTTGTCTCTGACTTGTCCATTCTTCATTTGCCTTTGTCTCTGGCTTGTCCATTCTTCATTTGCCTTTTTCTCTGGCTTGTCCATTCTTCATTTACCTTTGTCTCCGGCTTGTCCATTCCACATTTGCCTTTGTCTCTGACTTGTCCATTCTTCATTTGCCTTTGTCTCTGGCTTGTCCATACTTCATTTGCCTTTGTCTCTGACTTGTCCATTCTTCATTTGCCTTTGTCTCTGGCTTGTCCATTCTTCATTTACCTTTGTCTCTTGCTTGTCCATTCTTCATTTGCCTTTGTCTCTGGCTTGTCCATTCATCATTTGCCTTTGTCTCTGACTTGTCCATTCTTCATTTGCCTTTGTCTCTGGCTTGTCCATTCATCATTTGCCTTTGTCTCTGACTTGTCCATTCATCATTTGCCTTTGTCTCTGGCTTGTCCATTCTTCATTTACCTTTGTCTCTGGCTTGTCCATTCTTCATTTGCCTTTGTCTCTGGCTTGTCCATTCATCATTTGCCTTTGTCTCTGACTTGTCCATTCTTCATTTGCCTTTGTCTCTGGCTTGTCCATTCATCATTTGCCTTTGTCTCTGGCTTGTCCATTCTTCATTTGCCTTTGTCTCTGACTTGTCCATTCTTCATTTGCCTTTGTCTCTGGCTTGTCCATTCTTCATTTGCCTTTTTCTCTGGCTTGTCCATTCTTCATTTACCTTTGTCTCCGGCTTGTCCATTCCACATTTGCCTTTGTCTCTGACTTGTCCATTCTTCATTTGCCTTTGTCTCTGGCTTGTCCATACTTCATTTGCCTTTGTCTCTGACTTGTCCATTCTTCATTTGCCTTTGTCTCTGGCTTGTCCATTCTTCATTTACCTTTGTCTCTTGCTTGTCCATTCTTCATTTGCCTTTGTCTCTGGCTTGTCCATTCATCATTTGCCTTTGTCTCTGACTTGTCCATTCTTCATTTGCCTTTGTCTCTGGCTTGTCCATTCATCATTTGCCTTTGTCTCTGACTTGTCCATTCATCATTTGCCTTTGTCTCTGGCTTGTCCATTCTTCATTTGCCTTTGTCTCCGGCTTGTCCATTCCACATTTGCCTTTGTCTCTGGCTTGTCCATTCTTCATTTGCCTTTGTCTCTGGCTTGTCCATTCTTCATTTGCCTTTGTCTCTGGCTTGTCCATTCTTCATTTGCCTTTGTCTCTGACTTGTCCATTCTTCATTTGCCTTTGTCTCTGGCTTGTCCATTCTTCATTTGCCTTTGTCTCTGGCTTGTCCATTCTTCATTTGCCTTTGTCTCTGACTTGTCCATTCCACATTTGCCTTTGTCTCCGGCTTGTCCATACTTCATTTGCCTTTGTCTCTGACTTGTCCATTCCACATTTGCCTTTGTCTCTGGCTTGTCCATTCTTCATTTGCCTTTGTCTCTGACTTGTCCATTCTTCATTTGCCTTTTTCTCTGACTTGTCCATTCTTCATTTTCCTTTGTCTCTCGTTTGTCCATTCATCATTTACCTTTGTCACTGGCTTGTCCATTCTTCATTTGCCTTTGTCTCTGGCTTGTCCATTCATCATTTGCCTTTGTCTCTGACTTGTCCATTCTTCATTTGCCTTTGTCTCTGGCTTGTCCATTCCTCATTTGCCTTTGTCTCTGACTTGTCCATTTTTCATTTGCCTTTGTCTCTGACTTGTCCATTTTTCATTTGCCTTTGTCTCTGGCTTGTCCATTTTTCATTTGCCTTTGTCTCTGACTTGTCCATTTTTCATTTACCTTTGTCTCTGACTTGTCCATACTTCATTTACCTTTGTCTCTGACTTGTCCATTCCACATTTGCCTTTGTCTCTGGCTTGTCCATTCCACATTTGCCTTTGTCTCTGGCTTGTCCATTCTTCATTTGCCTTTGTCTCTGGCTTGTCCATTCTTCATTTGCCTTTGTCTCTGACTTGTCCATTCATCATTTGCCTTTGTCTCTGACTTGTCCATTCTTCATTTGCCTTTGTCTCTGGCTTGTCCATTCTTCATTTACCTTTGTCTCTGGCTTGTCCATTCTTCATTTGCCTTTGTCTCTGGCTTGTCCATTCTTCATTTACCTTTGTCTCTGGCTTTTCCATTCTTCATTTGCCTTTGTCTCTGGCTTGTCCATTCTTCATTTGCCTTTGTCTCTGACTTGTCCATTCTTCATTTACCTTTGTCTCTGGCTTGTCCATTCTTCATTTGCCTTTGTCTCTGGCTTTTCCATTCTTCATTTGCCTTTGTCTCTGGCTTGTCCATTCTTCATTTGCCTTTGTCTCTGAATTGTCCATTCATCATTTGCCTTTGTCTCTGGCTTGTCCATTCTTCATTTGCCTTTGTCTCTGGCTTGTCCATACTTCATTTGCCTTTGTCTCTGACTTGTCCATTCTTCATTTGTCTTTGTCTCTGGCTTTTCCATACTTCATTTGCCTTTGTCTCTGGCTTGTCCATTCTTCATTTGCCTTTGTCTCTGGCTTGTCCATTCTTCATTTGCCTTTGTCTCTGGCTTGTCCATACTTCATTTGCCTTTGTCTCTGACTTGTCCATTCTTCATTTGCCTTTGTCTCTGGCTTGTCCATTCTTCATTTGTCTTTGTCTCTGGCTTTTCCATTCTTCATTTGCCTTTGTCTCTGACTTGTCCATTCTTCATTTGCCTTTGTCTCTGACTTGTCCATTCTTCATTTGCCTTTGTCTCTGACTTGTCCATTCTTCATTTGCCTTTGTCTCTGACTTGTCCATTCTTCATTTGCCTTTGTCTCTGGCTTGTCCATTCTTCATTTGCCTTTGTCTCTGGCTTGTCCATTCTTCATTTACCTTTGTCTCTGACTTGTCCATTCTTCATTTGCCTTTGTCTCTGACTTGTCCATTCTTCATTTGCCTTTGTCTCTGGCTTGTCCATTCTTCATTTGCCTTTGTCTCTGACTTGTCCATTCTTCATTTGCCTTTGTCTCTGGCTTGTCCATTCTTCATTTGCCTTTGTCTCTGGCTTGTCCATTCTTCATTTACCTTTGTCTCTGACTTGTCCATTCTTCATTTGTCTTTGTCTCTGGCTTGTCCATACTTCATTTGCCTTTGTCTCTGGCTTGTCCATTCCTCATTTGCCTTTGTCTCTGACTTGTCCATTCTTCATTTGCTTTTGTCTCTGACTTGTCCATTCTTCATTTGCCGTTGTCTCTGGCTTGTCCATACTTCATTTGCCTTTGTCTCTGGCTTGTCCATTCTTCATTTGCCTTTGTCTCTGGCTTGTCCATTCTTCATTTGCCTTTGTCTCTGGCTTGTCCATTCCACATTTGCCTTTGTCTCTGGCTTGTCCATTCTTCATTTGCCTTTGTCTCTGGCTTGTCCATTCTTCATTTGCCTTTGTCTCTGGCTTGTCCATTCTTCATTTGCCTTTGTCTCTGGCTTGTCCATTCTTCATTTGCCTTTGTCTCTGACTTGTCCATTCTTCATTTGCCTTTGTCTCTGCCTTGTCCATTTCTCATTTGCCTTTGTCTCTGGCTTGTCCATTCTTCATTTGCCTTTGTCTCTGGCTTGTCCATTTTTCATTTGCCTTTGTCTCTGGCTTGTCCATTCTTCATTTGCCTTTGTCTCTGACTTGTCCATTCTTCATTTGCCTTTGTCTCTGGCTTGTCCATACTTCATTTGCCTTTGTCTCTGGCTTGTCCATTCTTCATTTGCCTTTGTCTCTGGCTTGTCCATTCTTCATTTGCCTTTGTCTCTGACTTGTCCATTCTTCATTTGCCTTTGTCTCTGACTTGTCCATTCTTCATTTGCCTTTGTCTCTGACTTGTCCATTCTTCATTTGCCTTTGTCTCTGGCTTGTCCATTCCACATTTGCCTTTGTCTCTGGCTTGTCCATTCTTCATTTGCCTTTGTCTCTGGCTTGTCAATTTTTCATTTGCCTTTGTCTCTGACTTGTCCATTCTTCATTTGCCTTTGTCTCTGAATTGTCCATTCTTCATTTGCCTTTGTCTCTGGCTTGTCCATTTTTCATTTGCCTTTGTCTCTGGCTTGTCCATTCTTCATTTGTCTTTGTCTCTGACTTGTCCATTCTTCATTTGCCTTTGTCTCCGGCTTGTCCATTCTTCATTTGCCTTTGTCTCTGACTTGTCCATTCATCATTTGCCTTTGTCTCTGGCTTGTCCATTCTTCATTTGCCTTTGTCTCTGGCTTGTCCATTCTTCATTTGCCTTTGTCTCTGGCTTGTCCATTCTTCATTTGCCTTTGTCTCTGACTTGTCCATTCTTCATTTGCCTTTGTCTCTGGCTTGTCCATACTTCATTTGCCTTTGTCTCTGGCTTGTCCATTTTTCATTTGCCTTTGTCTCTGGCTTATCCATTCTTCATTTACCTTTGTCTCTGGCTTGTCCATACTTCATTTGCCTTTGTCTCTGGCTTGTCCATTTTTCATTTACCTTTGTCTCTGGCTTGTCCATTTTTCATTTGCCTTTGTCTCTGACTTGTCCATTCTTCATTTGCCTTTGTCTCTGGCTTGTCCATTTTTCATTTGCCTTTGTCTCTGGCTTGTCCATTCTTCATTTGCCTTTGTCTCTGACTTGTCCATTTTTCATTTGTCTTTGTCTCTGACTTGTCCATTTTTCATTTACCTTTGTCTCTGACTTGCCCATTCTTCATTTTCCTTTGTCTCTGGCTTGCCCATTCTTCATTTGCCTTTGTCTCTGGCTTGTCCATTCTTCATTTGCCTTTGTCTCTGGCTTGTCCATTCTTCATTTGCCTTTGTCTCTGACTTGCCCATTCTTCATTTGCCTTTGTCTCTGGCTTGCCCATTCTTCATTTGCCTTTGTCTCTGGCTTGTCCATTCTTCATTTGCCTTTGTCTCTGGCTTGTCCATTCCTCATTTACCTTTGTCTCTGGTTTGTCCATTCCTCATTTACCTTTGTCTCTGGCTTGTCCATACTTCATTTGCCTTTGTCTCTGACTTGTCCATTCTTCATTTGCCTTTGTCTCTGGCTTGTCCATTCTTCATTTGCCTTTGTCTCTGGCTTGTCCATTCCACATTTGCCTTTGTCTCTGGCTTGTCCATTCTTCATTTGCCTTTGTCTCTGGCTTGTCCATTCTTCATTTGCCTTTGTCTCTGGCTTGCCCATTCTTCATTTGCCTTTGTCTCTGACTTGCCCATTCTTCATTTGCCTTTGTCTCTGGCTTGCCCATTCTTCATTTGCCTTTTTCTCTGACTTGTCCATTCTTCATTTGCCTTTGTCTCTGGCTTGTCCATTCCTCATTTACCTTTGTCTCTGGTTTGTCCATTCCTCATTTACCTTTGTCTCTGGCTTGTCCATACTTCATTTGCCTTTGTCTCTGACTTGTCCATTCTTCATTTGCCTTTGTCTCTGGCTTGTCCATTCTTCATTTGCCTTTGTCTCTGGCTTGTCCATTCCACATTTGCCTTTGTCTCTGGCTTGTCCATTCTTCATTTGCCTTTGTCTCTGGCTTGTCCATTCTTCATTTGCCTTTGTCTCTGACTTGTCCATTCTTCATTTGCCTTTGTCTCTGACTTGTCCATTCATCATTTGCCTTTGTCTCTGACTTGTCCATTCTTCATTTGCCTTTGTCTCTGGCTTGTCCATTCTTCATTTGCCTTTGTCTCTGGCTTGTCCATTCTTCATTTGCCTTTGTCTCTAACTTGTCCATTCTTCATTTGCCTTTGTCTCTGGCTTGTCCATTCTTCATTTGCCTTTGTCTCTGGCTTGTCCATTCTTCATTTGCCTTTGTCTCTAACTTGTCCATTCTTCATTTACCTTTGTCTCTGACTTGTCCATTCTTCATTTACCTTTGTCTCTGACTTGTCCATTCTTCATTTGCCTTTGTCTCTGACTGGTCCATTCTTCATTTGCCTTTGTCTCTGGCTTGTCCATTTTTCATTTGCCTTTGTCTCTGGCTTGTCCATTCTTCATTTACCTTTGTCTCTGGCTTGTCCATTCCACATTTGTCTTTGTCTCTGGCTTGTCCATTTTTCATTTACCTTTGTCTCTGGCTTGTCCATACTTCATTTACCTTTGTCTCTGGCTTGTCCATTCTTCATTTGCCTTTGTCTCTGGCTTGTCCATTCTTCATTTGTCTTCGGTTTTCTTTTACGTTTATTAAACAAAATCACTACTAGGTATCTGCTGTTTTCATTTGAACTGGTTCCTTTTCATTCGTATGTTCTCTGGATTATCTATTCCAGTTTTTCCATTCGGTTTCTCTTTAACGTTTATTAAGCAAAATTAATACTTTTTTAAAAGTAGTTCTCTAATCCTTAGGTATCTACTGTTTCCGTTTGAACTGGTTCCTTTTCATTCCTATGTTCTTATGTCAATAAATAACATCTTATCAACCTCAGCTAGCTGTAAATAACAAAAGGCAATAATATGTCGCCATTTTAAAGCAACACACACCACGATTTGCCTGATGTATATTCCACGAAAACACGTGACCCAATTCGAACGTTACGTTGCATTGGGATGCCGATACGATCCTCTTTTGTTGATTCATATCTATCGCAGATTTAAAAGATAGACTTACATCTAGTTGTTGGTAGGAGGGCTCATGTTTTATTTACATTAGTTGTGCTTCTTTGTGTGTAGTGGTATCCAACACGTATTGTTGTGTTGTGGTTTTCTTATTTTGTCTGTATCTTGTGTACCCAGTGTTGCCGGTTTTTCTCGGTTTTCCTAAAGATAAATGTCAGTAGTATTTTGTTTGTTTACATTGAAATTTACAGTTCGTACATGATCTAATTATTAAGTTATTATTAAAATTAAGGTTCTTCTCTTTCGGGCATTGGTGACCTTAGCCAGGTTTGGGATCATGTTTATGCTCTTTGTTTTTATTTTTTTTAAATAAAAATTAGATGTTTTTCCAGTCTTTTGACTCTCAGTATACCTGATGAAGGTTATTCTAAAAACACACCGTCTCCACTAATTTTGATATCTACGTCTTTTCGTGTTTACATAATCAAGATCTAACCTACTGCATCTTGTCTGTTATAAATAACTACTCGATCAATGTCGTAGGTATTTCCCAAATCTATTGATAGCCATGGTTTAACTTCATATTCTGTATGGGCACACTTTTCTGCCCTTGGAATGTTTAAAACTTGCCCATCAACAGCATAGCTACCACCATGATATATTGGAAGATTCCATAATGAACTCATTGTAACATTCTTAGACATGGCTACATTTATCTGATTATCAGGCCCTAAAATGAAAATTAATCTTGGCTTCAAATATGATAAGCAATTGAATAATACCTTGAAGAAAAAAGTGTAAACATTGATGGTCACCAATTCCATCAATACCAGTAAAACGTACGACCCCCTCTCATCTCAACTCATCGAACGTAAAAAAAACAAGAATATGACGTTACAAATCTTGGTCCTGGTTTGGGAAGTTGGAAGTCTTGGGAATTTTGAATTTTTTTTACAGAAATTGATTTATATAAACACATACAGTTACTAGTATATAACATATGTTCTAAATATATGGTTTTATCTTTTTAGCATTTCTTTTATTTGTATATATAACACGTTTGCTTTATAGAGAAGTACGTTTTATTTCTAAAGGTCATGTAGGTGTCTTATTTTCATATACAATTTGTTCACGCCACGATATAGCTGAAATACTGCTAACGTACGCGTTCAACACCAATCAATCAATAAATAAATCAATCAATCAATCAATCAATCAATCAATCAATCATTCCAGCATTGGGGCCGGCACACAAATGTGGCGGGTATGATCCGGTTGATAGAATACCTTCCCTCTCATCTTGTATCTTTTTTCTAAGCGAGTGATTGTTTGGTCCAATAAGTTTCTAACTGTTCGGAATTCAGTCATATTTAAACATTCATATTCGTAAGTACAGAAGTAAGTATTAATAGCTACGTATTTGATACAAATTTTCTGTTTTAGAAATAGTGTGTTCACCTCAAATGCGATATATTGTCGATTAAGTCATGTCACACCAAAGACTATATATATATAAACATAGAATTTGTTTTTTCTCCGTCAGGCATACAGAATTCAGGAGAAAGGCCAAAGACTGGATGTCCAGGAACCACGATAATGTTGCCGAGTGTGACGACATTTTTCTACCCATATTAGTGAATCACCTATAATAATTCAACTAAGTCTTTGGCAATGACACAGCGGAAAAAGGCAAAACTTATACCATAATACACAAATACACGACTGCTCAAAGTGGTGGGGATCAACTAGTTTTATGTGCCATAACTTTTGGTGATTCAAGCAAAGATGAAATACTGATTTTACGCCAAACGAACATTTTTATCTATATCATGGCGACAACAAGTTACACTCGATGCTATGATGATGATATCCTCTTTGTACTAAAAAAATATGCTTAATTGCATTTTGATAGTGCTAGCAAACTGACAAAACATTCCACGGGTAGATATGTTGCTGCAATCGGACCGGAAGCAGCAAATAACGACCTTATAAGCTTTGATTTTAACCTACCGAGGGCTCGAATCTACGATCTACAACACTCAACATGGGCACGCTCACCATTACACTACTGATGCAGCTTCGTATCCTCAAACAGATAGCATATTTACATTGCAGCGGTTGTCATGGATATAATATCAGCAATACGATCTACAACACTCAACATGGGCACGCTCACCATTATACCACTGATGCAGCTTCGTACCCTCAAACAGATCGCATATTTACATTGCAACGGTTGTCATGGATATAATATCATCAATACGATCTACAACACTCAACATGAGCACGCTCACCATTATACCACTGATGCAGCTTCGTACCCTCAAACAGATAGCATATTTACATTGCAACGGTTGTCATGGATATAATATCATCAATACGATCTACAACACTCAACATGGGCACGCTCACCATTATACCACTGATGCAGCTTCATTGCTTTGAGTTGAAAGCTTCGTTTCGTTGATATAGGGAGGAATTGCTGACCATCATAATTTTAACATTCTCTTTATCATACGATGAGAACAAAAAATAAATAAAAGCTGTGGAAATTATATATAGACACATAATATACATACCCTCAAACAGATAGCATATCCATCCACTGTTCTGAGAACTTGGCGACACAAGATATAATATAGGTACATTGCAGCGGTTGTCATGGATATTGTAGCAGACAGCCGTACATTTTTCCTGCCTTATGCAGTGCAACACGCATTCAGTTATGCTGTCAACGCGTATTGTTGGTTCATGAGGCGGCACATACCCATATGTCTGTCTCGAAGAAAATAGATATGAGATGGACTGAACAGTATCAAATAATATCAAAAACGAACAAAAGATATATATTATTTTGCTATAGCACACCATCGTAGAATTCTATCATCTGACAAAAAAAATAAAATCACCTTGTTTTATTGAGATAGGATAATGAATCGCTAATGTTTTCTAAATTGATATTTATGATTGGTTGCTAGTCTAGGGCTTTCTTGATTGTCAAGTATCGGCAGTTTGTTGCATAGTATGCATAACAACGATATCTTAAGAATCTTTGCATAATAAAAGATGTATGCTCTGAGTCACCACAAAAATGCACACAAGAGATCCGTAATGGCACGTGCTTTTTGCTTATAAGTGAATTATTTCATGCATAATACACTTGTTCCAAGACAGTCATCAAAATATGGTTAGCCTTATTAACCAAGCGTCGCCTTATATACGTCATACGTAAATAAACACAAATAATATTCATAAAACATTAACTCCAACAAAACAAACGGGAGTACAGAAGAACCAACCATTGTGTTTCAGTGGAAATCGTAGCGTACATCACAACATAGAACTAGAAAACCAGAAGAAATGTAAGTTGACAACACACAGAAGGAGAATCCCTCTAATATATGTAAAACCCGAGAGTGACCTCAGGTGCTCTGGAAGTGGAGTTCGTTCTAGCTCCACTAGCTGCACCCGTCGTGTTACTCTTGTTACAAACCCGGATTGTGATAACAAGAAATGGAAATTATCAGTTGTCATTGTGGCATAGACATTACAATCCTTTGTTCAGGAGCTTCCTTGTTAGCAGCAACCCTCCATGAAGAAAATTGAGATAGGGATTATAAGCTCTCTCATATCTTCATAGAGGATATCTGCCAACAAGGAAGATGCTTAACAAAGGTTTTCTAGTGGGTAAGTTGAAATCATCATGATATTGATAACCGTAACGGAATATATATTGTACAATGACAACTGATAACTTCCATTTATCGTCAGAAAAGTTGAAAGATACCAAATGGGTAATCATAATTCGTAATCGAAGAGGACATACAATATAATACAATGGACAAAAGGACAAACAACGATCTACAAAACATTTGACAGAAAACTAAAGATCGAGCAACACGAATCGCACTAAAAACCAGGAGTGGACACAGGTACTCTGGACGCATTGGCAATTCCTGATCCACACGTGACACCAGTCGTGTTATTCCTGTTGCAAACCCGGTGATAAGTCAAGAAAGAGGAAAGGAACGGATTGTGAAAATGGCGAACGTGCTTATTTGTGACACAGATTCTCCATTTAACATTACTGTGTAGATCAACAATATTTTAAAGTTTTACGAATACATCTTAGCAAACTTGATTTATTAAAGTGTAAACTTTAAATGATTGTACTTTCCAGTTTGTCCATTTTAAGGGTATTAGCAATTCCTGTTCCACACGTGACACCAGTCGTGTTATTCGATTTTAACCGTACCCGATGAAGATTATTCCAGAAAGTGTAGTACTTTTTCTACGATTTGATGGATAGATTTAGGAAATGTTCTGACAGTATAGTACTTTTTCTACGATTTGATGGTTAGATTTAGGAACTGTTCTGACAGTATAGTACTTTTTCTACGATTTGATGGTTAGATTTAGGAAATGTTCTGACAGTGCAGTACTTTTACCACGATTTGATGGTTAGATTTAGGAACTGTTCTGACAGTGTAGTACTTTTTCTATGATTTGATGGATAGATTTAGGAACTGTTCTGAAAGTATAGTACTTTTTCTATGATTTGATGGTTAGATTTAGGAACTGTTCTGACAGTGTAGTACTTTTTCTATGATTTGATGGGTAAATTTAGGAACTGTTCTGACAGTGTAGTACTTTTTCTATGATTTGATGGGTAGATTTAGGAACTGTTCTGAAAGTATAGTACTTTTTCTATGATTTGATGGTTAGATTTAGGAACTGTTCTGACAGTGTACTACTTTTTCTATGATTTGATGGATAGATTTAGGAACTGTTCTGAAAGTATAGTATTTTTTCTATGATTTGATGGTTAGATTTCGGAACTTTTCTGACAGTGTAGTACTTTTTCTATGATTTGATGGGTAAATTTAGGAACTGTTCTGACAGTGTAGTACTTTTTCTATGATTTGATGGTTAGATTTAAGAACTGTTCTGACAGTGTAGTACTTTTTCTATGATTTGATGGGTAGATTTAGGAACTGTTCTGAAAGTATAGTACTTTTTCTATGATTTGTTGGTTAGATTTAGGAACTGTTCTGAAAGTGTACTACTTTTTCTATGATTTGATGGCTAGATTTAGGAACTGTTCTGAAAGTATAGTACTGTTTCTATGACTTGATTGTTAGATTTAGGATCTGTTCTAAAGGTGTACTACTTTTTCTATGATTTGATGGTTAGATTTAGGAACTGTTCTGACAGTGCAGTACCTTTTCTACGATTTGATGCTTAGATGTAGGTACTGTTCTGACAGTGTAGTACTTTTTCTATGACTTGATTGTTAGATTTAGGAACTGTTCTGACAGTGTAGTACTTTTTCTACGATTTGATGGTTAGATTTAAAAACTTTTCTGACAGTGTAGTACTTTTTCTACGATTTGATGCTTAGATGTAGGTACTGTTCTGACAGTGTAGTACTTTTTCTACGATTTGATGGTTAGATTTAGGAACTGTTCTAACAGTGTAGTACTTTTTCTACGATTTGATGCTTAGATGTAGGTACTGTTCTGACAGTGTACTACTTTTTCTACGATTTGATGGTTAGATTTAGGAACTGTTCTGACAGTGTAGTACTTTTACCACGATTTGATGGTTAGATTTAGGAACTGTTCTGACAGTGTAGTATTTTTTCTACGATTTGATGCTTAGATGAAGGTACTGTTCTGACATTGTACTACTCTTTCTACGATTTGATGGTTAGATTTAGGAACTGTTCTGACAGTGTAGTACTTTTACCACGATTTGATGGTTAGATTTAGGAACTGTTCTGACAGTGTAGTACTTTTTCTATGATTTGATGGTTAGATTTAGGAACTGTTCTGACAGTGCAGTACTTTTTCTACGATTTTATGGTTAGATTTAGGAACTGTTCTGACAGTGTAGTACTTTTTCTACGATTTGATGGTTAGATTTAGGAACTGTTCTGAAAGTGTAGTACTTTTTCTACGATTTGATGCTTAGATGTAGGTACTGTTCTGACAGTGTAGTACTTTTTCTACGATTTGATGGTTAGATTTAGGAACTGTTCTGACAGTGTAGTACTTTTACCACGATTTGATGGGTAGATTTAGGAACAGTTCGGAAAGTGTACTACTTTTTCTACGATTTCATGGTTAGGTTTAGGAACTGTTCTGACAGTGTAATACTTTTACCACGATTTGATGGTTAGATTTAGGAACTGTTCTGACAGTGTAGTTCTTTTACCACGATTTGATGGGTAGATTTAGGAACATTTCTGAAAGTGTACTACTTTTTCAACGATTTGATGGTTAGATTTAGGAACTGTTCTGACAGTGTAGTACTTTTACCATGATTTGATGGGTAGATTTAGGAACAGTTCGGAAAGTGTAGTACTTTTTCTACGATTTGATGATTAGATTTAGGAACTGTTCGGACAGTGTAGTACTTTTTCTACGATTTCATGGTTAGATTTAGGAACTGTTCTGACAGTGTAGTACTTTTTCTACGATTTGATGGTTAGATTTAGGAACTGTTCTGACAGTGTAGTACTTTTACCACGATTTGATGGTTAGATTTAGGAACTGTTCTGACAGTGTAGTACTTTTTCTATAATTTGATGGTTAGATTTAGGAACTGTTCTGACAGTGTAGTACTTTTTCTACGATTTGATGGTTAGATTTAGGAACTGTTCTGACACTGTAAAACTTTTTCTATGATTTAACGGTTAGATGTAGGTACTGTTCTGACAGTGTAGTACTTTTACTACAATTTGATGGTTAGATTTAGGAAGTGTTCTGACAGTTTAGTACTTTTTCTACGATTTGATGGTTAGATTTAGGAATTGTTCTGACAGTGTAAAACTTTTTCTATGATTTGATGGTTAGATGTAGATACTGTTCTGACAGTGTAGTACTTTTTCCACTATTTGATGGTTAGATTTAGGAACTGTTCTGACAGTGTAGTACTTTTTCTACGATTTGATGCTTAGATGTAGGTACTGTTCTGACAGTGTACTACTTTTTCTACGATTTGATGGTTAGATTTAGGAACTGTTCTGACAGTGTAGTACTTTTACCACGATTTGATGGTTAGATTTAGGAACTGTTCTGACAGTGTAGTATTTTTTCTACGATTTGATGCTTAGATGAAGGTACTGTTCTGACATTGTACTACTCTTTCTACGATTTGATGGTTAGATTTAGGAACTGTTCTGACAGTGTAGTACTTTTACCACGATTTGATGGTTAGATTTAGGAACTGTTCTGACAGTGTAGTACTTTTTCTATGATTTGATGGTTAGATTTAGGAACTGTTCTGACAGTGCAGTACTTTTTCTACGATTTTATGGTTAGATTTAGGAACTGTTCTGACAGTGTAGTACTTTTTCTACGATTTGATGGTTAGATTTAGGAACTGTTCTGAAAGTGTAGTACTTTTTCTACGATTTGATGCTTAGATGTAGGTACTGTTCTGACAGTGTAGTACTTTTTCTACGATTTGATGGTTAGATTTAGGAACTGTTCTGACAGTGTAGTACTTTTACCACGATTTGATGGGTAGATTTAGGAACAGTTCGGAAAGTGTACTACTTTTTCTACGATTTGATGGTTAGGTTTAGGAACTGTTCTGACAGTGTAATACTTTTACCACGATTTGATGGTTAGATTTAGGAACTGTTCTGACAGTGTAGTTCTTTTACCACGATTTGATGGGTAGATTTAGGAACATTTCTGAAAGTGTACTACTTTTTCAACGATTTGATGGTTAGATTTAGGAACTGTTCTGACAGTGTAGTACTTTTACCATGATTTGATGGGTAGATTTAGGAACAGTTCGGAAAGTGTAGTACTTTTTCTACGATTTGATGATTAGATTTAGGAACTGTTCGGACAGTGTAGTACTTTTTCTACGATTTCATGGTTAGATTTAGGAACTGTTCTGACAGTGTAGTACTTTTTCTACGATTTGATGGTTAGATTTAGGAACTGTTCTGACAGTGTAGTACTTTTACCACGATTTGATGGTTAGATTTAGGAACTGTTCTGACAGTGTAGTACTTTTTCTATAATTTGATGGTTAGATTTAGGAACTGTTCTGACAGTGTAGTACTTTTTCTACGATTTGATGGTTAGATTTAGGAACTGTTCTGACAGTGTAAAACTTTTTCTATGATTTAACGGTTAGATGTAGGTACTGTTCTGACAGTGTAGTACTTTTACTACAATTTGATGGTTAGATTTAGGAAGTGTTCTGACAGTTTAGTACTTTTTCTACGATTTGATGGTTAGATTTAGGAATTGTTCTGACAGTGTAAAACTTTTTCTATGATTTGATGGTTAGATGTAGATACTGTTCTGACAGTGTAGTACTTTTTCCACTATTTGATGGTTAGATTTAGGAACTGTTCTGACAGTGTAGTACTTTTTCTACGATTTGATGGCTAAATTTAGGAACTGTTCTGACATTGTAGTACTTTTTCTACGATTTGAAGGTTAGATTTAGGAACTGTTCTGACAGTGTAGTACTTTTTCTACGATTTGATGGTTAGATTTAGAAACTGTTCTGACAGTGTAGTACTTTTACTACGATTTGATGGTTAGATTTAGGAACTGTTCTGACAGTGTAGTACTTTTTCTATGATTTGATTGTCAGATTTAGGAACTGTTCTGACAGTGTAGTACTTTTTCTATGATTTGATGGTTAGATTTAGGAACTGTTCTGACAGTGTAGTACTTTTTCTATGATTTGATGGTTAGATTTAGGAACTTTTCTGACAGTGTAGTACTTTTTTTATGATTTGATGGTTAGATTTAAGAACTGTTCTGACAGTGTAGTACTTTTTCTACGATTTGATGGTTAGATTTAGGAACTGTTCTGACAGTGTAGTACTTTTTCTATGATTTGATGGTTAGATTTAGGAACTTTCTGACAGTGTAGTACTTTTTCTACGATTTGATGGTTAGATTTAGGAACTGTTCTCAAAGTGTAAAACTTTTTCTATGATTTGATGGTTAGATTTAGGAACTGTTGTGACGATGTAGTACTTTTTCTACGATTTGATTGTTAGATTTAGGAACTGTGGTGACAGTGTACTACTTTTTCTATGATTTGATGGTTAGATTTAGGAACTGTTCTGACAGTGTAGTACTTTTTCTATGATTTGATGGTTAGATTTAGGAACTGTTCTGACAGTGTAATACTTTTTCTATGATTTGATGGTTAGATTTAGGAACTGTTCTGACAGTGTAGTACTTTTTCTACGATTTGATGGTTAGATTTAGGAACTGTTCTGACAGTGTAGTACTTTTACCATGATTTGATGGGTAGATTTAGGAACAGTTCGGAAAGTGTAGTACTTTTTCTACGATTTGATGATTAGATTTAGGAACTGCTCGGACAGTGTAGTACTTTTTCTACGATTTCATGGTTAGATTTAGGAACTGTTCTGACAGTGTAGTACTTTTTCTACGATTTGATGGTTAGATTTAGGAACTGTTCTGACAGTGTAGTACTTTTACCACGATTTGATGGTTAGATTTAGGAACTGTTCTGACAGTGTAGTACTTTTTCTATAATTTGATGGTTAGATTTAGGAACTGTTCTGACAGTGTAGTACTTTTTCTACGATTTGATGGTTAGATTTAGGAACTGTTCTGACAGTGTAAAACTTTTTCTATGATTTAACGGTTAGATGTAGGTACTGTTCTGACAGTGTAGTACTTTTACTACAATTTGATGGTTAGATTTAGGAAGTGTTCTGACAGTTTAGTACTTTTTCTACGATTTGATGGTTAGATTTAGGAATTGTTCTGACAGTGTAAAACTTTTTCTATGATTTGATGGTTAGATGTAGATACTGTTCTGACAGTGTAGTACTTTTTCCACTATTTGATGGTTAGATTTAGGAACTGTTCTGACAGTGTAGTACTTTTTCTACGATTTGATGGCTAAATTTAGGAACTGTTCTGACATTGTAGTACTTTTTCTACGATTTGAAGGTTAGATTTAGGAACTGTTCTGACAGTGTAGTACTTTTTCTACGATTTGATGGTTAGATTTAGAAACTGTTCTGACAGTGTAGTACTTTTACTACGATTTGATGGTTAGATTTAGGAACTGTTCTGACAGTGTAGTACTTTTTCTATGATTTGATTGTCAGATTTAGGAACTGTTCTGACAGTGTAGTACTTTTTCTATGATTTGATGGTTAGATTTAGGAACTGTTCTGACAGTGTAGTACTTTTTCTATGATTTGATGGTTAGATTTAGGAACTTTTCTGACAGTGTAGTACTTTTTTTATGATTTGATGGTTAGATTTAAGAACTGTTCTGACAGTGTAGTACTTTTTCTACGATTTGATGGTTAGATTTAGGAACTGTTCTGACAGTGTAGTACTTTTTCTATGATTTGATGGTTAGATTTAGGAACTTTCTGACAGTGTAGTACTTTTTCTACGATTTGATGGTTAGATTTAGGAACTGTTCTCAAAGTGTAAAACTTTTTCTATGATTTGATGGTTAGATTTAGGAACTGTTGTGACGATGTAGTACTTTTTCTACGATTTGATTGTTAGATTTAGGAACTGTGGTGACAGTGTACTACTTTTTCTATGATTTGATGGTTAGATTTAGGAACTGTTCTGACAGTGTAGTACTTTTTCTATGATTTGATGGTTAGATTTAGGAACTGTTCTGACAGTGTAATACTTTTTCTATGATTTGATGGTTAGATTTAGGAACTGTTCTGACAGTGTAGTACTTTTTCTACGATTTGATGGTTAGATTTAGGAACTGTTCTGACAGTGTAGTACTTTTTCTACGATTTTATGGTTAGATTTAGGAATTGTTCTGGCAGTGTAGTACTTTTTCCACGATTTGATGGTTAGATTTAGGAACTGTTCTCACAGTGTACTACTTTTTCTATGATTTGATGGTTAGATTTAGGAACTGTTCTGACAGTGTAGTACTTTTTGTACGATTTGATTGTTAGATTTAGGAACTGTTGTGACAGTGTAGTACTTTTTCTATGATTTGATGGTTAGATTTAGGAACTGTTCTGACAGTGTAGTACTTTTTCTATGATTTGATGGTTAGATTTAGGAACTGTTCTGAAAGTGTAGTACTTTTTCTACGATTTGATGGTTAGATTTAGGAACTGTTCTCAAAGTGTAAAACTTTTTCTATGATTCGATGGTTAGATTTAGGTACTGTTCTGACAGTGTAGTACTTTTTCTCTGATTTGATGGTTAGATTTAGGAACTGTTCTGAAAGTGTAGTACTTTTTCTACGATTTGATGGTTAGATTTAGGAACTGTTCTCAAAGTGTAAAACTTTTTCTATGATTTGATGGGTAGATTTAGGAACTGTTCTGAAAGTATAGTACTGTTTCTATGATTTGATTGTTAGATTTAGGAACTGTTCTAAAGGTGTACTACTTTTTCTATGATTTGATGGATAGATTTAGGAACTGTTCTGACAGTGCAGTACTTTTTCTACGATTTGATGCTTAGATGTAGGTACTGTTCTGACAGTGTAGTACTTTTTCTACGACTTGATGGTTAGATTTAAAAACTGTTCTGACAGTGTAGTACTTTTACCACGAATTGATGGTTAGATTTAGGAACTGTTCTGACAGTGTAATACTTTTTCTATGATTTGATGGTTAGATTTAGGAACTGTTCTGACAGTGTAGTACTTTTTCTACGATTTGATGCTTAGATGTAGGTACTGTTCTGACAGTGTAGTACCTTTTCTACGATTTGATGGTTAGCTTTAGGAACTGTTCTGACAGTGTAGTACTTTTTCCACGATTTGATGGTTAGATTTAAAAACTGTTCTGACAGTGTAGTAATTTTTCTACGATTTGATGGTTAGATTTAGGAACTGTTCTGACAGTGTAGTACTTTTTCTACGATTTGATGCTTAGATGTAGGTACTGTTCTGACAGTGTACTACTTTTTATACGATTTGATGGTTAGATTTAGGAACTGTTCTGACAGTGTAGTACTTTTACCACGATTTGATGGTTAGATTTAGGAACTGTTCTGACAGTGTAGTACTTTTTCTATGATTTGATTGTCAGATTTAGGAACTGTTCTGACAGTGTAGTACTTTTTCTATGATTTGATGGTTAGATTTAGGAACTGTTCTGACAGTGTAGTACATTTTCTATGATTTGATGGTTAGATTTAGGAACTTTTCTGACAGTGTAGTACTTTTTTTATGATTTGATGGTTAGATTTAAGAACTGTTCTGACAGTGTAGTACTTTTTCTACGATTTGATGGTTAGATTTAGGAACTGTTCTGACAGTGTAGTACTTTTTCTATGATTTGATGGTTAGATTTAGGAACTTTCTGACAGTGTAGTACTTTTTCTACGATTTGATGGTTAGATTTAGGAACTGTTCTCAAAGTGTAAAACTTTTTCTATGATTTGATGGTTAGATTTAGGAACTGTTGTGACGATGTAGTACTTTTTCTACGATTTGATGGTTAGATTTAGGAACTGTTCTTACAGTGTACTAACTTTTTCTATGATTTGATGGTTAGATTTAGGAACTGTTCTGACAGTGTAGTACTTTTTGTACGATTTGATTGTTAGATTTAGGAACTGTGGTGACAGTGTACTACTTTTTCTATGATTTGATGGTTAGATTTAGGAACTGTTCTGACAGTGTAGTACTTTTTCTATGATTTGATGGTTAGATTTAGGAACTGTTCTGACAGTGTAATACTTTTTCTATGATTTGATGGTTAGATTTAGGAACTGTTCTGACAGTGTAGTACTTTTTCTACGATTTGATGGTTAGATTTAGGAACTGTTCTGACAGTGTAGTACTTTTTCAACGATTTTATGGTTAGATTTAGGAATTGTTCTGGCAGTGTAGTACTTTTTCCACGATTTGATGGTTAGATTTAGGAACTGTTCTCAAAGTGTAAAACTTTTTCTATGATTTGATGGTTATATTTAGGAACTGTTGTGACGATGTAGTACTTTTTCTACGATTTGATGGTTAGATTTAGGAACTGTTCTCACAGTGTACTACTTTTTCTACGATTTGATGGTTAGATTTAGGAACTGTTCTGACAGTGTAGTACTTTTTGTACGATTTGATTGTTAGATTTCGGAACTGTTGTGACAGTGTAGTACTTTTTCTATGATTTGATGGTTAGATTTAGGAACTGTTCTGACAGTGTAGTACTTTTTCTATGATTTGATGGTTAGATTTAGGAACTGTTCTGAAAGTGTAGTACTTTTTCTACGATTTGATGGTTAGATTTAGGAACTGTTCTCAAAGTGTAAAACTTTTTCTATGATTCGATGGTTAGATTTAGGTACTGTTCTGACAGTGTAGTACTTTTTCTCTGATTTGATGGTTAGATTTAGGAACTGTTCTGAAAGTGTAGTACTTTTTCTACGATTTGATGGTTAGATTTAGGAACTGTTCTCAAAGTGTAAAACTTTTTCTATGATTTGATGGGTAGATTTAGGAACTGTTCTGAAAGTATAGTACTGTTTCTATGATTTGATTGTTAGATTTAGGAACTGTTCTAAAGGTGTACTACTTTTTCTATGATTTGATGGATAGATTTAGGAACTGTTCTGACAGTGCAGTACTTTTTCTACGATTTGATGCTTAGATGTAGGTACTGTTCTGACAGTGTAGTACTTTTTCTACGACTTGATGGTTAGATTTAAAAACTGTTCTGACAGTGTAGTACTTTTACCACGAATTGATGGTTAGATTTAGGAACTGTTCTGACAGTGTAGTACTTTTTCTATGATGTGATGGTTAGATTTAGGAACTGTTCTGACAGTGTAGTACTTTTTCTACGATTTGATGCTTAGATGTAGGTACTGTTCTGACAGTGTAGTACCTTTTCTACGATTTGATGGTTAGCTTTAGGAACTGTTCTGACAGTGTAGTACTTTTTCTACGATTTGATGGTTAGATTTAAAAACTGTTCTGACAGTGTAGTAATTTTTCTAGGATTTGATGGTTAGATTTAGGAACTGTTCTGACAGTGTAGTACTTTTTCTACGATTTGATGCTTAGATGTAGGTACTGTTCTGACAGTGTACTACTTTTTATACGATTTGATGGTTAGATTTAGGAACTGTTCTGACAGTGTAGTACTTTTACCACGATTTGATGGTTAGATTTAGGAACTGTTCTGACAGTGTAGTACTTTTTCTACGATTTGATGCTTAGATGACGGTACTGTTCTGACAGTGTACTACTCTTTCTACGATTTGATGGTTAGATTTAGGAACTGTTCTGACAGTGTAGTACTTTTACCACGATTTGATGGTTAGATTTAGGAACTGTTCTGACAGTGTAGTACTTTTTCTATGATTTGATGGTTAGATTTAGGAACTGTTCTGACAGTGTAGTACTTTATCTACAATTTTATGGTTAGATTTAGGAACTGTTCTGACAGTGTAGTACTTTTTCTACGATTTGATGGTTAGATTTAGGAACTGTTCTGACAGTGTAGCACTTTTTCTACGATTTGATGGTTAGATGTAGGTACTGTTCTGACAGTGTAGTACTTTTTCTATGATTTGATGGTTAGATTTAGGAACTGTTCTGACAGTGTAGTACTTTTACCATGATTTGATGGGTAGATTTAGGAACAGTTCGGAAAGTGTAGTACTTTTTCTACGATTTGATGATTAGATTTAGGAACTGTTCTGACAGTGTAGTACTTTTATTACGATTTCATGGTTAGATTTAGGAACTGTTCTGACAGTGTAGTACTTTTTCTACGATTTGATGGTTAGATATAGGAACTGTTCTGACAGTGTAGTACTTTTATCACGATTTGATTGTTAGATTTAGGAACTGTTCTGACAGTGTAGTACTTTTTCTATAATTTGATGGTTAGATTTAGGAACTGTTCTGACAGTGTAGTACTTTTTCTACGATTTGATGGTTAGATTTAGGAACTGTTCTGACAGTGTAAAACTTTTTCTATGATTTGACGGTTAGATGTAGGTACTGTTCTGACAGTGTAGTACTTTTACTACAATTTGATGGTTTGATTTAGGAAGCGTTCTGACAGTTTAGTACTTTTTCTACGATTTGATGGTTAGATTTAAGAACTGTTCTGACAGTGTAAAACTTTTTCTATGATTTGATGGTTAGATGTAGGTACTGTTCTGACAGTGTAGTACTTTTTCTACTATTTGATGGTTAGATTTAGGAACTGTTCTGACAGTGTAGTACTTTTTCTACGATTTGATGGCTAAATTTAGGAACTGTTCTGCCAGTGTAATACTTTTTCTACGATTTGAAGGTTAGATTTAGGAACTGTTCTGACAGTGTAGTACTTTTTCTACGATTTGATGGTTATATTTAGGAACTGTTCTGACAGTGTAGTACTTTTACTACGATTTGATGGTTAGATTTAGGAACTGTTCTGACAGTGTAGTACTTTTACCATGATTTGATGGGTAGATTTAGGAACAGTTCGGAAAGTGTAGTACTTTTTCTACGATTTGATGATTAGATTTAGGAACTGTTCTGACAGTGTAGTACTTTTACTATGATTTCATGGTTAGATTTAGGAACTTTTCTGACAGTGTAGTACTTTTTCTACGATTTGATGGTTAGATTTAGGAACTGTTCTGACAGTGTAGTACTTTTATCACGATTTGATGGTTAGATTTAGGAACTGTTCTGACAGTGTAGTACTTTTTCTATAATTTGATGGTTAGATTTAGGAACTGTTCTGACAGTGTAGTACTTTTTCTACGATTTGATGGTTAGATTTAGGAACTGTTCTGACAGTGTAAAACTTTTTCTATGATTTGACGGTTAGATGTAGGTACTGTTCTGACAGTGTAGTACTTTTACTACAATTTGATGGTTTGATTTAGGAAGCGTTCTGACAGTTTAGTACTTTTTCTACGATTTGATGGTTAGATTTAGGAACTGTTCTGACAGTGTAAAACTTTTTCTATGATTTGATGGTTAGATGTAGGTACTGTTCTGACAGTGTAGTACTTTTTCTACTATTTGAAGGTTAGATTTAGGAACTGTTCTGACAGTGTAGTACTTTTTCTACGATTTGATGGCTAAATTTAGGAACTGTTCTGCCAGTGTAATACTTTTTCTACGATTTGAAGGTTAGATTTAGGAACTGTTCTGACAGTGTAGTACTTTTTCTACGATTTGATGGTTAGATTTAGGAACTGTTCTGACAGTGTAGTACTTTTACTACGATTTGATGGTTAGATTTAGGAACTGTTCTGACAGTGTAGTACTTTTACCATGATTTGATGGGTAGATTTAGGAACAGTTCGGAAAGTGTAGTTCTTTTTCTACGATTTGATGATTAGATTTAGGAACTGTTCTGACAGTGTAGTACTTTTACTACGATTTGATGGTTAGATTTAGGAACTGTTCTGACAGTGTAGTACTTTTTTTACGATTTGATGGTTAGATTTAGGAACTGTTCTGACAGTGTAGTACTTTTATCACGATTTGATGGTTAGATTTAGGAACTGTTCTGACAGTGTAGTACTTTTTCTATTATTTGATGGTTAGATTTAGGAACTGTTCTGACAGTGTAGTACTTTTTCTACGATTTGATGGTTAGATTTAGGAACTGTTCTGACAGTGTAAAACTTTTTCTATGATTTGACGGTTAGATGTAGGTACTGTTCTGACAGTGTAGTACTTTTACTACAATTTGATGGTTTGATTTAGGAAGCGTTCTGACAGTTTAGTACTTTTTCTACGATTTGATGGTTAGATTTAGGAACTGTTCTGACAGTGTAAAACTTTTTCTATGATTTGATGGTTAGATGTAGGTACTGTTCTGACAGTGTAGTACTTTTTCTACTATTTGATGGTTAGATTTAGGAACTGTTCTGACAGTGTAGTACTTTTTCTACGATTTGATGGCTAAATTTAGGAACTGTTCTGCCAGTGTAATACTTTTTCTACGATTAGAAGGTTAGATTTAGGAACTGTTCTGACATTGTAGTACTTTTTCTACGATTTGATGGTTAGATTTAGGAACTGTTCTGACAGTGTAGTACTTTTACTACGATTTGATGGTTAGATTTAGGAATTGTTCTGACAGTGTAGTACTTTTTCCACGATTTGATGGGTAGATGTAGGTACTGTTCTGACAGTGTAGTACTTTTTCTACGATTTGATTGTCAGATTTAAGAACTGTTCTGACAGTGTAGTAATTTTTCTATGATTTGATGGTTAGATTTAGGAACTGTTCTCACAGTGTACTACTTTTTCTACGATTTGATGGTTAGATTTAGGAACTGTTCTGACAGTGTAGTACTTTTTGTACGATTTGATTGTTAGATTTAGGGACTGTTGTGACAGTGTAGTACTTTTTCTATGATTTGATGGTTAGATTTAGGAACTGTTCTGACAGTGTAGTACTTTTTCTATGATTTGATGGTTAGATTTAGGAACTGTTCTGACAGTATAGTACTTTTTCTATGATTTGACGGTTAGATTTAGGAACTGTTCTGAAAGTGTAGTACTTTTTCTACGATTTGATGGTTGGATTTAGGAACTGTTCTCAAAGTATAAAACTTTTTCTATGATTCGATGGTTAGATTTAGGTACTGTTCTGACAGTGTATTACTTTTTCTATGATTTGATTGCTAGATTTAGGAACTGTTGTGAAAGTGTAGTATTTTTTGTACGATTTGATGGTTAGATTTAGAAACTGTTCTGACAGTATAGTATTTTTTCTACGATTTCATGGGTAGATTTTGGAACTGTTGTGAAAGTAGAGTACTTTTTCTACGATTTGATGGTTAGATTTAGGAACTGTTCAGACAGTGTAATACTTTTTCTATGATTTGGTGGTTAGATTTAGGAACTCTTCTCACAGTGTGGTACTTTTTCTACGATTTGACGTTTAGATTTAGGAACTGTTCTGACAGTGTTATGCTTTTTCTACGATTTGATGGTTAGATTTAGGAACTGTTCTGACAGTGTACTACTTTTTCTACGATTTGATTGTCAGATTTAAGAACTGTTCTGACAGTGTAGTAATTTTTCTATGATTTGATGGTTAGATTTAGGAACTGTTCTCACAGTGTACTACTTTTTCTACGATTTGATGGTTAGATTTAGGAACTGTTCTGACAGTGTAGTACTTTTTGTACGATTTGATTGTTAGATTTAGGGACTGTTGTGACAGTGTAGTACTTTTTCTATGATTTGATGGTTAGATTTAGGAACTGTTCTGACAGTGTAGTACTTTTTCTATGATTTGATGGTTAGATTTAGGAACTGTTCTGACAGTATAGTACTTTTTCTATGATTTGACGGTTAGATTTAGGAACTGTTCTGAAAGTGTAGTACTTTTTCTACGATTTGATGGTTGGATTTAGGAACTGTTCTCAAAGTATAAAACTTTTTCTATGATTCGATGGTTAGATTTAGGTACTGTTCTGACAGTGTATTACTTTTTCTATGATTTGATTGCTAGATTTAGGAACTGTTGTGAAAGTGTAGTATTTTTTGTACGATTTGATGGTTAGATTTAGAAACTGTTCTGACAGTATAGTATTTTTTCTACGATTTCATGGGTAGATTTTGGAACTGTTGTGAAAGTAGAGTACTTTTTCTACGATTTGATGGTTAGATTTAGGAACTGTTCAGACAGTGTAATACTTTTTCTATGATTTGGTGGTTAGATTTAGGAACTCTTCTCACAGTGTGGTACTTTTTCTACGATTTGACGTTTAGATTTAGGAACTGTTCTGACAGTGTTATGCTTTTTCTACGATTTGATGGTTAGATTTAGGAACTGTGGTGACAGTGTAGTACTTTTTCTATGATTTGATGGTTAGACTTAGGAACTGTCCCGACAGTGTAGGACTTTTTCTACGATTTGATGGTTAGATTTAGGAGATATTCTGACAATATAGTACTTTTTCTATGATTTGATGGTTAGACGTAGGAACTGTTCTTACAATGTAGTACTTTTTCTATGATTTGATGGTTAGATGTAGGAACTGTTTTGACTGTGTAGTACTTTTTCTACGATTTGATGGCTAGATTTAGGAACTATTCACAAAGTGGAGTACTTTATCTACGATTTGATGGTTTGATTTAGGAACTGTTCTGACAATGTAGTCTTTTTTCTACGATTTGATTGTTAGATTTAGGAACTGTTCTGACAGTGTAGTACTTTTTCTATGATTTGATGGTTAGACGTAGGAACTGTTCTGACAGTGTAGTACTTTTTCTATGATTTGATGGTTAGATGTAGGAGCTGTTTTGACAGTGTAGTACTTTTTTTACGATTTGATGGCTAGAATTGGGAACTATTCTGAAAGTGTAGTACTTTATCTACGATTTGATGGTTTGAATTAGGAACTGTTCTGACCATGTAGTACCTTTTCTACGATTTGATTGCTAGATTTAGGAACTGTTCTGATAGTGTAGTACTTTTTCTACGATTTGATTGTTAGATTTAGGAACTGTTCTGACAGTGTAGTACTTTTTCTATGATTTGATGGTTAGACTTAGGAACTGTCCCGACAGTGTAGTATTTTTCAACGATTTGATGGTTAGATTTAGGAACTGTTCTGACAGTGTAGTACTTTTTCTACGACTTGATGGTAAGATTTAGGATTTGTTCTGACAGTGTAATACTTTTTCTACGATTTGATAGTTAGATTTAGGAACTGTTCTGACAGTGTAGTACTTTGTCTACGACTTGATGGTAAGATTTAGGATTTGTTCTGACAGTGTAATACTTTTTCTACGATTTGATGGTTAGATTTAGGAACTGTTCTGACAGTTTTCTCTCCCAATAATGCTGACCGATACGATATAGCTGGAATATTGTTGACAGTGGCGTTAAGCAAATAACCATAGCTATAGCCTTTGCGTTTCGCAGATATTTTCTTGTAACAGGTACCCGACATTCTAATTGGCCGCGGGAAGAGACGTGGAAAAAGCAAATGACGAATTTAATGAAATATATACGATATAACAAAAAATACAACAACAAAAAGAAAAAGAAATAAGAGAACGGAGATACCATCATCTTATCTATAGATGGCGTTCATATCCAATACTTCTCATCTGATGGCATCTTACTTATCTCTAAGAATCGATACATTTATATTACGTATTGCTGGATCAGAATATTATTTTACACTACTAATATTCGTACGAGACAGACTTCATATTGGGAATTCATAAGAAAAACGAAAACAATCTAGCCCTTTAATTTCACGTTCCGCTATATACATGATGTCCTTTCTCTAAGTAACTCTAAGCTTGGCTTAGCGGAGAAGCAATAAGTATCAATTTTTTAGACTTTGGTTTGACACGACAGGGACTCGAACCCATGATCTACTCATTCGAGGGAAGCACACCAACCATACCAACATCGATGGGAGTCTACGAAAAGCAAACAATCAAACTTGAAAGTAATAATATTTTATTAAGTAGAAACAGAAAGGTTAATTGTGAAAAAAACCAACATGTGTTTAATGGCTTATTTCTGTACATTTACATTTCAAATTAACATTGTACAATACATAATGAAACTGATACACATGCACATACAAATGTTTCAAACTGTGCACAAATTAATAAATATTAGAGACATTTCACCCAAGGATATAAACTTCCACCTCGCAAAGGGTAAGTGTGTTCTCAGAGCCGATCTGTCCAATTATTTGTAATCGTACATAGCGCCCTCGGCTCCCTTTCGTGCAAAAGACATATATCGTTTGCCCAGTATCCCCAGGTCCACCAAAGAAACCACACATTGTCGGAAATGTAAAGCCAATCTGACTAACTGTGACTTCAACATTGTACAGTCTTTCTCCTGTAAATAGGTTACGATATATATGTTTATTCAAACGAACATGGTATAATGAAATTTAGAAGTATAAGGCGCAGACATATGTATATAGTTCTTTTTCATTTTTACGTAGTTTTTTTTTCTTTCATCTTCCACTGACAAAATATCTTAACTATATATATATGAGTAAATTGCGAGTGCTTTATAAGAAACAGGAACTGCTTACCATTCGCGAGAACTTGGATTCACCAACGCTTTTTCATCGTTGTGGTGTGATTTGTGCTTTGTTTATCTTCGTAGTGTTTCTTGTGTATCCAATATTGCCTTTGTCTCTGGCTTGTCCATTCTTCATTTGTCTTTGTCTCTGGCTTGCCCATTCTTCATTTGTCTTTGTCTCTGGCTTGTCCATACTTCATTTGTCTTTGTCTCTGGCTTGTCCATACTTCATTTGCCTTTGTCTCTGGCTTGTCCATTCTTCATTTGTCTTTGTCTCTGGCTTGTCCATTCTTCATTTGTCTTTGTCTCTGGCTTGTCCATTCTTCATTTACCTTTGTCTCTGGCTTTTCCATTTTTCATTTGCCTTTGTCTCTGGCTTGTCCATTCTTCATTTGTCTTCGGTTTTCTTTAACGTTTATTAAACAAAATCACTACTAGGTATCTGCTGTTTTCATTTGAACTGGTTCCTTTTCATTCGTATGTTCTCTGGATTATCTATTCCAGTTTTTCCATTCGGTTTCTCTTTAACGTTTATTAAGCAAAATTAATACTTTTTTAAAAGTAGTTCTCTAATCCTTAGGTATCTACTGTTTCCGTTTGAACTGGTTCCTTTTCATTCCTATGTTCTTATGTCAATAAATAACATCTTATCAACCTCAGCTAGCTGTAAATAACAAAAGGCAATAATATGTCGCCATTTTAAAGCAACACACACCACGATTTGCCTGATGTATATTCCACGAAAACACGTGACCCAATTCGAACGTTACGTTGCATTGGGATGCCGATACGATCCTCTTTTGTTGATTCATATCTATCGCAGATTTAAAAGATAGACTTACATCTAGTTGTTGGTAGGAGGGCTCATGTTTTATTTACATTAGTTGTGCTTCTTTGTGTGTAGTGGTATCCAACACGTATTGTTGTGTTGTGGTTTTCTTATTTTGTCTGTATCTTGTGTACCCAGTGTTGCCGGTTTTTCTCGGTTTTCATAAAGATAAATGTCAGTAGTATTTTGTTTGTTTACATTGAAATTTACAGTTCGTACATGATCTAATTATTAAGTTATTATTAAAATTAAGGTTCTTCTCTTTCGGGCATTGGTGACCTTAGCCAAGTTTGGGATCATGTTTATGCTCTTTGTTTTTATTTTTTTAAAATAAAAATTAGATGTTTTTCCAGTCTTTTGACTCTCAGTATACCTGATGAAGGTTATTCTAAAAACACACCGTCTCCACTAATTTTGATATCTACGTCTTTTCGTGTTTACATAATCAAGATCTAACCTACTGCATCTTGTCTGTTATAAATAACTACTCGATCAATGTCGTAGGTATTTCCCAAATCTATTGATAGCCATGGTTTAACTTCATATTCTGTATGGGCACACTTTTCTGCCCCTGGAATGTTTAAAACTTGCCCATCAACAGCATAGCTACCACCATGATATATTGGAAGATTCCATAATGAACTCATTGTAACATTCTTAGACATGGCTACATTTATCTGATTATCAGGCCCTAAAATGAAAATTAATCTTGGCTTCAAAGATGATAAGCAATTGAATAATACCTTGAAGAAAAAAGTGTAAACATTGATGGTCACCAATTCCATCAATACCAGTAAAACGTACGACCCCCTCTCATCTCAACTCATCGAACGTAAAAAAACAAGAATGTGACGTTACAAATCTTGGTCCTGGTTTGGGAAGTTGGAAGTCTTGGGAATTTTGAATTTTTTTTACAGAAATTGATTTATATAAACACATACAGTTACTAGTATATAACATATGTTCTAAATATATGGTTTTATCTTTTTAGCATTTCTTTTATTTGTATATATAACACGTTTGCTTTATAGAGAAGTACGTTTTATTTCTAAAGGTCATGTAGGTGTCTTATGTTCATATACAATTTGTTCACGCCACGATATAGCTGAAATACTGCTAACGTACGCGTTCAACACCAATCAATCAATAAATAAATCAATCAATCAATCAATCAATCAATCAATCAATCATTCCAGCATTGGGGCCGGCACACAAATGTGGCGGGTATGATCCGGTTGATAGAATACCTTCCCTCTCATCTTGTATCTTTTTTCTAAGCGAGTGATTGTTTGGTCCAATAAGTTTCTAACTGTTCGGAATTCAGTCATATTTAAACATTCATATTCGTAAGTACAGAAGTAAGTATTAATAGCTACGTATTTGATACAAATTTTCTGTTTTAGAAATAGTGTGTTCACCTCAAATGCGATATATTGTCGATTAAGTCATGTCACACCAAAGACTATATATATATAAACATAGAATTTGTTTTTTCTCCGTCAGGCATACAGAATTCAGGAGAAAGGCCAAAGACTGGATGTCCAGGAACCACGATAATGTTGCCGAGTGTGACGACATTTTTCTACCCATTTTAGTGAATCACCTATAATAATTCAACTAAGTCTTTGGCAATGACACAGCGGAAAAAGGCAAAACTTATACCATAATACACAAATACACGACTGCTCAAAGTGGTGGGGATCAACTAGTTTTATGTGCCATAACTTTTGGTGATTCAAGCAAAGATGAAATACTGATTTTACGCCAAACGAACATTTTTATCTATATCATGGCGACAACAAGTTACACTCGATGCTATGATGATGATATCCTCTTTGTACTAAAAAAATATGCTTAATTGCATTTTGATAGTGCTAGCAAACTGACAAAACATTCCACGGGTAGATATGTTGCTGCAATCGGACCGGAAGCAGCAAATAACGACCTTATAAGCTTTGATTTTAACCTACCGAGGGCTCGAATCTACGATCTACAACACTCAACATGGGCACGCTCACCATTACACTACTGATGCAGCTTCGTACCCTCAAACAGATAGCATATTTACATTGCAGCGGTTGTCATGGATATAATATCATCAATACGATCTACAACACTCAACATGGGCACGCTCACCATTATACCACTGATGCAGCTTCGTACCCTCAAACAGATCGCATATTTACATTGCAACGGTTGTCATGGATATAATATCATCAATACGATCTACAACACTCAACATGAGCACGCTCACCATTATACCACTGATGCAGCTTCGTACCCTCAAACAGATCGCATATTTACATTGCAACGGTTGTCATGGATATAATATCATCAATACGATCTACAACACTCAACATGAGCACGCTCACCATTATACCACTGATGCAGCTTCATTGCTTTGAGTTGAAAGCTTCGTTTCGTTGATATAGGGAGGAATTGCTGACCATCATAATTTTAACATTCTCTTTATCATACGATGAGAACAAAAAATAAATAAAAGCTGTGGAAATTATATATAGACACATAATATACATACCCTCAAACAGATAGCATATCCATCCACTGTTCTGAGAACTTGGCGACACAAGATATAATATAGGTACATTGCAGCGGTTGTCATGGATATTGTAGCAGACAGCCGTACATTTTTCCTGCCTTATGCAGTGCAACACGCATTCAGTTATGCTGTCAACGCGTATTGTTGGTTCATGAGGCGGCACATACCCATATGTCTGTCTCGAAGAAAATAGATATGAGATGGACTGAACAGTATCAAATAATATCAAAAACGAACAATAGATATATATTATTTTGCTATAGCACACCATCGTAGAATTCTATCATCTGACAAAAAAAATTAAATCACCTTGTTTTATTGAGATAAGATAATGAATCGCTAATGTTTTCTAAATTGATATTTATGATTGGTTGCTAGTCTAGGGCTTTCTTGATTGTCAAGTATCGGCAGTTTGTTGCATAGTATGCATAACAACGATATCTTAAGAATCTTTGCATAATAAAAGATGTATGCTCTGAGTCACCACAAAAATGCACACAAGAGATCCGTAATGGCACGTGCTTTTTGCTTATAAGTGAATTATTTCATGCATAATACACTTGTTCCAAGACAGTCATCAAAATATGGTTGGCCTTATTAACCAAGCGTCGCCTTATATACGTCATACGTAAATAAACACAAATAATATTCATAAAACATTAACTCCAACAAAACAAACGGGAGTACAGAAGAACCAACCATTGTGTTTCAGTGGAAATCGTAGCGTACATCACAACATAGAACTAGAAAACCAGAAGAAATGTAAGTTGACAACACACAGAAGGAGAATCCCTCTAATATATGTAAAACCCGAGAGTGACCTCAGGTGCTCTGGAAGTGGAGTTCGTTCTAGCTCCACTAGCTGCACCCGTCGTGTTACTCTTGTTACAAACCCGGATTGTGATCACAAGAAATGGAAATTATCAGTTGTCATTGTGGCATAGACATTACAATCCTTTGTTCAGGAGCTTCCTTGTTAGCAGCAACCCTCCATGAAGAAAATTGAGATAGGGATTATAAGCTCTCTCATATCTTCATAGAGGATATCTGCCAACAAGGAAGATGCTTAACAAAGGTTTTCTAGTGGGTAAGTTGAAATCATCATGATATTGATAACCGTAACGGAATATATATTGTACAATGACAACTGATAACTTCCATTTATCGTCAGAAAAGTTGAAAGATACCAAATGGGTAATCATAATTCGTAATCGAAGAGGACATACAATATAATACAATGGACAAAAGGACAAACAACGATCTACAAAACATTTGACAGAAAACTAAAGATCGAGCAACACGAATCGCACTAAAAACCAGGAGTGGACACAGGTACTCTGGACGCATTGGCAATTCCTGATCCACACGTGACACCAGTCGTGTTATTCCTGTTGCAAACCCGGTGATAAGTCAAGAAAGAGGAAAGGAACGGATTGTGAAAATGGCGAACGTGCTTATTTGTGACACAGATTCTCCATTTAACATTACTGTGTAGATCAACAATATTTTAAAGTTTTACGAATACATCTTAGCAAACTTGATTTATTAAAGTGTAAACTTAAAATGATTGTACTTTCCAGTTTGTCCATTTTAAGGGTATTAGCAATTCCTGTTCCACACGTGACACCAGTCGTGTTATTCGATTTTAACCGTACCCGATGAAGTTTATTCCAGAAAGTGTAGTACTTTTTCTACGATTTGATGGTTAGATTTAGGAAATGTTCTGACAGTATAGTACTTTTTCTACGATTTGATGGTTAGATTTAGGAACTGTTCTGACAGTATAGTACTTTTTCTACGATTTGATGGTTAGATTTAGGAAATGTTCTGACAGTATAGTACTTTTACCACGATTTGATGGTTAGATTTAGGAACTGTTCTGACAGTGTAGTACTTTTTCTATGATTTGATGGATAGATTTAGGAACTGTTCTGAAAGTATAGTACTTTTTCTATGATTTGATGGTTAGATTTAGGAACTGTTCTGACAGTGTAGTACTTTTTCTATGATTTGATGGGTAAATTTAGGAACTGTTCTGACAGTGTAGTACTTTTTCTATGATTTGATGGGTAGATTTAGGAACTGTTCTGAAAGTATAGTACTTTTTCTATGATTTGATGGTTAGATTTAGGAACTGTTCTGACAGTGTACTACTTTTTCTATGATTTGATGGATAGATTTAGGAACTGTTCTGAAAGTATAGTATTTTTTCTATGATTTGATGGTTAGATTTAGGAACTTTTCTGACAGTGTAGTACTTTTTCTATGATTTGATGGGTAAATTTAGGAACTGTTCTGACAGTGTAGTACTTTTTCTATGATTTGATGGTTAGATTTAGGAACTGTTCTGACAGTGTAGTACTTTTTCTATGATTTGATGGGTAGATTTAGGAACTGTTCTGAAAGTATAGTACTTTTTCTATGATTTGATGGTTAGATTTAGGAACTGTTCTGACAGTGTAGTACTTTTTCTATGATTTGATGGGTAGATTTAGGAACTGTTCTGAAAGTGTAGTACTTTTTCTATGATTTGATGGTTAGATTTAGGAACTGTTCTGAAAGTGTACTACTTTTTCTATGATTTGATGGTTAGATTTAGGAACTGTTCTGAAAGTATAGTACTGTTTCTATGATTTGATTGTTAGATTTAGGATCTGTTCTAAAGGTGTACTACTTTTTCTATGATTTGATGGTTAGATTTAGGAACTGTTCTGACAGTGCAGTACTTTTTCTACGATTTGATGCTTAGATGTAGGTACTGTTCTGACAGTGTAGTACTTTTTCTACGACTTGATGGTTAGATTTAGGAACTGTTCTGACAGTGTAGTACTTTTTCTATGATTTGATGGTTAGATTTAGGAACTGTTCTGACAGTGTAGTACTTTTTCTACGATTTGATGCTTAGATGTAGGTACTGTTCTGACAGTGTAGTACTTTTTCTACGATTTCATGGTTAGATTTAGGAACTGTTCTAACAGTGTAGTACTTTTTCTGCGATTTGATGGTTAGATGTAGGTACTGTTCTGACAGTGTAGTACTTTTTCTAGGATTTGATGGTTAGATTTAGGAACTGTTCTGACAGTGTAGTATTTTTTCTACGATTTGATGCTTAGATGAAGGTACTGTTCTGACATTGTACTACTCTTTCTACGATATGATGGTTAGATTTAGGAACTGTTCTGACAGTGTAGTACTTTTACCACGATTTGATGGTTAGATTTAGGAACTGTTCTGACAGTGTAGTACTTTTCCTATGATCTGATGGTTAGATTTTGGAACTGTTCTGACAGTGTAGTACTTTTTCTACGATTTTATGGTTAGATTTAGGAACTGTTCTGACAGTGTAGTACTTTTTCTACGATTTGATGGTTAGATTTAGGAACTGTTCTGAAAGTGTAGTACTTTTTCTACGATTTGATGCTTAGATGTAGGTACTGTTCTGACAGTGTAGTACTTTTTCTACGATTTGATGGTTAGATTTAGGAACTGTTCTGACAGTGTAGTACTTTTACCACGATTTGATGGGTAGATTTAGGAACAGTTCGGAAAGTGTACTACTTTTTCTACGATTTGATGGTTAGATTTAGGAACTGTTCTGACAGTGTAATACTTTTACCACGATTTGATGGTTAGATTTAGGAACTGTTCTGACAGTGTAGTTCTTTTACCACGATTTGATGGGTAGATTTAGGAACATTTCTGAAAGTGTACTACTTTTTCAACGATTTGATGGTTAGATTTAGGAACTGTTCTGACAGTGTAGTACTTTTACCATGATTTGATGGGTAGATTTAGGAACAGTTCGGAAAGTGTAGTACTTTTTCTACGATTTGATGATTAGATTTAGGAACTGTTCGGACAGTGTAGTACTTTTTCTACGATTTCATGGTTAGATTTAGGAACTGTTCTGACAGTGTAGTACTTTTTCTATGATTTGATGGTTAGATTTAGGAACTGTTCTGACAGTGTAGTACTTTTACCACGATTTGATGGTTAGATTTAGGAACTGTTCTGACAGTGTAGTACTTTTTCTATAATTTGATGGTTAGATTTAGGAACTGTTCTGACAGTGTAGTACTTTTATCACGATTTGATGGTTAGATTTAGGAACTGTTCTGACAGTATAAAACTTTTTCTATGATTTAACGGTTAGATGTAGGTACTGTTCTGACAGTGTAGTACTTTTACTACAATTTGATGGTTAGATTTAGGAAGTGTTCTGACAGTTTAGTACTTTTTCTACGATTTGATGGTTAGATTTAGGAACTGTTCTGACAGTGTAAAACTTTTTCTATGATTTGATGGTTAGATGTAGATACTGTTCTGACAGTGTAGTACTTTTTCCACTATTTGATGGTTAGATTTAGGAACTGTTCTGAAAGTGTAGTACTTTTTCTACGATTTGATGGCTAAATTTAGGAACTGTTCTGACATTGTAGTACTTTTTCTACGATTTGAAGGTTAGATTTAGGAACTGTTCTGACAGTGTAGTACTTTTTCTACGATTTGATGGTTAGATTTAGGAACTGTTCTGACAGTGTAGTACTTTTACCACGATTTGATGGTTAGATTTAGGAACTGTTCTGACAGTGTAGTATTTTTTCTACGATTTGATGCTTAGATGAAGGTACTGTTCTGACATTGTACTACTCTTTCTACGATATGATGGTTAGATTTAGGAACTGTTCTGAAAGTATAGTACTGTTTCTATGATTTGATTGTTAGATTTAGGATCTGTTCTAAAGGTGTACTACTTTTTCTATGATTTGATGCTTAGATGTAGGTACTGTTCTGACAGTGTAGTACTTTTTCTACGATTTGATGCTTAGATGTAGGTACTGTTCTGACAGTGTAGTACTTTTTCTACGACTTGATGGTTAGATTTAGGAACTGTTCTGACAGTGTAGTACTTTTTCTACGATTTGATGGTTAGATTTAAAAACTGTTCTGACAGTGTAGTACTTTTACCACGATTTGATGGTCAGATTTAGGAACTGTTCTGACAGTGTAGTACTTTTTCTATGATTTGATGGTTAGATTTAGGAACTGTTCTGACAGTGTAGTACTTTTTCTACGATTTGATGCTTAGATGTAGGTACTGTTCTGACAGTGTAGTACTTTTTCTACGATTTCATGGTTAGATTTAGGAACTGTTCTAACAGTGTAGTACTTTTTCTGCGATTTGATGGTTAGATGTAGGTACTGTTCTGACAGTGTAGTACTTTTTCTAGGATTTGATGGTTAGATTTAGGAACTGTTCTGACAGTGTAGTACTTTTTCTACGATTTGATGCTTAGATGTAGGTACTGTTCTGACAGTGTACTACTTTTTCTATGATTTGATGGTTAGATTTAGGAACTGTTCTGAAAGTGTACTACTTTTTCTATGATTTGATGGTTAGATTTAGGAACTGTTCTGAAAGTATAGTACTGTTTCTATGATTTGATTGTTAGATTTAGGATCTGTTCTAAAGGTGTACTACTTTTTCTATGATTTGATGGTTAGATTTAGGAACTGTTCTGACAGTGCAGTACTTTTTCTACGATTTGATGCTTAGATGTAGGTACTGTTCTGACAGTGTAGTACTTTTTCTACGACTTGATGGTTAGATTTAGGAACTGTTCTGACAGTGTAGTACTTTTTCTATGATTTGATGGTTAGATTTAGGAACTGTTCTGACAGTGTAGTACTTTTTCTACGATTTGATGCTTAGATGTAGGTACTGTTCTGACAGTGTAGTACTTTTTCTATGATTTCATGGTTAGATTTAGGAACTGTTCTAACAGTGTAGTACTTTTTCTGCGATTTGATGGTTAGATGTAGGTACTGTTCTGACAGTGTAGTACTTTTTCTAGGATTTGATGGTTAGATTTAGGAACTGTTCTGACAGTGTAGTATTTTTTCTACGATTTGATGCTTAGATGAAGGTACTGTTCTGACATTGTACTACTCTTTCTACGATATGATGGTTAGATTTAGGAACTGTTCTGACAGTGTAGTACTTTTACCACGATTTGATGGTTAGATTTAGGAACTGTTCTGACAGTGTAGTACTTTTCCTATGATCTGATGGTTAGATTTTGGAACTGTTCTGACAGTGTAGTACTTTTTCTACGATTTTATGGTTAGATTTAGGAACTGTTCTGACAGTGTAGTACTTTTTCTACGATTTGATGGTTAGATTTAGGAACTGTTCTGAAAGTGTAGTACTTTTTCTACGATTTGATGCTTAGATGTAGGTACTGTTCTGACAGTGTAGTACTTTTTCTACGATTTGATGGTTAGATTTAGGAACTGTTCTGACAGTGTAGTACTTTTACCACGATTTGATGGGTAGATTTAGGAACAGTTCGGAAAGTGTACTACTTTTTCTACTATTTGATGGTTAGATTTAGGAACTGTTCTGACAGTGTAATACTTTTACCACGATTTGATGGTTAGATTTAGGAACTGTTCTGACAGTGTAGTTCTTTTACCACGATTTGATGGGTAGATTTAGGAACATTTCTGAAAGTGTACTACTTTTTCAACGATTTGATGGTTAGATTTAGGAACTGTTCTGACAGTGTAGTACTTTTACCATGATTTGATGGGTAGATTTAGGAACAGTTCGGAAAGTGTAGTACTTTTTCTACGATTTGATGATTAGATTTAGGAACTGTTCGGACAGTGTAGTACTTTTTCTACGATTTGATGCTTAGATGTAGGTACTGTTCTGACAGTGTACTACTTTTTATACGATTTGATGGTTAGATTTAGGAACTGTTCTGACAGTGTAGTACTTTTACCACGATTTGATGGTTAGATTTAGGAACTGTTCTGACAGTGTAGTACTTTTTCTATGATTTGATTGTCAGATTTAGGAACTGTTCTGACAGTGTAGTACTTTTTCTATGATTTGATGGTTAGATTTAGGAACTGTTCTGACAGTGTAGTACATTTTCTATGATTTGATGGTTAGATTTAGGAACTTTTCTGACAGTGTAGTACTTTTTTTATGATTTGATGGTTAGATTTAAGAACTGTTCTGACAGTGTAGTACTTTTTCTACGATTTGATGGTTAGATTTAGGAACTGTTCTGACAGTGTAGTACTTTTTCTATGATTTGATGGTTAGATTTAGGAACTTTCTGACAGTGTAGTACTTTTTCTACGATTTGATGGTTAGATTTAGGAACTGTTCTCAAAGTGTAAAACTTTTTCTATGATTTGATGGTTAGATTTAGGAACTGTTGTGACGATGTAGTACTTTTTCTACGATTTGATGGTTAGATTTAGGAACTGTTCTTACAGTGTACTAACTTTTTCTATGATTTGATGGTTAGATTTAGGAACTGTTCTGACAGTGTAGTACTTTTTGTACGATTTGATTGTTAGATTTAGGAACTGTGGTGACAGTGTACTACTTTTTCTATGATTTGATGGTTAGATTTAGGAACTGTTCTGACAGTGTAGTACTTTTTCTATGATTTGATGGTTAGATTTAGGAACTGTTCTGACAGTGTAATACTTTTTCTATGATTTGATGGTTAGATTTAGGAACTGTTCTGACAGTGTAGTACTTTTTCTACGATTTGATGGTTAGATTTAGGAACTGTTCTGACAGTGTAGTACTTTTTCAACGATTTTATGGTTAGATTTAGGAATTGTTCTGGCAGTGTAGTACTTTTTCCACGATTTGATGGTTAGATTTAGGAACTGTTCTCAAAGTGTAAAACTTTTTCTATGATTTGATGGTTATATTTAGGAACTGTTGTGACGATGTAGTACTTTTTCTACGATTTGATGGTTAGATTTAGGAACTGTTCTCACAGTGTACTACTTTTTCTACGATTTGATGGTTAGATTTAGGAACTGTTCTGACAGTGTAGTACTTTTTGTACGATTTGATTGTTAGATTTCGGAACTGTTGTGACAGTGTAGTACTTTTTCTATGATTTGATGGTTAGATTTAGGAACTGTTCTGACAGTGTAGTACTTTTTCTATGATTTGATGGTTAGATTTAGGAACTGTTCTGAAAGTGTAGTACTTTTTCTACGATTTGATGGTTAGATTTAGGAACTGTTCTCAAAGTGTAAAACTTTTTCTATGATTCGATGGTTAGATTTAGGTACTGTTCTGACAGTGTAGTACTTTTTCTCTGATTTGATGGTTAGATTTAGGAACTGTTCTGAAAGTGTAGTACTTTTTCTACGATTTGATGGTTAGATTTAGGAACTGTTCTCAAAGTGTAAAACTTTTTCTATGATTTGATGGGTAGATTTAGGAACTGTTCTGAAAGTATAGTACTGTTTCTATGATTTGATTGTTAGATTTAGGAACTGTTCTAAAGGTGTACTACTTTTTCTATGATTTGATGGATAGATTTAGGAACTGTTCTGACAGTGCAGTACTTTTTCTACGATTTGATGCTTAGATGTAGGTACTGTTCTGACAGTGTAGTACTTTTTCTACGACTTGATGGTTAGATTTAAAAACTGTTCTGACAGTGTAGTACTTTTACCACGAATTGATGGTTAGATTTAGGAACTGTTCTGACAGTGTAGTACTTTTTCTATGATGTGATGGTTAGATTTAGGAACTGTTCTGACAGTGTAGTACTTTTTCTACGATTTGATGCTTAGATGTAGGTACTGTTCTGACAGTGTAGTACCTTTTCTACGATTTGATGGTTAGCTTTAGGAACTGTTCTGACAGTGTAGTACTTTTTCTACGATTTGATGGTTAGATTTAAAAACTGTTCTGACAGTGTAGTAATTTTTCTAGGATTTGATGGTTAGATTTAGGAACTGTTCTGACAGTGTAGTACTTTTTCTACGATTTGATGCTTAGATGTAGGTACTGTTCTGACAGTGTACTACTTTTTATACGATTTGATGGTTAGATTTAGGAACTGTTCTGACAGTGTAGTACTTTTACCACGATTTGATGGTTAGATTTAGGAACTGTTCTGACAGTGTAGTACTTTTTCTACGATTTGATGCTTAGATGACGGTACTGTTCTGACAGTGTACTACTCTTTCTACGATTTGATGGTTAGATTTAGGAACTGTTCTGACAGTGTAGTACTTTTACCACGATTTGATGGTTAGATTTAGGAACTGTTCTGACAGTGTAGTACTTTTTCTATGATTTGATGGTTAGATTTAGGAACTGTTCTGACAGTGTAGTACTTTATCTACAATTTTATGGTTAGATTTAGGAACTGTTCTGACAGTGTAGTACTTTTTCTACGATTTGATGGTTAGATTTAGGAACTGTTCTGACAGTGTAGCACTTTTTCTACGATTTGATGGTTAGATGTAGGTACTGTTCTGACAGTGTAGTACTTTTTCTATGATTTGATGGTTAGATTTAGGAACTGTTCTGACAGTGTAGTACTTTTACCATGATTTGATGGGTAGATTTAGGAACAGTTCGGAAAGTGTAGTACTTTTTCTACGATTTGATGATTAGATTTAGGAACTGTTCTGACAGTGTAGTACTTTTATTACGATTTCATGGTTAGATTTAGGAACTGTTCTGACAGTGTAGTACTTTTTCTACGATTTGATGGTTAGATATAGGAACTGTTCTGACAGTGTAGTACTTTTTGTACGATTTGATTGTTAGATTTAGGAACTGTTCTGACAGTGTAGTACTTTTTCTATGATTTGATGGTTAGATTTAGGAACTGTTCTGACAGTGTAGTACTTTTTCTATGATTTGATGGTTAGATTTAGGAACTGTTCTGACAGTGTAATACTTTTTCTATGATTTGATGGTTAGATTTAGGAACTGTTCTGACAGTGTAGTACTTTTTCTACGATTTGATGGTTAGATTTAGGAACTGTTCTGACAGTGTAGTACTTTTTCAACGATTTTATGGTTAGATTTAGGAATTGTTCTGGCAGTGTAGTACTTTTTCCACGATTTGATGGTTAGATTTAGGAACTGTTCTCAAAGTGTAAAACTTTTTCTATGATTTGATGGTTATATTTAGGAACTGTTGTGACGATGTAGTACTTTTTCTACGATTTGATGGTTAGATTTAGGAACTGTTCTCACAGTGTACTACTTTTTCTACGATTTGATGGTTAGATTTAGGAACTGTTCTGACAGTGTAGTACTTTTTGTACGATTTGATTGTTAGATTTCGGAACTGTTGTGACAGTGTAGTACTTTTTCTATGATTTGATGGTTAGATTTAGGAACTGTTCTGACAGTGTAGTACTTTTTCTATGATTTGATGGTTAGATTTAGGAACTGTTCTGAAAGTGTAGTACTTTTTCTACGATTTGATGGTTAGATTTAGGAACTGTTCTCAAAGTGTAAAACTTTTTCTATGATTCGATGGTTAGATTTAGGTACTGTTCTGACAGTGTAGTACTTTTTCTCTGATTTGATGGTTAGATTTAGGAACTGTTCTGAAAGTGTAGTACTTTTTCTACGATTTGATGGTTAGATTTAGGAACTGTTCTCAAAGTGTAAAACTTTTTCTATGATTTGATGGGTAGATTTAGGAACTGTTCTGAAAGTATAGTACTGTTTCTATGATTTGATTGTTAGATTTAGGAACTGTTCTAAAGGTGTACTACTTTTTCTATGATTTGATGGATAGATTTAGGAACTGTTCTGACAGTGCAGTACTTTTTCTACGATTTGATGCTTAGATGTAGGTACTGTTCTGACAGTGTAGTACTTTTTCTACGACTTGATGGTTAGATTTAAAAACTGTTCTGACAGTGTAGTACTTTTACCACGAATTGATGGTTAGATTTAGGAACTGTTCTGACAGTGTAGTACTTTTTCTATGATGTGATGGTTAGATTTAGGAACTGTTCTGACAGTGTAGTACTTTTTCTACGATTTGATGCTTAGATGTAGGTACTGTTCTGACAGTGTAGTACCTTTTCTACGATTTGATGGTTAGCTTTAGGAACTGTTCTGACAGTGTAGTACTTTTTCTACGATTTGATGGTTAGATTTAAAAACTGTTCTGACAGTGTAGTAATTTTTCTAGGATTTGATGGTTAGATTTAGGAACTGTTCTGACAGTGTAGTACTTTTTCTACGATTTGATGCTTAGATGTAGGTACTGTTCTGACAGTGTACTACTTTTTATACGATTTGATGGTTAGATTTAGGAACTGTTCTGACAGTGTAGTACTTTTACCACGATTTGATGGTTAGATTTAGGAACTGTTCTGACAGTGTAGTACTTTTTCTACGATTTGATGCTTAGATGACGGTACTGTTCTGACAGTGTACTACTCTTTCTACGATTTGATGGTTAGATTTAGGAACTGTTCTGACAGTGTAGTACTTTTACCACGATTTGATGGTTAGATTTAGGAACTGTTCTGACAGTGTAGTACTTTTTCTATGATTTGATGGTTAGATTTAGGAACTGTTCTGACAGTGTAGTACTTTATCTACAATTTTATGGTTAGATTTAGGAACTGTTCTGACAGTGTAGTACTTTTTCTACGATTTGATGGTTAGATTTAGGAACTGTTCTGACAGTGTAGCACTTTTTCTACGATTTGATGGTTAGATGTAGGTACTGTTCTGACAGTGTAGTACTTTTTCTATGATTTGATGGTTAGATTTAGGAACTGTTCTGACAGTGTAGTACTTTTACCATGATTTGATGGGTAGATTTAGGAACAGTTCGGAAAGTGTAGTACTTTTTCTACGATTTGATGATTAGATTTAGGAACTGTTCTGACAGTGTAGTACTTTTATTACGATTTCATGGTTAGATTTAGGAACTGTTCTGACAGTGTAGTACTTTTTCTACGATTTGATGGTTAGATATAGGAACTGTTCTGACAGTGTAGTACTTTTATCACGATTTGATTGTTAGATTTAGGAACTGTTCTGACAGTGTAGTACTTTTTCTATAATTTGATGGTTAGATTTAGGAACTGTTCTGACAGTGTAGTACTTTTTCTACGATTTGATGGTTAGATTTAGGAACTGTTCTGACAGTGTAAAACTTTTTCTATGATTTGACGGTTAGATGTAGGTACTGTTCTGACAGTGTAGTACTTTTACTACAATTTGATGGTTTGATTTAGGAAGCGTTCTGACAGTTTAGTACTTTTTCTACGATTTGATGGTTAGATTTAAGAACTGTTCTGACAGTGTAAAACTTTTTCTATGATTTGATGGTTAGATGTAGGTACTGTTCTGACAGTGTAGTACTTTTTCTACTATTTGATGGTTAGATTTAGGAACTGTTCTGACAGTGTAGTACTTTTTCTACGATTTGATGGCTAAATTTAGGAACTGTTCTGCCAGTGTAATACTTTTTCTACGATTTGAAGGTTAGATTTAGGAACTGTTCTGACAGTGTAGTACTTTTTCTACGATTTGATGGTTATATTTAGGAACTGTTCTGACAGTGTAGTACTTTTACTACGATTTGATGGTTAGATTTAGGAACTGTTCTGACAGTGTAGTACTTTTACCATGATTTGATGGGTAGATTTAGGAACAGTTCGGAAAGTGTAGTACTTTTTCTACGATTTGATGATTAGATTTAGGAACTGTTCTGACAGTGTAGTACTTTTACTATGATTTCATGGTTAGATTTAGGAACTTTTCTGACAGTGTAGTACTTTTTCTACGATTTGATGGTTAGATTTAGGAACTGTTCTGACAGTGTAGTACTTTTATCACGATTTGATGGTTAGATTTAGGAACTGTTCTGACAGTGTAGTACTTTTTCTATAATTTGATGGTTAGATTTAGGAACTGTTCTGACAGTGTAGTACTTTTTCTACGATTTGATGGTTAGATTTAGGAACTGTTCTGACAGTGTAAAACTTTTTCTATGATTTGACGGTTAGATGTAGGTACTGTTCTGACAGTGTAGTACTTTTACTACAATTTGATGGTTTGATTTAGGAAGCGTTCTGACAGTTTAGTACTTTTTCTACGATTTGATGGTTAGATTTAGGAACTGTTCTGACAGTGTAAAACTTTTTCTATGATTTGATGGTTAGATGTAGGTACTGTTCTGACAGTGTAGTACTTTTTCTACTATTTGAAGGTTAGATTTAGGAACTGTTCTGACAGTGTAGTACTTTTTCTACGATTTGATGGCTAAATTTAGGAACTGTTCTGCCAGTGTAATACTTTTTCTACGATTTGAAGGTTAGATTTAGGAACTGTTCTGACAGTGTAGTACTTTTTCTACGATTTGATGGTTAGATTTAGGAACTGTTCTGACAGTGTAGTACTTTTACTACGATTTGATGGTTAGATTTAGGAACTGTTCTGACAGTGTAGTACTTTTACCATGATTTGATGGGTAGATTTAGGAACAGTTCGGAAAGTGTAGTTCTTTTTCTACGATTTGATGATTAGATTTAGGAACTGTTCTGACAGTGTAGTACTTTTACTACGATTTGATGGTTAGATTTAGGAACTGTTCTGACAGTGTAGTACTTTTTTTACGATTTGATGGTTAGATTTAGGAACTGTTCTGACAGTGTAGTACTTTTATCACGATTTGATGGTTAGATTTAGGAACTGTTCTGACAGTGTAGTACTTTTTCTATAATTTGATGGTTAGATTTAGGAACTGTTCTGACAGTGTAGTACTTTTTCTACGATTTGATGGTTAGATTTAGGAACTGTTCTGACAGTGTAAAACTTTTTCTATGATTTGACGGTTAGATGTAGGTACTGTTCTGACAGTGTAGTACTTTTACTACAATTTGATGGTTTGATTTAGGAAGCGTTCTGACAGTTTAGTACTTTTTCTACGATTTGATGGTTAGATTTAGGAACTGTTCTGACAGTGTAAAACTTTTTCTATGATTTGATGGTTAGATGTAGGTACTGTTCTGACAGTGTAGTACTTTTTCTACTATTTGATGGTTAGATTTAGGAACTGTTCTGACAGTGTAGTACTTTTTCTACGATTTGATGGCTAAATTTAGGAACTGTTCTGCCAGTGTAATACTTTTTCTACGATTAGAAGGTTAGATTTAGGAACTGTTCTGACATTGTAGTACTTTTTCTACGATTTGATGGTTAGATTTAGGAACTGTTCTGACAGTGTAGTACTTTTACTACGATTTGATGGTTAGATTTAGGAACTGTTCTGACAGTGTAGTACTTTTTCCACGATTTGATGGGTAGATGTAGGTACTGTTCTGACAGTGTAGTACTTTTTCTACGATTTGATTGTCAGATTTAAGAACTGTTCTGACAGTGTAGTAATTTTTCTATGATTTGATGGTTAGATTTAGGAACTGTTCTCACAGTGTACTACTTTTTCTACGATTTGATGGTTAGATTTAGGAACTGTTCTGACAGTGTAGTACTTTTTGTACGATTTGATTGTTAGATTTAGGGACTGTTGTGACAGTGTAGTACTTTTTCTATGATTTGATGGTTAGATTTAGGAACTGTTCTGACAGTGTAGTACTTTTTCTATGATTTGATGGTTAGATTTAGGAACTGTTCTGACAGTATAGTACTTTTTCTATGATTTGACGGTTAGATTTAGGAACTGTTCTGAAAGTGTAGTACTTTTTCTACGATTTGATGGTTGGATTTAGGAACTGTTCTCAAAGTATAAAACTTTTTCTATGATTCGATGGTTAGATTTAGGTACTGTTCTGACAGTGTATTACTTTTTCTATGATTTGATTGCTAGATTTAGGAACTGTTGTGAAAGTGTAGTATTTTTTGTACGATTTGATGGTTAGATTTAGAAACTGTTCTGACAGTATAGTATTTTTTCTACGATTTCATGGGTAGATTTTGGAACTGTTGTGAAAGTAGAGTACTTTTTCTACGATTTGATGGTTAGATTTAGGAACTGTTCAGACAGTGTAATACTTTTTCTATGATTTGGTGGTTAGATTTAGGAACTCTTCTCACAGTGTGGTACTTTTTCTACGATTTGACGTTTAGATTTAGGAACTGTTCTGACAGTGTTATGCTTTTTCTACGATTTGATGGTTAGATTTAGGAACTGTTCTGACAGTGTACTACTTTTTCTACGATTTGATTGTCAGATTTAAGAACTGTTCTGACAGTGTAGTAATTTTTCTATGATTTGATGGTTAGATTTAGGAACTGTTCTCACAGTGTACTACTTTTTCTACGATTTGATGGTTAGATTTAGGAACTGTTCTGACAGTGTAGTACTTTTTGTACGATTTGATTGTTAGATTTAGGGACTGTTGTGACAGTGTAGTACTTTTTCTATGATTTGATGGTTAGATTTAGGAACTGTTCTGACAGTGTAGTACTTTTTCTATGATTTGATGGTTAGATTTAGGAACTGTTCTGACAGTATAGTACTTTTTCTATGATTTGACGGTTAGATTTAGGAACTGTTCTGAAAGTGTAGTACTTTTTCTACGATTTGATGGTTGGATTTAGGAACTGTTCTCAAAGTATAAAACTTTTTCTATGATTCGATGGTTAGATTTAGGTACTGTTCTGACAGTGTATTACTTTTTCTATGATTTGATTGCTAGATTTAGGAACTGTTGTGAAAGTGTAGTATTTTTTGTACGATTTGATGGTTAGATTTAGAAACTGTTCTGACAGTATAGTATTTTTTCTACGATTTCATGGGTAGATTTTGGAACTGTTGTGAAAGTAGAGTACTTTTTCTACGATTTGATGGTTAGATTTAGGAACTGTTCAGACAGTGTAATACTTTTTCTATGATTTGGTGGTTAGATTTAGGAACTCTTCTCACAGTGTGGTACTTTTTCTACGATTTGACGTTTAGATTTAGGAACTGTTCTGACAGTGTTATGCTTTTTCTACGATTTGATGGTTAGATTTAGGAACTGTGGTGACAGTGTAGTACTTTTTCTATGATTTGATGGTTAGACTTAGGAACTGTCCCGACAGTGTAGGACTTTTTCTACGATTTGATGGTTAGATTTAGGAGATATTCTGACAATATAGTACTTTTTCTATGATTTGATGGTTAGACGTAGGAACTGTTCTTACAATGTAGTACTTTTTCTATGATTTGATGGTTAGATGTAGGAACTGTTTTGACTGTGTAGTACTTTTTCTACGATTTGATGGCTAGATTTAGGAACTATTCACAAAGTGGAGTACTTTATCTACGATTTGATGGTTTGATTTAGGAACTGTTCTGACAATGTAGTCTTTTTTCTACGATTTGATTGTTAGATTTAGGAACTGTTCTGACAGTGTAGTACTTTTTCTATGATTTGATGGTTAGATGTAGGAACTGTTCTGACAGTGTAGTACTTTTTCTATGATTTGATGGTTAGATGTAGGAGCTGTTTTGACAGTGTAGTACTTTTTTTACGATTTGATGGCTAGAATTGGGAACTATTCTGAAAGTGTAGTACTTTATCTACGATTTGATGGTTTGAATTAGGAACTGTTCTGACCATGTAGTACCTTTTCTACGATTTGATTGCTAGATTTAGGAACTGTTCTGATAGTGTAGTACTTTTTCTACGATTTGATTGTTAGATTTAGGAACTGTTCTGACAGTGTAGTACTTTTTCTATGATTTGATGGTTAGACTTAGGAACTGTCCCGACAGTGTAGTATTTTTCAACGATTTGATGGTTAGATTTAGGAACTGTTCTGACAGTGTAGTACTTTTTCTACGACTTGATGGTAAGATTTAGGATTTGTTCTGACAGTGTAATACTTTTTCTACGATTTGATAGTTAGATTTAGGAACTGTTCTGACAGTGTAGTACTTTGTCTACGACTTGATGGTAAGATTTAGGATTTGTTCTGACAGTGTAATACTTTTTCTACGATTTGATGGTTAGATTTAGGAACTGTTCTGACAGTTTTCTCTCCCAATAATGCTGACCGATACGATATAGCTGGAATATTGTTGACAGTGGCGTTAAGCAAATAACCATAGCTATAGCCTTTGCGTTTCGCAGATATTTTCTTGTAACAGGTACCCGACATTCTAATTGGCCGCGGGAAGAGACGTGGAAAAAGCAAATGACGAATTTAATGAAATATATACGATATAACAAAAAATACAACAACAAAAAGAAAAAGAAATAAGAGAACGGAGATACCATCATCTTATCTATAGATGGCGTTCATATCCAATACTTCTCATCTGATGGCATCTTACTTATCTCTAAGAATCGATACATTTATATTACGTATTGCTGGATCAGAATATTATTTTACACTACTAATATTCGTACGAGACAGACTTCATATTGGGAATTCATAAGAAAAACGAAAACAATCTAGCCCTTTAATTTCACGTTCCGCTATATACATGATGTCCTTTCTCTAAGTAACTCTAAGCTTGGCTTAGCGGAGAAGCAATAAGTATCAATTTTTTAGACTTTGGTTTGACACGACAGGGACTCGAACCCATGATCTACTCATTCGAGGGAAGCACACCAACCATACCAACATCGATGGGAGTCTACGAAAAGCAAACAATCAAACTTGAAAGTAATAATATTTTATTAAGTAGAAACAGAAAGGTTAATTGTGAAAAAAACCAACATGTGTTTAATGGCTTATTTCTGTACATTTACATTTCAAATTAACATTGTACAATACATAATGAAACTGATACACATGCACATACAAATGTTTCAAACTGTGCACAAATTAATAAATATTAGAGACATTTCACCCAAGGATATAAACTTCCACCTCGCAAAGGGTAAGTGTGTTCTCAGAGCCGATCTGTCCAATTATTTGTAATCGTACATAGCGCCCTCGGCTCCCTTTCGTGCAAAAGACATATATCGTTTGCCCAGTATCCCCAGGTCCACCAAAGAAACCACACATTGTCGGAAATGTAAAGCCAATCTGACTAACTGTGACTTCAACATTGTACAGTCTTTCTCCTGTAAATAGGTTACGATATATATGTTTATTCAAACGAACATGGTATAATGAAATTTAGAAGTATAAGGCGCAGACATATGTATATAGTTCTTTTTCATTTTTACGTAGTTTTTTTTTCTTTCATCTTCCACTGACAAAATATCTTAACTATATATATATGAGTAAATTGCGAGTGCTTTATAAGAAACAGGAACTGCTTACCATTCGCGAGAACTTGGATTCACCAACGCTTTTTCATCGTTGTGGTGTGATTTGTGCTTTGTTTATCTTCGTAGTGTTTCTTGTGTATCCAATATTGCCTTTGTCTCTGGCTTGTCCATTCTTCATTTGTCTTTGTCTCTGGCTTGCCCATTCTTCATTTGTCTTTGTCTCTGGCTTGTCCATACTTCATTTGTCTTTGTCTCTGGCTTGTCCATACTTCATTTGCCTTTGTCTCTGGCTTGTCCATTCTTCATTTGTCTTTGTCTCTGGCTTGTCCATTCTTCATTTGTCTTTGTCTCTGGCTTGTCCATTCTTCATTTACCTTTGTCTCTGGCTTTTCCATTTTTCATTTGCCTTTGTCTCTGGCTTGTCCATTCTTCATTTGTCTTCGGTTTTCTTTAACGTTTATTAAACAAAATCACTACTAGGTATCTGCTGTTTTCATTTGAACTGGTTCCTTTTCATTCGTATGTTCTCTGGATTATCTATTCCAGTTTTTCCATTCGGTTTCTCTTTAACGTTTATTAAGCAAAATTAATACTTTTTTAAAAGTAGTTCTCTAATCCTTAGGTATCTACTGTTTCCGTTTGAACTGGTTCCTTTTCATTCCTATGTTCTTATGTCAATAAATAACATCTTATCAACCTCAGCTAGCTGTAAATAACAAAAGGCAATAATATGTCGCCATTTTAAAGCAACACACACCACGATTTGCCTGATGTATATTCCACGAAAACACGTGACCCAATTCGAACGTTACGTTGCATTGGGATGCCGATACGATCCTCTTTTGTTGATTCATATCTATCGCAGATTTAAAAGATAGACTTACATCTAGTTGTTGGTAGGAGGGCTCATGTTTTATTTACATTAGTTGTGCTTCTTTGTGTGTAGTGGTATCCAACACGTATTGTTGTGTTGTGGTTTTCTTATTTTGTCTGTATCTTGTGTACCCAGTGTTGCCGGTTTTTCTCGGTTTTCATAAAGATAAATGTCAGTAGTATTTTGTTTGTTTACATTGAAATTTACAGTTCGTACATGATCTAATTATTAAGTTATTATTAAAATTAAGGTTCTTCTCTTTCGGGCATTGGTGACCTTAGCCAAGTTTGGGATCATGTTTATGCTCTTTGTTTTTATTTTTTTAAAATAAAAATTAGATGTTTTTCCAGTCTTTTGACTCTCAGTATACCTGATGAAGGTTATTCTAAAAACACACCGTCTCCACTAATTTTGATATCTACGTCTTTTCGTGTTTACATAATCAAGATCTAACCTACTGCATCTTGTCTGTTATAAATAACTACTCGATCAATGTCGTAGGTATTTCCCAAATCTATTGATAGCCATGGTTTAACTTCATATTCTGTATGGGCACACTTTTCTGCCCCTGGAATGTTTAAAACTTGCCCATCAACAGCATAGCTACCACCATGATATATTGGAAGATTCCATAATGAACTCATTGTAACATTCTTAGACATGGCTACATTTATCTGATTATCAGGCCCTAAAATGAAAATTAATCTTGGCTTCAAAGATGATAAGCAATTGAATAATACCTTGAAGAAAAAAGTGTAAACATTGATGGTCACCAATTCCATCAATACCAGTAAAACGTACGACCCCCTCTCATCTCAACTCATCGAACGTAAAAAAACAAGAATGTGACGTTACAAATCTTGGTCCTGGTTTGGGAAGTTGGAAGTCTTGGGAATTTTGAATTTTTTTTACAGAAATTGATTTATATAAACACATACAGTTACTAGTATATAACATATGTTCTAAATATATGGTTTTATCTTTTTAGCATTTCTTTTATTTGTATATATAACACGTTTGCTTTATAGAGAAGTACGTTTTATTTCTAAAGGTCATGTAGGTGTCTTATGTTCATATACAATTTGTTCACGCCACGATATAGCTGAAATACTGCTAACGTACGCGTTCAACACCAATCAATCAATAAATAAATCAATCAATCAATCAATCAATCAATCAATCAATCATTCCAGCATTGGGGCCGGCACACAAATGTGGCGGGTATGATCCGGTTGATAGAATACCTTCCCTCTCATCTTGTATCTTTTTTCTAAGCGAGTGATTGTTTGGTCCAATAAGTTTCTAACTGTTCGGAATTCAGTCATATTTAAACATTCATATTCGTAAGTACAGAAGTAAGTATTAATAGCTACGTATTTGATACAAATTTTCTGTTTTAGAAATAGTGTGTTCACCTCAAATGCGATATATTGTCGATTAAGTCATGTCACACCAAAGACTATATATATATAAACATAGAATTTGTTTTTTCTCCGTCAGGCATACAGAATTCAGGAGAAAGGCCAAAGACTGGATGTCCAGGAACCACGATAATGTTGCCGAGTGTGACGACATTTTTCTACCCATTTTAGTGAATCACCTATAATAATTCAACTAAGTCTTTGGCAATGACACAGCGGAAAAAGGCAAAACTTATACCATAATACACAAATACACGACTGCTCAAAGTGGTGGGGATCAACTAGTTTTATGTGCCATAACTTTTGGTGATTCAAGCAAAGATGAAATACTGATTTTACGCCAAACGAACATTTTTATCTATATCATGGCGACAACAAGTTACACTCGATGCTATGATGATGATATCCTCTTTGTACTAAAAAAATATGCTTAATTGCATTTTGATAGTGCTAGCAAACTGACAAAACATTCCACGGGTAGATATGTTGCTGCAATCGGACCGGAAGCAGCAAATAACGACCTTATAAGCTTTGATTTTAACCTACCGAGGGCTCGAATCTACGATCTACAACACTCAACATGGGCACGCTCACCATTACACTACTGATGCAGCTTCGTACCCTCAAACAGATAGCATATTTACATTGCAGCGGTTGTCATGGATATAATATCATCAATACGATCTACAACACTCAACATGGGCACGCTCACCATTATACCACTGATGCAGCTTCGTACCCTCAAACAGATCGCATATTTACATTGCAACGGTTGTCATGGATATAATATCATCAATACGATCTACAACACTCAACATGAGCACGCTCACCATTATACCACTGATGCAGCTTCGTACCCTCAAACAGATCGCATATTTACATTGCAACGGTTGTCATGGATATAATATCATCAATACGATCTACAACACTCAACATGAGCACGCTCACCATTATACCACTGATGCAGCTTCATTGCTTTGAGTTGAAAGCTTCGTTTCGTTGATATAGGGAGGAATTGCTGACCATCATAATTTTAACATTCTCTTTATCATACGATGAGAACAAAAAATAAATAAAAGCTGTGGAAATTATATATAGACACATAATATACATACCCTCAAACAGATAGCATATCCATCCACTGTTCTGAGAACTTGGCGACACAAGATATAATATAGGTACATTGCAGCGGTTGTCATGGATATTGTAGCAGACAGCCGTACATTTTTCCTGCCTTATGCAGTGCAACACGCATTCAGTTATGCTGTCAACGCGTATTGTTGGTTCATGAGGCGGCACATACCCATATGTCTGTCTCGAAGAAAATAGATATGAGATGGACTGAACAGTATCAAATAATATCAAAAACGAACAATAGATATATATTATTTTGCTATAGCACACCATCGTAGAATTCTATCATCTGACAAAAAAAATTAAATCACCTTGTTTTATTGAGATAAGATAATGAATCGCTAATGTTTTCTAAATTGATATTTATGATTGGTTGCTAGTCTAGGGCTTTCTTGATTGTCAAGTATCGGCAGTTTGTTGCATAGTATGCATAACAACGATATCTTAAGAATCTTTGCATAATAAAAGATGTATGCTCTGAGTCACCACAAAAATGCACACAAGAGATCCGTAATGGCACGTGCTTTTTGCTTATAAGTGAATTATTTCATGCATAATACACTTGTTCCAAGACAGTCATCAAAATATGGTTGGCCTTATTAACCAAGCGTCGCCTTATATACGTCATACGTAAATAAACACAAATAATATTCATAAAACATTAACTCCAACAAAACAAACGGGAGTACAGAAGAACCAACCATTGTGTTTCAGTGGAAATCGTAGCGTACATCACAACATAGAACTAGAAAACCAGAAGAAATGTAAGTTGACAACACACAGAAGGAGAATCCCTCTAATATATGTAAAACCCGAGAGTGACCTCAGGTGCTCTGGAAGTGGAGTTCGTTCTAGCTCCACTAGCTGCACCCGTCGTGTTACTCTTGTTACAAACCCGGATTGTGATCACAAGAAATGGAAATTATCAGTTGTCATTGTGGCATAGACATTACAATCCTTTGTTCAGGAGCTTCCTTGTTAGCAGCAACCCTCCATGAAGAAAATTGAGATAGGGATTATAAGCTCTCTCATATCTTCATAGAGGATATCTGCCAACAAGGAAGATGCTTAACAAAGGTTTTCTAGTGGGTAAGTTGAAATCATCATGATATTGATAACCGTAACGGAATATATATTGTACAATGACAACTGATAACTTCCATTTATCGTCAGAAAAGTTGAAAGATACCAAATGGGTAATCATAATTCGTAATCGAAGAGGACATACAATATAATACAATGGACAAAAGGACAAACAACGATCTACAAAACATTTGACAGAAAACTAAAGATCGAGCAACACGAATCGCACTAAAAACCAGGAGTGGACACAGGTACTCTGGACGCATTGGCAATTCCTGATCCACACGTGACACCAGTCGTGTTATTCCTGTTGCAAACCCGGTGATAAGTCAAGAAAGAGGAAAGGAACGGATTGTGAAAATGGCGAACGTGCTTATTTGTGACACAGATTCTCCATTTAACATTACTGTGTAGATCAACAATATTTTAAAGTTTTACGAATACATCTTAGCAAACTTGATTTATTAAAGTGTAAACTTAAAATGATTGTACTTTCCAGTTTGTCCATTTTAAGGGTATTAGCAATTCCTGTTCCACACGTGACACCAGTCGTGTTATTCGATTTTAACCGTACCCGATGAAGTTTATTCCAGAAAGTGTAGTACTTTTTCTACGATTTGATGGTTAGATTTAGGAAATGTTCTGACAGTATAGTACTTTTTCTACGATTTGATGGTTAGATTTAGGAACTGTTCTGACAGTATAGTACTTTTTCTACGATTTGATGGTTAGATTTAGGAAATGTTCTGACAGTATAGTACTTTTACCACGATTTGATGGTTAGATTTAGGAACTGTTCTGACAGTGTAGTACTTTTTCTATGATTTGATGGATAGATTTAGGAACTGTTCTGAAAGTATAGTACTTTTTCTATGATTTGATGGTTAGATTTAGGAACTGTTCTGACAGTGTAGTACTTTTTCTATGATTTGATGGGTAAATTTAGGAACTGTTCTGACAGTGTAGTACTTTTTCTATGATTTGATGGGTAGATTTAGGAACTGTTCTGAAAGTATAGTACTTTTTCTATGATTTGATGGTTAGATTTAGGAACTGTTCTGACAGTGTACTACTTTTTCTATGATTTGATGGATAGATTTAGGAACTGTTCTGAAAGTATAGTATTTTTTCTATGATTTGATGGTTAGATTTAGGAACTTTTCTGACAGTGTAGTACTTTTTCTATGATTTGATGGGTAAATTTAGGAACTGTTCTGACAGTGTAGTACTTTTTCTATGATTTGATGGTTAGATTTAGGAACTGTTCTGACAGTGTAGTACTTTTTCTATGATTTGATGGGTAGATTTAGGAACTGTTCTGAAAGTATAGTACTTTTTCTATGATTTGATGGTTAGATTTAGGAACTGTTCTGACAGTGTAGTACTTTTTCTATGATTTGATGGGTAGATTTAGGAACTGTTCTGAAAGTGTAGTACTTTTTCTATGATTTGATGGTTAGATTTAGGAACTGTTCTGAAAGTGTACTACTTTTTCTATGATTTGATGGTTAGATTTAGGAACTGTTCTGAAAGTATAGTACTGTTTCTATGATTTGATTGTTAGATTTAGGATCTGTTCTAAAGGTGTACTACTTTTTCTATGATTTGATGGTTAGATTTAGGAACTGTTCTGACAGTGCAGTACTTTTTCTACGATTTGATGCTTAGATGTAGGTACTGTTCTGACAGTGTAGTACTTTTTCTACGACTTGATGGTTAGATTTAGGAACTGTTCTGACAGTGTAGTACTTTTTCTATGATTTGATGGTTAGATTTAGGAACTGTTCTGACAGTGTAGTACTTTTTCTACGATTTGATGCTTAGATGTAGGTACTGTTCTGACAGTGTAGTACTTTTTCTACGATTTCATGGTTAGATTTAGGAACTGTTCTAACAGTGTAGTACTTTTTCTGCGATTTGATGGTTAGATGTAGGTACTGTTCTGACAGTGTAGTACTTTTTCTAGGATTTGATGGTTAGATTTAGGAACTGTTCTGACAGTGTAGTATTTTTTCTACGATTTGATGCTTAGATGAAGGTACTGTTCTGACATTGTACTACTCTTTCTACGATATGATGGTTAGATTTAGGAACTGTTCTGACAGTGTAGTACTTTTACCACGATTTGATGGTTAGATTTAGGAACTGTTCTGACAGTGTAGTACTTTTCCTATGATCTGATGGTTAGATTTTGGAACTGTTCTGACAGTGTAGTACTTTTTCTACGATTTTATGGTTAGATTTAGGAACTGTTCTGACAGTGTAGTACTTTTTCTACGATTTGATGGTTAGATTTAGGAACTGTTCTGAAAGTGTAGTACTTTTTCTACGATTTGATGCTTAGATGTAGGTACTGTTCTGACAGTGTAGTACTTTTTCTACGATTTGATGGTTAGATTTAGGAACTGTTCTGACAGTGTAGTACTTTTACCACGATTTGATGGGTAGATTTAGGAACAGTTCGGAAAGTGTACTACTTTTTCTACGATTTGATGGTTAGATTTAGGAACTGTTCTGACAGTGTAATACTTTTACCACGATTTGATGGTTAGATTTAGGAACTGTTCTGACAGTGTAGTTCTTTTACCACGATTTGATGGGTAGATTTAGGAACATTTCTGAAAGTGTACTACTTTTTCAACGATTTGATGGTTAGATTTAGGAACTGTTCTGACAGTGTAGTACTTTTACCATGATTTGATGGGTAGATTTAGGAACAGTTCGGAAAGTGTAGTACTTTTTCTACGATTTGATGATTAGATTTAGGAACTGTTCGGACAGTGTAGTACTTTTTCTACGATTTCATGGTTAGATTTAGGAACTGTTCTGACAGTGTAGTACTTTTTCTATGATTTGATGGTTAGATTTAGGAACTGTTCTGACAGTGTAGTACTTTTACCACGATTTGATGGTTAGATTTAGGAACTGTTCTGACAGTGTAGTACTTTTTCTATAATTTGATGGTTAGATTTAGGAACTGTTCTGACAGTGTAGTACTTTTATCACGATTTGATGGTTAGATTTAGGAACTGTTCTGACAGTATAAAACTTTTTCTATGATTTAACGGTTAGATGTAGGTACTGTTCTGACAGTGTAGTACTTTTACTACAATTTGATGGTTAGATTTAGGAAGTGTTCTGACAGTTTAGTACTTTTTCTACGATTTGATGGTTAGATTTAGGAACTGTTCTGACAGTGTAAAACTTTTTCTATGATTTGATGGTTAGATGTAGATACTGTTCTGACAGTGTAGTACTTTTTCCACTATTTGATGGTTAGATTTAGGAACTGTTCTGAAAGTGTAGTACTTTTTCTACGATTTGATGGCTAAATTTAGGAACTGTTCTGACATTGTAGTACTTTTTCTACGATTTGAAGGTTAGATTTAGGAACTGTTCTGACAGTGTAGTACTTTTTCTACGATTTGATGGTTAGATTTAGGAACTGTTCTGACAGTGTAGTACTTTTACCACGATTTGATGGTTAGATTTAGGAACTGTTCTGACAGTGTAGTATTTTTTCTACGATTTGATGCTTAGATGAAGGTACTGTTCTGACATTGTACTACTCTTTCTACGATATGATGGTTAGATTTAGGAACTGTTCTGAAAGTATAGTACTGTTTCTATGATTTGATTGTTAGATTTAGGATCTGTTCTAAAGGTGTACTACTTTTTCTATGATTTGATGCTTAGATGTAGGTACTGTTCTGACAGTGTAGTACTTTTTCTACGATTTGATGCTTAGATGTAGGTACTGTTCTGACAGTGTAGTACTTTTTCTACGACTTGATGGTTAGATTTAGGAACTGTTCTGACAGTGTAGTACTTTTTCTACGATTTGATGGTTAGATTTAAAAACTGTTCTGACAGTGTAGTACTTTTACCACGATTTGATGGTCAGATTTAGGAACTGTTCTGACAGTGTAGTACTTTTTCTATGATTTGATGGTTAGATTTAGGAACTGTTCTGACAGTGTAGTACTTTTTCTACGATTTGATGCTTAGATGTAGGTACTGTTCTGACAGTGTAGTACTTTTTCTACGATTTCATGGTTAGATTTAGGAACTGTTCTAACAGTGTAGTACTTTTTCTGCGATTTGATGGTTAGATGTAGGTACTGTTCTGACAGTGTAGTACTTTTTCTAGGATTTGATGGTTAGATTTAGGAACTGTTCTGACAGTGTAGTACTTTTTCTACGATTTGATGCTTAGATGTAGGTACTGTTCTGACAGTGTACTACTTTTTCTATGATTTGATGGTTAGATTTAGGAACTGTTCTGAAAGTGTACTACTTTTTCTATGATTTGATGGTTAGATTTAGGAACTGTTCTGAAAGTATAGTACTGTTTCTATGATTTGATTGTTAGATTTAGGATCTGTTCTAAAGGTGTACTACTTTTTCTATGATTTGATGGTTAGATTTAGGAACTGTTCTGACAGTGCAGTACTTTTTCTACGATTTGATGCTTAGATGTAGGTACTGTTCTGACAGTGTAGTACTTTTTCTACGACTTGATGGTTAGATTTAGGAACTGTTCTGACAGTGTAGTACTTTTTCTATGATTTGATGGTTAGATTTAGGAACTGTTCTGACAGTGTAGTACTTTTTCTACGATTTGATGCTTAGATGTAGGTACTGTTCTGACAGTGTAGTACTTTTTCTATGATTTCATGGTTAGATTTAGGAACTGTTCTAACAGTGTAGTACTTTTTCTGCGATTTGATGGTTAGATGTAGGTACTGTTCTGACAGTGTAGTACTTTTTCTAGGATTTGATGGTTAGATTTAGGAACTGTTCTGACAGTGTAGTATTTTTTCTACGATTTGATGCTTAGATGAAGGTACTGTTCTGACATTGTACTACTCTTTCTACGATATGATGGTTAGATTTAGGAACTGTTCTGACAGTGTAGTACTTTTACCACGATTTGATGGTTAGATTTAGGAACTGTTCTGACAGTGTAGTACTTTTCCTATGATCTGATGGTTAGATTTTGGAACTGTTCTGACAGTGTAGTACTTTTTCTACGATTTTATGGTTAGATTTAGGAACTGTTCTGACAGTGTAGTACTTTTTCTACGATTTGATGGTTAGATTTAGGAACTGTTCTGAAAGTGTAGTACTTTTTCTACGATTTGATGCTTAGATGTAGGTACTGTTCTGACAGTGTAGTACTTTTTCTACGATTTGATGGTTAGATTTAGGAACTGTTCTGACAGTGTAGTACTTTTACCACGATTTGATGGGTAGATTTAGGAACAGTTCGGAAAGTGTACTACTTTTTCTACTATTTGATGGTTAGATTTAGGAACTGTTCTGACAGTGTAATACTTTTACCACGATTTGATGGTTAGATTTAGGAACTGTTCTGACAGTGTAGTTCTTTTACCACGATTTGATGGGTAGATTTAGGAACATTTCTGAAAGTGTACTACTTTTTCAACGATTTGATGGTTAGATTTAGGAACTGTTCTGACAGTGTAGTACTTTTACCATGATTTGATGGGTAGATTTAGGAACAGTTCGGAAAGTGTAGTACTTTTTCTACGATTTGATGATTAGATTTAGGAACTGTTCGGACAGTGTAGTACTTTTTCTACGATTTGATGGTTAGATTTAGGAACTGTTCTGACAGTGTAGTACTTTTTCTATGATTTGATGGTTAGATTTAGGAACTGTTCTGACAGTGTAGTACTTTTACCACGATTTGATGGTTAGATTTAGGAACTGTTCTGACAGTGTAGTACTTTTTCTATAATTTGATGGTTAGATTTAGGAACTGTTCTGACAGTGTAGTACTTTTATCACGATTTGATGGTTAGATTTAGGAACTGTTCTGACAGTATAAAACTTTTTCTATGATTTAACGGTTAGATGTAGGTACTGTTCTGACAGTGTAGTACTTTTACTACAATTTGATGGTTAGATTTAGGAAGTGTTCTGACAGTTTAGTACTTTTTCTACGATTTGATGGTTAGATTTAGGAACTGTTCTGACAGTGTAAAACTTTTTCTATGATTTGATGGTTAGATGTAGATACTGTTCTGACAGTGTAGTACTTTTTCCACTATTTGATGGTTAGATTTAGGAACTGTTCTGAAAGTGTAGTACTTTTTCTACGATTTGATGGCTAAATTTAGGAACTGTTCTGACATTGTAGTACTTTTTCTACGATTTGAAGGTTAGATTTAGGAACTGTTCTGACAGTGTAGTACTTTTTCTACGATTTGATGGTTAGATTTAGGAACTGTTCTGACAGTGTAGTACTTTTACCACGATTTGATGGTTAGATTTAGGAACTGTTCTGACAGTGTAGTATTTTTTCTACGATTTGATGCTTAGATGAAGGTACTGTTCTGACATTGTACTACTCTTTCTACGATATGATGGTTAGATTTAGGAACTGTTCTGAAAGTATAGTACTGTTTCTATGATTTGATTGTTAGATTTAGGATCTGTTCTAAAGGTGTACTACTTTTTCTATGATTTGATGCTTAGATGTAGGTACTGTTCTGACAGTGTAGTACTTTTTCTACGATTTGATGCTTAGATGTAGGTACTGTTCTGACAGTGTAGTACTTTTTCTACGACTTGATGGTTAGATTTAGGAACTGTTCTGACAGTGTAGTACTTTTTCTACGATTTGATGGTTAGATTTAAAAACTGTTCTGACAGTGTAGTACTTTTACCACGATTTGATGGTCAGATTTAGGAACTGTTCTGACAGTGTAGTACTTTTTCTATGATTTGATGCTTAGATGTAGGTACTGTTCTGACAGTGTAGTACTTTTTCTACGATTTCATGGTTAGATTTAGGAACTGTTCTAACAGTGTAGTACTTTTTCTGCGATTTGATGGTTAGATGTAGGTACTGTTCTGACAGTGTAGTACTTTTTCTAGGATTTGATGGTTAGATTTAGGAACTGTTCTGACAGTGTAGTACTTTTTCTACGATTTGATGCTTAGATGTAGGTACTGTTCTGACAGTGTACTACTTTTTCTACGATTTGATGGTTAGATTTAGGAACTGTTCTGACAGTGTAGTACTTTTACCACGATTTGATGGTTAGATTTAGGAACTGTTCTGACAGTGTAGTATTTTTTCTACGATTTGATGCTTAGATGAAGGTACTGTTCTGACATTGTACTACTCTTTCTACGATAAAGGTAATAACAAAATTACCGAACTCCGAACAATCTTACAAAGGGAAAGTCAAAACTCATAATTATATAAACAGACAAAATCAGTCAACAACCGGAAAACTGTGAAAACCGTAATGACCCTGACTTGGTACAGGCATTTCTAAAGAAATGGTGGGTTGAATCAGATTTTAAGGCGCCAAACCTCCCGCTCTCATTACGGTTCAAAGGTTCCGGCTGTCACTGTAACAGTATTTAAATACAGGAACAAAATAGGTAAACTAGTTGTCAAAGCAGTACCATATTCGGTGACGTAAATGTCAAAAATACTTTTACGTCACACATGGTTAGATTTAGGAACTGTTCTGACAGTGTAGTACTTTTACCACGATTTGATGGTTAGATTTAGGAACTGTTCTGACAGTGTAGTACTTTTTCTAGGATTTGATGGTTAGATTTTGGAACTGTTCTGACAGTGTAGTACTTTTTCTACGATTTTATGGTTAGATTTAGGAACTGTTCTGACAGTGTAGTACTTTTTCTACGATTTGATGGTTAGATTTAGGAACTGTTCTGAAAGTGTAGTACTTTTTCTACGATTTGATGCTTATATGTAGGTACTGTTCTGACAGTGTAGTACTTTTTCTACGATTTGATGGTTAGATTTAGGAACTGTTCTGACAGTGTAGTACTTTTACCACGATTTGATGGGTAGATTTAGGAACAGTTCGGAAAGTGTAGTACTTTTTCTACGATTTGATGGTTAGGTTTAGGAACTGTTCTGACAGTGTAATACTTTTACCACGATTTGATGGTTAGATTTAGGAACTGTTCTGACAGTGTAGTTCTTTTACCACGATTTGATGGGTAGATTTAGGAACATTTCTGAAAGTGTACTACTTTTTCAACGATTTGATGGTTAGATTTAGGAACTGTTCTGACAGTGTAGTACTTTTACCATGATTTGATGGGTAGATTTAGGAACAGTTCGGAAAGTGTAGTACTTTTTCTACGATTTGATGATTAGATTTAGGAACTGTTCGGACAGTGTAGTACTTTTTCTACGATTTCATGGTTAGATTTAGGAACTGTTCTGACAGTGTAGTACTTTTTCTATGATTTGATGGTTAGATTTAGGAACTGTTCTGACAGTGTAGTACTTTTACCACGATTTGATGGTTAGATTTAAGAACTGTTCTGACAGTGTAGTACTTTTTCTATGATTTGATGGTTAGATTTAGGAACTGTTCTGACAGTGTAGTACTTTATCTACAATATTATGGTTAGATTTAGGAACTGTTCTGACAGTGTAGTACTTTTTCTACGATTTGATGGTTAGATTTAGGAACTGTTCTGACAGTGTAGTACTTTTTCTACGATTTCATGGTTAGATGTAGGTACTGTTCTGACAGTGTAGTACTTTTTCTATGATTTGACGGTTAGATTTAGGAACTGTTCTGACAGTGTACTACTTTTACCACGATTTGATGGGTGGATTTAGGAACAGTTCGGAAAGTGTACTACTTTTTCTACGATTTGATGGTTAGATTTAGGAACTGTTCTGACAGTGTAATACTTTTACGACGATTTGATGGTTAGATTTAGGAACTGTTCTGACAGTGTAGTTCTTTTACCACGATTTGATGGGTAGATTTAGGAACATTTCTGAAAGTGAACTACTTTTTCAACGATTTGATGGTTAGATTTAGAAACTGTTCTGACAGTGTAGTACTTTTACTATGATTTGATGGGTAGATTTAGGAACAGTTCGGAAAGTGTAGTACTTTTTCTACGATTTGATGATTAGATTTAGGAACTGTTCTGACAGTGTTGTACATTTACTACGATTTCATGGTTAGATTTAGGAACTGTTCTGACAGTGTAGTACTTTTTCTACGATTTGATGGTTAGATTTAGGAACTGTTCTGACAGTGCAGTACTTTTTCTACGATTTGATGCTTAGATGTAGGTACTGTTCTGACAGTGTAGTACTTTTTCTACGACTTGATGGTTAGATTTAAAAACTGTTCTGACAGTGTAGTACTTTTACCACAAATTGATGGTTAGATTTAGGAACTGTTCTGACAGTGTAGTACTTTTTCTATGATTTGATGGTTAGATTTAGGAACTGTTCTGACAGTGTAGTACTTTTTCTACGATTTGATGCTTAGATGTAGGTACTGTTCTGACAGTGTAGTACCTTTTCTACGATTTGATGGTTAGCTTTAGGAACTGTTCTGACAGTGTAGTACTTTTTCTACGATTTGATGGTTAGATTTAAAAACTGTTCTGACAGTGTAGTAATTTTTCTAGGATTTGATGGTTAGATTTAGGAACTGTTCTGACAGTGTAGTACTTTTTCTACGATTTGATGCTTTGATGGAGGTACTGTTCTGACAGTGTACTACTTTTTATACGATTTGATGGTTAGATTTAGGAACTGTTCTGACAGTGTAGTACTTTTACCACGATTTGATGGTTAGATTTAGGAACTGTTCTGACAGTGTATTACTTTTTCTAAGATTTGATGCTTAGATGAAGGTACTGTTCTGACAGTGTACTACTCTTTCTACGATTTGATGGTTATATTTAGGAACTGTTATGACAGTGTAGTTCTTTTACCACGATTTGATGGTTAGATTTAAGAACTGTTCTGACAGTGTAGTACTTTTTCTACGATTTGATGGTTAGATTTAGGAACTGTTCTGACAGTGTAGTACTTTTTCTACGATTTGATGGTTAGATGTAGGTACTGTTCTGACAGTGTAGTACTTTTTCTATGATTTGACGGTTAGATTTAGGAACTGTTCTGACAGTGTACTACTTTTACCACGATTTGATGGGTAGATTTAGGAACAGTTCGGAAAGTGTACTACTTTTTCTACGATTTGATGGTTAGATTTAGGAACTGTTCGGACAGTGTAATACTTTTACGACGATTTGATGGTTAGATTTAGGAACTGTTCTGACAGTGTAGTTCTTTTACCACGATTTGATGGGTAGATTTAGGAACATTTCTGAAAGTGAACTACTTTTTCAACGATTTGATGGTTAGATTTAGGAACTGTTCTGACAGTGTAGTACTTTTACCATGATTTGATGGGTAGATTTAGGAACAGTTCGGAAAGTGTAGTACTTTTTCTACGATTTGATGATTAGATTTAGGAACTGTTCTGACAGTGTAGTACTTTTACTACGATTACATGGTTAGATTTAGGAACTGTTCTGACAGTGTAGTACTTTTTCTACGATTTGATGGTTAGATTTAGGAACTGTTCTGACAGTGTAGTACTTTTATCACGATTTGATGGTTAGATTTAGGAACTGTTCTGACAGTGTAGTACTTTTTCTATAATTTGATGGTTAGATTTAGGAACTGTTCTGACAGTGTAGTACTTTTATCACGATTTGATGGTTAGATTTAGGAACTGTTCTGACAGTGTAGTACTTTTTCTATAATTTGATGGTTAGATTTAGGAACTGTTCTGACAGTGTAGTACTTTTATCACGATTTGATGGTTAGATTTAGGAACTGTTCTGACAGTGTAGTACTTTTTCTATAATTTGATGGTTAGATTTAGGAACTGTTCTGACAGTGTAGTACTTTTTCTACGATTTGATGGTTAGATTTTGGAACTGTTCTGACAGTGTAAAACTTTTTCTATGATTTGACGGTTAGATGTAGGTACTGTTCTGACAGTGTAGTACTTTTACTACAATTTGATGGTTTGATTTAGGAAGCGTTCTGACAGTTTAGTACTTATTCTATGATTTGATGGTTAGATTTAGGAACTGTTCTGACAGTGTAAAACTTTTTCTATGATTTGATGGTTAGATGTAGGTACTGTTCTGACAGTGTAGTACTTTTTCTACTATTTGATGGTTAGATTTAGGAACTGTTCTGACAGTGTAGTACTTTTTCTACGATTTGATGGCTAAATTTAGGAACTGTTCTGCCAGTGTAATACTTTTTCTACGATTTGAAGGTTAGATTTAGGAACTGTTCTGACAGTGTAGTACTTTTTCTACGATTTGATGGTTAGATTTAGGAACTGTTCTGACAGTGTAGTACTTTTACTACGATTTGATGGTTAGATTTAGGAACTGTTCTGACAGTGTAGTACTTTTACCATGATTTGATGGGTAGATTTAGGAACTGTTCTGACAGTGTAGTACTTTTTCTACGATTTGATGGTTAGATTTAGGAACTGTTCTGACAGTGTAGTACTTTTTCTACGATTTGATGGTTAGATTTAGGAACTGTTCTGAAACTGTAGTACTTTTTCTACGATTTGATGCTTAGATGTAGGTACTGTTCTGACAGTGTACTACTTTTTCTACGATTTGATGGTTAGGTTTAGGAACTGTTCTGACAGTGTAATACTTTTACCACGATTTGATGGTTAGATTTAGGAACTGTTCTGACAGTGTAGTTCTTTTACCACGATTTGATGGGTAGATTTAGGAACATTTCTGAAAGTGTACTACTTTTTCAACGATTTGATGGTTAGATTTAGGAACTGTTCTGACAGTGTAGTACTTTTACCATGATTTGATGGGTAGATTTAGGAACAGTTCGGAAAGTGTAGTACTTTTTCTACGATTTGATGATTAGATTTAGGAACTGTTCGGACAGTGTAGTACTTTTTCTACGATTTCATGGTTAGATTTAGGAACTGTTCTGACAGTGTAGTACTTTTTCTATGATTTGATGGTTAGATTTAGGAACTGTTCTGACAGTGTAGTACTTTTACCACGATTTGATGGTTAGATTAAAGAACTGTTCTGACAGTGTAGTACTTTTTCTATGATTTGATGGTTAGATTTAGGAACTGTTCTGACAGTGTAGTACTTTATCTACAATATTATGGTTAGATTTAGGAACTGTTCTGACAGTGTAGTACTTTTTCTATAATTTGATGGTTAGATTTAGGAACTGTTCTGACAGTGTAGTACTTTTATCACGATTTGATGGTTAGATTTAGGAACTGTTCTGACAGTGTAGTACTTTTTCTATAATTTGATGGTTAGATTTAGGAACTGTTCTGACAGTGTAGTACTTTTTCTACGATTTGATGGTTAGATTTTGGAACTGTTCTGACAGTGTAAAACTTTTTCTATGATTTGACGGTTAGATGTAGGTACTGTTCTGACAGTGTAGTACTTTTACTACAATTTGATGGTTTGATTTAGGAAGCGTTCTGACAGTTTAGTACTTATTCTATGATTTGATGGTTAGATTTAGGAACTGTTCTGACAGTGTAAAACTTTTTCTATGATTTGATGGTTAGATGTAGGTACTGTTCTGACAGTGTAGTACTTTTTCTACTATTTGATGGTTAGATTTAGGAACTGTTCTGACAGTGTAGTACTTTTTCTACGATTTGATGGCTAAATTTAGGAACTGTTCTGCCAGTGTAATACTTTTTCTACGATTTGAAGGTTAGATTTAGGAACTGTTCTGACAGTGTAGTACTTTTTCTACGATTTGATGGTTAGATTTAGGAACTGTTCTGACAGTGTAGTACTTTTACTACGATTTGATGGTTAGATTTAGGAACTGTTCTGACAGTGTAGTACTTTTACCATGATTTGATGGGTAGATTTAGGAACTGTTCTGACAGTGTAGTACTTTTTCTACGATTTGATGGTTAGATTTAGGAACTGTTCTGACAGTGTAGTACTTTTTCTACGATTTGATGGTTAGATTTAGGAACTGTTCTGAAACTGTAGTACTTTTTCTACGATTTGATGCTTAGATGTAGGTACTGTTCTGACAGTGTACTACTTTTTCTACGATTTGATGGTTAGGTTTAGGAACTGTTCTGACAGTGTAATACTTTTACCACGATTTGATGGTTAGATTTAGGAACTGTTCTGACAGTGTAGTTCTTTTACCACGATTTGATGGGTAGATTTAGGAACATTTCTGAAAGTGTACTACTTTTTCAACGATTTGATGGTTAGATTTAGGAACTGTTCTGACAGTGTAGTACTTTTACCATGATTTGATGGGTAGATTTAGGAACAGTTCGGAAAGTGTAGTACTTTTTCTACGATTTGATGATTAGATTTAGGAACTGTTCGGACAGTGTAGTACTTTTTCTACGATTTCATGGTTAGATTTAGGAACTGTTCTGACAGTGTAGTACTTTTTCTATGATTTGATGGTTAGATTTAGGAACTGTTCTGACAGTGTAGTACTTTTACCACGATTTGATGGTTAGATTAAAGAACTGTTCTGACAGTGTAGTACTTTTTCTATGATTTGATGGTTAGATTTAGGAACTGTTCTGACAGTGTAGTACTTTATCTACAATATTATGGTTAGATTTAGGAACTGTTCTGACAGTGTAGTACTTTTTCTACGATTTGATGGTTAGATTTAGGAACTGTTCTGACAGTGTAGTACTTTTTCTACGATTTCATGGTTAGATGTAGGTACTGTTCTGACAGTGTAGTACTTTTTCTATGATTTGACGGTTAGATTTAGGAACTGTTCTGACAGTGTACTACTTTTACCACGATTTGATGGGTGGATTTAGGAACAGTTCGGAAAGTGTACTACTTTTTCTACGATTTGATGGTTAGATTTAGGAACTGTTCTGACAGTGTAATACTTTTACGACGATTTGATGGTTAGATTTAGGAACTGTTCTGACAGTGTAGTTCTTTTACCACGATTTGATGGGTAGATTTAGGAACATTTCTGAAAGTGAACTACTTTTTCAACGATTTGATGGTTAGATTTAGAAACTGTTCTGACAGTGTAGTACTTTTACCATGATTTGATGGGTAGATTTAGGAACAGTTCGGAAAGTGTAGTACTTTTTCTACGATTTGATGATTAGATTTAGGAACTGTTCTGACAGTGTAGTACTTTTACTACGAATTCATGGTTAGATTTAGGAACTGTTCTGACAGTGTAGTACTTTTTCTACGATTTGATGGTTAGATTTAGGAACTGTTCTGACAGTGCAGTACTTTTTCTACGATTTGATGCTTAGATGTAGGTACTGTTCTGACAGTGTAGTACTTTTTCTACGACTTGATGGTTAGATTTAAAAACTGTTCTGACAGTGTAGTAGTTTTACCACGAATTGATGGTTTAATTTAGGAACTGTTCTGACAGTGTAGTACTTTTTCTATGATTTGATGGTTAGATTTAGGAACTGTTCTGACAGTGTAGTACTTTTTCTACGATTTGATGCTTAGATGTAGGTACTGTTCTGACAGTGTAGTACCTTTTCTACGATTTGATGGTTAGCTTTAGGAACTGTTCTGACAGTGTAGTACTTTTTCTACGATTTGATGGTTAGATTTAAAAACTGTTCTGACAGTGTAGTAATTTTTCTAGGATTTGATGGTTAGATTTAGGAACTGTTCTGACAGTGTAGTACTTTTTCTACGATTTGATGCTTTGATGTAGGTACTGTTCTGACAGTGTACTACTTTTTATACGATTTGATGGTTAGATTTAGGAACTGTTCTGACAGTGTAGTACTTTTTCTACGATTTGATGGTTAGATTTAGGAACTGTTCTGACAGTGTATTACTTTTTCTACGATTTGATGCTTAGATGAAGGTACTGTTCTGACAGTGTACTACTCTTTCTACGATTTGATGGTTAGATTTAGGAACTGTTCTGACAGTGTAGTACTTTTACCACGATTTGATGGTTAGATTTAAGAACTGTTCTGACAGTGTAGTACTTTTTCTACGATTTGATGGTTAGATGTAGGAACTGTTCTGACAGTGTAGTACTTTTTCTACGATTTGATGGTTAGATGTAGGTACTGTTCTGACAGTGTAGTACTTTTTCTATGATTTGACGGTTAGATTTAGGAACTGTTCTGACAGTGTACTACTTTTACCACGATTTGATGGGTAGATTTAGGAACAGTTCGGAAAGTGAACTACTTTTTCAACGATTTGATGGTTAGATTTAGGAACTGTTCTGACAGTGTAGTACTTTTACCATGATTTGATGGGTAGATTTAGGAACAGTTCGGAAAGTGTAGTACTTTTTCTACGATTTGATGATTAGATTTAGGAACTGTTCTGACAGTGTAGTACTTTTACTACGATTACATGGTTAGATTTAGGAACTGTTCTGACAGTGTAGTACTTTTTCTACGATTTGATGGTTAGATTTAGGAACATTTCTGACAGTGTAGTACTTTTATCACGATTTGATGGTTAGATTTAGGAACTGTTCTGACAGTGTAGTACTTTTTCTATAATTTGATGGTTAGATTTAGGAACTGTTCTGACAGTGTAGTACTTTTTCTACGATTTGATGGTTAGATTTAGGAACTGTTCTGACAGTGTAGTACTTTTATCACGATTTAATGGTTAGATTTAGGAACTGTTCTGACAGTGTAGTACTTTTTCTATAATTTGATGGTTAGATTTAGGAACTGTTCTGACAGTGTAGTACTTTTATCACGATTTGATGGTTAGATTTAGGAACTGTTCTGACAGTGTAGTACTTTTTCTATAATTTGATGGTTAGATTTAGGAACTGTTCTGACAGTGTAGTACTTTTTCTACGATTTGATGGTTAGATTTAGGAACTGTTCTGACAGTGTTAAACTTTTTCTATGATTTCACGGTTAGATGTAGGTACTGTTCTGACAGTGTAGTACTTTTACTACAATTTGATGGTTTGATTTAGGAAGCGTTCTGACAGTTTAGTACTTATTCTACGATTTGATGGTTAGATTTAGGAACTGTTCTGACAGTGTAAAACTTTTTCTATGATTTGATGGTTAGATGTAGGTACTGTTCTGACAGTGTAGTACTTTTTCTACTATTTGATGGTTAGATTTAGGAACTGTTCTGACAGTGTAGTACTTTTTCTACGATTTGATGGCTAAATTTAGGAACTGTTCTGCCAGTGTAATACTTTTTCTACGATTTGAAGGTTAGATTTAGGAACTGTTCTGACAGTGTAGTACTTTTTCTACGATTTGATGGTTAGATTTAGGAACTGTTCTGACAGTGTAGTACTTTTACTACGATTTGATGGTTAGATTTAGGAACTGTTCTGACAGTGTAGTACTTTTACCATGATTTGATGGGTAGATTTAGGAACTGTTCTGACAGTGTAGTACTTTTTCTACGATTTGATGGTTAGATTTAGGAACTGTTCTGACAGTGTAGTACTTTTATCACGATTTGATGGTTAGATTTAGGAACTGTTCTGACAGTGTACTACTTTTTCTATAATTTAATGGTTAGATTTAGGAACTGTTCTGACAGTGTAGTACTTTTTCTACGATTTGATGGTTAGATTTAGGAACTGTTCTGACAGTGTAAAACTTTTTCTATGATTTGACGGTTAGATGTAGGTACTGTTCTGACAGTGTAGTACTTTTACTACAATTTGATGGTTTGATTTAGGAAGCGTTCTGACAGTTTAGTACTTTTTCTACGATTTGATGGTTAGATTTAGGAACTGTTCTGACAGTGTAAAACTTTTTCTATGATTTGACGGTTAGATGTAGGTACTGTTTTGACAGTGTAGTACTTTTACTACAATTTGATGGTTTGATTTAGGAAGCGTTCTGACAGTGTAGTACTTTTATCACGATTTGATGGTTAGATTTAGGAACTGTTCTGACAGTGTAGTACTTTTCTATAATTTGATGGTTAGATTTAGGAACTGTTCTGACAGTGTAGTACTTTTTCTATAATTTGATGGTTAGATTTAGGAACTGTTCTGACAGTGTAGTACTTTTATCACGATTTGATGGTTAGATTTAGGAACTGTTCTGACAGTGTAGTACTTTTTCTATAATTTGATGGTTAGATTTAGGAACTGTTCTGACAGTGTAGTACTTTTATCACGATTTGATGGTTAGATTTAGGAACTGTTCTGACAGTGTAGTACTTTTTCTATAATTTGATGGTTAGATTTAGGAACTGTTCTGACAGTGTAGTACTTTTTCTACGATTTGATGGTTAGATTTAGGAACTGTTCTGACAGTGTTAAACTTTTTCTATGATTTCACGGTTAGATGTAGGTACTGTTCTGACAGTGTAGTACTTTTACTACAATTTGATGGTTTGATTTAGGAAGCGTTCTGACAGTTTAGTACTTATTCTACGATTTGATGGTTAGATTTAGGAACTGTTCTGACAGTGTAAAACTTTTTCTATGATTTGATGGTTAGATGTAGGTACTGTTCTGACAGTGTAGTACTTTTTCTACTATTTGATGGTTAGATTTAGGAACTGTTCTGACAGTGTAGTACTTTTTCTACGATTTGATGGCTAAATTTAGGAACTGTTCTGCCAGTGTAATACTTTTTCTACGATTTGAAGGTTAGATTTAGGAACTGTTCTGACAGTGTAGTACTTTTTCTACGATTTGATGGTTAGATTTAGGAACTGTTCTGACAGTGTAGTACTTTTACTACGATTTGATGGTTAGATTTAGGAACTGTTCTGACAGTGTAGTACTTTTACCATGATTTGATGGGTAGATTTAGGAACTGTTCTGACAGTGTAGTACTTTTTCTACGATTTGATGGTTAGATTTAGGAACTGTTCTGACAGTGTAGTACTTTTATCACGATTTGATGGTTAGATTTAGGAACTGTTCTGACAGTGTACTACTTTTTCTATAATTTGATGGTTAGATTTAGGAACTGTTCTGACAGTGTAGTACTTTTTCTACGATTTGATGGTTAGATTTAGGAACTGTTCTGACAGTGTAAAACTTTTTCTATGATTTGACGGTTAGATGTAGGTACTGTTCTGACAGTGTAGTACTTTTACTACAATTTGATGGTTTGATTTAGGAAGCGTTCTGACAGTTTAGTACTTTTTCTACGATTTGATGGTTAGATTTAGGAACTGTTCTGACAGTGTAATACTTTTTCTACGATTTGATGGCTAAATTTAGGAACTGTTCTGCAAGTGTAATACTTTTTCTACGATTTGATGGTTAGATTTAGGAACTGTTCTGACAGTGTAGTACTTTTTCTACGATTTGATGGTTAGATTTAGGAACTGTTCTGACAGTGTAGTACTTTTACTACGATTTGATGGTTAGATTTAGGAACTGTTCTGACAGTGTAGTACTTTTACCACGATTTGATGGGTAGATGTAGGTACTGTTCTGACAGTGTAGTACTTTTTCTACGATTTGATGGTTAGATTTAGGAACTGTTCTGACAGTGTACTACTTTTTCTACGATTTGATTGTCAGATTTAGGAACTGTTCTGACAGTGTAGTAATTTTTCTATGATTTGATGGTTAGATTTAGGAACTGTTCTGACAGTGTAGTACTTTTTCTATGATTTGATGGTTAGATTTAGGAACTGTTGTGACAGTGTAGTACTTTTACCACGATTTGATGGTTAGATTTAAGAACTGTTCTGACAGTGTAGTACTTTTTCTACGATTTGATGGTTAGATGTAGGAACTGTTCTGACAGTGTAGTACTTTTTCTACGATTTGATGGTTAGATGTAGGTACTGTTCTGACAGTGTAGTACTTTTTCTATGATTTGACGGTTAGATTTAGGAACTGTTCTGACAGTGTACTACTTTTACCACGATTTGATGGGTAGATTTAGGAACAGTTCGGAAAGTGAACTACTTTTTCAACGATTTGATGGTTAGATTTAGGAACTGTTCTGACAGTGTAGTACTTTTACCATGATTTGATGGGTAGATTTAGGAACAGTTCGGAAAGTGTAGTACTTTTTCTACGATTTGATGATTAGATTTAGGAACTGTTCTGACAGTGTAGTACTTTTACTACGATTACATGGTTAGATTTAGGAACTGTTCTGACAGTGTAGTACTTTTTCTACGATTTGATGGTTAGATTTAGGAACTGTTCTGACAGTGTAGTACTTTTATCACGATTTGATGGTTAGATTTAGGAACTGTTCTGACAGTGTAGTACTTTTTCTATAATTTGATGGTTAGATTTAGGAACTGTTCTGACAGTGTAGTACTTTTTCTATAATTTGATGGTTAGATTTAGGAACTGTTCTGACAGTGTAGTACTTTTATCACGATTTGATGGTTAGATTTAGGAACTGTTCTGACAGTGTAGTACTTTTTCTATAATTTGATGGTTAGATTTAGGAACTGTTCTGACAGTGTAGTACTTTTATCACGATTTGATGGTTAGATTTAGGAACTGTTCTGACAGTGTAGTACTTTTTCTATAATTTGATGGTTAGATTTAGGAACTGTTCTGACAGTGTAGTACTTTTTCTACGATTTGATGGTTAGATTTAGGAACTGTTCTGACAGTGTTAAACTTTTTCTATGATTTCACGGTTAGATGTAGGTACTGTTCTGACAGTGTAGTACTTTTACTACAATTTGATGGTTTGATTTAGGAAGCGTTCTGACAGTTTAGTACTTATTCTACGATTTGATGGTTAGATTTAGGAACTGTTCTGACAGTGTAAAACTTTTTCTATGATTTGATGGTTAGATGTAGGTACTGTTCTGACAGTGTAGTACTTTTTCTACTATTTGATGGTTAGATTTAGGAACTGTTCTGACAGTGTAGTACTTTTTCTACGATTTGATGGCTAAATTTAGGAACTGTTCTGCCAGTGTAATACTTTTTCTACGATTTGAAGGTTAGATTTAGGAACTGTTCTGACAGTGTAGTACTTTTTCTACGATTTGATGGTTAGATTTAGGAACTGTTCTGACAGTGTAGTACTTTTACTACGATTTGATGGTTAGATTTAGGAACTGTTCTGACAGTGTAGTACTTTTACCATGATTTGATGGGTAGATTTAGGAACTGTTCTGACAGTGTAGTACTTTTTCTACGATTTGATGGTTAGATTTAGGAACTGTTCTGACAGTGTAGTACTTTTATCACGATTTGATGGTTAGATTTAGGAACTGTTCTGACAGTGTACTGCTTTTTCTATAATTTGATGGTTAGATTTAGGAACTGTTCTGACAGTGTAGTACTTTTTCTACGATTTGATGGTTAGATTTAGGAACTGTTCTGACAGTGTAAAACTTTTTCTATGATTTGAAGGTTAGATGTAGGTACTGTTCTGACAGTGTAGTACTTTTACTACAATTTGATGGTTTGATTTAGGAAGCGTTCTGACAGTTTAGTACTTTTTCTACGATTTGATGGTTAGATTTAGGAACTGTTCTGACAGTGTAGTACTTTTTCTACGATTTGATGGCTAAATATAGGAACTGTTCTGCCAGTGTAATACTTTTTCTACGATTTGATGGTTAGATTTAGGAACTGTTCTGACAGTGTAGTACTTTTTCTACGATTTGATGGTTAGATTTAGGAACTGTTCTGACAGTGTAGTACTTTTACTACGATTTGATGGTTAGATTTAGGAACTGTTCTGACAGTGTAGTACTTTTACCACGATTTGATGGGTAGATGTAGGTACTGTTCTGACAGTGTAGTACTTTTTCTACGATTTGATGGTTAGATTTAGGAACTGTTCTGACAGTGTACTACTTTTTCTACGATTTGATTGTCAGATTTAGGAACTGTTCTGACAGTGTAGTAATTTTTCTATGATTTGATGGTTAGATTTAGGAACTGTTCTGACAGTGTAGTACTTTTTCTATGATTTGATGGTTAGATTTAGGAACTGTTCTGACAGTGTAGTACTTTTTCTATAATTTGATGGTTAGATTTAGGAACTGTTCTGACAGTGTAGTACTTTTATCACGATTTGATGGTTAGATTTAGGAACTGTTCTGACAGTGTAGTACTTTTTCTATAATTTGATGGTTAGATTTAGGAACTGTTCTGACAGTGTAGTACTTTTTCTACGATTTGATGGTTAGATTTAGGAACTGTTCTGACAGTGTAAAACTTTTTCTATGATTTAACGGTTAGATGTAGGTACTGTTCTGACAGTGTAGTACTTTTACTACAATTTGATGGTTTGATTTAGGAAGCGTTCTGACAGTGTAGTACTTTTTCTACGATTTGATGGTTAGATTTAGGAACTGTTCTGACAGTGTAAAACTTTTTCTATGATTTGATGGTTAGATGTAGGTACTGTTCTGACAGTGTAGTACTTTTTCTACTATTTGATGGTTAGATTTAGGAACTGTTCTGACAGTGTAGTACTTTTTCTACGATTTGATGGCTAAATTTAGGAACTGTTCTGCCAGTGTAATACTTTTTCTACGATTTGAAGGTTAGATTTAGGAACTGTTCTGACAGTGTAGTACTTTTTCTATAATTTGATGGTTAGATTTAGGAACTGTTCTGACAGTGTAGTACTTTTTCTACGATTTGATGGTTAGATTTAGGAACTGTTCTGACAGTGTAAAACTTTTTCTATGATTTGATGGGTAGATGTAGGTACTGTTCTGACAGTGTAGTACTTTTACTACAATTTGATGGTTTGATTTAGGAAGCGTTCTGACAGTTTAGTACTTTTTCTACGATTTGATGGTTAGATTTAGGAACTGTTCTGACAGTGTAGTACTTTTTCTACGATTTGATGGCTAAATTTAGGAACTGTTCTGCCAGTGTAATACTGTTTCTACGATTTGATGGTTAGATTTAGGAACTGTTCTGACAGTGTAGTACTTTTTCTACGATTTGATGGTTAGATTTAGGAACTGTTCTGACAGTGTAGTACTTTTACTACGATTTGATGGTTAGATTTAGGAACTGTTCTGACAGTGTAGTACTTTTACCACGATTTGATGGGTAGATGTAGGTACTGTTCTGACAGTGTAGTACTTTTTCTACGATTTGATGGTTAGATTTAGGAACTGTTCTGACAGTGTACTACTTTTTCTACGATTTGATTGTCAGATTTAGGAACTGTTCTGACAGTGTAGTAATTTTTCTATGATTTGATGGTTAGATTTAGGAACTGTTCTGACAGTGTAGTACTTTTTCTATGATATGATGGTTAGATTTAGGAACTGTTCTGACAGTGTAGTACTTTTTCTATAATTTGATGGTTAGATTTAGGAACTGTTCTGACAGTGTAGTACTTTTATCACGATTTGATGGTTAGATTTAGGAACTGTTCTGACAGTGTAGTACTTTTTCTATAATTTGATGGTTAGATTTAGGAACTGTTCTGACAGTGTAGTACTTTTTCTACGATTTGATGGTTAGATTTAGGAACTGTTCTGACAGTGTAAAACTTTTTCTATGATTTGACGGTTAGATGTAGGTACTGTTCTGACAGTGTAGTACTTTTACTACAATTTGATGGTTTGATTTAGGAAGCGTTCTGACAGTGTAGTACTTTTTCTACGATTTGATGGTTAGATTTAGGAACTGTTCTGACAGTGTAAAACTTTTTCTATGATTTGATGGTTAGATGTAGGTACTGTTCTGACAGTGTAGTACTTTTTCTACTATTTGATGGTTAGATTTAGGAACTGTTCTGACAGTGTAGTACTTTTTCTACGATTTGATGGCTAAATTTAGGAACTGTTCTGCCAGTGTAATACTTTTTCTACGATTTGAAGGTTAGATTTAGGAACTGTTCTGACAGTGTAGTACTTTTTCTATAATTTGATGGTTAGATTTAGGAACTGTTCTGACAGTGTAGTACTTTTTCTACGATTTGATGGTTAGATTTAGGAACTGTTCTGACAGTGTAAAACTTTTTCTATGATTTGATGGGTAGATGTAGGTACTGTTCTGACAGTGTAGTACTTTTACTACAATTTGATGGTTTGATTTAGGAAGCGTTCTGACAGTTTAGTACTTTTTCTACGATTTGATGGTTAGATTTAGGAACTGTTCTGACAGTGTAGTACTTTTTCTACGATTTGATGGCTAAATTTAGGAACTGTTCTGCCAGTGTAATACTGTTTCTACGATTTGATGGTTAGATTTAGGAACTGTTCTGACAGTGTAGTACTTTTTCTACGATTTGATGGTTAGATTTAGGAACTGTTCTGACAGTGTAGTACTTTTACTACGATTTGATGGTTAGATTTAGGAACTGTTCTGACAGTGTAGTACTTTTACCACGATTTGATGGGTAGATGTAGGTACAGTTCTGACAGTGTAGTACTTTTTCTACGATTTGATGGTTAGATTTAGGAACTGTTCTGACAGTGTACTACTTTTTCTACGATTTGATTGTCAGATTTAGGAACTGTTCTGACAGTGTAGTAATTTTTCTATGATTTGATGGTTAGATTTAGGAACTGTTCTGACAGTGTAGTACTTTTTCTATGATTTGATGGTTAGATTTAGGAACTGTTCTGACAGTGTAGTACTTTTTCTATAATTTGATGGTTAGATTTAGGAACTGTTCTGACAGTGTAGTACTTTTATCACGATTTGATGGTTAGATTTAGGAACTGTTCTGACAGTGTAGTACTTTTTCTATAATTTGATGGTTAGATTTAGGAACTGTTCTGACAGTGTAGTACTTTTTCTACGATTTGATGGTTAGATTTAGGAACTGTTCTGACAGTGTAAAACTTTTTCTATGATTTGACGGTTAGATGTAGGTACTGTTCTGACAGTGTAGTACTTTTACTACAATTTGATGGTTTGATTTAGGAAGCGTTCTGACAGTGTAGTACTTTTTCTACGATTTGATGGTTAGATTTAGGAACTGTTCTGACAGTGTAAAACTTTTTCTATGATTTGATGGTTAGATGTAGGTACTGTTCTGACAGTGTAGTACTTTTTCTACTATTTGATGGTTAGATTTAGGAACTGTTCTGACAGTGTAGTACTTTTTCTACGATTTGATGGCTAAATTTAGGAACTGTTCTGCCAGTGTAATACTTTTTCTACGATTTGAAGGTTAGATTTAGGAACTGTTCTGACAGTGTAGTACTTTTTCTATAATTTGATGGTTAGATTTAGGAACTGTTCTGACAGTGTAGTACTTTTTCTACGATTTGATGGTTAGATTTAGGAACTGTTCTGACAGTGTAAAACTTTTTCTATGATTTGATGGGTAGATGTAGGTACTGTTCTGACAGTGTAGTACTTTTACTACAATTTGATGGTTTGATTTAGGAAGCGTTCTGACAGTTTAGTACTTTTTCTACGATTTGATGGTTAGATTTAGGAACTGTTCTGACAGTGTAGTACTTTTTCTACGATTTGATGGCTAAATTTAGGAACTGTTCTGCCAGTGTAATACTTTTTCTACGATTTGAAGGTTAGATTTAGGAACTGTTCTGACAGTGTAGTACTTTTTCTACGATTTGATGGTTAGATTTAGGAACTGTTCTGACAGTGTAGTACTTTTACTACGATTTGATGGTTAGATTTAGGAACTGTTCTGACAGTGTAGTACTTTTTCCACGATTTGATGGGTAGATGTAGGTACTGTTCTGACAGTGTAGTACTTTTTCTACGATTTGATGGTTAGATTTAGGAACTGTTCTGACAGTGTACTACTTTTTCTACGATTTGATTGTCAGATTTAGGAACTGTTCTGACAGTGTAGTAATTTTTCTATGATTTGATGGTTAGATTTAGGAACTGTTCTGACAGTGTAGTACTTTTTCTATGATTTGATGGTTAGATTTAGGAACTGTTCTGACAGTGTAGTACTTTTTTTACGATTTGATGGTTAGATTTAGGAATTGTTCTGACAGTGTAGTACTTTTTCTACGATTTGATGGTTAGATTTAGGAACTGTTCTAACAGTGTAGTACTTTTTCTACGATTTGATGGTTAGATTTAGGAATTGTTCTGGCAGTGTAGTACTTTTTCTATGATTTGATGGTTAGATTTAGGAACTGTTCTCAAAGTGTAAATCTTTTTCTATGATTTGATGGTCAGATTTAGGAACTGTTGTGACGATGTAGTACTTTTTCTACGATTTGATGGTTAGATTTAGGAACTGTTCTCACAGTATACTACTTTTTCTACGATTTGATGGTTAGATTTAGGAACTGTTCTGACAGTGTAGTACTTTTTGTACGATTTGATTGTTAGATTTAGGGACTGTTGTTACAGTGTAGTACTTTTTCTATGATTTGATGGTTAGATTTAGGAACTGTTCTGACAGTGTAGTACTTTTTCTATGATTTGATGGTTAGATTTAGGAACTGTTCTGACAGTGTAGTACTTTTTCTATGATTTGATGGTTAGATTTAGGAACTGTTCTGAAAGTGTAGTACTTTTTCTACGATTTGATAGTTGGATTTAGGAACTGTTCTCAAAGTATAAAAGTTTTTCTATGATTCGATGGTTAGATTTAGGTACTGTTCTGACAGTGTAGTACTTTTTCTCTGATTTGATGGCTAGATTTCGGAACTGTTGTGAAAGTGTAGTATTTTTTCTACGATTTGATGGTTAGATTTAGAAACTGTTCTGACAGTGTAGTATTTTTTCTACGATTTCATGGGTAGATTTTGGAACTGTTGTGAAAGTAGAGTACTTTTTCTACGATTTGATGGTTAGATTTAGGAACTGTTCAGACAGTGCAATACTTTTTCTATGATTTGGTGGTTAGATTTAGGAACTCTTCTCACAGTGTGGTACTTTTTCTATGATTTGACGTTTAGATTTAGGAACTGTTCTGACAGTGTTATGCTTTTTCTACGATTTGATGGTTAGATTTAGGAACTGTGGTGACAGTGTAGTACTTTTTCTATGATTTGATGGTTAGACTTAGGAACTGTCCCGACAGTGTAGTACTTTTTCTACGATTTGATGGTTAGATTTAGGAGATATTCTGACAATGTAGTACTTTTTCTATGATTTGATGGTTAGACGTAGGAACTGTTCTTACAATGTAGTACTTTTTCTATGATTTGATGATTAGATGTAGGAACTGTTTTGACAGTGTAGTACTTTTTCTACGATTTGATGGCTAGATTTAGGAACTATTCACAAAGTGGAGTACTTTATCTACGATTTGATGGTTTGATTTAGGAACTGTTCTGACAATGTAGTCTTTTTTCTACGATTTGATTGTTAGATTTAGGAACTGTTCTGACAGTGTAGTACTTTTTCTATGATTTGATGGTTAGACGTAGGAAATCTTCTGACAGTGTAGTACTTTTTCTATGATTTGATGGTTAGATGTAGGAGCTGTTTTGACAGTGTAGTACTTTTTTTACGATTTGATGGCTAGAATTGGGAACTATTCTGAAAGTGTAGTACTTTATCTACGATTTGATGGTTTGAATTAGGAACTGTTCTGACAATGTAGTACCTTTTCTACGAATTGATTGCTAGATTTAGGAACTGTTCTGATAGTGTAGTACTTTTTCTACGATTTGATTGTTAGATTTAGGAACTGTTCTGACAGTGTAGTACTTTTTCTATGATTTGATGGTTAGATTTAGGAACTGTCCCGACAGTGTAGTACTTTTTCAACGATTTGATGGTTAGATTTAGGAACTGTTCTGACAGTGTAGTACTTTTTCTACGACTTGATGGTAAGATTTAGGATTTGTTCTGACAGTGTAATACTTTTTCTACGATTTGATAGTTAGATTTAGGAACTGTTCTGACAGTGTAGTACTTTGTCTACGACTTGATGGTAAGATTTAGGATTTGTTCTGACAGTGTAATACTTTTTCTACGATTTGATAGTTAGATTTAGGAACTGTTCTGACAGTTTTCTCCCCCAATAATGCTGACCGATACGATATAGCTGGAATATTGTTGACAGTGGCGTTAAGCAAATAACCATAGCTATAGCCTTTGCGTTTCGCAGATATTTTCTTGTAACAGGTACCCGACATTCTAATTGGCCGCGGGAAGAGACGTGGAAAAAGCAAATGACGAATTTAATGAAATATATACGATATAACAAAAAATACAACAACAAAAAGAAAAAGAAATAAGAGAACGGAGATACCATCATCTTATCTATAGATGGCGTTCATATCTAATACTTCTCATCTGATGGCATCTTACTTATCTCTAAGAATCGATACATTTATATTACGTATTGCTGGATCAGAATATTATTTTACACTACTAATATTCGTACGAGACAGACTTCATATTGGGAATTCTTAAGAAAAACGAAAACAATCTAGCCCTTTAATTTCACGTTCCGCTATATACATGATGTCCTTTCTCTAAGTAACTCTAAGCTTGGCTTAGCGGAGAAGCAATAAGTATCAATTTTTTAGACTTTGGTTTGACACGACAGGGACTCGAACCCATGATCTACTCATTCGAGGGAATCACACCAACCATACCAACATCGATGGGAGTCTACGAAAAGCAAACAATCAAACTTGAAAGTAATAATATTTTATTAAGTAGAAACAGAAAGGTTAATTGTGAAAAAAAACCAACATGTGTTTAATGGCTTATTTCTGTACATTTACATTTCAAATTAACATTGTACAATACATAATGAAACTGATACACATGCGCATACAAATGTTTCAAACTGTGCACAAATTAATAAAAATTAGAGACATTTAACCCAAGTATATAAACTTCCACCTCGCAAAGGGTAAGCATGTTCTCAGAGCCGATCTGTCCAATTATTTGTAATCGTACATAGCGCCCTCGGCTCCCTTTCGTGCAAAAGACATATATCGTTTGCCCAGTATCCCCAGGTCCACCAAAGAAACCACACATTGTCGGAAATGTAAAGCCAATCTGACTAACTGTGACTTCAACATTGTACAGTCCTTCTCCTGTAAATAGGTTACAATATATATGTTTATTCAAACGAACATGGTATAATGAAATTTAGAACTATAAGGCGCAGACATATGTATATAGTTCTTTTTCATTTTTACGTAGTTTTTTTTTCTTTCATCTTCCACTGACAAAATATCTTAACTATATATATATGAGTAAATTGCGAGTGCTTTATAAGAAACAGGAACTGCTTACCATTCGCGAGAACTTGGATTCACCAACGCTTTTTCGTCGTTGTGGTGTGATTTTGTGCTTTGTTTATCTTCGTAGTGTTTCTTGTGTATCCACTATTGCCTTTGTCTCTAGCTTGTCCATTCTTCATTTGTCTTTTTCTCTGGCTTGTCCATTCTTCATTTGCCTTCGGTTTTCTTTAACGTTTATTAAACAAAATCACTACTAGGTATCTGCTGTTTTCATTTGAACTGGTTCCTTTTCATTCGTATGTTCTCTGGATTATCTATTCCAGTTTTTCCATTCGGTTTCTCTTTAACGTTTATTAAGCAAAATTAATACTTTTTTAAAAGTAGTTCTCTAATCCTTAGGTATCTACTGTTTCCGTTTGAACTGGTTCCTTTTCATTCCTATGTTCTTATGTTAATAAATAACATCTTATCAACCTCAGCTAGCTGTAAATAACAAAAGGCAATAATATGTCGCCATTTTAAAGCAACACACACCACGATTTGCCTGATGTATATTCCACGAAAACACGTGACCCAATTCGAACGTTACGTTGCATTGGGATGCCGATACGATCCTCTTTTGTTGATTCATATCTATCGCAGATTTAAAAGATAGACTTACATCTAGTTGTTGGTAGGAGGGCTCATGTTTTATTTACATTAGTTGTGCTTCTTTGTGTGTAGTGGTATCCAACACGTATTGTTGTGTTGTGGTTTTCTTATTTTGTCTGTATCTTGTGTACCCAGTGTTGCCGGTTTTTCTCGGTTTTCATAAAGATAAATGTCAGTAGTATTTTGTTTGTTTACATTGAAATTTACAGTTCGTACATGATCTAATTATTAATTTATTATTAAAATTAAGGTTCTTCTCTTTCGGGCATTGGTGACCTTAGCCAAGTTGGGGATCATGTTTATGCTCTTTGTTTTTATTTTTTTAAAATAAAAATTAGATTTTTTTCCAGTCTTTTGACTCTCAGTATACCTGATGAAGGTTATTCCAAAAACACACCATCTCCACTAATTTTGATATCTACGTTTTTTAACCTGTGCTATGTCTTTTCGTGTTTACATAATCAAGATCTTACCTACTGCATCTTGTCTGTTATAAATAACTACTCGATCAATGTCGTAGGTATTTCCCAAATCTATTGATAGCCATGGTTTAACTTCATTTTCTGTATGGGCCCACTTTTCTGCTCCTGGAATGTTTAAAACTTGCCCATCAACAGCATAGCTACCAGCATGATATATTGGATGATTCCATAATGAACTCATTGTAACATTCTTAGACATGGCTACATTTATCTGATTATCAGGCCCTAAAATGAAAATTAATCTTGGCTTCAAATATGATAAGCAATTGAATAATACCTTGAAGAAAAAAGTGTAAACATTGATGGTCACCAATTCCATCAATATCAGTAAAACGTACGACCCCCTCTCATCTCAACTCATCGAACGTAAAAAAACAAGAATATGACATTACAAATCTTGGTCCTGGTTTGGGAAGTTGGAAGTCTTGGGAATTTTGAATTTTTTTTACAGAAATTGATTTATATAAACACATACAGTTACTAGTATATAACATATGTTCTAAATATATGGTTTTATCTTTTTAGCATTTCTTTTATTTGTATATATAACACGTTTGCTTTATAGAGAAGTACGTTTTATTTCTAAGGGTCATGTAGGTGTCTTATGTTCATATACAATTTGTTCACGCCACGATATAGATGAAATACTGCTAACGTACGCGTTCAACACCAATCAATCAATAAATAAATCAATCAATCAATCAATCAATCAATCAATCATTCCAGCATTGGGGCCGGCACACAAATGTGGCGGGTATGATCCGGTTGATAGAATACCTTCCCTCTCATCTTGTATCTTTTTTCTAAGCGAGTGATTGTTTGGTCCAATAAGTTTCTAACTGTTCGGAATTCAGTCATATTTAAACATTCATATTCGTAAGTCCAGAAGTAAGTATTAATAGCTACGTATTTGATACAAATTTTCTGTTTTAGAAATAGTGTGTTCACCTCAAATGCGATATATTGTCGATTAAGTCATGTCACACCAAAGACTATATATATATAAACATAGAATTTGTTTTTTCTCCGTCAGGCATACAGAATTCAGGAGAAAGGCCAAAGACTGGATGTCCAGGAACCACGATAATGTTGCCGAGTGTGACGACATTTTTCTACCCATTTTAGTGAATCACCTATAATAATTCAACTAAGTCTTTGGCAATGACACAGCGGAAAAAGGCAAAACTTATACCATAATACACAAATACACGACTGCTCAAAGTGGTGGGGATCAACTAGTTTTATGTGCCATATCTTTTGGTGATTCAAGCAAAGATGAAATACTGATTTTACGCCAGACGAACATTTTTATCTATATCATGGCGACAACAAGTTACACTCGATGCTATGATGATGATATCCTCTTTGTACTAAAAAATATGCTTAATTGCATTTTGATAGTGCTAGCAAACTGACAAAACATTCCACGGGTAGATATGTTGCTGCAATCGGACCGGAAGCAGCAAATAACGACCTTATAAGCTTTGATTTTAACCTACCGAGGGCTCGAATCTACGATCTACAACACTCAACATGGGCACGCTCACCATTATACCACTGATGCAGCTTCATTGCTTTGAGTTGAAAGCTTCGTTTCGTTGATATAGGGAGGAATTGCTGACCATCATAATTTTAACATTCTCTTTATCATACGATGAGAACAAAAAATAAATAAAAGCTGTGGAAATTATAAATAGACACATAATATACATACCCTCAAACAGATAGCATATCCATCCACTGTTCTGAGAACTTGGCGACACAAGATATAATATAGGTACATTGCAGCGGTTGTCATGGATATTGTAGCAGAGAGCCGTACATTTTTCCTGCCTTATGCAGTGTAACACGCATTCAGTTATGCTGTCAACGCGTATTGTTGGTTCATGAGGCGGCACATACCCATATGTCTGTCTCGAAGAAAATAGATATGAGATGGACTGAACAGTATCAAATAATATCAAAAACGAACAATAGATATATATTATTTTGCTATAGCACACCATCGTAGAATTCTATCATCTGACAAAAAAAATAAAATCACCTTGTTTTATTGAGATAAGATAATGAATCGCTAATGTTTTCTAAATTAATAGTTATGATTGGTTGCTAGTCTAGGGCTTTCTTGATTGTCAAGTATCGGCAGTTTGTTGCATAGTATGCATAACAACGATATCTTAAGAATCTTTGCATAATAAAAGATGTATGCTCTGAGTCACCACAAAAATGCACACAAGAGATCCGTAATGGCACGTGCTTTTTGCTTATAAGTGAATTATTTCATGCATAATACACTTGTTCCAAGACAGTCATCAAAATATGGTTCGCCTTATTAACCAAGCGTCGCCTTATATACGTCATACGTAAATAAACACAAATAATATTCATAAAACATTAACTCCAACAAAACAAACGGGAGTACAGAAGAACCAACCATTGTGTTTCAGTGGAAATCGTAGCGTACATCACAACATAGAACTAGAAAACCAGAAGAAATGTAAGTTGACAACACACAGAAGGAGAATCCCTCTAATATATGTAAAACCCGAGAGTGATCTCAGGTGCTCCGGAAGTGGAGTTCGTTCTAGCTCCACTAGCGGCACCCGTCGTGTTACTCTTGTTACAAACCCGGATTGTGATCACAAGAAATGGAAATTATCAGTTGTCATTGTGGCATAGACATTACAATCCTTTGTTCATGAGCTTCCTTGTTAGCAGCAACCCTCCATGAAGAAAATTGAGATAGGGATTATAAGCTCTCTCATATCTTCATAGAGGATATCTGCCAACAAGGAAGATGCTTAACAAAGGTTTTCTAGTGGGTAAGTTGAAATCATCATGATATTGATAACCGTAACGAATATATATTGTACAATGACAACTGATAACTTCCATTTATCGTCAGAAAAGTTGAAAGATACCAAATGGGTAATCATAATTCGTAATCGAAGAGGACATACAATATAATACAATGGACAAAAGGACAAACAACGATCTACAAAACATTTGACAGAAAACTAAAGATCGAGCAACACGAATCGCATTAAAAACCAGGAGTGGACACAGGTACTCTGGACGCATTGGCAATTCCTGATCCACACGTGACACCAGTCGTGTTATTCCTGTTGCAAACCCGGTGATAAGTCAAGAAAGAGGAAAGGAACGGATTGTGAAAATGGCGAACGTGCTTATTTGTGACACAGATTCTCCATTTAACATTACTGTGTAGATCAGCAATATTTTAAAGTTTTACGAATACATCTTAGCAAACTTGATTTATTAAAGTGTAAACTTTAAATGATTGTACTTTCCAGTTTGTCCATTTTAAGGGTATTAGCAATTCCTGATCCACACGTGACACCAGTCGTGTTATTCGATTTTAACCGTACCCGATGAAGATTATTCCAGAAAGTGTAGTACTTTTTCTACGATTTGATGGTTAGATTTAGGAAATGTTCTGACAGTATAGTACTTTTTCTACGATTTGATGGTTAGATTTAGGAACTGTTCTGACAGTGTAGTACTTTTTCTATGATTTGATGGATAGATTTAGGAACTGTTCTGAAAGTATAGTACTTTTTCTATGATTTGATGGTTATATTTAGGAACTGTTCTGACAGTGTAGTACTTTTTCTATGATTTGATGGGTAAATTTAGGAACTGTTCTGACAGTGTAGTACTTTTTCTACGAATTGATGGTTAGATTTAGGAACTGTTCTGACAGTGTAGTACTTTTTCTATGATTTGATGGGTAGATTTAGGAACTGTTCTGAAAGTATAGTACTTTTTCTATGATTTGATGGTTAGATTTAGGAACTGTTCTGACAGTGTAGTACTTTTTCTATGATTTGATGGATAGATTTAGGAACTGTTCTGAAAGTATAGTACTTTTTCTATGATTTGATGGTTAGATTTAGGAACTGTTCTGACAGTGTAGTACTTTTTCTATGATTTGATGGGTAAATTTAGGAACTGTTCTGACAGTGTAGTACTTTTTCTATGATTTGATGGTTAGATTTAGGAACTGTTCTGACAGTGTAGTACTTTTTCTATGATTTGATGGGTAGATTTAGGAACTGCTCTGAAAGTATAGTACTTTTTCTATGATTTGATGGTTAGATTTAGGAACTGTTCTGAAAGTGTACTACTTTTTCTATGATTTGATGGCTAGATTTAGCAACTGTTCTGAAAGTATAGTACTTTTTCTATGATTTGATGGCTAGATTTAGGAACTGTTCTGAAAGTATAGTACTGTTTTTATGATTTGATTGTTAGATTTAGGAACTGTTCTAAAGGTGTACTACTTTTTCTATGATTTGATGGTTAGATTTAGGAACTGTTCTGACAGTGTAGTACTTTTTCTACGACTTGATGGTTAGATTTAGGAACTGTTCTGACAGTGTTGTACTTTTTCTACGATTTGATGGTTAGATTTAAAAACTGTTCTGACAGTGTAGTACTTTTACCACTATTTGATGGTTAGATTTAGGAACTGTTCTGACAGTGTAGTACTTTTTCTACGATTTGATGCTTAGATGTAGGTACTGTTCTGACAGTGTAGTACTTTTTCTACGATTTGATGGTTAGATTTAGGAACTGTTCTGACAGTGTAGTACTTTTTCTACGATTTGATGGTTAGATTTAAAAACTGTTCTGACAGTGTAGTACTTATTCTATGATTTGATGGTTAGATTTAGGAACTGTTCTGACAGTGTAGTACTTTTTCTACGATTTGATGCTTAGATGTAGGTACTGTTCTGACAGTGTACTACTTTTTCTACGATTTGATGGTTAGATTTAGGAACTGTTCTGACAGTGTAGTACTTTTACCACGATTTGATGGTTAGATTTAGGAACTGTTCTGACAGTGTAGTACTTTTTCTACGATTTGATGCTTAGATGAAGGTACTGTTCTGACAGTGTACTACTCTTTCTACGATTTGATGGTTAGATTTAGGAACTGTTCTGACAGTGTAGTACTTTTACCACGATTTGATGGTTAGATTTAGGAACTGTTCTGACAGTGTAGTACTTTTTCTATGATTTAATGGTTAGATTTAGGAACTGTGCTGACAGTGTAGTACTTTTTCTACGATTTTATGGTTAGATTTAGGAACTGTTCTGACAGTGTAGTACTTTTTCTACGATTTGATGGTTAGATTTAGGAACTGTTCTGACAGTGTAGTACTTTTTCTACGATTTGATGGTTAGATGTAGGTACTGTTCTGACAGTGTAGTACTTTTTCTACGATTTGATGGTTAGATTTAGGAACTGTTCTGACAGTGTACTACTTTTTCTATGATTTGATGGGTAAATTTAGGAACTGTTCTGACAGTGTAGTACTTTTTCTATGATTTGATGGTTAGATTTAGGAACTGTTCTGACAGTGTAGTACTTTTTCTATGATTTGTCGGGTAGATTTAGGAACTGTTCTGAAATTTGCTGAAAGTATAGTACTTTTTCTATGATTTGATGGTTAGATTTAGGAACTGTTCTGAAAGTGTACTACTTTTTCTATGATTTGATGGCTAGATTTAGGAACTGTTCTGAAAGTATAGTACTGTTTTTATGATTTGATTGTTAGATTTAAGAACTGTTCTAAAGGTGTACTACTTTTTCTATGATTTGATGGTTAGATTTAGGAACTGTTCTGACAGTGCAGTACTTTTTCTACGATTTGATGCTTAGATGTAGGTACTGTTCTGACAGTGTAGTACTTTTTCTACGACTTGATGGTTAGATTTAGGAACTGTTCTGACAGTGTAGTACTTTTTCTACGAATTGATGGTTAGATTTAAAAACTGTTCTGACAGTGTAGTACTTTTACCACTATTTGATGGTTAGATTTAGGAACTGTTCTGACAGTGTAGTACTTTTTCTATGATTTGATGGTTAGATTTAGGAACTGTTCTGACAGTGTAGTACTTTTTCTACGATTTGATGCTTAGATGTAGGTACTGTTCTGACAGTGTAGTACTTTTTCTACGATTTGATGGTTAGATTTAGGAACTGTTCTGACAGTGTAGTACTTTTTCTACGATTTGATGGTTAGATTTAAAAACTGTTCTGACAGTGTAGTACTTTTTCTATGATTTGATGGTTAGATTTAGGAACTGTTCTGACAGTGTAGTACTTTTTCTACGATTTGATGCTTAGATGTAGGTACTGTTCTGACAGTGTACTACTTTTTCTACGATTTGATGGTTAGATTTAGGAACTGTTCTGACAGTGTAGTACTTTTACCACGATTTGATGGTTAGATTTAGGAACTGTTCTGACAGTGTAGTACTTTTTCTACGATTTGATGCTTAGATGAAGGTACTGTTCTGACAGTGTACTACTCTTTCTACGATTTGATGGTTAGATTTAGGAACTGTTCTGACAGTGTAGTACTTTTACCACGATTTGATGGTTAGATTTAGGAACTGTTCTGACAGTGTAGTACTTTTTCTATGATTTAATGGTTAGATTTAGGAACTGTGCTGACAGTGTAGTACTTTTTCTACGATTTTATGGTTAGATTTAGGAACTGTTCTGACAGTGTAGTACTTTTTCTACGATTTGATGGTTAGATTTAGGAACTGTTCTGACAGTAGTACTTTTTCTACGATTTGATGGTTAGATGTAGGTACTGTTCTGACAGTGTAGTACTTTTTCTACGATTTGATGGTTAGATTTAGGAACTGTTCTGACAGTGTAATACTTTTACCACGATTTGATGGGTAGATTTAGGAACAGTTCGGACAGTGTACTACTTTTTCTACGATTTGATGGTTAGATTTAGGAACTGTTCTGACAGTGTAGTACTTTTACCACGATTTGATGGTTAGATTTAGGAACTGTTCTGACAATGTAGTTCTTTTACCACGATTTGATGGGTAGATTTAGGAACATTTCTGAAAGTGTACTACTTTTTCAACGATTTGATGGTTAGATTTAGGAACTGTTCTGACAGTGTATTATTTATACCATGATTTGATGGGTAGATTTAGGAACAGTTCGGAAAGTGTAGTACTTTTTCTACGATTTGATGATTAGATTTAGGAACTGTTTTGACAGTGTAGTACTTTTTCTACGATTTGATGGTTAAATTTAGGAACTGTTCTGACAGTGTAGTACTTTTTCTACGATTTGATGGTTAGATTTAGGAACTGTTCTGACAGTGTAGTACTTTTACCACGATTTGATGGTTAGATTTAGGAACTGTTCTGACAGTGTACTACTTTTTCTACGATTTGATTGTCAGATTTAGGAACTGTTCTGACAGTGTAGTACTTTTTCTATGATTTGATGGTTAGATTTAGGAACTGTTCTGACAGTGTAGTACTTTTTCTATGATTTGATGGTTAGATTTAGGAACTGTTGTGACGATGTAGTACTTTTTCTACGATTTGATGGTTAGATTTAGGAACTGTTCTCACAGTGTACTACTTTTTCTACGATTTGATGGTTAGATTTAGGAACTGTTCTAACAGTGTAGTACTTTTTGTACGATTTGATTGTTAGATTTAGGAACTGTTCTGACAGTGTAGTACTTTTTCTATGATTTGATGGGTAAATTTAGGAACTGTTCTGACAGTGTAGTACTTTTTCTATGATTTGATGGTTAGATTTAGGAACTGTTCTAACAGTGTAGTACTTTTTCTATGATTTGATGGGTAGATTTAGGAACTGTTCTGAAAGTATAGTACTTTTTCTATGATTTGATGGTTAGATTTAGGAACTGTTCTGAAAGTGTACTACTTTTTCTATGATTTGATGGCTAGATTTAGGAACTGTTCTGAAAGTATAGTACTGTTTTTATGATTTGATTGTTAGATTTAGGAACTGTTCTAAAGGTGTACTACTTTTTCTATGATTTGATGGTTAGATTTGGGAACTGTTCTGACAGTGCAGTACTTTTTCTACGATTTGATGCTTAGATGTAGGTATTGTTCTGACAGTGTAGTACTTTTTCTACGACTTGATGGTTAGATTTAAAAACTGTTCTGACAGTGTAGTACTTTTTCTACGATTTGATGCTTAGATGTAGGTACTGTTCTGACAGTGTAATACTTTTTCTACGATTTCATGGTTAGATTTAGGAACTGTTCTGACAGTGTAGTACTTTTTCTACGATTTGATGGTTAGATTTAAAAACTGTTCTGACAGTGTAGTACTTTTTCTATGATATGATGGTTAGATTTAGGAACTGTTCTGACAGTGTAGTACTTTTTCTACGATTTGATGCTTAGACGTAGGAACTGCTGACAGTGTAGTACTTTTTCTACGATTTTATGGTTAGATTTAGGAACTCTTCTGACAGTGCAGTACTTTTTCTACGATTTGATGGTTAGATTTAGCAACTGTTCTGACAGTGTAGTACTTTTTCTACGATTTGATGGTTAGATGTAGGTACTGTTCTGACAGTGTAGTACTTTTTCTACGATTTGATGGTTAGATTTAGGAACTGTTCTGACAGTGTACTACTTTTACCACGATTTGATGGGTAGATTTAGGAACAGTTCGGAAAGTGTACTACTTTTTCTACGATTTGATGGTTAGATTTAGGAACTGTTCTGACAGTGTAGTACTTTTACCACGATTTGATGGTTAGATTTAGGAACTGTTCTGACAGTGTAGTTCTTTTACCACGATTTGAAAGGGTAGATTTAGGAACATTTCTGAAAGTGTACTACTTTTTCAACGATTTGATGGTTAGATTTAGGAACTGTTCTGACAGTGTAGTACTTATACCATGATTTGATGGGTAGATTTAGGAACAGTTCGGAAAGTGTAGTACTTTTTCTACGATTTGATGATTAGATTTAGGAACTGTTCTGACAGTGTAGTACTTTTTCTACGATTTGATGGTTAGATTTAGGAACTGTTCTGACAGTGTAGTACTTTTACTACGATTTGATGGTTAGATTTAGGAACTGTTCTGACAGTGTAGTACTTTTACCACGATTTGATGGTTAGATTTAGGAACTGTTCTGACACTGTAGTACTTTTTCTATAATTTGATGTTTAGATTTAGGAACTAGTCTGACAGTGTAGTACTTTTTCTACGATTTGATGGTTAGATGTAGGAACTGTTCTGACAGTGTAAAACTTTTTCTATGATTTGACGGTTAGATGTAGGTACTGTTCTGACAGTGTAGTACTTTTACTACAATTTGATGGTTAGATTTAGGAAGTGTTCTGACAGTTTAGTACTTTTTCTACGATTTGATGGTTAGATTTAGGAACTGTTCTGACAGTGTAAAACTTTTTCTATGATTTGATGGTTAGATGTAGGTACTGTTCTGACAGTGTAGTACTTTTTCTACGATTTGATGGCTAAATTTAGGAACTGTTCTGACAGTGTAATACTTTTTCTACGATTTGATGCTTAGATGTAGGTACTGTTCTGACAGTGTAGTACTTTTTCTACGATTTGATGGTTTGATTTAGGAACTGTTCTGACAGTGTAGTACTTTTTCTACGATTTGATGGTTAGATTTAAAAACTGTTCTGACAGTGTAGTACTTATTCTATGATTTGATGGTTAGATTTAGGAACTGTTCTGACAGTGTAGTACTTTTTCTACGATTTGATGCTTAGATGTAGGTACTGTTCTGACAGTGTACTACTTTTTCTACGATTTGATGGTTAGATTTAGGAACTGTTCTGACAGTGTAGTACTTTTACCACGATTTGATGGTTAGATTTAGGAACTGTTCTGACAGTGTAGTACTTTTTCTACGATTTGATGCTTAGATGAAGGTACTGTTCTGACAGTGTACTACTCTTTCTACGATTTGATGGTTAGATTTAGGAACTGTTCTGACAGTGTAGTACTTTTACCACGATTTGATGGTTAGATTTAGGAACTGTTCTGACAGTGTAGTACTTTTTCTATGATTTAATGGTTAGATTTAGGAACTGTGCTGACAGTGTAGTACTTTTTCTACGATTTTATGGTTAGATTTAGGAACTGTTCTGACAGTGTAGTACTTTTTCTACGATTTGATGGTTAGATTTAGGAACTGTTCTGACAGTGTAGTACTTTTTCTACGATTTGATGGTTAGATGTAGGTACTGTTCTGACAGTGTAGTACTTTTTCTACGATTTGATGGTTAGATTTAGGAACTGTTCTGACAGTGTACTACTTTTTCTATGATTTGATGGGTAAATTTAGGAACTGTTCTGACAGTGTAGTACTTTTTCTATGATTTGATGGTTAGATTTAGGAACTGTTCTGACAGTGTAGTACTTTTTCTATGATTTGTCGGGTAGATTTAGGAACTGTTCTGAAATTTGCTGAAAGTATAGTACTTTTTCTATGATTTGATGGTTAGATTTAGGAACTGTTCTGAAAGTGTACTACTTTTTCTATGATTTGATGGCTAGATTTAGGAACTGTTCTGAAAGTATAGTACTGTTTTTATGATTTGATTGTTAGATTTAGGAACTGTTCTAAAGGTGTACTACTTTTTCTATGATTTGATGGTTAGATTTAGGAACTGTTCTGACAGTGCAGTACTTTTTCTACGATTTGATGCTTAGATGTAGGTACTGTTCTGACAGTGTAGTACTTTTTCTACGACTTGATGGTTAGATTTAGGAACTGTTCTGACAGTGTAGTACTTTTTCTACGAATTGATGGTTAGATTTAAAAACTGTTCTGACAGTGTAGTACTTTTACCACTATTTGATGGTTAGATTTAGGAACTGTTCTGACAGTGTAGTACTTTTTCTATGATTTGATGGTTAGATTTAGGAACTGTTCTGACAGTGTAGTACTTTTTCTACGATTTGATGCTTAGATGTAGGTACTGTTCTGACAGTGTAGTACTTTTTCTACGATTTGATGGTTTGATTTAGGAACTGTTCTGACAGTGTAGTACTTTTTCTACGATTTGATGGTTAGATTTAAAAACTGTTCTGACAGTGTAGTACTTATTCTATGATTTGATGGTTAGATTTAGGAACTGTTCTGACAGTGTAGTACTTTTTCTACGATTTGATGCTTAGATGTAGGTACTGTTCTGACAGTGTACTACTTTTTCTACGATTTGATGGTTAGATTTAGGAACTGTTCTGACAGTGTAGTACTTTTACCACGATTTGATGGTTAGATTTAGGAACTGTTCTGACAGTGTAGTACTTTTTCTACGATTTGATGCTTAGATGAAGGTACTGTTCTGACAGTGTACTACTCTTTCTACGATTTGATGGTTAGATTTAGGAACTGTTCTGACAGTGTAGTACTTTTACCACGATTTGATGGTTAGATTTAGGAACTGTTCTGACAGTGTAGTACTTTTTCTATGATTTAATGGTTAGATTTAGGAACTGTGCTGACAGTGTAGTACTTTTTCTACGATTTTATGGTTAGATTTAGGAACTGTTCTGACAGTGTAGTACTTTTTCTACGATTTGATGGTTAGATTTAGGAACTGTTCTGACAGTGTAGTACTTTTTCTACGATTTGATGGTTAGATGTAGGTACTGTTCTGACAGTGTAGTACTTTTTCTACGATTTGATGGTTAGATTTAGGAACTGTTCTGACAGTGTACTACTTTTTCTATGATTTGATGGGTAAATTTAGGAACTGTTCTGACAGTGTAGTACTTTTTCTATGATTTGATGGTTAGATTTAGGAACTGTTCTGACAGTGTAGTACTTTTTCTATGATTTGTCGGGTAGATTTAGGAACTGTTCTGAAATTTGCTGAAAGTATAGTACTTTTTCTATGATTTGATGGTTAGATTTAGGAACTGTTCTGAAAGTGTACTACTTTTTCTATGATTTGATGGCTAGATTTAGGAACTGTTCTGAAAGTATAGTACTGTTTTTATGATTTGATTGTTAGATTTAGGAACTGTTCTAAAGGTGTACTACTTTTTCTATGATTTGATGGTTAGATTTAGGAACTGTTCTGACAGTGCAGTACTTTTTCTACGATTTGATGCTTAGATGTAGGTACTGTTCTGACAGTGTAGTACTTTTTCTACGACTTGATGGTTAGATTTAGGAACTGTTCTGACAGTGTAGTACTTTTTCTACGAATTGATGGTTAGATTTAAAAACTGTTCTGACAGTGTAGTACTTTTACCACTATTTGATGGTTAGATTTAGGAACTGTTCTGACAGTGTAGTACTTTTTCTATGATTTGATGGTTAGATTTAGGAACTGTTCTGACAGTGTAGTACTTTTTCTACGATTTGATGCTTAGATGTAGGTACTGTTCTGACAGTGTAGTACTTTTTCTACGATTTGATGGTTAGATTTAGGAACTGTTCTGACAGTGTAGTACTTTTTCTACGATTTGATGGTTAGATTTAAAAACTGTTCTGACAGTGTAGTACTTTTTCTATGATTTGATGGTTAGATTTAGGAACTGTTCTGACAGTGTAGTACTTTTTCTACGATTTGATGCTTAGATGTAGGTACTGTTCTGACAGTGTACTACTTTTTCTACGATTTGATGGTTAGATTTAGGAACTGTTCTGACAGTGTAGTACTTTTACCACGATTTGATGGTTAGATTTAGGAACTGTTCTGACAGTGTAGTACTTTTTCTACGATTTGATGCTTAGATGAAGGTACTGTTCTGACAGTGTACTACTCTTTCTACGATTTGATGGTTAGATTTAGGAACTGTTCTGACAGTGTAGTACTTTTACCACGATTTGATGGTTAGATTTAGGAACTGTTCTGACAGTGTAGTACTTTTTCTATGATTTAATGGTTAGATTTAGGAACTGTGCTGACAGTGTAGTACTTTTTCTACGATTTTATGGTTAGATTTAGGAACTGTTCTGACAGTGTAGTACTTTTTCTACGATTTGATGGTTAGATTTAGGAACTGTTCTGACAGTAGTACTTTTTCTACGATTTGATGGTTAGATGTAGGTACTGTTCTGACAGTGTAGTACTTTTTCTACGATTTGATGGTTAGATTTAGGAACTGTTCTGACAGTGTAATACTTTTACCACGATTTGATGGGTAGATTTAGGAACAGTTCGGACAGTGTACTACTTTTTCTACGATTTGATGGTTAGATTTAGGAACTGTTCTGACAGTGTAGTACTTTTACCACGATTTGATGGTTAGATTTAGGAACTGTTCTGACAATGTAGTTCTTTTACCACGATTTGATGGGTAGATTTAGGAACATTTCTGAAAGTGTACTACTTTTTCAACGATTTGATGGTTAGATTTAGGAACTGTTCTGACAGTGTATTATTTATACCATGATTTGATGGGTAGATTTAGGAACAGTTCGGAAAGTGTAGTACTTTTTCTACGATTTGATGATTAGATTTAGGAACTGTTTTGACAGTGTAGTACTTTTTCTACGATTTGATGGTTAAATTTAGGAACTGTTCTGACAGTGTAGTACTTTTTCTACGATTTGATGGTTAGATTTAGGAACTGTTCTGACAGTGTAGTACTTTTACCACGATTTGATGGTTAGATTTAGGAACTGTTCTGACAGTGTACTACTTTTTCTACGATTTGATTGTCAGATTTAGGAACTGTTCTGACAGTGTAGTACTTTTTCTATGATTTGATGGTTAGATTTAGGAACTGTTCTGACAGTGTAGTACTTTTTCTATGATTTGATGGTTAGATTTAGGAACTGTTGTGACGATGTAGTACTTTTTCTACGATTTGATGGTTAGATTTAGGAACTGTTCTCACAGTGTACTATTTTTTCTACGATTTGATGGTTAGATTTAGGAACTGTTCTAACAGTGTAGTACTTTTTGTACGATTTGATTGTTAGATTTAGGAACTGTTCTGACAGTGTAGTACTTTTTCTATGATTTGATGGGTAAATTTAGGAACTGTTCTGACAGTGTAGTACTTTTTCTATGATTTGATGGTTAGATTTAGGAACTGTTCTAACAGTGTAGTACTTTTTCTATGATTTGATGGGTAGATTTAGGAACTGTTCTGAAAGTATAGTACTTTTTCTATGATTTGATGGTTAGATTTAGGAACTGTTCTGAAAGTGTACTACTTTTTCTATGATTTGATGGCTAGATTTAGGAACTGTTCTGAAAGTATAGTACTGTTTTTATGATTTGATTGTTAGATTTAGGAACTGTTCTAAAGGTGTACTACTTTTTCTATGATTTAATGGTTAGATTTAGGAACTGTTCTAAAGGTGTACTACTTTTTCTATGATTTGATGGTTAGATTTGGGAACTGTTCTGACAGTGCAGTACTTTTTCTACGATTTGATGCTTAGATGTAGGTATTGTTCTGACAGTGTAGTACTTTTTCTACGACTTGATGGTTAGATTTAGGAAATGTTCTGACAGTGTAGTACTTTTTCTACGATTTGATGGTTAGATTTAAAAACTGTTCTGACAGTGTAGTACTTTTACCACGATTTGATGGTTAGATTTAGGAACTGTTCTGACAGTGTAGTACTTTTTCTATGATTTGATGGTTAGATTTAGGAACTGTTCTGACAGTGTAGTACTTTTTCTACGATTTGATGCTTAGATGTAGGTACTGTTCTGACAGTGTAATACTTTTTCTACGATTTCATGGTTAGATTTAGGAACTGTTCTGACAGTGTAGTACTTTTTCTACGATTTGATGGTTAGATTTAAAAACTGTTCTGACAGTGTAGTACTTTTTCTATGATATGATGGTTAGATTTAGGAACTGTTCTGACAGTGTAGTACTTTTTCTACGATTTGATGCTTAGACGTAGGAACTGCTGACAGTGTAGTACTTTTTCTACGATTTTATGGTTAGATTTAGGAACTGTTCTGACAGTGCAGTACTTTTTCTACGATTTGATGGTTAGATTTAGCAACTGTTCTGACAGTGTAGTACTTTTTCTACGATTTGATGGTTAGATGTAGGTACTGTTCTGACAGTGTAGTACTTTTTCTACGATTTGATGGTTAGATTTAGGAACTGTTCTGACAGTGTACTACTTTTACCACGATTTGATGGGTAGATTTAGGAACAGTTCGGAAAGTGTACTACTTTTTCTACGATTTGATGGTTAGATTTAGGAACTGTTCTGACAGTGTAGTACTTTTACCACGATTTGATGGTTAGATTTAGGAACTGTTCTGACAGTGTAGTTCTTTTACCACGATTTGAAAGGGTAGATTTAGGAACATTTCTGAAAGTGTACTACTTTTTCAACGATTTGATGGTTAGATTTAGGAACTGTTCTGACAGTGTAGTACTTATACCATGATTTGATGGGTAGATTTAGGAACAGTTCGGAAACTGTAGTACTTTTTCTACGATTTGATGATTAGATTTAGGAACTGTTCTGACAGTGTAGTACTTTTTCTACGATTTGATGGTTAGATTTAGGAACTGTTCTGACAGTGTAGTACTTTTACTACGATTTGATGGTTAGATTTAGGAACTGTTCTGACAGTGTAGTACTTTTACCACGATTTGATGGTTAGATTTAGGAACTATTCTGACACTGTAGTACTTTTTCTATAATTTGATGTTTAGATTTAGGAACTGTTCTGACAGTGTAGTACTTTTTCTACGATTTGATGGTTAGATGTAGGAACTGTTCTGACAGTGTAAAACTTTTTCTATGATTTGACGGTTAGATGTAGGTACTGTTCTGACAGTGTAGTACTTTTACTACAATTTGATGGTTAGATTTAGGAAGTGTTCTGACAGTTTAGTACTTTTTCTACGATTTGATGGTTAGATTTAGGAACTGTTCTGACAGTGTAAAACTTTTTCTATGATTTGATGGTTAGATGTAGGTACTGTTCTGACAGTGTAGTACTTTTTCTACGATTTGATGGCTAAATTTAGGAACTGTTCTGACAGTGTAGTACTTTTTCTACGATTTGAAGGTTAGATTTAGAAACTGTTCTGACAGTGTAGTACTTTTTCTACGATTTGATGGTTAGATTTAGGAACTGTTCTGACAGTGTAGTACTATTACTACGATTTGATGGTTAGATTTAGGAACTGTTCTGACAGTGTAGTACTTTTTCCACGATTTGATGGGTAGATGTAGGTACTGTTCTGACAGTGTAGTACTTTTTCTACGATTTGATGGTTAGATTTAGGAACTGTTCTGACAGTGTAGTACTTTTTCTACGATTTGATGGTTAGATTTAGGAACTGTTCTCAAAGTGTAAAACTTTTTCTATGATTTGATGGTTAGATTTAGGAACTGTTGTGACGATGTAGTACTTTTCCTACGATTTGATGGTTCGATTTAGGAACTGTTCTGACAGTGTAGTACTTTTTCTATAATTTGATGGTTAGATTTAGGAACTGTTCTGACAGTGTAGTACTTTTTCTATGATTTAATGGTTAGATTTATGAACTGTGCTGACAGTGTAGTACTTTTTCTACGATTTTATGGTTAGATTTAGGAACTATTCTGACAGTGTAGTACTTTTTCTACGATTTGATGGTTAGATTTAGGAACTGTTCTGACAGTGTAGTACTTTTTCTACGATTTGATGGTTAGATGTAGGTACTGTTCTGACAGTGTAGTACTTTTTCTACGATTTGATGGTTAGATTTAGGAACTGTTCTGACAGTGTACTACTTTTTCTATGATTTGATGGGTAAATTTAGGAACTGTTCTGACAGTGTAGTACTTTTTCTATGATTTGATGGTTAGATTTAGGAACTGTTCTGACAGTGTAGTACTTTTTCTATGATTTGTCGGGTAGATTTAGGAACTGTTCTGAAAGTATAGTACTTTTTCTATGATTTGATGGTTAGATTTAGGAACTGTTCTGAAAGTGTACTACTTTTTCTATGATTTGATGGTTAGATTTAGGAACTGTTCTGACAGTGTAGTACTTTTTCTATGATTTGATGGTTAGATTTAGGAACTGTTCTGAAAGTGTACTACTTTTTCTATGATTTGATGGCTAGATTTAGGAACTGTTCTGAAAGTATAGTACTGTTTTTATGATTTGATTGTTAGATTTAGGAACTGTTCTAAAGGTGTACTACTTTTTCTATGATTTGATGGTTAGATTTAGGAACTGTTCTGACAGTGCAGTACTTTTTCTACGATTTGATGCTTAGATGTAGGTACTGTTCTGACAGTGTAGTACTTTTTCTACGACTTGATGGTTAGATTTAGGAACTGTTCTGACAGTGTAGTACTTTTTCTACGAATTGATGGTTAGATTTAAAAACTGTTCTGACAGTGTAGTACTTTTACCACTATTTGATGGTTAGATTTAGGAACTGTTCTGACAGTGTAGTACTTTTTCTATGATTTGATGGTTAGATTTAGGAACTGTTCTGACAGTGTAGTACTTTTTCTACGATTTGATGGTTAGATGTAGGTACTGTTCTGACAGTGTAGTACTTTTTCTACGATTTGATGGTTAGATTTAGGAACTGTTCTGACAGTGTAGTACTTTTTCTACGATTTGATGGTTAGATTTAAAAACTGTTCTGACAGTGTAGTACTTTTTCTACGATTTGATGCTTAGATGTAGGTACTGTTCTGACAGTGTACTACTTTTTCTACGATTTGATGGTTAGATTTAGGAACTGTTCTGATAGTGTAGTACTTTTTCTACGATTTGATGGTTAGATTTAGGAACTGTTCTGACAGTAGTACTTTTTCTACGATTTGATGGTTAGATGTAGGTACTGTTCTGACAGTGTAGTACTTTTTCTACGATTTGATGGTTAGATTTAGGAACTGTTCTGACAGTGTAATACTTTTACCACGATTTGATGGGTAGATTTAGGAACAGTTCGGACAGTGTACTACTTTTTCTACGATTTGATGGTTAGATTTAGGAACTGTTCTGACAGTGTAGTACTTTTACCACGATTTGATGGTTAGATTTAGGAACTGTTCTGACAATGTTGTTCTTTTACCACGATTTGATGGGTAGATTTAGGAACATTTCTGAAAGTGTACTACTTTTTCAACGATTTGATGGTTAGATTTAGGAACTGTTCTGACAGTGTATTATTTATACCATGATTTGATGGGTAGATTTAGGAACAGTTCGGAAAGTGTAGTACTTTTTCTACGATTTGATGATTAGATTTAGGAACTGTTTTGACAGTGTAGTACTTTTTCTACGATTTGATGGTTAAATTTAGGAACTGTTCTGACAGTGTAGTACTTTTTCTACGATTTGATGGTTAGATTTAGGAACTGTTCTGACAGTGTAGTACTTTTACCACGATTTGATGGTTAGATTTAGGAACTGTTCTGACAGTGTACTACTTTTTCTACGATTTGATTGTCAGATTTAGGAACTGTTCTGACAGTGTAGTACTTTTTCTATGATTTGATGGTTAGATTTAGGAACTGTTCTGACAGTGTAGTACTTTTTCTATGATTTGATGGTTAGATTTAGGAACTGTTGTGACGATGTAGTACTTTTTCTACGATTTGATGGTTAGATTTAGGAACTGTTCTCACAGTGTACTACTTTTTCTACGATTTGATGGTTAGATTTAGGAACTGTTCTAACAGTGTAGTACTTTTTGTACGATTTGATTGTTAGATTTAGGAACTGTTCTGACAGTGTAGTACTTTTTCTATGATTTGATGGGTAAATTTAGGAACTGTTCTGACAGTGTAGTACTTTTTCTATGATTTGATGGTTAGATTTAGGAACTGTTCTAACAGTGTAGTACTTTTTCTATGATTTGATGGGTAGATTTAGGAACTGTTCTGAAAGTATAGTACTTTTTCTATGATTTGATGGTTAGATTTAGGAACTGTTCTGAAAGTGTACTACTTTTTCTATGATTTGATGGCTAGATTTAGGAACTGTTCTGAAAGTATAGTACTGTTTTTATGATTTGATTGTTAGATTTAGGAACTGTTCTAAAGGTGTACTACTTTTTCTATGATTTGATGGTTAGATTTGGGAACTGTTCTGACAGTGCAGTACTTTTTCTACGATTTGATGGTTAGATGTAGGTATTGTTCTGACAGTGTAGTACTTTTTCTACGACTTGATGGTTAGATTTAGGAAATGTTCTGACAGTGTAGTACTTTTTCTACGATTTGATGGTTAGATTTAAAAACTGTTCTGACAGTGTAGTACTTTTTCTACGATTTGATGCTTAGATGTAGGTACTGTTCTGACAGTGTAATACTTTTTCTACGATTTCATGGTTAGATTTAGGAACTGTTCTGACAGTGTAGTACTTTTTCTACGATTTGATGGTTAGATTTAAAAACTGTTCTGACAGTGTAGTACTTTTTCTATGATATGATGGTTAGATTTAGGAACTGTTCTGACAGTGTAGTACTTTTTCTACGATTTGATGCTTAGACGTAGGAACTGCTGACAGTGTAGTACTTTTTCTACGATTTTATGGTTAGATTTAGGAACTGTTCTGACAGTGCAGTACTTTTTCTACGATTTGATGGTTAGATTTAGCAACTGTTCTGACAGTGTAGTACTTTTTCTACGATTTGATGGTTAGATGTAGGTACTGTTCTGACAGTGTAGTACTTTTTCTACGATTTGATGGTTAGATTTAGGAACTGTTCTGACAGTGTACTACTTTTACCACGATTTGATGGGTAGATTTAGGAACAGTTCGGAAAGTGTACTACTTTTTCTACGATTTGATGGTTAGATTTAGGAACTGTTCTGACAGTGTAGTACTTTTACCACGATTTGATGGTTAGATTTAGGAACTGTTCTGACAGTGTAGTTCTTTTACCACGATTTGAAAGGGTAGATTTAGGAACATTTTTGAAAGTGTACTACTTTTTCAACGATTTGATGGTTAGATTTAGGAACTGTTCTGACAGTGTAGTACTTATACCATGATTTGATGGGTAGATTTAGGAACAGTTCGGAAAGTGTAGTACTTTTTCTACGATTTGATGATTAGATTTAGGAACTGTTCTGACAGTGTAGTACTTTTACTACGATTTGATGGTTAGATTTAGGAACTGTTCTGACAGTGTAGTACTTTTACCACGATTTGATGGTTAGATTTAGGAACTGTTCTGACACTGTAGTACTTTTTCTATAATTTGATGTTTAGATTTAGGAACTGTTCTGACAGTGTAGTACTTTTTCTACGATTTGATGGTTAGATGTAGGAACTGTTCTGACAGTGTAAAACTTTTTCTATGATTTGACGGTTAGATGTAGGTACTGTTCTGACAGTGTAGTACTTTTACTACAATTTGATGGTTAGATTTAGGAAGTGTTCTGACAGTTTAGTACTTTTTCTACGATTTGATGGTTAGATTTAGGAACTGTTCTGACAGTGTAAAACTTTTTCTATGATTTGATGGTTAGATGTAGGTACTGTTCTGACAGTGTAGTACTTTTTCTACGATTTGATGGCTAAATTTAGGAACTGTTCTGACAGTGTAATACTTTTTCTACGATTTGATGCTTAGATGTAGGTACTGTTCTGACAGTGTAGTACTTTTTCTACGATTTGATGGTTTGATTTAGGAACTGTTCTGACAGTGTAGTACTTTTTCTACGATTTGATGGTTAGATTTAAAAACTGTTCTGACAGTGTAGTACTTATTCTATGATTTGATGGTTAGATTTAGGAACTGTTCTGACAGTGTAGTACTTTTTCTACGATTTGATGCTTAGATGTAGGTACTGTTCTGACAGTGTACTACTTTTTCTACGATTTGATGGTTAGATTTAGGAACTGTTCTGACAGTGTAGTACTTTTACCACGATTTGATGGTTAGAATTAGGAACTGTTCTGACAGTGTAGTACTTTTTCTACGATTTGATGCTTAGATGAAGGTACTGTTCTGACAGTGTACTACTCTTTCTACGATTTGATGGTTAGATTTAGGAACTGTTCTGACAGTGTAGTACTTTTACCACGATTTGATGGTTAGATTTAGGAACTGTTCTGACAGTGTAGTACTTTTTCTATGATTTAATGGTTAGATTTAGGAACTGTGCTGACAGTGTAGTACTTTTTCTACGATTTTATGGTTAGATTTAGGAACTGTTCTGACAGTGTAGTACTTTTTCTACGATTTGATGGTTAGATTTAGGAACTGTTCTGACAGTGTAGTACTTTTTCTACGATTTGATGGTTAGATGTAGGTACTGTTCTGACAGTGTAGTACTTTTTCTACGATTTGATGGTTAGATTTAGGAACTGTTCTGACAGTGTACTACTTTTTCTATGATTTGATGGGTAAATTTAGGAACTGTTCTGACAGTGTAGTACTTTTTCTATGATTTGATGGTTAGATTTAGGAACTGTTCTGACAGTGTAGTACTTTTTCTATGATTTGTCGGGTAGATTTAGGAACTGTTCTGAAATTTGCTGAAAGTATAGTACTTTTTCTATGATTTGATGGTTAGATTTAGGAACTGTTCTGAAAGTGTACTACTTTTTCTATGATTTGATGGCTAGATTTAGGAACTGTTCTGAAAGTATAGTACTGTTTTTATGATTTGATTGTTAGATTTAGGAACTGTTCTAAAGGTGTACTACTTTTTCTATGATTTGATGGTTAGATTTAGGAACTGTTCTGACAGTGCAGTACTTTTTCTACGATTTGATGCTTAGATGTAGGTACTGTTCTGACAGTGTAGTACTTTTTCTACGACTTGATGGTTAGATTTAGGAACTGTTCTGACAGTGTAGTACTTTTTCTACGAATTGATGGTTAGATTTAAAAACTGTTCTGACAGTGTAGTACTTTTACCACTATTTGATGGTTAGATTTAGGAACTGTTCTGACAGTGTAGTACTTTTTCTATGATTTGATGGTTAGATTTAGGAACTGTTCTGACAGTGTAGTACTTTTTCTACGATTTGATGCTTAGATGTAGGTACTGTTCTGACAGTGTAGTACTTTTTCTACGATTTGATGGTTAGATTTAGGAACTGTTCTGACAGTGTAGTACTTTTTCTACGATTTGATGGTTAGATTTAAAAACTGTTCTGACAGTGTAGTACTTTTTCTATGATTTGATGGTTAGATTTAGGAACTGTTCTGACAGTGTAGTACTTTTTCTACGATTTGATGCTTAGATGTAGGTACTGTTCTGACAGTGTACTACTTTTTCTACGATTTGATGGTTAGATTTAGGAACTGTTCTGACAGTGTAGTACTTTTACCACGATTTGATGGTTAGATTTAGGAACTGTTCTGACAGTGTAGTACTTTTTCTACGATTTGATGCTTAGATGAAGGTACTGTTCTGACAGTGTACTACTCTTTCTACGATTTGATGGTTAGATTTAGGAACTGTTCTGACAGTGTAGTACTTTTACCACGATTTGATGGTTAGATTTAGGAACTGTTCTGACAGTGTAGTACTTTTTCTATGATTTAATGGTTAGATTTAGGAACTGTGCTGACAGTGTAGTACTTTTTCTACGATTTTATGGTTAGATTTAGGAACTGTTCTGACAGTGTAGTACTTTTTCTACGATTTGATGGTTAGATTTAGGAACTGTTCTGACAGTAGTACTTTTTCTACGATTTGATGGTTAGATGTAGGTACTGTTCTGACAGTGTAGTACTTTTTCTACGATTTGATGGTTAGATTTAGGAACTGTTCTGACAGTGTAATACTTTTACCACGATTTGATGGGTAGATTTAGGAACAGTTCGGACAGTGTACTACTTTTTCTACGATTTGATGGTTAGATTTAGGAACTGTTCTGACAGTGTAGTACTTTTACCACGATTTGATGGTTAGATTTAGGAACTGTTCTGACAATGTAGTTCTTTTACCACGATTTGATGGGTAGATTTAGGAACATTTCTGAAAGTGTACTACTTTTTCAACGATTTGATGGTTAGATTTAGGAACTGTTCTGACAGTGTATTATTTATACCATGATTTGATGGGTAGATTTAGGAACAGTTCGGAAAGTGTAGTACTTTTTCTACGATTTGATGATTAGATTTAGGAACTGTTTTGACAGTGTAGTACTTTTTCTACGATTTGATGGTTAAATTTAGGAACTGTTCTGACAGTGTAGTACTTTTTCTACGATTTGATGGTTAGATTTAGGAACTGTTCTGACAGTGTAGTACTTTTACCACGATTTGATGGTTAGATTTAGGAACTGTTCTGACAGTGTACTACTTTTTCTACGATTTGATTGTCAGATTTAGGAACTGTTCTGACAGTGTAGTACTTTTTCTATGATTTGATGGTTAGATTTAGGAACTGTTCTGACAGTGTAGTACTTTTTCTATGATTTGATGGTTAGATTTAGGAACTGTTGTGACGATGTAGTACTTTTTCTACGATTTGATGGTTAGATTTAGGAACTGTTCTCACAGTGTACTACTTTTTCTACGATTTGATGGTTAGATTTAGGAACTGTTCTAACAGTGTAGTACTTTTTGTACGATTTGATTGTTAGATTTAGGAACTGTTCTGACAGTGTAGTACTTTTTCTATGATTTGATGGGTAAATTTAGGAACTGTTCTGACAGTGTAGTACTTTTTCTATGATTTGATGGTTAGATTTAGGAACTGTTCTAACAGTGTAGTACTTTTTCTATGATTTGATGGGTAGATTTAGGAACTGTTCTGAAAGTATAGTACTTTTTCTATGATTTGATGGTTAGATTTAGGAACTGTTCTGAAAGTGTACTACTTTTTCTATGATTTGATGGCTAGATTTAGGAACTGTTCTGAAAGTATAGTACTGTTTTTATGATTTGATTGTTAGATTTAGGAACTGTTCTAAAGGTGTACTACTTTTTCTATGATTTAATGGTTAGATTTAGGAACTGTTCTAAAGGTGTACTACTTTTTCTATGATTTGATGGTTAGATTTGGGAACTGTTCTGACAGTGCAGTACTTTTTCTACGATTTGATGCTTAGATGTAGGTATTGTTCTGACAGTGTAGTACTTTTTCTACGACTTGATGGTTAGATTTAGGAAATGTTCTGACAGTGTAGTACTTTTTCTACGATTTGATGGTTAGATTTAAAAACTGTTCTGACAGTGTAGTACTTTTACCACGATTTGATGGTTAGATTTAGGAACTGTTCTGACAGTGTAGTACTTTTTCTATGATTTGATGGTTAGATTTAGGAACTGTTCTGACAGTGTAGTACTTTTTCTACGATTTGATGCTTAGATGTAGGTACTGTTCTAACAGTGTAATACTTTTTCTACGATTTCATGGTTAGATTTAGGAACTGTTCTGACAGTGTAGTACTTTTTCTACGATTTGATGGTTAGATTTAAAAACTGTTCTGACAGTGTAGTACTTTTTCTATGATATGATGGTTAGATTTAGGAACTGTTCTGACAGTGTAGTACTTTTTCTACGATTTGATGCTTAGACGTAGGAACTGCTGACAGTGTAGTACTTTTTCTACGATTTTATGGTTAGATTTAGGAACTGTTCTGACAGTGCAGTACTTTTTCTACGATTTGATGGTTAGATTTAGCAACTGTTCTGACAGTGTAGTACTTTTTCTACGATTTGATGGTTAGATGTAGGCACTGTTCTGACAGTGTAGTACTTTTTCTACGATTTGATGGTTAGATTTAGGAACTGTTCTGACAGTGTACTACTTTTACCACGATTTGATGGGTAGATTTAGGAACAGTTCGGAAAGTGTACTACTTTTTCTACGATTTGATGGTTAGATTTAGGAACTGTTCTGACAGTGTAGTACTTTTACCACGATTTGATGGTTAGATTTAGGAACTGTTCTGACAGTGTAGTTCTTTTACCACGATTTGAAAGGGTAGATTTAGGAACATTTCTGAAAGTGTACTACTTTTTCAACGATTTGATGGTTAGATTTAGGAACTGTTCTGACAGTGTAGTACTTATACCATGATTTGATGGGTAGATTTAGGAACAGTTCGGAAAGTGTAGTACTTTTTCTACGATTTGATGATTAGATTTAGGAACTGTTCTGACAGTGTAGTACTTTTTCTACGATTTGATGGTTAGATTTAGGAACTGTTCTGACAGTGTAGTACTTTTACTACGATTTGATGGTTAGATTTAGGAACTGTTCTGACAGTGTAGTACTTTTACCACGATTTGATGGTTAGATTTAGGAACTGTTCTGACACTGTAGTACTTTTTCTATAATTTGATGTTTAGATTTAGGAACTGTTCTGACAGTGTAGTACTTTTTCTACGATTTGATGGTTAGATGTAGGAACTGTTCTGACAGTGTAAAACTTTTTCTATGATTTGACGGTTAGATGTAGGTACTGTTCTGACAGTGTAGTACTTTTACTACAATTTGATGGTTAGATTTAGGAAGTGTTCTGACAGTTTAGTACTTTTTCTACGATTTGATGGTTAGATTTAGGAACTGTTCTGACAGTGTAAAACTTTTTCTATGATTTGATGGTTAGATGTAGGTACTGTTCTGACAGTGTAGTACTTTTTCTACGATTTGATGGCTAAATTTAGGAACTGTTCTGACAGTGTAGTACTTTTTCTACGATTTGAAGGTTAGATTTAGAAACTGTTCTGACAGTGTAGTACTTTTTCTACGATTTGATGGTTAGATTTAGGAACTGTTCTGACAGTGTAGTACTATTACTACGATTTGATGGTTAGATTTAGGAACTGTTCTGACAGTGTAGTACTTTTTCCACGATTTGATGGGTAGATGTAGGTACTGTTCTGACAGTGTAGTACTTTTTCTACGATTTGATGGTTAGATTTAGGAACTGTTCTGACAGTGTAGTACTTTTTCTACGATTTGATGGTTAGATTTAGGAACTGTTCTCAAAGTGTAAAACTTTTTCTATGATTTGATGGTTAGATTTAGGAACTGTTGTGACGATGTAGTACTTTTCCTACGATTTGATGGTTCGATTTAGGAACTGTTCTGACAGTGTAGTACTTTTTCTATAATTTGATGGTTAGATTTAGGAACTGTTCTGACAGTGTAGTACTTTTTCTATGATTTAATGGTTAGATTTAGGAACTGTGCTGACAGTGTAGTACTTTTTCTACGATTTTATGGTTAGATTTAGGAACTGTTCTGACAGTGTAGTACTTTTTCTACGATTTGATGGTTAGATTTAGGAACTGTTCTGACAGTGTAGTACTTTTTCTACGATTTGATGGTTAGATGTAGGTACTGTTCTGACAGTGTAGTACTTTTTCTACGATTTGATGGTTAGATTTAGGAACTGTTCTGACAGTGTACTACTTTTTCTATGATTTGATGGGTAAATTTAGGAACTGTTCTGACAGTGTAGTACTTTTTCTATGATTTGATGGTTAGATTTAGGAACTGTTCTGACAGTGTAGTACTTTTTCTATGATTTGTCGGGTAGATTTAGGAACTGTTCTGAAAGTATAGTACTTTTTCTATGATTTGATGGTTAGATTTAGGAACTGTTCTGAAAGTGTACTACTTTTTCTATGATTTGATGGTTAGATTTAGGAACTGTTCTGACAGTGTAGTACTTTTTCTATGATTTGATGGTTAGATTTAGGAACTGTTCTGAAAGTGTACTACTTTTTCTATGATTTGATGGCTAGATTTAGGAACTGTTCTGAAAGTATAGTACTGTTTTTATGATTTGATTGTTAGATTTAGGAACTGTTCTAAAGGTGTACTACTTTTTCTATGATTTGATGGTTAGATTTAGGAACTGTTCTGACAGTGCAGTACTTTTTCTACGATTTGATGCTTAGATGTAGGTACTGTTCTGACAGTGTAGTACTTTTTCTACGACTTGATGGTTAGATTTAGGAACTGTTCTGACAGTGTAGTACTTTTTCTACGAATTCATGGTTAGATTTAAAAACTGTTCTGACAGTGTAGTACTTTTACCACTATTTGATGGTTAGATTTAGGAACTGTTCTGACAGTGTAGTACTTTTTCTATGATTTGATGGTTAGATTTAGGAACTGTTCTGACAGTGTAGTACTTTTTCTACGATTTGATGGTTAGATGTAGGTACTGTTCTGACAGTGTAGTACTTTTTCTACGATTTGATGGTTAGATTTAGGAACTGTTCTGACAGTGTAGTACTTTTTCTACGATTTGATGGTTAGATTTAAAAACTGTTCTGACAGTGTAGTACTTTTTCTATGATTTGATGGTTAGATTTAGGAACTGTTCTGACAGTGTAGTACTTTTTCTACGATTTGATGCTTAGATGTAGGTACTGTTCTGACAGTGTACTACTTTTTCTACGATTTGATGGTTAGATTTAGGAACTGTTCTGATAGTGTAGTACTTTTTCTACGATTTGATGGTTAGATTTAGGAACTGTTCTGACAGTAGTACTTTTTCTACGATTTGATGGTTAGATGTAGGTACTGTTCTGACAGTGTAGTACTTTTTCTACGATTTGATGGTTAGATTTAGGAACTGTTCTGACAGTGTAATACTTTTACCACGATTTGATGGGTAGATTTAGGAACAGTTCGGACAGTGTACTACTTTTTCTACGATTTGATGGTTAGATTTAGGAACTGTTCTGACAGTGTAGTACTTTTACCACGATTTGATGGTTAGATTTAGGAACTGTTCTGACAATGTAGTTCTTTTACCACGATTTGATGGGTAGATTTAGGAACATTTCTGAAAGTGTACTACTTTTTCAACGATTTGATGGTTAGATTTAGGAACTGTTCTGACAGTGTATTATTTATACCATGATTTGATGGGTAGATTTAGGAACAGTTCGGAAAGTGTAGTACTTTTTCTACGATTTGATGATTAGATTTAGGAACTGTTTTGACAGTGTAGTACTTTTTCTACGATTTGATGGTTAAATTTAGGAACTGTTCTGACAGTGTAGTACTTTTTCTACGATTTGATGGTTAGATTTAGGAACTGTTCTGACAGTGTAGTACTTTTACCACGATTTGATGGTTAGATTTAGGAACTGTTCTGACAGTGTACTACTTTTTCTACGATTTGATTGTCAGATTTAGGAACTGTTCTGACAGTGTAGTACTTTTTCTATGATTTGATGGTTAGATTTAGGAACTGTTCTGACAGTGTAGTACTTTTTCTATGATTTGATGGTTAGATTTAGGAACTGTTGTGACGATGTAGTACTTTTTCTACGATTTGATGGTTAGATTTAGGAACTGTTCTCACAGTGTACTACTTTTTCTACGATTTGATGGTTAGATTTAGGAACTGTTCTAACAGTGTAGTACTTTTTGTACGATTTGATTGTTAGATTTAGGAACTGTTCTGACAGTGTAGTACTTTTTCTATGATTTGATGGGTAAATTTAGGAACTGTTCTGACAGTGTAGTACTTTTTCTATGATTTGATGGTTAGATTTAGGAACTGTTCTAACAGTGTAGTACTTTTTCTATGATTTGATGGGTAGATTTAGGAACTGTTCTGAAAGTATAGTACTTTTTCTATGATTTGATGGTTAGATTTAGGAACTGTTCTGAAAGTGTACTACTTTTTCTATGATTTGATGGCTAGATTTAGGAACTGTTCTGAAAGTATAGTACTGTTTTTATGATTTGATTGTTAGATTTAGGAACTGTTCTAAAGGTGTACTACTTTTTCTATGATTTGATGGTTAGATTTGGGAACTGTTCTGACAGTGCAGTACTTTTTCTACGATTTGATGCTTAGATGTAGGTATTGTTCTGACAGTGTAGTACTTTTTCTACGACTTGATGGTTAGATTTAGGAAATGTTCTGACAGTGTAGTACTTTTTCTACGATTTGATGGTTAGATTTAAAAACTGTTCTGACAGTGTAGTACTTTTACCACGATTTGATGGTTAGATTTAGGAACTGTTCTGACAGTGTAGTACTTTTTCTATGATTTGATGGTTAGATTTAGGAACTGTTCTGACAGTGTAGTACTTTTTCTACGATTTGATGCTTAGATGTAGGTACTGTTCTGACAGTGTAATACTTTTTCTACGATTTCATGGTTAGATTTAGGAACTGTTCTGACAGTGTAGTACTTTTTCTACGATTTGATGGTTAGATTTAAAAACTGTTCTGACAGTGTAGTACTTTTTCTATGATATGATGGTTAGATTTAGGAACTGTTCTGACAGTGTAGTACTTTTTCTACGATTTGATGGTTAGATTTAGGAACTGTTCTGACAGTGTACTACTTTTTCTATGATTTGATGGGTAAATTTAGGAACTGTTCTGACAGTGTAGTACTTTTTCTATGATTTGATGGTTAGATTTAGGAACTGTTCTGACAGTGTAGTACTTTTTCTATGATTTGTCGGGTAGATTTAGGAACTGTTCTGAAATTTGCTGAAAGTATAGTACTTTTTCTATGATTTGATGGTTAGATTTAGGAACTGTTCTGAAAGTGTACTACTTTTTCTATGATTTGATGGCTAGATTTAGGAACTGTTCTGAAAGTATAGTACTGTTTTTATGATTTGATTGTTAGATTTAGGAACTGTTCTAAAGGTGTACTACTTTTTCTATGATTTGATGGTTAGATTTAGGAACTGTTCTGACAGTGCAGTACTTTTTCTACGATTTGATGCTTAGATGTAGGTACTGTTCTGACAGTGTAGTACTTTTTCTACGACTTGATGGTTAGATTTAGGAACTGTTCTGACAGTGTAGTACTTTTTCTACGAATTGATGGTTAGATTTAAAAACTGTTCTGACAGTGTAGTACTTTTACCACTATTTGATGGTTAGATTTAGGAACTGTTCTGACAGTGTAGTACTTTTTCTATGATTTGATGGTTAGATTTAGGAACTGTTCTGACAGTGTAGTACTTTTTCTACGATTTGATGCTTAGATGTAGGTACTGTTCTGACAGTGTAGTACTTTTTCTACGATTTGATGGTTAGATTTAGGAACTGTTCTCACAGTGTAGTACTTTTTCTACGATTTGATGGTTAGATTTAAAAACTGTTCTGACAGTGTAGTACTTTTTCTATGATTTGATGGTTAGATTTAGGAACTGTTCTGACAGTGTAGTACTTTTTCTACGATTTGATGCTTAGATGTAGGTACTGTTCTGACAGTGTACTACTTTTTCTACGATTTGATGGTTAGATTTAGGAACTGTTCTGACAGTGTAGTACTTTTACCACGATTTGATGGTTAGATTTAGGAACTGTTCTGACAGTGTAGTACTTTTTCTACGATTTGATGCTTAGATGAAGGTACTGTTCTGACAGTGTACTACTCTTTCTACGATTTGATGGTTAGATTTAGGAACTGTTCTGACAGTGTAGTACTTTTACCACGATTTGATGGTTAGATTTAGGAACTGTTCTGACAGTGTAGTACTTTTTCTATGATTTAATGGTTAGATTTAGGAACTGTGCTGACAGTGTAGTACTTTTTCTACGATTTTATGGTTAGATTTAGGAACTGTTCTGACAGTGTAGTACTTTTTCTACGATTTGATGGTTAGATTTAGGAACTGTTCTGACAGTAGTACTTTTTCTACGATTTGATGGTTAGATGTAGGTACTGTTCTGACAGTGTAGTACTTTTTCTACGATTTGATGGTTAGATTTAGGAACTGTTCTGACAGTGTAATACTTTTACCACGATTTGATGGGTAGATTTAGGAACAGTTCGGACAGTGTACTACTTTTTCTACGATTTGATGGTTAGATTTAGGAACTGTTCTGACAGTGTAGTACTTTTACCACGATTTGATGGTTAGATTTAGGAACTGTTCTGACAATGTAGTTCTTTTACCACGATTTGATGGGTAGATTTAGGAACATTTCTGAAAGTGTACTACTTTTTCAACGATTTGATGGTTAGATTTAGGAACTGTTCTGACAGTGTATTATTTATACCATGATTTGATGGGTAGATTTAGGAACAGTTCGGAAAGTGTAGTACTTTTTCTACGATTTGATGATTAGATTTAGGAACTGTTTTGACAGTGTAGTACTTTTTCTACGATTTGATGGTTAAATTTAGGAACTGTTCTGACAGTGTAGTACTTTTTCTACGATTTGATGGTTAGATTTAGGAACTGTTCTGACAGTGTAGTACTTTTACCACGATTTGATGGTTAGATTTAGGAACTGTTCTGACAGTGTACTACTTTTTCTACGATTTGATTGTCAGATTTAGGAACTGTTCTGACAGTGTAGTACTTTTTCTATGATTTGATGGTTAGATTTAGGAACTGTTCTGACAGTGTAGTACTTTTTCTATGATTTGATGGTTAGATTTAGGAACTGTTGTGACGATGTAGTACTTTTTCTACGATTTGATGGTTAGATTTAGGAACTGTTCTCACAGTGTACTACTTTTTCTACGATTTGATGGTTAGATTTAGGAACTGTTCTAACAGTGTAGTACTTTTTGTACGATTTGATTGTTAGATTTAGGAACTGTTCTGACAGTGTAGTACTTTTTCTATGATTTGATGGGTAAATTTAGGAACTGTTCTGACAGTGTAGTACTTTTTCTATGATTTGATGGTTAGATTTAGGAACTGTTCTAACAGTGTAGTACTTTTTCTATGATTTGATGGGTAGATTTAGGAACTGTTCTGAAAGTATAGTACTTTTTCTATGATTTGATGGTTAGATTTAGGAACTGTTCTGAAAGTGTACTACTTTTTCTATGATTTGATGGCTAGATTTAGGAACTGTTCTGAAAGTATAGTACTGTTTTTATGATTTGATTGTTAGATTTAGGAACTGTTCTAAAGGTGTACTACTTTTTCTATGATTTAATGGTTAGATTTAGGAACTGTTCTAAAGGTGTACTACTTTTTCTATGATTTGATGGTTAGATTTGGGAACTGTTCTGACAGTGCAGTACTTTTTCTACGATTTGATGCTTAGATGTAGGTATTGTTCTGACAGTGTAGTACTTTTTCTACGACTTGATGGTTAGATTTAGGAAATGTTCTGACAGTGTAGTACTTTTTCTACGATTTGATGGTTAGATTTAAAAACTGTTCTGACAGTGTAGTACTTTTACCACGATTTGATGGTTAGATTTAGGAACTGTTCTGACAGTGTAGTACTTTTTCTATGATTTGATGGTTAGATTTAGGAACTGTTCTGACAGTGTAGTACTTTTTCTACGATTTGATGCTTAGATGTAGGTACTGTTCTGACAGTGTAATACTTTTTCTACGATTTCATGGTTAGATTTAGGAACTGTTCTGACAGTGTAGTACTTTTTCTACGATTTGATGGTTAGATTTAAAAACTGTTCTGACAGTGTAGTACTTTTTCTATGATATGATGGTTAGATTTAGGAACTGTTCTGACAGTGTAGTACTTTTTCTACGATTTGATGCTTAGACGTAGGAACTGCTGACAGTGTAGTACTTTTTCTACGATTTTATGGTTAGATTTAGGAACTGTTCTGACAGTGCAGTACTTTTTCTACGATTTGATGGTTAGATTTAGCAACTGTTCTGACAGTGTAGTACTTTTTCTACGATTTGATGGTTAGATGTAGGCACTGTTCTGACAGTGTAGTACTTTTTCTACGATTTGATGGTTAGATTTAGGAACTGTTCTGACAGTGTACTACTTTTACCACGATTTGATGGGTAGATTTAGGAACAGTTCGGAAAGTGTACTACTTTTTCTACGATTTGATGGTTAGATTTAGGAACTGTTCTGACAGTGTAGTACTTTTACCACGATTTGATGGTTAGATTTAGGAACTGTTCTGACAGTGTAGTTCTTTTACCACGATTTGAAAGGGTAGATTTAGGAACATTTCTGAAAGTGTACTACTTTTTCAACGATTTGATGGTTAGATTTAGGAACTGTTCTGACAGTGTAGTACTTATACCATGATTTGATGGGTAGATTTAGGAACAGTTCGGAAAGTGTAGTACTTTTTCTACGATTTGATGATTAGATTTAGGAACTGTTCTGACAGTGTAGTACTTTTTCTACGATTTGATGGTTAGATTTAGGAACTGTTCTGACAGTGTAGTACTTTTACTACGATTTGATGGTTAGATTTAGGAACTGTTCTGACAGTGTAGTACTTTTACCACGATTTGATGGTTAGATTTAGGAACTGTTCTGACACTGTAGTACTTTTTCTATAATTTGATGTTTAGATTTAGGAACTGTTCTGACAGTGTAGTACTTTTTCTACGATTTGATGGTTAGATGTAGGAACTGTTCTGACAGTGTAAAACTTTTTCTATGATTTGACGGTTAGATGTAGGTACTGTTCTGACAGTGTAGTACTTTTACTACAATTTGATGGTTAGATTTAGGAAGTGTTCTGACAGTTTAGTACTTTTTCTACGATTTGATGGTTAGATTTAGGAACTGTTCTGACAGTGTAAAACTTTTTCTATGATTTGATGGTTAGATGTAGGTACTGTTCTGACAGTGTAGTACTTTTTCTACGATTTGATGGCTAAATTTAGGAACTGTTCTGACAGTGTAGTACTTTTTCTACGATTTGAAGGTTAGATTTAGAAACTGTTCTGACAGTGTAGTACTTTTTCTACGATTTGATGGTTAGATTTAGGAACTGTTCTGACAGTGTAGTACTATTACTACGATTTGATGGTTAGATTTAGGAACTGTTCTGACAGTGTAGTACTTTTTCCACGATTTGATGGGTAGATGTAGGTACTGTTCTGACAGTGTAGTACTTTTTCTACGATTTGATGGTTAGATTTAGGAACTGTTCTGACAGTGTAGTACTTTTTCTACGATTTGATGGTTAGATTTAGGAACTGTTCTCAAAGTGTAAAACTTTTTCTATGATTTGATGGTTAGATTTAGGAACTGTTGTGACGATGTAGTACTTTTCCTACGATTTGATGGTTCGATTTAGGAACTGTTCTGACAGTGTAGTACTTTTTCTATAATTTGATGGTTAGATTTAGGAACTGTTCTGACAGTGTAGTACTTTTTCTATGATTTAATGGTTAGATTTAGGAACTGTGCTGACAGTGTAGTACTTTTTCTACGATTTTATGGTTAGATTTAGGAACTGTTCTGACAGTGTAGTACTTTTTCTACGATTTGATGGTTAGATTTAGGAACTGTTCTGACAGTGTAGTACTTTTTCTACGATTTGATGGTTAGATGTAGGTACTGTTCTGACAGTGTAGTACTTTTTCTACGATTTGATGGTTAGATTTAGGAACTGTTCTGACAGTGTACTACTTTTTCTATGATTTGATGGGTAAATTTAGGAACTGTTCTGACAGTGTAGTACTTTTTCTATGATTTGATGGTTAGATTTAGGAACTGTTCTGACAGTGTAGTACTTTTTCTATGATTTGTCGGGTAGATTTAGGAACTGTTCTGAAAGTATAGTACTTTTTCTATGATTTGATGGTTAGATTTAGGAACTGTTCTGAAAGTGTACTACTTTTTCTATGATTTGATGGTTAGATTTAGGAACTGTTCTGACAGTGTAGTACTTTTTCTATGATTTGATGGTTAGATTTAGGAACTGTTCTGAAAGTGTACTACTTTTTCTATGATTTGATGGCTAGATTTAGGAACTGTTCTGAAAGTATAGTACTGTTTTTATGATTTGATTGTTAGATTTAGGAACTGTTCTAAAGGTGTACTACTTTTTCTATGATTTGATGGTTAGATTTAGGAACTGTTCTGACAGTGCAGTACTTTTTCTACGATTTGATGCTTAGATGTAGGTACTGTTCTGACAGTGTAGTACTTTTTCTACGACTTGATGGTTAGATTTAGGAACTGTTCTGACAGTGTAGTACTTTTTCTACGAATTCATGGTTAGATTTAAAAACTGTTCTGACAGTGTAGTACTTTTACCACTATTTGATGGTTAGATTTAGGAACTGTTCTGACAGTGTAGTACTTTTTCTATGATTTGATGGTTAGATTTAGGAACTGTTCTGACAGTGTAGTACTTTTTCTACGATTTGATGGTTAGATGTAGGTACTGTTCTGACAGTGTAGTACTTTTTCTACGATTTGATGGTTAGATTTAGGAACTGTTCTGACAGTGTAGTACTTTTTCTACGATTTGATGGTTAGATTTAAAAACTGTTCTGACAGTGTAGTACTTTTTCTATGATTTGATGGTTAGATTTAGGAACTGTTCTGACAGTGTAGTACTTTTTCTACGATTTGATGCTTAGATGTAGGTACTGTTCTGACAGTGTACTACTTTTTCTACGATTTGATGGTTAGATTTAGGAACTGTTCTGATAGTGTAGTACTTTTTCTACGATTTGATGGTTAGATTTAGGAACTGTTCTGACAGTAGTACTTTTTCTACGATTTGATGGTTAGATGTAGGTACTGTTCTGACAGTGTAGTACTTTTTCTACGATTTGATGGTTAGATTTAGGAACTGTTCTGACAGTGTAATACTTTTACCACGATTTGATGGGTAGATTTAGGAACAGTTCGGACAGTGTACTACTTTTTCTACGATTTGATGGTTAGATTTAGGAACTGTTCTGACAGTGTAGTACTTTTACCACGATTTGATGGTTAGATTTAGGAACTGTTCTGACAATGTAGTTCTTTTACCACGATTTGATGGGTAGATTTAGGAACATTTCTGAAAGTGTACTACTTTTTCAACGATTTGATGGTTAGATTTAGGAACTGTTCTGACAGTGTATTATTTATACCATGATTTGATGGGTAGATTTAGGAACAGTTCGGAAAGTGTAGTACTTTTTCTACGATTTGATGATTAGATTTAGGAACTGTTTTGACAGTGTAGTACTTTTTCTACGATTTGATGGTTAAATTTAGGAACTGTTCTGACAGTGTAGTACTTTTTCTACGATTTGATGGTTAGATTTAGGAACTGTTCTGACAGTGTAGTACTTTTACCACGATTTGATGGTTAGATTTAGGAACTGTTCTGACAGTGTACTACTTTTTCTACGATTTGATTGTCAGATTTAGGAACTGTTCTGACAGTGTAGTACTTTTTCTATGATTTGATGGTTAGATTTAGGAACTGTTCTGACAGTGTAGTACTTTTTCTATGATTTGATGGTTAGATTTAGGAACTGTTGTGACGATGTAGTACTTTTTCTACGATTTGATGGTTAGATTTAGGAACTGTTCTCACAGTGTACTACTTTTTCTACGATTTGATGGTTAGATTTAGGAACTGTTCTAACAGTGTAGTACTTTTTGTACGATTTGATTGTTAGATTTAGGAACTGTTCTGACAGTGTAGTACTTTTTCTATGATTTGATGGGTAAATTTAGGAACTGTTCTGACAGTGTAGTACTTTTTCTATGATTTGATGGTTAGATTTAGGAACTGTTCTAACAGTGTAGTACTTTTTCTATGATTTGATGGGTAGATTTAGGAACTGTTCTGAAAGTATAGTACTTTTTCTATGATTTGATGGTTAGATTTAGGAACTGTTCTGAAAGTGTACTACTTTTTCTATGATTTGATGGCTAGATTTAGGAACTGTTCTGAAAGTATAGTACTGTTTTTATGATTTGATTGTTAGATTTAGGAACTGTTCTAAAGGTGTACTACTTTTTCTATGATTTGATGGTTAGATTTGGGAACTGTTCTGACAGTGCAGTACTTTTTCTACGATTTGATGCTTAGATGTAGGTATTGTTCTGACAGTGTAGTACTTTTTCTACGACTTGATGGTTAGATTTAGGAAATGTTCTGACAGTGTAGTACTTTTTCTACGATTTGATGGTTAGATTTAAAAACTGTTCTGACAGTGTAGTACTTTTACCACGATTTGATGGTTAGATTTAGGAACTGTTCTGACAGTGTAGTACTTTTTCTATGATTTGATGGTTAGATTTAGGAACTGTTCTGACAGTGTAGTACTTTTTCTACGATTTGATGCTTAGATGTAGGTACTGTTCTGACAGTGTAATACTTTTTCTACGATTTCATGGTTAGATTTAGGAACTGTTCTGACAGTGTAGTACTTTTTCTACGATTTGATGGTTAGATTTAAAAACTGTTCTGACAGTGTAGTACTTTTTCTATGATATGATGGTTAGATTTAGGAACTGTTCTGACAGTGTAGTACTTTTTCTACGATTTGATGCTTAGACGTAGGAACTGCTGACAGTGTAGTACTTTTTCTACGATTTTATGGTTAGATTTAGGAACTGTTCTGACAGTGCAGTACTTTTTCTACGATTTGATGGTTAGATTTAGCAACTGTTCTGACAGTGTAGTACTTTTTCTACGATTTGATGGTTAGATGTAGGTACTGTTCTGACAGTGTACTACTTTTTCTACGATTTGATGGTTAGATTTAGGAACTGTTCTGACAGTGTCCTACTTTTACCACGATTTGATGGGTAGATTTAGGAACAGTTCGGAAAGTGTACTACTTTTTCTACGATTTGATGGTTAGATTTAGGAACTGTTCTGACAGTGTAGTACTTTTACCACGATTTGATGGTTAGATTTAGGAACTGTTCTGACAGTGTAGTTCTTTTACCACGATTTGAAAGGGTAGATTTAGGAACATTTCTGAAAGTGTACTACTTTTTCAACGATTTGATGGTTAGATTTAGGAACTGTTCTGACAGTGTAGTACTTATACCATGATTTGATGGGTAGATTTAGGAACAGTTCGGAAAGTGTAGTACTTTTTCTACGATTTGATGATTAGATTTAGGAACTGTTCTGACAGTGTAGTACTTTTTCTACGATTTGATGGTTAGATTGAGGAACTGTTCTGACAGTGTAGTACTTTTACTACGATTTGATGGTTAGATTTAGGAACTGTTCTGACAGTGTAGTACTTTTACCACGATTTGATGGTTAGATTTAGGAACTGTTCTGACACTGTAGTACTTTTTCTATAATTTGATGTTTAGATTTAGGAACTGTTCTGACAGTGTAGTACTTTTTCTACGATTTGATGGTTAGATGTAGGAACTGTTCTGACAGTGTAAAACTTTTTCTATGATTTGACGGTTAGATGTAGGTACTGTTCTGACAGTGTAGTACTTTTACTACAATTTGATGGTTAGATTTAGGAAGTGTTCTGACAGTTTAGTACTTTTTCTACGATTTGATGGTTAGATTTAGGAACTGTTCTGACAGTGTAAAACTTTTTCTATGATTTGATGGTTAGATGTAGGTACTGTTCTGACAGTGTTGTACTTTTTCTACGATTTGATGGCTAAATTTAGGAACTGTTCTGACAGTGTAGTACTTTTTCTACGATTTGAAGGTTAGATTTAGAAACTGTTCTGACAGTGTAGTACTTTTTCTACGATTTGATGGTTAGATTTAGGAACTGTTCTGACAGTGTAGTACTATTACTACGATTTGATGGTTAGATTTAGGAACTGTTCTGACAGTGTAGTACTTTTTCCACGATTTGATGGGTAGATGTAGGTACTGTTCTGACAGTGTAGTACTTTTTCTACGATTTGATGGTTAGATTTAGGAACTGTTCTGACAGTGTAGTACTTTTTCTACGATTTGATGGTTAGATTTAGGAACTGTTCTCAAAGTGTAAAACTTTTTCTATGATTTGATGGTTAGATTTAGGAACTGTTGTGACGATGTAGTACTTTTCCTACGATTTGATGGTTCGATTTAGGAACTGTTCTGACAGTGTAGTACTTTTTCTATAATTTGATGGTTAGATTTAGGAACTGTTCTGACAGTGTAGTACTTTTTCTATGATTTAATGGTTAGATTTAGGAACTGTGCTGACAGTGTAGTACTTTTTCTACGATTTTATGGTTAGATTTAGGAACTGTTCTGACAGTGTAGTACTTTTTCTACGATTTGATGGTTAGATTTAGGAACTGTTCTGACAGTGTAGTACTTTTTCTACGATTTGATGGTTAGATGTAGGTACTGTTCTGACAGTGTAGTACTTTTTCTACGATTTGATGGTTAGATTTAGGAACTGTTCTGACAGTGTACTACTTTTTCTATGATTTGATGGGTAAATTTAGGAACTGTTCTGACAGTGTAGTACTTTTTCTATGATTTGATGGTTAGATTTAGGAACTGTTCTGAAAGTGTATTACTTTTTCTATGATTTGATGGTTAGATTTAGGAACTGTTCTGAAAGTATAGTACTGTTTTTATGATTTGATTGTTAGATTTAGGAACTGTTCTGAAAGTGTACTACTTTTTCTATGATTTGATGGCTAGATTTAGGAACTGTTCTAAAGGTGTACTACTTTTTCTATGATTTGATGGTTAGATTTAGGAACTGTTCTGAAAGTGTACTACTTTTTCTATGATTTGATGGTTAGATTTAGGAACTGTTCTAAAGGTGTACTACTTTTTCTATGATTTGATGGTTAGATTTAGGAACTGTTCTGACAGTGCAGTACTTTTTCTACGATTTGATGCTTAGATGTAGGTACTGTTCTGACAGTGTAGTACTTTTTCTACGACTTGATGGTTAGATTTAGGAACTGTTCTGACAGTGTAGTACTTTTTCTACGATTTGATGGTTAGATGTAGGTACTGTTCTGACAGTGTAGTACTTTTTCTACGATTTGATGGTTAGATTTAGGAACTGTTCTGACAGTGTACTACTTTTTCTATGATTTGATGGGTAAATTTAGGAACTGTTCTGACAGTGTAGTACTTTTTCTATGATTTGATGGTTAGATTTAGGAACTGTTCTGACAGTGTAGTACTTTTTCTATGATTTGTCGGGTAGATTTAGGAACTGTTCTGAAAGTATAGTACTTTTTCTATGATTTGATGGTTAGATTTAGGAACTGTTCTGAAAGTGTACTACTTTTTCTATGATTTGATGGTTAGATTTAGGAACTGTTCTGACAGTGTAGTACTTTTTCTATGATTTGATGGTTAGATTTAGGAACTGTTCTGAAAGTATAGTACTGTTTTTATGATTTGATTGTTAGATTTAGGAACTGTTCTAAAGGTGTACTACTTTTTCTATGATTTGATGGTTAGATTTAGGAACTGTTCCGAAAGTATAGTACTTTTTCTATGATTTGATGGTTAGATTTAGGAACTGTTCTGAAAGTGTACTACTTTTTCTATGATTTGATGGCTAGATTTAGGAACTGTTCTAAAGGTGTACTACTTTTTCTATGATTTGATGGTTAGATTTAGGAACTGTTCTGAAAGTGTACTACTTTTTCTATGATTTGATGGTTAGATTTAGGAACTGTTCTAAAGGTGTACTACTTTTTCTATGATTTGATGGTTAGATTTAGGAACTGTTCTGACAGTGCAGTACTTTTTCTACGATTTGATGCTTAGATGTAGGTACTGTTCTGACAGTGTAGTACTTTTTCTACGACTTGATGGTTAGAATTAGGAACTGTTCTGACAGTGTAGTACTTTTTCTACGAATTGATGGTTAGATTTAAAAACTGTTCTGACAGTGTAGTACTTTTACCACTATTTGATGGTTAGATTTAGGAACTGTTCTGACAGTGTAGTACTTTTTCTATGATTTGATGGTTAGATTTAGGAACTGTTCTGACAGTGTAGTACTTTTTCTACGATTTGATGGTTAGATGTAGGTACTGTTCTGACAGTGTAGTACTTTTTCTACGATTTGATGGTTAGATTTAGGAACTGTTCTGACAGTGTAGTACTTTTTCTACGATTTGATGGTTAGATTTAAAAACTGTTCTGACAGTGTAGTACTTTTTCTATGATTTGATGGTTAGATTTAGGAACTGTTCTGACAGTGTAGTACTTTTTCTACGATTTGATGCTTAGATGTAGGTACTGTTCTGACAGTGTACTACTTTTTCTACGATTTGATGGTTAGATTTAGGAACTGTTCTGATAGTGTAGTACTTTTTCTACGATTTGATGGTTAGATTTAAAAACTGTTCTGACAGTGTAGTACTTTTTCTATGATTTGATGGTTAGATTTAGGAACTGTTCTGACAGTGTAGTACTTTTTCTACGATTTGATGCTTAGATGTAGGTACTGTTCTGACAGTGTACTACTTTTTCTACGATTTGATGGTTAGATTTAGGAACTGTTCTGACAGTGTAGTACTTTTACCACGATTTGATGGTTAGATGAAGGTACTGTTCTGACAGTGTACTACTCTTTCTACGATTTGATGGTTAGATTTAGGAACTGTTCTGACAGTGTAGTACTTTTACCACGATTTGATGGTTAGATTTAGGAACTGTTCTGACAGTGTAGTACTTTTTCTATGATTTAATGGTTAGATTTAGGAACTGTGCTGACAGTGTAGTACTTTTTCTACGAACTATAGGTCGATGGGGACGATAGGTCGAATTGCTGCTTTTCGGCTAAATTTTTGGGTAAATACTAAGATAGGTCGAAGCATTCCATAGGTCGAGGATGCCGATGACAACTTGGGTAAGTATCGTCACATCAAACTTTTTGTGTTTTTTTTTTTACATCGGTAAACATTTGTCCTATAACGATGTTCTTCGGTAAGTATATGTAAGTATTAACTCAAGAATACTACTCTAATGTGTCATAAACGAAATAATTATGAAAATTAAATAAAATAAAATTTTGTTTTTAAACTTGTTTTTTTATGGGGAGTCTGGTTTGTAAAGCCAGACATCGATGACATTCAAATCAGGCCATCTGTGGGCGTCACAATAGATGGTAAACGGATGTTCATACAATAAAATAATCAAGCTGTCAAAACAATGTATCACCTTGTGCAGTTTTATTGACATAACTTTAAACTGTGTTTAATTAGTAGTACACAAATTATGTGATCGTCTCGGTTCCAGTAAATTTTCAATCAGCTGATCAGGATAATTAAGTGCCGACTGATGTTCACCTGTGTTGATTATCTCATGGTGATTATTTTATTTGTTCCTAATTGACCAATATTATATGATATTACGAATTTAGTTTGTTACACATATTTTCATTGGTTCTTCAGCCCTGAATGTCAGCATATATTCGGAAAACAGACGGGGTATATATTTCAGTCCCCAAAACCGATTAAAACATGGACGATAAAACATTACGCTTCACTGAATCAATGGTATAATATGGAATAATAAATGTATTTTTACCAAATTAAATGCTGTTTTTATACTCAAAACGGCTGCATGAACAAAAAAATATTACAACGGTTAATTCCGTCACAAATACCTGATCGATTCAGCAAACTCCTATGTTCCACGGCTGTACCATAACAAATAAACAAAACGTTGAGCCTTGAAAACTTTCGACGTCATGGGGCCACACCAAGGTTTTATTTACATGTAGTTAACATTTAAATTATTGAAACTGTTTCGCAAACCCGTTGTTTTGTTATGTGATATATTAATGTTATATTTATAAAGTTTATAAAATTTACTACATATGAAACTGTATTGATTTAGAAATTTAGTACAGTATTTTCCTTCATGAGACACCCTATACATGAAATATGACCTGACACCTATTTTGACGTCATTGAAGAATGATGTCAAAGGTACGGAAACGGACATCTAGAGATACGAAAAATGAAAATAAAAGAGGCAAATTTATTTAATACAGTTGGATGTTGTATTTAAAAAAAAAGATTAAATCCGTAATATATCTGTTATTCAGCTATCAGACAGGGTATATAATGTGACATTCCCGGCTTACGATGTATATTCCCTTCGGCTGCGCCTCAGGGAATATAGATCCTAAGCCGGAAATGTCACATTATATACCCTGTCTGATAGCTGAATAATGAGCCGGAAATGTCACATTATATACCCTGTCTGATAGCTGAATAACATATATTATTCAGCTATCAGACAGGGTATATAATGTGACATTTCCGGCTTAGTATCTATATTCCCCGAGGCTGTGCGTGCCTCAGGGAATATAGATCCTAAGCCGGAAAAGTCACATTATATACCATGTCTAGATCCTAAGCCGGAAATGTAACATTATATATATACCCTGTCTGATAGCTGATATGCTGATATATATTATGGATTTAACCTATTTTTTTTAAAATACAACATCCAAATGTATTAAATAAATTTGCCTCTTTTATTTTCATTTTTCGTATCTCTAGATGTCCGTACCTTTGACGTCATTCTTCAATGAAGGAAAATATTGTACTAAATTTCTAAATCAATACAGTTTCATATGTAGTAAATTTTATAAACTTTATAAATATAATATTAATATATCACATAACAAAACAACGGGTTTGCGAAGCAGTTTCAATAATTTAAATGTTAACTACATGTAAATAAAACCTTGGTGTAGCCCCATGACGTCGAAAGTTTTCAAGGCTCAACGTTTTGTTTATTTGTTGTGGTACAGCCGTGGAACATATAGTAGGGTGCCCGACGAAAGATTTTTGCGAATTTGCCTTAACGGAATTACACACACCTGTATGAAACATCGTTGGAATGAGGAGAACAAGCCGCATCGAAATAAAGATGTCGTCGCTATGTATTGTGGTCACGTTTTTTTTAAATTGGGGTCAAAGGTCAAGATCTAAAAATTGGAACTAACACACCACAAGTTTTAAAAGGCTCCCTTCTTCGACAAGACTGTGAAGAACTTTAAACTGGAATGCCAATTTTATTTGTTAAGCTTAATATTTTATTATTTTATGCTTATTTTTTATTTTACATTGTTTGAATACATAGCAAAAGGCCATTTTCTAAAAAAAAAATGCCATTTTACAATTTTCGTATATATGAGAAATAAAAGTGACCTTGACCTGTCATAGTTTGAACATTTCTCATTTTATTTGATATTCATTTAAAGGAAACCTTCAAATTATTGTTTAACCCTTAACATTTGACAACTGGTGGACGGATTCCAAAAAAACAACATGTTTCAGTTATGGTACACTTTGACTAATTACTGGTAAAATATCTATTAACCTCAAACTTCGTAAAAGGTACCAAAATTCAAATTTAATGGCTTATGTGTTTGCAACATATCATTTGTAGGGTCAATCAATACTTAACGAATATTCTGTGCAAAAACATGGCAATTTATGGAAAGGTCAAACGACATTTGTTTAAAAACGTAAGGTCTATGGACATATTATGCGTTTGGACGATGTGTGGCTACAAACCTCTGAACACTCCAAATATCTCAGGTGTTTGGCAAATAAGAAAGTGTTCTCTTGTTAGTTTGAAAGCCCACCAACCACGTCAAGGTCAGAGTCCACTGGCAGGTTGTTGTTTTTTTTTTTTTTTTTTTTTTTCTTTTTTTTTGAAACATCGGCAGTAGTATACCGAAGGAACAAAGGAACAAGTCATAGAAAATGTTAAAGAAATCATAGTCCGGAGACTGGGCAAATTCCAGAAAAAACATAAAACGGAAACAAGCTACGACATAACCACCACAACATATAAAAAGAACACCTTAAAAAACATTGCAGAAAATGAAACTGCTATTTACTGAAAAACACATAGTACGTATGAACTTGTCTAAGTTTACTAAGCACAGAAAACAGTGATGTTTGCCTAAAACAGACATTAGACCAAGTCTCAATGAAACAAAAGACGTCAACGGGAAGTCGTGGTAACTGGACAACTATGACTAACGTGAGTTGATGGTCACAATGTTGGAAATGAAAGACTGTTTTATCTGAGATCATAGTTTTGATAACAACAGTTTTATTCGGTGAAATAGATAGAGACTGGATGAAAAAGAAAAAAAAATTGAGATCATATGTCATCAACTTCATCAGTATTTCTAGATATTGCTAGGTGGGTATTTTCATTGCGGCATAAGTCGCCAGCTTGGCAAGGGCAAAGGTCTGTGCAAGATAGACTTTGCTCAAAACAAATACATCCTTTCATGCACACAGATTTTCCTTTGCAAGTACAAACAAGGTCTTGCAAAAAATCGGAAGACATCTGGCCTTTGAAATAAACTGGAACTAATCCATTCCTGTCTTCCCATCCAAATAGCACTGTATACTTCATTGGCGGTTTTGCAACATGGGCAGTCATCCAAATATTTATCTGTAGTGAGGATCGCAAAACATGCTGAGTGAAGGTGGCTTCACAGGGTGGAAGCTTGGCCAAACATGCATCCCTCAGTGTCGCTAACCTTACTCTTAATTTGTTAAGATCGACGTGATCTTCCTTCAGTTTTCCTTTTTGGTCGTACAGTCGACAAGCAAGTTTACTGGCGGCATCTATAGATTTATCAGTGTCACAGTCTGCAAGGGTGGACAAATCTCTAAAGTTTTCTGGACTGTCTTTAAGTACTTTAAAAACGGTTCGTTTGCCAATCCCGAACAAGGATGATGTGGAATCACATCTTGTGATGGCATGTGCAGCTGGTAAAATGTTACATAAAACAGGATTGAGGATGCTACAGATCGAATGTACGGGAATGAAAACGCCCATCTTTGGTGTTTGTGATAGAACCCGTATGAAACCATAAATCCTGTGTATGTTGCATTGAAGGAAAGTAATGGATGCATAGAATCAAGAAATCTGTATCAGGCGATTTAACAATGACCCGACCTTTGATTCCACTTTCACCGAACGTTTTGTCTGCATGGATAGCATGTAAAATCATACGAGTGTCCGCCTCTTCATGTGTACATAATAACTCTTGGCAATCGGAGACTCCATCTCTGCAGACTTTCTTGGCAATGATTAGAAGCACCAGAAAGATACGGAACTTCCCCGGATGACATCTCAAGAGATGATAAACGATAGTGTTGCACAATCGATTCGCCAAGAAATTTTATCAATGCTTGTTTGTTGGCAGCGATTGCAAGAAACCTTTTCCAATCAGGAATCGGTCGGCCTTCTATGAAACTGAGCCATTTCCGGACTTATAACGTATCCTGCAGGATTGGTCCGTGTATTAGAAACACATGAATTAAACAAATTTTAAAACCAATCAACGGCCGACATAAAAATGAATGTTTTTAAAACATAAAAACCACAAACAATTCTACTGAACAATTAAAACCAATATATTTGCCATAAAAGAAGAGAAAATACTAAATGCATTGAGACAGAGATCGTGCTAGTTAATGACCGGCGAGCGACACATCATTAACAAAAACCGGTACATACAGTCGGGAAGCCATGCACAGATTCCGTACCTCCAACAATGCAAAGTCAAATCCCGAAATCAAGGGACGTAACTCTATTTTTTTTAGACCATGACGCTTTACAAGTGAGCGGCCATGCATTGTTTACGTCGACACCCCATGTGTTTTTACTGAATATCTTCATAAATAAAACTGAAAGAAGTATTCATTTTTATTGAATCCATTTTTTAAATACAATTGTAACCTGACTGACGCGTGAATACGTGTATTTATGATATCGTTTGCTTGAAATCAACGTTGGAACTCGGGATACCGCTGCTGATGAAATGTTGTAAAAAAAAATGGCGCTAAAAATAGACTCTTTAACTAAGTGGAACAATTGCATCCCATTGGCTGTTTATTAATAAATTTGGTAAAAATAGCTAGAATCACGTATTAGAGTATGGATTATTTGCATATTTCCCCATCATTCGTCACTAGAATTCCATATTTGGATGTAAACAAGAAGCACTATATTTCGAGATTCTAACCAAATATTTCTGGGTTTTTTCATAGATTGATCGATCTATTAGGATGAAAATGTTACTGTTTCTGTTTAAACACGAAAGAACCACTTGACCAATCGTAGTCAAACATATTTAGAGTCATTTTATTCCATTTTTAACAACAAATCTTTCATTTTCGTTGACTCGTTCCATGGCATTTATGGACATGTCAAAATATTGACATAATTAATAAATACATTTTAAAAATAAAAAGGTCTGCATTATAATGTATGATCTTGCCATGCAGAGAATGGTGAAAGATTATGTTAAATTCACTCTAGATTAACATGGCATAGCATAAGGCTACATATTTAGTTCATGTCAAGCATTTACACCCCCCCCCCCTTTTTTTTTTCATTTTCAGTCTGTTTTCCTGAAATACTTATTGATGTGTGTACATGCTACTTTTCAGTGCCAATGGTATTGACAACCTCCAGTTTTAGTTAGTGTTAGATCATTGTAGGTAGATATATATATACACACTGGACATGGGATGTTTATTTTTTTTTAACAAGAGTCTGAAGATACCAAAGGGGCAAAGTTACAGATTCTATTAAATAAAATGGATGTTTATTTTCTGTTAGTTTCAGATTCTATGAGTATAAATGCAAAGTTTCCTGTGATGTTTATTGGTTGAACATTTGAATAAATAAAAATAAGAATATATGATAAGTCTTATATATATTCATACAGGTTTGAAAATCAATAAAAATATAATTGATATAATATATCCTCTAAAATATCCATGAAGTAAAAAAAATGGACCAGCATTCCAATTATTTTTAAAGTACATCATCAAACAAATGCCATGAGTTTTCAAGACACCTTGTGTCATAAATTATAATAAAGTCATTCAGAAAAGAACTTTTTGATTGTGTAATTTGTGAAACTTCATCTGAAAGTCAAAAGGTTTATTTCAATTTCAATTGAAAACCAGGACTTGTCTTAAACATTTCAAGAATGAATTAAATTTCTATAAAGAATTTGGCTCAGAAGATAAATTATATTGTGGTACATATTGTTATAACAGTTGTAACACATTTTCTAGGTCAGAAAGTGGAGCTGAAACAAGATCTCAAACTTTTCAATTTCTTATAAATATATTGAACCAGAACCAAGTTGTTGAACAAGTTTCTACAGACATTTAGACCTGTATACACTCCAACATGTTGTTGAATTTGTTATTCATGCTTTTTTTTTAGATGAAAAGGTACTTATGTTGCCTGTTGTTTATGAGAAATATAATTATCTTTTATCTATGAATATTAATGCTGAAATTTATAAATTTTCTTTTACAGAAAAGAATTTTTCAAAATGTCCCCATTTATTAACTTTTTTCCAGTCATTGGAACAAATAAAATAAATTTTTTAACTTCAATTTTAAACAATATTAACCAATACTTGGTTATTTTGCCAACAGAAAACATATTCATTCTATTCTAGTCATTTAATTTACTTAGTGAAATTTGGAATTCTGGTTTGTCCTTTCATGTGAATGCAAGTATTCTGTATGTGTCTTAAAATTATGTGAATGGTAGTCATTCAATATGCTCTTTTATGTGAATGCTAGTTATTCTGTATGTGTCTTTTATGTGAATGCTAGTCATTTTGTGTCTGTCTTTTATGTGAATGCTATAGTCATTCTGTTTGTGAATGTCATGGTGGAAAAATTATTGCAATCTAAGTATCCATATTTGTAAATGCTGGTAATTTTGTGAATGTCCTGGAGAAATAATTATTGCAAACTAAGTACTCATATTTGTAAATGCTGGTCATTTTGTGAATGTCCTGGAGAAAGAATTATTGCAACCTAAGGACTTATATTTGTAAATGCTGGTCATTTTGTGAATGTCAAGGGGAAAGAATTGTTACAACTTGACCACCCATATATGTTATAAAAGCTAGTTTGTAGTTGTGTCAAACACATGAATATTCCAAATACATTGATATTTACATTGTGAGATAAACATGAAACTTGGTAGCTTTCATTCAGATAATAAAATTTCCTAATTTCAAGAAAAATATTTGCTTACACTGATTTTTTTTAATTTGCCTTGATATAATAGGAAGGGTTAAGATATCTGAATACAATTTTTTATGCCCCTTTTTGTCTCAAGGTTTCACTTTTTTTTTAGATTAAAAAAAAATTATTAATTTTTTTACGTTTTTTTTTTTTTTTATAATATTTTCATATTTTTTCAATTCGCTTAATTTTTGTTTACATGCTTTTATTTTTTCCACACATTTATTTATTTCTATTTATCTTGTACCTGTTGTATTGAAATTAAATTAAATTGGAATTATTAATTGTTGTACATTCCTTGTGCAAGTCTAGTATCATAGATGATTTTTTTTTAAATTTAAAGTGATAATAAATAGTAATTCCCCAGTCTAAATTACAAAATGCACAATGTCTAAAACAATATTGCAACACAAATAATTCAATTAAACTGAAAAATACGGTATTAATACAAGAAAAATAAAAAAAGACATAGACACCCCTTTCCCAAATGAAATATACTCTTTCGGATGTACGCTTAGGTGTCGTTTATTGTTGATGTTAAGAAACACCACCGATGTGTTCGAAAGACAATGAATTTCGATGTTTGGCAAATGGTCGATCCGATCAAGGTGGGTGTAGGGCTAAGTGGAACAATTGCATCCCACAAGACATTGACACTAGTTGTCGGTATGACAATGATCCTAGATGATTTCCTCAGGCAATGTATGTTACAGAAAGCCATCATATTGTTTTAATTAAATTTTCTCTTTTAAATAGAACCACATTGACATTTGTTTTGAAATTGAGTCCACTTCAAGTAGCAAAATTCGATGTTTGTACACAATATAAATAAAAACTGAAGTGATACAATACATTTCTATTTATCCATAGACATCTTCCGTATATTTTAATTGATTTCAAGCATAAATATTTATTGTAAACCGACGTATTTTAAGCGAAGGGTTGAACGTCATTTTTCATCAAAAATGAAGCGAAAGTCACGTGACTGGGACTTGACTTTGGAGCTCTCCTGTCACGCTGGCTGTCCTACTGATAACAATCCGTGTATGACAAAGAGGAAATTTACAGTTATTTGAGTTCATATTTTGCCAATTTCTCAACAACCGCTGATATTTAGATTATGATTTTTGGCACACATGTACATTTCATCAATATGTTTTCTTCAAAATCAAAGTACATTTATAATGTAGTGTAATTACTTTGCTTTTGTTGAAAATACGGTTAAGTTGGGGTCAAATTTGAGGCTTAAAGTAAGGCTGATATACTCTTTCAAAAATCAATTATTTACATCCCGTTTTTATTTTAATTATATCTTTGATACATTATTTCTTATGTAAAAACCTTTTTAGCTATTTAGATAGCGGAGAATATTTTTATTTTTCATCCTGAAAATACCATGTGCAATGTGTCAGCCGAGGGTACCTTTGAAAAACGTGAAATTAAAAAAATCGTGACCACAGAAACTTACGACGACAATTAAAAATACAAAATGTAATAATTTTTCTGGCGTTTAATACCAAAATTAGCCGTGTGTAATTCCGTTAACCCAAACTCGATAACTAAGCGTCTTTTTTAACACTGGGCACCCTACTAATAGGAGTTTGCTGAATCGATCAGGTATTTGTGACGGAATTAACCGTTGTAATAATTTTTTGTTCATGCAGCCGTTTTGAGTATAAAAACAGCATTTAATTTGGTCAAAATACATTTATTATCCCGTATTATACCATTGATTCAGTGAAGCGTAATGTTTTGTCGTCCATGTTTTAATCATTCTTGGGGACTGAAATATATACCCCGTCTGTTTTCCGAATATATGCTGACATTCAGGGCTGAAGAACCAATGAAAATATGTGTAACAAACTAAATTCGTAATATCAAAGAATATCCTTTTTTCATCTCAAAATTATTTTTTTCTTTCGAAATTGTGGTACGGTTTGCCGTACCAGCCAAAAAAAGTGGTACGGTCGGAACCGTACCAACCGTACCGACTGCTACGGCAGAGCATTCTACATACCGGAAAGAAAGTACGCTTACAAATATGCATCGATCACAAAATGTTTGACATGTTCACCTCGAGAAATGTAAAAAAAAATCTTTAAATATCCACTCTCACGTCCGACCTAATAGTAGGACTTAGAGAGTGTTGACTCCCAAATTAAATTTACTTCAATGATTGCAAATGTACCTACAAACAAATAGTAATAAAAAACAACAACATTAAATAGAATTAATTATAATTGTTCTCCCCCTGGCACCTGGAAATTTGTGTCAACAAGATGTTCCTTCCATTATTGACACCTGTAACCTGAGCTAATTAATTCATATCAAGCTGGCTGTAATACCTAGTCCAATACACATATTGCCGTCACAGATGAACAAATATAGGGACTTGAAATATTTGTAAACGGAATATTGTGTAACTTTAGCCGGTGATTTTTGCATCCGTTATTTCACCTTTATATGGATATCACACTCCGAAAGAATTATCTCTTATTCATTCATGTACACAGCCGTACCGGCCGCACTGACTCTGTTTTAAGTGACAACAGATATTTTTTTTTTTAAATCGTCAGTGATTTCTCCAAACAAACAAAGTCAAAACGCAAACTTAAGTCGAGTTTTTACTCAAATTTAATTTGGTTTGTTAAGAAAACTTTTTTCGAGAAATCCAAGCCAGGGCTGGACTCGGCGTAGATAATTTTAAAGTTTAGATTTCGGAAAAGTTACGATATTTCTAGCATTCCGATTGTAATCGTAAAATTTAAATGTACTAGAAAGATCTATTAAAATTAAACAGATTAAAGAAACACAAACGGTGTAACTCGAAATTATTGTACAATTCTTTGATTATCAGGTGCTCCTATGCATCGAACGACTGTTGTGCCCGAGCCTGACAAATATTGACCTTGGAGCTACCTTTCCTGGCGCGAATATGGTGCAAGGTAAAAATACACTAGGGTATTTACTACCCGCACATTCTACACACCGGAAAGAAAGTACGCTTATAAATACGCATCGATCACAAAATGTTTGACATATTCACCTCGAGAAATGTAAAAAAAAATCTTTCAATATCCACTCTCACGTCCAACCAAGACCAAAATGTCCGACCAAATAGTCGGACTTAGAGAGTGTTGACTCTCAAATTTGTCGGACATTTTAGGAGGAATATGTCGGACCTGAGAGTATGATCGTTGATACACTTGGAGTGTACTGTATGCCAAATAGGGGGCAACGATTGCAGTAATAAATATTTTGACGAGAAAGCCTTCGAAACAGATTTGGATACTTGCATTGATGCTTACTACTACTAGTATTGTCACACGTACAGAACTATACGAACTGGGTCCTTCTTCGAGAAATCCAGAGTTCCACTAGGGAAATGGTTGTACAAATGTATATCATCTACTTATGGAGTCACCAAACCAAAGTCAGTACAACTGTAAAGCAGGTAGAGATTGGAGAGAAGACGGTGATCCAGATGTACCATGCAGTACCTCCGTGATGTCTGCACCACTAAGTTACTCAACACACCCATACAACGAGACAGCCAAGATGTAGTAAAGGCAAAGTACCGATTAAAAGAAATGAAAGGTGTATCATCACACCTACTACCCAGCTACCTAGACGAAAGAATGTGGCGACATAAACATTCTTCTGTAACAGGAATGATTTTATTATTCTTGTGATCGAAATATCAGTAATATGAGACACGTAGTTCACAAAGAAGTAATGGACACTTTACAAGACATAAAAGAAATTCTTGACATAACAAATACACATACCTTGCTTTTTTTAAGCAAAACAGTCTTGAAACAGAAAGAAAAGAATACCCGAAAAATAACCGTTTTCATACATCTTCATGCACAAAAACATCCAATATCGTGGGAACATCTGCAAAAGGACACTGTAAATACAAGTAATGACGACTAAATTTCCCATTAAATTCCTTGCCCCCTTCACATGCTCATAGCCTTGTCGTGGCGAGTGGGCTTTAAATTATTTACATTCATTGTGAATAATTTAATCCAATATGAGCATTTAAAAATTCATTTAATATGCGAGCTTAAGCGAGCTCTTTATGGTATAGAATGTGTACTTAGGATTTTTTAACAAACATGGTTGAACATATTGTCGAAGAAAAAAAAATTCTACGTTTTGTAAACACCGGTTTCCGGGTAACACACTAACACACTCAACTAATGAAGATCTTCTTAACATAAAGCGTAAATGTGATCCTGAAGTCTCGTACCCTCTCTCGTACGTCCGATACCACTGAAACCCGGAACCCGTGTGTAATAAAAGTCATTTTGTTAGCTTGTTTTACTTATATTGATATTTTTTAATTTATTAAATCTCTTCTGACATACTGACAAGAATTTTTGTTTCTACGCGGAAGTTAACTTTTGAGATTTCGTAAGGAACGATAACTCGAATAAAGGAACGACAGCTCGATTGAATGAGACTAGATTCGGCCCTAAAAAACGTCGTCCCTAATATATCTCGGCCCAAAAAATCTCGACACTTTTTGATGAAATTGCCAGATAATTTTCAGATGCGCGAGCATTCAAGGCCATGCCGGTTTCATATTAATATGCGAGCTTAAGCGAGCTCTTTATGGTATAAAATGTGTACTTAGGATTTTTTAACAAACATGGTTGAACATATTGTCGAAGAAAAAAAAATTCTACGTTTTGTAAACACCGGTTTCCGGGTAACACACTAACACACTCAACTAATGAAGATCTTCTTAACATAAAGCGCAAATGTGATCCTGAAGTCTCGTACCCTCTCTCGTACGTCCGATACCACTGAAACCCGGAACCCGTGTGTAATAAAAGTCATTTTGCTAGCTTGTTTTACTTATATTGATATTTTTTAATTTATTAAATCTCTTCTGACATACTGACAAGAAATTTTGTTTCTACGCGGAAGTTAACTTTTGAGATTTCGTAAGGAACGATAACTCGAATAAAGGAACGACAGCTCGATTGAATCAATCGTAACTACTCGGCCATTCTCGCTACCCTGCAAATAAAATTATTTGCAGGGTAGCGAGAATGGCCGAGTAGTTACGATTGCGATTGAATGAGACTAGATTCGGCCCTAAAAAACGTCGTCCCTAATATATCTCGGCCCAAAAAATCTCGACACTTTTTGATGAAATTGCCAGATAATTTTCAGATGCGCGAGCATTCAAGGCCGTGCCGTTTCATATTATAATTTTGTTATTATATATTACAAGTACATAAACAGTGCTAACGTCACAGGTAAATAGAGTTATCTCCCATTAAAAATTTCCGCCATCTTGGAATATGCACATTTCTTATATTGACAACACTAAATCGGCTCTACAACTTTCAAAGCGTATTATTTTTATTTAAAAACTACATAGGAACCTAAATAAGTTGTATATATATCACTTCTGGGGGGATTATTCCACATACAGGGGAGATTTCGGTAAGTTATAGGGAGATTTCGGTAAAATAGGGAGATTTCGGTAAGTCGTGGTACCCCCGTGCGCATGCTCGTGGTAGATGAAAAACCTATATAGCTATATTTAGATATTTTGTGACAATAATTTTATATTGTAAAACGATCCACCTTGTGATTTTTTTTCAACAACATACATTTTTTATAGTATATATTTTATTATACAATTCAATATTGAACTGATTTTCGCTACCACTTCAATCATTGAATATTATTGATTTTTTTCGGATGTTGAACATTTTTTCCCCGGAATTGCACCCCTTGTTAGTATACTTTTATTCCCCAAGAACATCGATGATTTCAGTCTTCTTATTCAGAAAAAAAACTTACAGCAAATTCAAGGTATACTGTAAACAAAATCGTCATTTTTGTCGAGATTTTTTTTTAGGGATTTCAGATTTTTTTTAACTTCATCCTTGTATAGGTCGATGTGGACGATAGGTCGAAGCCAGCGTGTTGAGGAAAAAAAATATCGACCTATCGTCCGTAAAATACGGTAGTACTTTTTCTACGATTTGATGGTTAGATTTAGGAACTGTTCTGACAGTGTAGTACTTTTTCTACGATTTGATGGTTAGATGTAGGTACTGTTCTGACAGTGTAGTACTTTTTCTACGATTTGATGGTTAGATTTAGGAACTGTTCTGACAGTGTACTACTTTTACCACGATTTGATGGGTAGATTTAGGAACAGTTCGGAAAGTGTACTACTTTTTCTACGATTTGATGGTTAGATTTAGGAACTGTTCTGACAGTGTAGTACTTTTACCACGATTTGATGGGTAGATTTAGGAACTGTTCTGACAGTGTAGTTCTTTTACCACGATTTGATGGGTAGATTTAGGAACATTTCTGAAAGTGTACTACTTTTTCAACGATTTGATGGTTAGATTTAGGAACTGTTCTGACAGTGTAGTACTTATACCATGATTTGATGGGTAGATTTAGGAACAGTTCGGAAAGTGTAGTACTTTTTCTACGATTTGATGATTAGATTTAGGAACTGTTTTGACAGTGTAGTACTTTTTCTACGATTTGATGGTTAGATTTAGGAACTGTTCTGACAGTGTACTACTTCTACCACGATTTGATGGTTAGATTTAGGAACTGTTCTGACAGTGTAGTACTTTTTCTATAATTTGATGGTTAGATTTAGGAACTGTTTTGACAGTGTAGTACTTTTTCTACGATTTGATGGTTAGATTTAGGAACTGTTCTGACAGTGTAAAACTTTTTCTACGATTTGACGGTTAGATGTAGGTACTGTTCTGACAGTGTAGTACTTTTACTATAATTTGATGGTTAGATTTAGGAAGTGTTCTGACAGTTTAGTACTTTTTCTACGATTTGATGGTTAGATTTAGGAACTGTTCTGACAGTGTAAAACTTTTTCTATGATTTGATGGTTAGATGTAGGTACTTTTCTGACAGTGTAGTACTTTTTCTACTATTTGATGGTTAGATTTAGGAACTGTTCTGACAGTGTAGTACTTTTTCTACAAATTTGATGGCTAAATTTAGGAACTGTTCTGACAGTGTAGTACTTTTCTACGATTTGAAGGTTAGATTTAGGAACTGTTCTGACAGTGTAGTACTTTTTCTACGATTTGATGGTTAGATTTAGGAACTGTTCTGAAAGTGTAGTACTTTTACTACGATTTGATGGTTAGATTTAGGAACTGTTCTGACAGTGTAGTACTTTTTCCGCGATTTGATGGGTAGATGTAGGTACTGTTCTGACAGTGTAGTACTTTTTCTACGATTTGATGGTTAGATTTAGGAACTGTTCTGACAGTGTACTACTTTTTCTACGATTTGATTGTCAGATTTAGGAACTGTTCTGACAGTGTAGTACTTTTTCTATGATTTGATGGTTAGATTTAGGAACTGTTCTGACAGTGTAGTATTTTTTCTATGATTTGATGGTTAGATTTAGGAACTGTTCTGACAGTGTAGTACTTTTTCTACGATTTGATGCTTAGATGTAGGTACTGTTCTGACAGTGTACTACTTTTTCTACGATTTGATGGTTAGATTTAGGAACTGTTCTGACAGTGTAGTACTTTTACCACGATTTGATGGTTAGATTTAGGAACTGTTCTGACAGTGTAGTACTTTTTCTACGATTTGATGCTTAGATGAAGGTACTGTTCTGACAGTGTACTACTCTTTCTACGATTTGATGGTTAGATTTAGGAACTGTTCTGATAGTGTAGTACTTTTACCACGATTTGATGGTTAGATTTAAGAACTGTTCTGACAGTGTAGTACTTTTTCTATGATTTGATGGTTAGATTTAGGAACTGTTCTGACAGTGTAGTACTTTTTCTATGATTTGTCGGGTAGATTTAGGAACTGTTCTGAAATTTGCTGAAAGTATAGTACTTATTCTATGATTTGATGGTTAGATTTAGGAACTGTTCTGAAAGTGTACTACTTTTTCTATGATTTGATGGTTAGATTTAGGAACTGTTCTGACAGTTTAGTACTTTTTCTACGATTTGATGGTTAGATTTAAAAACTGTTCTGACAGTGTAGTACTTTTACCACTATTTGATGGTTAGATTTAGGAACTGTTCTGACAGTGTAGTACTTTTTCTATGATTTAATGGTTAGATTTAGGAACTGTTCTGACAGTGTAGTACTTTTTCTACGATTTGATGCTTAGATGTAGGTACTGTTCTGACAGTGTAGTACTTTTTCTACGATTTCATGGTTAGATTTAGGAACTGTTCTGACAGTGTAGTACTTTTTCTACGATTTGATGGTTAGATTTAAAAACTGTTCTGACAGTGTAGTACTTTTTCTATGATTTGATGGTTAGATTTAGGAACTGTTCTGACAGTGTAGTACTTTTTCTACGATTTGATGCTTAGATGTAGGTACTGTTCTGACAGTATAGTACTTTTTCTACGATTTGATGGTTAGATTTAGGAACTGTTCTGACAGTGTAGTACTTTTACCACGATTTGATGGTTAGATTTAGGAACTGTTCTGACAGTGTAGTACTTTTTCTACGATTTGATGCTTAGATGAAGGTACTGTTCTGACAGTGTACTACTCTTTCTACGATTTGATGGTTAGATTTAGGAACTGTTCTGACAGTGTAGTACTTTTACCACGATTTGATGGTTAGATTTAGGAACTGTTCTGACAGTGTAGTACTTTTTCTATGATTTAATGGTTAGATTTAGGAACTGTGCTGACAGTGTAGTACTTTTTCTACGATTTGATGGTTAGATTTAGGAACTGTTCTGACAGTTTAGTACTTTTTCTACGATTTGATGGTTAGATTTAAAAACTGTTCTGACAGTGTAGTACTTTTACCACTATTTGATGGTTAGATTTAGGAACTGTTCTGACAGTGTAGTACTTTTTCTATGATTTAATGGTTAGATTTAGGAACTGTTCTGACAGTGTAGTACTTTTTCTATGATTTAATGGTTAGATTTAGGAACTGTTCTGACAGTGTAGTACTTTTTCTACGATTTGATGCTTAGATGTAGGTACTGTTCTGACAGTGTACTACTTTTTCTACGATTTGATGGTTAGATTTAGGAACTGTTCTGACAGTGTAGTACTTTTACCACGATTTGATGGTTAGATTTAGGAACTGTTCTGACAGTGTAGTACTTTTTCTACGATTTGATGCTTAGATGAAGGTACTGTTCTGACAGTGTACTACTCTTTCTACGATTTGATGGTTAGATTTAGGAACTGTTCTGATAGTGTAGTACTTTTACCACGATTTGATGGTTAGATTTAAGAACTGTTCTGACAGTGTAGTACTTTTTCTATAATTTGATGGTTAGATTTAGGAACTGTTCTGAAAGTGTACTACTTTTTCTATGATTTGATGGTTAGATTTAGGAACTGTTATGACAGTTTAGTACTTTTTCTACGATTTGATGGTTAGATTTAAAAACTGTTCTGACAGTGTAGTACTTTTACCACTATTTGATGGTTAGATTTAGGAACTGTTCTGACAGTGTAGTACTTTTTCTATGATTTAATGGTTAGATTTAGGAACTGTTCTGACAGTGTAGTACTTTTTCTACGATTTGATGCTTAGATGTAGGTACTGTTCTGACAGTGTAGTACTTTTTCTACGATTTCATGGTTAGATTTAGGAACTGTTCTGACAGTGTAGTACTTTTTCTACGATTTGATGGTTAGATTTAAAAACTGTTCTGACAGTGTAGTACTTTTTCTATGATTTGATGGTTAGATTTAGGAACTGTTCTGACAGTGTAGTACTTTTTCTACGATTTGATGCTTAGATGTAGGTACTGTTCTGACAGTATAGTACTTTTTCTACGATTTGATGGTTAGATTTAGGAACTGTTCTGACAGTGTAGTACTTTTACCACGATTTGATGGTTAGATTTAGGAACTGTTCTGACAGTGTAGTACTTTTTCTACGATTTGATGCTTAGATGAAGGTACTGTTCTGACAGTCTACTACTCTTTCTACGATTTGATGGTTAGATTTAGGAACTGTTCTGACAGTGTAGTACTTTTACCACGATTTGATGGTTAGATTTAGGAACTGTTCTGACAGTGTAGTACTTTTTCTACGATTTGATGCTTAGATGAAGGTACTGTTCTGACAGTGTACTACTCTTTCTACGATTTGATGGTTAGATTTAGGAACTGTTCTGACAGTGTAGTACTTTTACCACGATTTGATGGTTAGATTTAGGAACTGTTCTGACAGTGTAGTACTTTTTTTATGATTTAATGGTTAGATTTAGGAACTGTGCTGACAGTGTAGTACTTTTTCTACGATTTTATGGTTAGATTTAGGAACTGTTCTGACAGTGTAGTACTTTTTCTACGATTTGATGGTTAGATTTAGGAACTGTTCTGACAGTTTAGTACTTTTTCTACGATTTGTTGGTTAGATTTAAAAACTGTTCTGACAGTGTAGTACTTTTACCACTATTTGATGGTTAGATTTAGGAACTGTTCTGACAGTGTAGTACTTTTTCTATGATTTAATGGTTAGATTTAGGAACTGTTCTGACAGTGTAGTACTTTTTCTATGATTTAATGGTTAGATTTAGGAACTGTTCTGACAGTGTAGTACTTTTTCTACGATTTGATGCTTAGATGTAGGTACTGTTCTGACAGTGTACTACTTTTTCTACGATTTGATGGTTAGATTTAGGAACTGTTCTGACAGTGTAGTACTTTTACCACGATTTGATGGTTAGATTTAGGAACTGTTCTCACAGTGTAGTACTTTTTCTACGATTTGATGCTTAGATGTAGGTACTGTTCTGACAGTGTACTACTTTTTCTACGATTTGATGGTTAGATTTAGGAACTGTTCTGACAGTGTAGTACTTTTACCACGATTTGATGGTTAGATTTAGGAACTGTTCTGACAGTGTAGTACTTTTTCTACGATTTGATGCTTAGATGAAGGTACTGTTCTGACAGTGTACTACTCTTTCTACGATTTGATGGTTAGATTTAGGAACTGTTCTGATAGTGTAGTACTTTTACCACGATTTGATGGTTAGATTTAAGAACTGTTCTGACAGTGTAGTACTTTTTCTATGATTTGATGGTTAGATTTAGGAACTGTTCTGAAAGTGTACTACTTTTTCTATGATTTGATGGTTAGATTTAGGAACTGTTCTGACAGTTTAGTACTTTTTCTACGATTTGATGGTTAGATTTAAAAACTGTTCTGACAGTGTAGTACTTTTACCACTATTTGATGGTTAGATTTAGGAACTGTTCTGACAGTGTAGTACTTTTTCTATGATTTAATGGTTAGATTTAGGAACTGTTCTGACAGTGTAGTACTTTTTCTACGATTTGATGCATAGATGTAGGTACTGTTCTGACAGTGTAGTACTTTTTCTACGATTTCATGGTTAGATTTAGGAACTGTTATGACAGTGTAGTACTTTTTCTACGATTTGATGGTTAGATTTAAAAACTGTTCTGACAGTGTAGTACTTTTTCTATGATTTGATGGTTAGATTTAGGAACTGTTCTGACAGTGTAGTACTTTTTCTACGATTTGATGCTTAGATGTAGGTACTGTTCTGACAGTATAGTACTTTTTCTACGATTTGATGGTTAGATTTAGGAACTGTTCTGACAGTGTAGTACTTTTACCACGATTTGATGGTTAGATTTAGGAACTGTTCTGACAGTGTAGTACTTTTTCTACGATTTGATGCTTAGATGAAGGTACTGTTCTGACAGTGTACTACTCTTTCTACGATTTGATGGTTAGATTTAGGAACTATTCTGACAGTGTAGTACTTTTACCACGATTTGATGGTTAGATTTAGGAACTGTTCTGACAGTGTAGTACTTTTTCTACGATTTGATGCTTAGATGAAGGTACTGTTCTGACAGTGTACTACTCTTTCTACGATTTGATGGTTAGATTTAGGAACTGTTCTGACAGTGTAGTACTTTTACCACGATTTGATGGTTAGATTTAGGAACTGTTCTGACAGTGTAGTACTTTTTCTATGATTTAATGGTTAGATTTAGGAACTGTGCTGACAGTGTAGTACTTTTTCTACGATTTTATGGTTAGATTTAGGAACTGTTCTGACAGTGTAGTACTTTTTCTACGATTTGATGGTTAGATTTAGGAACTGTTCTGACAGTTTAGTACTTTTTCTACGATTTGTTGGTTAGATTTAAAAACTGTTCTGACAGTGTAGTACTTTTACCACTATTTGATGGTTAGATTTAGGAACTGTTCTGACAGTGTAGTACTTTTTCTATGATTTAATGGTTAGATTTAGGAACTGTTCTGACAGTGTAGTACTTTTTCTATGATTTAATGGTTAGATTTAGGAACTGTTCTGACAGTGTAGTACTTTTTCTACGATTTGATGCTTAGATGTAGGTACTGTTCTGACAGTGTACTACTTTTTCTACGATTTGATGGTTAGATTTAGGAACTGTTCTGACAGTGTAGTACTTTTACCACGATTTGAGGGTTAGATTTAGGAACTGTTCTGACAGTGTAGTACTTTTTCTACGATTTGATGCTTGGATGAAGGTACTGTTCTAACAGTGTACTACTCTTTCTACGATTTGATGGTTAGATTTAGGAACTGTTCTGATAGTGTAGTACTTTTACCACGATTTGATGGTTAGATTTAAGAACTGTTCTGACAGTGTAGTACTTTTTCTATGATTTGATGGTTAGATTTAGGAATTGTTCTGAAAGTGTACTACTTTTTCTATGATTTGATGGTTAGATTTAGGAACTGTTCTGACAGTTTAGTACTTTTTCTACGATTTGATGGTTAGATTTAAAAACTGTTCTGACAGTGTAGTACTTTTACCACTATTTGATGGTTAGATTTAGGAACTGTTCTGACAGTGTAGTACTTTTTCTATGATTTAATGGTTAGATTTAGGAACTGTTCTGACAGTGTAGTACTTTTTCTACGATTTGATGCTTAGATGTAGGTACTGTTCTGACAGTGTAGTACTTTTTCTACGATTTCATGGTTAGATTTAGGAACTGTTCTGACAGTGTAGTACTTTTTCTACGATTTGATGGTTAGATTTAAAAACTGTTCTGACAGTGTAGTACTTTTTCTATGATTTGATGGTTAGATTTAGGAACTGTTCTGACAGTGTAGTACTTTTTCTACGATTTGATGCTTAGATGTAGGTACTGTTCTGACAGTATAGTACTTTTTCTACGATTTGATGGTTAGATTTAGGAACTGTTCTGACAGTGTAGTACTTTTACCACGATTTGATGGTTAGATTTAGGAACTGTTCTGACAGTGTAGTACTTTTTCTACGATTTGATGCTTAGATGAAGGTACTGTTCTGACAGTGTACTACTCTTTCTACGATTTGATGGTTAGATTTAGGAACTATTCTGACAGTGTAGTACTTTTACCACGATTTGATGGTTAGATTTAGGAACTGTTCTGACAGTGTAGTACTTTTTCTACGATTTGATGCTTAGATGAAGGTACTGTTCTGACAGTGTACTACTCTTTCTACGATTTGATGGTTAGATTTAGGAACTGTTCTGACAGTGTAGTACTTTTACCACGATTTGATGGTTAGATTTAGGAACTGTTCTGACAGTGTAGTACTTTTTCTATGATTTAATGGTTAGATTTAGGAACTGTGCTGACAGTGTAGTACTTTTTCTACGATTTTATGGTTAGATTTAGGAACTGTTCTGACAGTGTAGTACTTTTTCTACGATTTGATGGTTAGATTTAGGAACTGTTCTGACAGTTTAGTACTTTTTCTACGATTTGTTGGTTAGATTTAAAAACTGTTCTGACAGTGTAGTACTTTTACCACTATTTGATGGTTAGATTTAGGAACTGTTCTGACAGTGTAGTACTTTTTCTATGATTTAATGGTTAGATTTAGGAACTGTTCTGACAGTGTAGTACTTTTTCTATGATTTAATGGTTAGATTTAGGAACTGTTCTGACAGTGTAGTACTTTTTCTACGATTTGATGCTTAGATGTAGGTACTGTTCTGACAGTGTACTACTTTTTCTACGATTTGATGGTTAGATTTAGGAACTGTTCTGACAGTGTAGTACTTTTACCACGATTTGAGGGTTAGATTTAGGAACTGTTCTGACAGTGTAGTACTTTTTCTACGATTTGATGCTTGGATGAAGGTACTGTTCTAACAGTGTACTACTCTTTCTACGATTTGATGGTTAGATTTAGGAACTGTTCTGATAGTGTAGTACTTTTACCACGATTTGATGGTTAGATTTAAGAACTGTTCTGACAGTGTAGTACTTTTTCTATGATTTGATGGTTAGATTTAGGAATTGTTCTGAAAGTGTACTACTTTTTCTATGATTTGATGGTTAGATTTAGGAACTGTTCTGACAGTTTAGTACTTTTTCTACGATTTGATGGTTAGATTTAAAAACTGTTCTGACAGTGTAGTACTTTTACCACTATTTGATGGTTAGATTTAGGAACTGTTCTGACAGTGTAGTACTTTTTCTATGATTTAATGGTTAGATTTAGGAACTGTTCTGACAGTGTAGTACTTTTTCTACGATTTGATGCTTAGATGTAGGTACTGTTCTGACAGTGTAGTACTTTTTCTACGATTTCATGGTTAGATTTAGGAACTGTTCTGACAGTGTAGTACTTTTTCTACGATTTGATGGTTAGATTTAAAAACTGTTCTGACAGTGTAGTACTTTTTCTATGATTTGATGCTTAGATGAAGGTACTGTTCTGACAGTGTACTACTCTTTCTACGATTTGATGGTTAGATTTAGGAACTGTTCTGACAGTGTAGTACTTTTACCACGATTTGATGGTTAGATTTAGGAACTGTTCTGACAGTGTAGTACTTTTTCTATGATTTAATGGTTAGATTTAGGAACTGTGCTGACAGTGTAGTACTTTTTCTACGATTTTATGGTTAGATTTAGGAACTGTTCTGACAGTGTAGTACTTTTTCTACGATTTGATGGTTAGATTTAGGAACTGTTCTGACAGTTTAGTACTTTTTCTACGATTTGATGGTTAGATGTAGGTACTGTTCTGACAGTGTAGTACTTTTTCTACGATTTGAAGGTTAGATTTAGGAACTGTTCTGACAGTGTACTACTTTTTCTATGATTTAATGGGTAAATTTAGGAACTGTTCTGACAGTGTAGTACTTTTTCTATGATTTGATGGCTAGATTTAGGAACTGTTCTGACAGTGTAGTAATTTTTCTATGATTTGTCGGGTAGATTTAGGAACTGTTCTGAAAGTGTACTACTTTTTCTATGATTTGATGGCTAGATTTAGGAACTGTTCTGACAGTGCAGTACTTTTTCTACGATTTGATGCTTAGATGTAGGTACTGTTCTGACAGTGTAGTACTTTTTCTACGACTTGATGGTTAGATTTAGGAACTGTTCTGACAGTGTAGTACTTTTTCTACGAATTGATGGTTAGATTTAAAAACTGTTCTGACAGTGTAGTACTTTTACCACTATTTGATGGTTAGATTTAGGAACTGTTCTGACAGTGTAGTACTTTTTCTATGATTTGATGGTTAGATTTAGGAACTGTTCTGACAGTGTAGTACTTTTTCTACGATTTGATGCTTAGATGTAGGTACTGTTCTGACAGTGTAGTACTTTTTCTACGATTTGATGGTTAGATTTAGGAACTGTTCTGACAGTGTAGTACTTTTTCTACGATTTGATGGTTAGATTTAAAAACTGTTCTGACAGTGTAGTACTTTTTCTATGATTTGATGCTTAGATGAAGGTACTGTTCTGACAGTGTACTACTCTTTCTACGATTTGATGGTTAGATTTAGGAACTGTTCTGACAGTGTAGTACTTTTACCACGATTTGATGCTTAGATGTAGGTACTGTTCTGACAGTGTACTACTTTTTCTACGATTTGATGGTTAGATTTAGGAACTGTTCTGACAGTGTAGTACTTTTTGTACGATTTGATGGTTAGATTTAAAAACTGTTCTGACAGTGTAGTACTTTTTCTATGATTTGATGCTTAGATGAAGGTACTGTTCTGACAGTGTACTACTCTTTCTACGATTTGATGGTTAGATTTAGGAACTGTTCTGACAGTGTAGTACTTTTTCTACGATTTGATGCTTAGATGTAGGTACTGTTCTGACAGTGTACTACTTTTTCTACGATTTGATGGTTAGATTTAGGAACTGTTCTGACAGTGTAATACTTTTACCACGATTTGATGGTTAGATTTAGGAACTGTTCTGACAGTGTAGTACTTTTTCTACGATTTGATGCTTAGATGAAGGTACTGTTCTGACAGTGTACTACTCTTTCTACGATTTGATGGTTAGATTTAGGAACTGTTCTGACAGGGTAGTACTTTTACTACGATTTGATGGTTAGATTTAGGAACTGTTCTGACAGTGTAGTACTTTTTTTATGATTTAATGGTTAGATTTAGGAACTGTGCTGACAGTGTAGTACTTTTTCTACGATTTTATGGTTAGATTTAGGAACTGTTCTGACAGTGTAGTACTTTTTCTACGATTTGATGGTTAGATTTAGGAACTGTTCTGACAGTGTAGTACTTTTTCTACGATTTGAAGGTTAGATTTAGGAACTGTTCTGACAGTGTACTACTTTTACCACGATTTGATGGGTAGATTTAGGAACAGTTCGGAAAGTGTACTACTTTCTCTACGATTTGATGGTTAGATTTAGGAACTGTTCTGACAGTGTAGTACTTTTTCTATGATTTGATGGTTAGATTTAGGAACTGTTCTGACAGTGTAGTACTTTTTCTACGATTTGATGCTTAGATGTAGGTACTGTTCTGACAGTGTAGTACTTTTTCTACGATTTCATGGTTAGATTTAGGAACTGTTCTGACAGTGTAGTACTTTTTCTACGATTTGATGGTTAGATTTAAAAACTGTTCTGACAGTGTAGTACTTTTTCTATGATTTGATGGTTAGATTTAGGAACTGTTCTGACAGTGTAGTACTTTTTCTACGATTTGATGCTTAGATGTAGGTACTGTTCTGACAGTGTAGTACTTTTTCTACGATTTGATGGTTAGATTTAGGAACTGTTCTGACAGTGTAGTACTTTTACCACGATTTGATGGTTAGATTTAGGAACTGTTCTGACAGTGTAGTACTTTTTCTACGATTTGATGCTTAGATGAAGGTACTGTTCTGACAGTGTACTACTCTTTCTACGATTTGATGGTTAGATTTAGGAACTGTTCTGACAGTGTAGTACTTTTACCACGATTTGATGGTTAGATTTAGGAACTGTTCTGACAGTGTAGTACTTTTTCTATGATTTAATGGTTAGATTTAGGAACTGTGCTGACAGTGTAGTACTTTTTCTACGATTTGAAGGTTAGATTTAGGAACTGTTCTGACAGTGTAGTACTTTTTCTAGGATTTGATGGTTAGATTTAGGAACTGTTCTGACAGTTTAGTACTTTTTCTACGATTTGATGGTTAGATGTAGGTACTGTTCTGACAGTGTAGTACTTTTTCTACGATTTGATGGTTAGATTTAGGAACTGTTCTGACAGTGTACTACTTTTTCTATGATTTAATGGGTAAATTTAGGAACTGTTCTGACAGTGTAGTACTTTTTCTATGATTTGATGGTTAGATTTAGGAACTGTTCTGAAAGTGTACTACTTTTTCTATGATTTGATGGTTAGATTTAGGAACTGTTCTGAAAGTGTACTACTTTTTCTATGATTTGATGGCTAGATTTAGGAACTGTTCTGAAAGTGTACTACTTTTTCTATGATTTGATTGTTAGATTTAGGAACTGTTCTGACAGTGTAGTACTTTTTCTACGAATTGATGGTTAGATTTAAAAACTGTTCTGACAGTGTAGTACTTTTACCACTATTTGATGGTTAGATTTAGGAACTGTTCTGACAGTGTAGTACTTTTTCTATGATTTGATGGTTAGATGTAGGTACTGTTCTGACAGTGTAGTACTTTTTCTACGATTTGATGGTTAGATTTAGGAACTGTTCTGACAGTGTACTACTTTTTCTATGATTTAATGGGTAAATTTAGGAACTGTTCTGACAGTGTAGTACTTTTTCTATGATTTGATGGTTAGATTTAGGAACTGTTCTGACAGTGTAGTACTTTTTCTATGATTTGTCGGGTAGATTTAGGAACTGTTCTGAAAGTATAGTACTTTTTCTATGATTTGATGGTTAGATTTAGGAACTGTTCTGAAAGTGTACTACTTTTTCTATGATTTGATGGCTAGATTTAGGAACTGTTCTGACAGTGCAGTACTTTTTCTACGATTTGATGCTTAGATGTAGGTACTGTTCTGACAGTGTAGTACTTTTTCTACGATTTGATGGTTAGATTTAGGAACTGTTCTGACAGTGTAGTACTTTTTCTACGATTTGATGGTTAGATTTAAAAACTGTTCTGACAGTGTAGTACTTTTTCTATGATTTGATGGTTAGATTTAGGAACTGTTCTGACAGTGTAGTACTTTTTCTACGATTTGATGCTTAGATGTAGGTACTGTTCTGACAGTGTACTACTTTTTCTACGATTTGATGGTTAGATTTAGGAACTGTTCTGACAGTGTAATACTTTTACCACGATTTGATGGTTAGATTTAGGAACTGTTCTGACAGTGTAGTACTTTTTCTACGATTTGATGCTTAGAAGAAGGTACTGTTCTGACAGTGTACTACTCTTTCTACGATTTGATGGTTAGATTTAGGAACTGTTCTGACAGTGCAGTACTTTTTCTACGATTTGATGCTTAGAAGAAGGTACTGTTCTGACAGTGTACTACTCTTTCTACGATTTGATGGTTAGACTTAGGAACTGTTCTGACAGTGTAGTACTTTTTCTACGATTTGATGCTTAGAAGTAGGTACTGTTCTGACAGTGTAGTACTTTTTCTACGACTTGATGGTTAGATTTAGGAACTGTTCTGACAGTGTAGTACTTTTTCTACGATTTGATGGTTAGATTTAAAAACTGTTCTGACAGTGTAGTACTTTTACCACGATTTGATGGTTAGATTTAGGAACTGTTCTGACAGTGTAGTACTTTTTCTATGATTTGATGGTTAGATTTAGGAACTGTTGTGACAGTGTAGTACTTTTTCTACGATTTGATGCTTAGATGTAGGTACTGTTGTGACAGTGTAGTACTTTTTCTACGATTTCATGGTTAGATTTAGGAACTGTTCTGACAGTGTAGTACTTTTTCTACGATTTGATGGTTAGATTTTAAAACTGTTCTGACAGTGTAGTACTTTTTCTATGATATGATGGTTAGATTTAGGAACTGTTCTGACAGTGTAGTACTTTTTCTACGATTTGATGCTTAGATGTAGGAACTGTTCTGACAGTGTAGTACTTTTTCTACGATTTTATGGTTAGATTTAGGAACTGTTCTGACAGTGTAGTACTTTTTCTACGATTTGATGGTTAGATTTAGGAACTGTTCTGACAGTGTAGCACTTTTTCTACGATTTGATGGTTAGATGTAGGTACTGTTCTGACAGTGTAGTACTTTTTCTACGATTTGATGGTTAGATTTAGGAACTGTTCTGACAGTGTAGTACTTTTACCACGATTTGATGGGTAGATTTAGGAACAGTTCGGAAAGTGTACTACTTTTTCTACGATTTGATGGTTAGATTTAGGAACTGTTCTGACAGTGTTGTACTTTTACCACGATTTGATGGTTAGATTTATGAATTGTTCTGACAGTGTAGTTCTTTTACCACGATTTGAAAGGGTAGATTTAGGAACATTTCTGAAAGTGTACTACTTTTTCAACGATTTGTATGGTTAGATTTAGAAACTGTTCTGACAGTTTAGTACTTATACCATGATTTGATGGGTAGACTTAGGAACAGTTCGGAAAGTGTAGTACTTTTTCTACGATTTGATGATTAGATTTAGGAACTGTTCTGACAGTGTAGTACTTTTTCTACGATTTGATGGTTAGATTTAGGAACTGTTCTGACAGTGTAGTACTTTTACTACGATTTGATGGTTAGATTTAGGAACTGTTCTGACAGTGTAGTACTTTTACCACGATTTGATGGTTAGATTTAGGAACTGTTCTGACAGTGTAGTACTTTTTCTATAATTTGATGGTTAGATTTAGGAACTGTTCTGACAGTGTAGTACTTTTTCTACGATTTGATGGTTAGATGTAGGAACTGTTTTGACAGTGTAAAACTTTTTCTATAATTTGACGGTTAGATGTAGGTACTGTTCTGACAGTGTAGTACTTTTACTACAATTTGATGGTTAGATTTAGGAAGTGTTCTGACAGTGTAGTACTTTTTCTACGATTTGATTGTTAGATTTAGGAACAATTCTGACAGTGTAAAATTTTTCTATGATTTGATGGTTAGATGTAGGTACTGTTCTGACAGTGTAGTACTTTTTCTACGATTTGATGGCTAAATTTAGGAACTGTTTTGACAGTGTAGTACTTTTTCTACGATTTGAAGGTTAGATTTAGAAACTGTTCTGACAGTGTAGTACTTTTTCTACGATTTGATGGTTAGATTTAGGAACTGTTCTGACAGTGTAGTACTATTACTACGATTTGATGGTTAGATTTAGGAACTGTTCTGACAGTGTAGTATTTTTTCCACCATTTGATGGGTAGATGTAGGTACTGTTCTGACAGTGTAGTACTTTTTCTACGATTTGATGGTTAGATTTAGGAACTGTTCTGACAGTGTACTACTTTTTCTACGATTTGATTGTCAGATTTAGGAACTGTTCTGACAGTGTAGTACTTTTTCTATGATTTGATGGTTAGATTTAGGAACTGTTCTGACAGTGTAGTACTTTTTCTATGATTTGATGGTTAGATTTAGGAACTGTTCTGACAGTGTAGTACTTTTTCTACGATTTGATGGTTAGATTTAGGAACTGTTCTGACAGTGTAGTACTTTTTCTACGATTTGATGGTTAGATTTAGGAACTGTTCTGACAGTGTAGTACTTTTTCTATGATTTGAAGGTTAGATTTAGGAACTGTTCTGACAGTGTAGTACTTTTTCTACGATTTGATGGTTAGATTTAGGAACTGTTCTCAAAGTGTAAAACTTTTTCTATGATTTGATGGTTAGATTTAGGAACTGTTGTGACGATGTAGTACTTTTTCTACGATTTGATGGTTAGATTTAGGAACTGTTCTGACAGTGTAGTACTTTTTCTATAATTTGATGGTTAGATTTAGGAACTGTTCTGAAAGTGTACTACTTTTTCTATGATTTGATGGTTAGATTTAGGAACTGTTCTGAAAGTGTACTACTTTTTCTATGATTTGATGGCTAGATTTAGGAACTGTTCTGACAGTGTAGTACTTTTTCTATAATTTGATGGTTAGATTTAGGAACTGTTCTGAAAGTGTACTACTTTTTCTATGATTTGATGGTTAGATTTAGGAACTGTTCTGAAAGTGTACTACTTTTTCTATGATTTGATGGTTAGATTTAGGAACTGTTCTGAAAGTGTACTACTTTTTCTATGATTTGATGGTTAGATTTAGGAACTGTTCTGACAGTGTAGTACTTTTTCTACGATTTGATGGTTAGATTTAGGAACTGTTCTCAAAGTGTAAAACTTTTTCTATGATTTGATGGTTAGATTTAGGAACTGTTGTGACGATGTAGTACTTTTCCTACGATTTGATGGTTAGATTTAGGAACTGTTCTGACAGTGTAGTACTTTTTCTATAATTTGATGGTTAGATTTAGGAACTGTTCTGAAAGTGTACTACTTTTTCTATGATTTGATGGTTAGATTTAGGAACTGTTCTGAAAGTGTACTACTTTTTCTATGATTTGATGGCTAGATTTAGGAACTGTTCTGAAAGTGTACTACTTTTTCTATGATTTGATGGCTAGATTTAGGAACTGTTCTGAAAGTGTAGTACTGTTTTTATGATTTGATTGTTAGATTTAGGAACTGTTCTAAAGGTGTACTACTTTTTCTATGATTTGATGGTTAGATTTAGGAACTGTTCTGACAGTGCAGTACTTTTTCTACGATTTGATGCTTAGATGTAGGTACTGTTCTGACAGTGTAGTACTTTTTCTACGACTTGATGGTTAGATTTAGGAACTGTTCTGACAGTGTAGTACTTTTTCTACGAATTGATGGTTAGATTTAAAAACTGTTCTGACAGTGTAGTACTTTTACCACTATTTGATGGTTAGATTTAGGAACTGTTCTGACAGTGTAGTACTTTTTCTATGATTTGATGGTTAGATTTAGGAACTGTTCTGACAGTGTAGTACTTTTTCTACGATTTGATGCTTAGATGTAGGTACTGTTCTGACAGTGTAGTACTTTTTCTACGATTTGATGGTTAGATTTAGGAACTGTTCTGACAGTGTAGTCCTTTTTCTACGATTTGATGGTTAGATTTAAAAACTGTTCTGACAGTGTAGTACTTTTTCTATGATTTGATGGTTAGATTTAGGAACTGTTCTGACAGTGTAGTACTTTTTCTACGATTTGATGCTTAGATGTAGGTACTGTTCTGACAGTGTACTACTTTTTCTACGATTTGATGGTTAGATTTAGGAACTGTTCTGACAGTGTAGTACTTTTACCACGATTTGATGGTTAGATTTAGGAACTGTTCTGACAGTGTAGTACTTTTTCTATGATTTGATGCTTAGATGAATGTACTGTTCTGACAGTGTACTACTCTTTCTACGATTTGATGGTTAGATTTAGGAACTGTTCTGACAGTGTAGTACTTTTACCACGATTTGATGGTTAGATTTAGGAACTGTTCTGACAGTGTAGTACTTTTTCTATGATTTAATGGTTAGATTTAGGAACTGTGCTGACAGTGTAGTACTTTTTCTACGATTTGATGGTTAGATGTAGGTACTGTTCTGACAGTGTAGTACTTTTTCTACGATTTGATGGTTAGATTTAGGAACTGTTCTGACAGTGTAGTACTTTTACCACGATTTGATGGTTAGATTTAGGAACTGTTCTGACAGTGTAGTTCTTTTACCACGATTTGATGGGTAGATTTAGGAACATTTCTGAAAGTGTACTACTTTTTCAACGATTTGATGGTTAGATTTAGGAACTGTTCTGACAGTGTAGTACTTATACCATGATTTGATGGGTAGATTTAGGAACAGTTCGGAAAGTGTAGTACTTTTTCTACGATTTGATGATTAGATTTAGGAACTGTTTTGACAGTGTAGTACTTTTTCTACGATTTGATGGTTAAATTTAGGAACTGTTCTGACAGTGTAGTACTTTTACCACGATTTGATCGTTAGATTTAGGAAGTGTTCTGACAGTTTAGTACTTTTTCTACGATTTGATGGTTAGATTTAGGAACTGTTCTGACAGTGTACTACTTTTTCTATGTTTTGATGGTTAGATGTAGGTACTTTTCTGACAGTGTAGTACTTTTTCTACTATTTGATGGTTAGAATTAGGAACTGTTCTGACAGTGTAGTACTTTTTCTGCGATTTGATGGCTAAATTTAGGAACTGTTCTGACAGTGTAGTACTTTTTCTACGATTTGAAGGTTAGATTTAGGAACTGTTCTGACAGTGTACTACTTTTTCTACGATTTGATGGTTAGATTTAGGAACTGTTCTGACAGTGTAGTACTTTTACTACGATTTGATGGTTAGATTTAGGAACTGTTCTGACAGTGTAGTACTTTTTCCACGATTTGATGGGTAGATGTAGGTACTGTTCTGACAGTGTAGTACTTTTTCTACGATTTGATGGTTAGATTTAGGAACTGTTCTGACAGTGTAGTACTTTTTCTACGATTTGATGGTTAGATTTAGGAACTGTTTTGACAGTGTAGTACTTTTTCTACGATTTGATGGTTAGATTTAGGAACTGTTCTGACAGTGTAGTACTTTTTCTACGATTTGATGGTTAGATTTAGGAACTGTTCTCAAAGTGTAAAACTTTTTCTATGATTTGATGGTTAGATTTAGGAACTGTTGTGACGATGTAGTACTTTTTCTACGATTTGATGGTTAGATTTAGGAACTGTTCTCACAGTGTACTACTTTTTCTACGATTTGATGGTTAGATTTAGGAACTGTTCTGACAGTGTAGTACTTTTTGTACGATTTGATTGTTAGATTTAGGAACTTTTCTGACAGTGTAGTACTTTTTCTATGATTTGATGGGTAAATTTAGGAACTGTTCTGACAGTGTAGTACTTTTTCTATGATTTGATGGTTAGATTTAGGAACTGTTCTAACAGTGTAGTACTTTTTCTATGATTTGATGGGTAGATTTAGGAACTGTTCTGAAAGTATAGTACTTTTTCTATGATTTGATGGTTAGATTTAGGAACTGTTCTAAAGGTGTACCACTTTTTATATGATTTGATGGTTAGATTTAGGAACTGTTCTGACAGTGTAGTACTTTTTCTACGATTTGATGCTTAGATGTAGGTACTGTTCTGACAGTGTAGTATTTTTTCTACGACTTGATGGTTAGATTTAGGAACTGTTCTGACAGTGTAGTACTTTTTCTACGATTTGATGGTTAGATTTAAAAACTGTTCTGACAGTGTAGTACTTTTACCACGATTTGATGGTTAGATTTAGGAACTGTTCTTACAGTGTAGTACTTTTTCTATGATTTGATGGTTAGATTTAGGAACTGTTCTGACAGTGTAGTACTTTTTCTACGATTTGATGCTTAGATGTAGGTACTGTTCTGACAGTGTAGTACTTTTTCTACGATTTCATGGTTAGATTTAGGAACTGTTCTGACAGTGTAGTACTTTTTCTACGATTTGATGGTTAGATTTAAAAACTATTCTGACAGTGTAGTACTTTTTCTATGATATGATGGTTAGATTTAGGAACTGTTCTGACAGTGTAGTACTTTTTCTACGATTTGATGCTTAGATGTAGGAACTGCTGACAGTTTAGTACTTTTTCTACGATTTTATGGTTAGATTTAGGAACTGTTCTGACAGTGTAGTACTTTTTCTACGATTTGATGGTAAGATTTAGGAACTGTTCTGACAGTGTACTACTTTTACCACGATTTGATGGGTAGATTTAGGAACAGTTCGGAAAGTGTACTATTTTTTCTACGATTTGATGGTTAGATTTAGGAACTGTTCTGACAGTGTAGTACTTTTACCACGATTTGATGGTTAGATTTAGGAACTGTTCTGACAGTGTAGTTCTTTTACCACGATTTGAAAGGGTAGATTTAGGAACATTTCTGAAAGTGTACTACTTTTTCAACGATTTGATGGTTAGATTTAGGAACTGTTCTGACAGTGTGGTACTTATACCATGATTTGATGGTTAGATGTAGGAACAGTTCGGAAAGTGTAGTACTTTTTCTACGATTTGATGATTAGATTTAGGAACTGTTCTGACAGTGTAGTACTTTTTCTACGATTTGATGGTTAGATTTAGGAACTGTTCTGACAGTGTAGTACTTTTTCTACGATTTGATGGTTAGATTTAGGAACTGTTCTGACAGTGTAGTACTTTTTCTATAATTTGATGGTTAGATGTAGGAACTGTTCTGACAGTGTAAAACTTTTTCTATGATTTGACGGTTAGATGTAGGTACTGTTCTGACAGTGTAGTACTTTTACTACAATTTGATGGTTAGATTTAGGAACTGTTCTGACAGTTTAGTACTTTTTCTACGATTTGATGGTTAGATTTAGGAACTGTTCTGACAGTGTAGTACTTTTTCTACGATTTGATGGTTAGATTTAGGAACTGTTCTGACAGTGTAGTACTATTACTACGATTTGATGGTTAGATTTAGGAACTGTTCTGACAGTGTAGTACTTTTATCACGATTTGATGGGTAGATGTAGGTACTGTTCTGACAGTGTAGTACTTTTTCTACGATTTGATGGTTAGATTTAGGAACTGTTCTGACAGTGTAGTACTTTTTCTACGATTTGATTGTCAGATTTAGGAACTGTTCTGACAGTGTAGTACTTTTTCTATGATTTGATGGTTAGATTTAGGAACTGTTCTGACAGTGTAGTACTTTTTCTATGATTTGATGGTTAGATTTAGGAACTGTTCTGACAGTGTAGTACTTTTTCTATGATTTGATGGTTAGATTTAGGAACTGTTCTGACAGTGTAGTACTTTTTCTACGATTTGATGGTTAGATTTAGGAACTGTTCTGACAGTGTAGTACTTTTTCTATGATTTGATGGTTAGATTTAGGAACTGTTCTGACAGTGTAGTACTTTTTCTACGATTTGATGGTTAGATTTAGGAACTGTTCTGACAGTGTAGTACTTTTTCTACGATTTGATGGTTAGATTTAGGAATTGTTCTGGCAGTGTAGTACTTTTTCTACGATTTGATGGTTAGATATAGGAACTGTTCTCAAAGTGTAAAATTTTTCTATGATTTGATGGTTAGATTTAGGAACTGTTGTGACGATGTAGTACTTTTTCTACGATTTGATGGTTAGATTTAGGAACTGTTCTCACAGTGTACTACTTTTTCTACGATTTGATGGTTAGATTTAGGAACTGTTCTGACAGTGTAGTACTTTTTGTACGATTTGATTGTTAGATTTAGGAACTGCTGTGACAGTGTAGTACTTTTTCTATGATTTGATGGTTAGATTTAGGAACTGTTCTGACAGTGTAGTACTTTTTCTATGATTTGATTGTTAGATTTAGGAACTGTTCTGACAGTGTAGTACTTTTTCTATGATTTGATGGTTAGATTTAGGAAATGTTCTGAAAGTGTAGTACTTTTTCTACGATTTGATGGTTAGATTTAGGAACTGTTCTGACAGTGTAGTACTTTTTCTACGATTTGATGGTTAGATTTAGGAATTGTTCTGGCAGTGTAGTACTTTTTCTATGATTTGATGGTTAGATTTAGGAACTGTTCTGACAGTGTAGTACTTTGTCTACGACTTGATGGTAAGATTTAGGATTTGTTCTGACAGTGTAATACTTTTTCTACGATTTGATGGTTAGATTTAGGAATTGTTCTGGCAGTGTAGTACTTTTTCTATGATTTGATGGTTAGATTTAGGAACTGTTCTGACAGTGTAGTACTTTGTCTACGACTTGATGGTAAGATTTAGGATTTGTTCTGACAGTGTAATACTTTTTCTACGATTTGATGGTTAGATTTAGGAACTGTTCTGACAGTTTTCTCCCCCAATAATGCTGACCGATACGATATAGCTGGAATATTGTTGACAGTGGCGTTAAGCAAATAACCATAGCTATAGCCCTTTGCGTTTCGCAGATATTTTCTTGTAACAGGTACCCGACATTCTAATTGGCCGCGGGAAGAGACGTGGAAAAAGCAAATGACGAATTTAATGAAATATATAAGATATAACAAAAAATACAACAAGAAAAAGAAATAAGAAATAAGAGAACGGAGATACCATCATCTTATTTATAGATGGCGTTCATATCCAATACGAAACTTCTCATCTGATGGCATCTTACTTATCTCTAAGAATCGGGTTTTTTTAGGTTTATAAATATTAAATGTTGATTTTCAATATCAAATTGTCTTTTTCATCGGCAGATCACACTCTCGATACATTTATATTACATATTGCTGGATCAGAATATTATTTTACACTACTAATATTCGTACGAGACAGACATCATATTGGGAATTCTTAAGAAAAACGAAAACAATCTAGCCCTTTAATTTCACGTTCCGCTATATACATGATGTCCTTTCTCTAAGTAACTCTAAGCTTGGCTTAGCGGAGAAGCAATAAGTATCAATTTTTTAGACTTTGGTTTGACACGACAGGGACTCGAACCCATGATCTACTCATTCGAGGGAAGCAAACCAACCATACCAACATCGATGGGAGTCTACGAAAAGCAAACAATCAAACTTGAAAGTAATAATATTTTATTAAGTAGAAACAGAAAGGTTAATTGTGAAAAAAAAAACCAACATGTGTTTAATGGCTTATTTCTGTACATTTACATTTCAAATTAACATTGTACAATACATAATGAAACTGATACACATGCACATACAAATGTTTCAAACTGTGCACAAATTAATAAATATTAGAGACATTTCACCCAAGGATATAAACTTCCACCTCGCAAAGGGTAAGTGTGTTCTCAGAGCCGATCTGTCCAATTATTTGTAATCGTACATAGCGCCCTCGGCTCCCTTTCGTGCAAAAGACATATATCGTTTGCCCAGTATCCCCAGGTCCACCAAAGAAACCACACATTGTCGGAAATGTAAAGCCAATCTGACTAACTGTGACTTCAACATTGTACAGTCTTTCTCCTGTAAATAGGTTACGATATATATGTTTATTCAAACGAACATGGTATAATGAAATTTAGAAGTATAAGGCGCAGACATATGTATATAGTTCTTTTTCATTTTTACGTAGTTTTTTTTTCTTTCATCTTCCACTGACAAAATATCTTAACTATATATATATGAGTAAATTGCGAGTGCTTTATAAGAAACAGGAACTGCTTACCATTCGCGAGAACTTGGATTCACCAACGCTTTTTCATCGTTGTGGTGTGATTTGTGCTTTGTTTATCTTCGTAGTGTTTCTTGTGTATCCAATATTGCCTTTGTCTCTGGCTTGTCCATTCTTCATTTGTCTTTGTCTCTGGCTTGCCCATTCTTCATTTGTCTTTGTCTCTGGCTTGTCCATACTTCATTTGTCTTTGTCTCTGGCTTGTCCATACTTCATTTGCCTTTGTCTCTGGCTTGTCCATTCTTCATTTGTCTTTGTCTCTGGCTTGTCCATTCTTCATTTGTCTTTGTCTCTGGCTTGTCCATTCTTCATTTACCTTTGTCTCTGGCTTTTCCATTTTTCATTTGCCTTTGTCTCTGGCTTGTCCATTCTTCATTTGTCTTCGGTTTTCTTTAACGTTTATTAAACAAAATCACTACTAGGTATCTGCTGTTTTCATTTGAACTGGTTCCTTTTCATTCGTATGTTCTCTGGATTATCTATTCCAGTTTTTCCATTCGGTTTCTCTTTAACGTTTATTAAGCAAAATTAATACTTTTTTAAAAGTAGTTCTCTAATCCTTAGGTATCTACTGTTTCCGTTTGAACTGGTTCCTTTTCATTCCTATGTTCTTATGTCAATAAATAACATCTTATCAACCTCAGCTAGCTGTAAATAACAAAAGGCAATAATATGTCGCCATTTTAAAGCAACACACACCACGATTTGCCTGATGTATATTCCACGAAAACACGTGACCCAATTCGAACGTTACGTTGCATTGGGATGCCGATACGATCCTCTTTTGTTGATTCATATCTATCGCAGATTTAAAAGATAGACTTACATCTAGTTGTTGGTAGGAGGGCTCATGTTTTATTTACGTTAGTTGTGCTTCTTTGTGTGTAGTGGTATCCAACACGTATTGTTGTGTTGTGGTTTTCTTATTTTGTCTGTATCTTGTGTACCCAGTGTTGCCGGTTTTTCTCGGTTTTCATAAAGATAAATGTCAGTAGTATTTTGTTTGTTTACATTGAAATTTACAGTTCGTACATGATCTAATTATTAAGTTATTATTAAAATTAAGGTTCTTCTCTTTCGGGCATTGGTGACCTTAGCCAAGTTTGGGATCATGTTTATGCTCTTTGTTTTTTTTTTTTAAAATAAAAATTAGATGTTTTTCCAGTCTTTTGACTCTCAGTATACCTGATGAAGGTTATTCCAAAAACACACCGTCTCCACTAATTTGGATATCTACGTTTTTTAACCTGTGCTATGTCTTTTCGTGTTTACATAATCAAGATCTTACCTACTGCATCTTGTCTGTTATAAATAACTACTCGATCAATGTCGTAGGTATTTCCCAAATCTATTGATAGCCATGGTTTAACTTCATTTTCTGTATGGGTACACTTTTCTGCTCCTGGAATGTTTAAAACTTGCCCATCAACAGCATAGCTACCACCATGATATATTGGAAGATTCCATAATGAACTCATTGTAACATTCTTAGACATGGCTACATTTATCTGATTCTCAGGCCCTAAAATGAAAATTAATCTTGGCTTCAAATATGATAAGCAATTGAATAATACCTTGAAGAAAAAAGTGTAAACATTGATGGTCACCAATTCCATCAATATCAGTAAAACGTACGACCCCCTCTCATCTCAACTCATCGAACGTAAAAAAACAAGAATATGACGTTTCAAATCTTGGTCCTGGTTTGGGAAGTTGGAAGTCTTGGGAATTTTGAATTTTTTTTTACAGAAATTGATTTATATAAACACATACAGTTACTAGTATATAACATATGTTCTAAATATATGGTTTTATCTTTTTAGCATTTCTTTTATTTGTATATATAACACGTTTGCTTTATAGAGAAGTACGTTTTATTTCTAAGGGTCATGTAGGTGTCTAATGTTCATATACAATGTGTTCACGCCACGATATAGCTGAAATACTGCTAACGTACGCGTTCAACACCAATCAATCAATAAATCAATCAATCAATCAATCAATCAATCAATCAATCAATCATTCCAGCATTGGGACCGGCACAAAAATGTGGCGGGTATGATCCGGTTGATAGAATACCTTCCCTCTCATCTTGTTTCTTTTTTTCTAAGCGAGTGATTGTTTGGTCCAATAAGTTTCTAACTGTTCGGAATTCAGTCATATTTAAACATTCATATTCGTAAGTACAGAAGTAAGTATTAATAGCTACGTATTTGATACAAATTTTCTGTTTTAGAAATAGTGTGTTCACCTCAAATGCGATATATTGTCGATTAAGTCATGTCACACCAAAGACTATATATATAAACATAGAATTTGTTTTTTCTCCGTCAGGCATACAGAATTCAGGAGAAAGGCCAAAGACTGGATGTCCAGGAACCATGATAATGTTGCCGAGTGTGACGACATTTTTCTACCCATTTTAGTGAATCACCTATAATAATTCAACTAAGTCTTTGGCAATGACACAGCGGAAAAAGGCAAAACTTATACCATAATACACAAATACACGACTGCTCAAAGTGGTGGGGATCAACTAGTTTTATGTGCCATAACCTTTGGTGATTCAAGCAAAGATGAAATACTGATTTTACGCCAAACGAGCATTTTTATCTATATCATGGCGACAACAAGTTACACTTGATGATATGATGATGATATCCTCTTTGTACTAACAAAATATGCTTAATTGCATTTTGATAGTGCTAGCAAACTGACAAAACATTCCATGGGTAGATATGTTGCTGCAATCGGACCGGAAGCGGCAAATAACGATCTTATAAGCTTTGATTTTAACCTACCGAGGGCTCGAATCTACGATCTACAACACTCAACATGGGCACACTCACCATTACACCACTGATGCAGCTTCGTACCCTCAAACAGATAGCATATTTACATTGCAGCGGTTGTCATGGAAATAATATCATCAATACGATCTACAACACTCAACATGGGCACGCTCACCATTATACCACTGATGCAGCTTCGTACCCTCAAACAGATAGCATTTTTACATTGCAGCGGTTGTCATGGATATAATATCATCAATACGATCTACAACACTCAACATGGGCACGCTCACCATTATACCACTGATGCAGCTTCGTGCCCTCAAACAGATAGCATATTTACATTGCAGCGGTTGTCATGGATATAATATCATCAATACGATCTACAACACTCAACATGGGCACGCTCACCATTATACCACTGATGCAGTTTCGTACCCTCAAACAGATAGCATATTTACATTGCAGCGGTTGTCATGGATATAATATCATCAATACGATCTACAACACTCAACAATGGCACGCTCACCATTATACCACTGATGCAGCTTCGTACCCTCAAACAGATCGCATATTTACATTGCAGCGGTTGTCATGGATATAATATCATCAATACGATCTTCAACACTCAACATGAGCACGCTCACCATTATACCACTGATGCAGCTTCATTGCTTTGAGTTGAAAGCTTCGTTTCGTTGATATAGAGAGGAATTGCTGACCATCATAATTTTAACATTCTCTTTATCATGCGATGAGAGCAAAAAATAAATAAAAGCTGTGGTAATTATGTATAGACACATAATATACATACCCTCAAACAGATAGCATATCCATCCACTGTTCTGAGAACTTGGCGACACAAGATATGATATAGGTACATTGCAGCGGTTGTCATGGATATAATATCATCAATACGATCTACAACACTCAACATGGGCACGCTCACCATTATACCACTGATGCAGCTTCGTACCCTCAAACAGATAGCATATTTACATTGCAGCGGTTGTCATGGATATAATATCATCAATACGATCTACAACACTCAACATGGGCACGCTCATCATTATACCACTGATGCAGCTTCGTGCCCTCAAACAGATAGCATATTTACATTGCAGCGGTTGTCATGGATATAATATCATCAATACGATCTACAACACTCAACATGGGCACGCTCACCATTATACCACTGATGCAGTTTCGTACCCTCAAACAGATAGCATATTTACATTGCAGCGGTTGTCATGGATATAATATCATCAATACGATCTACAACACTCAACAATGGCACGCTCACCATTATACCACTGATGCAGCTTCGTACCCTCAAACAGATCGCATATTTACATTGCAGCGGTTGTCATGGATATAATATCATCAATACGATCTTCAACACTCAACATGAGCACGCTCACCATTATACCACTGATGCAGCTTCATTGCTTTGAGTTGAAAGCTTCGTTTCGTTGATATAGAGAGGAATTGCTGACCATCATAATTTTAACATTCTCTTTATCATGCGATGAGAGCAAAAAATAAATAAAAGCTGTGGTAATTATGTATAGACACATAATATACATACCCTCAAACAGATAGCATATCCATCCACTGTTCTGAGAACTTGGCGACACAAGATATAATATAGGTACATTGCAGCGGTTGTCATGGATATTGTAGCAGAGAGCCGTACATTTTTCCTGCCTTATGCAGTGCAACACGCATTTAATTATGCTGTCAACGCGTATTGTGGGTTCATGAGGCGGCACATACCCATATGTCTGTCTCGAATCAAATAGATATGAGATGGACTGAACAGTATCAAATAATATCAAAAACGAACAATAGATACATCTTATTTTGCTAACGCACACCATCGTAGAATTCTATCATCTGACAAAAAAAATTAAATCACCTTGTGTTATTCAGATAAGATAATGAATCGCTAATGTTTTCTAAATTAATATTTATGATTGGTTGCTAGTCTAGGGCTTTCTTGATTGTCAAGTATCGGCAGTTTGTTGCATAGTATGCATAACAACGATATCTTAAGAATCTTTGCATAATAAAAGATGCATGCTCTGAGTCACCACAAAAGTGCACACAAGAGATCCGTAATGGCACATGCTTTTTCCTTATAAGTGAATTATTTCATGCATAATACACTTGTTCCAAGACAGTCATCAAAATATGGTTCGCCTTATTAACCAAGCGTCGCCTTATATACGTCATACGTAAATAAACACAAATAATATTCATAAAACATTAACTCCAACAAAACAAACGGGAGTACAGAAGAACCAACCATTGTGTTTCAGTGGAAATCGTAGCGTACATCACAACATAGAACTAGAAAACCAGAAGAAATGTAAATTGACAACACACAGAAGGAGAATCCCTCTAATATATGTAAAACCCGAGAGTGATCTCAGGTGCTCCGGAAGTGGAGTTCGTTCTAGCTCCACTAGCGGCACCCGTCGACCCGTCGTGTTACTCTTGTTATAAACCCGGATTGTGATCACAAGAAATGGAAATTATCAGTTGTCATTGTGGCATAGACATTACAATCCTTTGTTCAGGAGCTTCCTTGTTAGCAGCAACCCTCCATGAAGAAAATTGAGTTAGGGATTACTCGCTCTGTCATATCTTCATAGAGGGTAGCTGCTAACAAGGAAGCTACTGAACCAAGGTTTCCTAGTGGGTAAGTTGAAGTCATCATGATATGGTTAACTGTAACGGAATATCTATTTTAGTTTATAATTATTTTATTTGATCAATGATACCAAGAGATACTAACTTATGGAGTCTTCTCCTATATATGCAATCATTATTACATTATATAGAGAATGCACAAGAAACTACAATTTTATCATATAACAAAGTTAGAAATAGTAAACGAATAAAAAAATGAGGAAAAAGTATGTGTGTGTGTGCGTGTTTGGATGCTGGATGGTGATTGGTTAGTACATTAAACGATTAGAAATCGCTTAGACCTTTCTATGAATCGAAAAACTAAATCACAAATAAAGCAATTATCTGCATAGCTTAATATTTTATATCCTGATGTGAGTAGTGAAGTATTGATTAATTGAGACAAATCGCTTATGCTGAGAAACAGATCATTTCTTATTTCAGAATATTTGGTACAAACAAAAAAGACGAATATCTATGCCGCCATGACAACCGATAATTTTCATTTATCGCAAGAAATGTTTGAAAATACCAAAGGGGTAATCAAAGGGGTATTCAAAGGGTAATCAAAGGGGGTAATCAAAGGGGGTACTCAAAGGGGTAATCAAAGAGGTAATCAAAGGGGGTAATCAAAGGTGGGTACTCCAAGGGGTAATCAAAGGGGTAATTAAAGGGGTAATCAAAGTTGGGTAATCAAAGAGGTAATCAAAGGGTAATCAAAGGGGGTACTCAAAAGGGTAATCAAAGGGGGTACTCAAAGAGGTAATCAAAGGGTAATCAAAGGGGTAATCGAAGGTGGGTACTCAAAGGGGTAATCAAAGGGTAATCAAAGGGGTAATTAAAGGGGTAATCAAAGGTGGGTACTCAAAGGGGTAATCAAAGGGGTAATCAAAGGGTAATCAAAGGGGGTACTCAAAGGGGTAATCAAAGGGAGTAATCAAAGGTGGGTACTCAAAGGGGTAATCAAAGGGGTAATCAAAGGGATAATTAAAGGGGTAATCAAAGGTGGGTAATCAAAAGGGTAATCAAAGGGTAATCAAAGGGGGTACTCAAAGGGGTAATCAAAGGGGGTACTCAAAGGGGTAATCAAAGGGTAATCAAATGGTAATCAAAGGGTAATCAAAGGTGGGTACTCAAAGGGGTAATCAAAGGGTAATCAAAGGGGGTAATCAAAGGGGGTACTCAAAGGGGGTACTCAAAGGGTAATTAAAGGGTAATCAAAGGGTAATCAAAGGTGGGTACTCAAAGGGGTAATCAAAGGGTAATCAAAGGGGGTAATCTAAGGGGGTACTCAAAGGGTAATCAAAATACGTAAATTGAAGAAGGACATACAATACATTGCAATGGACAAAAGGGCAAACAACGCTCTACAAAACATTACAAAGGAAACTATAGATCGAGCAGCACAAATCGCACTAAAAACTAAGTCTAGACTCAGGGGCTCCGGAAGTGTTCGCAATTTCAGCTCCACACGTGACATTCGTCGTGTTACTGTTAAGTGACACGAACATCATCTGATATAACATAAATAAAACAAGAAAACTCTACAAAACAAACACGACTCAAGACGAACCGAACATCGTTTTTACGCGGAAATCTTATCGGACACCACCTCCCGGAATTAAAACGTGACGACATGTAATTTCACAACATGAACAACACGAACACCTCTAAGAGAAGTAACAAACAGGGGTGAATTCAGGTGCCCCGGAAGTGAAAGCAGTCCCTGCTCGACATGTGACAACCGTCGTGTTACTCCAGTTCCACAGCCGGTGATAAGTCATGAAAGAGGAAATGACTGACCGGATTGTGATTACGACAAAGGGAACATATACGTGGTTACTTGTGATACAGATACTCCATATAGATCAGCAATGTCCTAACAATCTGATTGTAAACCTATTTTAAAGCTTTAAGAATACACCTTAGCAAAGTTGTTTTATTGAAGTGTACCTGATGAAGATTATTCAATAAACGATGCGCACCCATTTATATGTCATGGTTGGCATTTTACTCACACGAGGAAAAACTTGTACGATCGAATCATTTCACCAATGAAGAGGGATGGGAGGCTCAGGCACAAATTATATTACTGATGCTCACCATGCTTTATTGAAATGCCATACAGTGTAGTACTTTTTCTACGATTGGATGGTTAGATTTAGGAAGTAGTACTTTTTCTACGATTTGATGGTTAGATTTAGGAACTGTTCTGAAAGTGTACTACTTTTTCTACGATTTGATGGTTAGAATTAGGAACTGTTCTGAAAGTGTAGTACTTTGTCTACGATTTGATGGTTAAATTTAGGAACTGTTCTGACAGTGTAGTACTTTGTCTACGATTTGATGGGTAGATTTAGGAACTGTTCTGACAGTGTAGTACTTTTACTACGATTTGATGGTTAGATTTAGGAACTGTTCTCACAGTGTAGTACTTTGTCTACGATTTGATGGTTAGATTTAGGAACTGTTGTGACAGTGTAGTACTTTTTCTACGATTTGATGGTTAGATTTAGGAACTGTTCTCACAGTGTAGTACTTTTTCTACGATTTGATGCTTAGATTTAGGAACTGTTCTCACAGTGTAGTACTTTTACTACGATTTGATGGTCAGATTGAGGAACTGTTCTCACAGTGTAGTACTTTTCTATGATTTGATAGTTAGATTTAGGAAGTAGTACTCTTTCTACGATTTGATGGTTAGATTTAGGAACTGTTCTCACAGTGTAGTACTTTTACTACGATTTGATGGTTAGATTTAGGAACTGTTCTCACAGTGTAGTACTTTTTCTATGATTTGATGGGTATATTTAGGAACTGTTCTGAGAGTGTAGTACTTTTACTACGATTTGATGGTTAGATTTAGGAACTGTTCTCACAGTGTAGTACTTTTTCTACGAATTGATGGTTAGAATTAGGAACTGTTCTGACAGAGTAGTACTTTTTCTACGATTTGAAGGTTAGATTTAGGAACTGTTCTTACAGTGTAGTACTTTTTCTATGATTTGAAGGTTAGATTTAGGAATAGTTCTGAAAGTGTAGTACTTTTTCTACGATTTGATGGTTAGATTTAAGAAATGTTCTGAAAGTGGAGTACTTTGACTACGATTTGATGGTTAGATTTAGGAACTGTTCTGAAAGTGTAGTACTTTTTCTACGATTTGATGGTTAGATTTAGGAACTGTTCTGAAAGTGAAGTACTTTTTCTACGAATTGATGGTCAGATTTATGAACTGTTCTGACATTGTAGTACTTTTTCTACGATTTGATGGTTGGATTTAGGAACTGTTCTGACAGAGTAGTACTTTTTCTATGATTTGATGGTTAGCTGTAGGAACTGTTCTGACAGTGTAGTACTTTTGCTATGATTTGATGGTTAGATTTAGGAACTGTTCCCACAATGTAGTACTTTTTCTACGATTTGATGGTTAGATGTAGGAACTTTTCTGACAGTGTAGTACTTTTGCTATGATTTGATGGTTAGATTTAGGAACTATCCTGACAGTGTGGTACTTTTTCTACGATTTGATAGTTAGATGTAGGAACTGTTCTGACAGTGTAGTACTTTTGCTACGATTTGATGGTTAGATTTAGGAACTGTTCTGACAGTGTAGTACTTTTTCTACGATTTGATGGTTAGATGTAGAAACTGTTCTGATAGTGTAGTATTTTTTCTACGAATTGATGGGTAGATTTAGGAACTGTTCTGACAGTGTAATACTTTTTCTACGATTTAATGGGTAGATTTAGGAATTGTTCTGAGAGTGTGGTACTTTTTCTATGATTTGATGGTTAGATGTGGGAACTGTCCTGACAGTGTGGTACTTTTTCTATGATTTGATGGTTAGATTTAGTAACTGTCCTGACAGTGTGGTACTTTTTCTACGATTTGATGGTTAGATTTAGGAACTGTTCTGACAGAGTAGTACTTTTTCTATGATTTGATGGTTAGATGTAGGAACTGTCCTGACAGTGTGGTACTTTTCCTATGATTTGATGGTTAGATTTAGTAACTGTCCTGACAGTGTGGTACCTTTTCTACGATTTTATGGTTAGATTTAGGAACTGTTCTGACAGAATAGTACTTTTTCTACGATTTGAAGGTTAGATTTAGGAACTGTTCTAACAGTGTAGTACTTTTTCTATGATTTGAAGGTTAGATTTAGGAACAGTTCTGAAAGTGTAGTACTTTTTCTACGATTTGATGGTAAGATTTAGGATTTGTTCTGACAGTGTAATACTTTTTCTACGATTTGATGGTTAGATTTAGGAACTGTTCTGACAGTTTTCTCCCCCAATAATGCTGACCGATACGATATAGCTGGAATATTGTTGACAGTGGCGTTAAGCAAATAACCATAGCTATAGCCCTTTGCGTTTCGCAGATATTTTCTTGTAACAGGTACCCGACATTCTAATTGGCCGCGGGAAGAGACGTGGAAAAAGCAAATGACGAATTTAATGAAATATATAAGATATAACAAAAAATACAACAAGAAAAAGAAATAAGAAATAAGAGAACGGAGATACCATCATCTTATTTATAGATGGCGTTCATATCCAATACGAAACTTCTCATCTGATGGCATCTTACTTATCTCTAAGAATCGGGTTTTTTTAGGTTTATAAATATTAAATGTTGATTTTCAATATCAAATTGTCTTTTTCATCGGCAGATCACACTCTCGATACATTTATATTACATATTGCTGGATCAGAATATTATTTTACACTACTAATATTCGTACGAGACAGACATCATATTGGGAATTCTTAAGAAAAACGAAAACAATCTAGCCCTTTAATTTCACGTTCCGCTATATACATGATGTCCTTTCTCTAAGTAACTCTAAGCTTGGCTTAGCGGAGAAGCAATAAGTATCAATTTTTTAGACTTTGGTTTGACACGACAGGGACTCGAACCCATGATCTACTCATTCGAGGGAAGCAAACCAACCATACCAACATCGATGGGAGTCTACGAAAAGCAAACAATCAAACTTGAAAGTAATAATATTTTATTAAGTAGAAACAGAAAGGTTAATTGTGAAAAAAAAAACCAACATGTGTTTAATGGCTTATTTCTGTACATTTACATTTCAAATTAACATTGTACAATACATAATGAAACTGATACACATGCACATACAAATGTTTCAAACTGTGCACAAATTAATAAAAATTAGAGACATTTCACCCAAGGATATAAACTTCCACCTCGCAAAGGGTAAGTGGGTTCTCAGAGCCGATCTGTCCAATTATTTGTAATCGTACATAGCGCCCTCGGCTCCCTTTCGTGCAAAAGACATATATCGTTTGCCCAGTATCCCCAGGTCCACCAAAGAAACCACACATTGTCGGAAATGTAAAGCCAATCTGACTAACTGTGACTTCAACATTGTACAGTCTTTCTCCTGTAAATAGGTTACAATATATATGTTTATTCAAACGAACATGGTATAATGAAATTTAGAAGTATAAGGCGCAGACATATGTATATAGTTCTTTTTAATTTTTACGTAGTTTTTTTTTCTTTCATCTTCCACTGACAAAATATCTTAACTATATATATATGAGTAAATTGCGAGTGCTTTATAAGAAACAGGAACTGCTTACCATTCGCGAGAACTTGGATTCACCAACGCTTTTTCATCGTTGTGGTGTGATTTTGTGCTTTGTTTATCTTCGTAGTGTTTCTTGTGTATCCAATATTGCCTTTGTCTCTGGCTTGTCCATTCTTCATTTGTCTTTGTCTCTGGCTTGCCCATTCTTCATTTGTCTTTGTCTCTGGCTTGTCCATTCTTCATTTGTCTTTGTCTCTGGCTTGTCCATTCTTCATTTGCCTTTGTCTCTGGCTTGTCCATTCTTCATTTGCCTTCGGTTTTCTTTAACGTTTATTAAACAAAATCACTACTAGGTATCTGCTGTTTTCATTTGAACTGGTTCCTTTTCATTCGTATGTTCTCTGGATTATCTATTCCAGTTTTTCCATTCGGTTTCTCTTTAACGTTTATTAAGCAAAATTAATACTTTTTTAAAAGTAGTTCTCTAATCCTTAGGTATCTACTGTTTCCGTTTGAACTGGTTCCTTTTCATTCCTATGTTCTTATGTCAATAAATAACATCTTATCAACCTCAGCTAGCTGTAAATAACAAAAGGCAATAATATGTCGCCATTGTAAAGCAACACACACCACGATTTGCCTGATGTATATTCCACGAAAACACGTGACCCAATTCGAACGTTACGTTGCATTGGGATGCCGATACGATCCTCTTTTGTTGATTCATATCTATCGCAGATTTAAAAGATAGACTTACATCTAGTTGTTGGTAGGAGGGCTCATGTTTTATTTACGTTAGTTGTGCTTCTTTGTGTGTAGTGGTATCCAACACGTATTGTTGTGTTGTGGTTTTCTTATTTTGTCTGTATCTTGTGTACCTAGTGTTGCCGGTTTTTCTCGGTTTTCATAAAGATAAATGTCAGTAGTATTTTGTTTGTTTACATTGAAATTTACAGTTCGTACATGATCTAATTATTAATTTATTATTAAAATTAAGGTTCTTCTCTTTCGGGCATTGGTGACCTTAGCCAAGTTTGGGATCATGTTTATGCTCTTTGTTTTTATTTTTTAAAATAAAAATTAGATGTTTTTCCAGTCTTTTGACTCTCAGTATACCTGATGAAGGTTATTCCAAAACACACCGTCTCCACTAATTTGGATATCTACGTTTTTTAACCTGTGCTATGTCTTTTCGTGTTTACATAATCAAGATCTAACCTACTGCATCTTGTCTGTTATAAATAACTACTCGATCAATGTCGTAGGTATTTCCCAAATCTATTGATAGCCATGGTTTAACTTCATTTTCTGTATGGGCACACTTTTCTGCTCCTGGAATGTTTAAAACTTGCCCATCAACAGCATAGCTACCAGCATGATATATTGGATGATTCCATAATGAACTCATTGTAACATTCTTAGACATGGCTACATTTATCTGATTATCAGGCCCTAAAATGAAAATTAATCTTGGCTTCAAATATGATAAGCAATTGAATAATACCTTGAAGAAAAAAGTGTAAACATTGATGGTCACCAATTCCATCAATATCAGTAAAACGTACGACCCCCTCTCATCTCAACTCATCGAACGTAAAAAAACAAGAATATGACGTTACAAATCTTGGTCCTGGTTTGGGAAGTTGGAAGTCTTGGGAATTTTGAATTTTTTTACAGAAATTGATTTATATAAACACATACAGTTACTAGTATATAACATATGTTCTAAATATATGGTTTTATCTTTTTAGCATTTCTTTTATTTGTATATATAACACGTTTGCTTTATAGAGAAGTACGTTTTATTTCTAAGGGTCATGTAGGTGTCTTATGTTCATATACAATTTGTTCACGCCACGATATAGCTGAAATACTGCTAACGTACGCGTTCAACACCAATCAATCAATAAATAAATAAAGCAATCAATCAATCAATCAATCAATCATTCCAGCATTGGGGCCGGCACACAAATGTGGCGGGTATGATCCGGTTGATAGAATACCTTCCCTCTCATCTTATATCTTTTTTCTAAGCGAGTGATTGTTTGGTCCAATAAGTTTCTAACTGTTCGGAATTCAGTCATATTTAAACATTCATATTCGTAAGTACAGAAGTAAGTATTAATAGCTACGTATTTGATACAAATTTTCTGTTTTAGAAATAGTGTGTTCATCTCAAATGCGATATATTGTCGATTAAGTCATGTCACACCAAAGACTATATATATATAAACATAGAATTTGTTTTTTCTCCGTCAGGCATACATAATTCAGGAGAAAGGCCAAAGACTGGATGTCCAGGAACCATGATAATGTTGCCGAGTGTGACGACATTTTTCTACCCATTTTAGTGAATCACCTATAATAATTCAACTAAGTCTTTGGCAATGACACAGCGGAAAAAGGCAAAACTTATACCATAATACACAAATACACGACTGCTCAAAGTGGTGGGGATCAACTAGTTTTATGTGCCATAACTTTTGGTGATTCAAGCAAAGATGAAATACTGATTTTACGCCAGACGAACATTTTTATCTATATCATGGCGACAACAAGTTACACTCGATGATATGATGATGATATCCTCTTTGTACTAAAAAAATATGCTTAATTGCATTTTGATAGTGCTAGCAAACTGACAAAACATTCCACGGGTAGATATGTTGCTGCAATCGGACCGGAAGCAGCAAATAACGACCTTATAAGCTTTGATTTTAACCTACCGAGGGCTCGAATCTACGATCTACAACACTCAACATGGGCACGCTCACCATTATACCACTGATGCAGCTTCGTACCCTCAAACAGATCGCATATTTACATTGCAGCGGTTGTCATGGATATAATATCATCAATACGATCTACAACACTCAACATGGGCACGCTCACCATTATACCACTGATGCAGCTTCGTACCCTCAAACAGATCGCATATTTACATTGCAACGGTTGTCATGGATATAATATCATCAATACGATCTACAACACTCAACATGGGCACGCTCACCATTATACCACTGATGCAGCTTCGTACCCTCAAACAGATAGTATATCTACATTGCAGCGGTTGTCATGGATATAATATCATTAAAACGATCTACAACACTCAACATGGGCACGCTCACCATTATACCACTGATGCAGCTTCGTACCCTCAAACAGATAGCATATTTACATTGCAGCGGTTGTCATGGATATAATATCATCAATACGATCTACAACACTCAACATGGGCACGCTCACCATTATACCACTGATGCAGCTTCATTGCTTTGAGTTGAAAGCTTCGTTTCGTTTATATAGGGAGGAATTGCTGACCATCATAATTTTAACATTCTCTTTATCATACGATGAGAACAAAAAATAAATAAAAGCTGTGGAAATTATGTATAGACACATAATATACATACCCTCAAACAGATAGCATATCCATCCACTGTTCTGAGAACTTGGCGACACAAGATATAATATAGGTACATTGCAGCGGTTGTCATGGATATCGTAGCCGTACATTTTTGCCTGCCTTATGCAGTGCAACACGCATTCAGTTATGCTGTCAACGCGTATTGTTGGTTCATGAGGCGGCACATACCCATATGTCTGTCTCGAAGAAAATAGATATGAGATGGACTGAACAGTATCAAATAATATCAAAAACGAACAATAGATATATATTATTTTGCTATAGCACACCATCGTAGAATTCTATCATCTGACAAAAAAAATAAAATCACCTTGTTTTATTGAGATAAGATAATGAATCGCTAATGTTTTCTAAATTAATATTTATGATTGGTTGCTAGTCTAGGGCTTTCTTGATTGTCAAGTATCGGCAGTGTGTTGCATAGTATGCATAACAACGATATCTTAAGAATCTTTGCATAATAAAAGATGTATGCTCTGAGTCACCACAAAAATGCACACAAGAGATCCGTAATGGCACATGCTTTTTGCTTATAAGTGAATTATTTCATGCATAATACACTTGTTCCAAGACAGTCATCAAAATATGGTTCGCCTTATTAACCAAGCGTCGCCTTATATACGTCATACGTAAATAAACACAAATAATATTCATAAAACATTAACTCCAACAAAACAAACGGGAGTACAGAAGAACCAACCATTGTGTTTCAGTGGAAATCGTAGCGTACATCACAACATAGAACTAGAAAACCAGAAGAAATGTAAGTTGACAACACACTGAAGGAGAATCCCTCTAATATATGTAAAACCCGAGAGTGATCTCAGGTGCTCCGGAAGTGGAGTTCGTTCTAGCTCCACTAGCGGCACCCGTCGTGTTACTCTTGTTACAAACCCGGATTGTGATCACAAGAAATGGAAATTATCAGTTGTCATTGTGGCATAGACATTACAATCCTTTGTTCAGGAGCTTCCTTGTTAGCAGCAACCCTCCACGAAGAAAATTCAGATAGGGATTATAAGCTCTCTCATATCTTCATAGAGGATATCTGCCAACAAGGAAGATGCTTAACAAATGTTTTCTAGTGGGTAAGTTGAAATCATCATGATATTGATAACCGTAACGAATATATATTGTACAATGACAACTGATAACTTCCATTTATCGTCAGAAAAGTTGAAAGATACCAAATGGGTAATCATAATTCGTAATCGAAGAGGACATACAATATAATACAATGGACAAAAGGACAAACAACGATCTACAAAACATTTGACAGAAAACTAAAGATCGAGCAACACGAATCGCACTAAAAACCAGGAGTGGACACAGGTACTCTGGACGCATTGGCAATTCCTGATCCACACTTGACACCAGTCGTGTTATTCCTGTTGCAAACCCGGTGATAAGTCAAGAAAGAGGAAAGAAACGGATTGTGAAAATGGCGAACGTGCTTATTTGTGACACAGATTCTCCATTTGACATTACTGTGTAGATCAACAATATTTTAAAGTTTTACGAATACATCTTAGCAAACTTGATTTATTAAAGTGTAAACTTTAAATGATTGTACTTTCCAGTTTGTCCATTTTAAGGGTATTAGCAATTCCTGCTCCACACGTGAAACCAGTCGTGTTATTCGATTTTAACCGTACCCGATGAAGATTATTCCAGAAAGTGTAGTACTTTTTCTACGATTTGATGGTTAGATTTAGGAAATGTTCTGACAGTATAGTACTTTTTCTATGATTTGATGGTTAGATTTAGGAACTGTTCTGACAGTGTAGTACTTTTTCTATGATTTGATGGATAGATTTAGGAACTGTTCTGAAAGTATAGTACTTTTTCTATGATTTGATGGTTAGATTTAGGAACTGTTCTGACAGTGTAGTACTTTTTCTATGATTTGATGGGTAAATTTAGGAACTGTTCTGACAGTGTAGTACTTTTTCTATGATTTGATGGTTAGATTTAGGAACTGTTCTGACAGTGTAGTACTTTTTCTATGATTTGATGGGTAGATTTAGGAACTGTTCTGAAAGTATAGTACTTTTTCTATGATTTGATGGTTAGATTTAGGAACTGTTCTGACAGTGTAGTACTTTTTCTATGATTTGATGGATAGATTTAGGAACTGTTCTGAAAGTATAGTACTTTTTCTACGATTTGATGGTTAGATTTAGGAACTGTTCTGACAGTGTAGTACTCTTTCTACGATTTGATGCTTAGATGTAGGTATTATTCTGACAGTGTAGTACTTTTTCTACGATTACATGGTTAGATTTAGGAACTGTTCTGACAGTGTAGTACTTTTTCTACGATTTGATGGTTAGATTTAAAAACTGTTTTGACAGTGTAAAACTTTTTCTATGATTTGATGATTAGATTTAGGAACTGTTCTGACAGTGTAGTACTTTTTCTACGATTTGATGCTTAGATGTAGGTACTGTTCTGACAGTGTACTACTTTTTCTACGATTTGATGGTTAGATTTAGGAACTATTCTGACAGTGTAGTACTTTTACCACGATTTGATGGTTAGATGTAGGAACTGTTCTGACAGTGTAGTACTTTTTCTACGATATGATGCTTAGATGTAGGTACTGTTCTGACAGTGCACTACCCTTTCTAAGATTTGATGGTTAGATTTAGGAACTGTTCTGACAGTGTAGTACTTTTACCACGATTTGATGATTAGATTTAGGAACTGTTCTGACAGTGTAGTACTTTTTCTATGATTTGATGGTTAGATTTAGGAACTGTTCTGACAGTGTAGTACTTTTTCTACGATTTTATGGTTAGATTTAGGAACTGTTCTGACAGTGTAGTACTTTTTCTACGATTTGATGGTTAGATGTAGGTACTGTTCTGACAGTGTAGTACTTTTTCTACGATTTGATGGTTAGATTTAGGAACTGTTCTGACAGTGTACTACTTTTACCACGATTTGATGGGTAGATTTAGGAACAGTTCGGAAAGTGTGCTACTTTTTCTACGATTTGATGGTTAGATTTAGGAACTGTTCTGACAGTGTAGTACTTTTTCTATGATTTGATGGTTAGATTTAGGAACTGTTCTGACAGTGTAGTACTTTTACCACGATTTGATGGGTAGATTTAGGAACATTTCTGAAAGTGTATTACTTTTTCAACGATTTGATGGTTAGATTTAGGAACTGTTCTGACAGAGTAGTACTTTTACCACGATTTGATGGGTAGATTTAGGAACAGTTCGGAAAGTGTAGTACTTTTTCTACGATTTGATGATTAGATTTAGGAACTGTTCTGACAGTGTGGTACTTTTTCTACGATTTCATGGTTAGATTTAGGAACTGTTCTAACAGTGTATTACTTTTTCTATGATTTGATGGTTAGATTTAGGAACTGTTCTGACAGTGTAGTACTTTTACCACGATTTGATGGTTAGATTTAGGAACTGTTCTGACAGTGTAAAACTTTTTCTATGATTTGACGGTTAGATGTAGGTACTGTTCTGACAGTGTAGTACTTTTACCACGATTTGATGGTTAGATGTAGGAACTGTTCTGACAGTGTAGTACTTTTTCTACGATTTGATGCTTAGATGTAGGTACTGTTCTGACAGTGTACTACCCTTTCTAAGATTTGATGGTTAAATTTAGGAACTGTTCTGACAGTGTAGTACTTTTACTACGATTTGATGATTAGATTTAGGAACTATTCTGACAGTGTAGTACTTTTTCTATGATTTGATGGTTAGATTTAGGAACTGTTCTGACAGTGTAGTACTTTTTCTACGATTTTATGGTTAGATTTAGGAACTGTTCTGACAGTGTAGTACTTTTTCTACGATTTGATGGTTAGATGTAGGTACTGTTCTGACAGTGTAGTACTTTTTCTACGATTTGATGGTTAGATTTAGGAACTGTTCTGACAGTGTACTACTTTTACCACGATTTGATGGGTAGATTTAGGAACAGTTCGGAAAGTGTACTACTTTTTCTACGATTTGATGGTTAGATTTAGGAACTGTTCTGACAGTGTATTACTTTTTCTATGATTTGATGGTTAGATTTAGGAACTGTTCTGACAGTGTAGTACTTTTACCACGATTTGATGGTTAGATTTAGGAACTGTTCTGACAGTGTAAAACTTTTTCTATGATTTGATGGTTAGATTTAGGAACTGTCCTGACAGTGTAGTACTTTTTCTATGATTTGATGGTTAGATTTAGGAACTGTTATGACAGTGTAGTACTTTTTCTATGATTTGATGCTTAGATTTAGGAACTGTTCTCAAAGTGTAAAACTTTTTCTATGATTTGATGGTTAGATATAGGAACTGTTGTGAAGATGTAGTACTTTTTCTACGATTTGATGGTTAGATTTAGGAACTGTTCTGACAGTGTAGTACTTTTTCTACGATTTGATGGCTAAATTAAGGAACTGTTCTGACAGTGTAGTACTTTTTCTACGATTTGAAGGTTAGATTTAGGAACTGTTCTGACAGTGTAGTACTTTTTCTACGATTTGATGGTTAGATTTAGGAACTGTTGTGAAAGTGTAGTACTTTTTCTATGATTTGATGGTTAGATTTAGGTACTGTTCTGACAGTGTAGTACTTTTTCTACGATTTGATGGTTAGATTTAGGAACTGTTCTGACAGTGCAGTACTTTTTCTACGATTTGATGCTTAGATGTAGGTACTGATCTGACAGTGTAGTACTTTTTCTACGACTTGATGGTTAGATTTAGGAACTGTTCTGACAGTGTAGTACTTTTTCTATGATTTGATGCTTAGATGTAGGTACTGTTCTGACAGTGTAGTACTTTTTCCACGATTACATGGTTAGATTTAGGAACTGTTCTGACAGTGTAGTACTTTTTCTACGATTTGATGGTTAGATTTAAAAACTGTTCTGACAGTGTAGTACTTTTTCTATGATTTGATGGTTAGATTTAGGAACTGTTCTGACAGTGTAATACTTTTTCTATGATTTGATGGTTAGATTTAGGAACTTTTCTGACAGTGTAGTACTTTTTCTACGATTTGAAGGTTAGATTTAGGAACTGTTCTGACAGTGTAGTACTTTTTCTACGATTTGATGGTTGGATTTAGGAACTGTTCTGACAGTGTAGTACTTTTTCCACGATTTGATGGGTAGATGTAGGTACTGTTCTGACAGTGTAGTACTTTTTCTACGATTTGATGGTTAGATTTAGGAACTGTTCTCACAGTGTACTACTTTTCTACGATTTGATTGTCAGATTTAGGAACTGTTCTGACAGTGTAGTACTTTTTCTACGATTTGATGGTTAGATTTAGGAACTGTTGTGAAAGTGTAGTACTTTTTCTATGATTTGATGGTTAGATTTAGGTACTGTTCTGACAGTGTAGTACTTTTTCTACGATTTGATGGTTAGATTTAGGAACTGTTCTGACAGTGCAGTACTTTTTCTACGATTTGATGCTTAGATGTAGGTACTGATCTGACAGTGTAGTACTTTTTCTACGACTTGATGGTTAGATTTAGGAACTGTTCTGACAGTGTAGTACTTTTTCTATGATTTGATGCTTAGATGTAGGTACTGTTCTGACAGTGTAGTACTTTTTCTACGATTACATGGTTAGATTTAGGAACTGTTCTGACAGTGTAGTACTTTTTCTACGATTTGATGGTTAGATTTAAAAACTGTTCTGACAGTGTAGTACTTTTTCTATGATTTGATGGTTAGATTTAGGAACTGTTCTGACAGTGTAATACTTTTTCTATGATTTGATGCTTAGATGTAGGTACTGTTCTGACAGTGTACTACTTTTTCTACGATTTGATGGTTAGATTTAGGAACTTTTCTGACAGTGTAGTACTTTTTCTACGATTTGATGGTTAGATTTAGGAACTGTTCTGACAGTGTAGTACTTTCTCTACGATTTGATGCTTAGATGTAGGTACTGTTCTGACAGTGTAGTACTTTTTCCACGATTACATGGTTAGATTTAGGAACTGTTCTGACAGTGTAGTACTTTTTCTACGATTTGATGGTTAGATTTAAAAACTGTTCTGACAGTGTAGTACTTTTTCTATGATTTGATGGTTAGATTTAGGAACTGTTCTGACAGTGTAATACTTTTTCTATGATTTGATGGTTAGATTTAGGAACTTTTCTGACAGTGTAGTACTTTTTCTACGATTTGAAGGTTAGATTTAGGAACTGTTCTGACAGTGTAGTACTTTTTCTACGATTTGATGGTTGGATTTAGGAACTGTTCTGACAGTGTAGTACTTTTTCCACGATTTGATGGGTAGATGTAGGTACTGTTCTGACAGTGTAGTACTTTTTCTACGATTTGATGGTTAGATTTAGGAACTGTTCTCACAGTGTACTACTTTTCTACGATTTGATTGTCAGATTTAGGAACTGTTCTGACAGTGTAGTACTTTTTCTACGATTTGATGGTTAGATTTAGGAACTGTTGTGAAAGTGTAGTACTTTTTCTATGATTTGATGGTTAGATTTAGGTACTGTTCTGACAGTGTAGTACTTTTTCTACGATTTGATGGTTAGATTTAGGAACTGTTCTGACAGTGCAGTACTTTTTCTACGATTTGATGCTTAGATGTAGGTACTGATCTGACAGTGTAGTACTTTTTCTACGACTTGATGGTTAGATTTAGGAACTGTTCTGACAGTGTAGTACTTTTTCTATGATTTGATGCTTAGATGTAGGTACTGTTCTGACAGTGTAGTACTTTTTCTACGATTACATGGTTAGATTTAGGAACTGTTCTGACAGTGTAGTACTTTTTCTACGATTTGATGGTTAGATTTAAAAACTGTTCTGACAGTGTAGTACTTTTTCTATGATTTGATGGTTAGATTTAGGAACTGTTCTGACAGTGTAATACTTTTTCTATGATTTGATGCTTAGATGTAGGTACTGTTCTGACAGTGTACTACTTTTTCTACGATTTGATGGTTAGATTTAGGAACTTTTCTGACAGTGTAGTACTTTTTCTACGATTTGATGGTTAGATTTAGGAACTGTTCTGACAGTGTAGTACTTTCTCTACGATTTGATGCTTAGATGTAGGTACTGTTCTGACAGTGTACTACTCTTTCTAAGATTTGATGGTTAGATTTAGGAACTGTTCTGACAGTGTAGTACTTTTACCACGATTTGATGGTTAGATTTAGGAACTGTTCTGACAGTGTAGTACTTTTTCTATGATTTGACGGTTAGATTTAGGAACTGTTATGACAGTGTAGTACTTTTTCTACGATTTTATGGTTAGATTTAGGAACTGTTCTGACAGTGTAATACTTTTTCTACGATTTGATGGTTAGATGTAGGTACTGTTCTGACAGTGTAGTACTTTTTCTACGATTTGATGGTTAGATTTAGGAACTGTTCTGACAGTGTACTACTTTTACCACGATTTGATGGGTAGATTTAGGAACAGTTCGGAAAGTGTACTACTTTTTCTACGATTTGATGGTTAGATTTAGGAACTGTTGTGACAGTGTAGTACTTTTTCTACGATTTGATGATTAGATTTAGGAACTGTTCTGACAGTGTAGTACTTTTTCTACGATTTCATGGTTAGATTTAGGAACTGTTCTGACAGTGTATTACTTTTTCTACGATTTGATGGTTAGATTTAGGAACTGTTCTGACAGTGTAGTACTTTTACCACGATTTTATGGTTAGATTTAGGAACTGTTCTGACAGTGTAGTACTTTTTCTATAATTTGATGGTTAGATTTAGGAACTGTTCTGACAGTGTAGTACTTTTTCTACGATTTGATGCTTAGATTTAGGAACTGTTCTGACAGTGTAAAACTTTTTCTATGATTTGACGGTTAGATGTAGGTACTGTTCTGACAGTGTAGTACTTTTACTACAATTTGATGGTTAGATTTAGGAACTGTTCTGACAGTGTACTACTTTTACCACGATTTGATGGGTAGATTTAGGAACAGTTCGGAAAGTGTACTACTTTTTCTACGATTTGATGGTTAGATTTAGGAACTGTTCTGACAGTGTAGTACTTTTTCTACGATTTGATGGTTAGATTTAGGAACTGTTCTGACAATGTAGTACTTTTACCACGATTTGATGGGTAGATTTAGGAACAGTTCGGAAAGTGTAGTACTTTTTCTACGATTTGATGATTAGATTTAGGAACTGTTCTGACAGTGTAGTACTTTTTCTACGATTTCATGGTTAGATTTAGGAACTGTTCTGACAGTGTATTACTTTTTCTATGATTTGATGGTTAGATTTAGGAACTGTTCTGACAGTGTAGTACTTTTACCACGATTTGATGGTTAGATTTAGGAACTGTTCTGACAGTGTAAAACTTTTTCTATGATTTGATGGTTAGATTTAGGAACTGTTCTGAGAGTGTAGTACTTTTTCTATGATTTGATGGTTAGATTTAGGAACTGTTATGACAGTGTAGTACTTTTTCTACGATTTGATGCTTAGATTTAGGAACTGTTCTCAAAGTGTAAAACTTTTTCTATGATTTGATGGTTAGATATAGGAACTGTTGTGAAGATGTAGTACTTTTTCTACGATTTGATGGTTAGATTTAGGAACTGTTCTGACAGTGTAGTACTTTTTCTACGATTTGATGGCTAAATTAAGGAACTGTTCTGACAGTGTAGTACTTTTTCTACGATTTGAAGGTTAGATTTAGGAACTGTTCTGACAGTGTAGTACTTTTTCTACGATTTGATGGTTGGATTTAGGAACTGTTCTGACAGTGTAGTACTTTTTCCACGATTTGATGGGTAGATGTAGGTACTGTTCTGACAGTGTAGTACTTTTTCTACGATTTGATGGTTAGATTTAGGAACTGTTCTCACAGTGTACTACTTTTTCTACGATTTGATTGTCAGATTTAGGAACTGTTCTGACAGTGTAGTACTTTTTCTACGATTTGATGGTTAGATTTAGGAACTGTTGTGAAAGTGTAGTACTTTTTCTATGATTTGATGGTTTGATTTAGGTACTGTTCTGACAGTGTAGTACTTTTTCTACGATTTGATGGTTAGATTTAGGAACTGTTCTGACAGTGCAGTACTTTTTCTACGATTTGATGCTTAGATGTAGGTACTGATCTGACAGTGTAGTACTTTTTCTACGACTTGATGGTTAGATTTAGGAACTGTTCTAACAGTGTAGTACTTTTTCTATGATTTGATGCTTAGATGTAGGTACTGTTCTGACAGTGTAGTACTTTTTCTACGATTACATGGTTAGATTTAGGAACTGTTCTGACAGTGTAGTACTTTTTCTACGATTTGATGGTTAGATTTAAAAACTGTTCTGACAGTGTAGTACTTTTTCTATGATTTGATGGTTAGATTTAGGAACTGTTCTGACAGTGTAATACTTTTTCTATGATTTGATGCTTAGATGTAGGTACTGTTCTGACAGTGTACTACTTTTTCTACGATTTGATGGTTAGATTTAGGAACTTTTCTGACAGTGTAGTACTTTTTCTACGATTTGATGGTTAGATTTAGGAACTGTTCTGACAGTGTAGTACTTTTTCTACGATTTGATGCTTAGATGTAGGTACTGTTCTGACAGTGTACTACCCTTTCTAAGATTTGATGGTTAAATTTAGGAACTGTTCTGACAGTGTAGTACTTTTACTACGATTTGATGATTAGATTTAGGAACTATTCTGACAGTGTAGTACTTTTTCTATGATTTGATGGTTAGATTTAGGAACTGTTCTGACAGTGTAGTACTTTTTCTACGATTTTATGGTTAGATTTAGGAACTGTTCTGACAGTGTAGTACTTTTTCTACGATTTGATGGTTAGATGTAGGTACTGTTCTGACAGTGTAGTACTTTTTCTACGATTTGATGGTTAGATTTAGGAACTGTTCTGACAGTGTACTACTTTTACCACGATTTGATGGGTAGATTTAGGAACAGTTCGGAAAGTGTACTACTTTTTCTACGATTTGATGGTTAGATTTAGGAACTGTTCTGACAGTGTAGTACTTTTTCTACGATTTGATGGTTAGATTTAGGAACTGTTCTGACAATGTAGTACTTTTACCACGATTTGATGGGTAGATTTAGGAACAGTTCGGAAAGTGTAGTACTTTTTCTACGATTTGATGATTAGATTTAGGAACTGTTCTGACAGTGTAGTACTTTTTCTACGATTTCATGGTTAGATTTAGGAACTGTTCTGACAGTGTATTACTTTTTCTATGATTTGATGGTTAGATTTAGGAACTGTTCTGACAGTGTAGTACTTTTACCACGATTTGATGGTTAGATTTAGGAACTGTTCTGACAGTGTAAAACTTTTTCTATGATTTGATGGTTAGATTTAGGAACTGTTCTGAGAGTGTAGTACTTTTTCTATGATTTGATGGTTAGATTTAGGAACTGTTATGACAGTGTAGTACTTTTTCTACGATTTGATGCTTAGATTTAGGAACTGTTCTCAAAGTGTAAAACTTTTTCTATGATTTGATGGTTAGATATAGGAACTGTTGTGAAGATGTAGTACTTTTTCTACGATTTGATGGTTAGATTTAGGAACTGTTCTGACAGTGTAGTACTTTTTCTACGATTTGATGGCTAAATTAAGGAACTGTTCTGACAGTGTAGTACTTTTTCTACGATTTGAAGGTTAGATTTAGGAACTGTTCTGACAGTGTAGTACTTTTTCTACGATTTGATGGTTGGATTTAGGAACTGTTCTGACAGTGTAGTACTTTTTCCACGATTTGATGGGTAGATGTAGGTACTGTTCTGACAGTGTAGTACTTTTTCTACGATTTGATGGTTAGATTTAGGAACTGTTCTCACAGTGTACTACTTTTCTACGATTTGATTGTCAGATTTAGGAACTGTTCTGACAGTGTAGTACTTTTTCTACGATTTGATGGTTAGATTTAGGAACTGTTGTGAAAGTGTAGTACTTTTTCTATGATTTGATGGTTAGATTTAGGTACTGTTCTGACAGTGTAGTACTTTTTCTACGATTTGATGGTTAGATTTAGGAACTGTTTTGACAGTGCAGTACTTTTTCTACGATTTGATGCTTAGATGTAGGTACTGATCTGACAGTGTAGTACTTTTTCTACGACTTGATGGTTAGATTTAGGAACTGTTCTGACAGTGTAGTACTTTTTCTATGATTTGATGCTTAGATGTAGGTACTGTTCTGACAGTGTAGTACTTTTTCTACGATTACATGGTTAGATTTAGGAACTGTTCTGACAGTGTAGTACTTTTTCTACGATTTGATGGTTAGATTTAAAAACTGTTCTGACAGTGTAGTACTTTTTCTATGATTTGATGGTTAGATTTAGGAACTGTTCTGACAGTGTAATACTTTTTCTATGATTTGATGCTTAGATGTAGGTACTGTTCTGACAGTGTACTACTTTTTCTACGATTTGATGGTTAGATTTAGGAACTTTTCTGACAGTGTAGTACTTTTTCTACGATTTGATGGTTAGATTTAGGAACTGTTCTGACAGTGTAGTACTTTCTCTACGATTTGATGCTTAGATGTAGGTACTGTTCTGACAGTGTACTACTCTTTCTAAGATTTGATGGTTAGATTTAGGAACTGTTCTGACAGTGTAGTACTTTTACCACGATTTGATGGTTAGATTTAGGAACTGTTCTGACAGTGTAGTACTTTTTCTATGATTTGATGGTTAGATTTAGGAACTGTTATGACAGTGTAGTACTTTTTCTACGATTTTATGGTTAGATTTAGGAACTGTTCTGACAGTGTAATACTTTTTCTACGATTTGATGGTTAGATGTAGGTACTGTTCTGACAGTGTAGTACTTTTTCTACGATTTGATGGTTAGATTTAGGAACTGTTCTGACAGTGTACTACTTTTACCACGATTTGATGGGTAGATTTAGGAACAGTTCGGAAAGTGTACTACTTTTTCTACGATTTGATGGTTAGATTTAGGAACTGTTGTGACAGTGTAGTACTTTTTCTACGATTTGATGATTAGATTTAGGAACTGTTCTGACAGTGTAGTACTTTTTCTACGATTTCATGGTTAGATTTAGGAACTGTTCTGACAGTGTAGTACTTTTTCTATAATTTGATGGTTAGATTTAGGAACTGTTCTGACAGTGTAGTACTTTTTCTACGATTTGATGCTTAGATTTAGGAACTGTTCTGACAGTGTAAAACTTTTTCTATGATTTGACGGTTAGATGTAGGTACTGTTCTGACAGTGTAGTACTTTTACTACAATTTGATGGTTAGATTTAGGAACTGTTCTGACAGTGTAGTACTTTTTCTACGATTTGATGGTTAGATTTAGGAACTGTTCTGACAGTGTAGTACTTTTTCTACGATTTGATGGCTAAATTTAGGAACTGTTCTGACAGTGTAGTACTTTTTCTACGATTTGAAGGTTAGATTTAGGAACTGTTCTGACAGTGTAGTACTTTTTCTACGATTTGATGGTTAGATTTAGGAACTGTTCTGAAAGTGTAGTACTTTTTCCACGATTTGATGGGTAGATGTAGGTACTGTTCTGACAGTGTAGTACTTTTTCTACGATTTGATGGTTAGATTTAGGAACTGTTCTCACAGTGTAGTACTTTTTCTACGATTTGATTGTCAGATTTAGGAACTATTCTGACAGTGTAGTACTTTTTCTACGATTTGATGGTTAGATTTAGGAACTGTTCTGACAGTGTAGTACTTTTTCTATGATTTGATGGTTAGATTTAGGAACTGTTCTGACAGTGTAGTACTTTTTCTACGATTTGATGGTTAGATTTAGGAACTGTTCTGACAGTGTAGTACTTTTCTACGATTTGATGGTTAGATTTAGGAACTGTTCTGAGAGTGTAGTACTTTTTCTATGATTTGATGGTTAGATTTAGGAACTGTTCTGACAGTGTAGTACTTTTTCTACGATTTGATGCTTAGATTTAGGAACTGTTCTCAAAGTGTAAAACTTTTTCTATGATTTGATGGTTAGATATAGGAACTGTTGTGAAGATGTAGTCCTTTTTCTACGATTTGATGGTTAGATTTAGGAACTGTTCTCACAGTGTAGTACTTTTTGTACGATTTGATTGTTAGATTTAGGAACTGTTCTGACAGTGTAGGTAGTACTTTTTCTATGATTTGATGGTTAGATTTAGGAACTGTTCTGACAGTGTAGTACTTTTTCTACGATTTGATGGTTAGATTTAGGAACTGTTGTGACAGTGTAGTACTTTTTCTACGATTTGATGGTTAGATTTAGGAATTGTTCTGGCAGTGTAGTACTTTTTCTACGATTTGATTGTCAGATTTAGGAACTGTTCTGACAGTGTAGTACTTTTTCTACGATTTGATGGTTAGATTTAGGAACTGTTCTGACAGTGTAGTACTTTTTCTATGATTTGATGGTTAGATTTAGGAACTGTTCTGACAGTGTAGTACTTTTTCTACGATTTGATGGTTAGATTTAGGAAGTGTTCTGACAGTGTAGTACTTTTCTACGATTTGATGGTTAGATTTAGGAATTGTTCTGAGAGTGTAGTACTTTTTCTATGATTTGATGGTTAGATTTAGGAACTATTATGACAGTGTAGTACTTTTTCTACGATTTGATGCTTAGATTTAGGAACTGTTCTCTAAGTGTAAAACTTTTTCTATGATTTGATGGTTAGATATAGGAACTGTTGTGAAGATGTAGTACTTTTTCTACGACTTGATGGTTAGATTTAGGAACTGTTCTGACAGTGTAGTACTTTCTCTACGATTTGATGCTTAGATGTAGGTACTGTTCTGACAGTGTAGTACTTTTTCCACGATTACATGGTTAGATTTAGGAACTGTTCTGACAGTGTAGTACTTTTTCTACGATTTGATGGTTAGATTTAAAAACTGTTCTGACAGTGTAGTACTTTTTCTATGATTTGATGGTTAGATTTAGGAACTGTTCTGACAGTGTAATACTTTTTCTATGATTTGATGGTTAGATTTAGGAACTTTTCTGACAGTGTAGTACTTTTTCTACGATTTGAAGGTTAGATTTAGGAACTGTTCTGACAGTGTAGTACTTTTTCTACGATTTGATGGTTGGATTTAGGAACTGTTCTGACAGTGTAGTACTTTTTCCACGATTTGATGGGTAGATGTAGGTACTGTTCTGACAGTGTAGTACTTTTTCTACGATTTGATGGTTAGATTTAGGAACTGTTCTCACAGTGTACTACTTTTCTACGATTTGATTGTCAGATTTAGGAACTGTTCTGACAGTGTAGTACTTTTTCTACGATTTGATGGTTAGATTTAGGAACTGTTGTGAAAGTGTAGTACTTTTTCTATGATTTGATGGTTAGATTTAGGTACTGTTCTGACAGTGTAGTACTTTTTCTACGATTTGATGGTTAGATTTAGGAACTGTTCTGACAGTGCAGTACTTTTTCTACGATTTGATGCTTAGATGTAGGTACTGATCTGACAGTGTAGTACTTTTTCTACGACTTGATGGTTAGATTTAGGAACTGTTCTGACAGTGTAGTACTTTTTCTATGATTTGATGCTTAGATGTAGGTACTGTTCTGACAGTGTAGTACTTTTTCTACGATTACATGGTTAGATTTAGGAACTGTTCTGACAGTGTAGTACTTTTTCTACGATTTGATGGTTAGATTTAAAAACTGTTCTGACAGTGTAGTACTTTTTCTATGATTTGATGGTTAGATTTAGGAACTGTTCTGACAGTGTAATACTTTTTCTATGATTTGATGCTTAGATGTAGGTACTGTTCTGACAGTGTACTACTTTTTCTACGATTTGATGGTTAGATTTAGGAACTTTTCTGACAGTGTAGTACTTTTTCTACGATTTGATGGTTAGATTTAGGAACTGTTCTGACAGTGTAGTACTTTCTCTACGATTTGATGCTTAGATGTAGGTACTGTTCTGACAGTGTACTACTCTTTCTAAGATTTGATGGTTAGATTTAGGAACTGTTCTGACAGTGTAGTACTTTTACCACGATTTGATGGTTAGATTTAGGAACTGTTCTGACAGTGTAGTACTTTTTCTATGATTTGACGGTTAGATTTAGGAACTGTTATGACAGTGTAGTACTTTTTCTACGATTTTATGGTTAGATTTAGGAACTGTTCTGACAGTGTAATACTTTTTCTACGATTTGATGGTTAGATGTAGGTACTGTTCTGACAGTGTAGTACTTTTTCTACGATTTGATGGTTAGATTTAGGAACTGTTCTGACAGTGTACTACTTTTACCACGATTTGATGGGTAGATTTAGGAACAGTTCGGAAAGTGTACTACTTTTTCTACGATTTGATGGTTAGATTTAGGAACTGTTGTGACAGTGTAGTACTTTTTCTACGATTTGATGATTAGATTTAGGAACTGTTCTGACAGTGTAGTACTTTTTCTACGATTTCATGGTTAGATTTAGGAACTGTTCTGACAGTGTATTACTTTTTCTACGATTTGATGGTTAGATTTAGGAACTGTTCTGACAGTGTAGTACTTTTACCACGATTTTATGGTTAGATTTAGGAACTGTTCTGACAGTGTAGTACTTTTTCTATAATTTGATGGTTAGATTTAGGAACTGTTCTGACAGTGTAGTACTTTTTCTACGATTTGATGCTTAGATTTAGGAACTGTTCTGACAGTGTAAAACTTTTTCTATGATTTGACGGTTAGATGTAGGTACTGTTCTGACAGTGTAGTACTTTTACTACAATTTGATGGTTAGATTTAGGAACTGTTCTGACAGTGTACTACTTTTACCACGATTTGATGGGTAGATTTAGGAACAGTTCGGAAAGTGTACTACTTTTTCTACGATTTGATGGTTAGATTTAGGAACTGTTCTGACAGTGTAGTACTTTTTCTACGATTTGATGGTTAGATTTAGGAACTGTTCTGACAATGTAGTACTTTTACCACGATTTGATGGGTAGATTTAGGAACAGTTCGGAAAGTGTAGTACTTTTTCTACGATTTGATGATTAGATTTAGGAACTGTTCTGACAGTGTAGTACTTTTTCTACGATTTCATGGTTAGATTTAGGAACTGTTCTGACAGTGTATTACTTTTTCTATGATTTGATGGTTAGATTTAGGAACTGTTCTGACAGTGTAGTACTTTTACCACGATTTGATGGTTAGATTTAGGAACTGTTCTGACAGTGTAAAACTTTTTCTATGATTTGATGGTTAGATTTAGGAACTGTTCTGAGAGTGTAGTACTTTTTCTATGATTTGATGGTTAGATTTAGGAACTGTTATGACAGTGTAGTACTTTTTCTACGATTTGATGCTTAGATTTAGGAACTGTTCTCAAAGTGTAAAACTTTTTCTATGATTTGATGGTTAGATATAGGAACTGTTGTGAAGATGTAGTACTTTTTCTACGATTTGATGGTTAGATTTAGGAACTGTTCTGACAGTGTAGTACTTTTTCTACGATTTGATGGCTAAATTAAGGAACTGTTCTGACAGTGTAGTACTTTTTCTACGATTTGAAGGTTAGATTTAGGAACTGTTCTGACAGTGTAGTACTTTTTCTACGATTTGATGGTTGGATTTAGGAACTGTTCTGACAGTGTAGTACTTTTTCCACGATTTGATGGGTAGATGTAGGTACTGTTCTGACAGTGTAGTACTTTTTCTACGATTTGATGGTTAGATTTAGGAACTGTTCTCACAGTGTACTACTTTTTCTACGATTTGATTGTCAGATTTAGGAACTGTTCTGACAGTGTAGTACTTTTTCTACGATTTGATGGTTAGATTTAGGAACTGTTGTGAAAGTGTAGTACTTTTTCTATGATTTGATGGTTAGATTTAGGTACTGTTCTGACAGTGTAGTACTTTTTCTACGATTTGATGGTTAGATTTAGGAACTGTTCTGACAGTGCAGTACTTTTTCTACGATTTGATGCTTAGATGTAGGTACTGATCTGACAGTGTAGTACTTTTTCTACGACTTGATGGTTAGATTTAGGAACTGTTCTAACAGTGTAGTACTTTTTCTATGATTTGATGCTTAGATGTAGGTACTGTTCTGACAGTGTAGTACTTTTTCTACGATTACATGGTTAGATTTAGGAACTGTTCTGACAGTGTAGTACTTTTTCTACGATTTGATGGTTAGATTTAAAAACTGTTCTGACAGTGTAGTACTTTTTCTATGATTTGATGGTTAGATTTAGGAACTGTTCTGACAGTGTAATACTTTTTCTATGATTTGATGCTTAGATGTAGGTACTGTTCTGACAGTGTACTACTTTTTCTACGATTTGATGGTTAGATTTAGGAACTTTTCTGACAGTGTAGTACTTTTTCTACGATTTGATGGTTAGATTTAGGAACTGTTCTGACAGTGTAGTACTTTTTCTACGATTTGATGCTTAGATGTAGGTACTGTTCTGACAGTGTACTACCCTTTCTAAGATTTGATGGTTAAATTTAGGAACTGTTCTGACAGTGTAGTACTTTTACTACGATTTGATGATTAGATTTAGGAACTATTCTGACAGTGTAGTACTTTTTCTATGATTTGATGGTTAGATTTAGGAACTGTTCTGACAGTGTAGTACTTTTTCTACGATTTTATGGTTAGATTTAGGAACTGTTCTGACAGTGTAGTACTTTTTCTACGATTTGATGGTTAGATGTAGGTACTGTTCTGACAGTGTAGTACTTTTTCTACGATTTGATGGTTAGATTTAGGAACTGTTCTGACAGTGTACTACTTTTACCACGATTTGATGGGTAGATTTAGGAACAGTTCGGAAAGTGTACTACTTTTTCTACGATTTGATGGTTAGATTTAGGAACTGTTCTGACAGTGTAGTACTTTTTCTACGATTTGATGGTTAGATTTAGGAACTGTTCTGACAATGTAGTACTTTTACCACGATTTGATGGGTAGATTTAGGAACAGTTCGGAAAGTGTAGTACTTTTTCTACGATTTGATGATTAGATTTAGGAACTGTTCTGACAGTGTAGTACTTTTTCTACGATTTCATGGTTAGATTTAGGAACTGTTCTGACAGTGTATTACTTTTTCTATGATTTGATGGTTAGATTTAGGAACTGTTCTGACAGTGTAGTACTTTTACCACGATTTGATGGTTAGATTTAGGAACTGTTCTGACAGTGTAAAACTTTTTCTATGATTTGATGGTTAGATTTAGGAACTGTTCTGAGAGTGTAGTACTTTTTCTATGATTTGATGGTTAGATTTAGGAACTGTTATGACAGTGTAGTACTTTTTCTACGATTTGATGCTTAGATTTAGGAACTGTTCTCAAAGTGTAAAACTTTTTCTATGATTTGATGGTTAGATATAGGAACTGTTGTGAAGATGTAGTACTTTTTCTACGATTTGATGGTTAGATTTAGGAACTGTTCTGACAGTGTAGTACTTTTTCTACGATTTGATGGCTAAATTAAGGAACTGTTCTGACAGTGTAGTACTTTTTCTACGATTTGAAGGTTAGATTTAGGAACTGTTCTGACAGTGTAGTACTTTTTCTACGATTTGATGGTTGGATTTAGGAACTGTTCTGACAGTGTAGTACTTTTTCCACGATTTGATGGGTAGATGTAGGTACTGTTCTGACAGTGTAGTACTTTTTCTACGATTTGATGGTTAGATTTAGGAACTGTTCTCACAGTGTACTACTTTTCTACGATTTGATTGTCAGATTTAGGAACTGTTCTGACAGTGTAGTACTTTTTCTACGATTTGATGGTTAGATTTAGGAACTGTTGTGAAAGTGTAGTACTTTTTCTATGATTTGATGGTTAGATTTAGGTACTGTTCTGACAGTGTAGTACTTTTTCTACGATTTGATGGTTAGATTTAGGAACTGTTTTGACAGTGCAGTACTTTTTCTACGATTTGATGCTTAGATGTAGGTACTGATCTGACAGTGTAGTACTTTTTCTACGACTTGATGGTTAGATTTAGGAACTGTTCTGACAGTGTAGTACTTTTTCTATGATTTGATGCTTAGATGTAGGTACTGTTCTGACAGTGTAGTACTTTTTCTACGATTACATGGTTAGATTTAGGAACTGTTCTGACAGTGTAGTACTTTTTCTACGATTTGATGGTTAGATTTAAAAACTGTTCTGACAGTGTAGTACTTTTTCTATGATTTGATGGTTAGATTTAGGAACTGTTCTGACAGTGTAATACTTTTTCTATGATTTGATGCTTAGATGTAGGTACTGTTCTGACAGTGTACTACTTTTTCTACGATTTGATGGTTAGATTTAGGAACTTTTCTGACAGTGTAGTACTTTTTCTACGATTTGATGGTTAGATTTAGGAACTGTTCTGACAGTGTAGTACTTTCTCTACGATTTGATGCTTAGATGTAGGTACTGTTCTGACAGTGTACTACTCTTTCTAAGATTTGATGGTTAGATTTAGGAACTGTTCTGACAGTGTAGTACTTTTACCACGATTTGATGGTTAGATTTAGGAACTGTTCTGACAGTGTAGTACTTTTTCTATGATTTGATGGTTAGATTTAGGAACTGTTATGACAGTGTAGTACTTTTTCTACGATTTTATGGTTAGATTTAGGAACTGTTCTGACAGTGTAATACTTTTTCTACGATTTGATGGTTAGATGTAGGTACTGTTCTGACAGTGTAGTACTTTTTCTACGATTTGATGGTTAGATTTAGGAACTGTTCTGACAGTGTACTACTTTTACCACGATTTGATGGGTAGATTTAGGAACAGTTCGGAAAGTGTACTACTTTTTCTACGATTTGATGGTTAGATTTAGGAACTGTTGTGACAGTGTAGTACTTTTTCTACGATTTGATGATTAGATTTAGGAACTGTTCTGACAGTGTAGTACTTTTTCTACGATTTCATGGTTAGATTTAGGAACTGTTCTGACAGTGTAGTACTTTTTCTATAATTTGATGGTTAGATTTAGGAACTGTTCTGACAGTGTAGTACTTTTTCTACGATTTGATGCTTAGATTTAGGAACTGTTCTGACAGTGTAAAACTTTTTCTATGATTTGACGGTTAGATGTAGGTACTGTTCTGACAGTGTAGTACTTTTACTACAATTTGATGGTTAGATTTAGGAACTGTTCTGACAGTGTAGTACTTTTTCTACGATTTGATGGTTAGATTTAGGAACTGTTCTGACAGTGTAGTACTTTTTCTACGATTTGATGGCTAAATTTAGGAACTGTTCTGACAGTGTAGTACTTTTTCTACGATTTGAAGGTTAGATTTAGGAACTGTTCTGACAGTGTAGTACTTTTTCTACTATTTGATGGTTAGATTTAGGAACTGTTCTGAAAGTGTAGTACTTTTTCCACGATTTGATGGGTAGATGTAGGTACTGTTCTGACAGTGTAGTACTTTTTCTACGATTTGATGGTTAGATTTAGGAACTGTTCTCACAGTGTAGTACTTTTTCTACGATTTGATTGTCAGATTTAGGAACTATTCTGACAGTGTAGTACTTTTTCTACGATTTGATGGTTAGATTTAGGAACTGTTCTGACAGTGTAGTACTTTTTCTATGATTTGATGGTTAGATTTAGGAACTGTTCTGACAGTGTAGTACTTTTTCTACGATTTGATGGTTAGATTTAGGAACTGTTCTGACAGTGTAGTACTTTTCTACGATTTGATGGTTAGATTTAGGAACTGTTCTGAGAGTGTAGTACTTTTTCTATGATTTGATGGTTAGATTTAGGAACTGTTCTGACAGTGTAGTACTTTTTCTACGATTTGATGCTTAGATTTAGGAACTGTTCTCAAAGTGTAAAACTTTTTCTATGATTTGATGGTTAGATATAGGAACTGTTGTGAAGATGTAGTCCTTTTTCTACGATTTGATGGTTAGATTTAGGAACTGTTCTCACAGTGTAGTACTTTTTGTACGATTTGATTGTTAGATTTAGGAACTGTTCTGACAGTGTAGGTAGTACTTTTTCTATGATTTGATGGTTAGATTTAGGAACTGTTCTGACAGTGTAGTACTTTTTCTACGATTTGATGGTTAGATTTAGGAACTGTTGTGACAGTGTAGTACTTTTTCTACGATTTGATGGTTAGATTTAGGAATTGTTCTGGCAGTGTAGTACTTTTTCTACGATTTGATTGTCAGATTTAGGAACTGTTCTGACAGTGTAGTACTTTTTCTACGATTTGATGGTTAGATTTAGGAACTGTTCTGACAGTGTAGTACTTTTTCTATGATTTGATGGTTAGATTTAGGAACTGTTCTGACAGTGTAGTACTTTTTCTACGATTTGATGGTTAGATTTAGGAAGTGTTCTGACAGTGTAGTACTTTTCTACGATTTGATGGTTAGATTTAGGAATTGTTCTGAGAGTGTAGTACTTTTTCTATGATTTGATGGTTAGATTTAGGAACTGTTATGACAGTGTAGTACTTTTTCTACGATTTGATGCTTAGATTTAGGAACTGTTCTCTAAGTGTAAAACTTTTTCTATGATTTGATGGTTAGATATAGGAACTGTTGTGAAGATGTAGTACTTTTTCTACGATTTGATGGTTAGATTTAGGAACTGTTCTCACAGTGTACTACTTTTTGTACGATTTGATTGTTAGATTTAGGAACTGTTCTGACAGTGTAGGTAGTGCTTTTTCTATGATTTGATGGTTAGATTTAGGAACTGTTCTGACAGTGTACTACTTTTTCTACGATTTGATGGTTAGATTTAGGAACTGTTCTGACAGTGTAGTACTTTTTCTACGATTTGATGGTTAGATTTAGGAATTGTTCTGGCAGTGTAGTACTTTTTCTACGATTTGATTGTCAGATTTAGGAACTGTTCTGACAGTGTACTACTTTTTCTACGATTTGATGGTTAGATTTAGGAACTGTTCTGACAGTGTACTACTTTTTCTATGATTTGATGGTTAGATTTAGGAACTGTTCTGACAGTGTAGTACTTTTTCTACGATTTGATGGTTAGATTTAGGAACTGTTCTGACAGTGTGGTACTTTTTCTACGATTTGATGGTTAGATTTATGAACTGTTCTGACAGTGTAGTACTTTTTCTACGATTTGATGGTTAGATTTAGGAACTGTTCTGACAGTGTAGTACTTTTTCTACGATTTGATGGTTAGATTTAGGAACTGTTCTCAAAGTGTAAAACTTTTTCTATGATTTGATGGTTAGATATAGGAACTGTTGTGACGATGTAGTACTTTTTCTACGATTTGATGGTTAGATTTAGGAACTGTTCTCACAGTGTACTACTTTTTGTACGATTTGATTGTTAGATTTAGGAACTGTTGTGACAGTGTAGTACTTTTTCTATGATTTGATGGTTAGATTTAGGAACTGTTCTGACAGTGTAGTACTTTTTCTACGATTTGATGGTTAGATTTAGGTACTGTTCTGACAGTGTAGTACTTTTTCTATGATTTGATGGTTAGATTTAGGAACTGTTCTGACAGTGTAGTACTTTTTCTACGATTTGATGGTTAGATTTAGGAAGTGTTCTGACAGTGTAGTACTTTTCTACGATTTGATGGTTAGATTTAGGAATTGTTCTGAGAGTGTAGTACTTTTTCTATGATTTGATGGTTAGATTTAGGAACTGTTATGACAGTGTAGTACTTTTTCTACGATTTGATGCTTAGATTTAGGAACTGTTCTCAAAGTGTAAAACTTTTTTTATGATTTGATGGTTAGATATAGGAACTGTTGTGAAGATGTAGTACTTTTTCTACGATTTGATGGTTAGATTTAGGAACTGTTCTCACAGTGTACTACTTTTTGTACGATTTGATTGTTAGATTTAGGAACTGTTCTGACAGTGTAGGTAGTGCTTTTTCTATGATTTAATGGTTAGATTTAGGAACTGTTCTGACAGTGTACTACTTTTTCTACGATTTGATGATTAGATTTAGGAACTGTTCTGACAGTGTAGTACTTTTTCTACGATTTGATGGTTAGATTTAGGAATTGTTCTGGCAGTGTAGTACTTTTTCTACGATTTTATTGTCAGATTTAGGAACTGTTCTGACAGTGTAGTACTTTTTCTACGATTTGATGGTTAGATTTAGGAACTGTTCTGACAGTGTACTACTTTTTCTATGATTTGATGGTTAGATTTAGGAACTGTTCTGACAGTGTAGTACTTTTTCTACGATTTGATGGTTAGATTTAGGAACTGTTCTGACAGTGTGGTACTTTTTCTACGATTTGATGGTTAGATTTATGAACTGTTCTGACAGTGTAGTACTTTTTCTACGATTTGATGGTTAGATTTAGGAACTGTTCTGACAGTGTAGTACTTTTTCTACGATTTGATGGTTAGATTTAGGAACTGTTCTCAAAGTGTAAAACTTTTTCTATGATTTGATGGTTAGATATAGGAACTGTTGTGAAGATGTAGTACTTTTTCTACGATTTGATGGTTAGATTTAGGAACTGTTCTCACAGTGTACTACTTTTTCTACGATTTGATGGTTAGATTTAGGAACTGTTCTGACAGTGTAGTACTTTTACCACGATTATATGGTTAGATTTAGGAACTGTTCTGACAGTGTAGTACTTTTTCTATAATTTGATGGTTAGATTTAGGAACTGTTCTGACAGTGTAGTACTTTTTCTACGATTTGATGCTTAGATTTAGGAACTGTTCTGACAGTGTAAAACTTTTTCTATGATTTGACGGTTAGATGTAGGTACTGTTCTGACAGTGTAGTACTTTTACTACAATTTGATGGTTAGATTTAGGAACTGTTCTGACAGTGTAGTACTTTTTCTACGATTTGATGGTTAGATTTAGGAACTGTTCTGACAGTGTAGTACTTTTTCTACGATTTGATGGCTAAATTTAGGAACTGTTCTGACAGTGTAGTACTTTTTCTACGATTTGAAGGTTAGATTTAGGAACTGTTCTGACAGTGTAGTACTTTTTCTACGATTTGATGGTTAGATTTAGGAACTGTTCTGAAAGTGTAGTACTTTTTCCACGATTTGATGGGTAGATGTAGGTACTGTTCTGACAGTGTAGTACTTTTTCTACGATTTGATGGTTAGATTTAGGAACTGTTCTCACAGTGTAGTACTTTTTCTACGATTTGATTGTCAGATTTAGGAACTATTCTGACAGTGTAGTACTTTTTCTACGATTTGATGGTTAGATTTAGGAACTGTTCTGACAGTGTACTACTTTTTCTATGATTTGATGGTTAGATTTAGGAACTGTTCTGACAGTGTAGTACTTTTTCTACGATTTGATGGTTAGATGTAGGTACTGTTCTGACAGTGTAGTACTTTTTCTACGATTTGATGGTTAGATTTAGGAACTGTTCTGACAGTGTACTACTTTTACCACGATTTGATGGGTAGATTTAGGAACAGTTCGGAAAGTGTACTACTTTTTCTACGATTTGATGGTTAGATTTAGGAACTGTTCTGACAGTGTAGTACTTTTTCTACGATTTGATGGTTAGATTTAGGAACTGTTCTGACAATGTAGTACTTTTACCACGATTTGATGGGTAGATTTAGGAACAGTTCGGAAAGTGTAGTACTTTTTCTACGATTTGATGATTAGATTTAGGAACTGTTCTGACAGTGTAGTACTTTTTCTACGATTTCATGGTTAGATTTAGGAACTGTTCTGACAGTGTATTACTTTTTCTATGATTTGATGGTTAGATTTAGGAACTGTTCTGACAGTGTAGTACTTTTACCACGATTTGATGGTTAGATTTAGGAACTGTTCTGACAGTGTAAAACTTTTTCTATGATTTGATGGTTAGATTTAGGAACTGTTCTGAGAGTGTAGTACTTTTTCTATGATTTGATGGTTAGATTTAGGAACTGTTATGACAGTGTAGTACTTTTTCTACGATTTGATGCTTAGATTTAGGAACTGTTCTCAAAGTGTAAAACTTTTTCTATGATTTGATGGTTAGATATAGGAACTGTTGTGAAGATGTAGTACTTTTTCTACGATTTGATGGTTAGATTTAGGAACTGTTCTGACAGTGTAGTACTTTTTCTACGATTTGATGGCTAAATTAAGGAACTGTTCTGACAGTGTAGTACTTTTTCTACGATTTGAAGGTTAGATTTAGGAACTGTTCTGACAGTGTAGTACTTTTTCTACGATTTGATGGTTGGCTTTAGGAACTGTTCTGACAGTGTAGTACTTTTTCCACGATTTGATGGGTAGATGTAGGTACTGTTCTGACAGTGTAGTACTTTTTCTACGATTTGATGGTTAGATTTAGGAACTGTTCTCACAGTGTACTACTTTTCTACGATTTGATTGTCAGATTTAGGAACTGTTCTGACAGTGTAGTACTTTTTCTACGATTTGATGGTTAGATTTAGGAACTGTTGTGAAAGTGTAGTACTTTTTCTATGATTTGATGGTTAGATTTAGGTACTGTTCTGACAGTGTAGTACTTTTTCTACGATTTGATGGTTAGATTTAGGAACTGTTTTGACAGTGCAGTACTTTTTCTACGATTTGATGCTTAGATGTAGGTACTGATCTGACAGTGTAGTACTTTTTCTACGACTTGATGGTTAGATTTAGGAACTGTTCTGACAGTGTAGTACTTTTTCTATGATTTGATGCTTAGATGTAGGTACTGTTCTGACAGTGTAGTACTTTTTCTACGATTACATGGTTAGATTTAGGAACTGTTCTGACAGTGTAGTACTTTTTCTACGATTTGATGGTTAGATTTAAAAACTGTTCTGACAGTGTAGTACTTTTTCTATGATTTGATGGTTAGATTTAGGAACTGTTCTGACAGTGTAATACTTTTTCTATGATTTGATGCTTAGATGTAGGTACTGTTCTGACAGTGTACTACTTTTTCTACGATTTGATGGTTAGATTTAGGAACTTTTCTGACAGTGTAGTACTTTTTCTACGATTTGATGGTTAGATTTAGGAACTGTTCTGACAGTGTAGTACTTTCTCTACGATTTGATGCTTAGATGTAGGTACTGTTCTGACAGTGTACTACTCTTTCTAAGATTTGATGGTTAGATTTAGGAACTGTTCTGACAGTGTAGTACTTTTACCACGATTTGATGGTTAGATTTAGGAACTGTTCTGACAGTGTAGTACTTTTTCTATGATTTGATGGTTAGATTTAGGAACTGTTATGACAGTGTAGTACTTTTTCTACGATTTTATGGTTAGATTTAGGAACTGTTCTGACAGTGTAATACTTTTTCTACGATTTGATGGTTAGATGTAGGTACTGTTCTGACAGTGTAGTACTTTTTCTACGATTTGATGGTTAGATTTAGGAACTGTTCTGACAGTGTACTACTTTTACCACGATTTGATGGGTAGATTTAGAAACAGTTCGGAAAGTGTACTACTTTTTCTACGATTTGATGGTTAGATTTAGGAACTGTTGTGACAGTGTAGTACTTTTTCTACGATTTGATGATTAGATTTAGGAACTGTTCTGACAGTGTAGTACTTTTTCTACGATTTCATGGTTAGATTTAGGAACTGTTCTGACAGTGTAGTACTTTTTCTATAATTTGATGGTTAGATTTAGGAACTGTTCTGACAGTGTAGTACTTTTTCTACGATTTGATGCTTAGATTTAGGAACTGTTCTGACAGTGTAAAACTTTTTCTATGATTTGACGGTTAGATGTAGGTACTGTTCTGACAGTGTAGTACTTTTACTACAATTTGATGGTTAGATTTAGGAACTGTTCTGACAGTGTAGTACTTTTTCTACGATTTGATGGTTAGATTTAGGAACTGTTCTGACAGTGTAGTACTTTTTCTACGATTTGATGGCTAAATTTAGGAACTGTTCTGACAGTGTAGTACTTTTTCTACGATTTGAAGGTTAGATTTAGGAACTGTTCTGACAGTGTAGTACTTTTTCTACGATTTGATGGTTAGATTTAGGAACTGTTCTGAAAGTGTAGTACTTTTTCCACGATTTGATGGGTAGATGTAGGTACTGTTCTGACAGTGTAGTACTTTTTCTACGATTTGATGGTTAGATTTAGGAACTGTTCTCACAGTGTAGTACTTTTTCTACGATTTGATTGTCAGATTTAGGAACTATTCTGACAGTGTAGTACTTTTTCTACGATTTGATGGTTAGATTTAGGAACTGTTCTGACAGTGTAGTACTTTTTCTATGATTTGATGGTTAGATTTAGGAACTGTTCTGACAGTGTAGTACTTTTTCTACGATTTGATGGTTAGATTTAGGAACTGTTCTGACAGTGTAGTACTTTTCTACGATTTGATGGTTAGATTTAGGAACTGTTCTGAGAGTGTAGTACTTTTTCTATGATTTGATGGTTAGATTTAGGAACTGTTCTGACAGTGTAGTACTTTTTCTACGATTTGATGCTTAGATTTAGGAACTGTTCTCAAAGTGTAAAACTTTTTCTATGATTTGATGGTTAGATATAGGAACTGTTGTGAAGATGTAGTCCTTTTTCTACGATTTGATGGTTAGATTTAGGAACTGTTCTCACAGTGTAGTACTTTTTGTACGATTTGATTGTTAGATTTAGGAACTGTTCTGACAGTGTAGGTAGTACTTTTTTTATGATTTGATGGTTAGATTTAGGAACTGTTCTGACAGTGTAGTACTTTTTCTACGATTTGATGGTTAGATTTAGGAACTGTTGTGACAGTGTAGTACTTTTTCTACGATTTGATGGTTAGATTTAGGAATTGTTCTGGCAGTGTAGTACTTTTTCTACGATTTGATTGTCAGATTTAGGAACTGTTCTGACAGTGTAGTACTTTTTCTACGATTTGATGGTTAGATTTAGGAACTGTTCTGACAGTGTAGTACTTTTTCTATGATTTGATGGTTAGATTTAGGAACTGTTCTGACAGTGTAGTACTTTTTCTACGATTTGATGGTTAGATTTAGGAAGTGTTCTGACAGTGTAGTACTTTTCTACGATTTGATGGTTAGATTTAGGAATTGTTCTGAGAGTGTAGTACTTTTTCTATGATTTGATGGTTAGATTTAGGAACTGTTATGACAGTGTAGTACTTTTTCTACGATTTGATGCTTAGATTTAGGAACTGTTCTCTAAGTGTAAAACTTTTTCTATGATTTGATGGTTAGATATAGGAACTGTTGTGAAGATGTAGTACTTTTTCTACGATTTGATGGTTAGATTTAGGAACTGTTCTCACAGTGTACTACTTTTTGTACGATTTGATTGTTAGATTTAGGAACTGTTCTGACAGTGTAGGTAGTGCTTTTTCTATGATTTGATGGTTAGATTTAGGAACTGTTCTGACAGTGTACTACTTTTTCTACGATTTGATGGTTAGATTTAGGAACTGTTCTGACAGTGTAGTACTTTTTCTACGATTTGATGGTTAGATTTAGGAATTGTTCTGGCAGTGTAGTACTTTTTCTACGATTTGATTGTCAGATTTAGGAACTGTTCTGACAGTGTACTACTTTTTCTACGATTTGATGGTTAGATTTAGGAACTGTTCTGACAGTGTAGTACTTTTTCTACGATTTCATGGTTAGATTTAGGAACTGTTCTGACAGTGTAGTACTTTTTCTATAATTTGATGGTTAGATTTAGGAACTGTTCTGACAGTGTAGTACTTTTTCTACGATTTGATGCTTAGATTTAGGAACTGTTCTGACAGTGTAAAACTTTTTCTATGATTTGACGGTTAGATGTAGGTACTGTTCTGACAGTGTAGTACTTTTACTACAATTTGATGGTTAGATTTAGGAACTGTTCTGACAGTGTAGTACTTTTTCTACGATTTGATGGTTAGATTTAGGAACTGTTCTGACAGTGTAGTACTTTTTCTACGATTTGATGGCTAAATTTAGGAACTGTTCTGACAGTGTAGTACTTTTTCTACGATTTGAAGGTTAGATTTAGGAACTGTTCTGACAGTGTAGTACTTTTTCTACGATTTGATGGTTAGATTTAGGAACTGTTCTGAAAGTGTAGTACTTTTTCCACGATTTGATGGGTAGATGTAGGTACTGTTCTGACAGTGTAGTACTTTTTCTACGATTTGATGGTTAGATTTAGGAACTGTTCTCACAGTGTAGTACTTTTTCTACGATTTGATTGTCAGATTTAGGAACTATTCTGACAGTGTAGTACTTTTTCTACGATTTGATGGTTAGATTTAGGAACTGTTCTGACAGTGTAGTACTTTTTCTATGATTTGATGGTTAGATTTAGGAACTGTTCTGACAGTGTAGTACTTTTTCTACGATTTGATGGTTAGATTTAGGAACTGTTCTGACAGTGTAGTACTTTTCTACGATTTGATGGTTAGATTTAGGAACTGTTCTGAGAGTGTAGTACTTTTTCTATGATTTGATGGTTAGATTTAGGAACTGTTCTGACAGTGTAGTACTTTTTCTACGATTTGATGCTTAGATTTAGGAACTGTTCTCAAAGTGTAAAACTTTTTCTATGATTTGATGGTTAGATATAGGAACTGTTGTGAAGATGTAGTCCTTTTTCTACGATTTGATGGTTAGATTTAGGAACTGTTCTCACAGTGTAGTACTTTTTGTACGATTTGATTGTTAGATTTAGGAACTGTTCTGACAGTGTAGGTAGTACTTTTTTTATGATTTGATGGTTAGATTTAGGAACTGTTCTGACAGTGTAGTACTTTTTCTACGATTTGATGGTTAGATTTAGGAACTGTTGTGACAGTGTAGTACTTTTTCTACGATTTGATGGTTAGATTTAGGAATTGTTCTGGCAGTGTAGTACTTTTTCTACGATTTGATTGTCAGATTTAGGAACTGTTCTGACAGTGTAGTACTTTTTCTACGATTTGATGGTTAGATTTAGGAACTGTTCTGACAGTGTAGTACTTTTTCTATGATTTGATGGTTAGATTTAGGAACTGTTCTGACAGTGTAGTACTTTTTCTACGATTTGATGGTTAGATTTAGGAAGTGTTCTGACAGTGTAGTACTTTTCTACGATTTGATGGTTAGATTTAGGAATTGTTCTGAGAGTGTAGTACTTTTTCTATGATTTGATGGTTAGATTTAGGAACTGTTATGACAGTGTAGTACTTTTTCTACGATTTGATGCTTAGATTTAGGAACTGTTCTCTAAGTGTAAAACTTTTTCTATGATTTGATGGTTAGATATAGGAACTGTTGTGAAGATGTAGTACTTTTTCTACGATTTGATGGTTAGATTTAGGAACTGTTCTCACAGTGTACTACTTTTTGTACGATTTGATTGTTAGATTTAGGAACTGTTCTGACAGTGTAGGTAGTGCTTTTTCTATGATTTGATGGTTAGATTTAGGAACTGTTCTGACAGTGTACTACTTTTTCTACGATTTGATGGTTAGATTTAGGAACTGTTCTGACAGTGTAGTACTTTTTCTACGATTTGATGGTTAGATTTAGGAATTGTTCTGGCAGTGTAGTACTTTTTCTACGATTTGATTGTCAGATTTAGGAACTGTTCTGACAGTGTACTACTTTTTCTACGATTTGATGGTTAGATTTAGGAACTGTTCTGACAGTGTACTACTTTTTCTATGATTTGATGGTTAGATTTAGGAACTGTTCTGACAGTGTAGTACTTTTTCTACGATTTGATGGTTAGATTTAGGAACTGTTCTGACAGTGTGGTACTTTTTCTACGATTTGATGGTTAGATTTATGAACTGTTCTGACAGTGTAGTACTTTTTCTACGATTTGATGGTTAGATTTAGGAACTGTTCTGACAGTGTAGTACTTTTTCTACGATTTGATGGTTAGATTTAGGAACTGTTCTCAAAGTGTAAAACTTTTTCTATGATTTGATGGTTAGATATAGGAACTGTTGTGACGATGTAGTACTTTTTCTACGATTTGATGGTTAGATTTAGGAACTGTTCTCACAGTGTACTACTTTTTGTACGATTTGATTGTTAGATTTAGGAACTGTTGTGACAGTGTAGTACTTTTTCTATGATTTGATGGTTAGATTTAGGAACTGTTCTGACAGTGTAGTACTTTTTCTACGATTTGATGGTTAGATTTAGGTACTGTTCTGACAGTGTAGTACTTTTTCTATGATTTGATGGTTAGATTTAGGAACTGTTCTGACAGTGTAGTACTTTTTCTACGATTTGATGGTTAGATTTAGGAAGTGTTCTGACAGTGTAGTACTTTTCTACGATTTGATGGTTAGATTTAGGAATTGTTCTGAGAGTGTAGTACTTTTTCTATGATTTGATGGTTAGATTTAGGAACTGTTATGACAGTGTAGTACTTTTTCTACGATTTGATGCTTAGATTTAGGAACTGTTCTCAAAGTGTAAAACTTTTTTTATGATTTGATGGTTAGATATAGGAACTGTTGTGAAGATGTAGTACTTTTTCTACGATTTGATGGTTAGATTTAGGAACTGTTCTCACAGTGTACTACTTTTTGTACGATTTGATTGTTAGATTTAGGAACTGTTCTGACAGTGTAGGTAGTGCTTTTTCTATGATTTAATGGTTAGATTTAGGAACTGTTCTGACAGTGTACTACTTTTTCTACGATTTGATGATTAGATTTAGGAACTGTTCTGACAGTGTAGTACTTTTTCTACGATTTGATGGTTAGATTTAGGAATTGTTCTGGCAGTGTAGTACTTTTTCTACGATTTTATTGTCAGATTTAGGAACTGTTCTGACAGTGTAGTACTTTTTCTACGATTTGATGGTTAGATTTAGGAACTGTTCTGACAGTGTACTACTTTTTCTATGATTTGATGGTTAGATTTAGGAACTGTTCTGACAGTGTAGTACTTTTTCTACGATTTGATGGTTAGATTTAGGAACTGTTCTGACAGTGTGGTACTTTTTCTACGATTTGATGGTTAGATTTATGAACTGTTCTGACAGTGTAGTACTTTTTCTACGATTTGATGGTTAGATTTAGGAACTGTTCTGACAGTGTAGTACTTTTTCTACGATTTGATGGTTAGATTTAGGAACTGTTCTCAAAGTGTAAAACTTTTTCTATGATTTGATGGTTAGATATAGGAACTGTTGTGAAGATGTAGTACTTTTTCTACGATTTGATGGTTAGATTTAGGAACTGTTCTCACAGTGTACTACTTTTTCTACGATTTGATGGTTAGATTTAGGAACTGTTCTGACAGTGTAGTACTTTTACCACGATTATATGGTTAGATTTAGGAACTGTTCTGACAGTGTAGTACTTTTTCTATAATTTGATGGTTAGATTTAGGAACTGTTCTGACAGTGTAGTACTTTTTCTACGATTTGATGCTTAGATTTAGGAACTGTTCTGACAGTGTAAAACTTTTTCTATGATTTGACGGTTAGATGTAGGTACTGTTCTGACAGTGTAGTACTTTTACTACAATTTGATGGTTAGATTTAGGAACTGTTCTGACAGTGTAGTACTTTTTCTACGATTTGATGGTTAGATTTAGGAACTGTTCTGACAGTGTAGTACTTTTTCTACGATTTGATGGATAAATTTAGGAACTGTTCTGACAGTGTAGTACTTTTTCTACGATTTGAAGGTTAGATTTAGGAACTGTTCTGACAGTGTAGTACTTTTTCTACGATTTGATGGTTAGATTTAGGAACTGTTCTGAAAGTGTAGTACTTTTTCCACGATTTGATGGGTAGATGTAGGTACTGTTCTGACAGTGTAGTACTTTTTCTACGATTTGATGGTTAGATTTAGGAACTGTTCTCACAGTGTAGTACTTTTTCTACGATTTGATTGTCAGATTTAGGAACTATTCTGACAGTGTAGTACTTTTTCTACGATTTGATGGTTAGATTTAGGAACTGTTCTGACAGTGTAGTACTTTTTCTATGATTTGATGGTTAGATTTAGGAACTGTTCTGACAGTGTAGTACTTTTTCTACGATTTGATGGTTAGATTTAGGAACTGTTCTGACAGTGTAGTACTTTTCTACGATTTGATGGTTAGATTTAGGAACTGTTCTGAGAGTGTAGTACTTTTTCTATGATTTGATGGTTAGATTTAGGAACTGTTCTGACAGTGTAGTACTTTTTCTACGATTTGATGCTTAGATTTAGGAACTGTTCTCAAAGTGTAAAACTTTTTCTATGATTTGATGGTTAGATATAGGAACTGTTGTGAAGATGTAGTCCTTTTTCTACGATTTGATGGTTAGATTTAGGAACTGTTCTCACAGTGTAGTACTTTTTGTACGATTTGATTGTTAGATTTAGGAACTGTTCTGACAGTGTAGGTAGTACTTTTTCTATGATTTGATGGTTAGATTTAGGAACTGTTCTGACAGTGTAGTACTTTTTCTACGATTTGATGGTTAGATTTAGGAACTGTTGTGACAGTGTAGTACTTTTTCTACGATTTGATGGTTAGATTTAGGAATTGTTCTGGCAGTGTAGTACTTTTTCTACGATTTGATTGTCAGATTTAGGAACTGTTCTGACAGTGTAGTACTTTTTCTACGATTTGATGGTTAGATTTAGGAACTGTTCTGACAGTGTAGTACTTTTTCTATGATTTGATGGTTAGATTTAGGAACTGTTCTGACAGTGTAGTACTTTTTCTACGATTTGATGGTTAGATTTAGGAAGAGTTCTGACAGTGTAGTACTTTTCTACGATTTGATGGTTAGATTTAGGAATTGTTCTGAGAGTGTAGTACTTTTTCTATGATTTGATGGTTAGATTTAGGAACTGTTATGACAGTGTAGTACTTTTTCTACGATTTGATGCTTAGATTTAGGAACTGTTCTCTAAGTGTATAACTTTTTCTATGATTTGATGGTTAGATATAGGAACTGTTGTGAAGATGTAGTACTTTTTCTACGATTTGATGGTTAGATTTAGGAACTGTTCTCACAGTGTACTACTTTTTGTACGATTTGATTGTTAGATTTAGGAACTGTTCTGACAGTGTAGGTAGTGCTTTTTCTATGATTTGATGGTTAGATTTAGGAACTGTTCTGACAGTGTACTACTTTTTCTACGATTTGATGGTTAGATTTAGGAACTGTTCTGACAGTGTAGTACTTTTTCTACGATTTGATGGTTAGATTTAGGAATTGTTCTGGCAGTGTAGTACTTTTTCTACGATTTGATTGTCAGATTTAGGAACTGTTCTGACAGTGTACTACTTTTTCTACGATTTGATGGTTAGATTTAGGAACTGTTCTGACAGTGTACTACTTTTTCTATGATTTGATGGTTAGATTTAGGAACTGTTCTGACAGTGTAGTACTTTTTCTACGATTTGATGGTTAGATTTAGGAACTGTTCTGACAGTGTGGTACTTTTTCTACGATTTGATGGTTAGATTTATGAACTGTTCTGACAGTGTAGTACTTTTTCTACGATTTGATGGTTAGATTTAGGAACTGTTCTGACAGTGTAGTACTTTTTCTACGATTTGATGGTTAGATTTAGGAACTGTTCTCAAAGTGTAAAACTTTTTCTATGATTTGATGGTTAGATATAGGAACTGTTGTGACGATGTAGTACTTTTTCTACGATTTGATGGTTAGATTTAGGAACTGTTCTCACAGTGTACTACTTTTTGTACGATTTGATTGTTAGATTTAGGAACTGTTGTGACAGTGTAGTACTTTTTCTATGATTTGATGGTTAGATTTAGGAACTGTTCTGACAGTGTAGTACTTTTTCTACGATTTGATGGTTAGATTTAGGTACTGTTCTGACAGTGTAGTACTTTTTCTATGATTTGATGGTTAGATTTAGGAACTGTTCTGACAGTGTAGTACTTTTTCTACGATTTGATGGTTAGATTTAGGAAGTGTTCTGACAGTGTAGTACTTTTCTACGATTTGATGGTTAGATTTAGGAATTGTTCTGAGAGTGTAGTACTTTTTCTATGATTTGATGGTTAGATTTAGGAACTGTTATGACAGTGTAGTACTTTTTCTACGATTTGATGCTTAGATTTAGGAACTGTTCTCAAAGTGTAAAACTTTTTCTATGATTTGATGGTTAGATATAGGAACTGTTGTGAAGATGTAGTACTTTTTCTACGATTTGATGGTTAGATTTAGGAACTGTTCTCACAGTGTACTACTTTTTGTACGATTTGATTGTTAGATTTAGGAACTGTTCTGACAGTGTAGGTAGTGCTTTTTCTATGATTTAATGGTTAGATTTAGGAACTGTTCTGACAGTGTACTACTTTTTCTACGATTTGATGATTAGATTTAGGAACTGTTCTGACAGTGTAGTACTTTTTCTACGATTTGATGGTTAGATTTAGGAATTGTTCTGGCAGTGTAGTACTTTTTCTACGATTTGATTGTCAGATTTAGGAACTGTTCTGACAGTGTAGTACTTTTTCTACGATTTGATGGTTAGATTTAGGAACTGTTCTGACAGTGTACTACTTTTTCTATGATTTGATGGTTAGATTTAGGAACTGTTCTGACAGTGTAGTACTTTTTCTACGATTTGATGGTTAGATTTAGGAACTGTTCTGACAGTGTGGTACTTTTTCTACGATTTGATGGTTAGATTTATGAACTGTTCTGACAGTGTAGTACTTTTTCTACGATTTGATGGTTAGATTTAGGAACTGTTCTGACAGTGTAGTACTTTTTCTACGATTTGATGGTTAGATTTAGGAACTGTTCTCAAAGTGTAAAACTTTTTCTATGATTTGATGGTTAGATATAGGAACTGTTGTGAAGATGTAGTACTTTTTCTACGATTTGATGGTTAGATTTAGGAACTGTTCTCACAGTGTACTACTTTTTGTACGATTTGATTGTTAGATTTAGGAACTGTTCTGACAGTGTAGGTAGTGCTTTTTCTATGATTTGATGGTTAGATTTAGGAACTGTTCTGACAGTGTAGTACTTTTTCTACGATTTGATGGTTAGATTTAGGAACTGTTCTGACAGTGTAGTACTTTTTCTACGATTTGATGGTTAGATTTAGGAATTGTTCTGGCAGTGTAGTACTTTTTCTACGATTTGATTGTCAGATTTAGGAACTGTTCTGACAGTGTAGTACTTTTTCTACGATTTGATGGTTAGATTTAGGAACTGTTCTGACAGTGTACTACTTTTTCTATGATTTGATGGTTAGATTTAGGAACTGTTCTGACAGTGTAGTACTTTTTCTACGATTTGATGGTTAGATTTAGGAACTGTTCTGACAGTGTGGTACTTTTTCTACGATTTGATGGTTAGATTTATGAACTGTTCTGACAGTGTAGTACTTTTTCTACGATTTGATGGTTAGATTTAGGAACTGTTCTGACAGTGTAGTACTTTTTCTACGATTTGATGGTTAGATTTAGGAACTGTTCAGACAGTGTAATACTTTTTCTATGATTTGGTGGTTAGATTTAGGAACTCTTCTCACAGTGTGGTACTTTTTCTACGATTTGACGTTTAGATTTATGAACTGTTCTGACAGTGTTATGCTTTTTCTACGATTTGATGGTTAGATTTAGGAACTGTGGTGACAGTGTAGTACTTTTTCTATGATTTGATGGTTAGACTTAGGAACTGTCCCGACAGTGCAATACTTTTTCTACGACTTGATGGTTAGATTTAGGAGATATTCTGACAATGTTGTACTTTTTCTATGATTTGATGGTTAGACGTAGGAACTGTTCTTACAATGTAGTACTTTTTCTATGATTTGATGGTTAGATGTAGGAACTGTTTTGACAGTGTAGTACTTTTTCTACGATTTGATGGTTAGATTTAGGAACTATTCTGAAAGTGGAGTACTTTATCTACGATTTGATGGTTTGATTTAGGAACTGTTCTGACAATGTAGTACTTTTTCTACGATTTGATTGTTAGATTTTGGAACTGTTCTGACATGTGTAGTACTTTTTCTATGATTTGATGGTTAGACGTAGGAACTGTTCTGACAATGTAGTACTTTTTCTATGATTTGATGGTTAGATGTAGGAACTGTTTTGACAGTGTAGTACTTTTTTTACGATTTGATGGTTAGAATTGGGAACTATTCTGAAAGTGTAGTACTTTATCTACGATTTGATGGTTTGATTTAGGAACTGTTCTAACAATGTAGTACCTTTTCTACGATTTGATGGTTAGATTTAGGAACTGTTCTGATAGTGTAGTACTTTTTCTACGATTTGATTGTTAGATTTAGGAACTGTTCTGACAGTGTAGTACTTTTTCTATGATTTGATGGTTAGACTTAGGAACTGTCCCGACAGTGTAGTACTTTTTCTACGATTTGATGACTAGATGTAGGTACTGTTCTGACAGTGTAGTACTTTTTCTACGATTTGATGGTTAAATTTAGGAACTGTTCTGAGAGTGTAGTAGTTTTTCTACGATTTGATGATTAGATTTAGGAACTGTTCTGACAGTGTAGTACTTTTCTACGACTTGATGATTAGATTTAGGAACTGTTCTGACAGTGTAATACTTTTTCTACGATTTGATGGTTAGATTTAGGAACTGTTCCGACAGTGTAGTACTTTTTCTACGACTTGATGGTAAGATTTAGGATTTGTTCTGACAGTGTAATACTTTTTCTACGATTTGATGGTTAGATTTAGGAACTGTTCTGACAGTGTAGTACTTTGTCTACGACTTGATGGTAAGATTTAGGATTTGTTCTGACAGTGTAATACTTTTTCTACGATTTGATGGTTAGATTTAGGAACTGTTCTGACAGTTTTCTCCCCCAATAATGCTGACCGATACGATATAGCTGGAATATTGTTGACAGTGGCGTTAAGCAAATAACCATAGCTATAGCCCTTTGCGTTTCGCAGATATTTTCTTGTAACAGGTACCCGACATTCTAATTGGCCGCGGGAAGAGACGTGGAAAAAGCAAATGACGAATTTAATGAAATATATAAGATATAACAAAAAATACAACAAGAAAAAGAAATAAGAAATAAGAGAACGGAGATACCATCATCTTATTTATAGATGGCGTTCATATCCAATACGAAACTTCTCATCTGATGGCATCTTACTTATCTCTAAGAATCGGGTTTTTTTAGGTTTATAAATATTAAATGTTGATTTTCAATATCAAATTGTCTTTTTCATCGGCAGATCACACTCTCGATACATTTATATTACATATTGCTGGATCAGAATATTATTTTACACTACTAATATTCGTACGAGACAGACATCATATTGGGAATTCTTAAGAAAAACGAAAACAATCTAGCCCTTTAATTTCACGTTCCGCTATATACATGATGTCCTTTCTCTAAGTAACTCTAAGCTTGGCTTAGCGGAGAAGCAATAAGTATCAATTTTTTAGACTTTGGTTTGACACGACAGGGACTCGAACCCATGATCTACTCATTCGAGGGAAGCAAACCAACCATACCAACATCGATGGGAGTCTACGAAAAGCAAACAATCAAACTTGAAAGTAATAATATTTTATTAAGTAGAAACAGAAAGGTTAATTGTGAAAAAAAAACCAACATGTGTTTAATGGCTTATTTCTGTACATTTACATTTCAAATTAACATTGTACAATACATAATGAAACTGATACACATGCACATACAAATGTTTCAAACTGTGCACAAATTAATAAAAATTAGAGACATTTCACCCAAGGATATAAACTTCCACCTCGCAAACGGTAAGTGGGTTCTCAGAGCCGATCTGTCCAATTATTTGTAATCGTACATAGCGCCCTCGGCTCCCTTTCGTGCAAAAGACATATATCGTTTGCCCAGTATCCCCAGGTCCACCAAAGAAACCACACATTGTCGGAAATGTAAAGCCAATCTGACTAACTGTGACTTCAACATTGTACAGTTTTTCTCCTGTAAATAGGTTACAATATATATGTTTATTCAAACGAACATGGTATAATGAAATTTAGAAGTATAAGGCGCAGACATATGTATATAGTTCTTTTTAATTTTTACGTAGTTTTTTTTTCTTTCATCTTCCACTGACAAAATATCTTAACTATATATATATGAGTAAATTGCGAGTGCTTTATAAGAAACAGGAACTGCTTACCATTCGCGAGAACTTGGATTCACCAACGCTTTTTCATCGTTGTGGTGTGATTTTGTGCTTTGTTTATCTTCGTAGTGTTTCTTGTGTATCCAATATTGCCTTTGTCTCTGGCTTGTCCATTCTTCATTTGTCTTTGTCTCTGGCTTGCCCATTCTTCATTTGTCTTTGTCTCTGGCTTGTCCATTCTTCATTTGTCTTTGTCTCTGGCTTGTCCATTCTTCATTTGCCTTTGTCTCTGGCTTGTCCATTCTTCATTTGCCTTCGGTTTTCTTTAACGTTTATTAAACAAAATCACTACTAGGTATCTGCTGTTTTCATTTGAACTGGTTCCTTTTCATTCGTATGTTCTCTGGATTATCTATTCCAGTTTTTCCATTCGGTTTCTCTTTAACGTTTATTAAGCAAAATTAATACTTTTTTAAAAGTAGTTCTCTAATCCTTAGGTATCTACTGTTTCCGTTTGAACTGGTTCCTTTTCATTCCTATGTTCTTATGTTAATAAATAACATCTTATCAACCTCAGCTAGCTGTAAATAACAAAAGGCAATAATATGTCGCCATTTTAAAGCAACACACACCACGATTTGCCTGATGTATATTCCACGAAAACACGTGACCCAATTCGAACGTTACGTTGCATTGGGATGCCGATACGATCCTCTTTTGTTGATTCATATCTATCGCAGATTTAAAAGATAGACTTACATCTAGTTGTTGGTAGGAGGGCTCATGTTTTATTTACGTTAGTTGTGCTTCTTTGTGTGTAGTGGTATCCAACACGTATTGTTGTGTTGTGGTTTTCTTATTTTGTCTGTATCTTGTGTACCCAGTGTTGCCGGTTTTTCTCGGTTTTCATAAAGATAAATGTCAGTAGTATTTTGTTTGTTTACATTGAAATTTACAGTTCGTACATGATCTAATTATTAAGTTATTATTAAAATTAAGGTTCTTCTCTTTCGGGCATTGGTGACCTTAGCCAAGTTTGGGATCATGTTTATGCTCTTTGTTTTTATTTTTTAAAATAAAAATTAGATGTTTTTCCAGTCTTTTGACTCTCAGTATACCTGATGAAGGTTATTCCAAAAACACACCGTCTCCACTAATTTGGATATCTACGTTTTTTAACCTGTGCTATGTCTTTTCGTGTTTACATAATCAAGATCTTACCTACTGCATCTTGTCTGTTATAAATAACTACTCGATCAATGTCGTAGGTATTTCCCAAATCTATTGATAGCCATGGTTTAACTTCATTTTCTGTATGGGTACACTTTTCTGCTCCTGGAATGTTTAAAACTTGCCCATCAACAGCATAGCTACCACCATGATATATTGGAAGATTCCATAATGAACTCATTGTAACATTCTTAGACATGGCTACATTTATCTGATTCTCAGGCCCTAAAATGAAAATTAATCTTGGCTTCAAATATGATAAGCAATTGAATAATACCTTGAAGAAAAAAGTGTAAACATTGATGGTCACCAATTCCATCAATATCAGTAAAACGTACGACCCCCTCTCATCTCAACTCATCGAACGTAAAAAAACAAGAATATGACGTTTCAAATCTTGGTCCTGGTTTGGGAAGTTGGAAGTCTTGGGAATTTTGAATTTTTTTTTACAGAAATTGATTTATATAAACACATACAGTTACTAGTATATAACATATGTTCTAAATATATGGTTTTATCTTTTTAGCATTTCTTTTATTTGTATATATAACACGTTTGCTTTATAGAGAAGTACGTTTTATTTCTAAGGGTCATGTAGGTGTCTAATGTTCATATACAATGTGTTCACGCCACGATATAGCTGAAATACTGCTAACGTACGCGTTCAACACCAATCAATCAATAAATCAATCAATCAATCATTCCAGCATTGGGACCGGCACAAAAATGTGGCGGGTATGATCCGGTTGATAGAATACCTTCCCTCTCATCTTGTTTCTTTTTTTCTAAGCGAGTGATTGTTTGGTCCAATAAGTTTCTAACTGTTCGGAATTCAGTCATATTTAAACATTCATATTCGTAAGTACAGAAGTAAGTATTAATAGCTACGTATTTGATACAAATTTTCTGTTTTAGAAATAGTGTGTTCACCTCAAATGCGATATATTGTCGATTAAGTCATGTTACACCAAAGACTATATATATAAACATAGAATTTGTTTTTTCTCCGTCAGGCATACAGAATTCAGGAGAAAGGCCAAAGACTGGATGTCCAGGAACCATGATAATGTTGCCGAGTGTGACGACATTTTTCTACCCATTTTAGTGAATCACCTATAATAATTCAACTAAGTCTTTGGCAATGACACAGCGGAAAAAGGCAAAACTTATACCATAATACACAAATACACGACTGCTCAAAGTGGTGGGGATCAACTAGTTTTATGTGCCATAACCTTTGGTGATTCAAGCAAAGATGAAATACTGATTTTACGCCAAACGAACATTTTTATCTATATCATGGCGACAACAAGTTACACTTGATGATATGATGATGATATCCTCTTTGTACTAACAAAATATGCTTAATTGCATTTTGATAGTGCTAGCAAACTGACAAAACATTCCATGGGTAGATATGTTGCTGCAATCGGACCGGAAGCGGCAAATAACGATCTTATAAGCTTTGATTTTAACCTACCGAGGGCTCGAATCTACGATCTACAACACTCAACATGGGCACACTCACCATTACACCACTGATGCAGCTTCGTACCCTCAAACAGATAGCATATTTACATTGCAGCGGTTGTCATGGAAATAATATCATCAATACGATCTACAACACTCAACATGGGCACGCTCACCATTATACCACTGATGCAGTTTCGTACCCTCAAACAGATAGCATTTTTACATTGCAGCGGTTGTCATGGATATAATATCATCAATACGATCTACAACACTCAACATGGGCACGCTCACCATTATACCACTGATGCAGCTTCGTGCCCTCAAACAGATCGCATATTTACATTGCAGCGGTTGTCATGGAAATAATATCATCAATACGATCTACAACACTCAACATGGGCACGCTCACCATTATACCACTGATGCAGTTTCGTACCCTCAAACAGATAGCATATTTACATTGCAGCGGTTGTCATGGATATAATATCATCAATACGATCTACAACACTCAACATGGGCACGCTCATCATTATACCACTGATGCAGCTTCGTGCCCTCAAACAGATAGCATATTTACATTGCAGCGGTTGTCATGGATATAATATCATCAATACGATCTACAACACTCAACATGGGCACGCTCACCATTATACCACTGATGCAGTTTCGTACCCTCAAACAGATAGCATATTTACATTGCAGCGGTTGTCATGGATATAATATCATCAATACGATCTACAACACTCAACAATGGCACGCTCACCATTATACCACTGATGCAGCTTCGTACCCTCAAACAGATCGCATATTTACATTGCAGCGGTTGTCATGGATATAATATCATCAATACGATCTTCAACACTCAACATGAGCACGCTCACCATTATACCACTGATGCAGCTTCATTGCTTTGAGTTGAAAGCTTCGTTTCGTTGATATAGAGAGGAATTGCTGACCATCATAATTTTAACATTCTCTTTATCATGCGATGAGAGCAAAAAATAAATAAAAGCTGTGGTAATTATGTATAGACACATAATATACATACCCTCAAACAGATAGCATATCCATCCACTGTTCTGAGAACTTGGCGACACAAGATATAATATAGGTACATTGCAGCGGTTGTCATGGATATTGTAGCAGAGAGCCGTACATTTTTCCTGCCTTATGCAGTGCAACACGCATTTAATTATGCTGTCAACGCGTATTGTGGGTTCATGAGGCGGCACATACCCATATGTCTGTCTCGAATCAAATAGATATGAGATGGACTGAACAGTATCAAATAATATCAAAAACGAACAATAGATACATCTTATTTTGCTAACGCACACCATCGTAGAATTCTATCATCTGACAAAAAAAATTAAATCACCTTGTGTTATTGAGATAAGATAATGAATCGCTAATGTTTTCTAAATTAATATTTATGATTGGTTGCTAGTCTAGGGCTTTCTTGATTGTCAAGTATCGGCAGTTTGTTGCATAGTATGCATAACAACGATATCTTAAGAATCTTTGCATAATAAAAGATGTATGCTCTGAGTCACCACAAAAGTGCACACAAGAGATCCGTAATGGCACATGCTTTTTCCTTATAAGTGAATTATTTCATGCATAATACACTTGTTCCAAGACAGTCATCAAAATATGGTTCGCCTTATTAACCAAGCGTCGCCTTATATACGTCATACGTAAATAAACACAAATAATATTCATAAAACATTAACTCCAACAAAACAAACGGGAGTACAGAAGAACCAACCATTGTGTTTCAGTGGAAATCGTAGCGTACATCACAACATAGAACTAGAAAACCAGAAGAAATGTAAATTGACAACACACAGAAGGAGAATCCCTCTAATATATGTAAAACCCGAGAGTGATCTCAGGTGCTCCGGAAGTGGAGTTCGTTCTAGCTCCACTAGCGGCACCCGTCGACCCGTCGTGTTACTCTTGTTATAAACCCGGATTGTGATCACAAGAAATGGAAATTATCAGTTGTCATTGTGGCATAGACATTACAATCCTTTGTTCAGGAGCTTCCTTGTTAGCAGCAACCCTCCATGAAGAAAATTGAGTTAGGGATTACTCGCTCTGTCATATCTTCATAGAGGGTAGCTGCTAACAAGGAAGCTACTGAACCAAGGTTTCCTAGTGGGTAAGTTGAAGTCATCATGATATGGTTAACTGTAACGGAATATCTATTTTAGTTTATAATTATTTTATTTGATCAATGATACCAAGAGATACTAACTTATGGAGTCTTCTCCTATATATGCAATCATTATTACATTATATAGAGAATGCACAAGAAACTACAATTTTATCATATAACAAAGTTAGAAATAGTAAACGAATAAAAAAATGAGGAAAAAGTATGTGTGTGTGTGCGTGTTTGGATGCTGGATGGTGATTGGTTAGTACATTAAACGATTAGAAATCGCTTAGACCTTTCTATGAATCGAAAAACTAAATCACAAATAAAGCAATTATCTGCATAGCTTAATATTTTATATCCTGATGTGAGTAGTGAAGTATTGATTAATTGAGACAAATCGCTTATGCTGAGAAACAGATCATTTCTTATTTCAGAATATTTGGTACAAACAAAAAAGACGAATATCTATGCCGCCATGACAACCGATAATTTTCATTTATCGCAAGAAATGTTTGAAAATACCAAAGGGGTAATCAAAGGGGTATTCAAAGGGTAATCAAAGGGGGTAATCAAAGGGGGTACTCAAAGGGGTAATCAAAGAGGTAATCAAAGGGGGTAATCAAAGGTGGGTACTCCAAGGGGTAATCAAAGGGGTAATTAAAGGGGTAATCAAAGTTGGGTAATCAAAGAGGTAATCAAAGGGTAATCAAAGGGGGGTACTCAAAAGGGTAATCAAAGGGGGTACTCAAAGAGGTAATCAAAGGGTAATCAAAGGGGTAATCGAAGGTGGGTACTCAAAGGGGTAATCAAAGGGTAATCAAAGGGGTAATTAAAGGGGTAATCAAAGGTGGGTACTCAAAGGGGTAATCAAAGGGGTAATCAAAGGGTAATCAAAGGGGGTACTCAAAGGGGTAATCAAAGGGAGTAATCAAAGGTGGGTACTCAAAGGGGTAATCAAAGGGGTAATCAAAGGGATAATTAAAGGGGTAATCAAAGGTGGGTAATCAAAAGGGTAATCAAAGGGTAATCAAAGGGGGTACTCAAAGGGTAATCAAAGGGGGTACTCAAAGGGGTAATCAAAGGGTAATCAAATGGTAATCAAAGGGTAATCAAAGGTGGGTACTCAAAGGGGTAATCAAAGGGTAATCAAAGGGGGTAATCAAAGGGGGTACTCAAAGGGGGTACTCAAAGGGTAATTAAAGGGTAATCAAAGGGTAATCAAAGGTGGGTACTCAAAGGGGTAATCAAAGGGTAATCAAAGGGGGTAATCTAAGGGGGTACTCAAAGGGTAATCAAAATACGTAAATTGAAGAAGGACATACAATACATTGCAATGGACAAAAGGGCAAACAACGCTCTACAAAACATTACAAAGGAAACTATAGATCGAGCAGCACAAATCGCACTAAAAACTAAGTCTAGACTCAGGGGCTCCGGAAGTGTTCGCAATTTCAGCTCCACACGTGACATTCGTCGTGTTACTGTTAAGTGACACGAACATCATCTGATATAACATAAATAAAACAAGAAAACTCTACAAAACAAACACGACTCAAGACGAACCGAACATCGTTTTTACGCGGAAATCTTATCGGACACCACCTCCCGGAATTAAAACGTGACGACATGTAATTTCACAACATGAACAACACGAACACCTCTAAGAGAAGTAACAAACAGGGGTGAATTCAGGTGCCCCGGAAGTGAAAGCAGTCCCTGCTCGACATGTGACAACCGTCGTGTTACTCCAGTTCCACAGCCGGTGATAAGTCATGAAAGAGGAAATGACTGACCGGATTGTGATTACGACAAAGGGAACATATACGTGGTTACTTGTGATACAGATACTCCATATAGATCAGCAATGTCCTAACAATCTGATTGTAAACCTATTTTAAAGCTTTAAGAATACACCTTAGCAAAGTTGTTTTATTGAAGTGTACCTGATGAAGATTATTCAATAAACGATGCGCACCCATTTATATGTCATGGTTGGCATTTTACTCACACGAGGAAAAACTTGTACGATCGAATCATTTCACCAATGAAGAGGGATGGGAGGCTCAGGCACAAATTATATTACTGATGCTCACCATGCTTTATTGAAATGCCATACAGTGTAGTACTTTTTCTACGATTGGATGGTTAGATTTAGGAAGTAGTACTTTTTCTACGATTTGATGGTTAGATTTAGGAACTGTTCTGAAAGTGTACTACTTTTTCTACGATTTGATGGTTAGATTTAGGAACTGTTCTGAAAGTGTAGTACTTTGTCTACGATTTGATGGTTAAATTTAGGAACTGTTCTGACAGTGTAGTACTTTGTCTACGATTTGATGGGTAGATTTAGGAACTGTTCTGACAGTGTAGTACTTTTACTACGATTTGATGGTTAGATTTAGGAACTGTTCTCACAGTGTAGTACTTTGTCTACGATTTGATGGTTAGATTTAGGAACTGTTGTGACAGTGTAGTACTTTTTCTACGATTTGATGGTTAGATTTAGGAACTGTTCTCACAGTGTAGTACTTTTTCTACGATTTGATGCTTAGATTTAGGAACTGTTCTCACAGTGTAGTACTTTTACTACGATTTGATGGTCAGATTGAGGAACTGTTCTCACAGTGTAGTACTTTTCTATGATTTGATAGTTAGATTTAGGAAGTAGTACTCTTTCTACGATTTGATGGTTAGATTTAGGAACTGTTCTCACAGTGTAGTACTTTTACTACGATTTGATGGTTAGATTTAGGAACTGTTCTCACAGTGTAGTACTTTTTCTATGATTTGATGGGTAAATTTAGGAACTGTTCTGAGAGTGTAGTACTTTTACTACGATTTGATGGTTAGATTTAGGAACTGTTCTCACAGTGTAGTACTTTTTCTATGATTTGATGGGTATATTTAGGAACTGTTCTGACAGTGTAGTACTTTTACTACGATTTGATGGTTAGATTTAGGAACTGTTCTCACAGTGTAGTACTTTTTCTACGAATTGATGGTTAGAATTAGGAACTGTTCTGACAGAGTAGTACTTTTTCTACGATTTGAAGGTTAGATTTAGGAACTGTTCTTACAGTGTAGTACTTTTTCTATGATTTGAAGGTTAGATTTAGGAATAGTTCTGAAAGTGTAGTACTTTTTCTACGATTTGATGGTTAGATTTAAGAAATGTTCTGAAAGTGGAGTACTTTGACTACGATTTGATGGTTAGATTTAGGAACTGTTCTGAAAGTGTAGTACTTTTTCTACGATTTGATGGTTAGATTTAGGAACTGTTCTGAAAGTGAAGTACTTTTTCTACGAATTGATGGTCAGATTTATGAACTGTTCTGACATTGTAGTACTTTTTCTACGATTTGATGGTTGGATTTAGGAACTGTTCTGACAGAGTAGTACTTTTTCTATGATTTGATGGTTAGCTGTAGGAACTGTTCTGACAGTGTAGTACTTTTGCTATGATTTGATGGTTAGATTTAGGAACTGTTCCCACAATGTAGTACTTTTTCTACGATTTGATGGTTAGATGTAGGAACTTTTCTGACAGTGTAGTACTTTTGCTATGATTTGATGGTTAGATTTAGGAACTATCCTGACAGTGTGGTACTTTTTCTACGATTTGATAGTTAGATGTAGGAACTGTTCTGACAGTGTAGTACTTTTGCTACGATTTGATGGTTAGATTTAGGAACTGTTCTGACAGTGTAGTACTTTTTCTACGATTTGATGGTTAGATGTAGAAACTGTTCTGATAGTGTAGTATTTTTTCTACGAATTGATGGGTAGATTTAGGAACTGTTCTGACAGTGTAATACTTTTTCTACGATTTAATGGGTAGATTTAGGAATTGTTTTGAGAGTGTGGTACTTTTTCTATGATTTGATGGTTAGATGTGGGAACTGTCATGACAGTGTGGTACTTTTTCTATGATTTGATGGTTAGATTTAGTAACTGTCCTGACAGTGTGGTACTTTTTCTACGATTTGATGGTTAGATTTAGGAACTGTTCTGACAGAGTAGTACTTTTTCTATGATTTGATGGTTAGATGTAGGAACTGTCCTGACAGTGTGGTACTTTTCCTATGATTTGATGGTTAGATTTAGTAACTGTCCTGACAGTGTGGTACCTTTTCTACGATTTTATGGTTAGATTTAGGAACTGTTCTGACAGAATAGTACTTTTTCTACGATTTGAAGGTTAGATTTAGGAACTGTTCTAACAGTGTAGTACTTTTTCTATGATTTGAAGGTTAGATTTAGGAACAGTTCTGAAAGTGTAGTACTTTTTCTATGATTTGATGGTTAGATTTAGGAACTGTTCTGACAGTGTAGTACTTTGTCTACGACTTGATGGTAAGATTTAGGATTTGTTCTGACAGTGTAATACTTTTTCTACGATTTGATGGTTAGATTTAGGAACTGTTCTGACAGTTTTCTACCCCAATAATGCTGACCGATACGATATAGCTGGAATATTGTTGACAGTGGCGTTAAGCAAATAACCATAGCTATAGCCCTTTGCGTTTCGCAGATATTTTCTTGTAACAGGTACCCGACATTCTAATTGGCCGCGGGAAGAGACGTGGAAAAAGCAAATGACGAATTTAATGAAATATATAAGATATAACAAAAAATACAACAAGAAAAAGAAATAAGAAATAAGAGAACGGAGATACCATCATCTTATTTATAGATGGCGTTCATATCCAATACGAAACTTCTCATCTGATGGCATCTTACTTATCTCTAAGAATCGGGTTTTTTTAGGTTTATAAATATTAAATGTTGATTTTCAATATCAAATTGTCTTTTTCATCGGCAGATCACACTCTCGATACATTTATATTACATATTGCTGGATCAGAATATTATTTTACACTACTAATATTCGTACGAGACAGACATCATATTGGGAATTCTTAAGAAAAACGAAAACAATCTAGCCCTTTAATTTCACGTTCCGCTATATACATGATGTCCTTTCTCTAAGTAACTCTAAGCTTGGCTTAGCGGGGAAGCAATAAGTATCAATTTTTTAGACTTTGGTTTGACACGACAGGGACTCGAACCCATGATCTACTCATTCGAGGGAAGCAAACCAACCATACCAACATCGATGGGAGTCTACGAAAAGCAAACAATCAAACTTGAAAGTAATAATATTTTATTAAGTAGAAACAGAAAGGTTAATTGTGAAAAAAAAAACCAACATGTGTTTAATGGCTTATTTCTGTACATTTACATTTCAAATTAACATTGTACAATACATAATGAAACTGATACACATGCACATACAAATGTTTCAAACTGTGCACAAATTAATAAAAATTAGAGACATTTCACCCAAGGATATAAACTTCCACCTCGCAAAGGGTAAGTGGGTTCTCAGAGCCGATCTGTCCAATTATTTGTAATCGTACATAGCGCCCTCGGCTCCCTTTCGTGCAAAAGACATATATCGTTTGCCCAGTATCCCCAGGTCCACCAAAGAAACCACACATTGTCGGAAATGTAAAGCCAATCTGACTAACTGTGACTTCAACATTGTACAGTCTTTCTCCTGTAAATAGGTTACAATATATATGTTTATTCAAACGAACATGGTATAATGAAATTTAGAAGTATAAGGCGCAGACATATGTATATAGTTCTTTTTAATTTTTACGTAGTTTTTTTTTCTTTCATCTTCCACTGACAAAATATCTTAACTATATATATATGAGTAAATTGCGAGTGCTTTATAAGAAACAGGAACTGCTTACCATTCGCGAGAACTTGGATTCACCAACGCTTTTTCATCGTTGTGGTGTGATTTTGTGCTTTGTTTATCTTCGTAGTGTTTCTTGTGTATCCAATATTGCCTTTGTCTCTGGCTTGTCCATTCTTCATTTGTCTTTGTCTCTGGCTTGCCCATTCTTCATTTGTCTTTGTCTCTGGCTTGTCCATTCTTCATTTGTCTTTGTCTCTGGCTTGTCCATTCTTCATTTGCCTTTGTCTCTGGCTTGTCCATTCTTCATTTGCCTTCGGTTTTCTTTAACGTTTATTAAACAAAATCACTACTAGGTATCTGCTGTTTTCATTTGAACTGGTTCCTTTTCATTCGTATGTTCTCTGGATTATCTATTCCAGTTTTTCCATTCGGTTTCTCTTTAACGTTTATTAAGCAAAATTAATACTTTTTTAAAAGTAGTTCTCTAATCCTTAGGTATCTACTGTTTCCGTTTGAACTGGTTCCTTTTCATTCCTATGTTCTTATGTCAATAAATAACATCTTATCAACCTCAGCTAGCTGTAAATAACAAAAGGCAATAATATGTCGCCATTTTAAAGCAACACACACCACGATTTGCCTGATGTATATTCCACGAAAACACGTGACCCAATTCGAACGTTACGTTGCATTGGGATGCCGATACGATCCTCTTTTGTTGATTCATATCTATCGCAGATTTAAAAGATAGACTTACATCTAGTTGTTGGTAGGAGGGCTCATGTTTTATTTACGTTAGTTGTGCTTCTTTGTGTGTAGTGGTATCCAACACGTATTGTTGTGTTGTGGTTTTCTTATTTTGTCTGTATCTTGTGTACCCAGTGTTGCCGGTTTTTCTCGGTTTTCATAAAGATAAATGTCAGTAGTATTTTGTTTGTTTACATTGAAATTTACAGTTCGTACATGATCTAATTATTAAGTTATTATTAAAATTAAGGTTCTTCTCTTTCGGGCATTGGTGACCTTAGCCAAGTTTGGGATCATGTTTATGCTCTTTGTTTTTATTTTTTAAAATAAAAATTAGATGTTTTTCCAGTCTTTTGACTCTCAGTATACCTGATGAAGGTTATTCCAAAAACACACCGTCTCCACTAATTTGGATATCTACGTTTTTTAACCTGTGCTATGTCTTTTCGTGTTTACATAATCAAGATCTTACCTACTGCATCTTGTCTGTTATAAATAACTACTCGATCAATGTCGTAGGTATTTCCCAAATCTATTGATAGCCATGGTTTAACTTCATTTTCTGTATGGGTACACTTTTCTGCTCCTGGAATGTTTAAAACTTGCCCATCAACAGCATAGCTACCACCATGATATATTGGAAGATTCCATAATGAACTCATTGTAACATTCTTAGACATGGCTACATTTATCTGATTCTCAGGCCCTAAAATGAAAATTAATCTTGGCTTCAAATATGATAAGCAATTGAATAATACCTTGAAGAAAAAAGTGTAAACATTGATGGTCACCAATTCCATCAATATCAGTAAAACGTACGACCCCCTCTCATCTCAACTCATCGAACGTAAAAAAACAAGAATATGACGTTTCAAATCTTGGTCCTGGTTTGGGAAGTTGGAAGTCTTGGGAATTTTGAATTTTTTTTTACAGAAATTGATTTATATAAACACATACAGTTACTAGTATATAACATATGTTCTAAATATATGGTTTTATCTTTTTAGCATTTCTTTTATTTGTATATATAACACGTTTGCTTTATAGAGAAGTACGTTTTATTTCTAAGGGTCATGTAGGTGTCTAATGTTCATATACAATGTGTTCACGCCACGATATAGCTGAAATACTGCTAACGTACGCGTTCAACACCAATCAATCAATAAATCAATCAATCAATCAATCAATCAATCAATCAATCAATCATTCCAGCATTGGGACCGGCACAAAAATGTGGCGGGTATGATCCGGTTGATAGAATACCTTCCCTCTCATCTTGTTTCTTTTTTTCTAAGCGAGTGATTGTTTGGTCCAATAAGTTTCTAACTGTTCGGAATTCAGTCATATTTAAACATTCATATTCGTAAGTACAGAAGTAAGTATTAATAGCTACGTATTTGATACAAATTTTCTGTTTTAGAAATAGTGTGTTCACCTCAAATGCGATATATTGTCGATTAAGTCATGTCACACCAAAGACTATATATATAAACATAGAATTTGTTTTTTCTCCGTCAGGCATACAGAATTCAGGAGAAAGGCCAAAGACTGGATGTCCAGGAACCATGATAATGTTGCCGAGTGTGACGACATTTTTCTACCCATTTTAGTGAATCACCTATAATAATTCAACTAAGTCTTTGGCAATGACACAGCGGAAAAAGGCAAAACTTATACCATAATACACAAATACACGACTGCTCAAAGTGGTGGGGATCAACTAGTTTTATGTGCCATAACCTTTGGTGATTCAAGCAAAGATGAAATACTGATTTTACGCCAAACGAACATTTTTATCTATATCATGGCGACAACAAGTTACACTTGATGATATGATGATGATATCCTCTTTGTACTAACAAAATATGCTTAATTGCATTTTGATAGTGCTAGCAAACTGACAAAACATTCCATGGGTAGATATGTTGCTGCAATCGGACCGGAAGCGGCAAATAACGATCTTATAAGCTTTGATTTTAACCTACCGAGGGCTCGAATCTACGATCTACAACACTCAACATGGGCACACTCACCATTACACCACTGATGCAGCTTCGTACCCTCAAACAGATAGCATATTTACATTGCAGCGGTTGTCATGGAAATAATATCATCAATACGATCTACAACACTCAACATGGGCACGCTCACCATTATACCACTGATGCAGCTTCGTACCCTCAAACAGATAGCATTTTTACATTGCAGCGGTTGTCATGGATATAATATCATCAATACGATCTACAACACTCAACATGGGCACGCTCACCATTATACCACTGATGCAGCTTCGTGCCCTCAAACAGATAGCATATTTACATTGCAGCGGTTGTCATGGATATAATATCATCAATACGATCTACAACACTCAACATGGGCACGCTCACCATTATACCACTGATGCAGTTTCGTACCCTCAAACAGATAGCATATTTACATTGCAGCGGTTGTCATGGATATAATATCATCAATACGATCTACAACACTCAACAATGGCACGCTCACCATTATACCACTGATGCAGCTTCGTACCCTCAAACAGATCGCATATTTACATTGCAGCGGTTGTCATGGATATAATATCATCAATACGATCTTCAACACTCAACATGAGCACGCTCACCATTATACCACTGATGCAGCTTCATTGCTTTGAGTTGAAAGCTTCGTTTCGTTGATATAGAGAGGAATTGCTGACCATCATAATTTTAACATTCTCTTTATCATGCGATGAGAGCAAAAAATAAATAAAAGCTGTGGTAATTATGTATAGACACATAATATACATACCCTCAAACAGATAGCATATCCATCCACTGTTCTGAGAACTTGGCGACACAAGATATGATATAGGTACATTGCAGCGGTTGTCATGGATATAATATCATCAATACGATCTACAACACTCAACATGGGCACGCTCACCATTATACCACTGATGCAGCTTCGTACCCTCAAACAGATAGCATATTTACATTGCAGCGGTTGTCATGGATATAATATCATCAATACGATCTACAACACTCAACATGGGCACGCTCATCATTATACCACTGATGCAGCTTCGTGCCCTCAAACAGATAGCATATTTACATTGCAGCGGTTGTCATGGATATAATATCATCAATACGATCTACAACACTCAACATGGGCACGCTCACCATTATACCACTGATGCAGTTTCGTACCCTCAAACAGATAGCATATTTACATTGCAGCGGTTGTCATGGATATAATATCATCAATACGATCTACAACACTCAACAATGGCACGCTCACCATTATACCACTGATGCAGCTTCGTACCCTCAAACAGATCGCATATTTACATTGCAGCGGTTGTCATGGATATAATATCATCAATACGATCTTCAACACTCAACATGAGCACGCTCACCATTATACCACTGATGCAGCTTCATTGCTTTGAGTTGAAAGCTTCGTTTCGTTGATATAGAGAGGAATTGCTGACCATCATAATTTTAACATTCTCTTTATCATGCGATGAGAGCAAAAAATAAATAAAAGCTGTGGTAATTATGTATAGACACATAATATACATACCCTCAAACAGATAGCATATCCATCCACTGTTCTGAGAACTTGGCGACACAAGATATGATATAGGTACATTGCAGCGGTTGTCATGGATATAATATCATCAATACGATCTACAACACTCAACATGGGCACGCTCACCATTATACCACTGATGCAGCTTCGTACCCTCAAACAGATAGCATATTTACATTGCAGCGGTTGTCATGGATATAATATCATCAATACGATCTACAACACTCAACATGGGCACGCTCATCATTATACCACTGATGCAGCTTCGTGCCCTCAAACAGATAGCATATTTACATTGCAGCGGTTGTCATGGATATAATATCATCAATACGATCTACAACACTCAACATGGGCACGCTCACCATTATACCACTGATGCAGTTTCGTACCCTCAAACAGATAGCATATTTACATTGCAGCGGTTGTCATGGATATAATATCATCAATACGATCTACAACACTCAACAATGGCACGCTCACCATTATACCACTGATGCAGCTTCGTACCCTCAAACAGATCGCATATTTACATTGCAGCGGTTGTCATGGATATAATATCATCAATACGATCTTCAACACTCAACATGAGCACGCTCACCATTATACCACTGATGCAGCTTCATTGCTTTGAGTTGAAAGCTTCGTTTCGTTGATATAGAGAGGAATTGCTGACCATCATAATTTTAACATTCTCTTTATCATGCGATGAGAGCAAAAAATAAATAAAAGCTGTGGTAATTATGTATAGACACATAATATACATACCCTCAAACAGATAGCATATCCATCCACTGTTCTGAGAACTTGGCGACACAAGATATAATATAGGTACATTGCAGCGGTTGTCATGGATATTGTAGCAGAGAGCCGTACATTTTTCCTGCCTTATGCAGTGCAACACGCATTTAATTATGCTGTCAACGCGTATTGTGGGTTCATGAGGCGGCACATACCCATATGTCTGTCTCGAAGAAAATAGATATGAGATGGACTGAACAGTATCAAATAATATCAAAAACGAACAATAGATACATCTTATTTTGCTAACGCACACCATCGTAGAATTCTATCATCTGACAAAAAAAATTAAATCACCTTGTGTTATTGAGATAAGATAATGAATCGCTAATGTTTTCTAAATTAATATTTATGATTGGTTGCTAGTCTAGGGCTTTCTTGATTGTCAAGTATCGGCAGTTTGTTGCATAGTATGCATAACAACGATATCTTAAGAATCTTTGCATAATAAAAGATGTATGCTCTGAGTCACCACAAAAGTGCACACAAGAGATCCGTAATGGCACATGCTTTTTCCTTATAAGTGAATTATTTCATGCATAATACACTTGTTCCAAGACAGTCATCAAAATATGGTTCGCCTTATTAACCAAGCGTCGCCTTATATACGTCATACGTAAATAAACACAAATAATATTCATAAAACATTAACTCCAACAAAACAAACGGGAGTACAGAAGAACCAACCATTGTGTTTCAGTGGAAATCGTAGCGTACATCACAACATAGAACTAGAAAACCAGAAGAAATGTAAATTGACAACACACAGAAGGAGAATCCCTCTAATATATGTAAAACCCGAGAGTGATCTCAGGTGCTCCGGAAGTGGAGTTCGTTCTAGCTCCACTAGCGGCACCCGTCGACCCGTCGTGTTACTCTTGTTATAAACCCGGATTGTGATCACAAGAAATGGAAATTATCAGTTGTCATTGTGGCATAGACATTACAATCCTTTGTTCAGGAGCTTCCTTGTTAGCAGCAACCCTCCATGAAGAAAATTGAGTTAGGGATTACTCGCTCTGTCATATCTTCATAGAGGGTAGCTGCTAACAAGGAAGCTACTGAACCAAGGTTTCCTAGTGGGTAAGTTGAAGTCATCATGATATGGTTAACTGTAACGGAATATCTATTTTAGTTTATAATTATTTTATTTGATCAATGATACCAAGAGATACTAACTTATGGAGTCTTCTCCTATATATGCAATCATTATTACATTATATAGAGAATGCACAAGAAACTACAATTTTATCATATAACAAAGTTAGAAATAGTAAACGAATAAAAAAATGAGGAAAAAGTATGTGTGTGTGTGCGTGTTTGGATGCTGGATGGTGATTGGTTAGTACATTAAACGATTAGAAATCGCTTAGACCTTTCTATGAATCGAAAAACTAAATCACAAATAAAGCAATTATCTGCATAGCTTAATATTTTATATCCTGATGTGAGTAGTGAAGTATTGATTAATTGAGACAAATCGCTTATGCTGAGAAACAGATCATTTCTTATTTCAGAATATTTGGTACAAACAAAAAAGACGAATATCTATGCCGCCATGACAACCGATAATTTTCATTTATCGCAAGAAATGTTTGAAAATACCAAAGGGGTAATCAAAGGGGTATTCAAAGGGTAATCAAAGGGGGTAATCAAAGGGGGTACTCAAAGGGGTAATCAAAGAGGTAATCAAAGGGGGTAATCAAAGGTGGGTACTCCAAGGGGTAATCAAAGGGGTAATTAAAGGGGTAATCAAAGTTGGGTAATCAAAGAGGTAATCAAAGGGTAATCAAAGGGGGTACTCAAAAGGGTAATCAAAGGGGGTACTCAAAGAGGTACTCAAAGAGGTAATCAAAGGGTAATCAAAGGGGTAATCGAAGGTGGGTACTCAAAGGGGTAATCAAAGGGTAATCAAAGGGGTAATTAAAGGGGTAATCAAAGGTGGGTACTCAAAGGGGTAATCAAAGGGGTAATCAAAGGGTAATCAAAGGGGGTACTCAAAGGGGTAATCAAAGGGAGTAATCAAAGGTGGGTACTCAAAGGGGTAATCAAAGGGGTAATCAAAGGGATAATTAAAGGGGTAATCAAAGGTGGGTAATCAAAAGGGTAATCAAAGGGTAATCAAAGGGGGTACTCAAAGGGGTAATCAAAGGGGGTACTCAAAGGGGTAATCAAAGGGTAATCAAATGGTAATCAAAGGGTAATCAAAGGTGGGTACTCAAAGGGGTAATCAAAGGGTAATCAAAGGGGGTAATCAAAGGGGGTACTCAAAGGGGGTACTCAAAGGGTAATTAAAGGGTAATCAAAGGGTAATCAAAGGTGGGTACTCAAAGGGGTAATCAAAGGGTAATCAAAGGGGGTAATCTAAGGGGGTACTCAAAGGGTAATCAAAATACGTAAATTGAAGAAGGACATACAATACATTGCAATGGACAAAAGGGCAAACAACGCTCTACAAAACATTACAAAGGAAACTATAGATCGAGCAGCACAAATCGCACTAAAAACTAAGTCTAGACTCAGGGGCTCCGGAAGTGTTCGCAATTTCAGCTCCACACGTGACATTCGTCGTGTTACTGTTAAGTGACACGAACATCATCTGATATAACATAAATAAAACAAGAAAACTCTACAAAACAAACACGACTCAAGACGAACCGAACATCGTTTTTACGCGGAAATCTTATCGGACACCACCTCCCGGAATTAAAACGTGACGACATGTAATTTCACAACATGAACAACACGAACACCTCTAAGAGAAGTAACAAACAGGGGTGAATTCAGGTGCCCCGGAAGTGAAAGCAGTCCCTGCTCCACACGTGACATTCGTCGTGTTACTGTTAAGTGACACGAACATCATCTGATATAACATAAATAAAACAAGAAAACTCTACAAAACAAACACGACTCAAGACGAACCGAACATCGTTTTTACGCGGAAATCTTATCGGACACCACCTCCCGGAATTAAAACGTGACGACATGTAATTTCACAACATGAACAACACGAACACCTCTAAGAGAAGTAACAAACAGGGGTGAATTCAGGTGCCCCGGAAGTGAAAGCAGTCCCTGCTCGACATGTGACAACCGTCGTGTTACTCCAGTTCCACAGCCGGTGATAAGTCATGAAAGAGGAAATGACTGACCGGATTGTGATTACGACAAAGGGAACATATACGTGGTTACTTGTGATACAGATACTCCATATAGATCAGCAATGTCCTAACAATCTGATTGTAAACCTATTTTAAAGCTTTAAGAATACACCTTAGCAAAGTTGTTTTATTGAAGTGTACCTGATGAAGATTATTCAATAAACGATGCGCACCCATTTATATGTCATGGTTGGCATTTTACTCACACGAGGAAAAACTTGTACGATCGAATCATTTCACCAATGAAGAGGGATGGGAGGCTCAGGCACAAATTATATTACTGATGCTCACCATGCTTTATTGAAATGCCATACAGTGTAGTACTTTTTCTACGATTGGATGGTTAGATTTAGGAAGTAGTACTTTTTCTACGATTTGATGGTTAGATTTAGGAACTGTTCTGAAAGTGTACTACTTTTTCTACGATTTGATGGTTAGATTTAGGAACTGTTCTGAAAGTGTAGTACTTTGTCTACGATTTGATGGTTAAATTTAGGAACTGTTCTGACAGTGTAGTACTTTGTCTACGATTTGATGGGTAGATTTAGGAACTGTTCTGACAGTGTAGTACTTTTACTACGATTTGATGGTTAGATTTAGGAACTGTTCTCACAGTGTAGTACTTTTTCTACGATTTGATGCTTAGATTTAGGAACTGTTCTCACAGTGTAGTACTTTTACTACGATTTGATGGTCAGATTGAGGAACTGTTCTCACAGTGTAGTACTTTTCTATGATTTGATAGTTAGATTTAGGAAGTAGTACTCTTTCTACGATTTGATGGTTAGATTTAGGAACTGTTCTCACAGTGTAGTACTTTTACTACGATTTGATGGTTGGATTTAGGAACTGTTCTGAGAGTGTAGTACTTTTTCTATGATTTGATGGTTAGATTTAGGAACTGTTCTTACAGTGTAGTACTTTGTCTACGATTTGATGGTTAGATTTAGGAACTGTTGTGACAGTGTAGTACTTTTTCTACGATTTGATGGTTAGATTTAGGAACTGTTCTCACAGTGTAGTACTTTTTCTACGATTTGATGCTTAGATTTAGGAACTGTTCTCACAGTGTAGTACTTTTACTACGATTTGATGGTCAGATTGAGGAACTGTTCTCACAGTGTAGTATTTTCTATGATTTGATAGTTAGATTTAGGAAGTAGTACTCTTTCTACGATTTGATGGTTAGATTTAGGAACTGTTCTCACAGTGTAGTACTTTGTCTACGATTTGATGGTTAGATTTAGGAACAGTTGTGACAGTGTAGTACTTTTTCTACGATTTGATGGTTAGATTTAGGAACTGTTCTCACAGTGTAGTACTTTTTCTACGATTTGATGCTTAGATTTAGGAACTGTTCTCACAGTGTAGTACTTTTACTACGATTTGATGGTCAGATTGAGGAACTGTTCTCACAGTGTAGTACTTTTCTATGATTTGATAGTTAGATTTAGGAAGTAGTACTCTTTCTACGATTTGATGGTTAGATTTAGGAACTGTTCTCACAGTGTAGTACTTTTACTACGATTTGATGGTTGGATTTAGGAACTGTTCTGAGAGTGTAGTACTTTTTCTATGATTTGATGGTTAGATTTAGGAACTGTTCTTACAGTGTAGTACTTTGTCTACGATTTGATGGTTAGATTTAGGAACTGTTGTGACAGTGTAGTACTTTTTCTACGATTTGATGGTTAGATTTAGGAACTGTTCTCACAGTGTAGTACTTTTTCTACGATTTGATGCTTAGATTTAGGAACTGTTCTCACAGTGTAGTACTTTTACTACGATTTGATGGTCAGATTGAGGAACTGTTCTCACAGTGTAGTACTTTTCTATGATTTGATAGTTAGATTTAGGAAGTAGTACTCTTTCTACGATTTGATGGTTAGATTTAGGAACTGTTCTCACAGTGTAGTACTTTTACTACGATTTGATGGTTGGATTTAGGAACTGTTCTGACAGTGTAGTACTTTTTCTATGATTTGATGGTTAGATTTAGGAACTGTTCTGAGAGTGTAGTACTTTTACTACGATTTGATGGTTAGATTTAGGAACTGTTCTCACAGTGTAGTACTTTTTCTACGAATTGATGGTTAGAATTAGGAACTGTTCTGAAAGTGTAGTACTTTTTCTATGATTTGAAGGTTAGATTTAGGAATAGTTCTGAAAGTGTAGTACTTTTTCTACGATTTGATGGTTAGATTTAAGAAATGTTCTGAAAGTGGAGTACTTTGACTACGATTTGATGGTTAGATTTAGGAACTGTTCTGAAAGTGTAGTACTTTTTCTACGATTTGATGGTTAGATTTAGGAACTGTTCTGAAAGTGAAGTACTTTTTCTACGAATTGATGGTCAGATTTATGAACTGTTCTGACATTGTAGTACTTTTTCTACGATTTGATGGTTGGATTTAGGAACTGTTCTGACAGAGTAGTACTTTTTCTATGATTTGATGGTTAGCTGTAGGAACTGTTCTGACAGTGTAGTACTTTTTCTACGATTTGATGGTCAGATTTATGAACTGTTCTGACATTGTAGTACTTTTTCTACGATTTGATGGTTAGATTTAGGAACTGTTCTCAAAGTGTAAAACTTTTTCTTTGATTTGATGGTTAGATATAGGAACTGTTGTGAAGATGTAGTACTTTTTCTACGATTTGATGGTTAGATTTAGGAACTGTTCTCACAGTGTACTACTTTTTGTACGATTTGATTGTTAGATTTAGGAACTGTTCTGACAGTGTAGGTAGTGCTTTTTCTATGATTTGATGGTTAGATTTAGGAACTGTTCTGACAGTGTAGTACTTTTTCTACGATTTGATGGTTAGATTTAGGAACTGTTCTGACAGTGTAGTACTTTTTCTACGATTTGATGGTTAGATTTAGGAATTGTTCTGGCAGTGTAGTACTTTTTCTACGATTTGATTGTCAGATTTAGGAACTGTTCTGACAGTGTAGTACTTTTTCTACGATTTGATGGTTAGATTTAGGAACTGTTCTGACAGTGTACTACTTTTTCTATGATTTGATGGTTAGATTTAGGAACTGTTCTGACAGTGTAGTACTTTTTCTACGATTTGATGGTTAGATTTAGGAACTGTTCTGACAGTGTGGTACTTTTTCTACGATTTGATGGTTAGATTTATGAACTGTTCTGACAGTGTAGTACTTTTTCTACGATTTGATGGTTAGATTTAGGAACTGTTCTGACAGTGTAGTACTTTTTCTACGATTTGATGGTTAGATTTAGGAACTGTTCAGACAGTGTAATACTTTTTCTATGATTTGGTGGTTAGATTTAGGAACTCTTCTCACAGTGTGGTACTTTTTCTACGATTTGACGTTTAGATTTATGAACTGTTCTGACAGTGTTATGCTTTTTCTACGATTTGATGGTTAGATTTAGGAACTGTGGTGACAGTGTAGTACTTTTTCTATGATTTGATGGTTAGATTTAGGAGATATTCTGACAATGTTGTACTTTTTCTATGATTTGATGGTTAGACGTAGGAACTGTTCTTACAATGTAGTACTTTTTCTATGATTTGATGGTTAGATGTAGGAACTGTTTTGACAGTGTAGTACTTTTTCTACGATTTGATGGTTAGATTTAGGAACTATTCTGAAAGTGGAGTACTTTATCTACGATTTGATGGTTTGATTTAGGAACTGTTCTGACAATGTAGTACTTTTTCTACGATTTGATTGTTAGATTTAGGAAATGTTCTGACATGTGTAGTACTTTTTCTATGATTTGATGGTTAGACGTAGGAACTGTTCTGACAATGTAGTACTTTTTCTATGATTTGATGGTTAGATGTAGGAACTGTTTTGACAGTGTAGTACTTTTTTTACGATTTGATGGTTAGAATTGGGAACTATTCTGAAAGTGTAGTACTTTATCTACGACTTGATGGTTTGATTTAGGAACTGTTCTAACAATGTAGTACCTTTTCTACGATTTGATGGTTAGATTTAGGAACTGTTCTGATAGTGTAGTACTTTTTCTACGATTTGATTGTTAGATTTAGGAACTGTTCTGACAGTGTAGTACTTTTTCTATGATTTGATGGTTAGACTTAGGAACTGTCCCGACAGTGTAGTACTTTTTCTACGATTTGATGACTAGATGTAGGTACTGTTCTGACAGTGTAGTACTTTTTCTACGATTTGATGGTTAAATTTAGGAACTGTTCTGAGAGTGTAGTAGTTTTTCTACGATTTGATGATTAGATTTAGGAACTGTTCTGACAGTGTAGTACTTTTTCTACGACTTGATGATTAGATTTAGGAACTGTTCTGACAGTGTAATACTTTTTCTACGATTTGATGGTTAGATTTAGGAACTGTTCCGACAGTGTAGTACTTTTTCTACGACTTGATGGTAAGATTTAGGATTTGTTCTGACAGTGTAATACTTTTTCTACGATTTGATGGTTAGATTTAGGAACTGTTCTGACAGTGTAGTACTTTGTCTACGACTTGATGGTAAGATTTAGGATTTGTTCTGACAGTGTAATACTTTTTCTACGATTTGATGGTTAGATTTAGGAACTGTTCTGACAGTTTTCTCCCCCAATAATGCTGACCGATACGATATAGCTGGAATATTGTTGACAGTGGCGTTAAGCAAATAACCATAGCTATAGCCCTTTGCGTTTCGCAGATATTTTCTTGTAACAGGTACCCGACATTCTAATTGGCCGCGGGAAGAGACGTGGAAAAAGCAAATGACGAATTTAATGAAATAAATAAGATATAACAAAAAATACAACAAGAAAAAGAAATAAGAAATAAGAGAACGGAGATACCATCATCTTATTTATAGATGGCGTTCATATCCAATACGAAACTTCTCATCTGATGGCATCTTACTTATCTCTAAGAATCGGGTTTTTTTAGGTTTATAAATATTAAATGTTGATTTTCAATATCAAATTGTCTTTTTCATCGGCAGATCACACTCTCGATACATTTATATTACATATTGCTGGATCAGAATATTATTTTACACTACTAATATTCGTACGAGACAGACATCATATTGGGAATTCTTAAGAAAAACGAAAACAATCTAGCCCTTTAATTTCACGTTCCGCTATATACATGATGTCCTTTCTCTAAGTAACTCTAAGCTTGGCTTAGCGGAGAAGCAATAAGTATCAATTTTTTAGACTTTGGTTTGACACGACAGGGACTCGAACCCATGATCTACTCATTCGAGGGAAGCAAACCAACCATACCAACATCGATGGGAGTCTACGAAAAGCAAACAATCAAACTTGAAAGTAATAATATTTTATTAAGTAGAAACAGAAAGGTTAATTGTGAAAAAAAAACCAACATGTGTTTAATGGCTTATTTCTGTACATTTACATTTCAAATTAACATTGTACAATACATAATGAAACTGATACGCATGCACATACAAATGTTTCAAACTGTGCACAAATTAATAAAAATTAGAGACATTTCACCCAAGGATATAAACTTCCACCTCGCAAACGGTAAGTGGGTTCTCAGAGCCGATCTGTCCAATTATTTGTAATCGTACATAGCGCCCTCGGCTCCCTTTCGTGCAAAAGACATATATCGTTTGCCCAGTATCCCCAGGTCCACCAAAGAAACCACACATTGTCGGAAATGTAAAGCCAATCTGACTAACTGTGACTTCAACATTGTACAGTCTTTCTCCTGTAAATAGGTTACAATATATATGTTTATTCAAACGAACATGGTATAATGAAATTTAGAAGTATAAGGCGCAGACATATGTATATAGTTCTTTTTCATTTTTACGTAGTTTTTTTTTCTTTCATCTTCCACTGACAAAATATCTTAACTATATATATATGAGTAAATTGCGAGTGCTTTATAAGAAACAGGAACTGCTTACCATTCGCGAGAACTTGGATTCACCAACGCTTTTTCATCGTTGTGGTGTGATTTTGTGCTTTGTTTATCTTCGTAGTGTTTCTTGTGTATCCAATATTGCCTTTGTCTCTGGCTTGTCCATTCTTCATTTGTCTTTGTCTCTGGCTTGCCCATTCTTCATTTGTCTTTGTCTCTGGCTTGTCCATTCTTCATTTGTCTTTGTCTCTGGCTTGTCCATTCTTCATTTGCCTTTGTCTCTGGCTTGTCCATTCTTCATTTGCCTTCGGTTTTCTTTAACGTTTATTAAACAAAATCACTACTAGGTATCTGCTGTTTTCATTTGAACTGGTTCCTTTTCATTCGTATGTTCTCTGGATTATCTATTCCAGTTTTTCCATTCGGTTTCTCTTTAACGTTTATTAAGCAAAATTAATACTTTTTTAAAAGTAGTTCTCTAATCCTTAGGTATCTACTGTTTCCGTTTGAACTGGTTCCTTTTCATTCCTATGTTCTTATGTTAATAAATAACATCTTATCAACCTCAGCTAGCTGTAAATAACAAAAGGCAATAATATGTCGCCATTTTAAAGCAACACACACCACGATTTGCCTGATGTATATTCCACGAAAACACGTGACCCAATTCGAACGTTACGTTGCATTGGGATGCCGATACGATCCTCTTTTGTTGATTCATATCTATCGCAGATTTAAAAGATAGACTTACATCTAGTTGTTGGTAGGAGGGCTCATGTTTTATTTACGTTAGTTGTGCTTCTTTGTGTGTAGTGGTATCCAACACGTATTGTTGTGTTGTGGTTTTCTTATTTTGTCTGTATCTTGTGTACCCAGTGTTGCCGGTTTTTCTCGGTTTTCATAAAGATAAATGTCAGTAGTATTTTGTTTGTTTACATTGAAATTTACAGTTCGTACATGATCTAATTATTAAGTTATTATTAAAATTAAGGTTCTTCTCTTTCGGGCATTGGTGACCTTAGCCAAGTTTGGGATCATGTTTATGCTCTTTGTTTTTATTTTTTAAAATAAAAATTAGATGTTTTTCCAGTCTTTTGACTCTCAGTATACCTGATGAAGGTTATTCCAAAAACACACCGTCTCCACTAATTTGGATATCTACGTTTTTTAACCTGTGCTATGTCTTTTCGTGTTTACATAATCAAGATCTTACCTACTGCATCTTGTCTGTTATAAATAACTACTCGATCAATGTCGTAGGTATTTCCCAAATCTATTGATAGCCATGGTTTAACTTCATTTTCTGTATGGGTACACTTTTCTGCTCCTGGAATGTTTAAAACTTGCCCATCAACAGCATAGCTACCACCATGATATATTGGAAGATTCCATAATGAACTCATTGTAACATTCTTAGACATGGCTACATTTATCTGATTCTCAGGCCCTAAAATGAAAATTAATCTTGGCTTCAAATATGATAAGCAATTGAATAATACCTTGAAGAAAAAAGTGTAAACATTGATGGTCACCAATTCCATCAATATCAGTAAAACGTACGACCCCCTCTCATCTCAACTCATCGAACGTAAAAAAACAAGAATATGACGTTTCAAATCTTGGTCCTGGTTTGGGAAGTTGGAAGTCTTGGGAATTTTGAATTTTTTTTTACAGAAATTGATTTATATAAACACATACAGTTACTAGTATATAACATATGTTCTAAATATATGGTTTTATCTTTTTAGCATTTCTTTTATTTGTATATATAACACGTTTGCTTTATAGAGAAGTACGTTTTATTTCTAAGGGTCATGTAGGTGTCTAATGTTCATATACAATGTGTTCACGCCACGATATAGCTGAAATACTGCTAACGTACGCGTTCAACACCAATCAATCAATAAATCAATCAATCAATCAATCAATCAATCAATCAATCATTCCAGCATTGGGACCGGCACAAAAATGTGGCGGGTATGATCCGGTTGATAGAATACCTTCCCTCTCATCTTGTTTCTTTTTTTCTAAGCGAGTGATTGTTTGGTCCAATAAGTTTCTAACTGTTCGGAATTCAGTCATATTTAAACATTCATATTCGTAAGTACAGAAGTAAGTATTAATAGCTACGTATTTGATACAAATTTTCTGTTTTAGAAATAGTGTGTTCACCTCAAATGCGATATATTGTCGATTAAGTCATGTCACACCAAAGACTATATATATAAACATAGAATTTGTTTTTTCTCCGTCAGGCATACAGAATTCAGGAGAAAGGCCAAAGACTGGATGTCCAGGAACCATGATAATGTTGCCGAGTGTGACGACATTTTTCTACCCATTTTAGTGAATCACCTATAATAATTCAACTAAGTCTTTGGCAATGACACAGCGGAAAAAGGCAAAACTTATACCATAATACACAAATACACGACTGCTCAAAGTGGTGGGGATCAACTAGTTTTATGTGCCATAACCTTTGGTGATTCAAGCAAAGATGAAATACTGATTTTACGCCAAACGAACATTTTTATCTATATCATGGCGACAACAAGTTACACTTGATGATATGATGATGATATCCTCTTTGTACTAACAAAATATGCTTAATTGCATTTTGATAGTGCTAGCAAACTGACAAAACATTCCATGGGTAGATATGTTGCTGCAATCGGACCGGAAGCGGCAAATAACGATCTTATAAGCTTTGATTTTAACCTACCGAGGGCTCGAATCTACGATCTACAACACTCAACATGGGCACACTCACCATTACACCACTGATGCAGCTTCGTACCCTCAAACAGATAGCATATTTACATTGCAGCGGTTGTCATGGAAATAATATCATCAATACGATCTACAACACTCAACATGGGCACGCTCACCATTATACCACTGATGCAGCTTCGTACCCTCAAACAGATAGCATTTTTACATTGCAGCGGTTGTCATGGATATAATATCATCAATACGATCTACAACACTCAACATGGGCACGCTCACCATTATACCACTGATGCAGCTTCGTGCCCTCAAACAGATAGCATATTTACATTGCAGCGGTTGTCATGGATATAATATCATCAATACGATCTACAACACTCAACATGGGCACGCTCACCATTATACCACTGATGCAGTTTCGTACCCTCAAACAGATAGCATATTTACATTGCAGCGGTTGTCATGGATATAATATCATCAATACGATCTACAACACTCAACAATGGCACGCTCACCATTATACCACTGATGCAGCTTCGTACCCTCAAACAGATCGCATATTTACATTGCAGCGGTTGTCATGGATATAATATCATCAATACGATCTTCAACACTCAACATGAGCACGCTCACCATTATACCACTGATGCAGCTTCATTGCTTTGAGTTGAAAGCTTCGTTTCGTTGAAATAGAGAGGAATTGCTGACCATCATAATTTTAACATTCTCTTTATCATGCGATGAGAGCAAAAAATAAATAAAAGCTGTGGTAATTATGTATAGACACATAATATACATACCCTCAAACAGATAGCATATCCATCCACTGTTCTGAGAACTTGGCGACACAAGATATGATATAGGTACATTGCAGCGGTTGTCATGGATATAATATCATCAATACGATCTACAACACTCAACATGGGCACGCTCACCATTATACCACTGATGCAGCTTCGTACCCTCAAACAGATAGCATATTTACATTGCAGCGGTTGTCATGGATATAATATCATCAATACGATCTACAACACTCAACATGGGCACGCTCACCATTATACCACTGATGCAGTTTCGTACCCTCAAACAGATAGCATATTTACATTGCAGCGGTTGTCATGGATATAATATCATCAATACGATCTACAACACTCAACAATGGCACGCTCACCATTATACCACTGATGCAGCTTCGTACCCTCAAACAGATCGCATATTTACATTGCAGCGGTTGTCATGGATATAATATCATCAATACGATCTACAACACTCAACAATGGCACGCTCACCATTATACCACTGATGCAGTTTCGTACCCTCAAACAGATAGCATATTTACATTGCAGCGGTTGTCATGGATATAATATCATCAATACGATCTACAACACTCAACAATGGCACGCTCACCATTATACCACTGATGCAGCTTCGTACCCTCAAACAGATCGCATATTTACATTGCAGCGGTTGTCATGGATATAATATCATCAATACGATCTACAACACTCAACATGGGCACGCTCACCATTATACCACTGATGCAGTTTCGTACCCTCAAACAGATAGCATATTTACATTGCAGCGGTTGTCATGGATATAATATCATCAATACGACCTACAACACTCAACAATGGCACGCTCACCATTATACCACTGATGCAGCTTCGTACCCTCAAACAGATCGCATATTTACATTGCAGCGGTTGTCATGGATATAATATCATCAATACGATCTTCAACACTCAACATGAGCACGCTCACCATTATACCACTGATGCAGCTTCATTGCTTTGAGTTGAAAGCTTCGTTTCGTTGATATAGAGAGGAATTGCTGACCATCATAATTTTAACATTCTCTTTATCATGCGATGAGAGCAAAAAATAAATAAAAGCTGTGGTAATTATGTATAGACACATAATATACATACCCTCAAACAGATAGCATATCCATCCACTGTTCTGAGAACTTGGCGACACAAGATATGATATAGGTACATTGCAGCGGTTGTCATGGATATAATATCATCAATACGATCTACAACACTCAACATGGGCACGCTCACCATTATACCACTGATGCAGCTTCGTACCCTCAAACAGATAGCATATTTACATTGCAGCGGTTGTCATGGATATAATATCATCAATACGATCTACAACACTCAACATGGGCACGCTCATCATTATACCACTGATGCAGCTTCGTGCCCTCAAACAGATAGCATATTTACATTGCAGCGGTTGTCATGGATATAATATCATCAATACGATCTACAACACTCAACATGGGCACGCTCACCATTATACCACTGATGCAGTTTCGTACCCTCAAACAGATAGCATATTTACATTGCAGCGGTTGTCATGGATATAATATCATCAATACGATCTACAACACTCAACAATGGCACGCTCACCATTATACCACTGATGCAGCTTCGTACCCTCAAACAGATCGCATATTTACATTGCAGCGGTTGTCATGGATATAATATCATCAATACGATCTTCAACACTCAACATGAGCACGCTCACCATTATACCACTGATGCAGCTTCATTGCTTTGAGTTGAAAGCTTCGTTTCGTTGATATAGAGAGGAATTGCTGACCATCATAATTTTAACATTCTCTTTATCATGCGATGAGAGCAAAAAATAAATAAAAGCTGTGGTAATTATGTATAGACACATAATATACATACCCTCAAACAGATAGCATATCCATCCACTGTTCTGAGAACTTGGCGACACAAGATATAATATAGGTACATTGCAGCGGTTGTCATGGATATTGTAGCAGAGAGCCGTACATTTTTCCTGCCTTATGCAGTGCAACACGCATTTAATTATGCTGTCAACGCGTATTGTGGGTTCATGAGGCGGCACATACCCATATGTCTGTCTCGAATCAAATAGATATGAGATGGACTGAACAGTATCAAATAATATCAAAAACGAACAATAGATACATCTTATTTTGCTAACGCACACCATCGTAGAATTCTATCATCTGACAAAAAAAATTAAATCACCTTGTGTTATTGAGATAAGATAATGAATCGCTAATGTTTTCTAAATTAATATTTATGATTGGTTGCTAGTCTAGGGCTTTCTTGATTGTCAAGTATCGGCAGTTTGTTGCATAGTATGCATAACAACGATATCTTAAGAATCTTTGCATAATAAAAGATGTATGCTCTGAGTCACCACAAAAGTGCACACAAGAGATCCGTAATGGCACATGCTTTTTCCTTATAAGTGAATTATTTCATGCATAATACACTTGTTCCAAGACAGTCATCAAAATATGGTTCGCCTTATTAACCAAGCGTCGCCTTATATACGTCATACGTAAATAAACACAAATAATATTCATAAAACATTAACTCCAACAAAACAAACGGGAGTACAGAAGAACCAACCATTGTGTTTCAGTGGAAATCGTAGCGTACATCACAACATAGAACTAGAAAACCAGAAGAAATGTAAATTGACAACACACAGAAGGAGAATCCCTCTAATATATGTAAAACCCGAGAGTGATCTCAGGTGCTCCGGAAGTGGAGTTCGTTCTAGCTCCACTAGCGGCACCCGTCGACCCGTCGTGTTACTCTTGTTATAAACCCGGATTGTGATCACAAGAAATGGAAATTATCAGTTGTCATTGTGGCATAGACATTACAATCCTTTGTTCAGGAGCTTCCTTGTTAGCAGCAACCCTCCATGAAGAAAATTGAGTTAGGGATTACTCGCTCTGTCATATCTTCATAGAGGGTAGCTGCTAACAAGGAAGCTACTGAACCAAGGTTTCCTAGTGGGTAAGTTGAAGTCATCATGATATGGTTAACTGTAACGGAATATCTATTTTAGTTTATAATTATTTTATTTGATCAATGATACCAAGAGATACTAACTTATGGAGTCTTCTCCTATATATGCAATCATTATTACATTATATAGAGAATGCACAAGAAACTACAATTTTATCATATAACAAAGTTAGAAATAGTAAACGAATAAAAAAATGAGGAAAAAGTATGTGTGTGTGTGCGTGTTTGGATGCTGGATGGTGATTGGTTAGTACATTAAACGATTAGAAATCGCTTAGACCTTTCTATGAATCGAAAAACTAAATCACAAATAAAGCAATTATCTGCATAGCTTAATATTTTATATCCTGATGTGAGTAGTGAAGTATTGATTAATTGAGACAAATCGCTTATGCTGAGAAACAGATCATTTCTTATTTCAGAATATTTGGTACAAACAAAAAAGACGAATATCTATGCCGCCATGACAACCGATAATTTTCATTTATCGCAAGAAATGTTTGAAAATACCAAAGGGGTAATCAAAGGGGTATTCAAAGGGTAATCAAAGGGGGTAATCAAAGGGGGTACTCAAAGGGGTAATCAAAGAGGTAATCAAAGGGGGTAATCAAAGGTGGGTACTCCAAGGGGTAATCAAAGGGGTAATTAAAGGGGTAATCAAAGTTGGGTAATCAAAGAGGTAATCAAAGGGTAATCAAAGGGGGTACTCAAAAGGGTAATCAAAGGGGGTACTCAAAGAGGTAATCAAAGGGTAATCAAAGGGGTAATCGAAGGTGGGTACTCAAAGGGGTAATCAAAGGGTAATCAAAGGGGTAATTAAAGGGGTAATCAAAGGTGGGTACTCAAAGGGGTAATCAAAGGGGTAATCAAAGGGTAATCAAAGGGGGTACTCAAAGGGGTAATCAAAGGGAGTAATCAAAGGTGGGTACTCAAAGGGGTAATCAAAGGGGTAATCAAAGGGATAATTAAAGGGGTAATCAAAGGTGGGTAATCAAAAGGGTAATCAAAGGGTAATCAAAGGGGGTACTCAAAGGGGTAATCAAAGGGGGTACTCAAAGGGGTAATCAAAGGGTAATCAAATGGTAATCAAAGGGTAATCAAAGGTGGGTACTCAAAGGGGTAATCAAAGGGTAATCAAAGGGGGTAATCAAAGGGGGTACTCAAAGGGGGTACTCAAAGGGTAATTAAAGGGTAATCAAAGGGTAATCAAAGGTGGGTACTCAAAGGGGTAATCAAAGGGTAATCAAAGGGGGTAATCTAAGGGGGTACTCAAAGGGTAATCAAAATACGTAAATTGAAGAAGGACATACAATACATTGCAATGGACAAAAGGGCAAACAACGCTCTACAAAACATTACAAAGGAAACTATAGATCGAGCAGCACAAATCGCACTAAAAACTAAGTCTAGACTCAGGGGCTCCGGAAGTGTTCGCAATTTCAGCTCCACACGTGACATTCGTCGTGTTACTGTTAAGTGACACGAACATCATCTGATATAACATAAATAAAACAAGAAAACTCTACAAAACAAACACGACTCAAGACGAACCGAACATCGTTTTTACGCGGAAATCTTATCGGACACCACCTCCCGGAATTAAAACGTGACGACATGTAATTTCACAACATGAACAACACGAACACCTCTAAGAGAAGTAACAAACAGGGGTGAATTCAGGTGCCCCGGAAGTGAAAGCAGTCCCTGCTCGACATGTGACAACCGTCGTGTTACTCCAGTTCCACAGCCGGTGATAAGTCATGAAAGAGGAAATGACTGACCGGATTGTGATTACGACAAAGGGAACATATACGTGGTTACTTGTGATACAGATACTCCATATAGATCAGCAATGTCCTAACAATCTGATTGTAAACCTATTTTAAAGCTTTAAGAATACACCTTAGCAAAGTTGTTTTATTGAAGTGTACCTGATGAAGATTATTCAATAAACGATGCGCACCCATTTATATGTCATGGTTGGCATTTTACTCACACGAGGAAAAACTTGTACGATCGAATCATTTCACCAATGAAGAGGGATGGGAGGCTCAGGCACAAATTATATTACTGATGCTCACCATGCTTTATTGAAATGCCATACAGTGTAGTACTTTTTCTACGATTGGATGGTTAGATTTAGGAAGTAGTACTTTTTCTACGATTTGATGGTTAGATTTAGGAACTGTTCTGAAAGTGTACTACTTTTTCTACGATTTGATGGTTAGATTTAGGAACTGTTCTGAAAGTGTAGTACTTTGTCTACGATTTGATGGTTAAATTTAGGAACTGTTCTGACAGTGTAGTACTTTGTCTACGATTTGATGGGTAGATTTAGGAACTGTTCTGACAGTGTAGTACTTTTACTACGATTTGATGGTTAGATTTAGGAACTGTTCTCACAGTGTAGTACTTTGTCTACGATTTGATGATTAGATTTAGGAACTGTTGTGACAGTGTAGTACTTTTTCTACGATTTGATGGTTAGATTTAGGAACTGTTCTCACAGTGTAGTACTTTTTCTACGATTTGATGCTTAGATTTAGGAACTGTTCTCACAGTGTAGTACTTTTACTACGATTTGATGGTCAGATTGAGGAACTGTTCTCACAGTGTAGTACTTTTCTATGATTTGATAGTTAGATTTAGGAAGTAGTACTCTTTCTACGATTTGATGGTTAGATTTAGGAACTGTTCTCACAGTGTAGTACTTTGTCTACGATTTGATGGTTAGATTTAGGAACTGTTGTGACAGTGTAGTACTTTTTCTACGATTTGATGGTTAGATTTAGGAACTGTTCTCACAGTGTAGTACTTTTTCTACGATTTGATGCTTAGATTTAGGAACTGTTCTCACAGTGTAGTACTTTTACTACGATTTGATGGTCAGATTGAGGAACTGTTCTCACAGTGTAGTACTTTTCTATGATTTGATAGTTAGATTTAGGAAGTAGTACTCTTTCTACGATTTGATGGTTAGATTTAGGAACTGTTCTCACAGTGTAGTACTTTGTCTACGATTTGATGGTTAGATTTAGGAACTGTTGTGACAGTGTAGTACTTTTTCTACGATTTGATGGTTAGATTTAGGAACTGTTCTCACAGTGTAGTACTTTTTCTACGATTTGATGCTTAGATTTAGGAACTGTTCTCACAGTGTAGTACTTTTACTACGATTTGATGGTCAGATTGAGGAACTGTTCTCACAGTGTAGTACTTTTCTATGATTTGATAGTTAGATTTAGGAAGTAGTACTCTTTCTACGATTTGATGGTTAGATTTAGGAACTGTTCTCACAGTGTAGTACTTTTACTACGATTTGATGGTTGGATTTAGGAACTGTTCTGAGAGTGTAGTACTTTTTCTATGATTTGATGGTTAGATTTAGGAACTGTTCTTACAGTGTAGTACTTTGTCTACGATTTGATGGTTAGATTTAGGAACTGTTGTGACAGTGTAGTACTTTTTCTACGATTTGATGGTTAGATTTAGGAACTGTTCTCACAGTGTAGTACTTTTTCTACGATTTGATGCTTAGATTTAGGAACTGTTCTCACAGTGTAGTACTTTTACTACGATTTGATGGTCAGATTGAGGAACTGTTCTCACAGTGTAGTACTTTTCTATGATTTGATAGTTAGATTTAGGAAGTAGTACTCTTTCTACGATTTGATGGTTAGATTTAGGAACTGTTCTCACAGTGTAGTACTTTTACTACGATTTGATGGTTGGATTTAGGAACTGTTCTGACAGTGTAGTACTTTTTCTATGATTTGATGGTTAGATTTAGGAACTGTTCTGAGAGTGTAGTACTTTTACTACGATTTGATGGTTAGATTTAGGAACTGTTCTCACAGTGTAGTACTTTTTCTACGAATTGATGGTTAGAATTAGGAACTGTTCTGAAAGTGTAGTACTTTTTCTATGATTTGAAGGTTAGATTTAGGAATAGTTCTGAAAGTGTAGTACTTTTTCTACGATTTGATGGTTAGAATTAAGAAATGTTCTGAAAGTGGAGTACTTTGACTACGATTTGATGGTTAGATTTAGGAACTGTTCTGAAAGTGTAGTACTTTTTCTACGATTTGATGGTTAGATTTAGGAACTGTTCTGAAAGTGAAGTACTTTTTCTACGAATTGATGGTCAGATTTATGAACTGTTCTGACATTGTAGTACTTTTTCTACGATTTGATGGTTGGATTTAGGAACTGTTCTGACAGAGTAGTACTTTTTCTATGATTTGATGGTTAGCTGTAGGAACTGTTCTGACAGTGTAGTACTTTTTCTACGATTTGATGGTCAGATTTATGAACTGTTCTGACATTGTAGTACTTTTTCTACGATTTGATGGTTAGATTTAGGAACTGTTCTCAAAGTGTAAAACTTTTTCTTTGATTTGATGGTTAGATATAGGAACTGTTGTGAAGATGTAGTACTTTTTCTACGATTTGATGGTTAGATTTAGGAACTGTTCTCACAGTGTACTACTTTTTGTACGATTTGATTGTTAGATTTAGGAACTGTTCTGACAGTGTAGGTAGTGCTTTTTCTATGATTTGATGGTTAGATTTAGGAACTGTTCTGACAGTGTAGTACTTTTTCTACGATTTGATGGTTAGATTTAGGAACTGTTCTGACAGTGTAGTACTTTTTCTACGATTTGATGGTTAGATTTAGGAATTGTTCTGGCAGTGTAGTACTTTTTCTACGATTTGATTGTCAGATTTAGGAACTGTTCTGACAGTGTAGTACTTTTTCTACGATTTGATGGTTAGATTTAGGAACTGTTCTGACAGTGTACTACTTTTTCTATGATTTGATGGTTAGATTTAGGAACTGTTCTGACAGTGTAGTACTTTTTCTACGATTTGATGGTTAGATTTAGGAACTGTTCTGACAGTGTGGTACTTTTTCTACGATTTGATGGTTAGATTTATGAACTGTTCTGACAGTGTAGTACTTTTTCTACGATTTGATGGTTAGATTTAGGAACTGTTCTGACAGTGTAGTACTTTTTCTACGATTTGATGGTTAGATTTAGGAACTGTTCAGACAGTGTAATACTTTTTCTATGATTTGGTGGTTAGATTTAGGAACTCTTCTCACAGTGTGGTACTTTTTCTACGATTTGACGTTTAGATTTATGAACTGTTCTGACAGTGTTATGCTTTTTCTACGATTTGATGGTTAGATTTAGGAACTGTGGTGACAGTGTAGTACTTTTTCTATGATTTGATGGTTAGATTTAGGAGATATTCTGACAATGTTGTACTTTTTCTATGATTTGATGGTTAGACGTAGGAACTGTTCTTACAATGTAGTACTTTTTCTATGATTTGATGGTTAGATGTAGGAACTGTTTTGACAGTGTAGTACTTTTTCTACGATTTGATGGTTAGATTTAGGAACTATTCTGAAAGTGGAGTACTTTATCTACGATTTGATGGTTTGATTTAGGAACTGTTCTGACAATGTAGTACTTTTTCTACGATTTGATTGTTAGATTTAGGAAATGTTCTGACATGTGTAGTACTTTTTCTATGATTTGATGGTTAGACGTAGGAACTGTTCTGACAATGTAGTACTTTTTCTATGATTTGATGGTTAGATGTAGGAACTGTTTTGACAGTGTAGTACTTTTTTTACGATTTGATGGTTAGAATTGGGAACTATTCTGAAAGTGTAGTACTTTATCTACGATTTGATGGTTTGATTTAGGAACTGTTCTAACAATGTAGTACCTTTTCTACGATTTGATGGTTAGATTTAGGAACTGTTCTGATAGTGTAGTACTTTTTCTACGATTTGATTGTTAGATTTAGGAACTGTTCTGACAGTGTAGTACTTTTTCTATGATTTGATGGTTAGACTTAGGAACTGTCCCGACAGTGTAGTACTTTTTCTACGATTTGATGACTAGATGTAGGTACTGTTCTGACAGTGTAGTACTTTTTCTACGATTTGATGGTTAAATTTAGGAACTGTTCTGAGAGTGTAGTAGTTTTTCTACGATTTGATGATTAGATTTAGGAACTGTTCTGACAGTGTAGTACTTTTTCTACGACTTGATGATTAGATTTAGGAACTGTTCTGACAGTGTAATACTTTTTCTACGATTTGATGGTTAGATTTAGGAACTGTTCCGACAGTGTAGTACTTTTTCTACGACTTGATGGTAAGATTTAGGATTTGTTCTGACAGTGTAATACTTTTTCTACGATTTGATGGTTAGATTTAGGAACTGTTCTGACAGTGTAGTACTTTGTCTACGACTTGATGGTAAGATTTAGGATTTGTTCTGACAGTGTAATACTTTTTCTACGATTTGATGGTTAGATTTAGGAACTGTTCTGACAGTTTTCTCCCCCAATAATGCTGACCGATACGATATAGCTGGAATATTGTTGACAGTGGCGTTAAGCAAATAACCATAGCTATAGCCCTTTGCGTTTCGCAGATATTTTCTTGTAACAGGTACCCGACATTCTAATTGGCCGCGGGAAGAGACGTGGAAAAAGCAAATGACGAATTTAATGAAATATATAAGATATAACAAAAAATACAACAAGAAAAAGAAATAAGAAATAAGAGAACGGAGATACCATCATCTTATTTATAGATGGCGTTCATATCCAATACGAAACTTCTCATCTGATGGCATCTTACTTATCTCTAAGAATCGGGTTTTTTTAGGTTTATAAATATTAAATGTTGATTTTCAATATCAAATTGTCTTTTTCATCGGCAGATCACACTCTCGATACATTTATATTACATATTGCTGGATCAGAATATTATTTTACACTACTAATATTCGTACGAGACAGACATCATATTGGGAATTCTTAAGAAAAACGAAAACAATCTAGCCCTTTAATTTCACGTTCCGCTATATACATGATGTCCTTTCTCTAAGTAACTCTAAGCTTGGCTTAGCGGAGAAGCAATAAGTATCAATTTTTTAGACTTTGGTTTGACACGACAGGGACTCGAACCCATGATCTACTCATTCGAGGGAAGCAAACCAACCATACCAACATCGATGGGAGTCTACGAAAAGCAAACAATCAAACTTGAAAGTAATAATATTTTATTAAGTAGAAACAGAAAGGTTAATTGTGAAAAAAAAACCAACATGTGTTTAATGGCTTATTTCTGTACATTTACATTTCAAATTAACATTGTACAATACATAATGAAACTGATACACATGCACATACAAATGTTTCAAACTGTGCACAAATTAATAAAAATTAGAGACATTTCACCCAAGGATATAAACTTCCACCTCGCAAACGGTAAGTGGGTTCTCAGAGCCGATCTGTCCAATTATTTGTAATCGTACATAGCGCCCTCGGCTCCCTTTCGTGCAAAAGACATATATCGTTTGCCCAGTATCCCCAGGTCCACCAAAGAAACCACACATTGTCGGAAATGTAAAGCCAATCTGACTAACTGTGACTTCAACATTGTACAGTCTTTCTCCTGTAAATAGGTTACAATATATATGTTTATTCAAACGAACATGGTATAATGAAATTTAGAAGTATAAGGCGCAGACATATGTATATAGTTCTTTTTAATTTTTACGTAGTTTTTTTTTCTTTCATCTTCCACTGACAAAATATCTTAACTATATATATATGAGTAAATTGCGAGTGCTTTATAAGAAACAGGAACTGCTTACCATTCGCGAGAACTTGGATTCACCAACGCTTTTTCATCGTTGTGGTGTGATTTTGTGCTTTGTTTATCTTCGTAGTGTTTCTTGTGTATCCAATATTGCCTTTGTCTCTGGCTTGTCCATTCTTCATTTGTCTTTGTCTCTGGCTTGCCCATTCTTCATTTGTCTTTGTCTCTGGCTTGTCCATTCTTCATTTGTCTTTGTCTCTGGCTTGTCCATTCTTCATTTGCCTTTGTCTCTGGCTTGTCCATTCTTCATTTGCCTTCGGTTTTCTTTAACGTTTATTAAACAAAATCACTACTAGGTATCTGCTGTTTTCATTTGAACTGGTTCCTTTTCATTCGTATGTTCTCTGGATTATCTATTCCAGTTTTTCCATTCGGTTTCTCTTTAACGTTTATTAAGCAAAATTAATACTTTTTTAAAAGTAGTTCTCTAATCCTTAGGTATCTACTGTTTCCGTTTGAACTGGTTCCTTTTCATTCCTATGTTCTTATGTTAATAAATAACATCTTATCAACCTCAGCTAGCTGTAAATAACAAAAGGCAATAATATGTCGCCATTTTAAAGCAACACACACCACGATTTGCCTGATGTATATTCCACGAAAACACGTGACCCAATTCGAACGTTACGTTGCATTGGGATGCCGATACGATCCTCTTTTGTTGATTCATATCTATCGCAGATTTAAAAGATAGACTTACATCTAGTTGTTGGTAGGAGGGCTCATGTTTTATTTACGTTAGTTGTGCTTCTTTGTGTGTAGTGGTATCCAACACGTATTGTTGTGTTGTGGTTTTCTTATTTTGTCTGTATCTTGTGTACCCAGTGTTGCCGGTTTTTCTCGGTTTTCATAAAGATAAATGTCAGTAGTATTTTGTTTGTTTACATTGAAATTTACAGTTCGTACATGATCTAATTATTAAGTTATTATTAAAATTAAGGTTCTTCTCTTTCGGGCATTGGTGACCTTAGCCAAGTTTGGGATCATGTTTATGCTCTTTGTTTTTATTTTTTAAAATAAAAATTAGATGTTTTTCCAGTCTTTTGACTCTCAGTATACCTGATGAAGGTTATTCCAAAAACACACCGTCTCCACTAATTTGGATATCTACGTTTTTTAACCTGTGCTATGTCTTTTCGTGTTTACATAATCAAGATCTTACCTACTGCATCTTGTCTGTTATAAATAACTACTCGATCAATGTCGTAGGTATTTCCCAAATCTATTGATAGCCATGGTTTAACTTCATTTTCTGTATGGGTACACTTTTCTGCTCCTGGAATGTTTAAAACTTGCCCATCAACAGCATAGCTACCACCATGATATATTGGAAGATTCCATAATGAACTCATTGTAACATTCTTAGACATGGCTACATTTATCTGATTCTCAGGCCCTAAAATGAAAATTAATCTTGGCTTCAAATATGATAAGCAATTGAATAATACCTTGAAGAAAAAAGTGTAAACATTGATGGTCACCAATTCCATCAATATCAGTAAAACGTACGACCCCCTCTCATCTCAACTCATCGAACGTAAAAAAACAAGAATATGACGTTTCAAATCTTGGTCCTGGTTTGGGAAGTTGGAAGTCTTGGGAATTTTGAATTTTTTTTTACAGAAATTGATTTATATAAACACATACAGTTACTAGTATATAACATATGTTCTAAATATATGGTTTTATCTTTTTAGCATTTCTTTTATTTGTATATATAACACGTTTGCTTTATAGAGAAGTACGTTTTATTTCTAAGGGTCATGTAGGTGTCTAATGTTCATATACAATGTGTTCACGCCACGATATAGCTGAAATACTGCTAACGTACGCGTTCAACACCAATCAATCAATAAATCAATCAATCAATCAATCAATCAATCAATCAATCATTCCAGCATTGGGACCGGCACAAAAATGTGGCGGGTATGATCCGGTTGATAGAATACCTTCCCTCTCATCTTGTTTCTTTTTTTCTAAGCGAGTGATTGTTTGGTCCAATAAGTTTCTAACTGTTCGGAATTCAGTCATATTTAAACATTCATATTCGTAAGTACAGAAGTAAGTATTAATAGCTACGTATTTGATACAAATTTTCTGTTTTAGAAATAGTGTGTTCACCTCAAATGCGATATATTGTCGATTAAGTCATGTCACACCAAAGACTATATATATAAACATAGAATTTGTTTTTTCTCCGTCAGGCATACAGAATTCAGGAGAAAGGCCAAAGACTGGATGTCCAGGAACCATGATAATGTTGCCGAGTGTGACGACATTTTTCTACCCATTTTAGTGAATCACCTATAATAATTCAACTAAGTCTTTGGCAATGACACAGCGGAAAAAGGCAAAACTTATACCATAATACACAAATACACGACTGCTCAAAGTGGTGGGGATCAACTAGTTTTATGTGCCATAACCTTTGGTGATTCAAGCAAAGATGAAATACTGATTTTACGCCAAACGAACATTTTTATCTATATCATGGCGACAACAAGTTACACTTGATGATATGATGATGATATCCTCTTTGTACTAACAAAATATGCTTAATTGCATTTTGATAGTGCTAGCAAACTGACAAAACATTCCATGGGTAGATATGTTGCTGCAATCGGACCGGAAGCGGCAAATAACGATCTTATAAGCTTTGATTTTAACCTACCGAGGGCTCGAATCTACGATCTACAACACTCAACATGGGCACACTCACCATTACACCACTGATGCAGCTTCGTACCCTCAAACAGATAGCATATTTACATTGCAGCGGTTGTCATGGAAATAATATCATCAATACGATCTACAACACTCAACATGGGCACGCTCACCATTATACCACTGATGCAGCTTCGTACCCTCAAACAGATAGCATTTTTACATTGCAGCGGTTGTCATGGATATAATATCATCAATACGATCTACAACACTCAACATGGGCACGCTCACCATTATACCACTGATGCAGCTTCGTGCCCTCAAACAGATAGCATATTTACATTGCAGCGGTTGTCATGGATATAATATCATCAATACGATCTACAACACTCAACATGGGCACGCTCACCATTATACCACTGATGCAGTTTCGTACCCTCAAACAGATAGCATATTTACATTGCAGCGGTTGTCATGGATATAATATCATCAATACGATCTACAACACTCAACAATGGCACGCTCACCATTATACCACTGATGCAGCTTCGTACCCTCAAACAGATCGCATATTTACATTGCAGCGGTTGTCATGGATATAATATCATCAATACGATCTTCAACACTCAACATGAGCACGCTCACCATTATACCACTGATGCAGCTTCATTGCTTTGAGTTGAAAGCTTCGTTTCGTTGATATAGAGAGGAATTGCTGACCATCATAATTTTAACATTCTCTTTATCATGCGATGAGAGCAAAAAATAAATAAAAGCTGTGGTAATTATGTATAGACACATAATATACATACCCTCAAACAGATAGCATATCCATCCACTGTTCTGAGAACTTGGCGACACAAGATATGATATAGGTACATTGCAGCGGTTGTCATGGATATAATATCATCAATACGATCTACAACACTCAACATGGGCACGCTCACCATTATACCACTGATGCAGCTTCGTACCCTCAAACAGATAGCATATTTACATTGCAGCGGTTGTCATGGATATAATATCATCAATACGATCTACAACACTCAACATGGGCACGCTCACCATTATACCACTGATGCAGTTTCGTACCCTCAAACAGATAGCATATTTACATTGCAGCGGTTGTCATGGATATAATATCATCAATACGATCTACAACACTCAACAATGGCACGCTCACCATTATACCACTGATGCAGCTTCGTACCCTCAAACAGATCGCATATTTACATTGCAGCGGTTGTCATGGATATAATATCATCAATACGATCTACAACACTCAACAATGGCACGCTCACCATTATACCACTGATGCAGTTTCGTACCCTCAAACAGATAGCATATTTACATTGCAGCGGTTGTCATGGATATAATATCATCAATACGATCTACAACACTCAACAATGGCACGCTCACCATTATACCACTGATGCAGCTTCGTACCCTCAAACAGATCGCATATTTACATTGCAGCGGTTGTCATGGATATAATATCATCAATACGATCTACAACACTCAACATGGGCACGCTCACCATTATACCACTGATGCAGTTTCGTACCCTCAAACAGATAGCATATTTACATTGCAGCGGTTGTCATGGATATAATATCATCAATACGATCTACAACACTCAACAATGGCACGCTCACCATTATACCACTGATGCAGCTTCGTACCCTCAAACAGATCGCATATTTACATTGCAGCGGTTGTCATGGATATAATATCATCAATACGATCTTCAACACTCAACATGAGCACGCTCACCATTATACCACTGATGCAGCTTCATTGCTTTGAGTTGAAAGCTTCGTTTCGTTGATATAGAGAGGAATTGCTGACCATCATAATTTTAACATTCTCTTTATCATGCGATGAGAGCAAAAAATAAATAAAAGCTGTGGTAATTATGTATAGACACATAATATACATACCCTCAAACAGATAGCATATCCATCCACTGTTCTGAGAACTTGGCGACACAAGATATAATATAGGTACATTGCAGCGGTTGTCATGGATATTGTAGCAGAGAGCCGTACATTTTTCCTGCCTTATGCAGTGCAACACGCATTTAATTATGCTGTCAACGCGTATTGTGGGTTCATGAGGCGGCACATACCCATATGTCTGTCTCGAATCAAATAGATATGAGATGGACTGAACAGTATCAAATAATATCAAAAACGAACAATAGATACATCTTATTTTGCTAACGCACACCATCGTAGAATTCTATCATCTGACAAAAAAAATTAAATCACCTTGTGTTATTGAGATAAGATAATGAATCGCTAATGTTTTCTAAATTAATATTTATGATTGGTTGCTAGTCTAGGGCTTTCTTGATTGTCAAGTATCGGCAGTTTGTTGCATAGTATGCATAACAACGATATCTTAAGAATCTTTGCATAATAAAAGATGTATGCTCTGAGTCACCACAAAAGTGCACACAAGAGATCCGTAATGGCACATGCTTTTTCCTTATAAGTGAATTATTTCATGCATAATACACTTGTTCCAAGACAGTCATCAAAATATGGTTCGCCTTATTAACCAAGCGTCGCCTTATATACGTCATACGTAAATAAACACAAATAATATTCATAAAACATTAACTCCAACAAAACAAACGGGAGTACAGAAGAACCAACCATTGTGTTTCAGTGGAAATCGTAGCGTACATCACAACATAGAACTAGAAAACCAGAAGAAATGTAAATTGACAACACACAGAAGGAGAATCCCTCTAATATATGTAAAACCCGAGAGTGATCTCAGGTGCTCCGGAAGTGGAGTTCGTTCTAGCTCCACTAGCGGCACCCGTCGACCCGTCGTGTTACTCTTGTTATAAACCCGGATTGTGATCACAAGAAATGGAAATTATCAGTTGTCATTGTGGCATAGACATTACAATCCTTTGTTCAGGAGCTTCCTTGTTAGCAGCAACCCTCCATGAAGAAAATTGAGTTAGGGATTACTCGCTCTGTCATATCTTCATAGAGGGTAGCTGCTAACAAGGAAGCTACTGAACCAAGGTTTCCTAGTGGGTAAGTTGAAGTCATCATGATATGGTTAACTGTAACGGAATATCTATTTTAGTTTATAATTATTTTATTTGATCAATGATACCAAGAGATACTAACTTATGGAGTCTTCTCCTATATATGCAATCATTATTACATTATATAGAGAATGCACAAGAAACTACAATTTTATCATATAACAAAGTTAGAAATAGTAAACGAATAAAAAAATGAGGAAAAAGTATGTGTGTGTGTGCGTGTTTGGATGCTGGATGGTGATTGGTTAGTACATTAAACGATTAGAAATCGCTTAGACCTTTCTATGAATCGAAAAACTAAATCACAAATAAAGCAATTATCTGCATAGCTTAATATTTTATATCCTGATGTGAGTAGTGAAGTATTGATTAATTGAGACAAATCGCTTATGCTGAGAAACAGATCATTTCTTATTTCAGAATATTTGGTACAAACAAAAAAGACGAATATCTATGCCGCCATGACAACCGATAATTTTCATTTATCGCAAGAAATGTTTGAAAATACCAAAGGGGTAATCAAAGGGGTAATCAAAGGGTAATCAAAGGGGGTACTCAAAGGGGTAATCAAAGGGAGTAATCAAAGGTGGGTACTCAAAGGGGTAATCAAAGGGGTAATCAAAGGGATAATTAAAGGGGTAATCAAAGGTGGGTAATCAAAAGGGTAATCAAAGGGTAATCAAAGGGGGTACTCAAAGGGGTAATCAAAGGGGGTACTCAAAGGGGTAATCAAAGGGGGTAATCAAATGGTAATCAAAGGGTAATCAAAGGTGGGTACTCAAAGGGGTAATCAAAGGGTAATCAAAGGGGGTAATCAAAGGGGGTACTCAAAGGGGGTACTCAAAGGGTAATTAAAGGGTAATCAAAGGGTAATCAAAGGTGGGTACTCAAAGGGGTAATCAAAGGGTAATCAAAGGGGGTAATCTAAGGGGGTACTCAAAGGGTAATCAAAATACGTAAATTGAAGAAGGACATACAATACATTGCAATGGACAAAAGGGCAAACAACGCTCTACAAAACATTACAAAGGAAACTATAGATCGAGCAGCACAAATCGCACTAAAAACTAAGTCTAGACTCAGGGGCTCCGGAAGTGTCCGCAATTTCAGCTCCACACGTGACATTCGTCGTGTTACTGTTAAGTGACACGAACATCATCTGATATAACATAAATAAAACAAGAAAACTCTACAAAACAAACACGACTCAAGACGAACCGAACATCGTTTTTACGCGGAAATCTTATCGGACACCACCTCCCGGAATTAAAACGTGACGACATGTAATTTCACAACATGAACAACACGAACACCTCTAAGAGAAGTAACAAACAGGGGTGAATTCAGGTGCCCCGGAAGTGAAAGCAGTCCCTGCTCGACATGTGACAACCGTCGTGTTACTCCAGTTCCACAGCCGGTGATAAGTCATGAAAGAGGAAATGACTGACCGGATTGTGATTACGACAAAGGGAACATATACGTGGTTACTTGTGATACAGATACTCCATATAGATCAGCAATGTCCTAACAATCTGATTGTAAACCTATTTTAAAGCTTTAAGAATACACCTTAGCAAAGTTGTTTTATTGAAGTGTACCTGATGAAGATTATTCAATAAACGATGCGCACCCATTTATATGTCATGGTTGGCATTTTACTCACACGAGGAAAAACTTGTACGATCGAATCATTTCACCAATGAAGAGGGATGGGAGGCTCAGGCACAAATTATATTACTGATGCTCACCATGCTTTATTGAAATGCCATACAGTGTAGTACTTTTTCTACGATTGGATGGTTAGATTTAGGAAGTAGTACTTTTTCTACGATTTGATGGTTAGATTTAGGAACTGTTCTGAAAGTGTACTACTTTTTCTACGATTTGATGGTTAGATTTAGGAACTGTTCTGAAAGTGTAGTACTTTGTCTACGATTTGATGGTTAAATTTAGGAACTGTTCTGACAGTGTAGTACTTTGTCTACGATTTGATGGGTAGATTTAGGAACTGTTCTGACAGTGTAGTACTTTTACTACGATTTGATGGTTAGATTTAGGAACTGTTCTCACAGTGTAGTACTTTGTCTACGATTTGATGGTTAGATTTAGGAACTGTTGTGACAGTGTAGTACTTTTTCTACGATTTGATGGTTAGATTTAGGAACTGTTCTCACAGTGTAGTACTTTTTCTACCATTTGATGCTTAGATTTAGGAACTGTTCTCACAGTGTAGTACTTTTACTACGATTTGATGGTCAGATTGAGGAACTGTTCTCACAGTGTAGTACTTTTCTATGATTTGATAGTTAGATTTAGGAAGTAGTACTCTTTCTACGATTTGATGGTTAGATTTAGGAACTGTTCTCACAGTGTAGTACTTTTACTACGATTTGATGGTTAGATTTAGGAACTGTTCTCACAGTGTAGTACTTTTTCTATGATTTGATGGGTATATTTAGGAACTGTTCTGAGAGTGTAGTACTTTGTCTACGATTTGATGGGTAGATTTAGGAACTGTTCTGACAGTGTAGTACTTTTACTACGATTTGATGGTTAGATTTAGGAACTGTTCTCACAGTGTAGTACTTTGTCTACGATTTGATGGTTAGATTTAGGAACTTTTGTGACAGTGTAGTACTTTTTTTACGATTTGATGGTTAGATTTAGGAACTGTTCTCACAGTGTAGTACTTTTTCTACGATTTGATGCTTAGATTTAGGAACTGTTCTCACAGTGTAGTACTTTTACTACGATTTGATGGTCAGATTGAGGAACTGTTCTCACAGTGTAGTACTTTTCTATGATTTGATAGTTAGATTTAGGAAGTAGTACTCTTTCTACGATTTGATGGTTAGATTTAGGAACTGTTCTCACAGTGTAGTACTTTTACTACGATTTGATGGTTAGATTTAGGAACTGTTCTCACAGTGTAGTACTTTTTCTATGATTTGATGGGTATATTTAGGAACTGTTCTGAGAGTGTAGTACTTTTACTACGATTTGATGGTTAGATTTAGGAACTGTTCTCACAGTGTAGTACTTTTTCTACGAATTGATGGTTAGAATTAGGAACTGTTCTGACAGAGTAGTACTTTTTCTACGATTTGAAGGTTAGATTTAGGAACTGTTCTTACAGTGTAGTACTTTTTCTATGATTTGAAGGTTAGATTTAGGAATAGTTCTGAAAGTGTAGTACTTTTTCTACGATTTGATGGTTAGATTTAAGAAATGTTCTGAAAGTGGAGTACTTTGACTACGATTTGATGGTTAGATTTAGGAACTGTTCTGAAAGTGTAGTACTTTTTCTACGATTTGATGGTTAGATTTAGGAACTGTTCTGAAAGTGAAGTACTTTTTCTACGAATTGATGGTCAGATTTATGAACTGTTCTGACATTGTAGTACTTTTTCTACGATTTGATGGTTGGATTTAGGAACTGTTCTGAGAGAGTAGTACTTTTTCTATGATTTGATGGTTAGCTGTAGGAACTGTTCTGACAGTGTAGTACTTTTGCTATGATTTGATGGTTAGATTTAGGAACTGTTCCCACAATGTAGTACTTTTTCTACGATTTGATGGTTAGATGTAGGAACTTTTCTGACAGTGTAGTACTTTTGCTATGATTTGATGGTTAGATTTAGGAACTATCCTGACAGTGTGGTACTTTTTCTACGATTTGATAGTTAGATGTAGGAACTGTTCTGACAGTGTAGTACTTTTGCTACGATTTGATGGTTAGATTTAGGAACTGTTCTGACAGTGTTGTACTTTTTCTACGATTTGATGGTTAGATGTAGAAACTGTTCTGATAGTGTAGTATTTTTTCTACGAATTGATGGGTAGATTTAGGAACTGTTCTGACAGTGTAATACTTTTTCTACGATTTAATGGGTAGATTTAGGAATTGTTCTGAGAGTGTGGTACTTTTTCTATGATTTGATGGTTAGATGTGGGAACTGTCCTGACAGTGTGGTACTTTTTCTATGATTTGATGGTTAGATTTAGTAACTGTCCTGACAGTGTGGTACTTTTTCTACGATTTGATGGTTAGATTTAGGAACTGTTCTGACAGAGTAGTACTTTTTCTATGATTTGATGGTTAGATGTAGGAACTGTCCTGACAGTGTGGTACTTTTCCTATGATTTGATGGTTAGATTTAGTAACTGTCCTGACAGTGTAGTACTTTTTCTACGACTTGATGATTAGATTTAGGAACTGTTCTGACAGTGTAATACTTTTTCTACGATTTGATGGTTAGATTTAGGAACTGTTCCGACAGTGTAGTACTTTTTCTACGACTTGATGGTAAGATTTAGGATTTGTTCTGACAGTGTAATACTTTTTCTACGATTTGATGGTTAGATTTAGGAACTGTTCTGACAGTGTAGTACTTTGTCTACGACTTGATGGTAAGATTTAGGATTTGTTCTGACAGTGTAATACTTTTTCTACGATTTGATGGTTAGATTTAGGAACTGTTCTGACAGTTTTCTCCCCCAATAATGCTGACCGATACGATATAGCTGGAATATTGTTGACAGTGGCGTTAAGCAAATAACCATAGCTATAGCCCTTTGCGTTTCGCAGATATTTTCTTGTAACAGGTACCCGACATTCTAATTGGCCGCGGGAAGAGACGTGGAAAAAGCAAATGACGAATTTAATGAAATATATAAGATATAACAAAAAATACAACAAGAAAAAGAAATAAGAAATAAGAGAACGGAGATACCATCATCTTATTTATAGATGGCGTTCATATCCAATACGAAACTTCTCATCTGATGGCATCTTACTTATCTCTAAGAATCGGGTTTTTTTAGGTTTATAAATATTAAATGTTGATTTTCAATATCAAATTGTCTTTTTCATCGGCAGATCACACTCTCGATACATTTATATTACATATTGCTGGATCAGAATATTATTTTACACTACTAATATTCGTACGAGACAGACATCATATTGGGAATTCTTAAGAAAAACGAAAACAATCTAGCCCTTTAATTTCACGTTCCGCTATATACATGATGTCCTTTCTCTAAGTAACTCTAAGCTTGGCTTAGCGGAGAAGCAATAAGTATCAATTTTTTAGACTTTGGTTTGACACGACAGGGACTCGAACCCATGATCTACTCATTCGAGGGAAGCAAACCAACCATACCAACATCGATGGGAGTCTACGAAAAGCAAACAATCAAACTTGAAAGTAATAATATTTTATTAAGTAGAAACAGAAAGGTTAATTGTGAAAAAAAAAACCAACATGTGTTTAATGGCTTATTTCTGTACATTTACATTTCAAATTAACATTGTACAATACATAATGAAACTGATACACATGCACATACAAATGTTTCAAACTGTGCACAAATTAATAAAAATTAGAGACATTTCACCCAAGGATATAAACTTCCACCTCGCAAAGGGTAAGTGGGTTCTCAGAGCCGATCTGTCCAATTATTTGTAATCGTACATAGCGCCCTCGGCTCCCTTTCGTGCAAAAGACATATATCGTTTGCCCAGTATCCCCAGGTCCACCAAAGAAACCACACATTGTCGGAAATGTAAAGCCAATCTGACTAACTGTGACTTCAACATTGTACAGTTTTTCTCCTGTAAATAGGTTACAATATATATGTTTATTCAAACGAACATGGTATAATGAAATTTAGAAGTATAAGGCGCAGACATATGTATATAGTTCTTTTTAATTTTTACGTAGTTTTTTTTTCTTTCATCTTCCACTGACAAAATATCTTAACTATATATATATGAGTAAATTGCGAGTGCTTTATAAGAAACAGGAACTGCTTACCATTCGCGAGAACTTGGATTCACCAACGCTTTTTCATCGTTGTGGTGTGATTTTGTGCTTTGTTTATCTTCGTAGTGTTTCTTGTGTATCCAATATTGCCTTTGTCTCTGGCTTGTCCATTCTTCATTTGTCTTTGTCTCTGGCTTGCCCATTCTTCATTTGTCTTTGTCTCTGGCTTGTCCATTCTTCATTTGTCTTTGTCTCTGGCTTGTCCATTCTTCATTTGCCTTTGTCTCTGGCTTGTCCATTCTTCATTTGCCTTCGGTTTTCTTTAACGTTTATTAAACAAAATCACTACTAGGTATCTGCTGTTTTCATTTGAACTGGTTCCTTTTCATTCGTATGTTCTCTGGATTATCTATTCCAGTTTTTCCATTCGGTTTCTCTTTAACGTTTATTAAGCAAAATTAATACTTTTTTAAAAGTAGTTCTCTAATCCTTAGGTATCTACTGTTTCCGTTTGAACTGGTTCCTTTTCATTCCTATGTTCTTATGTCAATAAATAACATCTTATCAACCTCAGCTAGCTGTAAATAACAAAAGGCAATAATATGTCGCCATTTTAAAGCAACACACACCACGATTTGCCTGATGTATATTCCACGAAAACACGTGACCCAATTCGAACGTTACGTTGCATTGGGATGCCGATACGATCCTCTTTTGTTGATTCATATCTATCGCAGATTTAAAAGATAGACTTACATCTAGTTGTTGGTAGGAGGGCTCATGTTTTATTTACGTTAGTTGTGCTTCTTTGTGTGTAGTGGTATCCAACACGTATTGTTGTGTTGTGGTTTTCTTATTTTGTCTGTATCTTGTGTACCCAGTGTTGCCGGTTTTTCTCGGTTTTCATAAAGATAAATGTCAGTAGTATTTTGTTTGTTTACATTGAAATTTACAGTTCGTACATGATCTAATTATTAAGTTATTATTAAAATTAAGGTTCTTCTCTTTCGGGCATTGGTGACCTTAGCCAAGTTTGGGATCATGTTTATGCTCTTTGTTTTTATTTTTTAAAATAAAAATTAGATGTTTTTCCAGTCTTTTGACTCTCAGTATACCTGATGAAGGTTATTCCAAAAACACACCGTCTCCACTAATTTGGATATCTACGTTTTTTAACCTGTGCTATGTCTTTTCGTGTTTACATAATCAAGATCTTACCTACTGCATCTTGTCTGTTATAAATAACTACTCGATCAATGTCGTAGGTATTTCCCAAATCTATTGATAGCCATGGTTTAACTTCATTTTCTGTATGGGTACACTTTTCTGCTCCTGGAATGTTTAAAACTTGCCCATCAACAGCATAGCTACCACCATGATATATTGGAAGATTCCATAATGAACTCATTGTAACATTCTTAGACATGGCTACATTTATCTGATTCTCAGGCCCTAAAATGAAAATTAATCTTGGCTTCAAATATGATAAGCAATTGAATAATACCTTGAAGAAAAAAGTGTAAACATTGATGGTCACCAATTCCATCAATATCAGTAAAACGTACGACCCCCTCTCATCTCAACTCATCGAACGTAAAAAAACAAGAATATGACGTTTCAAATCTTGGTCCTGGTTTGGGAAGTTGGAAGTCTTGGGAATTTTGAATTTTTTTTTACAGAAATTGATTTATATAAACACATACAGTTACTAGTATATAACATATGTTCTAAATATATGGTTTTATCTTTTTAGCATTTCTTTTATTTGTATATATAACACGTTTGCTTTATAGAGAAGTACGTTTTATTTCTAAGGGTCATGTAGGTGTCTAATGTTCATATACAATGTGTTCACGCCACGATATAGCTGAAATACTGCTAACGTACGCGTTCAACACCAATCAATCAATAAATCAATCAATCAATCAATCAATCAATCAATCAATCATTCCAGCATTGGGACCGGCACAAAAATGTGGCGGGTATGATCCGGTTGATAGAATACCTTCCCTCTCATCTTGTTTCTTTTTTTCTAAGCGAGTGATTGTTTGGTCCAATAAGTTTCTAACTGTTCGGAATTCAGTCATATTTAAACATTCATATTCGTAAGTACAGAAGTAAGTATTAATAGCTACGTATTTGATACAAATTTTCTGTTTTAGAAATAGTGTGTTCACCTCAAATGCGATATATTGTCGATTAAGTCATGTCACACCAAAGACTATATATATAAACATAGAATTTGTTTTTTCTCCGTCAGGCATACAGAATTCAGGAGAAAGGCCAAAGACTGGATGTCCAGGAACCATGATAATGTTGCCGAGTGTGACGACATTTTTCTACCCATTTTAGTGAATCACCTATAATAATTCAACTAAGTCTTTGGCAATGACACAGCGGAAAAAGGCAAAACTTATACCATAATACACAAATACACGACTGCTCAAAGTGGTGGGGATCAACTAGTTTTATGTGCCATAACCTTTGGTGATTCAAGCAAAGATGAAATACTGATTTTACGCCAAACGAACATTTTTATCTATATCATGGCGACAACAAGTTACACTTGATGATATGATGATGATATCCTCTTTGTACTAACAAAATATGCTTAATTGCATTTTGATAGTGCTAGCAAACTGACAAAACATTCCATGGGTAGATATGTTGCTGCAATCGGACCGGAAGCGGCAAATAACGATCTTATAAGCTTTGATTTTAACCTACCGAGGGCTCGAATCTACGATCTACAACACTCAACATGGGCACACTCACCATTACACCACTGATGCAGCTTCGTACCCTCAAACAGATAGCATATTTACATTGCAGCGGTTGTCATGGAAATAATATCATCAATACGATCTACAACACTCAACATGGGCACGCTCACCATTATACCACTGATGCAGCTTCGTACCCTCAAACAGATAGCATTTTTACATTGCAGCGGTTGTCATGGATATAATATCATCAATACGATCTACAACACTCAACATGGGCACGCTCACCATTATACCACTGATGCAGCTTCGTGCCCTCAAACAGATAGCATATTTACATTGCAGCGGTTGTCATGGATATAATATCATCAATACGATCTACAACACTCAACATGGGCACGCTCACCATTATACCACTGATGCAGTTTCGTACCCTCAAACAGATAGCATATTTACATTGCAGCGGTTGTCATGGATATAATATCATCAATACGATCTACAACACTCAACAATGGCACGCTCACCATTATACCACTGATGCAGCTTCGTACCCTCAAACAGATCGCATATTTACATTGCAGCGGTTGTCATGGATATAATATCATCAATACGATCTTCAACACTCAACATGAGCACGCTCACCATTATACCACTGATGCAGCTTCATTGCTTTGAGTTGAAAGCTTCGTTTCGTTGATATAGAGAGGAATTGCTGACCATCATAATTTTAACATTCTCTTTATCATGCGATGAGAGCAAAAAATAAATAAAAGCTGTGGTAATTATGTATAGACACATAATATACATACCCTCAAACAGATAGCATATCCATCCACTGTTCTGAGAACTTGGCGACACAAGATATGATATAGGTACATTGCAGCGGTTGTCATGGATATAATATCATCAATACGATCTACAACACTCAACATGGGCACGCTCACCATTATACCACTGATGCAGCTTCGTACCCTCAAACAGATAGCATATTTACATTGCAGCGGTTGTCATGGATATAATATCATCAATACGATCTACAACACTCAACATGGGCACGCTCATCATTATACCACTGATGCAGCTTCGTGCCCTCAAACAGATAGCATATTTACATTGCAGCGGTTGTCATGGATATAATATCATCAATACGATCTACAACACTCAACATGGGCACGCTCACCATTATACCACTGATGCAGTTTCGTACCCTCAAACAGATAGCATATTTACATTGCAGCGGTTGTCATGGATATAATATCATCAATACGATCTACAACACTCAACAATGGCACGCGCACCATTATACCACTGATGCAGCTTCGTACCCTCAAACAGATCGCATATTTACATTGCAGCGGTTGTCATGGATATAATATCATCAATACGATCTTCAACACTCAACATGAGCACGCTCACCATTATACCACTGATGCAGCTTCATTGCTTTGAGTTGAAAGCTTCGTTTCGTTGATATAGAGAGGAATTGCTGACCATCATAATTTTAACATTCTCTTTATCATGCGATGAGAGCAAAAAATAAATAAAAGCTGTGGTAATTATGTATAGACACATAATATACATACCCTCAAACAGATAGCATATCCATCCACTGTTCTGAGAACTTGGCGACACAAGATATAATATAGGTACATTGCAGCGGTTGTCATGGATATTGTAGCAGAGAGCCGTACATTTTTCCTGCCTTATGCAGTGCAACACGCATTTAATTATGCTGTCAACGCGTATTGTGGGTTCATGAGGCGGCACATACCCATATGTCTGTCTCGAATCAAATAGATATGAGATGGACTGAACAGTATCAAATAATATCAAAAACGAACAATAGATACATCTTATTTTGCTAACGCACACCATCGTAGAATTCTATCATCTGACAAAAAAAATTAAATCACCTTGTGTTATTGAGATAAGATAATGAATCGCTAATGTTTTCTAAATTAATATTTATGATTGGTTGCTAGTCTAGGGCTTTCTTGATTGTCAAGTATCGGCAGTTTGTTGCATAGTATGCATAACAACGATATCTTAAGAATCTTTGCATAATAAAAGATGTATGCTCTGAGTCACCACAAAAGTGCACACAAGAGATCCGTAATGGCACATGCTTTTTCCTTATAAGTGAATTATTTCATGCATAATACACTTGTTCCAAGACAGTCATCAAAATATGGTTCGCCTTATTAACCAAGCGTCGCCTTATATACGTCATACGTAAATAAACACAAATAATATTCATAAAACATTAACTCCAACAAAACAAACGGGAGTACAGAAGAACCAACCATTGTGTTTCAGTGGAAATCGTAGCGTACATCACAACATAGAACTAGAAAACCAGAAGAAATGTAAATTGACAACACACAGAAGGAGAATCCCTCTAATATATGTAAAACCCGAGAGTGATCTCAGGTGCTCCGGAAGTGGAGTTCGTTCTAGCTCCACTAGCGGCACCCGTCGACCCGTCGTGTTACTCTTGTTATAAACCCGGATTGTGATCACAAGAAATGGAAATTATCAGTTGTCATTGTGGCATAGACATTACAATCCTTTGTTCAGGAGCTTCCTTGTTAGCAGCAACCCTCCATGAAGAAAATTGAGTTAGGGATTACTCGCTCTGTCATATCTTCATAGAGGGTAGCTGCTAACAAGGAAGCTACTGAACCAAGGTTTCCTAGTGGGTAAGTTGAAGTCATCATGATATGGTTAACTGTAACGGAATATCTATTTTAGTTTATAATTATTTTATTTGATCAATGATACCAAGAGATACTAACTTATGGAGTCTTCTCCTATATATGCAATCATTATTACATTATATAGAGAATGCACAAGAAACTACAATTTTATCATATAACAAAGTTAGAAATAGTAAACGAATAAAAAAATGAGGAAAAAGTATGTGTGTGTGTGCGTGTTTGGATGCTGGATGGTGATTGGTTAGTACATTAAACGATTAGAAATCGCTTAGACCTTTCTATGAATCGAAAAACTAAATCACAAATAAAGCAATTATCTGCATAGCTTAATATTTTATATCCTGATGTGAGTAGTGAAGTATTGATTAATTGAGACAAATCGCTTATGCTGAGAAACAGATCATTTCTTATTTCAGAATATTTGGTACAAACAAAAAAGACGAATATCTATGCCGCCATGACAACCGATAATTTTCATTTATCGCAAGAAATGTTTGAAAATACCAAAGGGGTAATCAAAGGGGTATTCAAAGGGTAATCAAAGGGGGTAATCAAAGGGGGTACTCAAAGGGGTAATCAAAGAGGTAATCAAAGGGGGTAATCAAAGGTGGGTACTCCAAGGGGTAATCAAAGGGGTAATTAAAGGGGTAATCAAAGTTGGGTAATCAAAGAGGTAATCAAAGGGTAATCAAAGGGGGTACTCAAAAGGGTAATCAAAGGGGGTACTCAAAGAGGTAATCAAAGGGTAATCAAAGGGGTAATCGAAGGTGGGTACTCAAAGGGGTAATCAAAGGGTAATCAAAGGGGTAATTAAAGGGGTAATCAAAGGTGGGTACTCAAAGGGGTAATCAAAGGGGTAATCAAAGGGTAATCAAAGGGGGTACTCAAAGGGGTAATCAAAGGGAGTAATCAAAGGTGGGTACTCAAAGGGGTAATCAAAGGGGTAATCAAAGGGATAATTAAAGGGGTAATCAAAGGTGGGTAATCAAAAGGGTAATCAAAGGGTAATCAAAGGGGGTACTCAAAGGGGTAATCAAAGGGGGTACTCAAAGGGGTAATCAAAGGGTAATCAAATGGTAATCAAAGGGTAATCAAAGGTGGGTACTCAAAGGGGTAATCAAAGGGTAATCAAAGGGGGTAATCAAAGGGGGTACTCAAAGGGGGTACTCAAAGGGTAATTAAAGGGTAATCAAAGGGTAATCAAAGGTGGGTACTCAAAGGGGTAATCAAAGGGTAATCAAAGGGGGTAATCTAAGGGGGTACTCAAAGGGTAATCAAAATACGTAAATTGAAGAAGGACATACAATACATTGCAATGGACAAAAGGGCAAACAACGCTCTACAAAACATTACAAAGGAAACTATAGATCGAGCAGCACAAATCGCACTAAAAACTAAGTCTAGACTCAGGGGCTCCGGAAGTGTTCGCAATTTCAGCTCCACACGTGACATTCGTCGTGTTACTGTTAAGTGACACGAACATCATCTGATATAACATAAATAAAACAAGAAAACTCTACAAAACAAACACGACTCAAGACGAACCGAACATCGTTTTTACGCGGAAATCTTATCGGACACCACCTCCCGGAATTAAAACGTGACGACATGTAATTTCACAACATGAACAACACGAACACCTCTAAGAGAAGTAACAAACAGGGGTGAATTCAGGTGCCCCGGAAGTGAAAGCAGTCCCTGCTCGACATGTGACAACCGTCGTGTTACTCCAGTTCCACAGCCGGTGATAAGTCATGAAAGAGGAAATGACTGACCGGATTGTGATTACGACAAAGGGAACATATACGTGGTTACTTGTGATACAGATACTCCATATAGATCAGCAATGTCCTAACAATCTGATTGTAAACCTATTTTAAAGCTTTAAGAATACACCTTAGCAAAGTTGTTTTATTGAAGTGTACCTGATGAAGATTATTCAATAAACGATGCGCACCCATTTATATGTCATGGTTGGCATTTTACTCACACGAGGAAAAACTTGTACGATCGAATCATTTCACCAATGAAGAGGGATGGGAGGCTCAGGCACAAATTATATTACTGATGCTCACCATGCTTTATTGAAATGCCATACAGTGTAGTACTTTTTCTACGATTGGATGGTTAGATTTAGGAAGTAGTACTTTTTCTACGATTTGATGGTTAGATTTAGGAACTGTTCTGAAAGTGTACTACTTTTTCTACGATTTGATGGTTAGATTTAGGAACTGTTCTGAAAGTGTAGTACTTTGTCTACGATTTGATGGTTAAATTTAGGAACTGTTCTGACAGTGTAGTACTTTGTCTACGATTTGATGGGTAGATTTAGGAACTGTTCTGACAGTGTAGTACTTTTACTACGATTTGATGGTTAGATTTAGGAACTGTTCTCACAGTGTAGTACTTTGTCTACGATTTGATGGTTAGATTTAGGAACTGTTGTGACAGTGTAGTACTTTTTCTACGATTTGATGGTTAGATTTAGGAACTGTTCTCACAGTGTAGTACTTTTTCTACGATTTGATGCTTAGATTTAGGAACTGTTCTCACAGTGTAGTACTTTTACTACGATTTGATGGTCAGATTGAGGAACTGTTCTCACAGTGTAGTACTTTTCTATGATTTGATAGTTAGATTTAGGAAGTAGTACTCTTTCTACGATTTGATGGTTAGATTTAGGAACTGTTCTCACAGTGTAGTACTTTGTCTACGATTTGATGGTTAGATTTAGGAACTGTTGTGACAGTGTAGTACTTTTTCTACGATTTGATGGTTAGATTTAGGAACTGTTCTCACAGTGTAGTACTTTTTCTACGATTTGATGCTTAGATTTAGGAACTGTTCTCACAGTGTAGTACTTTTACTACGATTTGATGGTCAGATTGAGGAACTGTTCTCACAGTGTAGTACTTTTCTATGATTTGATAGTTAGATTTAGGAAGTAGTACTCTTTCTACGATTTGATGGTTAGATTTAGGAACTGTTCTCACAGTGTAGTACTTTGTCTACGATTTGATGGTTAGATTTAGGAACTGTTGTGACAGTGTAGTACTTTTTCTACGATTTGATGGTTAGATTTAGGAACTGTTCTCACAGTGTAGTACTTTTTCTACGATTTGATGCTTAGATTTAGGAACTGTTCTCACAGTGTAGTACTTTTACTACGATTTGATGGTCAGATTGAGGAACTGTTCTCACAGTGTAGTACTTTTCTATGATTTGATAGTTAGATTTAGGAAGTAGTACTCTTTCTACGATTTGATGGTTAGATTTAGGAACTGTTCTCACAGTGTAGTACTTTTACTACGATTTGATGGTTGGATTTAGGAACTGTTCTGAGAGTGTAGTACTTTTTCTATGATTTGATGGTTAGATTTAGGAACTGTTCTTACAGTGTAGTACTTTGTCTACGATTTGATGGTTAGATTTAGGAACTGTTGTGACAGTGTAGTACTTTTTCTACGATTTGATGGTTAGATTTAGGAACTGTTCTCACAGTGTAGTACTTTTTCTACGATTTGATGCTTAGATTTAGGAACTGTTCTCACAGTGTAGTACTTTTACTACGATTTGATGGTCAGATTGAGGAACTGTTCTCACAGTGTAGTACTTTTCTATGATTTGATAGTTAGATTTAGGAAGTAGTACTCTTTCTACGATTTGATGGTTAGATTTAGGAACTGTTCTCACAGTGTAGTACTTTTACTACGATTTGATGGTTGGATTTAGGAACTGTTCTGACAGTGTAGTACTTTTTCTATGATTTGATGGTTAGATTTAGGAACTGTTCTGAGAGTGTAGTACTTTTACTACGATTTGATGGTTAGATTTAGGAACTGTTCTCACAGTGTAGTACTTTTTCTACGAATTGATGGTTAGAATTAGGAACTGTTCTGAAAGTGTAGTACTTTTTCTATGATTTGAAGGTTAGATTTAGGAATAGTTCTGAAAGTGTAGTACTTTTTCTACGATTTGATGGTTAGATTTAAGAAATGTTCTGAAAGTGGAGTACTTTGACTACGATTTGATGGTTAGATTTAGGAACTGTTCTGAAAGTGTAGTACTTTTTCTACGATTTGATGGTTAGATTTAGGAACTGTTCTGAAAGTGAAGTACTTTTTCTACGAATTGATGGTCAGATTTATGAACTGTTCTGACATTGTAGTACTTTTTCTACGATTTGATGGTTGGATTTAGGAACTGTTCTGACAGAGTAGTACTTTTTCTATGATTTGATGGTTAGCTGTAGGAACTGTTCTGACAGTGTAGTACTTTTTCTACGATTTGATGGTCAGATTTATGAACTGTTCTGACATTGTAGTACTTTTTCTACGATTTGATGGTTAGATTTAGGAACTGTTCTCAAAGTGTAAAACTTTTTCTTTGATTTGATGGTTAGATATAGGAACTGTTGTGAAGATGTAGTACTTTTTCTACGATTTGATGGTTAGATTTAGGAACTGTTCTCACAGTGTACTACTTTTTGTACGATTTGATTGTTAGATTTAGGAACTGTTCTGACAGTGTAGGTAGTGCTTTTTCTATGATTTGATGGTTAGATTTAGGAACTGTTCTGACAGTGTAGTACTTTTTCTACGATTTGATGGTTAGATTTAGGAACTGTTCTGACAGTGTAGTACTTTTTCTACGATTTGATGGTTAGATTTAGGAATTGTTCTGGCAGTGTAGTACTTTTTCTACGATTTGATTGTCAGATTTAGGAACTGTTCTGACAGTGTAGTACTTTTTCTACGATTTGATGGTTAGATTTAGGAACTGTTCTGACAGTGTACTACTTTTTCTATGATTTGATGGTTAGATTTAGGAACTGTTCTGACAGTGTAGTACTTTTTCTACGATTTGATGGTTAGATTTAGGAACTGTTCTGACAGTGTGGTACTTTTTCTACGATTTGATGGTTAGATTTATGAACTGTTCTGACAGTGTAGTACTTTTTCTACGATTTGATGGTTAGATTTAGGAACTGTTCTGACAGTGTAGTACTTTTTCTACGATTTGATGGTTAGATTTAGGAACTGTTCAGACAGTGTAATACTTTTTCTATGATTTGGTGGTTAGATTTAGGAACTCTTCTCACAGTGTGGTACTTTTTCTACGATTTGACGTTTAGATTTATGAACTGTTCTGACAGTGTTATGCTTTTTCTACGATTTGATGGTTAGATTTAGGAACTGTGGTGACAGTGTAGTACTTTTTCTATGATTTGATGGTTAGATTTAGGAGATATTCTGACAATGTTGTACTTTTTCTATGATTTGATGGTTAGACGTAGGAACTGTTCTTACAATGTAGTACTTTTTCTATGATTTGATGGTTAGATGTAGGAACTGTTTTGACAGTGTAGTACTTTTTCTACGATTTGATGGTTAGATTTAGGAACTATTCTGAAAGTGGAGTACTTTATCTACGATTTGATGGTTTGATTTAGGAACTGTTCTGACAATGTAGTACTTTTTCTACGATTTGATTGTTAGATTTAGGAAATGTTCTGACATGTGTAGTACTTTTTCTATGATTTGATGGTTAGACGTAGGAATTGTTCTGACAATGTAGTACTTTTTCTATGATTTGATGGTTAGATGTAGGAACTGTTTTGACAGTGTAGTACTTTTTTTACGATTTGATGGTTAGAATTGGGAACTATTCTGAAAGTGTAGTACTTTATCTACGATTTGATGGTTTGATTTAGGAACTGTTCTAACAATGTAGTACCTTTTCTACGATTTGATGGTTAGATTTAGGAACTGTTCTGATAGTGTAGTACTTTTTCTACGATTTGATTGTTAGATTTAGGAACTGTTCTGACAGTGTAGTACTTTTTCTATGATTTGATGGTTAGACTTAGGAACTGTCCCGACAGTGTAGTACTTTTTCTACGATTTGATGACTAGATGTAGGTACTGTTCTGACAGTGTAGTACTTTTTCTACGATTTGATGGTTAAATTTAGGAACTGTTCTGAGAGTGTAGTAGTTTTTCTACGATTTGATGATTAGATTTAGGAACTGTTCTGACAGTGTAGTACTTTTTCTACGACTTGATGATTAGATTTAGGAACTGTTCTGACAGTGTAATACTTTTTCTACGATTTGATGGTTAGATTTAGGAACTGTTCCGACAGTGTAGTACTTTTTCTACGACTTGATGGTAAGATTTAGGATTTGTTCTGACAGTGTAATACTTTTTCTACGATTTGATGGTTAGATTTAGGAACTGTTCTGACAGTGTAGTACTTTGTCTACGACTTGATGGTAAGATTTAGGATTTGTTCTGACAGTGTAATACTTTTTCTACGATTTGATGGTTAGATTTAGGAACTGTTCTGACAGTTTTCTCCCCCAATAATGCTGACCGATACGATATAGCTGGAATATTGTTGACAGTGGCGTTAAGCAAATAACCATAGCTATAGCCCTTTGCGTTTCGCAGATATTTTCTTGTAACAGGTACCCGACATTCTAATTGGCCGCGGGAAGAGACGTGGAAAAAGCAAATGACGAATTTAATGAAATAAATAAGATATAACAAAAAATACAACAAGAAAAAGAAATAAGAAATAAGAGAACGGAGATACCATCATCTTATTTATAGATGGCGTTCATATCCAATACGAAACTTCTCATCTGATGGCATCTTACTTATCTCTAAGAATCGGGTTTTTTTAGGTTTATAAATATTAAATGTTGATTTTCAATATCAAATTGTCTTTTTCATCGGCAGATCACACTCTCGATACATTTATATTACATATTGCTGGATCAGAATATTATTTTACACTACTAATATTCGTACGAGACAGACATCATATTGGGAATTCTTAAGAAAAACGAAAACAATCTAGCCCTTTAATTTCACGTTCCGCTATATACATGATGTCCTTTCTCTAAGTAACTCTAAGCTTGGCTTAGCGGAGAAGCAATAAGTATCAATTTTTTAGACTTTGGTTTGACACGACAGGGACTCGAACCCATGATCTACTCATTCGAGGGAAGCAAACCAACCATACCAACATCGATGGGAGTCTACGAAAAGCAAACAATCAAACTTGAAAGTAATAATATTTTATTAAGTAGAAACAGAAAGGTTAATTGTGAAAAAAAAACCAACATGTGTTTAATGGCTTATTTCTGTACATTTACATTTCAAATTAACATTGTACAATACATAATGAAACTGATACACATGCACATACAAATGTTTCAAACTGTGCACAAATTAATAAAAATTAGAGACATTTCACCCAAGGATATAAACTTCCACCTCGCAAACGGTAAGTGGGTTCTCAGAGCCGATCTGTCCAATTATTTGTAATCGTACATAGCGCCCTCGGCTCCCTTTCGTGCAAAAGACATATATCGTTTGCCCAGTATCCCCAGGTCCACCAAAGAAACCACACATTGTCGGAAATGTAAAGCCAATCTGACTAACTGTGACTTCAACATTGTACAGTCTTTCTCCTGTAAATAGGTTACAATATATATGTTTATTCAAACGAACATGGTATAATGAAATTTAGAAGTATAAGGCGCAGACATATGTATATAGTTCTTTTTAATTTTTACGTAGTTTTTTTTTCTTTCATCTTCCACTGACAAAATATCTTAACTATATATATATGAGTAAATTGCGAGTGCTTTATAAGAAACAGGAACTGCTTACCATTCGCGAGAACTTGGATTCACCAACGCTTTTTCATCGTTGTGGTGTGATTTTGTGCTTTGTTTATCTTCGTAGTGTTTCTTGTGTATCCAATATTGCCTTTGTCTCTGGCTTGTCCATTCTTCATTTGTCTTTGTCTCTGGCTTGCCCATTCTTCATTTGTCTTTGTCTCTGGCTTGTCCATTCTTCATTTGTCTTTGTCTCTGGCTTGTCCATTCTTCATTTGCCTTTGTCTCTGGCTTGTCCATTCTTCATTTGCCTTCGGTTTTCTTTAACGTTTATTAAACAAAATCACTACTAGGTATCTGCTGTTTTCATTTGAACTGGTTCCTTTTCATTCGTATGTTCTCTGGATTATCTATTCCAGTTTTTCCATTCGGTTTCTCTTTAACGTTTATTAAGCAAAATTAATACTTTTTTAAAAGTAGTTCTCTAATCCTTAGGTATCTACTGTTTCCGTTTGAACTGGTTCCTTTTCATTCCTATGTTCTTATGTTAATAAATAACATCTTATCAACCTCAGCTAGCTGTAAATAACAAAAGGCAATAATATGTCGCCATTTTAAAGCAACACACACCACGATTTGCCTGATGTATATTCCACGAAAACACGTGACCCAATTCGAACGTTACGTTGCATTGGGATGCCGATACGATCCTCTTTTGTTGATTCATATCTATCGCAGATTTAAAAGATAGACTTACATCTAGTTGTTGGTAGGAGGGCTCATGTTTTATTTACATTAGTTGTGCTTCTTTGTGTGTAGTGGTATCCAACACGTATTGTTGTGTTGTGGTTTTCTTATTTTGTCTGTATCTTGTGTACCCAGTGTTGCCGGTTTTTCTCGGTTTTCATAAAGATAAATGTCAGTAGTATTTTGTTTGTTTACATTGAAATTTACAGTTCGTACATGATCTAATTATTAAGTTATTATTAAAATTAAGGTTCTTCTCTTTCGGGCATTGGTGACCTTAGCCAAGTTTGGGATCATGTTTATGCTCTTTGTTTTTATTTTTTAAAATAAAAATTAGATGTTTTTCCAGTCTTTTGACTCTCAGTATACCTGATGAAGGTTATTCCAAAAACACACCGTCTCCACTAATTTGGATATCTACGTTTTTTAACCTGTGCTATGTCTTTTCGTGTTTACATAATCAAGATCTTACCTACTGCATCTTGTCTGTTATAAATAACTACTCGATCAATGTCGTAGGTATTTCCCAAATCTATTGATAGCCATGGTTTAACTTCATTTTCTGTATGGGTACACTTTTCTGCTCCTGGAATGTTTAAAACTTGCCCATCAACAGCATAGCTACCACCATGATATATTGGAAGATTCCATAATGAACTCATTGTAACATTCTTAGACATGGCTACATTTATCTGATTCTCAGGCCCTAAAATGAAAATTAATCTTGGCTTCAAATATGATAAGCAATTGAATAATACCTTGAAGAAAAAAGTGTAAACATTGATGGTCACCAATTCCATCAATATCAGTAAAACGTACGACCCCCTCTCATCTCAACTCATCGAACGTAAAAAAACAAGAATATGACGTTTCAAATCTTGGTCCTGGTTTGGGAAGTTGGAAGTCTTGGGAATTTTGAATTTTTTTTTACAGAAATTGATTTATATAAACACATACAGTTACTAGTATATAACATATGTTCTAAATATATGGTTTTATCTTTTTAGCATTTCTTTTATTTGTATATATAACACGTTTGCTTTATAGAGAAGTACGTTTTATTTCTAAGGGTCATGTAGGTGTCTAATGTTCATATACAATGTGTTCACGCCACGATATAGCTGAAATACTGCTAACGTACGCGTTCAACACCAATCAATCAATAAATCAATCAATCAATCAATCAATCAATCAATCAATCATTCCAGCATTGGGACCGGCACAAAAATGTGGCGGGTATGATCCGGTTGATAGAATACCTTCCCTCTCATCTTGTTTCTTTTTTTCTAAGCGAGTGATTGTTTGGTCCAATAAGTTTCTAACTGTTCGGAATTCAGTCATATTTAAACATTCATATTCGTAAGTACAGAAGTAAGTATTAATAGCTACGTATTTGATACAAATTTTCTGTTTTAGAAATAGTGTGTTCACCTCAAATGCGATATATTGTCGATTAAGTCATGTCACACCAAAGACTATATATATAAACATAGAATTTGTTTTTTCTCCGTCAGGCATACAGAATTCAGGAGAAAGGCCAAAGACTGGATGTCCAGGAACCATGATAATGTTGCCGAGTGTGACGACATTTTTCTACCCATTTTAGTGAATCACCTATAATAATTCAACTAAGTCTTTGGCAATGACACAGCGGAAAAAGGCAAAACTTATACCATAATACACAAATACACGACTGCTCAAAGTGGTGGGGATCAACTAGTTTTATGTGCCATAACCTTTGGTGATTCAAGCAAAGATGAAATACTGATTTTACGCCAAACGAACATTTTTATCTATATCATGGCGACAACAAGTTACACTTGATGATATGATGATGATATCCTCTTTGTACTAACAAAATATGCTTAATTGCATTTTGATAGTGCTAGCAAACTGACAAAACATTCCATGGGTAGATATGTTGCTGCAATCGGACCGGAAGCGGCAAATAACGATCTTATAAGCTTTGATTTTAACCTACCGAGGGCTCGAATCTACGATCTACAACACTCAACATGGGCACACTCACCATTACACCACTGATGCAGCTTCGTACCCTCAAACAGATAGCATATTTACATTGCAGCGGTTGTCATGGAAATAATATCATCAATACGATCTACAACACTCAACATGGGCACGCTCACCATTATACCACTGATGCAGCTTCGTACCCTCAAACAGATAGCATTTTTACATTGCAGCGGTTGTCATGGATATAATATCATCAATACGATCTACAACACTCAACATGGGCACGCTCACCATTATACCACTGATGCAGCTTCGTGCCCTCAAACAGATAGCATATTTACATTGCAGCGGTTGTCATGGATATAATATCATCAATACGATCTACAACACTCAACATGGGCACGCTCACCATTATACCACTGATGCAGTTTCGTACCCTCAAACAGATAGCATATTTACATTGCAGCGGTTGTCATGGATATAATATCATCAATACGATCTACAACACTCAACAATGGCACGCTCACCATTATACCACTGATGCAGCTTCGTACCCTCAAACAGATCGCATATTTACATTGCAGCGGTTGTCATGGATATAATATCATCAATACGATCTTCAACACTCAACATGAGCACGCTCACCATTATACCACTGATGCAGCTTCATTGCTTTGAGTTGAAAGCTTCGTTTCGTTGATATAGAGAGGAATTGCTGACCATCATAATTTTAACATTCTCTTTATCATGCGATGAGAGCAAAAAATAAATAAAAGCTGTGGTAATTATGTATAGACACATAATATACATACCCTCAAACAGATAGCATATCCATCCACTGTTCTGAGAACTTGGCGACACAAGATATGATATAGGTACATTGCAGCGGTTGTCATGGATATAATATCATCAATACGATCTACAACACTCAACATGGGCACGCTCACCATTATACCACTGATGCAGCTTCGTACCCTCAAACAGATAGCATATTTACATTGCAGCGGTTGTCATGGATATAATATCATCAATACGATCTACAACACTCAACATGGGCACGCTCACCATTATACCACTGATGCAGTTTCGTACCCTCAAACAGATAGCATATTTACATTGCAGCGGTTGTCATGGATATAATATCATCAATACGATCTACAACACTCAACAATGGCACGCTCACCATTATACCACTGATGCAGCTTCGTACCCTCAAACAGATCGCATATTTACATTGCAGCGGTTGTCATGGATATAATATCATCAATACGATCTACAACACTCAACAATGGCACGCTCACCATTATACCACTGATGCAGTTTCGTACCCTCAAACAGATAGCATATTTACATTGCAGCGGTTGTCATGGATATAATATCATCAATACGATCTACAACACTCAACAATGGCACGCTCACCATTATACCACTGATGCAGCTTCGTACCCTCAAACAGATCGCATATTTACATTGCAGCGGTTGTCATGGATATAATATCATCAATACGATCTACAACACTCAACATGGGCACGCTCACCATTATACCACTGATGCAGTTTCGTACCCTCAAACAGATAGCATATTTACATTGCAGCGGTTGTCATGGATATAATATCATCAATACGATCTACAACACTCAACAATGGCACGCTCACCATTATACCACTGATGCAGCTTCGTACCCTCAAACAGATCGCATATTTACATTGCAGCGGTTGTCATGGATATAATATCATCAATACGATCTTCAACACTCAACATGAGCACGCTCACCATTATACCACTGATGCAGCTTCATTGCTTTGAGTTGAAAGCTTCGTTTCGTTGATATAGAGAGGAATTGCTGACCATCATAATTTTAACATTCTCTTTATCATGCGATGAGAGCAAAAAATAAATAAAAGCTGTGGTAATTATGTATAGACACATAATATACATACCCTCAAACAGATAGCATATCCATCCACTGTTCTGAGAACTTGGCGACACAAGATATAATATAGGTACATTGCAGCGGTTGTCATGGATATTGTAGCAGAGAGCCGTACATTTTTCCTGCCTTATGCAGTGCAACACGCATTTAATTATGCTGTCAACGCGTATTGTGGGTTCATGAGGCGGCACATACCCATATGTCTGTCTCGAATCAAATAGATATGAGATGGACTGAACAGTATCAAATAATATCAAAAACGAACAATAGATACATCTTATTTTGCTAACGCACACCATCGTAGAATTCTATCATCTGACAAAAAAAATTAAATCACCTTGTGTTATTGAGATAAGATAATGAATCGCTAATGTTTTCTAAATTAATATTTATGATTGGTTGCTAGTCTAGGGCTTTCTTGATTGTCAAGTATCGGCAGTTTGTTGCATAGTATGCATAACAACGATATCTTAAGAATCTTTGCATAATAAAAGATGTATGCTCTGAGTCACCACAAAAGTGCACACAAGAGATCCGTAATGGCACATGCTTTTTCCTTATAAGTGAATTATTTCATGCATAATACACTTGTTCCAAGACAGTCATCAAAATATGGTTCGCCTTATTAACCAAGCGTCGCCTTATATACGTCATACGTAAATAAACACAAATAATATTCATAAAACATTAACTCCAACAAAACAAACGGGAGTACAGAAGAACCAACCATTGTGTTTCAGTGGAAATCGTAGCGTACATCACAACATAGAACTAGAAAACCAGAAGAAATGTAAATTGACAACACACAGAAGGAGAATCCCTCTAATATATGTAAAACCCGAGAGTGATCTCAGGTGCTCCGGAAGTGGAGTTCGTTCTAGCTCCACTAGCGGCACCCGTCGACCCGTCGTGTTACTCTTGTTATAAACCCGGATTGTGATCACAAGAAATGGAAATTATCAGTTGTCATTGTGGCATAGACATTACAATCCTTTGTTCAGGAGCTTCCTTGTTAGCAGCAACCCTCCATGAAGAAAATTGAGTTAGGGATTACTCGCTCTGTCATATCTTCATAGAGGGTAGCTGCTAACAAGGAAGCTACTGAACCAAGGTTTCCTAGTGGGTAAGTTGAAGTCATCATGATATGGTTAACTGTAACGGAATATCTATTTTAGTTTATAATTATTTTATTTGATCAATGATACCAAGAGATACTAACTTATGGAGTCTTCTCCTATATATGCAATCATTATTACATTATATAGAGAATGCACAAGAAACTACAATTTTATCATATAACAAAGTTAGAAATAGTAAACGAATAAAAAAATGAGGAAAAAGTATGTGTGTGTGTGCGTGTTTGGATGCTGGATGGTGATTGGTTAGTACATTAAACGATTAGAAATCGCTTAGACCTTTCTATGAATCGAAAAACTAAATCACAAATAAAGCAATTATCTGCATAGCTTAATATTTTATATCCTGATGTGAGTAGTGAAGTATTGATTAATTGAGACAAATCGCTTATGCTGAGAAACAGATCATTTCTTATTTCAGAATATTTGGTACAAACAAAAAAGACGAATATCTATGCCGCCATGACAACCGATAATTTTCATTTATCGCAAGAAATGTTTGAAAATACCAAAGGGGTAATCAAAGGGGTATTCAAAGGGTAATCAAAGGGGGTAATCAAAGGGGGTACTCAAAGGGGTAATCAAAGAGGTAATCAAAGGGGGTAATCAAAGGTGGGTACTCCAAGGGGTAATCAAAGGGGTAATTAAAGGGGTAATCAAAGTTGGGTAATCAAAGAGGTAATCAAAGGGTAATCAAAGGGGGGTACTCAAAAGGGTAATCAAAGGGGGTACTCAAAGAGGTAATCAAAGGGTAATCAAAGGGGTAATCGAAGGTGGGTACTCAAAGGGGTAATCAAAGGGTAATCAAAGGGGTAATTAAAGGGGTAATCAAAGGTGGGTACTCAAAGGGGTAATCAAAGGGGTAATCAAAGGGTAATCAAAGGGGGTACTCAAAGGGGTAATCAAAGGGAGTAATCAAAGGTGGGTACTCAAAGGGGTAATCAAAGGGGTAATCAAAGGGATAATTAAAGGGGTAATCAAAGGTGGGTAATCAAAAGGGTAATCAAAGGGTAATCAAAGGGGGTACTCAAAGGGGTAATCAAAGGGGGTACTCAAAGGGGTAATCAAAGGGTAATCAAATGGTAATCAAAGGGTAATCAAAGGTGGGTACTCAAAGGGGTAATCAAAGGGTAATCAAAGGGGGTAATCAAAGGGGGTACTCAAAGGGGGTACTCAAAGGGTAATTAAAGGGTAATCAAAGGGTAATCAAAGGTGGGTACTCAAAGGGGTAATCAAAGGGTAATCAAAGGGGGTAATCTAAGGGGGTACTCAAAGGGTAATCAAAATACGTAAATTGAAGAAGGACATACAATACATTGCAATGGACAAAAGGGCAAACAACGCTCTACAAAACATTACAAAGGAAACTATAGATCGAGCAGCACAAATCGCACTAAAAACTAAGTCTAGACTCAGGGGCTCCGGAAGTGTTCGCAATTTCAGCTCCACACGTGACATTCGTCGTGTTACTGTTAAGTGACACGAACATCATCTGATATAACATAAATAAAACAAGAAAACTCTACAAAACAAACACGACTCAAGACGAACCGAACATCGTTTTTACGCGGAAATCTTATCGGACACCACCTCCCGGAATTAAAACGTGACGACATGTAATTTCACAACATGAACAACACGAACACCTCTAAGAGAAGTAACAAACAGGGGTGAATTCAGGTGCCCCGGAAGTGAAAGCAGTCCCTGCTCGACATGTGACAACCGTCGTGTTACTCCAGTTCCACAGCCGGTGATAAGTCATGAAAGAGGAAATGACTGACCGGATTGTGATTACGACAAAGGGAACATATACGTGGTTACTTGTGATACAGATACTCCATATAGATCAGCAATGTCCTAACAATCTGATTGTAAACCTATTTTAAAGCTTTAAGAATACACCTTAGCAAAGTTGTTTTATTGAAGTGTACCTGATGAAGATTATTCAATAAACGATGCGCACCCATTTATATGTCATGGTTGGCATTTTACTCACACGAGGAAAAACTTGTACGATCGAATCATTTCACCAATGAAGAGGGATGGGAGGCTCAGGCACAAATTATATTACTGATGCTCACCATGCTTTATTGAAATGCCATACAGTGTAGTACTTTTTCTACGATTGGATGGTTAGATTTAGGAAGTAGTACTTTTTCTACGATTTGATGGTCAGATTTATGAACTGTTCTGACATTGTAGTACTTTTTCTACGATTTGATGGTTGGATTTAGGAACTGTACTGACAGAGTAGTACTTTTTCTACGATTTGAAGGTTAGATTTAGGAACTGTACTATAGTGAAGTACTTTTTCTATGATTTGATGGTTAGATTTAGGAACTGTTCTGAAAGTGGAGCACTTTGACTACGATTTGCTGGTCAGACAGGAACTGTTCTGACAGTGTAGTACTTTTTCTACGATTTGATGGTTAGATTTAGGAACTGTTCTGACAGTGTAGTACTTTATCTACGATTTGATGGTTAGATTTATGAACTGTTCTGAAAGTGTAGTATTTTTTCTATGATCTGATGGTTAGATTTAGGAACAAGTGGGTCACTGACCTGCAGGGACACTGTGTGCAGGCGCACATACCCGAGGTTTCCCGGGACTTGGGTCGGACGGGGGAGGATTTTGGCAGGGTCAGGGGATCTGTTTGGGTACGCGGCAGGACTGCTGAGTGCCATAGTGTGAAGCCGGTTGAGGTGGCGGCTATGAGGAAAGTGTGTCGGGTAGGGGGATGGGAGATTCCATCGGAGTTCTCCTTAAACCCTCCGAACTCTCCAGGAGTACTAATGGATTGGAGAGCCCTCATAGAGTTGTTGGAGCTCATGCCCGCCTCCAAACGGGACGCACTGTGTAGTCTCCGGTTCCCGTAGTCAGGGGTTTGAGAGTTCAGGGGAAACTCCGGCTGTAAGGCCCATGGATTGGACCCAGGGGAGGATGAGCAGTGGAGGTTGTTCAGTGAGGAGGGTCCCCGGTGAGGGACAGAGTAACGCCACGAGCCTCGGCGACGAGGGCTGGTGGGTTCTCGGCACCTCAGGTCGGTTTTGGTAGGGGTGCCCGTCAGTCAGTGGCTGGGGGCGTCGGGAAGAGGATAGACGAGTCAAGATAGTCTCCGGTCCTGGTACCGGATGCAATGGATTACCATATGCACCTGGAGAGGTCTCTCCGGAGGCTTCGACTGGACCCCAGTACAACAGTACAAGGATCCAGTCCTGGCGAAGTGTCCGGCACCCGCCCCTCGGCAGCAGGTCAACTTGGTGGGGGGGGGGTATTAGTCTTCTGCGACCCCAGGATGTGGCCGAAGGACCCAGAAAAGCTGAAGCTCCCCGAGGGATGGGTTGCGCCTGTTGGAGCACACCCTAAGTATGCCGTGACTTCGGTGATTGCTATTTTGATCGCCTGTCCCGGCTGATGGACTCCCCTGCCGTGTCTGCCCCGAGCGAAGTGGGGCTGTACTGCAGCGAAGGTGCTAAGTCCTTCGTTGTACAGTACAGTACACTGCGGTGGGTGTTGGCTCTTGCCCGCCCATACATGCCTCTGGTACTGCATGTCCGGGCCTCGGGGGAAGGCCCCCAGGCAACGGATGCTTTGTACCGGAAGGTATTTGGCGTGATGCAGGAGAAGGTCCCCAACTCCCTGCAGGGTATCCACCTCCACTGCTTCCATGGGGACTCGGTCACCGTAAAGCTCTGGCTGAACTCTTACCCTGGAACTTACTTTGGATTCACAATGAATATGAAGGGGTTCGGGGACAGGCAGAAGCTGGGGCTGAAATCTGTACCAGGAAACAGGCTCCTCTTGGAGTCTGATTCCCCCCATCTGCCCGACGTGGTCGGATCTGTCAACCACCCGGCCCACTTGTTCAGGGTGGCAGAGGAGGTCGCTCGGGTGAGGGACCAGTCTCCACTGGACGTCCTCAGGGTAGCTCTTGCCAATGGACGAACCTTGTACCGGAGGAAGTAAGGAGAGGTTTGGAAGGAAAAAAAGGGGGGTGGAACTCAGTTGGGAAATTAGGGGGAGGACAAACGAGGAGTGGGTTTTTCTTGGATATTAGAGGTAGATACTTGGTGCGTTGTGGGTGTAGAGGGTGCCACATGGTCTGGTGTGTAGCATACAGAATATACTAGTCTTATGACTCCTAGAAACGCTGTCCCATTGATATCGGAAGCTTAGGTCTTGTGGAGGCGTCATCCGCCTCTCGTGAGCCCTAAGTTGATCTATGGATTTATCATTATATCCCGGACAACCTCTTGTTTCTGGGGGTTTCCCAGTAGCTGCAGTCCAGGGCCCTTTAAGATAAAACGGGGAAGAGTGTAGTGAATCGTGGGGGGATGGGGTCGAGGAGTCCCGAAGAGCACCCATGATGCACCAGAATGATACCCACGCTTAACCAGAAGGATAAACCAATTGAGAGACTAAAGACAATACTGAAGATTTGCAGTAGTGACCACTAGTCATTGGTAAGTAGTGCTAATTACTATATCTCACTATTTACGCTTCAAACATTTCATTATGACTATTACTGATGATCCCAGGCCTTGTTAAATCGGTTTGGCTGAGAAATGTATGCTTTTCAAAGGTAGCAACAACCTTGTTCAAATTGAGCGATCGTTCGTCATAACCGGAAACTACGGAAGGCGGGGCTTTTCTAATATGGTATTTCTTACTACGATTGATGTAAACATTCACGCCTCAAATCGCTAAATATGGTATCGACATCCAAATAAGGAAAATACCAAAGTGAAGCCGGAAATGACTAAATGCAAAAGGTCCAGAGAGAAAGTATACATGGATTTTTATTTTGTGGGAATTACATTCTAAAATACTGGTAGGTGATAAAAACTTGTTATAATAGTGGACAAAAGGAAAGGTTATGTCTTATTATTGATAAATGCAGGCGTCAGAAACTCTGTGAGCGAGCGCAAAAAATCTCGGCGGCTGCTCCATTACGTGTAATGGCATCCCGTTAAAACCCTTGCGAGTAAGCGAGCATTTAAGGTTTTATTATTAGAACTACAAGATGCTGTGAATAGAAATAGGAGAAATCAGAGATATAATAACTGAAATTTGGTAATTTGCAGCTGAAATGATACATGGGTTTGGTTTCTTTAAAGTATGTTATTTAAATTTTTCACTCAAGTTTGTTAATTATTACTTTATCACAAACTTTTTCTGGCCCAGTCTGAGCAAATTCTTTCCAACTTATCCATTTTGTACTTTCCCACCAGGCATGAATAAAGTTTTTTTTGTTAAACAAAATTTATTAATATGATTTTGACAACACTCATTTTCACTCAAGTTTGTTAATTTTTACTTTATCACAAACTTTTTCTCGCCCAGTCTGAGCAAATTCTTTCCAACTTAAGTTTTTTTTAAAGCATAATCTATTAATATGATTTTGACAACAACACTATGGAAGCAATTTTCACTTAATTCTGACCTTATCCACAAACTTTCTTTACACAGTCTGTGTACATTCTTTCCATATTTTTAAAAAGATATTTATTTACATTTCGGCCTTGAAAAATATATGTTCGAGTTCCTAAAACTACACTAATGTTAGTCAACTGAAAAGGAAAATCCCGTGAGTACCCGAAAAGCCCTTCATTTACGCCGCCTCGTCGCAATTTTCATCTTGACGGGTGCTGATTATAACTGACACAACCTTGTCCCCGATGATAAACCTTGCAACTTTTTGGATATATGTCACCCACGATAGTCAATTGTGTATTAAAAGTAAGAAATTTACCGGCATATTCAATAATAAATTAAACAAAAGATGTTTTCTAGCTGTTGTCAAACAGGGTCGAGAAATCTTGAAGGTCCATTTTATGAGTCATTATTTGTCTGAAAGTGAGAATACCGGTGCAAAATTTAAACATTTACGTTGCCGAATGTCCGTAGAAATGATCCTTTCAACAAAATATTACAAATAATCATAATCGAAGCTATAAAGCAACACATTCCTGAAGCCGTCCTGTGACGTCCATCACGTCAATATTTACGTCAAAAATCACGTGACAAAAAACGTCAAGTGAACTCTCCTGTGTCACTGGCTTCCCGGCTGATTCGGTTGTTTTCATTAATTGGTGGCTTTGATATGGAGTATTCTCATGGAACCGCGACAATTGCTGTCGCCGATAATAAAGAGCATTCCAGTAACAACTAATTTACTCCATTGATTACTTTTTCTTTTTTTTCAACATGGTTTAGACTATTTTCTTAGGAATACCAACTTCATAGAGACCAGAAATGACTACGTGAATAGAAATTAGACACATTTGTGTACAAGGGGGTACGAACATCTTCGCTAGCCAATGGTTACGATCCGGATATAAATTGCTGAGAAACATTAAACCTCACAAAGCCACAGGACCAGACAACATACAGGCTAGATACTTAAAAGAACTGGCACTAGAACTCACCCCGGCTATCACCTTCCTATTCCAAACATCTTTAGAGCAAGGTAAACTGCCTAATGACTGGTTACAAGCACACATAGTACCTGTATTTAAAAAAGGTGACAAAAACACTGCATCCAATTATCGACCGGTGTCATTAACAACTATACTATGCAAAACACTCGAGCATATAGTAAATTCAAGCATCATGAAACATCTAGATATCCATAAAATACTAACAGATTCACAACATGGGTTTAGAGCTAGAAGATCCTGCGAAACCCAGTTGTTAGAGACCCTTGATGACATCACCAAAAGGGCAGCAAATAACAAACAAATTGATATAATTCTACTGGATTTCTCGAAGGCCTTTGATAAAGTGCCGCACAAAAGACTGTTAAACAAGCTAAACTACTATGGCATTCGCAGCAACACACTGCAATGGATCTACTCATTCCTACATGACCGCAAACAACTTGTACTTTTAGAAGGGGTCAAATCATCTACAGCCACAGTTGACTCAGGGGTGCCCCAAGGTACAGTCTTGGGTCCATTATTATTCCTGGTCTACATAAACGACCTACCTGAAAACTTCCACTCTTCAGCCAAGCTCTTCGCAGACGATTGTTTATTGTATAGGGAGGTAAATACAACATCAGATACCAATAAACTCCAGGAAGATCTTAACATGTTACAAAAGTGGGAAAGCAAATGGCAAATGGCTTTTAATGCAGATAAATGTTTTGTCATAAGAGCTGGTACAAAACGCAAAACCATCAAACAAGATTATACCATCCACAATCACATATTAGAAGTTGTTGAAGAAAGCAAATACCTAGGCGTTACCATAAGTAAAGATCTCACTTGGAAAGCACACATCAACAACATCACTAACAAAGCCAACAAAACACTAGGTTTTATTAAGCGAAATATTCATGGGTGCACTCAGAAAGTAAAACAACACACTTTCACTACAATGGTAAGACCAACATTGGAATATGCATCCACATGCTGGGATCCTCATAGCAAAGATCTGATTGAGGACATAGAACAAGTGCAAAAAAGAGCAGCACGTTTTGTGTACAATAATTACAGGAGTAAAGAACCAGGGTGCGTTACAAACATGCTAGACACACTAAATTGGGAGCCTCTGAGTCAACGAAGAGCCAAAAACAGAGTCACCATGCTATACAAGATCATTAATAACCAAGTGACTATAGACCCAAACACATACTTAAACAAAAGTGACACACGTACTAGAGGGGAACATAAATATAAACAAATTGCAACTTCAAAAAACATATATAAGTATTCTTTTTCCCCCGCACCATCAGAAGTTGGAACTACCTCCCGGCAGCAGTAGCACAGGCTACAGACCTTGACAGCTTCAGGTCTGGTTTGGAGGGTATACAATTCCCTCCAACCTTCATGTAATCCCACTTGTTAAATTGTAAATATGTAATTATGTAAATATATTTTTATCAATCTATAAATTCAAAATTTATAGTCTCCACGCCGGGATAATTTCACTCGATCCTTCGAGTCTATCCTGTATTTGGAAGAAGAAGAAGAAGAAGAACCCATGGCTAGCGAAGATGGGGTACGAAATGTCGATGTCATATTCATAGTTATATTCATGTAACTGAATAACTAGGATATTTACCATTTTAATTGACAATGTGCATTGTTTTAAAAAGCACTGACCATGATTCTTTCATTTAAAAAAATTACGACCATTATCAATAAACAACAATTTTTGCAAAAATACGTGATAAGAATTTTATTTTACGGGACCTAATTTAAGCAACAAAATATAAAAATTTTGCAGTATTCACCAAATATTAAGACATATCTTTTCCACCGATGATATGTATTTCCGTCATTATTTTGTTAATGTAAACTGATCATCTGCTGAAATTTACTTTTATTGTCCAAAAATTTATAAGGTTAGAGAAGCGAGATTCAATTTGATCCAGAATCTCCCTAATAGTGTTTGGCTAGTGAGGAACACTCCAAAAGAAAGTGGATCTCATTTTCCACATCTAGCTTGCACAATCTACATATTTTTTGTTCAGCTGGAATATTCATATATCTTCCTTTTTCAATCTCAAGTTTATGTGAGCTAATACGAAATTTAGTTAAAATGTTATGACAATCATTTATTTAGGGCAGTGGACATATCCGAATTATGAGAAGTTCCTGAAAAGTGACTAAAAACTGCTTAATGAACGTCTATGTATAATATATATATGTATACCACCACCAATAGTGACATTTTACCTGTGATTACAGGGTGCTCCGAAGTCAACGGAGGAATTTACTAACAACAACAACAACATGCCGCTTAAGTAAATAACAAATTTTAGAAGAAATATCACAACCGAAATTAGTGTGTCAATAATGGTCAGCTAACAGAATTAATCAATTTAACAGTTTTATTGGATAAAAATCCTTGCCTGACAATTATTTTAAATGATAGTGTTCTGCATACATTGTCTTAAGCGACGTCACCTTTGACCCAGCTTGGAAGCTGGAAAGATGGCAGGTTTAAGAAACGAAGCACGACTATCCCTTGAAATACGAACCAAATCGATTGAACAGACGTTAATTCCACTTGTTACTCAGGTAATTTCTAATATACAAGAAAAGAAAAACTAATACGAATTTGTATAAACTGTGGAAACGCTAAATGAATCAGTGAATGTAGCAATGTTTGTCTCGATTAATAAACACTGCCGTCACCGTCAGTGGCGTCACTGGCACTGCCCTGGTAAAGACTGAGAAAAACAATATGTAGGTTTTGATCGATTGATTTTTGTCTAATAGTGTTGTCTGCCACTCTTACCTGGTTGAAGAGACGTCCAATTAATTTTATAGAATGGAAGGACACATTGATGATTGAAGCTTTGACTTTGAGCACATTATGGCAATGGCAAAGCATTATCCTTGGCTTTATGCACATATTTGCACCAATCCTCCACAATTAACTCTGTTTTTTTTATTATCACAAAGCGGAATTCTACTCCCTTATGCAAAATGCTAGATGCAAGTTTGCTTGTAGTTAATGACCAACATCAAGAAGTTACATTTTTTAATTGTTCTGCCATGTGCATACAGTAATTATATCTAGCTGCGGAACCATAGCTCTTCTTTTTTTTTTACCATACAGATAGGGATTTCCCTGTTTGTAAACTTGCTGAACTCCGACTTCAACTAAGGTCAGGACATGCGGGTACTATCATCTCAATTGAGGAGTTTATCAAATGAGTTTATTGATACCATTCAGTTCAATAAATATTTTTCTGTATTCAAATTGTTTAAAAAGTACAAACTTGAAGATTACTTTAAAAATTAATATACAAACGAAGGTATTTCCAACAAAATTGGTATGGAAAAGGACAGTTTCAAATGCTATTAATAGCTTAGCTACTTCTGAACGTTTATCTCGTATGGAACAGGACAGTAACTTTACCCAATTCAAAAACGTGCATACTGACAGCATTTTCAGTGGATGGTTATATGCCAGAATGACTGTTGAACTTTCAAATGTATACTTTTTAGCAAAATTAGCAACATGTGTCAGGGCTCCCACTACTTTGAAATCAGAGGGAGAAGTGACTTCTCTTTCAGGTGCTGACAAAAGAGAAGTGAGAGACAACAGGGAGAAGTGGTGAGAGTACAGGGAGAAGTCAAAATATTTCTCTAATTAATTGTCCCACTTTTCACATTCGTGGGGCATTATCGTGGCATTCGTATGTTATAATGTACTTGTTATGCATTAAAGTATATTCAGTAGTTGTTCCTTGTCATGTCTCTGATTTACATATGTCCTTGTATTTGTTTTTTGTTTGTTTGTATTAAGTAAACCCTTTTCAGATTCTTTGTTTTGTTTTGCACAGATGATAAAGGCACATACATGTATATGATAGTCAACTATTGTCCAATAAATAATAAATAAATAAAATTGAATAATAAAATTTATTTTGACATCAGCATTGTTTCAAACAAGTCATACATAGATAAAATGACAAAACATTAGATAAGATAAATATATGCCCCAAAAAAAGCTGTGAAATTGCTAATTATTTAATCACATTTTAATGAGTGTATATTATTTACATTGCTTCTCTTTAATCACTGATTGATATTGATTAAGAAACTAATCATATCCACAAAGTTAACAATCCCTTTGGATAGCCGCCATCAAACCCCAAATAAATGAAATGAAACAATACCGACGTTATTTTCCCGAGTTCCGATCAGTAATACAGTTTTTATATTCGTAACTGTTTCGATTACGTCCCTTTACAATGGTGGTTTGAAAAACGGAAATTTTGTAGTAAAAATATACCGATGTTTTTTAACAGTTAAAATTAGCAAAGCGACTTGGTAAAATTACAGGGCGACTTCCACTTCTCTTTTGGCACTAGTACAAAGCGAAGTGAGCAGCCACAAGGCGACTTCTTTGCCCGAATCGCCCTCCAATGTGAGCCCTGATGTGTGCCACAATATGACTTGATGAATTTGCAGTAAATGCATGTCACCTGTTGTAGATACAATTGAACATTTTGTTTTAAGTTGTTCAGCAACGGAAGAAGTTTGTGACAAATTCTGGACATCAATCCTTGATATATTTGGAATCCAAGCTTTTATTTATCTTGACACTTTATATTCTTTGTCTATTGAAGAATTATTGTACATATACTTCTAGGACGTGTGCAGAATTTAACGACAAATTGTCCAGATATTGAAGACGATGTATATACATGTATGTTTATAAACATTTGTGCCAAATATTTATGTGATTACTGCACATATATTTTTCTCACAGGACGATTAATTGAGTTAATATTTTTTTTTGTATTCTCTCTTTAAAGAACTGTTCCATATTTTATAATTTAAAATTGTTATACATCTCCAGGCGCGTAGCTGCCTTTACGCAAAAAATCAATTGCTTGCACATCATTTCGACAAAATAAATTGTTTTAGTTTGCACTAAAAAATATTACTACTGACATGGGAAGAATCTCACTTTTTCAGTATAATTAATAATCATTATAACGTGTTTTATATGCGATCTGGTAGAAGCGGTCAAATAGAGGGAAGTTGTTATTAATCAGTTAACTTCGGAACGAAACGACCAAACTGTGTGGGACCCGATCGTTATTAAATTTGGCCGTTTCTATTGCCGATCAGTTTGAAATTATACCAACTATTCCAAGGAGAACGGGCCGACAGATCAACCGAGCTGGTCATCCCGCTGATAACCCTAGCCAGTTTTGGCAGCGGTCTATGTACTACCCGTTTATGGACTATTACATAACAGAGCTTACCGTGAGATTACTTGAAAATGACGGCAGATACCAGGCACAATACTTGATACCAATGAACTTGCCTAGACTAACACCAGACACCGTCGACGTTATATGTGACACATACAAAACCGATTTACGTTGCGAAATAGTTATGTTTTAAAGCCGAAATCAAAAGGTTGTGCAACATTGACAACCGCTAAACCATCGAATCTGAAGGACACCCTTAACATCACAAACGAAGAGCTCTATCCTTCGATCAGCACCGTTTTTGATACTTTACACCATGCCTGCCAGCACAGCTATGACGGAGAGACCATTATCTGTTCTTCGTCGCCTTAAGACGTACTTGAGGACAACAATGCCTGACTTCTTTAGCTGTACTGCATGTGCACAGAGACATTGATGATTCGCTAGCTTTCTAAAAATATAATTTTAATAACCAAGGCGGACGGTATATATAAAACTGAATTTATAGGAACAAGTCACAGGTTTCAGGAATCAAGGCATTTCTTTTTTAACCTGTGTTGTACCTCATATTTCCTTTGTTCATATATATTAACTTCCTGAAGTGTTCTGTCAACCGATGAATGTTTTCTGTACCTCATATTTCCTTTGTTCATATATATTAACTTCCTGAAGTGTTCTGTCAACCGATGAATGTTTTCTGTATGAAACGTGATGGTAAAAAAAGAGCAATTTAATTAAGGGATATCCAAATAAATACACAAAAACACACACAATGATGTGAAGCACAAACAACCGAAAAGAGGACTTGATTAACGCCGGGTATTCGGATACTCGAAACCGGTGGGGATACTATGAATTCGGTGCAATCTAATAATTTTGAATGTTTTCATTGGTCAATTTAGAATTTTTGTACACTACATACCGCGGAACATTCTTCTCCGTGTTCCATTGTAGAATGTTCTGCCCTCTAGTGTCCACAAATTCAAAATTATAATTAGGGACCAACCATTTAACTTGAAGGAGGGGGGCATGGTTTTTTCCTAAATATCCCCCCCTTTTTTGTGTCCTTACTCCGGCATTTTTTGTCTCTCCAAGAACTCCTTTCTCAAACCCCTTTCTACCTATTTTCATTTACCCTGTTCCGCTTTAGAATAAATGTGAGGCAAGGGAAGAAAAGATGTGTTTATACAGTATATCACCAAATTTACAAAAGTACAGTCACATGTTAGTTTAAAAAATCTGGAGTTGGTAAAATCAAACTCGGCTAACAAGATTATAAGAACAACGGACTGACTTACATGTCGTGTAAAGGAAGTGTTTTATGATCATGACCATTGCCCTTTTGTAAACATTTACTGTAGGGCTTCATACGATGGTTAGTTTTTGCCGTCTTCCGCCTCGAAACAATACTATAAGATTGATTGATTTTTGATTTTTGGTGTTTTAACGCCACTTTCAACAATATTTCAGCTATATCATGGCAACCAGTTTTAGTGGTGGAGGAAGCCGAAATACCCGGAGAGAACCACCGACCATGGGCAAGCAACTGGTAAACTTTATCACTTCCGGCTGCGAGTAGAGTGCACCCTTTTTTGTTATGTACAAAACTGGGCGCAAACCCACGCTGTGTTGGTGATAGGCTTGTATGAGTTGTTAGATCCAACGACTTAACTCATTGAGCAACCACAATACTCTGAGGACCAATACTTCCGATCACTTCCTGCAATTTTCATCTTTTCGTCACAAAAATATGCCTTGCCTCGTCTAACGAAAGGATGATGAATGCTATCGTCTTTTCATCCCACAGATTTGCGGGTTTTTTTTTGTTACTGTAGGACAATGAAAATAAATTGGACATTTACTGCTTGTTCTCCATTCGCCTCGAAAATAATAAACCTCAAATTTCTTTTCGTTATAAGGTCGTAAAGGTATCTTTAAAAGGCGTATACATACGTTTCATAGAATTCATTTATTGGTGAGAATATTATATAATTTTTTGCCGTTCTCTTTCATTTATTTCATCCAATCCAAGGAAAACGGCGGTAAAGACTCCACGACGTTTTACCTATTAAAATACATTGTACATAGGGTAACTTGGGACCGAAATTGACGATGTCTAGGTTTGTCATGAAAAATGCACGGTTTTTGTTCTGTAGCTAAAAAACAAGCACATGTATCCCCTTACTTTTTGTTAAAATTCTAAATAAAATCATTGCGAGAATATCATGACAAAATATTAAGAAAATATCAATTGTCATTTTTTTTCTACATGCAAATTTATTCATGAAGAAACCACTAAATAATCCATATTCCACAAATAAATAGAATTTTTGGACTACTTAATCTATTACTGGCAATGTACATGCTCATCATCTTTGAAAGAAATTATCATAGGAAGCTATTGCAAAAAACTGGATGCAATTATCTTTTACCGTTTTGAAATTGTGATATTTTCTTTACCGCTATAAAAATCTGTATTTTAAAAATTTGTCGAAATTCCATTGTAAATATCTCGAAAACTAAGTCACGAAGGTATATTTGTCTTTGCATATTTGGAAAGAGCATGTCGAAATTGACCAAACCACGAATTTTCATGAAAAAATCAATTGGCAATCCCTACTGTATCGTATTCCCTTAACAACAGGAATTGCCCTCTCTAATTGCTAGAAACGCTGGCCTTCCGGGGGGCTTTGTCCCCCTGGTCCCCCTACAAGGGCTGAAATACCAGGGTTTCAGCCCTGGACCCGATGAGGGCCTTAGGCAGCCCCCAGACCCTTCGCCGAAGTTCTTTGATTGCACATAGTTTTACATCCAGCTACGCCCCTGATCTCTGTACAAGAGGAATTAAAGAATATATATATATATATATAATTAATGTTTTTAACTCTGCCCTTTTTTCTGCCATCTTAACTACGAGAAAAGTATAGAAATATTTTCGTTAAATTGGGTATAGGAGTTCAGCTAGCATGGCCAAGATTTGATTAATTGGCCACATTCATATTCTCTGAGCTTGAAAATCCTACCCATTTATATATTCACAAGGGGCCGTCGTGATAGTATGGTAGGTTTATTTACAACAGTACATGTATGTAAGCATTCAGTGCGTATCGCCACTAAAGTTGTAAGTTTTATTCCTGTTCATGGTGAGGTGTATTTGATACAACATTGTTGTATGGGATAAAGTTTGCTAGTGACTTGTGACAGATGGATGGATTTCTCCAGGTACTCCGGTTTCCTCCACCATGATATAACTGAAATATTGTTGAAAGTAGTGTTAAATAGCATAATCCTAACCTTCTATTTATTCACAGTAGGAAAACCATATACTTACATTTACATATTGTGCAGTTTAATATACAATGACCCTTTCATATATATAATAGATTAAAAGATAAATACACAATGACAGTTATATATTAATTTTGCATGGTATCAGATTCAAGTATAACAGACATTTTCCATGGATATTACAGAAGAATTTTTCTCAGCAATAAAGAACCTGGGGGCTTATAGAAATATGACTCATTGATATATAATAGCTTTAAAAAAAAACACCCATTAATATATTGAAGTTGAATTTTTTTTGGCTTAAATCATTTAAAAGCTTAAAAAATCTACCAATTTCAGCAGTATGCCCACATAATAATATCAGTAATGTACACATTGTACATTTGTATGTACAAGTGATACATGTACTTTTAATTAAAATTTGAACATCAAGAGATACTTGCAGCTCGTCTGGGTTACCACCCGGCCCTCACACCCCTTTTTACTGAACCGACAGAACATTTCTCGCATCAGTCTATTGTCCAATTTGGCAGGCTGGTGAGCAGTCCTCATGATGAGCTCCGGTCCTCCGTCCCAAGACTAGTCAAACTTTGTGCGGACCAGTAAATTTTTCTGTTTTTATTTAGATATACAGTTCTATATATATATATACCGGTGTATAGAATAAATTCAAGAATTTGAATCGGACCAGTAAATTCAAATTTTCATTTCAAAGACTCAGTGAGTACTGGACTCGTTACTTTTGTGTTTGGTACTTGTGGGATTCGATCGTAAATTTTATCCTACAGTGATCTCTGTAACATTTTTCATGAATATCTTATCTTATACAACAGTCTTTGAAATTATTGTGTACCTAAAAAAAGTACTTAGTACAGTCTGTGCCAAAAACATTTTGACAAACTAGCTATAGCCGGAACAGCATTTTAGAAGAATTTTTTCTATTTGACTTAAGCAAATTTTATGCAATTTTTTACTAGTCTGAACCAGTTTTTACTAGTCTGAACCAATTTTTACTAGTCTGAACCAATTTTTACTAGTCTGAACCAATTTTTACTAGACTGGAGCATAGGGCTAGTGGTTTTTGGCACAGACTGTTAGTACCACCCCATTTTGAATACCACCCCTGCCACCAATTCACTCTCCAAAAAATAAATGTTAGAGAAACCCAAAGGGCCATCTAGAGACACAGGCAACACTGGACACAAGACACAGAACGAAGACAAAGAAAACATAAAACACAACAGAACATGGGAAACTAAAAAAGATGAGTAACACATGTACAGACCCCACCCATGAATCAGTCAGGTAAAATACCTTATATCATGTACATATTGTAAATGTATAGATCTCCCAAAATTTTGTATCTAACATTTTTTTCCAATACATACCTGTATGTAATAGTATGAGCATGTTCTGCTTTGCATTATGTAATTTAATCATTTATTCCTCATTAAATGTCGGCATTTGTCATGATCATGATTACATAATTATTTGCATATGCAGAGATATGCAATGCCAGATGTTCTTGAAATGTGCTTCACATGTACATGTAAAACATAATATTAATTTATCTCTATGAGAGAATGCATTCTTAAAGGCATACAAGCTGTCAGAATTGATTTTTTTTTGTTTATATTAAAAGTTGCCAATATTCGATGTTTTATACTGATAAAATGTTCTGAACAAGAAGCCAGGTTTAAGAAATATGTTATAATGTCATAATTAGTGAAAAGAAATCGAATGTCTGTTGTGTTGGTGAAATCGCCATTAACACACCTAATTACAAGTCAGTTTCTTTTCCGAAGTTTACTGGACACTGATAACTGCTATAAATAACCAGAAAGCATGTACAGTTAAATATTGGTTAGAATTAATATAATTTAAGAAATATATCTGTGAAATTGGATCCTGGGGTAATCAGTTAATATTATATAATGGTATTTAGTAAGAATGACACTTAAAATCGAAAATACCTGATAAAATCAATAAAAACAAACCCAAACTCTGCAAAGGGGCCCGATAAAGGGAAAAATGTAAACAAATTGTATTATACAATTATATTGACCGAGGACGATCAATACATGGATTTATCGACCCATTAAAAGTATATTGACACGAACGGGTCGATAAATCCATGTATTGACCAATATTAAAAGGCTACAATTGCTTTATTATTTTTTGTAACACTGGAAAAATGTATGCTATAATTGTTTATCATTTTTTAATATTATTATTTAAATATTAAAATTTTGAAATTTTATGAAAAATTAATTTTTTTTTAACTTTTTGAAAATTTTATCATTATGAAATTGAAAATTTTGAAATCTTTTGAACACCATGTGATGGGCATTGAACAAATCAAATGACAGTAAAATTATCAATTAATAATATAAAAAATACGACGCAATTCTACCGTTAAAATACATGTATGATTCGGCCGGATTTTTTTTTACTAAATTATGCTAATTACGTGTTGAAAAATGGAGTAGATCGGTATAACTTCTTTTTTTAATTTTTACACAAAGCTGAATCCTCCTTTTTGTGTCGTTTTCTTATAGAATCCGTCAATGTTTTATTCAATTCCACGATCCGATTCAGTGTGCCATGTGCTTCTTCGTCAACAATCAATTTCGCACATGCACAAACGCTTTCCCGAATGAATTCACTGTCAGGTCGTATGAATATGCGTAGGTCAACATTGAATTCTTTACGGGACGTAAGAAAATCAAGCAATGACGTATTTCCTTCGTTCTAGGCTATTTACGTATGATATTATGAAAATTTTTAACTGCAATTAGTATAAAACATCGAATATTGGCAACTTTTAATATAAAAAAAATCAATTCTGACATCCTATATGCCTTTAAGCAAAATGGAAATTTCATAAATAGGAATATACATACAGTACAGTCAAACATGCCCGGACGGTCACCATTATCTTGTTCTGTCATAGAAAATTTCATATGAATTGATCCTCTTTTAAGAAGTCATCTCATGTCTTATAAGGCTATAAAAGGCCATTTTTTCTTTATGTCTCAAAGGTGACCTCTTAATACAGTTTTGACTCTACAATTTATTTTGCATGTTTATTATGTGATTGCAGTGGAAAGGTTAAATAGTGATATGATAGTACATGTGTATATGTTGATGATTTCATCAACATTTTGTACCACAACACATACAGTACTAACAAGGTGTTTCTGTTGAAAATCACTGACCTGTGATTTTTCAGTGTTCTTCCACTGGGAATGTAGTGGAATACCAGCAAATTACTTTCTATATATTATACCTCCACTCATAGAGAGGGGGCTATATTGCAATCACTTTGTCCGTTTGTCTGTCCGTTCACACTTTCGTAACAGATATCTCAGCTTCTACTGGAAGAAATGATTTTATATTTGATATATGGCTTTGGCATGATGACTTGTACTGTGTCTCCCCTTTCCAGGTTTACCGCACATCTACTCCCTGTTTACAGTGTGACTTAGAATTTTTCATGTTTGCCGTAATGAAAACTTTCGTAACAGTTATCTCAGCTTCTACTGGAAGAAATGATTTTATATTTGATATATGGCTTTGGCATGATAACTTGTACCGTGTCTCCCCTTTCCAGGTTTACCGCACATCTACTTCCTGTTTACCGTGCGACTTACAAATGAACGAGTGGGGGTATTCTTAGCATGACGTAGCGTGCAACATCTTGTTGTAATAGAAATACAAAATGTACACCATCAGTAACAAGGTTGTGAATGTACATTGAAGGTGTCGTGTCTGAAAAACACAGGCAATCCCATGTACAGCACAGTGGAATAAAAGTTTATTCCATTGTGCTGTTTTATTAAAACAGTGTTCCACTGTGATTCACTAATGTTAGTCCACAGCGTTTTCTTACATATACAGATTGCCATAAACAAAATAGACTAAGAGTAAGAGTAGAGCTGGTGGAAATGTACTGGTATTACTATACACAAATGGGGGTCTTGGTTTGGGATAGAGTTATACAGGGGGTGGGGGAGTCATTAGTCACAATCATATGGTAGTTGGATTTATAACTACCTGTGCAATCAATTCCCATCACCAATAAAATTGTGAGTTTGGATCCCACTCATGTCAAGCTGTTACTTGCGGCAGATCAGTGGTTTTCTCCGGTTTCTGCCACCAATAAAACTCTGCCATGATATACCTGAAATATTGTTGAAAATGGAGTTAACACCCTAACCCAGACTGACATTGGTTCAAGGCTAGAATCATAAATGATTATAACTCTACAGATTTCGTACTACATGTTTCATTGTTGCGTAGTGTTGGTTTTAGTTCATGTAGATATAAAATATATTACAGTTTAAAATTTTGAAATTAAATCAGGGGACTGAAATTACATCAAACATCTTTTCTTTCACTGATAGCTGGATAAATGTTTATTTCACCTTTGAATATGTATGAAAAGATATTGAATTTATTTGACATTTAAAAGAGTTACATTGTAAATGAGGACAATTACCTACACACTGTGTGTAACATGATGTCTATTATATTCATGTTAACTTTTGAACTTGTTTTAATGATACATTTTGTACAATATATACATTATTACTTCACCTATTGAAGTTTTTAATGTTTGGCTATGTGTCAGTTTTCCTTATAGTAGAGTGAGATTTGAGAGCCCTCTTTAATTGTGAGACTACTTTGAAATGTTGCAACTCTTTTAACTTTCTATGTTAATTAATGACCCTGTTTATATGATACAATACATGTATTATTACTATCACCTATTGAAGTTTTTATATACATTTAATTTGTTTGGCTAACGGTATGTGTCATTTTTCCTCACTGTTTAATTTTATGGTAGAGATATGAGTGAGATTGGAGAACCCGTCATTTATGAGAGAACTTTTTAATGATATAATACAGTACATATACATATATTATTACTCTCACCAATTAAAGTTTTTAAATATATATTTAATTTATTTGGCTATGTGTCATAAAATTTTCTCTTACCGTTTTATTTTACTGTAGTGATACTTTTTGTACACGTGAGATTTGAGAACCATCTTTTGTGAGACCACTTTGAAATGTTACAGCTTTTAACTGTCTGTAAATAAATTTATGGTTTATGGTGTTTAACATCATTTTCAACAATATTGAATTCAAGTTTGTGTATACACGATGCAAGAAATTTTGATGAAGACACACAAGTTTTGGCGGGAGATACAATAAACAAAATGGCATTTTTTGGGAGGAGAGGAGGGTGCTGCCCTTTGTATTGCATTATTATGTACAATTGTACTGCGAAGGAGATTAAGGTCCAAAAAGAGGTCAACATGGGCTCGTAAATGGCTTCGAAGGCGACGATGGGATGTATTTCTATGAAGTCTATTAGATCTTCAATCATTTCATTAGTCCATGTAACTGTCTTTTTCCTACATGTTGGAGTTTCCTCTTTTCCCGCCATCTTTGCACAACACGTGTAGTTGTTATTATTTACATTCACAAATTGATGCTGATAAGGATTCTGTCTTCTGATTGGTCAATCTCCATCCAAGTTCCATCCAAGTTGAACAAAAAATAGGATGCATTTCTATTCCATCCAAGTCCGTTCAAGTTTTTTGATTCAAGTTTCTTGTATGGTATACACGATCAAAAAACTTGAATTCAAGAAACTTGAATGGAGACTTGGATGCAAAACTTGTATCGTGTATACCGGGCTTTACAGTTATATCGTGGCGGTTAATCAATTTATGATCTTGTTTTAATGATACAATATATGTATTGTTATAACTCTCCCTCTAATACAAATATAGTCAAACATGTACAACCTTAATTAAAGGGCACTGCAGTTTTTAAATACAGTCAAGCCTGCTCATGTGGCCAACTCTATTAAAAGGTCATATTTTTCTTGTCCTGTCATAGAAAATTTCATATGAATTGAATCTCTTATAAGAGGTCACCTGTCTTATAAGGCCACTTTTTCTTTGTTCCAGTGGTAACCTCTTAATACAGGTTTGACTGTATAATCAAACCTGTGCTACAATGTACATATTATTGAATAAAGTACACTGAAGGGAATCTGAAAATGTGCCGTTTATAGTCAGATGCACTTTATATACTTTTTGAATTATACCTACAAATGTACTTCTATTAAGGGGCCATCGTGGTCGTGATCATATAGTAGTTGGATTTTACAGTAGAGATTTGATTGAGAGTATTTGTGAGACTACTTTGAAATATTACAACTCTTTTTAACTTTCTATGTTAATCAATTTATAAGTATATACCATGGATCTTACGAATTAACTGATTTAAACCAACGAATCCGAAGGATGAGTTGGTTTAAATAAGTTCATGAGTAAGATCCATGGTATATATGGTTTGTAACAGAAATTACATGATTGAAAGATCTATGACGTCAAAATCATGGAGTAACAGATCCTATGACGTCAAAATCATTTTAAGCCAGAAAGTGCCCAAATTTGAACTGTATAAGCATAATGATGAGCTTTTTAACATATATTACGGGATTTTTTATGAACTTTGAACTTCTACCGATTATGCAAATTAGAAAAAAGGGGGGATGAAATTAAAAAAAAATCTTCTCCTCTGAAACTACTGAGTCAATCTCAACCAAACTTTGCTGAAATGATCCTTAGGTGGTCCCCTTTCAAAATTGTGTCCGTCAGCGCCGTCCTGTATTCAAACGGATTTAAGATGGCCGACAAGCTAGTCACCTGAGTTTTTGCTCTGCAGTTTTCTGATAATTTCACTGTGTTATGGAATGAAATTAAGAAAATTATTCATATCTACATGCTCAGGACATTATTATCTACAAGTTATGGAAACTTTATGTTAAATATTTGAACTTTAAATTCTTAAATTTGATGGAAATATATTTAACCTTTGTCTTGTGAACAGAACTCAGTTACAATCTACAAACACTTTACAATTTGGATTGGATTATAACTCACAACATATATAACATGCCTGGGAATAGTGATAAAAGTAGTGAGAAACCAAAACCTGTTCAAACTGTACAAACACTGCTTGCAGCAAAAAATGGAAATGAAAAACAAAAGAAGAAAACTCCTAAAAGGCCTAATATAGAAGTTTCAATGGATAGTAGTTCAGATTTGACAATTGAATTGACAAATTTCCAAAATGATCTGGACATTATCAAGGATAGCCTGGAGGGTGTTGTTACAAAAACAGATCTTGACAAATCTCTTGCTGACATTGTAAAGAAAAGTGATTTAGAAACTGTAGTCACTTCAATTGTCACCAAATTACTTGATAGCTTCAAGAAAGAAATAAATGAAAAAATTAGTGAAAAGTCAAACAAACAGACAAAGGCTATTGAAAATTTAACTAAGGAGAATGAGGAGTTGAGAGAACAAATAGCTGGACAAAGAAAAAAAATGAGTGAGATTCAGAAACAGGTAGCTGATAACGAAATCATATCAAAAGAGGCACTACAAATGTCTAATTATAACCAGCAATACTCCAGGAAATTTAACATCAAAATCATGAACTATCCTGAGAATAAAGACGAAAAAATAAGAGATATATTTGTCAAGGATATTGTAAAGGACAAACTAAATGTAAAAGTTGATTCATCAGAGATCCAGGCTATACATAGGATACCAGGGAAGATCGGTGAAGCAAGACCTGTAATTGTGAAATTAGTCAATTCTGAAGTGAAATACAGGATTATGAGGGCAAAAAAGAACTTGCCAAAGAAAGAGACTGTAAGACTGGTAGACGATGTTACAAAACACAATATGGGACTTATAACAAGACTGAGAAATTGTAAAGAACTTGAAAGTGCCTGGTACTTTAATTGTTCTGTGTATGGTAAAACTTTTGACGAAAAGAGAATAAAATTTGATATTTTTGATGACATCAACAACAAAATTGCAAAAAGACACTAAATTAACCATTTGCTCTGGATTTATATGTACTATAAAGGAATACAGTGAACTTTTATTCAATAAACAGTAAGTTTATATACATTTTTTTTTTTTTTTTCAATTATATAATTTGTTGTTTATGAATGTAAAAAAGGGTGATAAGTTAAATTAGTAAAATATCTTTTATTGTTAACACACCAAATGATCATCAAAATTAAACATTTTCAAATCCACTTCTTTTATATTATATACAATACAAATATTGTGAGCATAAAATTGTAATACATGTACCTGTAAATTACAGTTATCATTTTTATAGCCAAAGGGAGATAACTCAAATCATATTACCAATCAATGAATCTCTTAAATTTTCTGCTGTACCCTAAAAATATCTAATCGTCAAATGAAACCTTTCAAAACGGTTTAGTTTTTAATATTGGATATTTTCATTTATTAGTAATTTATTAATTCTATGTAAGATTAAATAAATACTTTAAAACTATGAATTTACAAAATGTATAACTTTTTTTGGTTTGGTTTTAAAAATCAGTGCTAATTTTCTTTTTTTTTCAAAAGTATATGTAAAATATCAGATTGACTGCCCTCGTGTTTCAATTATTTACATGTATAAAATGTGCTATCTTAAGTGTATGAATGAGTGTAGTGGTATGGTTTGTGTATCTGTGTTCTTGGTTGTATTGACTTGTAACTTGCTCCTATTGGTATATCAACATGTTAATATAACATAATGAATAACCATATACAAATTTTGTCTATGAATGTAAGGGGTCTTTTTTCAAATACTAAAAAGAGGTCAGATGTATTTAATTGGGTCAAGGCAAAGAAAATCTCCATAGTTTGTTTTCAGGAGACACATAGTACCAAATATGTAGCAGTCAAATGGGAGGACGAATGGGGTAGTAAATGTTTTTTTAGTCATGGTGATAGTAAAAGTGCCGGAGTAAGTGTTATGTTCAGAAATGGTTTTGATTTTAAGGTTAATGATTCTATATTAGATCAGAATGGTCGCTATATTATTTTAGATTTAACTGTTTATGAACAACGTTTAACACTAGTTTGTTTATATGGTTACAACACTGACAAACCTGAATTGTTTACTGAAATACTGCAAAAGTCTGCAGGATTTGCTATTACTAGTTTTTTATTTTGTGGTGACTGGAATGTAGTACAGAATAAATCTGATGATACTTATAATGTAATACATGACAGAAACTAAAATGCATGTAAGAAAATAGAGGAACTTAAAGAAACATTTGAATTATTAGATCCTTGGCGAACTTGTTATCCTGTGGATAAAAAGTTCACATGGCGTCACACCTCTCCTATTAAACAAAGCAGAATTGATTACTTTCTTGTCTCAGAAGATATTTTTTCTCTCATGGAGTATACCAAAATAATTCCAGGCTATAGAACTGACCACTCTGCCATTGTTTTTAGTTTTTCTGCCTCTCCTGTTAATCGGGGAAAGGGCTACTGGAAATTTAATTCCCAATTATTGAGGGACTCAAATTATATTGATATAGTTAAAACATGTATTAGAGATACATTATCTGAATACTATTCAGTTGGAAATATTAATGATTTTCTTCATGTTGAATTATTATGTAATGATCAGGTGTTTTTTGAAATATTGAAAATGAAAATCAGAAGTGTTTCCATAACCTACAGTATAAGAAAATCTCGAGATGAAAAGGAAAAAACATTAAAACTTGAGAATGACATACAAATTTTAGAAAATCAAATGAATTTGAATCCTGAGTTTATTCAGGCATCTTTGAATCAGAAAAAGGGGGAATTAGAAAATCGGAGACAGGATATAGTAGAAGGTTTACTTCTTCGATCTCGGGCCAATTGGCATGAGAATGGGGAAAGATGCTCTGAATATTTTTGTTAATTAGAAAAAAAGTCCTCTATCAACAAAACCATTTCTGAACTTATCAATGAAAAAGGTAATCATATTTCAGAACAATCAAAAATTCTATTTGAACAGGAACAATATTACAGGAAATTGTATTCATCCAATCATTTATGTGTAGATAATGATTTTTTCTTCCAGCATGATGTCAAATTAGGTGATGAACAAAAAAACTCTTTGGAGGGGAATTTATCATTCAAGGAATGTGGTGAATCTCTTAAATTAATGAAAAATGGCAAAAGCCCTGGGTCAGATGGTTTCACAGTAGATTTCTATAAATTCTTTTGGAACGATATTGGTGCTTTTGTTTTTCGGTCATTATATTTTGGCTATGAAACAGGCCATTTCTCTCAATTTCAGACTCAAGGAGTTATTACTTGTATTCCTAAGGAGAATAAAGATAGGCGATATATCTGGCGTCCAATCAGTTTACTAAATACAGATTTAAAAATAGCTTCTGCAGCAATTGCAAATAGATTTAAACAAGTTTTAGGTGGTATTATTAGTGATACTCAAAAAGGTTTAATGAAAGACAGATTCATGGGTGAAAATACTCGTCTTCTCTATGACTTAATGCACTATTTAGAAGAAAATGATATGGATGGGTTATTATTATTAGTTGATTTCGAAAAAGCTTTTGATTCTATTGAATGGAAATTTTTACAGAAAGCTTTAAATAGTTTTAATTTTGGTCCTTCTATTTGCAAATGGTTTGAAACTTTTTATGTAGACTCTAAAAGTTGTGTGATAAATAATGGACATATATCAAACTTTTTCAATCTGGAAAGAGGCTGTCGTCAAGGCGATCCACTATCTCCCTATTTATTTATTATTGGTGTTGAGTTGCTTTCCCCACAAATTAAATCAAATCCCAAAATAAAAGGAGCATTGGTGAATGATACTGAATCACTCATTAGTCAATATGCAGATGATACATTCCTTGTACTTGATGGTTGTGAGACATCACTTAGGGAGACCCTGATTTGTTTTGAAAACTTTTATAAAGCTTCAGGTCTGAAAATTAATACATCTAAAACAAGGGTAGTATGGGTGGGAAATAAAAGGTATTCCAATCAAATTCTTTGTCCAGATTTCAAATTGAACTGGTCTGTATCCAATTTCAAACTACTTGGAATAGATTTTTCTCTTGATCTCAGTTCTATGCCTGACCTAAATTTTAGAAAGAAAATTATAGATGTTTCAAAAATATTAAAAAGCTGGCAACATAGAAAACTCACCCTTCTTGGGAAGGTAACTGTGATAAAAAACACTTGCACTTCCAAAACTTATTCATTTACTTACCTCTGCCAAATTTAAAACAATCACTGTTTAATGATCTAAATAAACTATTTTTTAATTTTATATGGGATGGAAAACCAGAAAAAATCAAACGAAATACACTCATAGCTGATTTTGAAAATGGAGGGTTAAAAATGATACATTTACAACAGTTCAATGCCTATCTCAAAATAAGCTGGATAAAAAGATTCTTTTCCAATTTGAAAGGTGGCTGGCAAAAAATCATGGCAAAGAATATAAAATATTATGGGGGTGAAAGAATTTTTTCCTTACAAAAGGAAAAGATCCTTGAAATTTCTAAAATATTCAGTAACCCATTTTGGAAAGATGTCTTTTATAGCTTGTATTTAGCAAAGCCACTTGTAAAATTGAATATAAAGGAGTGTTTATCTCTTGATCTACTTAACTTTGTATCGATTGATGATTTCCCTTTTTATATGAGATGGGAAAATGCAGGTGTAACAAACTTAAATCATATGATGGATACTGTTACAAAAAATTTCTTGACTTTTGAAAAGATTAAAACATTAATTAAAAGTAACAACTTCATTCGATATTACACATTAATCTCAAACATTCCTACCGATATTAAAAAGTGCTTAAAGGATAACATTGATAATATCAATACAGAAAATTTTCACCCAAAAGATGACTTTTTAGACAAACTAATATATACAAAAAGTTTAAAGTTTGTATATATTACTTTACTGCAGACATTAACTCATCTTCCCATTCAAAAATTTTTGAAATGGGAAGAAATACTTGGGATTGACATTGCAGACTGGTCTATATATTTTCGAATTCTTAAAAAGTGTTGTAGGAATACATATCTGATCAATTTTCAGTATAAGTTTTTACATAGAGTTATACCTACTAATACCTTTTTATTCAAAATTCATATTAAAGACACAAAATTGTGCTCATTTTGCAATGTTGAAGACGAAACGGTTGAACATTTATTTTTTAATTGTCCTTTGATATTTCCTTTCCTGAGAGCTTTCTATGACTGTCTTAAATGCTATTTTCACAATATTGAATTTCACAAAGAACGATTTTGCTTGGATTTAAAGAAGAAAGTTTAACTCTTAACTTGCTGATCCTTATAGCTAAAAATTATATATATAAATGTAAACTAAAAGAAAAAATTCCAAATATCATAGAATTGAAGTATCGAATTAAAAATTACTATTCACTTGAACAATATATAGCCATAAAGAACAACAACTTAAAAGGTTTTGAAAAATACTGGACCCCAGTGAAACATGTTTTTCCAGATTTTTAACTATGGATAGGTACCTGGGTACACTACGTTATTTATGTTTATGTATTTATTTGTATCAATTAGGAGTAAGTTACTAAAGTCACAAAATAATAGAAGACAGATATTGTAAAGGAATGGGTGTTTTGTTTATGAAAGGGAGAGAGAGAATGTGAAAGAATGAATGTGTCTCAATTGATTTATTTATTCATGTCATATTTTGCTTATTAATTAACTTTAAAAAAATGCAATAGTCACATAATAATTATGTTGTAAATCCTTGTACATCCATGTCAGGTGGTAATGTATGGGCTTTTATATGAATGTAAATTCCTGACTATTGAAGAAACAAATAAAAAAAAAAAAAAAAAATGACGTCAAAATCATGGAATAACAGATCCTATGACATCAAAATCATGGAATAACATCAAGATCTTCATGTTAGACCATGGTTTGTAAAAGTTCACTATTTTTAAGTTGATTATTGCATAAAAACATCAAAGGAGAAATGTGTATTTATGTTACAACCTTGTTTAAATGATGTAATACATACATTATTACTTATTACATACATTATTACTCTCTCACCAATTAAAGTTTTTACAATATACATTTAATTTGTTTGGCTATGTGTCATTTTCCCTTACCGTTTTATTTTACTGTAGAGATACTTTTGATATGAGTGAGATTTGAGAACTGTCTATTGTGAGACCACTTTTAAATGTTACAACTCTTAAGTCTTTTAACTTTCTATGTTAATTAATTGATGTTCATGTTTTAATGATAAATTGTAAATATGTATTATTACTCTCTTTCTCTAATTTAAGTGTTTTTAAATACAGTCAAACCTGTCTTAAAAGGCACAAAGAAGTAGCTAAATTGTAATATTACAGTAACTAAGGCAACAATTTTACATAAATTCCGTCCTGGTTACATACGTTATTTTATGCCATGATAAACTGGTGACAATTTCTCAAATATTATTTAACTATCTCCAGTTGATTATTTTGTGAAAATTTAATGTTTCAGGACTTCATAAGGTTCAGTAGATATTCTAATGAATGAATTCTAATTTTTGACTTTGCTGTCCAGATTATTTAGACTAAGGAACAAAGAAGTAGCCACATGTACATTATATAACAAATGACTGTCTTTAATATAATGGGCAGTCTAATTTCTAATGCTGCTATAATATAAATGAAATATTGTGTAAAGTGGCCCTGATTTCTAATGCATATAATTTTAACGTGTATATAAAGGATAATTGCTCATAAAGGGTACATTTTCAGGTTCTCTTGAGTGCCCTTTATATACAGGTTTGATTGTATAGTCACACCTGTAGTGTACTATAATTTATATAAAGGCCACTCAAGGGAACCTTAAAATGTGCCCTTTATCATACAAATTGAAACCGTTCTTTATAGACAGTAATATTTGTTATATAGAGGTGTCCTTTACATTTACAAGGCAGGTTTGACTGAATGCATTTGACTTTGTGTCATTTTTGCTTACCATTTACAGTAGAGATTTTAGAGTATTTGTGAGACTACATTTACAGTAGAGATTTTAGAGTATTTGTGAGACTACATTTACAGTAGAGATTTTAGAGTATTTGTGAAACCACATTTACAGTAGAGATTTTAGAGTATTTGTGAGACCACATTTACAGTAGAGATTTTAGAGTATTTGTGAGACTACATTTACAGTAGAGATTTTAGAGTATTTGTGAGACTACATTTACAGTAGAGATTTTAGAGTATTTGTGAGACTACATTTACAGTAGAGATTTTAGAGTATTTGTGAGACTACATTTACAGTAGAGATTTTAGAGTATTTGTGAGACTACATTTACAGTAGAGATTTTAGAGTATTTGTGAGACTACATTTACAGTAGAGATTTTAGAGTATTTGTGTGACTACATTTACAGTAGAGATTTTAGAGTATTTGTGAAACTACATTTACAGTAGAGATTTTAGAGTATTTGTGAGACTACATTTACAGTAGAGATTTTAGAGTATTTGTGTGACTACATTTACAGTAGAGATTTTAGAATATTTGTGAGACTACATTTACAGTAGAGATTTTAGTGTATTTGTGTGACTACATTTACAGTAGAGATTTTAGAGTATTTGTGAGACTACATTTACAGTAGAGATTTTAGAGTATTTGTGAGACTACATTTACAGTAGAGATTTTAGAGTATTTGTGAGACTACATTTACAGTAGAGATTTTAGAGTATTTGTGTGACTACATTTACAGTAGAGATTTTAGAGTATTTGTGAGACTACATTTACAGTAGAGATTTTAGAGTATTTGTGAGACTACATTTACAGTAGAGATTTTAGAGTATTTGTGTGACTACATTTACAGTAGAGATTTTAGAATATTTGTGAGACTACATTTACAGTAGAGATTTTAGAGTATTTGTGAGACTACATTTACAGTAGAGATTTTAGAGTATTTGTGAGACTACATTTACAGTAGAGATTTTAGAGTATTTGTGAGACTACATTTACAGTAGAGATTTTAGAGTATTTGTGAAACTACATTTACAGTAGAGATTTTAGAGTATTTGTGAGACTACATTTACAGTAGAGATTTTAGAGTATTTGTGAGACTACATTTACAGTAGAGTTTTTAGAATATTTGTTAGACTACATTTACAGTAGAGATTTTAGAGTATTTGTGAGACTACATTTACATGTACAGTGGAGATTTTAGAGTATTTGTGAGACTACATTTACAGTGGAGATTTTAGAATATTTGTGAGACTACATTTACAGTAGAGATTTTAGAGTATTTGTGAGACTACATTTACAGTCGAGATTTTAGAATATTTGTGAGACCACATTTACAGTAGAGATTTTAGAGTATTTGTGTGACTACATTTACAGTAGAGATTTTAGAATATTTGTTAGACTACATTTACAGTAGAGATTTTAGAATATTTGTGAGACTACATTTACAGTAGAGATTTTAAGAGTATTTGTGAGACTACATTTACAGTCGAGATTTTAGAATATTTGTGAGACCACATTTACAGTAGAGATTTTAGAGTATTTGTGTGACTACATTTACAGTAGAGATTTTAGAATATTTGTGAGACTACATTTACAGTAGAGATTTTAGCAATATTTGTGAGACTACATTTACAGTAGAGATTTTAGAGTATTTGTGAGACTACATTTACAGTCGAGATTTTAGAATATTTGTGAGACCACATTTACAGTAGAGATTTTAGAGTATTTGTGTGACTACATTTACAGTAGAGATTTTAGAATATTTGTTAGACTACATTTACAGTAGAGATTTTAGAATATTTGTGAGACTACATTTACAGTAGAGATTTTAAGAGTATTTGTGAGACTACATTTACAGTCGAGATTTTAGAATATTTGTGAGACCACATTTACAGTAGAGATTTTAGAGTATTTGTGTGACTACATTTACAGTAGAGATTTTAGAATATTTGTGAGACTACATTTACAGTAGAGATTTTAGCAATATTTGTGAGACTACATTTACAGTAGAGATTTTAGAATATTTGTGAGACTACATTTACAGTAGAGATTTTAGAATATTTGTGAGACTACATTTACAGTAGAGATTTTAGAGTATTTGTGTGACTACATTTACAGTAGAGATTTTAGAATATTTGTGAGACTACATTTACAGTAGAGATTTTAGAGTATTTGTGTGACTACATTTACAGTAGAGATTTTAGAATATTTGTGAGACTACATTTACAGTAGAGATTTTAGTGTATTTGTGTGACTACATTTACAGTAGAGATTTTTGAGTATTTATGAGACCACTTTGGAATATTACAACTTTTTAACTTTTCATGTTAATCAATTTATGACCATGTTTTAATGATACAATATATATATTATTATTCTCACCAATTGAAGTTTTTAAATTTGTTTCGCTAATAATGTGTCATTTTTCCTGTTTTTTTTATTTTACAGTAGAGATTTGAGTGAGATTTAATTTGACAACCGTCTTTGCGAGACAACTTTAAAAAGTTACAGCTCCTTTTATATAATACATTCAGTTCAGAGTACATGTATATATACTCTTCCCAATTGAAGTTTTTAAATATATTTGTTTCCCATAATGGGAAAACACTAGACATTCTTTGATATGTTACATCTCATTTCCACTTTCTATTTTAATCAAATTTATTGGGAGACCACATGTACAATTGTGTATATGAACCACGTAAAGATGGCATAAATAGTGACGAGTACAAATGTATATCTATCAACACAGCTGTCACTGTTACGTGTAGTTGTATGGTCTTTTTTCCCTTGTTCCTCTGAAACACCTAAAAGCAATATAATATTTGTACTATGTAGTACTATGACATGTTTTATTAATAATTTTATTTACATGTACTATATATAGTAAATATATCAGAGATACATGTACTTGCAACTCGTGTAGATGAGTCCATGTTTTTGTTTGGGACTCACCGTTTTGTACAAAAAATAACAAAGAATGCACTCATGGACTCATGACATTTTGGTAGGAACTTGTCTAAAAAAAATTCCTACAAGGCTCTCTGACTGTATATGCTTTTGAAATTCTGAAAATTATACCCATCAAAAATACATATGCATTATGCCATTTAACTAATTTTAGATCACCATCAAATAGTAAATGTAGTTTGTTTATTTCATGAAGATAGGGCTACATGTACCACTGTAGATGTAATACAGTAGTTCCCCTATTTTTAGGCCACTCTTCTTAGCAGGCCAGATTCCGGATGCAGTGGAAGATTCAAATACTACAAAATTGTCTCCTTCAAGGGCGACAATCTCACCTTTTCATTGCAAAATAGGCTTTATAAGAGGGGGGCTACTCTTACTTTATTATTATCTTCTCCTGAGTGAACTGTTTCCCCTATACCTCACCATACAACACTATAGGAAAACTAGTCTATTATTTATCTAATGATTTAATGATTTTTGGTGTTTTAACGCCACTTTCAGCAATATTTCAGCTATATCATGGCGACCAATTTTAGTGGTGGAAGAAGCCGGAGTACCCGGAGAGAACCACCGACCATGGGCAAGCGACTGGTAAATTTTATCACTTGCGGCTGCGAGTCAAGTGCACCGTTTTTTGTAATTTACAAAGCCGGGTGCGAACCCACGCTGTATTGGTGATAGGCTTGTATGAGTTGTTAGGTAATCCAACTACCTAACTCATTGAGCCCCCCGGGCCCTACAACTACCTAACTCATTGAGCCACCCGGCCCTACAACTATCTAACTCATTGAGCCACCCGGGCCCTACAACTATCTAACTCATTTAGCCACCCGGGCCCTACAACTACCTAACTCATTGAGCCACCCGGGCCCTACAACTACCTAACTCATTGAGCCACCTAGGCCCTACAACTACCTAACTCATTGAGCCACCCGGGCCCTACAACTACCTAACTCATTGAGCCACCCAGGCCCTACAACTACCTAACTCATTGAGCCACCCAGGCCCTACAACTACCTAACTCATTGAGCCACTCGGGCCCTACAAATACCTAACTCATTGAGCCACCCGGGCCCTACAACTACCTAACTCATTGAGCCACCCAGACCCTACAACTACCTAACTCATTGAGCCACCCAGGCCCTACAACTACCTAACTCATTGAGCCACCCAGGCCCTACAACTACCTAACTCATTGAGCCACCCAGGCCCTACAACTACCTAACTCATTGAGCCACCCAGGCCCTACAACTACCTAACTCATTGAGCCACCCGGGCCCTACAACTACCTAACTCATTGAGCCACCCGGGTTCTACAACTACCTAACTCATTGAGCCACCCGGGCCCTACAACTACCTAACTCATTGAGCCACCCGGGCCCTACAACTATCTAACTCATTGAGCCACCCGGGCCCTACAACTACCTAACTCATTGAGCCACCCAGGCCCTACAACTACCTAACTCATTGAGCCACCCAGGCCCTACAACTACCTAACTCATTGAGCCACCCAGGCCCTACAACTACCTAACTCATTGAGCCACCCGGGCCCTACAACTACCTAACTCATTGAGCCGCCCGGGCCCTACAACTACCTAACTCATTGAGCCACCAAGGCCCCACAACTACCTAACTCATTGAGCCACCCAGGCCCTACAACTACCTAACTCATTGAGCCACCCGGGCCCTACAACTACCTAACTCATTGAGCCACCCAGGCCCTACAACTACCTAACTCATTGAGCCACCCAGGCCCTACAACTACCTAACTCATTGAGCCACCCAGGCCCTACAACTACCTAGCTCATTGAGCCACCCAGGCCCTACAACTACCTAACTCATTGAGCCACCCGGGCCCTATTATTTATCTTATGTAGTGCTCTGACTATTCTATTTTATCACAGGAGACCACAGCAATTGAACAAAATTGTAGTCTGTGTTCTTATGCAATGCAATTTTATTCAACTCTATATTTTTGTTAATCATATTCTTGAAATAAGACTATTTGAGTAATCACAGTCGGTAAATAAATTGTGTAGGTAATTGTCACTGATGATCGATCATCAGTCGATGTTGGAATAACAATCATCGATCTTGAAAATGTGACAGATTCTCATCATTACACGTTATGACTCTGACTATGCACTGTGCTTTCTTGCTTATGCCTGTTGCACCTTGGTGGTGCATATGCCACTGACGACAGTCCTCCACCTTGTTCTGCTTTGTGCCATACGTTCCAGATCTTGCCATCTATAACCCTCTATCTCCATCTCAGCAATAAAGTCTCTTCTCCAGGTATTTCTTGGTCTTCTTCTTCCACGCTTTCCATGAGGGTTCCACTGTAGGGCTAGTGATGTTGTGTTACGGCTTCCTCAGCCCTATCCACCTCCATTTTCTCCTTTTCAATTCTTCCTCAACTGCGGGCTGGTCGGTCTTTTGCCAGAGCTCTTTGTTGGAAATCTTCTCAGGCCATCTGTATACACTGTAACGTTAATCAAAGATCATTCTAATCCTTTATTCATACATTTTTTTTTACATACAATGAAACACAATTTTATTGCTAAGCAGAAGAACATTTAATTTCTTTTATCTTTTCAGATAACAACGCTTGTTAATCATAAAGAGAAGGCTCGATTTACAGAGAAAACAAGTAGATCATTGATTAGGGTTGGACAAGGTGTGGCTCTCGCTGTTGAAAAATTTGTTACAGTTGGACAGACCATAGCGGCTGAAAATTTAGAAATTTCCGATGACATGTGTGAGGCTTGTGAGGAAGCCAGAATGGCAGGTAAGGGGAGATAATCATGTACAACAGAGATCATCTGGGACTAGCCGAAGTTTTCACATTTTTACAATGGTGGGACTCACCAAAATTTTTAGAAATGTCTTCGGGACTCGATCAACATAAATTGCTACAAGTATCCCTGTAGCTTACGTTATTTTCAATTAATCTTGGTACTGGTGAAGGCTCCTACGGCTTGACCCACAGAGCTGACCACCTCGTTTTCAGTCTCAATTAAACCTTAAGTGTAAATTAATATACAATATACTTCATTATTGTTATGATAAGAAAGTATACATTCTCATATATTGATTTCTTGCAGGTGCTACCATTCAAAGATTAACGATGATGGTACCTTCGCAGGGAACCAGTAAGTCTATCACGGAGAAGACGGCAATGGTTAGATCAGCTAGACAACTTCTGTCTGCTATCACTCGAGTGCTGCTATTGGCAGATAAAGTTATTGTCAAACAGTTGTTGGTGTCCAAAGACAAGGTAAAATAAAACAAGACTAATGATTGGCCGATTACTCAATTAAAACGAGACTAATGATTGGTCAGTTACTCAATTAAAACGAGACTAATGATTGGCCCATTACTCAATTAAAACAAGACTAATGATTGGTCAACACTCAATTATTGGATATTCTTTTTACCTAAAAAGATATTAAACACTTAACTGCTACCTTGAAATACTGGCCACCTGCTGTAATCGGCCAATTTAAAACCCTCCCGACCTGCTTTATATTTTTTTTACACCAATGAGCAGTCACCTTACATGTTACATGCCTCTTTCATAAGATTCAGTTATATCGTGGCAGTCAGTTTTTCCGAGGGAAAATACAGAGTACCATGATATAAACACTTATTGTGAGAAGTCAGTGTCAAACTATCACAGTCCAACTTGTAAACCTTAGCGATGAGGCACTGATTTTTTTGGTATATCATGTATATTGTAAATCAAACTATCATACATATACAGTGATAGAAAAAAGGTCCTGCATCCTATTTGAAGGGGGTTTTCGTGGTCGTGATCGTATGGTAGTTGATTTTACAACTACCTATGCAATCAGTGCCTATCACCACTGATGTTGTGAGTTCGAATCTCGATCAGGGCGAGGTGTACAACATTAAGTTTATCAGTGACTTGCGACATGTCAGTGGTTTTCTCAGAGTCCTCCGGTTTCCTCCACCAATAAAACTGACCGCCACGATATAGCTGAAATATTGTTGAAAGTGGTGTTAAACACCATCAAGCCAACAACAAACCTATTTGAAGGAATTGATTTACATGACATGCACTTGGTATCAGCAAACTTTTCTTATTTCCCTTGAAAGAGACCCGTAAAACTCACCTAGGTGATACCTTGACTCACCATTTTCAGTTTTTACTCACCAAAGTTTTCAAACCTCTTATTACCCTTGAAATTGATTATATTCAGAGATCCTGGACTCGGTTGGGAATCACCAAATTTTTTAAACTTTAGATATTTACGATTGTGGGACTCGACAAAACTTTCAGAAATGTCTTCTGCACACGTCAAATTAAATTGCCACAAATATCACAGTTATTGTTGGATTCCATATATGCCCATCCATGCTGTGAGTTCCAATCCCACTCAGGCGAGGTGTACTCAATACAAAGTTGTGTGATAAAGTTTGTCAGTGACTTGTGGCAGGTCGGTGGTTTTCTCCAGGTACTGCGGTTTCCTCCATCAATAAAACTGACCGCCACGATATAACTAATATGGTTGAAAGTGGCGTTAAGCACCAAAACCCTAACCCACGTATGCCCATCCATGTTAAGGAGATTCATATTTTTTCTTTAAGAACCATATCTATTTTAGATTTCACTCTAGTTGTAAATATATATTTTTCAGGTTTTGACTGCCCTGAATGACCTTGACAAGGTGACATCGTTTACAGACTTCGTAAATTACTTTAGTAAGTTTGGGAATGATATGGTAGAATTGGCCCATCTGACAGGAGATAGACAAAACGTAAGTTTTAATCCTGCAAAATGTTAATATGAAATAACATTATGAAAAGAAAGTTTAAGTAGTGATAGTCAGCAATTCTACCAATATCAACAAAACAAACAACCACCTGTCACCTAAAACAATTAAACACTAAAAAAGACATCGACCAATGAAATTGGAAATCTGGGTCCGTGCACCAACCAACATGGCCACTGTTACTAAAAATAGAACATATGGTAAAATTGCAGGTTTTGGGTAATAACTCAAAAACCGTTAATAATATCAAAAATCTGACATAGGGTAAAAATGATCAGCACATCAAGATCTATCTACCCTGCAATTTTGAAGTAAATCTGATTGCCCATCTTGGAGTTATTGCCCTTTTTTCATCAAATTTGTAAAATTTTAATACTTTTCGTCTTATATTTCAAAAACTATAAGAAATAAAGGTTAACTTTAAATTGCAAAAATGTGCGGCATATCATGATCTACCCACCCTGCAATTTTGAAGTAAATCCCATTACCCATTTTGGAGTTATTTCCCTTTTTTCATCAAATTTTCAAAATTTTAATACTTTTCGTCCTTTATTTCAAAAACTATAAGAGACAGATGGTAAGTTGAAACTGCAAACATGTTCAGCATGTCAAGATCTACATACCCTGCAATTTTGAAGTAAATTTGATTTCCCATCTTGGAGTTATTGCCCTTTTTTCATCAATTTTTTTTTTTAATTTTAATACTTTTCGTCTTATATTTCAAAAACTATTTTGAAATAGATGTTAAGTTTAAATTGCAAAAATGTGCAGCATGTCAAGATCTACCTACCCTGCAATTTTGAAGTAAATCCCATTACCCATTTTGACCGATTATGCAAATTAAAAAAAAGGGGGGATGAAATTTTAAAAAAATCTTCTCCTCTGAAACTACTGAGCCAATCTCAACCAAACTTTGCTGAAATGATCCTTAGGTAGTCCCCTTTCAAAATGGTGTCCGTCAGCGCCGTCCTGTATTCAAGATGGCCGCCATTACTAAAAATAGAAATTTCTTCAAATGGCCAAAACTGCTCTATTTTAAGCCAGAAAATGCCCAAATTTGAACTGTATAAGCATAATGATGAGCTTTTTAACATATATTACGGAATTTTTTATGAACTTAGAACTTTTGCCTATTTTGACCGATTATGCAAATTAGAAAAAAGGGGGGATGAAATTAAAAAAAATTCTTCTCCTCTGAAACTACTGAGCCAATCTCAACCAAACTTTGCTGAAATGATCCTTGGGTGGTCCCCTTTCAAAATTGTGTCCGTCAGCGCCGTCCTGTTTCCAAGATGGCCGCCATTACTAAAAATAGAAATTTCTTCATATGGCCAAAACTGCTCTATTTTAAGCCAGAAAATGCCCAAATTTGAACTGTATAAGCATAATGATGAGCTTTTTAACATATATTACGGGATTTTTTATGAAGTTTGAACTTTTGCCTATTTTGACCGATTATGCAAATTAGAAAAAAGGGGGGATGAAATTTAAAAAAATTCTTCTCCTCTGAAACTACTGAGCCAATCTCAACCAAACTTTGCTGAAATGATCCTTGGTTGGTCCCCTTTCAAATTTGTGTCCGTCAGCACCGTCTTGTATCCAAGATGGCCGCCATTACTAAAAATAGAAATTTCTTCAAATGGCCAAAAACTGCTCTATTTTTAGCCAGAAAGTGCCAAAATTTGAACTGTATAAGCATAGTGATGAGCTTTTTAACATATATTACAGGATTTTTTATGAACTTTGAACTTTTGCCTATTTTGACCGATTATGCAAATTAGAAAAAAGGGGGGATGAAAATTAAAAAAAATCCTCGCCTCTGAAACTACTGAGCCAATCTCAACCAAACTTTGCTGAAATGATCCTTGGGTGGTCCCCTTTCACAATTGTGTCCGTCAGTGCCGTCCTGTATCCAAGATGGCCGCCATTACTAAAAATAGAAATTTCTTCAAATGGCCAAAACTGCTCTATTTTAAGCCAGAAAGTGCCCAAATTTGAACTGTATAAGCATAATGATGAGCTTTTTAGCATATATTACGGGATTTTTTATGAACTTTGAACTTTTGCCTATTTTGACCGATTATGCAAATTAGAAAAAAGGGGGGATGAAATTTAAAAAAAATCTTCTCCTCTGAAACTACTGTGCCAATCTCAACCAAACTCTGCTGAAATGATCCTTGGGTGGTCCCCTTTCAAAATTGTGTCCGTCAGTGCCGTCCTGTATCCAAGATGGCCGCCATTACTAAAAATAGAAATTTCTTCAAATGGCCAAAACTGCTCTATTTTAAGCCAGAAAGTGCCCAAATTTGAACTGTATAAGCATAATGATGAGCTTTTTAACATATATTACGGGATTTTTTATGAACTTTGCACTTTTGCCTATTTTGACCGATTATGCAAATTAGAAAAAAGGGGGGATGAAATTAAAAAAAATTCTTCTCCTCTGAAACTACTGAGCCAATCTCAACCAAACTTTGCTGAAATGATCCTTGGGTGGTCCCCTTTCAAAATTGTGTCCGTCAGCACCGTCTTGTATCCAAGATGGCCGCCATTACTAAAAATAGAAATTTCTTCAAATGGCCAAAAACTGCTCTATTTTAAGCCAGAAAGTGCCAAAATTTGAACTGTATAAGCATAATGATGAGCTTTTTAACATAATTTACCGGATTTTTTATGAACTTTGAACTTTTGCCTATTTTGACCGATTATGCAAATTAGAAAAAAGGGGGGATGAAATTAAAAAAAATCTTCTCCTCTGAAACTACTGAGCCAATCTCAACCAAACTTTGCTGAAATGATCCTTGGGTGGTCCCCTTTCAAAATTGTGTCCGTCAGCACCGTCTGGTATCCAAGATGGCCACCATTACTAAAAATAGAAATTTCTTCAAATGGCCAAAACTGCTCTATTTTAAGCCAGAAAGTGCCCAAATTTGAACTGTATAAGCATAATGATGAGCTTTTTAACATATATTACGGAATTTTTTATGAACTTTGAACTTTTGCCTATTTTGACCGATTATGCAAATTAGAAAAAAGGGGGGATGAAATTAAAAAAAAATCTTCTCCTCTGAAACTATTGAGCCAATCTCAACCAAACTTTGCTGAAATGATTCTTGGGTGGTCCTCTTCCAAAATTGTGTCCCGCATTTCAGAACACTGACCAAGATGGCCGCCACAGCCGAACTTAATTTAACATAGGACCCTATGGGAAATTCCCATAAACATCTTCTTGTCTGAAACCATTTGCTCAATAAGAACAAAATTTGGATGAAATAGTCATTGGATGGTTCTCTTCCAAAAATGTGTCCGGCGGTTTGGCCCTTCGATCATTTTTTTTTTTTTATTTTAATACTTTTCGTGTTATATTTCAAAAACTATAAGAGATAGATGTTAAGTTTAAATTGCAAAAATGTGCACCATGTCGATATCTACCTACCCTGCAATTTTGAAGTAAATATGATTACCCATCTTGGAGTTCTTGCCCTTTTTTTCATCAAATTAAAAAAAAATAATAATACTTTTCGTCTTATATTTCAAAAACTATAAGAGATAAAGGTTAAGTTTAAATTGCTAAAATTTGCAGCATGTCAAAGATCTTCCTACCCTGCAATTTTGAAGTAAATCCCATTACCCATTTTGGAGTTATTGCCCTTTTTTCATCAAAATGTTCTCAATTTTAATACTATCATCTTATATCTCAAAAACTATTAGAGATAGAGGGAAAGTTTAAACTGCAAAAATGTTCAGCATGTCAAGATCTACAAAAAATTTCCCACAGTTAAAAATGTGTGACAACTGTGTGAAGAGTTATTCCTCTTGAAATGCATTTTTTGTTGACTCACTGCTTTTGGTTACTCAAATAATCAAAGGGAAGCAACTCTATTACAAAATGTGAAGTAGGAAAAGCTAAATTTTGAGAATCATTGACATATATGGTTTTTTTACAGCATTTTTGATAACTTACATTAAAGGGGGAACCCCTGCCCAAATTTTTTTGTAGAAGGGGTCTGCAATGACGAATGCTACATTTGTTAATTTTTTTCACCGAAGTTATCAAGTTTTATTGACTGATGTTGTTATTATACCCAGGTGAGCTATACAGGCTCCTGGGAGCCTCTAGTTTGTGTTTAATGCCACTTTGGCAACCAGTTTTAGTGGTGGAAGAAGCCGGAGTACTCAGAGAGAACCACCAACCATGGGCAAGCAACTGGTAAACTTTATCACTTGCGGCTGCGAGTCGAATGCACCCTTTTTTGTAATTTACAAAGCCGGGTGTGAACCCACGCCGTATTGGTGATAGGCTTATATGAGTTGTTAGGTAATCTAACTACCAAACTCATTGAGCTACCCGGGCCCTCTATTGTTGATGAATTTGGTGCATTGAGTCATAGTAAAATGTGACGTCATATCAACACTTATTAGTAAGCCTCAGATTCGAATAGCTAGTTTTTGAGGTACATGTTTTTTATCAATCATATCGCAATAATTAGACATGCTTGATTTCAAGTATTCAACATTGTCGCTCATTCAGCTGTGGATAAGGGTAATAACAAAATTACCGAACTCCGAACAATCTTACAAAGGGAAAGTCAAAACTCATAAGTGTATAAACAGACAAAATCAGTCAACAACCGGAAAATTGTGAAAACCGTAATGACCCTGACTTGGTACAGGCATTTCTAAAGAAATGGTGGGTTGAATCAGATATTAAAGCGCCAAACCTCCCGCTTTCATTACGGCTCAAAGTCTCCGGCTGATTTGACAGTAAATAATAGCCAATGAAAACATGTATTACATATAAGTTGCATTAGAATAAATACAATTTCTGATGTTATCTGTTCAGATAGAGTGACAATATCAGCCACAATGCTTCAAAGGTACTGACAACAGACAAATTACACATAATGTTTTTAATTAATCACATGAAATCGTTTAACTTTAATTAAGCTGATTGATGTCCTGTTTTGTATTGGCAGAGAATGGAAATAACATAAACTAACAAATATCTTATTTTTCAGGATTTGAAAAGTGAGAAACACAGAGCTCAGATGGGGGCTGCAAGAGCTATTTTAGAAAGATCTACTTCAATGTTACTTCCTTCGTGTAAGGTAAGGGACATGTGACATGTTTTATCAAGATTCACTGTTATGTTATTCACTTCAACCAAGATAAGACTGAGAAAGAGACCTGCAAATAAAGATTTTTTTTTTTTAATCCTCGTATGCAATAGGACCTGGATTAACGTTAACCGCTCCTACAAGAAGAGATGAAATTTTTCGTCTGATCAGCAGAGTTCCTCTTTTTTTAGCAAAATATTTGAAATTGAAATAGGTCAGACTTGGGTCAATCAGCTAAAAAATGAAGGTACATAGGCACTGTATAAGGGGATTGCCTCTATTTCCATCAGTGACTACTTTCATCTCTGTACTAGGAGCATCCTCTAGATCTGGTTTTATGAGAGTACCAAATGTCAATTTAAGCTAAGGATAGTATATTAGTGCCTCATGGTTGAATAATGCAGTAGTCCTTTCATGTAGCAGAAAATTTGCAACAGCTTCTAAAATAGCTGATTAGAAGCGATTTTTGTAGGCCAGTTAAAAGGCAAATTTTTTGAGAAAATTTTTTTTGAAGATACTAAAGAGGTATTCAAAAGTGGTGAATTGAAGAACAAATAAGATTTGGTTTTAATTGTATTGAAATTTTCAAAAACAAAGACTTATATTTATGATGAACATATCCGTCCGTCTATTGCTATTTTAAACCTCATCAGTGATGTATTGGTTACTGTACTTGCCTCAGTTGCTGTAGATCGTGGGTTTGAGCCCAGGTCGGGTCAAACCAAAGACTATGAAATTGGTATTTGTTGCTTAGGCCAAAGAAAATTGATTGTTAGTTTCCCCTAACATTGGAAAAAATTTTAAGGGCAGGCAAGGTGTTTTTTTGTTTGTTTTTTGTTTTTGTTTTCTCAAGAGATATTGCAAATCAGGATTTTGCTATCTTTCCTGTGAAGGTCACAAAATATATCTTAAAGGTTTTGCTATCCAAGCAATTGTGCATCACTCTTTTTGATAAATGCCAGAATGGTTCCATTGGGCACACCGGCGATGGCCATTTTATACATACTGTACGTCACGTACACGTTTTAGATCATGGTCATTTTACCGATATCGTAAGCGCTTTGGCGATCTAGATCAATGACCTTGGTATGTGGAAAAAACATCGAAAAAGACACAACTGTAATTGTTTAGGATAACAAAAATCTCCATATCACTGAGTTATAAGACACACGGCTGGTGTTTATTTTATTTTATTTATTAGTAATAAAATATAACGACCCGGCAGTAAAGATTTGACCCGGTCGGGTTAGGGGAAACCGACAATCATATTTCTTTGGCCGTATCCGCTTAGCATACAACACACTAAGGTGTATGAGCGAAGACTGGTTGTCACAGAATCAGAATGATATGTTCTAGTGGAGGACATGTCTACTCGCGGATAGTGTTGTTTCTTTTTTCAGTCAGCTTGCACTATAAAAATTCAACTCAGTGTGTTGGTCTAGTAAAAAACGGACATCATCTTCAGGGCTTTCAAGAGTTTTAAAAGTAGGCGGCTATTTGTGTGTTTTGCTTATGTAAAAAAACGATCAAAGTAGGAGGCTCAAGACCTTTAATAGCAGGTGGAATATAGCCGGCTTCCACCTACTTTTGAAAGCCCTGCATCTTCATCATCTCATCAAAATGTAACTTGTACTCGCCATGATATGGGTGAAAAATTGCCCCTTTAGTGTTAAACAATAATCACTCACTTGCTCGATTGCTATTTTATTATTGAAATTAATAGTCTAATATATATTGTAAATTAAGATGCTATAATCTTCATTATTTCTTTACTTCAGACATGTCTACGCCATCCAGACTGTGATTCTGCTAAACATAACAGAGATTGTGTATTTAAACAGATGCGACAAGCGTTGAATATGATCCACTTTATTGTAACGGATGGAGGTTGTAGTCAGATGAATGGCCACACGTCACCAATAACTAACGGGGATTCTGGGATTGGGCTGGATAACGTTCATCCTCTAGCCAGTAAAGCACTAAAAGATCTGGAGGTAAATATAAAATAACAACAGTTTTGAAGGTCGAGACGGACATTATCGCTAGTATCACAGCTGATCCAGTAGGACGAATTGAGATACCAGTGATAATGTATATTCAGGGCTCACCAAACCAGTCGAAGTGGGCGACTTCTTCGCCTTGGTTTCAATGAAGTCGCCAAATTTCTGTCAAAAAGCGAAGTTTTAGTCGCCCTTGTCAGTCTTTTCAAGTCCGTATTTTTTTCACCAATAATCATACTTTTTCTTCAATATTCACATAAAAAGAGCTCCCATGTTCCTGAAATGTGACCCATACAGGGTTTGATGTTCAATATTTTATTCCAAACTCGTTAATTGCATCCTTTTAAGATCATTGTTCGTTTTTGTGAAAGGTAGGGGAACATGCAGTAGCAGGGAAAGAAATGTTAAAATTTGGATCGATTTTCGGAAGTCTCCCAGATTTTCCCTCACTTCACCCTTAAGTCAAGAGAGAGAGAAGTCAAGTCTCCCTGTTTTTACTATGTGTGGTGAGCCCTGATATTAATAATGTGTAGATTGGCCCCAAATAGAATGTTGTTAGATGTTAGTGTATCACCAAAGAAAAAAAATTAAGAAGATACAACAAACTTCTAGTTTTATTTAGATTGAGATCAAGTCTGAGTTTTATTCCAGTTGATTAATTCTTTGACAAAATTTACCGTTTTCAGCACTTTTTATGTAATGAATAGAGATATTTAGTATTCTTACAAATTACAGACCAAGTTTGAGTTTTGTTCCATTTTATTAATTTTTTTACTGAATTATGGCCCTTGGACTTGCGCAATCTCTAGAAATGATTTTTTTTTGCAGTGAGTAGAGATATTGTCCTGCTTTTTGGTATGTAGTCATATTTATAGATTGTGTTGGTTTGGTTTATGGTGTTTAACACCACTTTCAACAATATCTCAGTTATATCCTGGCGGTCAGGTTTATTGGTGTAGGAAACTGGAGAAAACCACTGATCTGCCGCAAGTCACCGATTTTGTCATTTTAGTCATAATTAACCAATCTTTTGCACTATTCTAACTTTTTGTTTTTCTATTTAGGAGGCTGTCGAACTTACACGTGTTACTGGTGTGTCTGATTCTTCATGTGAAAAATTACACAGTGCCCTGGACAGTGTGATAGAGACAGGTCAAGACTTTACAGACTCCGCCTACACGTCACATGACAATAGGGAGAAAATAGTACAGTCATGTGATCAGCTGAGAGTAGATATACAAACAGTTGTTCAGAAATTCTCAAGTCAGGTAATTTATTAAAAAGATAACTGTCTTATGGTGGTATAACCCTGCTTCTTTAATGTAGAGAGGGCCCAGGTGGCTTAATGAGTTAGGTAGTTGGATTACCTAACAACTCATACAATCTTATCACCATTATAGCATGGGCTCGTGCCCGGCTTTGTAAATTACAAAAAGGGTGCACTCGACTCGCAGCTGCAAGTGATAAAGTTTACCAGCTGCTTGCCCATGGTCGGTGGTTCTCTCCGGGTACTCCGGCTTCTTCCACCACTAAAACTGTTCGCCATGATATAGCTGAAATATTGCTGAAAGTGACATTTAAACACCAAATATCAATCAATCTTTAATGTAGAATCGCAAAAATAAAGCCACATCATCGGTGGTGTAATGTTTAATGTGATCACCTTGAGTGTGAAAGATTATAGTTTTGATCCCGTATCAGGTAAATCCAAAGATTATAGTTTTGATCCCGGATCAGGTCAATCCAAAGATCATAGTTTTGAACCCGGATCAGGTAAATCCAAAGATTTTAGTTTTGATCCTGGATCAGGTCAATCCAAAGATCATAGTTTTGATCCCGGATCAGGTAAATCCAAAGATTTTAGTTTTGATCCCGGATCAGGTCAATCCAAAGATCATAGTTTTGATCCCGGATCAGGTAAATCCAAAGATTATAGTTTTGATCCCGGATCAGGTCAATCCAAAGATCATAGTTTTGATCCCGGATCAGGTCAATCCAAAGATCATAGTTTTGATCCCGGATCAGGTCAATCCAAAGATCATAGTTTTGATCCCGGATCAGGTCAATCCAAAGATTTTAGTTTTGATCCCGGATCAGGTCAATCCAAAGATCATAGTTTTGATCCCGGATCAGGTCAATCCAAAGATCATAGTTTTGATCCCGGATCAGGTCAATCCAAAGATTATGAAATTGGTATTTGCTGCTTCTCCGCTAAGCATGCAGCATTAAGAAGTAAGAGCAAAGACTGGTTGGCTCTGAATGAGGATAATATGTCAGAGTGGAGGGACATGTCTACCAGCAAACTGTTCTTTCAGTGAGCCATAAAAATCCAACTATATGTGTTGGTTTAGTACAAAGCAGACCTCATCATCTCATCGAAATTTAACTTGTTCTCACCATGGTATGCCTGAAAAATTGCTCACTTGGCATTAAGCAACAATCGCTCACTCAATCAAGATGAGAAACATAATTGAAAAGAGGGAAAAATTCAATTGAAAAATCTGTCAATCTGACTTCAGAACAACCACTAACATCAATCCAAGCAATCATACACTCTCTCAGTCAACAGTCGGTAGTTTTTTATACCAAAAACTAAACATCATAAAATCACTTAAATTACTATAATAAAACCTATAGAGGATTTAAATAAGAAAAACTATTTATAGAGTAAAAAAGTCTCCACCTGTCGTTGGTTAATTATTGTATTGTGTATTTTTTTTTTTTTTTTTTAGAATCAAAATGATTTGTTTTCTACACAAGAAGTAGAGACAGCCATTCTGAAGACGTTAGAATCTTTGACCTGCCTGAAGAAACAGGTAATTTGTGGGTTATGGTAATGGTATTTAACGCCACTTTCAATTTGTAAGTAATATGTAGACACAAAGGTAGTGATACATTAGAATTTTCCATCACCATGTTTTATATAATAAAACAACTTTTCCCACATTTATTTCGAATCATGACGAGATTTTTTTTTTTTTTTTGGATAAAATATGAATCTAGTACTTTTTAGCTAACCTCTCCCAAAGGGTCACGTGAAGTACTATCATCTTACATTCATCAATGTCGTAAGCTTTGAAAGTTAGCTTTTTTTTTCGAAAGTACCTAGCAACCCTACATCTCTGGAATCAGAAGAACAATAGCTGTGACATAGAACAATTAAATTTTAAAATGTTTTAATTCTAATTTTTGTAAATACCCTAGAAAGCTCTCAGAACTATTTTTTGTTGGGTTTTTTTTTTATTTTTTTAATTTTTAACCAGTGCCTAGCAGCCATACCTCTCTGGAATTGGAAGATTTCAAAATATTTGAATTTCAACTTTGGTAAACTTCTTGAAAGACTCTCATACCTATCACTTTGATGCATTAGCCAATTCTCTTGTTATCATTGATAGGGTTTCTGGGTACAAATAAATGGAATTAATTTGATTTAACAACATCTCTAGTTTTATTTGAATCAGTTTCATCTACCTTATTGACATCCTGCTGCATGAATGGTCTCCTAACAAACAATGTCTCACAGCTTAACTGTCATGCAAGAAAGCCAATTTTGCTAAAAATTTGAAGATTTAGAAAAGTGATTGTTATTTAAATGTTTGTGTCACTATTAAACTGAATAAACCTAGTCCCATTTGTTTTCCTTAGTTACAAGAAACAGCTATGGACCAAGCCTCAGAATTATTTTGTTTGTTTTTTTTTCTAGTTACAAGAAACAGCTATGGACCAAGCCTCAGAATTATTTTGTTTGGTTTTTTTTCTAGTTACAAGAAACAGCTATGGACCAAGCCTCAGAGTTATTTAAAGCAAATGAAGACCATGATTTACTAAAGTGTCTAAAATTAGCTGGTATTAATGGAGACGTTAGAAAAGTGGAAGAGTTATCTGTCAAGTTTGAAGAACACCGAGAACAACTGGAAGAGGTACTGAAATGGACCACTATTTACATTATACATCTTTATAGGAGTTATTTCCCTTTAATGCAGGTAGAATGGTCCCTGTTCATGCAAAGCTAAATGAATATAGCATATCATATAAGTGGGTTTTTTTTCGTGGGTACCTAATTTTCGCTTCATACGTTGTGGTCATCGATCAGCCAAATAAAAAGAATCTGCGTAATTTTCCACCCTTTGCTATATAAACATATTTATTTTCTTTAATTATTGTACAAGATCTATCTCCCCTTGTATGACTTTAGCAAATATTTAACAATTATATGTTCACTGTCATTTTGAAAGTTGTTGAAATTACACTTTTAAAATATTTATCAGAGGGGAAAAAATCCCTCCCAAAAACAATGGATATAGTAAATTATTTTACATGTAATTAATCGCCCTTTTATGTTTAAAACACTATTATTATCCTGAATAGTTATTGCTGTAGAAACACACCTTCTTTAATTAATATTATATTAAATGCCCTTACACAATTTCAATTAATGAACATGTATACAGTTTTAAAATACTGCTTATCGCATACTGAAAGCTCTTACTTTATTTAAAAACATTTCCTATTTTGAATTGTTGGTCAAACAATTCAGATGAGGTTTTCTAATATAACGGTCAATCTGCTAAAATTTGATTTTTGTTAAAACTCAGGATCGTGAAAATTGAATACCGCTAAAAACAATTCCACCAATTTGGAAAATAATCACGAAATTTGGCTCCTTCGAAAACAAACCAGTATATTATTTTTCATACTCTGTAAACAATTGTCATGTTGTAACAACTTGTGAATTTTCTTTTTGCTATGAATCATCCCTCTTGATTTTAACATGGTTCAAATATCTACTAATTTAAGAAGATTATATCCAATTTGTATGTCCTTTCTAAGCCGGAAGATCACTAGGCCAACAGGGGTTAGGGTCCACTATGAAGCTAGGCGAGCTCCAATGGCGCGAGAGTTCGTACTAAAAGCAAGTGTCTGGATGAGGTCTATTCTTAACAGTTAATTATAATACTATCAATGAGGAAGATCGATTGACGTCAATCAGCTTCCTTATCACTTCACTGAGAGGTTTGACAGTACCATAGATCGATAGATAAATGAAAGGGCTACAAGTTACGAAAAAGGTACGAATTTACGAAAAAGGTACGAAGTTACGAAAAAGGTATGAAGTTACGAAAAAGGTACGAAGTTAAGAAAAAGGTACTGGTATCATTTTTCCTGCAGTTAAAGAAATAACTGATAAAAAAACTTATAGAAACATTTATTTTTTTTAACACTGACTATTTTCTAAAGACTGACTAGTAAGTTTGCTATTCTTGTCTTAAAAATGTAACTACAAATCCTGTTTACAATATCAAAAAATATATCTATACAAAGAAGTGGACGAGTAGAAGGAGAACAATTAAAAATTTAATGTAATCAATTGTAGTATTATTATAAAAGCGCTGACCGAAGTACATTTTATATGAAGCACGGTGGGCTTCATATAAGACATGTATTTCTTTCAAGTCTTTTGCAATGCTATAAAACTGCAAAAATGGGATTCAATACTTATAATTACATTTTTACATTATTATTATTTTTTTTTTTTTTAAATTTCAGATCATTTTATTCAAAAACCCTGCTATATAATTACCCTATGTAGCCCAGGGGAGCTACATAGGGGCCCCTGTGGTTTACATAACTCATTTGACCAGGGAAAATATCAAATTGAGTAAAAAATACACTCCCTTTCATTCACAAAATGAATATTACAAACATACATGTACATTTAATTTTTTTTTTCTTTAACTTTATTTTTTATAACAAATATTATTGTAGCAAATAGAAAAACTAATTATAACTATTTGAGAACGGTATCACTAAATAAAACTAACTGCAGTTACCTGATAAATCGAACACACCTTATTGTTTTGAGTGTAGTTTTACGACAGCAGCGTGGCTATTTATTCTTACATACATTTTCCTATTTTCATTCTTGGGACCTACAATTATCATCAGTTTGTGTTATTCATTCAAATGGAATTATAGGGAAAATGCAGTTGGATTAATAAATAACATATACACTATAGGGTCTACATATTAACAGACAGCTTTGTAAGTGAGAAATAATCAATATATGTGTCAATACAACAATGTACTCGAAAGGAGTGTGTATCTGGTCATTTACAACACCGTGACGCAATAAATTAATTCATATGGAAACAGTTAGATACAAAACATATTTGTCATTTCTGTATAGATTTATTTCCCGTTTTACTTTTGGCAAGAGAAAATATGAATGAAATTTCGCTTTTAATTAAGTTGATAATTTTCAATTTAGTAATTTTTTTCTTTTGGTATTTAGCAACATTTCGTTCTTTCCAAATCATCCACTTTGTGGTTGTCAAAATCGTGTTGACTATTGCGTTAATTTGGTCGTCTCTGTGGCTTATTCCTAAGATTATCGAATTTTCTGATTTTGATATAGTTTTAATTTCATTTTGTTCATAAAATTCATTGATTTTTTGGAAAATTTCTGTCCACACACTATCCACCAATTTACAGTTAACGAAAAGATGCATTAAATTTTCGGGGTCTTTACAGAAATGACAACCACCATTTGGAGATTTATTCATCTTTTGTAACCTTTCTTCTGTATATATTATTCTATGTATCACTTTCCATTGTAATTGTTTGGATTTTCTATTTGTGAGATTTTTAAAATGTCTACCCCATATTTCTTCCCATGGTAATTCTACTCCGAAATAAATTTCCCATTTTTGTTGACATATTGGAATATTTTCTATTGCAAAAAAGTACTGTATATCTTTGAGGAGAAGTTTTTTATTTTCTAGAATATTATCATTTTTTATAAATTCGCATGTATTTTTCACTGTAAATGGATAGCTTTTAGTATTTTCTTGATTAATGTTGTCTGATTTGAGCATGAGAAGTAGTTCATGAGAAAATGATGCTTTTATACGGCTGTATTTGGCAATCCAGTTTCTTTTATCACGCAGTCTATTGAATATTTCAGTGGAATTTACAAATATTTTACTATTTTGATCCCAGATATCTTTCACCGTTTTAAACCCACTTTTGGAGAAATTGGACAAAAATAGAGCTTTTCGTTTATATTTTATTTTCGAATTGCCAAATATATGTTGCTCTAATATATTTTCTTTTGTGTTATTTTATTTAAACTCAGAAATTCAGACCAGCAATTTAAGAGATTCAGATAATATTTTGAAATGTTCCTTAATCAAATATCTTTGATATCTGAACATTTACAGAGAAAAAAATCGATCTCAAATTTTGAATCCATTGATGTCAGCCAATATTTACCAATAACATTCCATTTATCTAATTCTGAGTGTATTATATTATGCATACATTTAACTTGCTTTGCCTTAATAAAGTGATTCAAATTCACCATTCCCATCCCCCCTTTATTCTGTGGTATACTGCATACGTTTCTAGATATTTGGTTTGTTTTACCATCCCATATAAAATCCCATATGATGGAATTTATTTCCTTTTCAAATTTTACTGGAATACCCCTCATTTCTATTTCATAGCCTATTACCGATAAGACAAATGATTTGATAATTAAAATTTTTCCAAAATACGTAAGATCTCTTGATTTCCAAACCTCAATACAACTTTTTATCTTATTTATTTTTTCTAACCAAATCATTTCTAAGTCAATTGCATATCCATGAAATACCCCCAAAGCTTTAACCGGTTTTGTTGACCACTTAATATTTTTAAATCTCAGGTTTTTATTACGCCATTTCCCTAGATACATCCTCACTGTTTTTTCCAAATTCATTTTTGCCCCAGAAGCTTTTTCATATATTTCAAGTGTTTTAAATGTTTCCTCGATGGATTCTTCAGTTTTATTAATCAATTGAGTGTCATCAGCAAACATGTTTACCTTTGTCTCTATATCCGGTCCATTTCTATTTGGTAAAGATATGCCTACTATCTTGGGATTGCGTCTAATGGATGTCGCCAATGGCTCCGCCTGCAAAATGTATAGCATCGGAGCGATTGGGCATCCTTGACGGATTGAACGTGAAATGTTGACGAAGCGGGATACAAATCCGTTCGTCTGAATACTTGTTTTTGCATTTTTGAAAAGCATTTTTACCCAGCCCCTGAAACAGTCACTAAAGCCAAATTTTTCAAAACACAAATCTATCCACTCCCACTCAACTCTATCGAACGCTTTCTGTTGATCTAGGAATATAATTGCCCCCTCTTCATCTTCCATTTCTGTATAGTCTATGATATCCTGTAATAATCTATTCCCCTGAAAAATATTCCTACCCTTTACGAACCCCCTTTGGTCGGTATTAATTATATTTGGTAATACACGTTTTAGTCTCTCGGCTAATATTTTTGACACAATTTTGTAATCCACGTTTAGAAGAGTAATAGGCCTCCAGTTTTTTATATCCTCCCTTTCCCCCGATTTGAACATAAGTGTAATTATTCCCCTATTCTGAGATTCACTAAGTAGTTTTTGATCAAAAATCTCCCTCACCACAGACTCAAAATCTTCTCCAAAAAGATACCAATAATGTCTGTAAAATTCACTAACAATCCCATCCTCCCCTGGTGATTTATCGGGTTTTTGTAATTTTACTGCCTTTGAAATTTCATCCAAAGTTATTCCTTCATCACAAATCTCTTTATCCTCTTGACTTAATTTTTTTTCCAAATTATTTAATAAATATGCAGCCGAATCACTGTCCCATCCTTCTGAGGTAAAGAGTTTTTCGAAAAAATTTACTTGTTCCTCTAAAATAGACACAATATCCTCTTTATATTTGCCATCATTAGTTTTAACTCTATTCCATAGTTTTTCTTTACCCTTCTTTTTCTCTAGGTTAAAGAAATACTTTGTAGATTTTTCCCCCTTTTCATACCAATTTACTTTTGATCGAATTCTAGAGGCTTCTGCTTTTTTTTTATAGTACCCTTTAATGTTGCCCCTTAACTCAGATATTTCATTTTTATTGTCCGAGTTGCTTTCCACAAGTTTCTCTAAAGTAGTTTCCCAGATATTGAGTTTCGTTTCAGTTATGTTTAATTTTTTTGATACGCCTATAGTTAAGCTTTTTATTTTAATCTTAGTTTGCTCCCACCATTCCAATTTATTTTTGAAGTTATTTTTCTGAAGTTTCCATTTATTCCAAAAACTTTCAAATATGTGCTTAAATAAATCTGTTTGAATAACGGTATAATTCATCTTCCATAACCCCGGACCTCGTTCTGGTTCACTTACTTTCAATGTCATGATAACACCATCATGATCACTAAATGGAAAGTGAATAATTTTAATCTTTTGTGATGCAAAATTAAGTTCACTGCTGATGAAAATGAAATCTATACGCGAGTGTGAATTGACCCGGCTGAATGTAAAACATTTACTGTTTGGATTGCGTGCTCTCCAAACATCGATCAAATCATTTCTTTCTATATATTTTTTCAATTCCGTTGAACCTATGTCATCGCGGTTTGGTATTGGCTTCCTATCTAGACTTTTCAAGAGTGTACAGTTAAAATCTCCCAGAACTATATTTTTGTCCGCCGGATTCATCGAAATTGATTGATTAATAAATATTTTCTTATCATTACCCAAATTAGGAACATAAACATTATATATATTTACGTTATAAGTATTTGATATCTTTACCACACAGGAGATTTTCCTACCAGTATTATCTCGCCCCGTTTCTGTAACTTCGTAATCAATTTTTTTTTAAAAGAGGATAGCAACACCTCGTGAATTACTTGAACCATGATTCCACATACTTTTAGCCCCCCATTCATTTTTCCATTTTGATTCAGTATCAACCAAACGGTGTGTTTCTTGTAAACACGCGATATCGATTTTCTTTTTTCGACACCAACAAAATACAGCATTCCGTTTTTTGTCGTCTGCTATACCATTAACATTTAATGTAACAATACAAAGAGACATATTTACAAATTGACAGTGAAAGGTCACAATTTGGAACTCACCTCACACAGGTGACTACAATTAAGCATAGTCATAGGTATATTTACAACAAGTATGACAACAATAATTATACAATAAATCACACTCTTTATATTGTTAAAGTAAATTACAGACAAATCAATCGGTATTATATTAGACACGAATAACATAATTGTTATAAAATAAAACACTTGAAACAAATTTATATTGAAGAGATCAAGATTTGGGACGCCTCGCTTAGTGGCACTAAAAATAGATACCGGTAATTTTGTCATTGATAGGTTATGAATTAGGATGTTTGTCACGTGTAAACAAAGTACATGATATATATTTTGAAACATGCGAAAATAATAATTATAATTACTGGGAATGTCAATGATCAAATATTACCATGAATATATTTTGTTCAATTGTTACTATAGCTTCAAAATGGTTTGGGAATTTTTGATTGTTGTTTATCTGTTGAACCTGGGGTTGATGTTGAACTTCTGATGCGTTTTTTAGTATTTGGAGTCGTGTATTCGCCTTCTACTGGTGATTTTACATAATCCAGTATTATGTCACTTATAACACTAGCTCCTGCTTCACTAATGTGGACACCACTTGGGTCATTTAATTTGTAGAGTGCTCTGTTTGGTACATTGTTTGGAGTGAACTCTGACCACAAGTCAATAAACCTCATCTTATTGTTTTTCAAACACAATTTTTTTATGAATGTGTTAACAGACGATGCTACAGAGTTTAATGCTTGGATGTGTGTACCTTTCCCTCTTCTTGGTAGTATGCTACATACACCTATGCTAGCATTTGGATATTTATGTTTCATATTCTCAACACATGTGGTTACATTAACAATAATTTGTTCAGTATCATTTCTATACTGTGTTACATCATTTGTACCAAGACTCAATACTACAATATCGACATTTTCACTATCAACTTGTGAATCAGACTTATCTAACAGTTTTTGGACTTGGTCTAATGTAGTACCTGACACAGAGATGTTATGTACATTGGGGTTTTCAAAGACAAGCCTTGTACAATTTGATGCTCCAAGGATGACACTTTGTGTTGCCATAACTGGGTGGGATTCATTAGAAAACACACAATTTGTAGTTGTATTATCATCATTTGTTATTTCACCAATTTCCGGGGATTTGTTGTTTCTATCCATATCAGCTTCCCTTCCCTCGTGGATGTCATGCATATAGACCCCATATAGATCATGGTCTGTCGCCTCACAGTTCCGTCTTATGTGGCCTTCCTTGCCACAATTATAACATACGTTATCAGAATGGGGACAATCTTTAATAGTATGGTCCTTACTGTTACACCTGAAACATGCCCATGCTTTTGCCATCGAAGGTTTTCTCACGCAACGGTATGATGGATGGTCGGTTTGTGAACAATATTGACATTCAGTTCTGTTGTTGTCGGCGAATATTCGGACATCAAATCTCCCGAATTTGCTCATAATTGGAATAAGGGGAACACAGTTCGTGAGTTGCATATATCGGGTACCTGTTTCGATATTCGTACCCTTAATCATACCTCTGCGTAGAGAGCCTTAGCCTTGTACCACATCTCCGAATTTTTGCATAAATGCACATATTACCTGATTGGATAATTCACACGGTGCATCTTTTATTGTTATATTTGTAACTTGCTTCTCTACATCAACGAATTTTATATATCTGTTTCTAATTTCGATCCCCCTTGTTAATAGAATGTGCTTAGTGTCGGGGTCGAAAACTGTGACAATACAGTTTTTTTCTGTTATTTGTATGGACTGTATTAAATTTTTTTCTACATGTTTTTCAATTTCTTCTAAAACTTCAGTGTGTGCTATACCCTTTGTAAAGCTTGTACTAAAGTGTGCTGACAAATGTCTCTGGATTTGACTTTTGTTGTGATCATTTGTTTTGGAAGCCGCCATTTTGTAAACATTGGACAGTAACTCACAGTAATTAGAGTGAGAAGAATTCTTCCAAAGGTCCCTACTTTTGTCTGTAATAGTGATATGGTGATGAAAGCAGCAAATATTGTCAATATATAATGTCCTTATTCACCACAGATATCAAACAAGATCCGATAAGTAAACTAAATCTACATTTTTACACGGAGCTTTGTAAACACAACAATAGCACATCAAGGGCAGATAACTCCTTTTTCCATTTTTTTTTTCCATTTTTACATTAATAAAATATAGATTTAAATCATTATTTATTTTAATATTTCACATTTTCTACTGTAGTTATTGTGTGTAATTATTAGTTTTTATGACATTTGAAAATAGTTCGTTGAAGTGGGCATGAATAACTGGTTGTACACATATTACGTCTCACCTTTTGAAATGAAAGCATAATTTATTATCTCCTCGCCAACGAAGTTGCGAGGGGATATAGTAACGCTACCGTCCGTCACAATCCTTGTGAACACTCTAGGATCAACATCCTTCAATGGATTTTGACCAAACTTGGTACATATTTAGTCCTTAAGAGAATCTGGAACCCTATTGATTTTCAAGGTCAAGGTCAAATTTTTACCACATAACATCCTTGTGAACACTCTAGAATAAACATCCTTCAATGGATTTTGACTAAACTTGGTACATACTTAGTCCTTAGGAGAGTCTGGAACCCTATTGATTTTCAAGGTCAAAGGTCAAGGTCACTGGGTAAATTTTTTACCGTGTAACATTCTTGTGAACACTCTAGAATCAACATCCTTCAATGGATTTTGACCAAACTTGGTACATACTTAGTCCTTAGGAGAATCTGGAACCCTATTGATTTTCCAGGTCATAGGTCAAAGGTCGATGTCACCGGGTCAAATTTTTACTGCGTAACATCCTTGTGAACACTCTAGAATCAACATCCTTCAATGGATTTTGACCAAACTTGGTACATACTTAGACCTTAAGAGAATCTGGAACTCTATTGATTTTCAAGGTCACAGGGTCTAATTTTTAGGCGAGGGTATACGCCACGCTTTGCGTTGCCCTTGTTTATGTACATATAAAGTTTTTAGAGAAATATCACAAGTATAACAAAGCAGTTTTTTCGCTTAACTTCTAATTAATGTTAATTTCTATTTATAGGTGTGTAAATTGTTCCGTCACATAGCTACGACAGAGCCTCTAGTTATTACAGCTGAACATAATGAATATGTTCTCAGAAATATCGGAGAAATGGTAAGTTATATTGACAGTAGCTGCGGAAGCGTAGCTCTTAACAGTATTTTTCATGTCATTTTATTTATTTTTGTGTGTGTAGAGCTACAGATTTCAAACGTTTGTAACTTGCAGAATTCCAGACTCCAACTGAGGTGAGGACTTTCTGGTAATATAGAATCATTTGTCAAGTTTCTTGGTTAAGTAAATTGATATCATTCCATAGTTAATTACCTTTGCATATTTATATTTACGTCCTTAAGGCCAAAAAAAATTAATTGTTAGCTTCTCAGACACCGCCACGTGTGTGTTTTTACTGCCGCATTGATTGTTTTTACATCCGTAAGTTTGTTGATCACGATCATTGTCAGTAAAGCGTTTATGTCGAAGGCATGCATGGTTGTTTCCGGTATAAGCTGCCACTGCATTTGAACCAACAACAAAAAAGGTGCCTCCCTGCCTCATCAAAATTTTTGGAAATTGGCCCGAGAAGCTAATAATTTTTTTTGTTTGGCCTAAGTGAGTAAATAGTTTTAAAAAATGAGGTTGCTATAAACACTAAAAATAGTCATAGGAGTTAGGGTTATGGAGACAGAAAATGATTTTCAGCAATTACAGATGTAATAATAGCGACTTAACGCCACTTTCATCTATGTTTCAGTTATATCGTGGCGGTCAGTTTTATTGGTGTAGGAAACCGGAGAAAACCACCGACCTACCGCAAGTCACTGACAAACTTTATCACATAATATGATATCGAGTACACCTGGCCATGAGCGGAATTCGAACTCACAATGTTAGTGGTGTATGGCATTGATTGCATAGGTCACTGGCGTTAAAAATGTTTCGTCAACTTCTGGCATGTTATAAAGCTTTATCAAATTGTAGACATGTATATGACAAAACCAGAATGAATGTACATAAATAAGCGTTGTATTTTTCACTGTAGTAAGTCTAAAACTATTCATGGTAGCACGTCAGTGTAAATTATCATTTATATAAGCATTATAAAGGGTTTGTGTACTTTAATTTAACATATAGACTACTTTTTCATAGCATTATTTGATCATTTCTAGCTCATTATTAGCATTTGTCATTGTTTATGTCCATCATTTTACCCCTATCTGAGTAATCGATGAAGTTAACCACAGCAACATATAGGTAAGAACAAACAAAAATAATCAACTCATAACGACATCTTCTGGTTTCAAGATACAATAATGCTATATGATCATAATACTCATTTTTGTCATGCTGAGCTGACATAACTGGAACGTGACGAAACATTTTCACCGGAGCTCTTTGACGACAGTGTAGGTAGTTATCGAACAATGGCCCCTTTTATGTATCATGGAAATTTTAAAGTATATGAACACCAGAATGTAATTTTGTTATAGACTGATCATTGATGAAGACTTGTTAACCGAAACGTTGGGTAAAGAGCAACTTGCTGAAAGAATATTCAGCATATATGATATTAGTCAAACCTGTCTATAGTGGTCACCTGGGGGAGATTGACAAAATGACCACTATATACAGGTGACCTTTATTTTTCATTACATCTTATGTTTTTAATAATGATTTACTTGTTATTTTGTTCCTGTCGTAATATTACTCTTGTTTACATTTATTGTTGATGAAATTATCTCAATATGATATGATTTGAATAAAACATACAAATAAATAAATAAAGATATTTAATAAACAAAAGTACAATTTCCAGTAACACGACGTTGAACTAGAAGCATTGTTTTCAAAATCGTCAAAAATCTCACGTTTTCTTTTAAGAATGTTCATTATCTGGGGACGACCAACACCCATCTCCTCGCCCGCAGCCCGACAACTTTTCCCAACATCACAATGATTTATCACTTTCACTTTGTTGTCTAATTTCAAAGCTTTCCTTATTTATGAATGTTGATGATTTTGACATGATGTACTAGATACAAAATATTTTTGGTGAGTGAATTTCTACTCTCGTCATAATGAATAAAAATCTCCAATAACACCCGGGGATAAACTGTCTTTTAGGTAATTTACTATTCACAAAATTCATTGTGTTTCTTTATTTAGTTAATTGAATTAATCAATATATTTTGGTACGAGGAAAATACTGATCTTCCGAAATCACTTCCAGTATTATTTTTAGAATAAATTTACCGTTATACAAAGGTTTTATGCTGAAAATTACTTATAAATGGTGACCGCTATATTGAATTAAAATATATAGTAAAATGCACCGGGAGAGCACGAAAGTGACCGTTATGAGCAGGTGACCATTATACAAAGGTGACCGTTACCACAGGTTTGACTGTATTTTCAATTTGGAAAAAAAATGTATTGACAAACAATTATATAATTATATTCTACCTCACTATGTTCGTCCGAATGTTCGTCCGAATGTAAATCAATTATTAAGACTAAAACATGTAAAGGAATGATATTCACTATAACTGTTTACAGAACGTTAATTATGCTCAAACTGCATCGGTTTATAAGAAAGTCAGACATTTGATAAATTAAATTGACAATCATGAATATTCATGAGGCTTAAATAAAAACAATTTTAAATCTCAATTATAGGTACTTTATGCTGCCAGAACTCTTGCCCAACATTCGAGCAGTAAAATTGCTCGTGAAAATCTGGAGAATTTTGCCGAAGCGTGGGAAAGTCAGATAAACGATTTGTCAGTTCTAGTCAAAGAAGTTAATGACGTGTGTCAGGGACGAGTGGATAAACCTGTTTATCTGTCATTACCAAGACCAGGGGTAGGTAACTCATGTATACCATTATAGACCTTTAATTAATTAGGTGTTGGGTGATAGCTTTGAATTTGCTTTAATCTGTTAATTAGTGATTTTTGCAATAAACCTTTTGACATATTAATGGTTTGATTCTAAAATTATAAGTTTTTACAGTATTTTATTATAGGAGTTGTTTTCCTTATGACAGGTAAAATAGTACCTTTCCAGCAAGAGCAATGCAATCGACAGAGTACAATTTTCTTATAATTTGTAGAAATTGGAACCATGAAAAAAAATTAGAGGATAATTTTATTGCAACTAGAAAATTTAGGATTTGTTTACAACATTAAAATTTGTTTTACAGATTATGAGAGAAATATATATTATTTTTATTGAACTTGAAATGAACGGGAACCTTTTGCCAGCCTTAAAGGGAAATAACTCAAATAAAAACATGTAAAGGGGTATAATTTTATAAATTATTTCGGAAATGTGTAAATGGTCTATTATCGCTGGAGTATATAAAATTTAATTTAGAATTGTGGCATTGCTTATGGGCAGATTTTCAATGATTTTACTAAGACAGAGAAGTTTTGGAGTGGCAGTAATAACAGATAGGACTAAAAATCATGGTTATGAGAAAACATGGGGCACTGGTTTATTATTTGTTCTTTGATTTGTGCATTGTAGATTTTCAATAAAAAGGAAAAAATAAAAAATAGACAGCAATATGATTTGTCAAATTAGTTTGTTTTATTTATTTATTTTTTGGGAGGGGGAGGTTGGTCTAAATCTCTATAAATTCTATTTTAAGCTCTATAATATGTTTAATAGATTACATAAAAATATAAATTATTGGAAGTATGAGTGATAAATATTAATTTCCCACAATTTATGACAGTTATCTCTCTGCAACCCTCCCTCTTCTTCCTCATAAATACCTTTTGGACAGAAAGTCTTTTTGAGGAAAATTGAATCGGAGAGTTTTGAAGCAAACAATTTAATTTTTACCTTTTTTCCAGAATTACGGGAATGGTTCTTTCATATTTTGAAATTTAGGATTTAGCCTTATACAGTGAAACCAGTTTCAACCCAACCAAACCTCCTTTGGACAACTTTGGTGTGGCAAAAAAAAAAAATATGTGTGTTTACGGTCACCCGACCGACCCTAATTTTTGCTACCGACCCTATCAATTTTTACACAGAATTCGGATAACCATATTTGTTGTTTAACCAGCAGCAATGTTTTATTTATTCAACCGCTAGCTTTTTGTCGAAATTTAGAGCAAAGAAGGTAGAAAAACTGCATAATTCGTCATAAAACAGCTTCAATAAATGACGGCTTAGCGGAAATTTCGAAAACGAAATACCGGAATCGGATTCTGGAGCCGGGAACGACTATTTCCAGTTTTGCCGATGATAATAAAAAAAAAAAATTAATTAATCCCGACCGACCGACCCTAAACACACATATTATTTTTGGCCTGTCCAGAATACAAGTTAAATTAACAAAGATTACCTACATATGAACTTTATTTAAAGTTCGGTTTATACAGGATTTTGTTTTATTGAGGGTTTGGTTGATACAGGTTTCACTGTACTTTCTAGCTACTAATCAAACTAACATATACATTTTATCATACTACTAATAGATGGTGCCAACGACACCTCAAGTAAGTAACAAATGTCGTCTTCTTATGATGTTGCATGTTTTCATGTCTAATTCTTATCTTTATTTTATTTATGTTTTTATTTTTTGTACTTTGCTTTTTTTAGATAGTTGTTCACTTATTGACTGCCATCACTGTTTAAAATTTCTTCTTATAATTTGTTGTACTGATAATTCATTTTATCCTTCACTGGTTCTATTTTAACAGTTAGATTGCATTGACTGGATAGATATTTGTTACATACTGTCACTGACCAAGATATAATTTTTCTGGTTTTCGGTTTTCGGTTTTATTATGTTTAACGCCACTTTCAACAATATTTCAGTTATATCGTGGCAGTCAGTTTTATTTGAGGAAACCGGAGGACCCGAGAAAACCACCGACCTGTCGCAAGTCACTGACAAACTTTATCACATAATGGTGTACACCTCGCTCTGGGTGGGAGTCGAACCCACAACATCAGTGGTGATAGGCACTGATTGCATAGGTAGTTGTAAATCCAACTATCATATGATCACGGCCATGACAGACCCTAATTTTTCTGGTACCTGATTCATGTTGAGCTATGGTAGGAAAAGACACAGACTTCACAGAGGACACCATCAAAAAAGATATAGAATGATGCTTGTGTCTGCACTTTTAAGACAATTTGGCTGTTATTTTGGGCTTTTTGACATTGCAGGATAACCACAACATACGTACGTTATCTGGAAAATATAAAATAAATATAAAATTCATTTGCACTCTCTGTGAAACAGGACAGAAAAGCTTGCCAAAGTCTCATTTGTCTACCTGTATCTAAAGCTCATACAAATAAATTTGATATTTTCCAACAATGTATGTATATTGTATATTTATTATTTTATATTATATTTTTTAAAACTTAATATAGTCATATAGTACAGAGTAAAGTATTAATCCATGAAAATTAATTTAAAAAAAATGAGTCTATAGTATTGTCATTACCTTGTTGAAGGTCTGAAGTCATATCATGCTGCTCTCAACAAAGGTTTTTATTTTATTGTAGATTTGATTTATATTTTCATTTTTTCCCCATTATTTGTTGTATATCTTACTGTTTCTGGGATATGCTTGCTTATTACAATTTGAAAAGTCACATATCGTTATGAAAGATTGATCTGAAGATTTTTGACAGAGTTTTTTGCCCTTTGCAAACAGATTTTTGACAGAGTTATTTGCACTTTGCAAACAGATTTTTGACAGAGTTATTTGCCCTTTGCAAACAGATTTTTGACAGAGTTATTTGCCCTTTGCAGACAATTTGTACATGCAACTCCTCCTACATTTTAAATAGACTTCCTTAAAAGTTTGCATTTTCCTCTGCAAAAATTCCTCACGTCATCTTTACGTAGCAAAAAATATGGCTGCCATGTGCAATTATATCTCCCCTTTTCTAGGAGAGATGTATTGTTTTCGTCCTGTCTGTCCTGTCAGTCAGTCTGTCTTTGCATCACAAATGGTTGTAAGTGCAACTCCTCCAACATATTAATTTGGGAGTTCCTCAAAATTGTGTATGCACATTGGAAGGAGTTATTGTAACCAAGTGGGCCTCAAGTGTTTGTTTTTTTTAATGTTCGACATTAAAGAAATTACATGAAACATCAATTCCACAATTACCACATTGTACCTAATAAAAAATCTGGTCTGTTTTGTAAAACCACCAAAAATATATTTTTGTCAAACACATTATTTGTCACCTTTTTACCAAATAAAAAATCTGGTAATCAGATATTCCATGTTTCGGTTTTTTAATTTTTGTATTATTAAATTGAGTTGTAATTCTGGACCATTTTTATTTAATTAGATATTTCAAGTTGAATAGTAACACCACCAAAAATATATTTTGTCCAAACATACTTTGTCACCTTCTACTAATAAAAAAAAATCTGGTATTCAGATGTACCACATCTGTTTTTTGATTTAATTGAATTGTAAATCTGGTCTGTTTTTTATTTAATTGAATAGTAACGCCACCAAAAATTTATTTTGTCCAAACATTCTTTGTCACCTTCTACTAATTAAAAAATCTGGTATTCAGATGTTCCATGTCTGTTTTTGATTTAATTGAATTGTAAATCCGGTCTGTTTTTATTTATTTAAGGCACTTCAAGTTGAATAGGAAAAGAAATATAGTTATCATGTATTTGTTCTTTTTATGTTGTAATTACATGGTTAAAAACGACATGTTTTAAGAAAATCAGAGTTTTTACGTCTGTGAAATATTGATCAAAACCATGGAAAATAATGATGGTTTCGATAAATTGTTTCCAGCTTGACTATTTTTGTATTGACTTTTTTCTTGTTTCCCGATAAAAACTTTGTAAACATTGATTTACATAATTATACTAGCAAGAGTAATTTAATGTTTCAAATGTTTTATGGACGATTAATTTCATTGTTTTAGGATTTGATTACTGATTAAATAAATAATGACAAGTGTAAAGATTGTCTTGTTGCGGATGCTGTTTTCATGGATAATGTATAAGCGGTTGGTATGCTGCGACATTTACTGAATATAATCAAAAGCAAGTGCCTACCCCAGAAAGCCGTCGCTTCAATTCTCTAACTGTCTTAACCTGCATGTAAATTTCATTTAGCTATTGACGTTTTCTTGAAGATGTATTGTTAAACATATATATACCCTATGACAAAGTGTCCTTATAAGAGGGGTGGCCTCTCTTGAGGAGGGACAATTTAGTAGTATTTTACTATCTCAGTGCAACTTATATCTGGTTTGATAAGCATGGGTATACTGTATATAAAATAAGCAAAATTTGATTAAAAAAATGTTAAAAGAAAAGCTACTGCATTATCTTGAATACAAATAAATAAAACTTCTATTTAGACTGAAAAAAAAAAAAAAAGTTATTTCCCTTGCCTAACCTCTTTTTTAGGAGATAACTTATTGATATTTGTGTTGAACAGACACCTGATTTACAATTAAAAAGTGTGTCTTAAAGAAAGATTACTTTGAAAAGTGGTTTAAGCTACAAATTACTTACTTGTATGGATATAAGAGTCATTAAAAGGACATTATATGAGTTGTAAAAGAAAATAGGTCTAGACAGAAAACAGGTACACAAACTTGTATTATGTTGAAAATGTTTGACAAGAAATGGTAGCTGACTACCACCTAGCTATATCCCAATTGGAAAAGGAATTAAAAGTTGTTTTTGTCAGGAATTTCAAACTCGATTGAACTCAGTCTGTGCATGAATGATCTTTACAAATGAATGGTCTTACAATTTTTTTTTTTAATTTTGGATCAGAAATCCAAGATGGCCACCACTGCAGGACAATGTTATAAATAGGAACCAATGGGAAATAAGTTTTTTTGGGCGCAATTTCTTTTTCGAGAAAATCGCTGTCAAAATCATTAATAAGTAATAATAAGGTTTTTTTTTCTGAAAATTATTCCCTGAAACCATTGCTTGAAATAAAACTTGGCTAGAATGTTCCTTTGCAATTTACTATATATGTAGTTTATTGTTGATGAGAGATTAAAGATGGCCACCATTATAGGATTCAATGCGTAAACGCTGAATTATCTTCTCGAAACCACTAACCTGATTGAATGCATGCTTTGTTTAGGTGACCATTGAGTGTTAAACATATGTGATGCAGGTGAGCATATAATCCTCTCTATGTCCATCCATCCAATATAACTTATCGTCCTGATAATGATTTCCCACGACACACATTGACTTAAATTCCTGATTTTCTACAATCTACATTAAATTATCGTCCTGATAATGATTTCCCACGACACACATTGACTTAAATTCCTGATTTTCTACAATCTACATTAACTTATAGCCCTGACTGATTTCCCATGACACACATTGACTTAAATTCCTGATTTTCTACAATCTACATTAACTTATATGACAAAGATTTCCCATGTTACACATTGACTTCAATTCCTGATTTTCTACAATCTACATTAACTTATAGCCCTGACAATGATTTCCCATGACACGCATTGACTTCAATTCCTGATTTTTTTATGCTCTACATTAACTTATAGCCCTGATAATGATTTCACACGATCCACATTGACTTAAATTCCTGATTTTCTACCATCTACTTTAACTTATAGCCCTGACAATGATTTCCCATGACACACATTTACTTCAATTCCTGATTTTCTACGATCTACATTAACTTATAGCCCTGACAATGATTTCCTATGACCCACATTGACTTAAATTCCTGATTTTCTACAATCTACATTAACTTATAGCCCTGACAATGATTTCCCATGACACGCATTGACTTCAATTCCTGATTTTCTACAATCTACATTAACTTATAGCCCTGACAATGATTTCCCATGACACGCATTGACTTCAGTTCCTGATTTTTTATGCTCTACATTAACTTATAGCCCTGATAATGATTTCACACGATCCACATTGACTTAAATTCCTGATTTTCTACCATCTACTTTAACTTATAGCCCTGACAATGATTTCCCATGACACACATTGACTTCAATTCCTGATTTTCTACGATCTACAATAACTTATAGCCCTGACAATGATTTCCTATGACCCACATTGACTTAAGTTCCTGATTTTCTACAATCTACATTAACTTATAGCCCTGACAATGATTTCCTATGACCCACATTGACTTAAGTTCCTGATTTTCTACAATCTACATTAACTTATAGCCCTGATAATGATTTCACACGATCCACATTTACTTAAATTCCTGATTTTCTACCATCTACTTTAACTTATAGCCCTGACAATGATTTCCCATGACACACATTGACTTCAATTCCTGATTTTCTACGATCTACAATAACTTATAGCCCTGACAATGATTTCCTATGACCCACATTGACTTAAGTTCCTGATTTTCTACAATCTACATTAACTTATAGCCCTGACAATGATTTCCTATGACCCACATTGACTTAAGTTCCTGATTTTCTACAATCTACATTAACTTATAGCCCTGACAATGATTTCCTATGACCCACATTGACTTAAGTTCCTGATTTTCTACAATCTACATTAACTTATAGCCCAGATAATTATTTTGTTATTCATTCAATATTGATACAAACATTTGTAGTAAATAATATCGTAATTGACGATTTTTATTGTAAATTTGCCAGATACGATTACAATTTATTCTTCTTCTTTTGGGTGATTACCGAGTTATTTATAGTAGATTACTAATACGGCTGCATTAAAGAATCCATAGTTCTATAAAGTTACGAATCACAACATAGAAATCCGTCTACTTTCGCCTTTTTCTTTTTTTTAGTTTTTTTCTTTAATTAAATTGTATATTCGATATTAAAAGATTTTTTTTCATGCGATTTTCCTTCAATTCAGTCCACTTTCATCCTCTTTTTTTTTTTTTTGGTTTCTGCCTTTATCACAATGTATATTTGATATTAAAAAAGGGGGCCCGGCTGGCTCAATGACTTAGGTCGTTGGATCTAACAAATCATACAAGCCTATCACCAGTACGGCGTGTAAATTACAAAAAAGGGTGCACTCGACAAAGTTTATCAGTTGCATGCCCATGGTCGGTGGTTCTCTCCGGGTACTCTGGCTTCCTCCACCACTAAAACTGGTCGCCATGATATAGCTGAAATATTGTTGAAAGTGGCGTTAAAACACAAAAAATCAAATCAAATCAATCGATATTAAAAAAAAAAAAAATTCAGTTTATCTTGAAATCAGTCCACGACCATGATTTTTTATTTCATTTTCTGATTTAACTATATTCAATTTTGACAGATTTTATTTACAATTTTCCTTCATATTCATCTTTTTTTCTTTCTTTTTTTTGGACAGGTTTCTGCTTTAACTGTTTGATATTTAAATTTATTTTTATTTAACAATTTTCTGACATTGATTTGTATGCAAAAGATCAAATCTCATGAGATGCCTACTTAAACTAGTCTGTTCTACTGACATAATTGATTTAATGCTATCTATAAATATAAACAATGTAATGTATGCCATTTGGTTAATTAACGAGAAAATGGGAAAGTCGAAGCGGAATGGGAAAATAGAGGGGAGAACTGACTAGAAAATGGGAAAATGGAGAGGGGGTGGGGAACTGATTAGAAAATGTGGAAAATGGAGGGGGAATGGGGAAATGGGGGGAACTGACTAGAAAATGGAGAACTGACTCAGAAAATAGGGAAAATGGAGGGGTAGAACTTGATTTGATGCTAATATAGACACAAAGCCAGTTTGCTTTACCCTAGATTCTCCATCTGTCAATTCTATGGTTGTGTTTACACCAGACAATTTTGCATAAGATTTTCCCGTCAGATTTACGCCACTTTCGACAAAATCATGCCACTATTGTAAACAGGAAAATAAGATGTGGTTTGTTGAAAAATTGTTTGTTTCCCTATTTTCATTCAACAAAACGAAATAATTTGTGTAATGGAAACAAATAAACAGCATGTCATTCCAATTAAAAACAAGGCTCGTGTTACGCAATGTAGTTTTTTGGGGGTGTTGTGTTATTTATATATCACCTATATCCCCAAATGCAATTTGTTAGAAACTGTTCAGGTTATTGAGTGCATTTTTGCAGGTTCCACGAGTCCTTTGGGTACTAACTGAATGATGGTCTCGTGTAATTAATTAGCTTTCTTCCCCCAAGACCCCCCCCCTTTATCTTTGAATTATTTGAGGGTTCCCTAAAATTATTTTGAAGGATAATTTTTATATGGATTAAGATAACCACAACAATAGCAAAAACGTTATCAGGAACCGTCCACATTAATTTATATCTCTCAAAATAATTGGTTGTTAATTTAATTAAGAATAGTGTAAATAATTCAATTGAAGTTGTAAATTTGTCGATATATGGCGCTAATACTACTACAGTTGTAATAAACATCGGTTTAATCCATTTCTGATACATGACAGTGCTATAACATAGTTCTCTATGCTACCCAGAAATCATTAACAATATTATGTATAGGAATTTTTAATCTGCTATACAAAGAGTAATGAATAGCGCAATAATGAAGTTGATTTTAAGAATCTTAACTTGTGATAATGATTTTGCAGTGAGAATTGTCGTACTCAACTTTTACTTGTATAAAGCTAAAGCAATGTATTAATCTAAGTGGTGTTATAATGGTTTTTTACGAGTATTGTCATACTCTATATTTTCTGGAATAAAGCAGTAGAATCGTAACTGTTGTTATAAAGTTTACTGAGATGAAAATTGTCGTAATTCACTTTATTTGATTAAGATCGGCAGACTCTTAACTGTTTTTGTGATAGCGTTTTTTTTAAGGGTAATTGTTGTACTAGATTTGTTCTGGAACAAGTAGAAGAATAGTAACTATTGTTATAATGCTTTGTGTGATGAGAATTATCGTTCTCAACTTTGTCTTGTGTAAAGCATTGTATAATATATACTATATGTTGTTATAATGCTTTGTGTGATGAGAATTATCTTTCTCAACTTTTTCTTGTGTAAAGCATTGTATAATATATACTAAGTGTTTTTCTGGAATGAAGCAGTAGAATCGTAACTTGTTATAAAGTGATGAGAATTGCTGTAATTCACTGTATCTGATTAAGATCGGCAGAATCTTAACTGTTTTTGTGATAGCGTTTTTTTTGTGGATAGTGCTGTACTAAATTTTTTTTGCAAAAAAGCAGCAGAGCTGTAATTGTTGTTATAAAGTTTTTTTATGATGAGAATTATCATACTCAATTTTTTTCTGGAATAAAGAAACATAATTTAAGTGTTGTGATAATGTTTGTTTATATTTTTAGTGAGAATTGTTATACTCAACTTTTTCTTGTTTAAACAAGTTGAATCATAACTTTTGTTATAATATTTTTTTTTACGAAAATTTTTGTACTAAACTTTTTCTTGTATGGATATAACTTATAAGGCAGCAGAATCATAACTGTATGTTTCCTGTGATGAGAATGCTCGTACTAAACTTTATCTGATAAAAATCGGCAGAATCTTGACTGCTTTTTTATGAGAATTGCTGTACTAATATATGTCTTGTTATAAGGCAGCACAATCTAATTGTGACGAGAATTGTCTGTTGTAAACTTTTTATTGTACAGTAAAACCTGTCTAAAGCGAACCCCTTTGGGACTGAAGAATTTGTTCAGTTTAGACAAGTGTTTGGTTCAAACTACATATACATTAAGTAGATGGGACTGTAAAGTCTGTCTGGTTTAGGCAGGTTTTTGGTTTACTCGGGGTTCAGTAGATAGGACTGTAAAGTCTGTCTGGTTTAGGCAGGTTTTTGGTTTACTCGGGGTTTAGTAGATAGGACTGTAAAGTCTGTCTGGTTTAGGCAGGTTTTTGGTTTACTCGGGGTTCAGTTTATATGACTGTAAAGTCTGTCTGGTTTAGGCAGGTTTTAGGTTTAAACAGGGTTCAGTATATAGTACTGTAAAGTCTGTCTGGTTTAGGCAGGTTTTAGGTTTAGACAGCGTTCAGTATATAGGACTGTAAAGTCTGTCTGGTTTAGGCAGGTTTTTGGTTTACTCAGGGTTCAATATATAGGACTGTAAAGTCTGTCTGGTTTAGGCAGGTTTTTGGTTTACTCAGGGTTCAGTATATAGGACTGTAAAGTCTGTCTGGTTTAGGCAGGTTTTTGGTTTACTCAGTGGAATCGTTGCTGTTGTTATAAAGTTTTCTGTGATGTTTTCTGTCATACTGAACTTTATGTGATAAAAATCGGCAAAATCTAACCTGTTTATTGTTGTAATGTCGTAAAACAAGAATTGTCTTTTTTCTTATACATTTGTATAAAGCAGCAGAATCATAAATGTATGTTATGTTTTCTGTGATAATGATTGTCGGACTAAATTTGATTTGATAAAAAAATCTGAAAGAATTTAAACTGTTTATTGTGATAATGTCAATGTTACGAGAATTGTCGTACTCAACTTTTTCTTGTATGGATATAAAGCAGCAAAATCTTAAACCTTTGTTATAATGTTTTCTGTGATGAGAATTGTCCATACTAACCTTTATCTGATAAAAAAAATCGGCAGAATCTTAACTGGTTTTTTTATGAGAATTGTTGTACTAAGCTTTTTCCTTGTATATAAGACAGCAGAATCTAATGGTGAAGAAAATTGTCTGTACTCAACTTTTTCTTGTATAAAGCAGCAAAATCATAAATGTTATAATGTTTTCTGTTATGAAAATTCTCGTTCTAAACTTTATCTGATAAAAACCGTCATGATCCTTACTTTTTATTGTTATAATGATCTTTAGTGAGAATTATTGTATTAAACCTTTTCTTGTTTAAGGCAGCAGAACTGTAGATGTTTGTTGTAATGTTTCCTCAGATGAAAATTGTCATACTAAACTATATCTGATCAAAATCGGCAGAATTTAAACTGTTTATGTGATAATGTTATTTAATGAGAATTGTCATATTCAACTTTTTCTTGTATGGACATAAAACAGCAAAATCGTAATAATTGTAGTCATAATGTTTTCTGTGATGAGAATTACCGTACTAAGCTTTATCTGATAAAAATCGCAGAATTTAAACTGTATATTGTGATTGTGACAATGTCGTTCAACAGGAATTGTCATGATACTCAACTTTTTCTTGTATGGATATAAAGCAGCAGAATCGTAAATGTTTGTTATTATGTTTTCGGTGATGAGAATTGTCATACTAAACTTTTATCTGATAAAGATCAGAAGAATCTTAGCTGTATATTGTGATAATGTAGTTAAACAAGAATCATCCGTACTAGTTTATTTCTGATATAAAACAACCAAACCAAACATCAATGTTTCAAGGTTTTCTACTCCGTCAAGAAAGAAATCGTTAAGTAATTCTTGTAAAGGAAACTTGAAACTAGCTATAAATTGCAGTGTAAACAATGAATGAAAGTCGATTTGAGGAAAATCGCTACTCTAACTGATGTAATAATCTTATTTAATGATAGTCGGTGAAGTGAAAGTAAAAAAGATTTCATTCTTTTGTATGATTAAATACTTCACGACACATCCGGGGCACACTCTAAGAGTTATCAGATGGAATATCAATTAAAATTTAATTAATTGTAAGTAAAATCTTTCTTTTTTTCTCATGTATCGAGTATTGATTTCAATTTTCTTTGTAGACGGTGTTACTGTATTTAATCAGTTACAATGATGAAAACAATTTCACAGTTCAATAATTGATTGGAAGAAAATTACCATGCATTTATATATAGTGTATATGTATAACCTAAAATAGTTCTAGTGAATGGATTTCAACATTGCTAATGATATATTTATATAATATTTTTCAAGTCTACCAGTACTTCACTATTTACAAGCAGTACTATTTATTAGAATTTGAACAATTTTCATGAATATCTTATACAACACTCTTTAAAATCAGGAGGTACCAAAGACCATTTTGAAAGGCCTGTAACCTTCCTGATGATTAAATATTTATGTCTCCCCCTCCTTTCTTCAGAGGTAGATGTATCGTTTTCATTCTGTCTGTTAGTCCGTCAGTCTGTCTGTGCGTCCGTCTCAAAATTTTGTACATGCAGCTCCTACATTTTAATAGGGAATTTCTTAAAACTTTGCATTCCTCCTTATTACCATATTGAGAATTGCATATTGTTACAACATTTTGATCTGAATATTTTTAAGGGCCCTGGTGGCTCAATGAGTTAGGTAGCTGGAATACCTAACAACTCATGCAAGCCTATCACGAATACAGCGCGGGTTCGCTCCTGGCTTTATATATTACAAAAAAGGGTGCACTCGACTCGCAGCCGCAAGTGATAAAGTTTACCAGTTGCTTGCCCATGGTCGGTGGTTCTCTCCGGGTACTCCGGCTTCTTCCACCACTAAAACTGGTCGCCATGAATGATATAGCTGAAATATTGCAGAAAGTGGTAATAAACACCATAAATCAAATCGTCTGAATATTTGTAAGGAGTTATTGCCCTTTTTGGCTTAGAATATTTCATTAAAAAGATTGTAATTACAATTCCTATACATTTTAAATGGAATTTTTTTTAAACTCTGCATGTTTGCTTATTACCACATTTCTCAGCAAATAGGGCCAAAAAAGCCCTTGTTGTCGTGCTACATTTGTATAATGCTGCATCTGTCATTGTCCTTTATTTTCGTACATTTGTTGTTGTGGTAACCCACCCATCTACTGAGCTGTCTATTTCTACTTCAAATGTATAACAATACCCTTCCTACTCCTTTTTTAAAAGAAAATATTTTGCCCCAAATCAGAAGTGTTTGATTGGGATTTTTTGACAAATCAGTCCATAACATCATAATTATTTTTGATTTTATGATGGAAAAACGATGAAAAATACATTCCAAGACGAGGAAAAGGAAATCACTTTAAGAACATGTAGGTTAAATATGTAGATTGAATCTACTTTTCCCACTTTTTCACAAATTTGAGAATATGTCAGTTTATGTAATATGGCAACATTTATTACATAACTTCATATTGATTATTTGTGCTTAATACATAAGAGGTGTGATATACATGTAGAAGAGGTGCGATATATATGTAGTAGTTTTTAAATCGTACATCATTATAACAATATTACAAAATTAAACTAATGAGGTAAGGACAATGGAAAATTACCACCTTTAGAACCAGAATTTCTCATTATTTCCTGAGGGAATTACTGATTATTTCCAGAGGGAATTTCTCATTATTTCCAGAGGGAATTACTCATTATTTCCTTAGGGAATTACACATTATTTCCTGAGGGAATTGCTCATTATTTCCTGAGGGAAATTTTCAGTGCCAAAATCTTCCTACTGCATTTGGATAAATGATTTGAATACCTGACAATGAAATGTTTTTTCAATGTTTAGTGCCTGATAATTTGAAATAATAATCTTGAGCAAACACATCGGTTGTGTAATGGTTGGCGTGCAGTAGAATCGAGCTTTAATCGAGTCACACCAAAGACTATAACATTGGTACTTGTTGCTTCTCCGCTGAGCAGGCAGCAGCATTATGGAGAAAGAGCAAAGACTAGTTGGCTCAGAATCGGGATAATGTCTCAGAGTGGGGTGACATGTCTATCCGTGGACTTCCAAATTCAGTGAGCTAGCACTATAAAAATCCAACTAAGGGTGTTGGTCTAGTAAAAAGCGGACATCATCCAGAGTTTTGGAAAAAAAAATATGATTGCAGGACAATAGGTCCTACACTATATCAGTTTCTGCTGGACCTACTAGTTTTCTGCCCTTTAACAGAAATTTCTGAAAGCATGTAATTTTTATTCCATACCAATCTACATGTATTGGGCATATACATAAGTGTTATTAAGATGTACCACGACATTTCTTTGAAGCTGGTAAGGACATAAGATATTAAGATACAAATCGTCATCGGTACCTTCGTTCCGCGAAAAATACAGTAGTGGAGAAAATAAACATTTTAAATCCTTGCCGGTAAATTAAAAAAATCAAAATTCAAAACGGGTAAAAGGTTTTGATGATGGTGAAGTAAATAAACAATCTGTTGCAAAAATAGAATCACTTTTTAGCTCACCTGACCCAAAGGGTCATGTGAGCTATTCTCATCACTTGGCGTCCGTCGTCGTCGTCCGTCGTACGTCGTAAACTTTTTCAAAAATCTTCTCCTCTGAAAGTACTAGACCAATGGAAACCAAACTTGGTCTGAATCATTACTAGGGTATCTAGTTTCAAAATTGTGTCCGGTGATGCCGTGCACCAACCAACATGGCCGCTGTTACTAAAAATAGAACATATGGTAAAATTGCAGGTTTTTGGTAATAACTCAAAAACCGTTAGTAATATCAAAAATCTGACATGGGGTAAAAATGATCAGCACATCAAGATCTACCTACCCTGCAATTTTGAAGTAAATCTGATTACCCATCTTGGAGTTATTGCCCTTTTTTCATCAAATTTGTAAAATTTTAATGCTTTTCGTCTTATATTTCAAACACTATAAGAGATAAAGGTTAACTTTAAATTGCAAAATTGTGCGGCATATCAAGATCTACCTACCCTGCAATTTTGAAGTAAATCCCATCACTCATTTTGGAGTTATTTCCCTTTTTTCATTAAATTTTCAAAATTTTAATACTTTTCGTCCTTTATTTCAAAAACTATAACAGACAGATGGTAAGTTGAAACTGCAAACATGCTCAGCATGTCAAGATCTACCTACCCTGCAATTTTGAAGTAAATTTGATTACCCATCTTGGAGTTATTGCCCTTTTTTCATCAATTTTTTTTTTTCATTTTAATACTTTTCGTCTTATATTTCAAAAACTATTTAGAGATAGATGTTAAGTTTATTGCAAAAATGTACAGCATATCAAGATCTACCTACCCTGCAATTTTGAAGTAAATCCCATTACCCATTTTGACCGATTATGCAAATTAGAAAAAAGGGGGGATGAAATAAAAAAAAAATCTTCTCCTCTGAAACTACTGAACCAATCTCAACCAAACTTTGCTGAAATGATCCTTAGGTGGTCCCCTTTCAAAATTGTGTCCGTTAGCGCCGTCCTGTATCCAAGATGGCCGCCATTACTAAAAATAGAAATTTCTTCAAATGATCAAAACTGCTCTATTTTAAGCCAGAAAGTGCCCAAATTTGAACTGTATAAGCATAATGATTAGCTTTTTAACATATATTACGGGATTTTTTATGAACTTTGAACTTTTACCGATTTTGACCGATTATGAAATTAAAAAAAAGGGGGGATGAAATTAAAAAAAAATCTTCTCCTCTGAAACTACTGAGCCAATTTCAACCAAACTTTGCTGAAATGATCCTTAGGTGGTCCCCTTTTAAAATTGTGACCGTCAGCGCTGTCCTGTATCCATGATGGTCGCCATTACTAAAAATAGAAATTTCTTCAAATGGCCAAAACTGCTCTATTTTAAGCCAGAAAGTGCCAAAATTTGAACTGTATAAGCATAATGATGAGCTTTTTAACATGTATTACTGGATTTTTTATGAACTTTGAACTTTTACCGATTTTGACCGATTATGAAATTAAAAAAAGGGGGGATGAAATTTAAAAAAAATCTTCTCCTCTGAAACTACTGAGCCAATCTCAACCAAACTTTGCTGAAATGATCCTTAGGTGGTCCCCTTTCAAAATTGTGTCCGTCAGCACCGTCCTGTATCCAAGATGGCCACCATTACTAAAAATAGAAATTTCTTCAAATGGCCAAAACTGCTCTATTTTAAGCCAGAAAGTGCCCAAATTTGAACTGTATAAGCATAATGATGAGCTTTTTAACATATATTACGGGATTTTTTATGAACTTTGAACTTTTACCGATTTTGACCGATTATGAAATTAAAAAAAAGGGGGGATGAAATTTAAAAAAAATCTTCTCCTCTGAAACTACTGAGCCAATTTCAACCAAACTTTACTGAAATGATCCTTAGGTGGTCCCCTTTTAAAATTGTGTCCGTCAGCGCCGTCCTGTATCCAAGATGGCCGCCATTACTAAAAATAGAAATTTCTTCAAATGGCCAAAACTGCTCTATTTTAAGCCAGAAAGTGCCCAAATTTGAACTGTATAAGCATAATGATGAGCTTTTTAACATATATTACGGGATTTTTTATGATATTTCAACTTTTACCGATTTTGACCGATTATGAAATATAAAAAAAAGAGGGGATGAAATTTAAAAAAAATCTTCTCCTCTGAAACTACTGAGCCAATTTCAACCAAACTTTGCTGAAATGATCCTTAGGTGGTCCCCTTTTAAAATTGTGTCCGTCAGCGCCGTCCTGTATCCAAGATGGCCGCCATTTTTAAAAATAGAAATTTCTTCAAATGGCCAAAACTGCTCTATTTTAAGCCAGAAAATGCTCAAATTTGAACTGTATAAGCATAATGATGAGCTTTTTAACATATATTACGGGATTTTTTATGAACTTTGAACTTTTACCGATTTTGACCGATTATGCAAATTAGAAAAAAGGGGGGATGAAATTAAAAAAAAATCTTCTCTGAAACTATTGAGCCAATCTCAACCAAACTTTGCTGAAATGATCCTTAGGTGGTCCCCTTTCAAAATTGTGTCCGTCAGCGCCGTACTGTATCCAAGATGGCCACCATTACTAAAAATAGAAATTTCTTCAAATGGCCAAAACTGCTCTATTTTAAGCCAGAAAGTGCCAAAATTTGAACTGTATAAGCATAATGATGAGCTTTTTAACATATATTATGAGATTTTTTTATGAACTTTGAACTTTTGCCGATTTTGACCGATTATGCAAATTAGAAAAAAGGGGGGATGGAATTAAAAAAAAATCTTCTCCTCTGAAACTACTGAGCCAATTTCAACCAAACTTTGCTGAAATGATCCTTAGGTGGTCCCCTTTTAAAATTGTGTCCGTCAGCGCCGTCCTGTATCCAAGATGGCCGCCATTACTAAAAATAGAAATTTCTTCAAATGGCCAAAACTGCTCTATTTTAAGCCAGAAATTGCCAAAATTTGAACTGTATAAGCATAATGATGAGCTTTTTAACATGTATTACGGGATTTTTTATGAACTTTGAACTTTTACCGATTTTGACCGATTATGAAATTTAAAAAAAGGGGGGATGAAATTAAAAAAAATCTTCTCCTCTGAAACTACTGAGCCAATTTCAACCAAACTTTGCTGAAATGATCCTTAGGTGATCCCCTTTTAAAATTGTGTCCGTCAGCGCCGTCCTGTATCCAAGATGGCCACCATTACTTAAAATAGAAATTTCTTCAAATGGCCAAAACTGCTCTATTTTAAGCCAGAAAGTGCCCAAATTTGAACTGTATAAGCATAATGATGAGCTTTTTAACATATATTACGGGATTTTTTATGATATTTCAACTTTGACCGATTATGAAATATAAAAAAAAGAGGGGATGAAATTTAAAAAAAATCTTCTCCTCTGAAACTACTGAGCCAATTTCAACCAAACTTTGCTGAAATGATCCTTAGGTGGTCCCCTTTTAAAATTGTGTCCGTCAGCGCCGTCCTGTATCCAAGATGGCCGCCATTTTTAAAAATAGAAATTTCTTCAAATGGCCAAAACTGCTCTATTTTAAGCCAGAAAATGCTCAAATTTGAACTGTATAAGCATAATGATGAGCTTTTTAACATATATTACGGGATTTTTTATGAACTTTGAACTTTTACCGATTTTGACCGATTATGCAAATTAGAAAAAAGGGGGGATGAAATTAAAAAAAAATCTTCTCTGAAACTATTGAGCCAATCTCAACCAAACTTTGCTGAAATGATCCTTAGGTGGTCCCCTTTCAAAATTGTGTCCGTCAGCGCCGTACTGTATCCAAGATGGCCACCATTACTAAAAATAGAAATTTCTTCAAATGGCCAAAACTGCTCTATTTTAAGCCAGAAAGTGCCAAAATTTGAACTGTATAAGCATAATGATGAGCTTTTTAACATATATTATGAGATTTTTTTATGAACTTTGAACTTTTGCCGATTTTGACCGATTATGCAAATTAGAAAAAAGGGGGGATGGAATTAAAAAAAAATCTTCTCCTCTGAAACTACTGAGCCAATTTCAACCAAACTTTGCTGAAATGATCCTTAGGTGGTCCCCTTTTAAAATTGTGTCCGTCAGCGCCGTCCTGTATCCAAGATGGCCGCCATTACTAAAAATAGAAATTTCTTCAAATGGCCAAAACTGCTCTATTTTAAGCCAGAAATTGCCAAAATTTGAACTGTATAAGCATAATGATGAGCTTTTTAACATGTATTACGGGATTTTTTATGAACTTTGAACTTTTACCGATTTTGACCGATTATGAAATTTAAAAAAAGGGGGGATGAAATTAAAAAAAATCTTCTCCTCTGAAACTACTGAGCCAATTTCAACCAAACTTTGCTGAAATGATCCTTAGGTGATCCCCTTTTAAAATTGTGTCCGTTAGCGCCGTCCTGTATCCAAGATGGCCACCATTACTTAAAATAGAAATTTCTTCAAATGGCCAAAACTGCTCTATTTTAAGCCAGAAAGTGCCCAAATTTGAACTGTATAAGCATAATGATGAGCTTTTTAACATATATTACGGGATTTTTTATGATATTTCAACTTTTACCGATTTTGACCGATTATGAAATATAAAAAAAAGAGGGGATGAAATTTAAAAAAAATCTTCTCCTCTGAAACTACTGAGCCAATTTCAACCAAACTTTGCTGAAATGATCCTTAGGTGGTCCCCTTTTAAAATTGTGTCCGTCAGCGCCGTCCTGTATCCAAGATGGCCGCCATTTTTAAAAATAGAAATTTCTTCAAATGGCCAAAACTGCTCTATTTTAAGCCAGAAAATGCTCAAATTTGAACTGTATAAGCATAATGATGAGCTTTTTAACATATATTACGGGATTTTTTATGAACTTTGAACTTTTACCGATTTTGACCGATTATGCAAATTAGAAAAAAGGGGGGATGAAATTAAAAAAAAATCTTCTCTGAAACTATTGAGCCAATCTCAACCAAACTTTGCTGAAATGATCCTTAGGTGGTCCCCTTTCAAAATTGTGTCCGTCAGCGCCGTACTGTATCCAAGATGGCCACCATTACTAAAAATAGAAATTTCTTCAAATGGCCAAAACTGCTCTATTTTAAGCCAGAAAGTGCCAAAATTTGAACTGTATAAGCATAATGATGAGCTTTTTAACATATATTATGAGATTTTTTTATGAACTTTGAACTTTTGCCGATTTTGACCGATTATGCAAATTAGAAAAAAGGGGGGATGGAATTAAAAAAAAATCTTCTCCTCTGAAACTACTGAGCCAATCTCAACCAAACTTTGCTGAAATGATCCTTAGGTGGTCCCCTTTCAAAATTGTGTCCGTCAGCACCGTCCTGTATCCAAGATGGCCACCATTACTAAAAATAGAAATTTCTTCAAATGGCCAAAACTGCTCTATTTTAAGCCAGAAAGTGCCCAAATTTGAACTGTATAAGCATAATGATGAGCTTTTTAACATATATTACGGGATTTTTTATGAACTTTGAACTTTTACCGATTTTGACCGATTATGAAATTTAAAAAAAGGGGGGATGAAATTAAAAAAAATCTTCTCCTCTGAAACTACTGAGCCAATTTCAACCAAACTTTGCTGAAATGATCCTTAGGTGATCCCCTTTTAAAATTGTGTCCGTCAGCGCCGTCCTGTATCCAAGATGGCCACCATTACTTAAAATAGAAATTTCTTCAAATGGCCAAAACTGCTCTATTTTAAGCCAGAAAGTGCCCAAATTTGAACTGTATAAGCATAATGATGAGCTTTTTAACATATATTACGGGATTTTTTATGATATTTGAACTTTTACCGATTTTGACCGATTATGAAATAAAAAAAAAAAAGGGGGGATGAAATTAAAAAAAAATCTTCTCCTCTGAAACTACTGAGCCAATTTCAACCAAACTTTGCTGAAATGATCATTAGGTGGTCCCCTTTTAAAATTGTGTCCGTCAGCGCCGTCCTGTATCCAAGATGGCCGCCATTACTAAAAATAGAAATTTCTTCAAATGGCCAAAACTGCTCTATTTTAAGCCAGAAAATGCTCAAATTTGAACTGTATAAGCATAATGATGAGCTTTTTAACATATATTACGGGATTTTTTATGAACTTTGAACTTTTACCGATTTTGACCGATTATGCAAATTAGAAAAAAGGGGGGATGAAATTAAAAAAATCTTCCCCTCTGAAACTACTGAGCCAATCTCAACAAAACTTTGCTGAAATGATCCTTAGGTGGTCCCCTTTCAAAAATGTGTCCGTCAGCACCGTCCTGTATCCAAGATGGCCACCATTACTAAAAATAGAAATTTCTTCAAATGGCCAAAACTGCTCTATTTTAAGCCAGAAAGTGCCCAAATTTGAACTGTATAAGCATAATGATGAGCTTTTTAACATATATTACGGGATTTTTAAAGAACTTTGAACTTTTACTGATTTTAACCGATTATGCAAATTAGAAAAAAGGGGGGATGAAATTTAAAAAAAATCTTCTCTGAAACTATTGAGCCAATCTCAACCAAACTTTGCTGAAATGATCCTTAGGTGGTCCCCTTTCAAAATTGTGTCCGTCAGCGCCGTACTGTATCCAAGATGGCCACCATTACTAAAAATAGAAATTTCTTCAAATGGCCAAAACTGCTCTATTTTAAGCCAGAAAGTGCCAAAATTTGAACTGTATAAGCATAATGATGAGCTTTTTAACATATATTATGAGATTTTTTTATGAACTTTGAACTGTTGCCGATTTTGACCGATTATGCAAATTAGAAAAAAGGGGGGATGGAATTAAAAAAAAATCTTCTCCTCTGAAACTACTGAGCCAATCTCAACCAAACTTTGCTGAAATGATCCTTAGGTGGTCCCCTTTCAAAATTGTGTCCGTCAGCACCGTCCTGTATCCAAGATGGCCACCATTACTAAAAATAGAAATTTCTTCAAATGGCCAAAACTGCTCTATTTTAAGCCAGAAAGTGCCCAAATTTGAACTGTATAAGCATAATGATGAGCTTTTTAACATATATTACGGGATTTTTTATGAACTTTGAACTTTTACCGATTTTGACCGATTATGAAATTTAAAAAAAGGGGGGATGAAATTAAAAAAAATCTTCTCCTCTGAAACTACTGAGCCAATTTCAACCAAACTTTGCTGAAATGATCCTTAGGTGATCCCCTTTTAAAATTGTGTCCGTCAGCGCCGTCCTGTATCCAAGATGGCCACCATTACTTAAAATAGAAATTTCTTCAAATGGCCAAAACTGCTCTATTTTAAGCCAGAAAGTGCCCAAATTTGAACTGTATAAGCATAATGATGAGCTTTTTAACATATATTACGGGATTTTTTATGATATTTGAACTTTTACCGATTTTGACCGATTATGAAATAAAAAAAAAAAAGGGGGGATGAAATTAAAAAAAAATCTTCTCCTCTGAAACTACTGAGCCAATTTCAACCAAACTTTGCTGAAATGATCCTTAGGTGGTCCCCTTTTAAAATTGTGTCCGTCAGCGCCGTCCTGTATCCAAGATGGCCGCCATTACTAAAAATAGAAATTTCTTCAAATGGCCAAAACTGCTCTATTTTAAGCCAGAAAATGCTCAAATTTGAACTGTATAAGCATAATGATGAGCTTTTTAACATATATTACGGGATTTTTTATGAACTTTGAACTTTTACCGATTTTGACCGATTATGCAAATTAGAAAAAAGGGGGGATGAAATTAAAAAAATCTTCCCCTCTGAAACTACTGAGCCAATCTCAACCAAACTTTGCTGAAATGATCCTTAGGTGGTCCCCTTTCAAAAATGTGTCCGTCAGCACCGTCCTGTATCCAAGATGGCCACCATTACTAAAAATAGAAATTTCTTCAAATGGCCAAAACTGCTCTATTTTAAGCCAGAAAGTGCCCAAATTTGAACTGTATAAGCATAATGATGAGCTTTTTAACATATATTACGGGATTTTTAAAGAACTTTGAACTTTTACTGATTTTAACCGATTATGCAAATTAGAAAAAAGGGGGGATGAAATTAAAAAAAATCTTCTCTGAAACTATTGAGCCAATCTCAACCAAACTTTGCTGAAATGATCCTTAGGTGGTCCCCTTTCAAAATTGTGTCCGTCAGCGCCGTACTGTATCCAAGATGGCCACCATTACTAAAAATAGAAATTTCTTCAAATGGCCAAAACTGCTCTATTTTAAGCCAGAAAGTGCCAAAATTTGAACTGTATAAGCATAATGATGAGCTTTTTAACATATATTATGAGATTTTTTTATGAACTTTGAACTGTTGCCGATTTTGACCGATTATGCAAATTAGAAAAAAGGGGGGATGGAATTAAAAAAAAATCTTCTCCTCTGAAACTACTGAGCCAATCTCAACCAAACTTTGCTGAAATGATCCTTAGGTGGTCCCCTTTCAAAATTGTGTCCGTCAGCACCGTCCTGTATCCAAGATGGCCACCATTACTAAAAATAGAAATTTCTTCAAATGGCCAAAACTGCTCTATTTTAAGCCAGAAAGTGCCCAAATTTGAACTGTATAAGCATAATGATGAGCTTTTTAACATATATTACGGGATTTTTTATGAACTTAAAACTTTTACCGAGTTTGACCGATTATGCAAATTAGAAAAAAAGGGGGGATGAAATTAAAAAAATCTTCCTCTCTGAAACTACAGAGCCAATCTCAACCAAACTTTGCTGAAATGATTCTTGGGTGGTCCTCTTCCAAAATTGTGTCCAGCATTTCAGAACACCGACCAAGATGGCCGCCACAGCCGAACTTAATTTAACATAGGACCCTATGGGAAATTCCCATAAAAATCTTTTTGTCTGAAACCATTTGCTCAATAAGAACAAAATTTTGATGAAATAGTCATTGGATGGTTCTCTTCCAAAAATGTGTCTGGCGGTTCGACCTTTCGATCAATTTTTTTTTTTACCTGCAATTTTGAAGTAAATCTGATTACCCATCTTGGAGTTCTTGCCCTTTTTTCATCAAATTTATAAAAATGACGAAGGCTACAATTGTTAATTTTTTTTACCGAAGTTATCAAGTTTTATTGACTGATGTTGTTATTATACCCAGGTGAGCTATACAGGCTCCTGGGAGCCTCTAGTTTTAGAAATCGACATCATCGCCTTTAAGCAATTTCCATTGGTCAGACCTAGTTTTAAGTTCTATAATTTGGTAACTGTCTGCAATCACGAGATTGTACGCGATATTCTTTAAAGGGATTCCCCTAATGCCACCAATCAATGATAATGTTACAGAACGACTGTGGATAACTTTGTTTTCCGGATTTGCTATTTATGAAAACTGGACAAATACGACCATTATATTTAGAACCAAGGTTGCATAAGCAATCTGTTAAACAAGAAATCAATAACAACGGGACATGTTTGGCAAAGCCATTACATACAAAACAACAACAAAATGTTTGACGGACAATAGGACTGCCAAGTATGAGGCTTCTGTCGGACCTGCCGAAAATCTGCCCCCTTCGGTCCGACAGGTCCGACGAATTTCAAAAACTATCATCATCATCTCATCAAAATGTAACTTGTTCTTGCCATGATATGGCTGAAAATTTATTCAACTGGCATTAAACAATAATCGTGTGTACTCACACACTATAATTATAATAAGAATTCACGACATATGTATATTGGATCCTTTCCTCAAAAGTCAGAAATGTTTTACAATTTGATAATTATTTAAAAAAAAAAAAGGTTATACATAAATTTTGCACAAAATTCAATAAATGATTTCATATCGAGAATATATATCTATCTCTTGTATAATTGAATATGTGGGCTCTGAAATTTAATTTCTTTTCCTTGTAAAGAATTCCCTCACGTCTTTTCTTTAAGCCGATCGGAATGAAAGTTTCATCTTGAAAGTTAATTTAAAATGGAAGTTGGTTGTAAATTTTTAATTTAACGAGGATTTATCTGTCTGTGTTATAACAATGATCAAATGATAAATGATTTAGTGTGGTAGATATGAATATATAATGATAAATAATTGTTACAGAAGTTGTATTATATAAGTGCTTGTATATTCTTACCAAATAATTACAGTGGAACCTGTCTAATCCGACACACCAAGGAACCAGGGAAATGTATCAGATTGTACAGGATGTCAGAATACTCAGGTTTTATTTTCGTTTACTAAACAGAAATACTTTGGGGCCATAAATTATTGTCGGATGTCACATGTTGTCGGAAAACTCAGGTGCCGGATTGCATGAGTTCCACTGTACATATGAATTTGTAATGACAAATAATTGAAATCAAAGGCAGAATGGAAACAAAATAACCTTTCCATTCAAAAAATAATTCTGCAATAAATTGACTTATTTCCTTTGCCTTTTTAGCTCGCCTGTGTGAGCTATTGCCATCACTTGGCGTCTGTCGTCCGTCTGTAAACTTTTTCAAAAATCTTCTCCTCTGAAACCACTGGGCCAATTTAAACCAAACTTGGCCTGAATCATCCTTAGCGTTTCCCTTTAATAGTTATGTCCGATAGCCACGCCTTCCATCCAAGATGGCCACCATTACTAAAAATAGAATTTCTTCAAATGGCCAAAACTGCTTTATTTTAAGCCAGAATGTGCCCAAATTTGAACGGTATAAGCATAATGATGAGTTTTTTCACCTATATTACGGGATTTTTTATGAATTTTGAACTTTTGCCGATTTTGATTAATCATGCAAATTAGGCATAAATAAGCAACAAATCATTTAAAAATCTTCTTGTTAGAAACCACTTGGCCAATTTCAACCAAGCTTTGTCTGAATGATCCTTAGGTGGTCCCATTTCAAAATTGTGTCCGTCAGCGCCGTCCTGTATCCAAGATGGCCGCCATTACTAAAAATAGAAATTTCTTCAAATGGCCAAAACTGCTCTATTTTAAGCCAGAATGTGCCCAAATTTGAATGTATAAGCATAATGATGAGCTTTTTAACATATATTACAAGATTTTTTATGAACTTTGAACTTTTGCCGATTTTGACCGATTATGCAAATTAAAAAAAAGGGGGGATGAATTTTTTTTTAAATCTTCTCCTCTGAAACTACTGAGCCAATCTCAACCAAGCTTTGCTGAAATAATTCCTTCCATAATTGTGTTCAGCTTTTCAGACCTCCGACCAAGATGGCCGCCACAGGCGAACTTAATTTAACATAGGACCCTATGGAAAATTCCCATAAAAATTTTCTTGTCTGAAACCATTTGTTCAATAAGAACTAAATTTTGATGAAATAGTCATTGGATGGTTCTCTTCCAAAAATGTGTCCGGCGGTTCGGCCCTTCGACCAAGATGACCCCCACAGCCGAACTTAGCTTAACATAGGACCCTATGGGAAATTCACATAGAAATCTTCTCCTCAGAAACCACTAGGCCAATTGCAACCAAACTTTGGTGGAATGATCCTTGGATGGCCCCCTTCGAAAAATGTGTCCGGTGATCCCAACTTCCAACCAATATGGCCACCAAGCTAAAAATAGAAAAAAGGGGGATGAAATTTTAAAAAAATCTTCTCTGAAACTACTAGCCAATCTCAACCAAACTTTGCTGAAATGATTCTTGAGTGGTCCCCTTCCAAAATTGTGTCCGACAATTCAGACCTCTGACCAAGATGGCCGCCACAGCCGAACTTAATTTAGCATAGGACCCTATGGGAAATTCCTATAAAAATCTTCTTGTCTGAAACCATTTGCTCAATAAGAACTAAATTTTGATGAAATAGTCATTGGGTGGTTCTCTTCCAAAAATGTTTCTGGCGGTTCGGCCCTTCGACCAAGATGGCCCCCACAGCCGAACATAGCTTAACATAGGACCCTATGGGAAATTCACATAAAAATCTTCTCCTCAGCAACCACTGGGCCAATTGCAACCAAACTTTAGTGGAATGGTCCTTGGATGGTCCCCTTCCAAAAATGTGTCCAGTGATCCCGACTTCCTACCAAGATGGCCGCCAAGCTAAAAATAGAAAAAAGGGGGGGTGAATTTTTTTTAAAATCCGAAAAATTTGAGAGTCAACACTCTCTAAGTCCGACTATTTGGTCGGACGTGAGAGTGGATATTTAAAGATTTTTTTTACATTTCTCGAGGTGAACATGTCAAACATTTTGTGATCGATGCATATTTGTAAGCGTACTTTCTTTCCGGTATGTAGAATGTCCAGTTACATAAATACCCTAGTGTATTTCTACCTTGCACCATATTCGTGCCAAGAAAGGTAGCTCAAAGGTCAATATATAACTGAAATATTGTTGAAAAGTGACGCTTAAACACCCATAGCCTCATATAAATTATTGCAATAAAATATAGATTAAGTAACGAAATTGATATAAATTATTTTCCAGTATATTTAGTATAAAAAGCTTGTTCTACACGTTCACTGTGAGATGTATTGCGCTGGTTTTCGATAACACTTCAATCATTGAATATTGATTTTTTCGAATGTTGAATATTTTATCCCCAGAATTGCACCCCCTGTTAGTATACTTTTATTTCTTTATTTAAAAAAAAATAACACCAAGAACATCGATGATACGAGTCTTTTTATTCAGAAATAAACCTACATCAAAATAAAGGTATACATTTTTTGTACTGTGAACAAAATCGTCATTTTTATCTAGATTTATCATCCGAAAAATACGGTACTCCTCTACTATACTAATTTGGATTAGGTGATGGGAATTAGGTGCCATCATCAAAATAAAGATTACAAAATTTATTTCATGATAATGATGGCTGATTAAAATTGTTTGTCATGCATTAGCAGTCAGTTGTAATATACAGGATGTAACCAATATACAGGAAGAGCCCCTACTGTGAAGCCATTCAATGAAAATAACAACCTGACCATATTGTTAAATAAGAATAAGAATTAGATAAGAAATTAAAATTTATAGAAGGCAAGGATTTATATAATTAACTCATTAAGTCACATTTCATTTATTTAGCTTGGGTCAGTTATCAATTAAAAAGACAAAAATGCTTTTAAAAAAAATCTGTCTAATAAGTATTTACCTAAATAGCGATATCATGACGTATAATAATTTCTCACCGTAAATGTATTTATTTTATTAAGATATTTATACACATATATAAGAAAAAAGATATAAATTTATTTTTTAAGTACAAATAAATTGGAAGACGGCTTGAAAATCGAAAACGCAGAATAGTTATCTATGTTTATAAGTCTTAGTAAAAAGAGTCTTGAGCAACGTTTTTGTTCACACCTGTGATAGGTGTATTTGTATATCATGAATGCACGATGCGACAACATGCTGAGATGGGTGATGTTTTGACAGGTAAATTGTAAAAAAAAAAAAACGTAGAATACACTAATAAAATATTATTTCACCTATATCAGGACTCCGCAGACTGCCAATTTTCAAGAAAAAAAAACCCGGGATTTACGGATTTATGACCCATTCGCTATGAACAAAATAAAACTTAAATTTTACTAAATAATTTTAATCCAAATTTGCCTTTAAAGAAATAAATGTATAAATTAGAATTATTTACCCGGGTTCGTTCGCCCTACATCTGGCAAACACGTAAAAGAGCAAACGCACCCGATATCGTAAACCGGCAACTGTCTGCAGCAAGTGAAAGGGCCTTGGCATCGATTGTCGCGAGTACATAGGGACATATTAATATTCACTTCTAGTGCACTTAAAACATGGGTACTGCATGTTAATACATTTTATTCATGGATATTATTGTATATATCGCCCGTGACAGCCGTTAACATATCTATACTTTCCGTACCACTGTATATCACTCATTTACTTCAGCTTTACTAAGATACGCATGTTTCTTTATGCACAAATTTATTGGTTAGCAGAATTTGGGGACGTTTCCTGTTTACAGTTTAACTATCTGAGAGTGGAGACTCTCACTCCGACCTGGGAGGATTTGGTCGGACATTTGTCGGACAATTCTAAGAGTGAAGTCCGACAAAACTCTGTGTCCGACCTGAGTGTTTGATCGTTGATACACTTGGAGGGATCTGTATGTAAACATGTATTTATGTACTGAAAAGCTTGAAACATAACTTCCTCTCCTATATCTGACCTACAAAATGAGTTAAAACTCTTATAACATGTGAGACAACAAAATATCTTCACTGAAATATCAATATCTGTATGAAAATTTAGCTCAAATTTTAAATGTTTTCAAAAAGATATCCACATTTCCTTTTAAGACTGAAATATATCTTGTAGTCCTTGAAGATGTTTCATACAAAACATTCTTTTTCCTTTTTCAAATTATCTAGGGCATGACATACCGTAATACAGATGTACATCTGTGAATACTTGTTCATTTTGTTCTGCATATTTACCTGAAATGGAAATGTCAAATTTCTTTCCAAATAAAAACAAATTAATATCAGTGGTGTGATCTCCTCTTTTATCACAAATATCAAAATGATGTAAGAAACACATTTTTTCTGAGGGGGCAACTGACATTTTCACATCGTTTCTTAAAGAAAGAAGCATGATTATCATTTTCCTCCAATACCCTAGAAAAAATGATTAAATTTTCTTTCACATTTCCTACAAATACAAAGAAAAATCAGACATATTGCAAGTCTTTTGTACAAACTCATAAAATTCAATATTGTCCAACTTTTTCTGAATGTTTAGATATGTCTTCTTGACCACAATGACTAAAAGGCCCAGCATTTGTGTCTGGGTGGACTTTGTAGTAGTTCGACATCTGCGAACCCCTCTGTGATCACATGGGCTTGTCTTTAAGACACCATATATATAACTTTATTAAAAAAATATGCACCTCTATATCAATTTTAGGATATTTATATATATAACTTTATTTAAAAAATATGCACCCCCCACATACTATACCTATAGCATGTAGGGTGCATATTTTTTTTAGTAAAGTTATATATAGTATATGTAGCCTGGGGTACATATTTTTTTAGTAAAGTTATATATAGTATATGTAGCCTGGGGTACATATTTTTTTTAGTAAAGTTATATATAGTATATGTAGCCTGGGGTACATATTTTTTTTAGTAAAGTTATATATAGTATATGTAGCCTGGGGTACATATTTTTTTTAGTAAAGTTATATATAGTATATGTAGCCTGGGGTACATATTTTTTTTAGTAAAGTTATATATAGTATATGTAGCCTGGGATACATATTTTTTTTAGTAAAGTTATATATAGTATATGTAGCCTGGGGTGCATATTTTTTTAGTAAAGTTATATAGTATGTAATTTTGCATATTTTTTTAGTAAAGATATATAGTATGTAATTTTGCATATTTTTTTAGTAAAGATATATAGTATGTAATTTTGCATATATTTTTTTTAGTAAAGATATATAGTATGTAATTTTGCATATTTTTTTTTAGTAAAGATATATAGTATGTAATTTTGCATATTTTTTTCAGTTAAGTTATACATGTCTTAAATGATATATTATAGGGTGCATATTTTTTTTAATACAAAATATATGTCTTAAAAATGATATAGGGGTGCATATTTATTTTAATAAAGTTATATATGTCATGTCTTAAAGACAAGCCCCTGCTACATTTTTTTGTACCTGTTGGTCAAGAAATTATGAAAATCACAAAAAGCTTGACCATGGAAGTGAAGAAATCTTGTTTCATTCCAAACAATAATAAACAAGACGGAAATAAAACTTTAAAAAAATCATAAACACAAAACAGTGTACATGGCCATTTACTTGATCACATCTTGGGTCGTTTATGGACATGGTGTAATTGTTCTAAAAAAAAATATATAAATAACTGAACAATTGTTAAATATGAATGTATCTAGATTCACTGTAAAACAAATAAAAATACATTTAAAGTGAGTTAAAAATCTTATAAAACGGTTTTCTCTAGTCGCGTCTCGATGTAAACAACATAGATTTTAACCTATCTACACACAGCCTCATTTGCATATTTGCGATGAGTGATGGGTAATTATGCAAATTTTTGGAATCTCTTATCCTTTTCATATCTTATTTTGATCATTTTATATTTAAACTACCAACAGGATGCTTAATAGTCAGTTATATTTAGACCAGGGTATTTACCCACCATAATTTTATTTCCAACAACATCAAAGCAATTTCCGATTTTCAAAGCCGTTTATAAGATATACATTTCACAGTTAATGATCAGTACGATTCAATCATATAGTAAACATACTTAAGATACCAACAAATTAAAAAAATATGCATAGTTTATTATTTGTTCTACTTTATTTCATAAAAACCACACACATGTAACGTAAACAAATAAATGACGCAAAGCTCCGTGAGCGCCATCTATGCCAATATTGGAGTCTTCTCCCTTGAATCTGTGGAGGTACGGAAATGGTGCTTGGCACTCCCACTGTTCACAAATTGAAGAATCTATATTACCGTATTTAGGGTTGCATAATGCGCAGGATTTTGCCCAGATTCTTTATTTTGCAGGAGGGGTGCACATTATAAACAAGAACAATGTGTTTCACTCTTTTTTCAGATTCGGAATTTAAACATATATTTACCGATGTTGTGCTACATTTCGTATCCACTACTAAACATCCGGATACAAAAAAAATCGTGGGAAAACGACATATTAAAGCTTAAAACAATTAATATTTTTCTATTTTATTCAAGTTTAAAGAAGATAATAGTTCTCAGTAGAAGAAACACGCTCAAAACTATCAAAAATATATACGCTTGACATTCAAGACCACGATTTTTTTCAAAAGTCCATGCGCATTATAGACACGAACTAGTTTTTTTCTGGAGATTTTCAAGGCTAAGAGGGGGTGCGCATTATGCACCAATGCGCATAATGCAACCCTAAATATGGTATATAATTGATCTTTTAATTACATTTCTAAATTGATTGCAAGAGAATAAGATACAGTGAAACCTGCCTATGTGGTTTACCTCTAATAAGCAGTCACCTGTATTAAAAGGTCATCTTTTTTTGTCCTGTCATAGAGAGTTCCATATGAATTGGACCTCTTTTAAGAGGTCACCTGTCTTATAAGGCCACTTTTTCTTTGTCCCAAAGGTGTCCTCCTAATACAGGATTGAATATATACGTGCTATTCTTGGATATTCAACCTTTTATTTAGAATTAAATGTTTCTTTAAAGAGCAACAAATATTTTACAGCATATTTACAGTGTACTTCATTATTTTCAGTTATTTAACTGATTTCAGCTACTTTCCTCTGAAAAATAAATTCCAAATATGCTGTACAAGATCAGAACAGGTCAAAAATGGAGGTTTTGAAAAGTAGATGGTTTCGTCTATTTTTCATTGATTTTCAGTTTTTTTATTTTCTAACCAGAATCATCCCTGTTTAAAGAGCAACAAATATTTTACATCATATTTACTGTGTACTTCATTATCTTTATAGTATAGCGCCATGTCTTTGAGGGCAAAAACCTCTTAAGCAATGTCTTGTTAAAATATTATTGCATGATATATATTAAAAAAAAAACTGTGCCAAAATGTCAAGCTATCAACATAGCCTGATGTCTTTAAGTAATCACTTAATCAATTGCCTCCTTACAACATTTTTGCATGATAAAATTTAACATAAAAAAAAAGACGGTGCCAAAATGTCTAGATATGGTAATGCGTGATAGGGCATAAAAATAATACATGATATCTTTAGTATGGAGTATTAATTCCTATGTGAGGGTTAACTACACTCACAGATCAATATTTGTTTTAGCTAATAGCGAAACATATATCTTTGTATTGTATTGGTCCAAAACAGTGTAAAGGAGTTGATGTATTTACTCAATCATTGTCTTTGTCTTTGATCATGAATTAATTTAAGTGTTGAAGTTCAAAGAATGGATTTATTATAAAAAGTGGGTAGAATTTACTTTGGCGGACACCGGAAGTCAGTTAAGTAAGTAAGTAATTTTTATTTAAAGTCGGAAGCATATATATATACAGATACAACATAGAACATGAGCTCTTTAGAGCTCTTTAACCGACTCGATATTGTAATAATCAACATGCATGACCCATAACCTTTTTTGTCTCCAGTCGCTGGATTTATTATAAAAAGTACATGTGGTCGAGGGCGCTGGACGTAAGGCTAAGCGAATGGTGCTGCAGTGTATCAATAGTGTGGGTTCAAATCCCGTCGAGGGAAGAACAAAAATTTGACAGCTCTAAAATCTAATTCTAACACTGTTTGGTTTAATTTTCAGATGTATATATTGTTTATTAGTCCTTAAATAAAATCTAATTCTAACATTGTTTGGTTTAATTTTCAGACGTATATATATACGTCTGAAAATTAAACCAAACAGTGTTAGAATTAGATTTTAGAGCTGTCAAATTTTTGTTCTTCCCTCGACGGGATTTGAACCCACACCATTGATACACTGCAGCACCATTCGCTTAGCCTTACGTCCAGCGCCCTCGACCACATATATATATAGATATACAGTCAAACCTGTATTAAGAGGTCACTTTTAGGATAAAGAAAAAGTGGCTGTATACATGTACATACCTGTTAACCTCTGGGAACTGCTTGGGGGGAGATCTCCCCCTACCAACTCTTCTAAGGGTGAGATTTTGTGCATCACTTTTAAATGCACAAAATTGTACCTTGTAATTGCATACATGTGATAGAGTTGCTATGCTACAACTGGAGATTTGTAAATTTTTGGCTGGAGATTTGGTCTCATAACTGGAGATTTTATATCGACGTATTTGATGCGTGTTTTTATTGTTTATTGATGTTTTCCTTTTGTTTGTTTCAGTATTGAACCAACTGCATCCCATTTCAATATATATTGTTTACATTTCTGTCTTATTAGTAGTGTTTCATATGATGAATGAAGGATAAAAACTGTATTCATAATTTATTCATAATCATTCATAATCATAAGGTTATAACAAAGCAATAACAATGAAGACAGAATGTTCTGAACAATAAAGTCATAGAGCACTAAGATTAAAAAGTCACTTTTCTGCTGGTGCGTTGGGTGATAGCATACGTTTCAGCATTTTTGTGGTTTATCAATTCCATCCTGGAACTTAGTCCTTAAATAATACTTTGATCGGCTTTGGTCCCAAACAAGCCATAAAAACTCAATCCGAGATGAATTCATTGCACGTTTGATCGAAATAAGAAGTTTTCCTCGGCATCAAAGGTTGTCCAACTCCTGTTTGCACAACGGTTTATAACTATTTTTAATTGCCACTATCACACTTCTAATCATCTAAGCATGTGCCACAAACCCACTTCCTTATCCCCAATTAACTGTCAATCAGTGGATAATTGTTGTATAATCATCAACACCTAAATTAATCACCATGATCCAATTTACCTGTAAAGGTGTCAAACAGATCAATAACCGGATATCCTTTAAATATGACATTCACCTTTACCATTCGTATCTCTCGGCGTTTTTCGTCAGCTCGGGAGTTCCAAATGGGGAATTTCCAGAAATATTGATCGCAAAATGTAGGTCAAGATTTTATTGTACTTTATTTTTTTCACGGGCAGAAGATTTTGAAAGTTGACGGAAGGGACCCTCAAAATCGGGAGAACAAATTTTTGTTGGAGGGAGATCGTGCGGGAGATTAATGTCTCCCGCGCAGGAGACCCAGTCCATGCGGGAGATAAGGCTCTTGCGCGGGAGACTCCCGTGCAAAAGGGGGAGGGTTAACAGGTTTGTGTATATGACAGTGACCTCTTAAAAAAGGTTCAATTCATATGAAATTTTCAATGACAGGACTGGAAAATAGTGACCTTTTAATACAGGTGACTGCTTAATAGAGGTGACCTTATGGGCAGGTTTGACTATATATAGATATGATAATTAATGCAAATTTTAATTGTTAGAAAGTTTTATTTTTATCAGGACATGTACATTTTTGTACAATGAAGAAAATTTTGGCTGCAGTCATTTTATTTCGGAATGTTTTAGTGATTTGTTATGCCCCCGCGACGAAGAGTCGGGGGGGGGGGCATATTAATTTACCCCCTGTCCGCCCATTCGTCCGGATATAGATACATGGTTTTTCCGGCTATCTCCTCCTACAGTTTTGGAGCTACAGCTTTAATATTTTGCAGGATGTTTATACACAAAATGGAGGTGTGCATGTCCACAGGATTTTGATTTTCTTCAAATATTCTCAAAATGACAGGTAGTTGGACTTAGTCATTTTGTTCGTCCGTCCGGATATAGATACATGGTTTGTCCGGCTATCTCCTCCTACAGTTTTGGAGCTACAGCTTTAATATTTTATAGGATGTTTATACACATAATGGAGGTATGCATGTCCACAGGATTTTGATGGTCAGGCGGGGGCATCATTTGTGTCTTACAGACACACTTCATTTTTAAAAGATCACTCCTAACAAAACAACTTTGTGGATAATTATCAAGTGTGGAGGCATACTTCTTTTCTAGTTTTTTGAGTTGATTGTCACGAATTATTTTGTCTCCTTTCGCTTCATTTATTGAATTGAAAACAACCCTTTTCGATATTGTTAATTATAGACTCAAGACTGTACCTTAAAATGAGACTCGAGAATATACTGATTGATTGATTGATTATTGCTTAATGTCCAGCGATCAATAATTTTTTGGATATATACATTGTATATATTGGTGACCAAAAAAAAAGTCTTCAAATACTTCGAAATTAAATGTCGGCAAATTTTGATAAAAATAATTGAATGTAAATATGTAAATATTTATTTTTTATAACTATTGATTAACCCCGTCTTAAGTCCTTTCGTGTTTGCCGCCATTTTGATCAAACACTTTTTACTCAAGTTTTGACTATGGTCTGCATGCTTACAGAAAATGAATAGTTCCATATAATTGCATGAATTGAATTTATTTCTTTTTTTCCTTCAGAAACATGGAACATCTATGAGAGGACCAAGACCAATCAAGCTTGATGCCGAGGTAAGGTGTACTTTTATTAAGTGTTTGAAAAGGTCACATGTACTTCTCAACAAATTTAGTTTCCAATTTATAACTACCTACCAGATCTGAAGAATCCTGACAGTTATCTCCATTACTTAGTGTCCATCTTCCTAACCTTACTTTTAACTTTTCATTTTCTCCAAAACCACTGGGGGCTGTCGTGGTCGTGATCATATGGTAGTTGGATTTGCAACTACCTATGCAATCAGTGCCTATCACTACTAAAGTTGTGAGTTCGAACCCCGCTCATGGCGAGTTGTACTTGAAATAACATTATGTGATAAAGTTTGTCAGTGACTTGCGACAGGTCGGGGGTTTTCTCTGATAATCTGATTTTTCCTCCACCAATAAAACTGACTGCCACGATATAACTGAAATGTTATTGAAAGTGGCGTTAAACACCATAAACCAAACCAAAAAAAAACTCATACATTTTACAAACATTTATATTTTACTTCCTGTTCCTAATCTTCTACCAGACGGAGTATATTATTGATGACAGATTTTAGACTTTGTGTAAATTCAACATTAAAATGAAATAAAAGTATCTCCTAGTCCTAAAATAAAATTTTATTTGTTTGGCATTGCTGCCCGACCCACTGAAAAACTTGCCACCCAAATTATTTTATTTGCGTTTCAGACAAAAAAAAATTATTAAAAAAATCGAAATCGCGCCAGAATTTCGATCATGTCTGCGGAGTTTGTTCCGGGTTTTATTTATTTCAAATCTCGATCGTAAAAGTGCTTGATGTACACTGTATTGAGAGCAAACGTTTAAACGACATAGAATAGAAAATGGTCTGCTGAAACGAAAATAATGTCGAAGAGGCCAGCATTGGAAAGCATCCCCCTATGCTGCAATGCATAAGGGCAGTTTCAAAATAAATGGCTCCTACTGCTATAGCTGTCTAATTTACTCATTTTTATGATTTTATTGGATCTAAATAGTTCAAAAGATCTGTAATGATTTGATGTTTGTTACTGCAAAAAATCTTTTAGATATCTAGAATAACAAAAAAAATATGTCCAAAAAACATGTCAAAATTGTCAGGAGTGCAATACTTTTTTGTGACACTTTAAAAAATCCTTAATTTTCAACAACCTACCACAGTGCTAATTCAAACAACATGTTCAACATGTTATCAAAATCTATTTCATCACAAACTTTGATATGTTGACATACTTTAAGATAGCAATAGATCATGCTTCACATTTATTATTGCATAAAAATATGGCTTTGTAAAAAAGATGTACCTAGTCAGGAGTGCAACAAACATTTATGCAAGTTTTCCTAAATTACATTGTAGAAATGTTGTCTTTTAGTTTTCAAAGATATGGGATATAAATAAATCTTAATACATCATTGCTGCTTCAAAACCATAGTTAAAGGATACACTACAATCAGTAGTAAGGCCAAGAATGTCACATTAAAGGCAGCACCCTCAAATGTCAGGAGTGCAGCATTTGATATTTTCTTAGACATATTTTCTTTTAAATGTAACTAAAATCACATTTGTCTTTCTATTTCAACAGAGACTGACTAAGAGAACAGATAAAACCCATTTACCTGTTTGAGATACATAAAATATCTCTCACAGAAGCATTTGATTCATGTCAGGAGTGCAACTAGTTTTAAGTGATCTTCTACACAGTCTAAATTATAGCTTTTTATAGGGATGATTTAAATAAAATGAGATTCTGTCAAGTTTAGAATAATGTTTGAAAAAATTAAAAGTGCCAATAGCATTTTATGTGCTTTTAATTTTATGTAATAAAGCATTTTTGCTCATTTTAAATGGTCTCATGCTTTAATATCTATTAGGTATTAATACTAGAGACATTCTCTGACAAGGGAACATGTTTTCTAGGTTCATTAGCTATTGGAGATTAATTGACTTGATAAAGTTTATGATAAATGCATTTATCTATTTTCTTATAGATAATTTATGGTTGACCATGTAAATGTTGCACTCCTGACATAAATATTTAAAAATCATTGAAATTTGATATAATCAATTTTCCAAGTATCCAAAAAATACTTTTAATTGTACATTAAACATCTATTTTCAATATTAATTTAGATTAATACATGTTTTAAATGTTTTTGTATAGTATATTTCAAAAATAAGTTGGAATTTTCGAGAGAAGTATGGCTGTAAACAAGTTACAAATAACTAGAAAAATGTTACTTTAAGAAACAATTATTATTATCATTAAAACTTGGTAAAACTAATGCTTGAAAGATCACCAACTGATTTTTCCCCCTGTGAATAGTTTTTAAGTTAATAACTCTTCTTTTTCTTGATGGCAATATAATGTCAGGAGTGCGACATATCCTGATAAAATAGTACCATTGATAAAATAATGATAATTAATAATAAATTGCCTTTTCTAGCTTATACAAATATTCTAATTATTTCTTTATAATTTATCTTATAAATATATTAGAGTGGTATGATACAAATTTTCAAATGTAATTAAAAATATTGCTGCTAAAACTGGGTATTAAAGAAGTGGTATGGCAAAAAATTGTTACAAATTTCCAAATACTGTCATTTCTGTACAAATATTTCATTGAAACAGGTAAAAATTATTGTATGAGTTAACAGTAACATCATTGTTCAATGTTGGCATTTTAAAATGTGATATTTTCTTCTTTTTTCTTTATTATAAAATGTCAGGAGTGCAATAAAAATAGACAAAATGTTTTTTCTACAACCAATTATTTTGCAATCGTTCAAAGAATCAATGTGATTTTTTTTTACAAATGGCTACTTATCTTTAAAGTTTGAAAATTTTGCTGTCTTAAGTAAAAATATTCGTTATTATTTTGATAATAAAAACTTTATCAGGTAGATTGGACAAAAATATTGAGAATTTTTCATAAAAAATAGCTTTTAAGAAAAACTACAACTACCAATAACCCAATATTTTGCACAAAAAGTCATTTATATCAGTTGCATTGTTTGAGAAACCATTATACAAAATAATTGAGACTAAAGATTGTTTAACTGATATAGAATAAGTATGTGTTTTACATGGTTTTATGCTAATTTGTGTTCAATAAAAGGTTCTTAAAAATTTATTGCTTATCTGTTCATAGTTTCTTTCTTGTTTCATTTACTTCAGTGTATACAACATTGAAAATTATCAGCAGAAAGTTTTTAGGAGTGAGTTTAATTTGAATTTTTTTTTCACATGTTGGAGCCATTTTTTTTTTAAACAGCCCATCAGTTAAGAGGGGTGAACATTGTCAGACAGAAAATGCTTTTTTATGAAAATAGAATTTGATTTTTGCTGTTCTATATGTTGCATTAAATGTGATTCTTTAATGTCATATCTTCCTCTGTGTTCCTGTGAAAAACCAGTCTGAGAATATAAAGCTTTCAAATGTAAAAAAAAAAAAAAAAAAAAAAAAAATCCCTACCTACATGTACAAATGTACCTACCCACCTGCTGATAGTGTGGGTCGGCAATGCCAAACAAACAATATTTTAAGGGTGGCCCTAATTGTATTTCCTACATTGTGGTTTTTTTTTATTGTTTCCTTCCAACGTAAAACAAAGGTTTAATGTATATTTTGTACTAAACTATATATTTTATTCTCTGCGATAAATATATTTTACAATTAAAATATATTAAAACTGAAAAGCTTTAAAGCAATTCTGCATCACAGACAGAATTTGTTTTTGCTAAAAATTTATTGAAAAGGAAATATATCGATTTTGATTTAAAAAAAAAAAAAAAGAAGATATTTTTATTTCAACTTAAAAACAAAGGCTTAATGTATATTTTGTACTAAGCTATATATTTTATTCTCTATCAGAAATAAATTTCACAATTAAAATATATTAAAACTAAAAAACTACACAGTTCTGTATCGCATAATTTGTTTTTTTGCTCAAATTTATTGAAAAGGAAATATATCGATTTTGTTCTTAAAAAAAAGAGATATTTTTATTTCAATTCCGTATAAAGTTGAATTTTTTTATAAAAAGAAAAAGAAAAAAAAATTGTATTCCGTATAAAGTTGAATTTTTTATGAGGCTCTGAATTTTAATTGGATTTTTAATGCCTTAAGCTTCACCAAATTATTTCTACAGGAATTTGAGTAAAACACTGTTCAGTTGTGGTTTGATTTATGGTGTTTAATGCCACTTTCAACAATATTTCAGTTATATCGTGGCAGTCAGTTTTACTGTTGGAGGAAACCGGAGTACCTGGAGAAAACCACTGATCTGTCGCAAGTCACTGACAAACTTTATCACATAATGTTGTATCGAGTACACCCTGCCTAAAAAAATGGGAATCAAACTCAATCTTTGCTTCCATGAAATTTTTTTTTATGGTTCTTGTGATAAAAGTGATTTTAAGATAAAAAGAATATTGATATTAATTTATGTCTAAGTTTAATGTTGGATAGTCTCTCATGTTCATTTACATCAATATCCTTTCTTACTACAAGTTGTTCCTTTACTTTAATTTATGTCTAAGTTTAATGTTGGATAGTCTCTCAAGTTGTTTGGACTACAGCATTTGATGACTCCACTTCCCTACCACCACTGGTCCATAATGATAAAATGATAGCGTGATATACTCTTAATTAGCTTCTAATTAACCCAGATTGTTGTACAGATGTCGTGGGGGCTAAATGATTTCTGATTAGTTAAAATTGTTTGATTACGACTGTGTGACCGTTTGATGGAGCGTTTGTATAATGTTGGGATTTTTTATTTTTTTATTTATTTTATTTGTCATTTTTCGGTCTAACCCAGATTGTTGTACAGATGTCGTGGGGGCTAAATGATTTCTGATTAGATAAAATTGTTTGATTACGACTGTGTGACAGCGTTTGATAGAGCGTTTGTATAATGTTGGGATTTTTTATTTTTTTATTTATTTTATTTGTCATTTTTCGGTCTAACCCAGATTGTTGTACAGATGTCGTGGGGGCTAAATGATTTCTGATTAGATAAAATTGTTTGATTACGACTGTGTGACAGCGTTTGATAGAGCGTTTGTATAATGTTGGGATTTTTTATTTTTAGCTCACCTGACCCAAAGGGTCATGTGAGCTATTGCCATCACTTGGCGTCCGTCGTCGTCGTCCGTCGTAAACTTTTTCAAAAATCTTCTCCTCTGAAAGTACTAGACCAATGGAAACCAAACTTGGTCTGAATCATTACTAGGGTGTCTAGTTTCAAAATTGTGTCCGGTGATGCCGTGCACCAACCAACATGGCCGCTGTTACTAAAAATAGAACATATGGTAAAATTGCAGGTTTTTGGTAATAACTCAAAAACCGTTAATAATATCAAAAATCTGACATGATCAGCACATCAAGATCTACCTACCCTGCAATTTTGAAGTAAATCTGATTACCCATCTTGGAGTTATTGCCCTTTTTTCATCAAATTTGTAAAATTTTAATACTTTTCGTCTTATATTTCAAAAACTATAAGAGATAAAGGTTAACTTTAAATTGTGCGGCATATCAAGATCTACCTACCCTGCAATTTTGAAGTTAATCCCATTGCTCATTTTGGAGTTATTTCCCTTTTTTCATCAAATTTTCAAAATTTAAATACTTTTCGTCCTTTATTACAAAAACTATAAGAGACAGATGGTAAGTTGAAACTGCAAACATGTTCAGCATGTCAAGATCTACCTACCCTGCAATTTTGAAGTAAATTTGATTACCCATCTTGGAGTTATTGCCCTTTTTTCATCATTTTTTTTTTTCATTTTAATACTTTTCGTCTTATATTTCAGAAACTATTTAGAGATAGATGTTAAGTTTATTGCAAAAATGTGCAGCATGTCAAGATCTACCTACCCTGCAATTTTGAAGTAAATCCCATTACCCATTTTGACCGATTATGCAAATTAGAAAAAAGGGGGGATGAAATTTAAAAAAAATCTTCTCCTCTGAAACTATTAGGCCAATCTCAACCAAACTTTGCTGAAATGATCCTTAGGTGGTCCCCTTTCAAAATTGTGTCCGTCAGCGCCGTCCTGTATCCAAGATGGCCGCCATTACTAAAAATAGAAATTTCTTCAAATGGCCAAAACTGCTCTATTTTAAGCCAGAAAGTGCCCAAATTTGAACTGTATAAGCATAATGATGAGCTTTTTAACATATATTACGGGATTTTTTATGAACTTTGAACTTTTACCGATTTTGACCGATTATGCAAATTAGAAAAAAGGGGGGATGAAATTAAAAAAAAATCTTCTCCTCTGAAACTACTGAGCCAATCTCAACCAAACTTTGCTGAAATGATCCTTAGGTGGTCCCCTTTCAAAATTGTGTCCGTCAGCGCCGCCCTGTATCCAAGATGGCTGCCATTACTAAAATTAGAAATTTCTTCAAATGGCCAAAACTGCTCTATTTTAAGCCAGAAAGTGCCCAAATTTGAACTGTATAAGCATAATGATGAGCTTTTTAACATATATTACGGGATTTTTTTATGAACATTGAACTTTTACCGATTTTGACCGATTATGCAAATTAGAAAAAAGGGGGGATGAAATTAAAAAAAAATCTTCTCCTCTGAAACTACTGAGCCAATCTCAACCAAGCTTTGCTGAAATGATCCTTAGGTGGTCCCCTTTAAAAATTGTGTCCGTCAGCGCCGTCCTGTATCCAAGATGGCCGCCATTACTAAAAATAGAAATTTCTTCAAATGGCCAAAACTGCTCTATTTTAAGCCAGAAAGTGCCCAAATTTGAACTGTATAAGCATAATGATGAGCTTTTTAACATATATTACGGGATTTTTTTATGAACATTGAACTTTTACCGATTTTGACCGATTATGCAAATTAGAAAAAAGGGGGGATGAAATTAAAAAAAAATCTTCTCCTCTGAAACTACTGAGCCAATCTCAACCAAGCTTTGCTGAAATGATCCTTAGGTGGTCCCCTTTAAAAATTGTGTCCGTCAGCGCCGTCCTGTATCCAAGATGGCCGCCATTACTAAAAATAGAAATTTCTTCAAATGGCCAAAACTGCTCTATTTTAAGCCAGAAAGTGCCCAAATTTGAACTGTATAAGCATAATGATGAGCTTTTTAACATATATTACAGGATTTTTTTATGAACATTGAACTTTTACCGATTTTGACCGATTATGCAAATTAGAAAAAAGGGGGGATGAAATTAAAAAAAAATCTTCTCCTCTGAAACTACTGAGCCAATCTCAACCAAGCTTTGCTGAAATGATCCTTAGGTGGTCCCCTTTAAAAATTGTGTCCGTCAGCGCCGTCCTGTATCCAAGATGGCCGCCATTACTAAAAATAGAAATTTCTTCAAATGGCCAAAACTGCTCTATTTTAAGCCAGAAAGTGCCCAAATTTGAACTGTATAAGCATAATGATGAGCTTTTTAACATATATTACGGGATTTTTTTATGAACTTTGAACTTTTACCGATTTTGACCGATTATGCAAATTAGAAAAAAGGGGGGATGAAATTAAAAAAAAATCTTCTCCTCTGAAACTATTAGGCCAATCTCAACCAAACTTTGCTGAAATGATCCTTAGGTGGTCCCCTTTCAAAATTGTGTCCGTCAGCGCCGTCCTGTATCCAAGATGGCCGCCATTACTAAAAATAGAAATTTCTTCAAATGGCCAAAACTGCTCTATTTTACGCCAGAAAGTACCCAAATTTGAACTGTATAAGCATAATGATGAGCTTTTTAACATATATTACGGGATTTTTTATGAACTTTGAACTTTTACCGATTTTGACCGATTATGCAAATTAGAAAAAAGGGGGGATGAAATTAAAAAAAAATCTTCTCCTCTGAAACTACTGGGCCAATCTCAACCAAACTTTGCTGAAATGATCCTTAGGTGGTCCCCTTTCAAAATTGTGTCCGTCAGCGCCGTCCTGTATCCATGATGGCCGCCATTACTAAAAATAGAAATTTCTTCAAATGGCCAAAACTGCTCTATTTTAAGCCAGAAAGTGCCCAAATTTGAACTGTATAAGCATAATGATGAGCTTTTTAACATATATTACGGAATTTTTTATGAACTTTGAACTTTTACCGATTTTGACCGATTATGCAAATTAGAAAAAAGGGGGGATGAAATTAAAAAAAATCTTCTCCTCTGAAACTACTGGGCCAATCTCAACAAAGCTTTGCTGAAATGATCCTTAGGTGGTCCCCTTTAAAAATTGTGTCCGTCAGCGACGTCCTGTATCCAAGATGGCCGCCATTACTAAAAATAGAAATTTCTTCAAATGGCCAAAACTGCTCTATTTTAAGCCAGAAAGTGCCCAAATTTGAACTGTATAAGCATAATGATGAGCTTTTTAACATATATTACGGGATTTTTTATGAACTTTGAACTTCTACCGATTTTGACCGATTATGCAAATTAGAAAAAAGGGGGGATGAAATTATAAAAAAATCTTCTCCTCTGAAACTACTGAGCCAATCTCAACCAAACTTTGCTGAAATGATCCTTAGGTGGTCCCCTTTCAAAATTGTGTCCGTCAGCGCCGTCCTGTATTCAAGATGGCCGCCATTACTAAAAATAGAAATTTCTTCAAATGGCCAAAACTGCTCTATTTTAAGCCAGAAAGTGCCCAAATTTGAACTGTATAAGCATAATGATGAGCTTTTTAACATATATTACGGGATTTTTTATGAACTTTGAACATTTACCGATTTTGACCGATTATGCAAATTAGAAAAAAGGGGGGATGAAATTAAAAAAAATCTTCTCCTCTGAAATGATTCTTGAGTGGTCCTCTTCCAAAATTGTGTCCGGCATTTCAGAACACTGACCAAGATGGCCGCCACAGCCGAACTTAATTTAACATAGGACCCTATGGGAAATTCCCATAAAAATATTTTTGTCTGAAACCATTTGCTCAATAAGAACAAAATTTTGATGAAATAGTCATTGGATGGTTCTCTTCCAAAAATGTGTCTGGCGGTTCGACCCTTCTATCCATTTTTTTTTTTTACCTGCAATTTTGAAGTAAATCTGATTACCCATCTTGGAGTTCTCGACCTTTTTTCATCAAATTTATAAAAAAAAATTAATACTTTTCGTCTTATATTTCAAAAACTATAAGAGATAAAGGTTAAGTTTAAATTTCAAAAATTTGCAGCATGTCAAGATCTTCCTACCCTGCAATTTTGAAGTAAATCCAATTACCCATTTTGGAGTTATTGCCCTTTTTTCATCAAAATGTTCTCAATTTTAATACTATCATCTTATATCTCAAAAACTATTAGAGATAGAGGGAAAGTTTAAACTGCAAAAATGTTCAGCATGTCAAGATCTACAAAAAATTTCCCACAGATAAAAATGTGCGACAGCTGTGAAGAGTTATTTATTCCTCTTGAAATGCATATTTTTGTTGACTCACTGCTTTTGGTTACTCAAATAATCAAAGGGAAGCAACTCTATTACAAAATGTGAAGTAGGAAAAGCTAAATTTTGAGAATCATTGACATATATGTTTTTTGACAGCAATTTTGATAACTTACATGAAAGGGGGAACCCCTGCCCACATTTTTTTGTAGAAGGGGTCTGCAATGACGAAGGCTACATTTGTTAATTTTTTTTACCGAAGTTATCAAGTTTTATTGACTGATGTTGTTATTATACCCAGGTGAGCTATACAGGCTCCTGGGAGCCTCTATTATTAGAGTTATCTCCCTTTTTTATATTGGAGTTATCTCCCTTTTTTATATTGGAGTTATCTCCTTTTATATTGGAGTCATCTCCCTTTTTTATGTTGGAGTTACCTCCCTTTTTATTTTGGAGTTATCTCCCTTTTTTATATTGGAGTTATCTCCCTTTTTTATATTGGAGTTATCTCCCTTTTTTATTTTAGAGTTACCTCCCTTTTTTATATTGGAGTTATCTCCCTTTTTTATATTAGAGTTATCTCCCTTTTTTATATTAGAGTTATCTCCCTTTTTTATATTGGAGTTATCTCCCTTTTTTATATTGGAGTTACCTCCCTTTTTTACATTGGAGTTATCTCCCTTTTTTATATTGGAGTTATCTCCCTTTTTTATATTGGAGTTATCTCCCTTTTTATATTGGAGTTATCTCCCTTTTTATATTGGAGTTATCTCCCTTTTTTATATTGGAGTTATCTCCCTTTTTATATTGGAGTTATCTCCCTTTTTTATATTGGAGTTATCTCCCTTTTTATATTGGAGTTATCTCCCCTTTTATATTGGAGTTATCTCCCTTTTTAGTTCACCTGGACCAAAGGTCCATGTGAACTATTGCCATCACTTGGCGTCCGTCGTCTGTCGTCTGTAGTCTGTCGTCTGTAAACTTTTCACATTTCAAGCTTCTTCTCCGAAACCACTTGGCCGATTGGAACCGAACTTAGCAGGAATGTTCCTTGGATGGTCCTCTACAAAGTTACTGTTTTTCGTTCCAGTCGGATATTCAATATGGCTGCCAGGGCCAATAATATGCTCTGATTGGCTGAAATTTCAAAGATCTTCTTCTCCGAAACTAATGAACTGACTGAACCCAAACTGTAAAGGAATGATCATTGGAATGTCCTTTACCAAGTTACTGTTTTTTATGCCGATCGGAAATCCAAGATGGCCGCCATCGCAGGACATAGATTAACATTGGACCCTATGGGAAAATGTTCAAATGCCTTCTTCTCAGAAACTACAAATATGATTAAAGCCAAACTGTACATGAATGTTCATTGGATGGTCCTCTACAATCTTAAGGTTTTTTGTTCCAATATGAAATTCAAAATGGCGGCTACGGCAGGACTTAGTTTAACATTGGACCCTATGGGAAAAATGTTTCAAAATGCTTCTTCTCTGAAACCACTTGGACAGTTGAAACCAAACTGCCCAGGAATGATCATTGGAAGGTCCTCTACAAATTTTCTGTTTTTTATGCCGGTCGGAAATCCAAGATGGCCGCCACCGCAGGACATAGATTAACATTGGACCCTATGGGAAAATGTTCAAATGCCTTCTTCTCAGAAACTACAAATATTATTAAAGCCAAACTGTACATGAATGTTCATTGGATGGTCCTCTACAATCTTAAGGTTTTTTGTTCCGATATGAAATTCAAAATGGCGGCTACGGCAGGACTTAGTTTAACATTGGACCCTATGGGAAAAATGTTTCAAAATGCTTCTTCTCTGAAACCACTTGGACAGTTGAAACCAAACTGCCCAGGAATGATCATTGGAAGGTCCTCTACAAATTTTTTGTTTTTTATGCCGGTCGGAAATCCAAGATGGCTGCCACCGCAGGACATAGATTAACATTGGACCCTATGGGAAAATGTTCAAATGCCTTCTTCTCAGAAACTACAAATATTATTAAAGCCAAACTGTACATGAATGTTCATTGGATGGTCCTCTACAATCTTAAGGTTTTTTGTTCCGATATGAAATTCAAAATGGCGGCTACGGCAGGACTTAGTTTAACATTGGACCCTATGGGAAAAATGTTTCAAAATGCTTCTTCTCTGAAACCACTTGGACAGTTGAAACCAAACTGCCCAGGAATGATCATTGGAAGGTCCTCTACAAATTTTCTGTTTTTTATGCCGGTCGGAAATCCAAGATGGCCGCCACCGCAGGACATAGATTAACATTGGACCCTATGGGAAAATGTTCAAATGCCTTCTTCTCAGAAACTACAAATATGATTAAAGCCAAACTGTACATGAATGTTCATTGGATGGTCCTCTACAATCTTAAGGATTTTTCTTCCGATATGAAATTCAAAATGGCGGCTACGGCAGGACTTAGTTTAACATTGGACCCTATGGGAAAAATGTTTCAAAATGCTTCTTCTCTGAAACCACTTGGACAGTTGAAACCAAACTGCCCAGGAATGATCATTGGAAGGTCCTCTACAAATTTAAGGTTTTTTATGCCGGTCGGAAATCCAAGATGGCCGCCACCGCAGGACATAAATTAACATTGGACCCTATGCGAAAATATTCAAATGCCTTCTACTCAGAAACTACAAATATTATTAAAGCCAAACTGTACATGAATGTTCATTAGATGGTCCTCTACAAACTTTACGTTTTTTGTTCTGGTATGAAATTCAAAATGGCGGCTACGGCAGGACTTAGTTTAACATTGGACCCTATGGGAAAAATGTTTCAAAACGCTTCTTCTCTGAAACCACTTGGATAATTGAAACCAAACTGCCTAGGAATGATCATTGGAAGGTCCTCTACACATTTTATGTTTTTTATGCCGATCGGAAATCCAAGATGGCCACCACCGCAATACATAGATTAACATTGGACCCTATGGGAAAATGTTCAAATGCCTTCTACTCAGAAACTACAAATATGATTAAAGCCAAACTGTACATGAATGTTCATTAGATGGTCCTCTACAAACTTTACGTTTTTTGTTCTGGTATGAAATTCAAAATGGCGGCTACGGCAGGACTTAGTTTAACATTGGACCCTATGGGAAAAATGTTTCAAAATGCTTCTTCTCTGAAACCACTTGGACAGTTGAAACTAAACTGCCCAGGAATGATCATTGGAAGGTCCTCTACAAATATTTTGTTTTTTATGCCGGTCGGAAATCCAAGATGGCCGCCACCGCAGGACATAGATTAACATTGGACCCTATGGGAAAATATTCAAATGCCTTCTACTCAGAAACTACAAATATGATTAAAGCCAAACTGTACATGAATGTTCATTAGATGGTTCTCTACAAACTTTACGTTTTTTGTTCTGGTATGAAATTCAAAATGGCGGCTACGGCAGGACTTAGTTTAACATTGGACCCTATGGGAAAAATGTTTCAAAACGCTTCTTCTCTGAAACCACTTGGATAATTGAAACCAAACTGCCCAGGAATGATCATTGGAAGGTCCTCTACAAAGTTTCTGTTTTTTTTTGCCGATCGGAAATTCAAGATGGCCGCCACCGCAGGACATAGATTAACATTGGACCCTATGGGAAAATGTTCAAATGCCTTCTTCTCAGAAACTACAAATATGATTAAATCCAAACTGTACATGAATGTTCATTGGATGATTCTCTACAAACAATACGTTTTTTGTTCCGATATGAAATTCAAAATGGCGGCTACGGCAGGACTTAGTTTAACATTGGACCCTATGGGAAAAATGTTTCAAAATGCTTCTTCTCTGAAACCACTTGGACAGTTGAAACCAAACTGCCCAGGAATGATCATTGGAAGGTCCTCTACAAAGTTTCTGTTTTTTATGCCGGTCGGAAATCCAAGATGGCCACCACCGCAGGACATAGATTAACATTGGACCCTATGGGAAAATGTTCAAATGCCTTCTTCTCAGAAACTACAAATATGATTAAAGCCAAACTGTACATGAATGTTCATTGGATGGTCCTCTACAAACTTTGCGTTTTTTGTTCCGATATAAAATTCAAAATGGCGGCTACGGCAGGACTTAGTTTAACATTGGACCCTATGGGAAAAATGTTTCAAAAGCTTCTTCTCTGAAACCACTTGGATAATTGAAACCAAACTGCCCAGGAATGATCATTGGAAGGTCCTCTACAAGGTGTGTGTTTTTTATGCCGATCGGAAATCCAAGATGGCCACCACCGCAGGACATAGATTAACATTGGACCCTATGGGAAAATGTTCAAATGCCTTCTTCTCAGAAACTACAAATATGATTAAAGCCAAACTGTACAAGAATGTTCATTGGATGGTCCTCTACAAACTTTACGTTTTTTGTTCCGATATGAAATTCAAAATGGCGGCTACGGCAGGACTTAGTTTAACATTGGACCCTATGGGAAAAATGTTTCAAAATGCTTCCTCTCTGAAACCACTTGGACAGTTGAAACCAAACTGCCCAGGAATGATCATTGGAAGGTCCTCTACAAAGTTTCTGTTTTTTATGCCGGTCGGAAATCCAAGATGGCCACCACCGCAGGACATAGATTAACATTGGACCCTATGGGAAAATGTTCAAATGCCTTCTTCTCAGAAACTACAAATATGATTAAAGCCAAACTGTACATGAATGTTCATTGGATGGTCCTCTACAAACTTTGCGTTTTTTGTTCCGATATAAAATTCAAAATGGCGGCTACGGCAGGACTTAGTTTAACATTGGACCCTATGGGAAAAATGTTTCAAAACGCTTCTTCTCTGAAACCACTTGGATAATTGAAACCAAACTGCCCAGAAATGATCATTGGAAGGTCCTCTACAAGGTATGTGTTTTTTATGCCGATCGGAAATCCAAGATGGCCACCACCGCAGGACATAGATTAACATTGGACCCTATGGGAAAATGTTCAAATGCCTTCTTCTCAGAAACTACAAATATGATTAAAGCCAAACTGTACATGAATGTTCATTGGATGGTCCTCTACAAACTTTACGTTTTTTGTTCCGATATGAAATTCAAAATGGTGGCTACGGCAGGACTTAGTTTAACATTGGACCCTATGGGGGAAATGTTTGAAAACGCTTCTTCTCTGAAACCACTAGAACAGTTGAAACCAAACTGCCCAGGAATGATCATTGGAAGGTCCTCTACAAATTTTTTGTTTTTTATGCCGATCGGAAATCCAAGATGGCCGCCACCACAATACATAGATTAACATTGGACCCTATGGGAAAATGTTCAAATGCCTTCTTCTCAGAAACTACAAATATGATTAAAGCCAAACTGTACATGAATGTTCATTAGATGGTTCTCTACAAACTTTACGTTTTTTGTTCTGGTATGAAATTCAAAATGGTGGCTACGGCAGGACTTAGTTTAACATTGGACCCTATGGGAAAAATGTTTCAAAACGCTTCTTCTCTGAAACCACTTGGATAATTGAAACCAAACTGCCCAGGAATGATCATTGGAAGGTCCTCTACAAAGTTTCTGTTTTTTTTTGCCGATCGGAAATTCAAGATGGCCGCCACCGCAGGACATAGATTAACATTGGACCCTATGGGAAAATGTTCAAATGCCTTCTTCTCAGAAACTACAAATATGATTAAATCCAAACTGTACATGAATGTTCATTGGATGATTCTCTACAAACAATACGTTTTTTGTTCCGATATGAAATTCAAAATGGCGGCTACGGCAGGACTTAGTTTAACATTGGACCCTATGGGAAAAATGTTTCAAAATGCTTCTTCTCTGAAACCACTTGGACAGTTGAAACCAAACTGCCCAGGAATGATCATTGGAAGGTCCTCTACAAAGTTTCTGTTTTTTATGCCGGTCGGAAATCCAAGATGGCCACCACCGCAGGACATAGATTAACATTGGACCCTATGGGAAAATGTTCAAATGCCTTCTTCTCAGAAACTACAAATATGATTAAAGCCAAACTGTACATGAATGTTCATTGGATGGTCCTCTACAAACTTTGCGTTTTTTGTTCCGATATAAAATTCAAAATGGCGGCTACGGCAGGACTTAGTTTAACATTGGACCCTATGGGAAAAATGTTTCAAAAGCTTCTTCTCTGAAACCACTTGGATAATTGAAACCAAACTGCCCAGGAATGATCATTGGAAGGTCCTCTACAAGGTGTGTGTTTTTTATGCCGATCGGAAATCCAAGATGGCCACCACCGCAGGACATAGATTAACATTGGACCCTATGGGAAAATGTTCAAATGCCTTCTTCTCAGAAACTACAAATATGATTAAAGCCAAACTGTACAAGAATGTTCATTGGATGGTCCTCTACAAACTTTACGTTTTTTGTTCCGATATGAAATTCAAAATGGCGGCTACGGCAGGACTTAGTTTAACATTGGACCCTATGGGAAAAATGTTTCAAAATGCTTCCTCTCTGAAACCACTTGGACAGTTGAAACCAAACTGCCCAGGAATGATCATTGGAAGGTCCTCTACAAAGTTTCTGTTTTTTATGCCGGTCGGAAATCCAAGATGGCCACCACCGCAGGACATAGATTAACATTGGACCCTATGGGAAAATGTTCAAATGCCTTCTTCTCAGAAACTACAAATATGATTAAAGCCAAACTGTACATGAATGTTCATTGGATGGTCCTCTACAAACTTTGCGTTTTTTGTTCCGATATAAAATTCAAAATGGCGGCTACGGCAGGACTTAGTTTAACATTGGACCCTATGGGAAAAATGTTTCAAAACGCTTCTTCTCTGAAACCACTTGGATAATTGAAACCAAACTGCCCAGAAATGATCATTGGAAGGTCCTCTACAAGGTATGTGTTTTTTATGCCGATCGGAAATCCAAGATGGCCACCACCGCAGGACATAGATTAACATTGGACCCTATGGGAAAATGTTCAAATGCCTTCTTCTCAGAAACTACAAATATGATTAAAGCCAAACTGTACATGAATGTTCATTGGATGGTCCTCTACAAACTTTACGTTTTTTGTTCCGATATGAAATTCAAAATGGCGGCTACGGCAGGACTTAGTTTAACATTGGACCCTATGGGGGAAATGTTTGAAAACGCTTCTTCTCTGAAACCACTAGAACAGTTGAAACCAAACTGCCCAGGAATGATCATTGGAAGGTCCTCTACAAATTTTATGTTTTTTATGCCGATCGGAAATCCAAGATGGCCGCCACCACAATACATAGATTAACATTGGACCCTATGGGAAAATGTTCAAATGCCTTCTTCTCAGAAACTACAAATATTATTAAAGCCAAACTGTACATGAATGTTCATTGGATGGTCCTCTACAAACGTTAGGTTTTTTGTTCCGATATGAAATTCAAAATGGCGGCTACGGCAGGACTTAGTTTAACATTGGACCCTATGGGAAAAATGTTTCAAAACGCTTCTTCTCTGAAACCACTTGGACAATTGAATCCAAACTGCACAGGAATGATCATTGGAAGGTCCTCTACAAAGTTTCTGTTTTTTTATGCCGATCAGAAATCCAAGATGGCCACCACCGCAGGACATAGATTAACATTGGACCCTATGGGAAAATGTTCAAATGCCTTCTTCTCAGAAACTACAAATATGATTAAAGCCAAACTGTACATGAATGTTCATTGAATGGTCCTCTACAAAATATACGTTTTTCATTCTGATATGAAATTCAAAATGGTGGCTACGGCAGGACTTAGTTTAACATTGGACCCTATGGGAAAAATGTTTCAAAATGCTTCTTCTCTGAAACCACTTGGACAGTTGAAACCAAACTGCCCAGGAATGATCATTGGAAGGTCCTGTTTTTTATGCCGATCGGAAATCCAAGATGGCTGCCACCACAGGTCATAGTATTAACACAGAACCATATGGGGAAAATACAGAAATATATTCTTCTCTGAAGCTATTGCACTGATTGAACCTAAACTGTGCATCAATCATTGGAAGGTCCTTTACAAATTTTGTGTTTTTTATGTTGATCGTAATTCCAAGATGACGCAGGACATAGTTTTTACATAGGACCAATTGGTTTTTTTTATTACCAGGTGAACGATACAGGCTCTTAAGAGCCTCTGGTTTATATTGGAGTTATCTCCCTTTTTTTATATTGGAGTTACCTCCCTTTTTATATTGGAGTTATCTCCCTTTTTTATATTGGAGTTATCTCCCTTTTTATAATGGAGTTATCTCCCTTTTTTATATTGGAGTTATCTCCCTTTTTTATTTTGGAGTCACCTCCCTTTTTTACATTGGAGTTATCTCCCTTTTTTAAATGGAGTTATCTCCCTTTTTTATTTTGGAGTTATCTCCCTTTTTATATTGGAGTTATCCCCCTTTTTATATTGGAGTTACCTCCCTTTTTATATTGGAGTTATCTCCCTTTTTTATATTGGAGTTATCTCCCTTTTTATATTGGAGTTATCTCCCTTTTTTATTTTGGTGTTATCTCCCTTTTTATAATGGAGTTATCTCCCTTTTTTATATTGGAGTTATCTCCCTTTTTTATTTTGGAGTTACCTCCCTTTTTTTACATTGGAGTTATCTCCCTTTTTTAAATGGAGTTATCTCCCTTTTTTATATTGGAGTTATCTCCCTTTTTATATTGGAGTTATCTCCCTTTTTATATTGGAGTTATCTCCCTTTTTTATTAGTTCACCTGGACCAAAGGTCCAGGTGAACTATTGCCATCACTTGGCGTCCGTCGTCTGTCGTCTGTCGTCTGTAGTCTGTCGTCTGTAAACTTTTCACATTTCAAGCTTCTTCTCCGAAACCACTTGGCCGATTGGAACCGAACTTAGCAGGAATGTTCCTTGGATGGTCCTCTACAAAGTTACTGTTTTTCGTTCCAGTCGGATATTCAATATGGCTGCCAGGGCCAATAATATGCTCTGATTGGCTGAAATTTCAAAGATCTTCTTCTCTGAAACTAATGAACTGACTGAACCCAAACTGTAAAGGAATGATCATTGGAATGTCCTTTACCAAGTTACTGTTTTTTATGCCGATCGGAAATCCAAGATGGCCGCCATCGCAGGACATAGATTAACATTGGACCCTATGGGAAAATGTTCAAATGCCTTCTTCTCAGAAACTACAAATATGATTAAAGCCAAACTGTACATGAATGTTCATTGGATGGTCCTCTACAATCTTAAGGTTTTTTGTTCCGATATGAAATTCAAAATGGCGGCTACGGCAGGACATAGTTTAACATTGGACCCTATGGGAAAAATGTTTCAAAATGCTTCTTCTCTGAAACCACTTGGACAGTTGAAACCAAACTGCCAAGGAATGATCATTGGAAGGTCCTCTACAAATTTTATGTTTTTTATGCCGGTCGGAAATCCAAGATGGCCGCCACCGCAATACATAGATTAACATTGGACCCTATGGGAAAATGTTCAAATGCCTTCTTCTCAGAAACTACAAATATTATTAAAGCCAAACTGTACATGAATGTTCATTGGATGGTCCTCTACAATCTTAAGGTATTTTGTTCCGATATGAAATTCAAAATGGCGGCTACGGCAGGACTTAGTTTAACATTGGACCCTATGGGAAAAATGTTTCAAAACGCTTCTTCTCTGAAACCACTTGGACAATTGAAACCAAACTGCCCAGGAATGATCATTGGAAGGTCCTCTACAAATTTTATGGTTTTTATGCCAGTCGGGAATCCAAGATGGCCACCACCGCAGGACATAGATTAACATTGGACCCTATGGGAAAATATTCAAATGCCTTCTACTCAGAAACTACAAATATGATTAAAGCCAAACTGTACATGAATGTTCATTGGATGGTCCTCTACAATCTTAAGGTTTTTTGTTCCGATATGAAATTCAAAATGGCGGCTACGGCAGGACTTAGTTTAACATTGGACCCTATGGGGAAAATGTTTCAAAATGCTTCTTCTCTGAAACCACTTGGACAGTTGAAACCAAACTGCCCAGGAATGATCATTGGAAGGTCCTCTACAAATTTTCTGTTTTTTATGCCGGTCGGAAATCCAAGATGGCCGCCACCGCAATACATAGATTAACATTGGACCCTATGGGAAAATATTCAAATGCCTTCTACTCAGAAACTACGAATATGATTAAAGCCAAACTGTACATGAATGTTCATTAGATGGTCCTCTACAAACTTTACGTTTTTTGTTCCGGTATGAAATTCAAAATGGCGGCTACGGCAGGACTTAGTTTAACATTGGACCCTATGGGAAAAATGTTTCAAAACGCTTCTTCTCTGAAACCACTTGGATAATTGAAACCAAACTGCCTAGGAATGATCATTGGAAGGTCCTCTACAAATTTTATGTTTTTTATGCCGATCGGAAATCCAAGATGGCCACCACCGCAATACATAGATTAACATTGGACCCTATGGGAAAATGTTCAAATGCCTTCTTCTCAGAAACTACAAATATGATTAAAGCCAAACTGTACATGAATGTTCATTGGATGGTCCTCTACAAACTTTACGTTTTTTGTTCCGATATGAAATTCAAAATGGCGGCTACGGCAGGACTTAGTTTAACATTGGACCCTATGGGAAAAATGTTTCAAAACGCTTCTTCTCTGAAACCACTTGGATAATTGAAACCAAACTGCCTAGGAATGATCATTGGAAGGTCCTCTACAAATTTTATGTTTTTTATGCCGATCGGAAATCCAAGATGGCCACCACCGCAATACATAGATTAACATTGGACCCTATGGGAAAATGTTCAAATGCCTTCTTCTCAGAAACTACAAATATTATTAAAGCCAAACTGTACATGAATGTTCATTGGATGGTCCTCTACAATCTTAAGGTTTTTTGTTCCGATATGAAATTCAAAATGGCGGCTACGGCAGGACTTAGTTTAACATTGGACCCTATGGGAAAAATGTTTCAAAATGCTTCTTCTCTGAAACCACTTGGACAGTTGAAACCAAACTGCCCAGGAATGATCATTGGAAGGTCCTCTACAAATTTTCTGTTTTTTATGCCGGTCGGAAATCCAAGATGGCCGCCACCGCAATACATAGATTAACATTGGACCCTATGGGAAAATATTCAAATGCCTTCTACTCAGAAACTACGAATATGATTAAAGCCAAACTGTACATGAATGTTCATTAGATGGTCCTCTACAAACTTTACGTTTTTTGTTCCGGTATGAAATTCAAAATGGCGGCTACGGCAGGACTTAGTTTAACATTGGACCCTATGGGAAAAATGTTTCAAAACGCTTCTTCTCTGAAACCACTTGGATAATTGAAACCAAACTGCCTAGGAATGATCATTGGAAGGTCCTCTACAAATTTTATGTTTTTTATGCCGATCGGAAATCCAAGATGGCCACCACCGCAATACATAGATTAACATTGGACCCTATGGGAAAATGTTCAAATGCCTTCTTCTCAGAAACTACAAATATTATTAAAGCCAAACTGTACATGAATGTTCATTGGATGGTCCTCTACAAACTTTACGTTTTTTGTTCCGATATGAAATTCAAAATGGCGGCTACGGCAGGACTTAGTTTAACATTGGACCCTATGGGAAAAATGTTTCAAAACGCTTCTTCTCTGAAACCACTTGGACAATTGAAACCAAACTGCCCAGGAATGATCATTGGAAGGTCATCTACAAATTTTATGTTTTTTATGCCGATCGGAAATCCAAGATGGCCGCCACCGCAATACATAGATTAACATTGGACCCTATGGGAAAATGTTCAAATGCCTTCTTCTCAGAAACTACAAATATTATTAAAGCCAAACTGTACATGAATGTTCATTGGATGGTCCTCTACAAACGTTAGGTTTTTTGTTCCGATATGAAATTCAAAATGGCGGCTACGGCAGGACTTAGTTTAACATTGGACCCTATGGGGAAAATGTTTCAAAACGCTTCTTCTCTGAAACCACTTGGACAATTGAATCCAAACTGCCCAGGAATGATCATTGGAAGGTCCTCTACAAAGTTTCTGTTTTTTTATGCCGATCGAAAATTCAAGATGGCCACCACCGCAGGACATAGATTAACATTGGACCCTATGGGAAAATGTTCAAATGCCTTCTTCTCAGAAACTACAAATATGATTAAAGCCAAACTGTCCATATGTGTGTACATTGGATGGCCCTCTACAAACTTTACGTTTTTTGTTCCGATATGAAATTCAAAATGGCGGCTACGGCAGGACTTAGTTTAACATTGGACCCTATGGGAAAAATGTTTCAAAACGCTTCTTCTCTGAAACCACTTGGATAATTGAAACCAAACTGCCCAGGAATGATCATTGGAAGGTCCTCTACAAGGTGTGTGTTTTTTATGCCGATCGGAAATCCAAGATGGCCACCACCGCAGGACATAGATTAACATTGGACCCTATGGGAAAATGTTCAAATGCCTTCTTCTCAGAAACTACAAATATGATTAAAGCCAAACTGTACACGAATGTTCATTGAATGGTCCTCTACAAAATATACGTTTTTTATTCTGATATGAAATTCAAAATGGCGGCTACGGCAGGACTTAGTTTAACATTGGACCCTATGGGGAAAATGTTTCAAAATGCTTCTTCTCTGAAACCACTTGGACAGTTGAAACCAAACTGCCCAGGAATGATCATTGGAAGGTCCTCTGTTTTTTATTCCGATCGGAAATCCAAGATGGCTGCCACCACAGGTCATAGTATTAACACAGAACCATATGGGGAAAATACAGAAATATATTCTTCTCTGAAGCTATTGCACTGATTGAACCTAAACTGTGCATCAATCATTGGATGGTCCTTTACAAACTTTGTGTTTTTTATGTTGATCGTAATTCCAAGATGACGCAGGACATAGTTTTTACATAGGACCAATTGGTTTTTTTTATTACCAGGTGAACGATACAGGCTCTTGAGAGCCTCTGGTATTGGAGTTATCTCCCTTTTTATATTGGAGTTATCTCCCTTTTTTATATTGGAGTTATCTCCCTTTTTTATATTGGAGTTATCTCCCTTTTTTTATATTGGAGTTACCTCCCTTTTTACATTGGAGTTATCTCCCTTTTTACATTGGAGTTATCTCCCTTTTTACATTGGAGTTATCTCCCTTTTTTATATTGGAGTTATCACCGTTTTTATATTTGAGTTATCTCCCTTTTTATATTGGAGTTATCTCCCTTTTTTATATTGGAGTTGTCTCCCTTTTTTATATTGGAGTTATCTCCCTTTTTATATTGGAGTTATCTCCCTTTTTTAAATGGAGTTATCTCCCTTTTTTATATTGGAGTTATCTCCCTTTTTATATTGGAGTTATCTCCCTTTTTATATTGGAGTTATCTCCCTTTTTTATTAGTTCACCTGGACCAAAGGTCCAGGTGAACTATTGCCATCACTTGGCGTCCGTCGTCTGTCGTCTGTCGTCTGTAGTCTGTCGTCTGTCGTCTGTAAACTTTTCACATTTCAAGCTTCTTCTCCGAAACCACTTGGCCGATTGGAACCGAACTTAGCAGGAATGTTCCTTGGATGGTCCTCTACAAAGTTACTGTTTTTCGTTCCAGTCGGATATTCAATATGGCTGCCAGGGCCAATAATATGCTCTGATTGGCTGAAATTTCAAAGATCTTCTTCTCTGAAACTAATGAACTGACTGAACCCAAACTGTAAAGGAATGATCATTGGAATGTCCTTTACCAAGTTACTGTTTTTTATGCCGATCGGAAATCCAAGATGGCCGCCATCGCAGGACATAGATTAACATTGGACCCTATGGGAAAATGTTCAAATGCCTTCTTCTCAGAAACTACAAATATGATTAAAGCCAAACTGTACATGAATGTTCATTGGATGGTCCTCTACAATCTTAAGGTTTTTTGTTCCGATATGAAATTCAAAATGGCGGCTACGGCAGGACATAGTTTAACATTGGACCCTATGGGAAAAATGTTTCAAAATGCTTCTTCTCTGAAACCACTTGGACAGTTGAAACCAAACTGCCAAGGAATGATCATTGGAAGGTCCTCTACAAATTTTATGTTTTTTATGCCGGTCGGAAATCCAAGATGGCCGCCACCGCAATACATAGATTAACATTGGACCCTATGGGAAAATGTTCAAATGCCTTCTTCTCAGAAACTACAAATATTATTAAAGCCAAACTGTACATGAATGTTCATTGGATGGTCCTCTACAATCTTAAGGTATTTTGTTCCGATATGAAATTCAAAATGGCGGCTACGGCAGGACTTAGTTTAACATTGGACCCTATGGGAAAAATGTTTCAAAACGCTTCTTCTCTGAAACCACTTGGACAATTGAAACCAAACTGCCCAGGAATGATCATTGGAAGGTCCTCTACAAATTTTATGGTTTTTATGCCAGTCGGGAATCCAAGATGGCCACCACCGCAGGACATAGATTAACATTGGACCCTATGGGAAAATATTCAAATGCCTTCTACTCAGAAACTACAAATATGATTAAAGCCAAACTGTACATGAATGTTCATTGGATGGTCCTCTACAATCTTAAGGTTTTTTGTTCCGATATGAAATTCAAAATGGCGGCTACGGCAGGACTTAGTTTAACATTGGACCCTATGGGGAAAATGTTTCAAAATGCTTCTTCTCTGAAACCACTTGGACAGTTGAAACCAAACTGCCCAGGAATGATCATTGGAAGGTCCTCTACAAATTTTCTGTTTTTTATGCCGGTCGGAAATCCAAGATGGCCGCCACCGCAATACATAGATTAACATTGGACCCTATGGGAAAATATTCAAATGCCTTCTACTCAGAAACTACGAATATGATTAAAGCCAAACTGTACATGAATGTTCATTAGATGGTCCTCTACAAACTTTACGTTTTTTGTTCCGGTATGAAATTCAAAATGGCGGCTACGGCAGGACTTAGTTTAACATTGGACCCTATGGGAAAAATGTTTCAAAACGCTTCTTCTCTGAAACCACTTGGATAATTGAAACCAAACTGCCTAGGAATGATCATTGGAAGGTCCTCTACAAATTTTATGTTTTTTATGCCGATCGGAAATCCAAGATGGCCACCACCGCAATACATAGATTAACATTGGACCCTATGGGAAAATGTTCAAATGCCTTCTTCTCAGAAACTACAAATATGATTAAAGCCAAACTGTACATGAATGTTCATTGGATGGTCCTCTACAAACTTTACGTTTTTTGTTCCGATATGAAATTCAAAATGGCGGCTACGGCAGGACTTAGTTTAACATTGGACCCTATGGGAAAAATGTTTCAAAACGCTTCTTCTCTGAAACCACTTGGATAATTGAAACCAAACTGCCTAGGAATGATCATTGGAAGGTCCTCTACAAATTTTATGTTTTTTATGCCGATCGGAAATCCAAGATGGCCACCACCGCAATACATAGATTAACATTGGACCCTATGGGAAAATGTTCAAATGCCTTCTTCTCAGAAACTACAAATATTATTAAAGCCAAACTGTACATGAATGTTCATTGGATGGTCCTCTACAATCTTAAGGTTTTTTGTTCCGATATGAAATTCAAAATGGCGGCTACGGCAGGACTTAGTTTAACATTGGACCCTATGGGAAAAATGTTTCAAAATGCTTCTTCTCTGAAACCACTTGGACAGTTGAAACCAAACTGCCCAGGAATGATCATTGGAAGGTCCTCTACAAATTTTCTGTTTTTTATGCCGGTCGGAAATCCAAGATGGCCGCCACCGCAATACATAGATTAACATTGGACCCTATGGGAAAATATTCAAATGCCTTCTACTCAGAAACTACGAATATGATTAAAGCCAAACTGTACATGAATGTTCATTAGATGGTCCTCTACAAACTTTACGTTTTTTGTTCCGGTATGAAATTCAAAATGGCGGCTACGGCAGGACTTAGTTTAACATTGGACCCTATGGGAAAAATGTTTCAAAACGCTTCTTCTCTGAAACCACTTGGATAATTGAAACCAAACTGCCTAGGAATGATCATTGGAAGGTCCTCTACAAATTTTATGTTTTTTATGCCGATCGGAAATCCAAGATGGCCACCACCGCAATACATAGATTAACATTGGACCCTATGGGAAAATGTTCAAATGCCTTCTTCTCAGAAACTACAAATATTATTAAAGCCAAACTGTACATGAATGTTCATTGGATGGTCCTCTACAAACTTTACGTTTTTTGTTCCGATATGAAATTCAAAATGGCGGCTACGGCAGGACTTAGTTTAACATTGGACCCTATGGGAAAAATGTTTCAAAACGCTTCTTCTCTGAAACCACTTGGACAATTGAAACCAAACTGCCCAGGAATGATCATTGGAAGGTCATCTACAAATTTTATGTTTTTTATGCCGATCGGAAATCCAAGATGGCCGCCACCGCAATACATAGATTAACATTGGACCCTATGGGAAAATGTTCAAATGCCTTCTTCTCAGAAACTACAAATATTATTAAAGCCAAACTGTACATGAATGTTCATTGGATGGTCCTCTACAAACGTTAGGTTTTTTGTTCCGATATGAAATTCAAAATGGCGGCTACGGCAGGACTTAGTTTAACATTGGACCCTATGGGGAAAATGTTTCAAAACGCTTCTTCTCTGAAACCACTTGGACAATTGAATCCAAACTGCCCAGGAATGATCATTGGAAGGTCCTCTACAAAGTTTCTGTTTTTTTATGCCGATCGAAAATTCAAGATGGCCACCACCGCAGGACATAGATTAACATTGGACCCTATGGGAAAATGTTCAAATGCCTTCTTCTCAGAAACTACAAATATGATTAAAGCCAAACTGTCCATATGTGTGTACATTGGATGGCCCTCTACAAACTTTACGTTTTTTGTTCCGATATGAAATTCAAAATGGCGGCTACGGCAGGACTTAGTTTAACATTGGACCCTATGGGAAAAATGTTTCAAAACGCTTCTTCTCTGAAACCACTTGGATAATTGAAACCAAACTGCCCAGGAATGATCATTGGAAGGTCCTCTACAAGGTGTGTGTTTTTTATGCCGATCGGAAATCCAAGATGGCCACCACCGCAGGACATAGATTAACATTGGACCCTATGGGAAAATGTTCAAATGCCTTCTTCTCAGAAACTACAAATATGATTAAAGCCAAACTGTACACGAATGTTCATTGAATGGTCCTCTACAAAATATACGTTTTTTATTCTGATATGAAATTCAAAATGGCGGCTACGGCAGGACTTAGTTTAACATTGGACCCTATGGGGAAAATGTTTCAAAATGCTTCTTCTCTGAAACCACTTGGACAGTTGAAACCAAACTGCCCAGGAATGATCATTGGAAGGTCCTCTGTTTTTTATTCCGATCGGAAATCCAAGATGGCTGCCACCACAGGTCATAGTATTAACACAGAACCATATGGGGAAAATACAGAAATATATTCTTCTCTGAAGCTATTGCACTGATTGAACCTAAACTGTGCATCAATCATTGGATGGTCCTTTACAAACTTTGTGTTTTTTATGTTGATCGTAATTCCAAGATGACGCAGGACATAGTTTTTACATAGGACCAATTGGTTTTTTTTATTACCAGGTGAACGATACAGGCTCTTGAGAGCCTCTGGTATTGGAGTTATCTCCCTTTTTATATTGGAGTTATCTCCCTTTTTTATATTGGAGTTATCTCCCTTTTTTATATTGGAGTTATCTCCCTTTTTTTATATTGGAGTTACCTCCCTTTTTACATTGGAGTTATCTCCCTTTTTACATTGGAGTTATCTCCCTTTTTACATTGGAGTTATCTCCCTTTTTTATATTGGAGTTATCACCGTTTTTATATTTGAGTTATCTCCCTTTTTATATTGGAGTTATCTCCCTTTTTTATATTGGAGTTGTCTCCCTTTTTTATATTGGAGTTATCTCCCTTTTTATATTGGAGTTATCTCCCTTTTTATATTGGAGTTATCTCCCCTTTTTATAATGGAGTTATCTCCCTTTTTATATTGGAGTTATCTCCCTTTTTTATATTGGAGTTATCTCCCTTTTTTATATTGGAGTTATCTCCCTTTTTATATTGGAGTTATCTCCCTTTTTTATATTGGAGTTATCCCCCTTTTTTATATTGGAGTTATCTCCCTTTTTATATTAGAGTTATCTCCCTTTTTTATATAGGAGTTATCTCCCTTTTTTACATTGGAGTTATCTCCCTTTTTACATTGGAGTTATCTCCCTTTTTACATTGGAGTTATCTCCCTTTTTTATATTGGAGTTATCTCCCTTTTTTATATTGGAGTTATCTCCCTTTTTATATTGGAGTTATCTCCCTTTTTTATATTGGAGTTATCTCCCTTTTTATATTGGAGTTATCTCCCTTTTTTATATTGGAGTTATCTCCCTTTTTATATTGGAGTTATCTCCCTTTTTATATTGGAGTTATCTCCCTTTTTATATATTGGAGTTATCTCCCTTTTTTTATATTGGAGTTACCTCCCTTTTTATATTGGAGTTATCTCCCTTTTTTATATTGGAGTTATTTCCCTTTTTATAATGGAGTTACCTCCCTTTTTTATATTGGAGTTATCTCCCTTTTTTATTTTGGAGTCACCTCCCTTTTTTACATTGGAGTTATCTCCCTTTTTTAAATGGAGTTATCTCCCTTTTTTATTTTGGAGTCATCTCCCTTTTTATATTGGAGTTATCCCCCTTTTTATATTGGAGTTACCTCCCTTTTTATATTGGAGTTATCTCCCTTTTTTATATTGGAGTTATCTCCCTTTTTATATTGGAGTTATCTCCCTTTTTTATTTTGGAGTTATCTCCCTTTTTATAATGGAGTTATCTCCCTTTTTTATATTGGAGTTATCTCCCTTTTTTATTTTGGAGTTACCTCCCTTTTTTACATTGGAGTTATCTCCCTTTTTTAAATGGAGTTATCTCCCTTTTTTATATTGGAGTTATCTCCCTTTTTATATTGGAGTTATCTCCCTTTTTATATTGGAGTTATCTCCCTTTTTTATATTGGAGTTATCTCCCTTTTTAGTTCACCTGGACCAAAGGTCCATGTGAACTATTGCCATCACTTGGCGTCCGTCGTCTGTCGTCTGTCGTCTGTCGTCTGTAAACTTTTCACATTTCAAGCTTCTTCTCCGAAACCACTTGGCCGATTGGAACCGAACTTAGCAGGAATGTTCCTTGGATGGTCCTCTACAAAGTTACTGTTTTTCGTTCCAGTCGGATATTCAATATGGCTGCCAGGGCCAATAATATGCTCTGATTGGCTGAAATTTCAAAGATCTTCTTCTCCGAAACTAATGAACTGATTGAACCCAAACTGTAAAGGAATGATCATTGGAATGTCCTTTACCAAGTTATTGTTTTTTATGCCGATCGGAAATCCAAGATGGCCGCCATCGCAGGACATAGATTAACATTGGACCCTATGGGAAAATGTTCAAATGCCTTCTTCTCAGAAACTACAAATATTATTAAAGCCAAACTGTACATGAATGTTCATTGGATGGTCCTCTACAATCTTAAGGTTTTTTGTTCCGATATGAAATTCAAAATAGCGGCTACGGCAGGACTTAGTTTAACATTGGACCCTATGGGAAAAATGTTTCAAAATGCTTCTTCTCTGAAACCACTTGGACAGTTGAAACCAAACTGCCCAGGAATGATCATTGGAAGGTCCTCTACAAATTTTCTGTTTTTTATGCCGGTCGGAAATCCAAGATGGCCGCCACCGCAGGACATAGATTAACATTGGACCCTATGGGAAAATGTTCAAATGCCTTCTTCTCAGAAACTACAAATATGATTAAAGCCAAACTGTACATGAATGTTCATTGGATGGTCCTCTACAATCTTAAGGTTTTTTGTTCCGATATGAAATTCAAAATGGCGGCTACGGCAGAACTTAGTTTAACATTGGACCCTATGGGAAAAATGTTTCAAAATGCTTCTTCTCTGAAACCACTTGGACAGTTGAAACCAAACTGCCCAGGAATGATCATTGGAAGGTCCTCTACAAATTTTCCGTTTTTTATGCCGGTCAGAAATCCAAGATGGCCGCCACCTCTGGACATAGATTAACATTGGACCCTATGGGAAAATATTCAAATGCCTTCTACTCAGAAACTACAAATATGATTAAAGCCAAACTATACATGAATGTTCATTGGATGGTCCTCTACAAACTTTACGTTTTTTGTTCTGGTATGAAATTCAAAATGGCGGCTACGGCAGGACTTAGTTTAACATTGGACCCTATGGGAAAAATGTTTCAAAATGCTTCTTCTCTGAAACCACTTGGACAGTTGAAACCAAACTGCCCAGGAATGATCATTGGAAGGTCCTCTACAAATTTAAGGTTTTTTATGCCAGTCGGAAATCCAAGATGGCCGCCACCGCAGGACATAGATTAACATTGGACCCTATGGGAAAATATTCAAATGCCTTCTACTCAGAAACTACAAATATGATTAAAGCCAAACTGTACATGAATGTTCATTAGATGGTCCTCTACAAACTTTGCGTTTTTTGTTCTGGTATGAAATTCAAAATGGCGGCTACGGCAGGACTTAGTTTAACATTGGACCCTATGGGAAAAATGTTTCAAAATGCTTCTTCTCTGAAACCACTTGGACAGTTGAAACTAAACTGCCCAGGAATGATCATTGGAAGGTCCTCTACAAATTTTCTGTTTTTTATGCCGGTCGGAAATCCAAGATGGCCGCCGCCGCAGGACATAGATTAACATTGGACCCTATGGGAAAATATTCAAATGCCTTCTACTTAGAAACTACAAATATGATTAAAGCCAAACTGTACATGAATGTTCATTAGATGGTTCTCTACAAACTTTACTTTTTTTGTTCTGGTATGAAATTCAAAATGGCGGCTACGGCAGGACTTAGTTTAACATTGGACCCTATGGGAAAAATGTTTCAAAATGCTTCTTCTCTGAAACCACTTGGACAGTTGAAACCAAACTGCCCAGGAATGATCATTGGAAGGTCCTCTACAAATTTTCCGTTTTTTATGCCGGTCAGAAATCCAAGATGGCCGCCACCTCTGGACATAGATTAACATTGGACCCTATGGGAAAATATTCAAATGCCTTCTACTCAGAAACTACAAATATGATTAAAGCCAAACTATACATGAATGTTCATTGGATGGTCCTCTACAAACTTTACGTTTTTTGTTCTGGTATGAAATTCAAAATGGCGGCTACGGCAGGACTTAGTTTAACATTGGACCCTATGGGAAAAATGTTTCAAAATGCTTCTTCTCTGAAACCACTTGGACAGTTGAAACCAAACTGCCCAGGAATGATCATTGGAAGGTCCTCTACAAATTTAAGGTTTTTTATGCCAGTCGGAAATCCAAGATGGCCGCCACCGCAGGACATAGATTAACATTGGACCCTATGGGAAAATATTCAAATGCCTTCTACTCAGAAACTACAAATATGATTAAAGCCAAACTGTACATGAATGTTCATTAGATGGTCCTCTACAAACTTTGCGTTTTTTGTTCTGGTATGAAATTCAAAATGGCGGCTACGGCAGGACTTAGTTTAACATTGGACCCTATGGGAAAAATGTTTCAAAATGCTTCTTCTCTGAAACCACTTGGACAGTTGAAACTAAACTGCCCAGGAATGATCATTGGAAGGTCCTCTACAAATTTTCTGTTTTTTATGCCGGTCGGAAATCCAAGATGGCCGCCGCCGCAGGACATAGATTAACATTGGACCCTATGGGAAAATATTCAAATGCCTTCTACTTAGAAACTACAAATATGATTAAAGCCAAACTGTACATGAATGTTCATTAGATGGTTCTCTACAAACTTTACTTTTTTTGTTCTGGTATGAAATTCAAAATGGCGGCTACGGCAGGACTTAGTTTAACATTGGACCCTATGGGAAAAATGTTTCAAAACGCTTCTTCTCTGAAACCACTTGGATAATTGAAACCAAACTGCCCAGGAATGATCATTGGAAGGTCCTCTACAAGGTGTGTGTTTTTTATGCCGATCGGAAATCCAAGATGGCCACCACCGCAGGACATAGATTAACATTGGACCCTATGGGAAAATGTTCAAATGCCTTCTTCTCAGAAACTGCAAATATGATTAAAGCCAAACTGTACAAGAATGTTCATTGGATGGTCCTCTACAAACTTTACGTTTTTTGTTCCGATATGAAATTCAAAATGGCGGCTACGGCAGGACTTAGTTTAACATTGGACCCTATGGGGAAAATGTTTCAAAATGCTTCTTCTCTGAAACCACTTGGACAGTTGAAACCAAACTGCCCAGGAATGATCATTGGAAGGTCCTCTACAAAGTTTCTGTTTTTTATGCCGGTCGGAAATCCAAGATGGCCACCACCGCAGGACATAGATTAACATTGGACCCTATGGGAAAATGTTCAAATGCCTTCTTCTCAGAAACTACAAATATGATTAAAGCCAAACTGTACATGAATGTTCATTGGATGGTCCTCTACAAACTTTGCGTTTTTTGTTCCGATATAAAATTCAAAATGGCGGCTACGGCAGGACTTAGTTTAACATTGGACCCTATGGGAAAAATGTTTCAAAACGCTTCTTCTCTGAAACCACTTGGATAATTGAAACCAAACTGCCCAGGAATGATCATTGGAAGGTCCTCTACAAGGTGTGTGTTTTTTATGCCGATCGGAAATCCAAGATGGCCACCACCGCAGGACATAGATTAACATTGGACCCTATGGGAAAATGTTCAAATGCCTTCTTCTCAGAAACTACAAATATGATTAAAGCCAAACTGTACAAGAATGTTCATTGGATGGTCCTCTACAAACTTTACGTTTTTTGTTCCGATATGAAATTCAAAATGGCGGCTACGGCAGGACTTAGTTTAACATTGGACCCTATGGGAAAAATGTTTCAAAATGCTTCTTCTCTGAAACCACTTGGACAGTTGAAACCAAACTGCCCAGGAATGATCATTGGAAGGTCCTCTACAAATTTTCTGTTTTTTATGCCGGTCGGAAATCCAAGATGGCCACCACCGCAGGACATAGATTAACATTGGACCCTATGGGAAAATGTTCAAATGCCTTCTTCTCAGAAACTACAAATATGATTAAAGCCAAACTGTACATGAATGTTCATTGGATGGTCCTCTACAAACTTTGCGTTTTTTGTTCCGATATAAAATTCAAAATGGCGGCTACGGCAGGACTTAGTTTAACATTGGACCCTATGGGAAAAATGTTTCAAAACGCTTCTTCTCTGAAACCACTTGGATAATTGAAACCAAACTGCCCAGGAATGATCATTGGAAGGTCCTCTACAAGGTGTGTGTTTTTTATGCCGATCGGAAATCCAAGATGGCCACCACCGCAGGACATAGATTAACATTGGACCCTATGGGAAAATGTTCAAATGCCTTCTTCTCAGAAACTACAAATATGATTAAAGCCAAACTATTATGAATGTTCATTGGATGGTCCTCTACAAACTTTACGTTTTTTGTTCCGATATGAAATTCATAATGTCGGCTACGGCAGGACTTAGTTTAACATTGGACCCTATGGGGGAAATGTTTGAAAACGCTTCTTCTCTGAAACCACTAGAACAGTTGAAACCAAACTGCCCAGGAATGATCATTGGAAGGTCCTCTACAAATTTTTTGTTTTTTATGCCGATCGGAAATCCAAGATGGCCACCACCGCAGGACATAGATTAACATTGGACCCTAAGGGAAAATGTTCAAATGCCTTCTTCTCAGAAACTACAAATATGATTAAAGCCAAACTGTACATGAATGTTCATTTGATGGTCCTCTACAAAGTTACTGTTTTTCGTTCCAGTCGGATATTCAATATGGCGGCTACGGCAGGACTTAGTTTAACATTGGACCCTATGGGAAAAATGTTTCAAAACGCTTCTTCTCTGAAACCACTTGGATAATTGAAACCAAACTGCCCAGGAATGATCATTGGAAGGTCCTCTACAAGGTGTGTGTTTTTTATGCCGATCGGAAATCCAAGATGGCCACCACCGCAGGACATAGATTAACATTGGACCCTATGGGAAAATGTTCAAATGCCTTCTTCTCAGAAACTACAAATATGATTAAAGCCAAACTGTACATGAATGTTCATTGGATGGTCCTCTACAAACTTTACGTTTTTTGTTCCGATATGAAATTCAAAATGGCGGCTACGGCAGGACTTAGTTTAACATTGGACCCTATGGGGGAAATGTTTGAAAACGCTTCTTCTCTGAAACCACTAGAACAGTTGAAACCAAACTGCCCAGGAATGATCATTGGAAGGTCCTCTACAAATTTTATGTTTTTTATGCCGATCGGAAATCCAAGATGGCCGCCACCACAATACATAGATTAACATTGGACCCTATGGGAAAATGTTCAAATGCCTTCTTCTCAGAAACTACAAATATTATTAAAGCCAAACTGTACATGAATGTTCATTGAATGGTCCTCTACAAAATATACGTTTTTCATTCTGATATGAAATTCAAAATGGCGGCTACGGCAGGACTTAGTTTAACATTGGACCCTATGGGAAAAATGTTTCAAAATGCTTCTTCTCTGAAACCACTTGGACAGTTGAAACCAAACTGCCCAGGAATGATCATTGGAAGGTCCTGTTTTTTATGCCGATCGGAAATCCAAGATGGCTGCCACCACAGGTCATAGTATTAACACAGAACCATATGGGGAAAATACAGAAATATATTCTTCTCTGAAGCTATTGCACTGATTGAACCTAAACTGTGCATCAATCATTGGAAGGTCCTTTACAAACTTTGTGTTTTTTATGTTGATCGTAATTCCAAGATGACGCAGGACATAGTTTTTACATAGGACCAATTGTTTTTTTTTATTACCAGGTGAACGATACAGGCTCTTGAGAGCCTCTGGTTATATTGGAGTTATCTCCCTTTTTTATATTGGAGTTATCTCTCTTTTTTATATTGGAGTTATCTCCCTTTTTTTATATTGGAGTTACCTCCCTTTTTACATTGGAGTTATCTCCCTTTTTACATTGGAGTTATCTCCCTTTTTTATATTGGAGTTATCTCCGTTTTTATATTTGAGTTATCTCCCTTTTTATATTGGAGTTATCTCCCTTTTTTATATTGGAGTTGTCTCCCTTTTTTATATTGGAGTTATCTCCCTTTTATATTGGAGTTATCTCCCCTTTTTATAATGGAGTTATCTCCCTTTTTATATTGGAGTTATCTCCCTTTTTTATATTGGAGTTATCTCCCTTTTTTATATTGGAGTTATCTCCCTTTTTATATTGGAGTTATCTCCCTTTTTTATATTGGAGTTATCTCCCTTTTTATATTGGAGTTATCTCCCTTTTTTATATTGGAGTTATCTCCCTTTTTATTTTGGAGTTATCTCCCTTTTTATATTGGAGTTATCTCCCTTTTTATATATTGGAGTTATCTCCCTTTTTTTATATTGGAGTTACCTCCCTTTTTATATTGGAGTTATCTCCCTTTTTTATATTGGAGTTATCTCCCTTTTTATAATGGAGTTACCTCCCTTTTTTATATTGGAGTTATCTCCCTTTTTTATTTTGGAGTCACCTCCCTTTTTTACATTGGAGTTATCTCCCTTTTTTAAATGGAGTTATCTCCCTTTTTTATTTTGGAGTCATCTCCCTTTTTATATTGGAGTTATCCCCCTTTTTATATTGGAGTTACCTCCCTTTTTATATTGGAGTTATCTCCCTTTTTTATATTGGAGTTATCTCCCTTTTTATATTGGAGTTATCTCCCTTTTTTATTTTGGAGTTATCTCCCTTTTTATAATGGAGTTATCTCCCTTTTTTATATTGGAGTTATCTCCCTTTTTTATTTTGGAGTTACCTCCCTTTTTTACATTGGAGTTATCTCCCTTTTTTAAATGGAGTTATCTCCCTTTTTTATATTGGAGTTATCTCCCTTTTTATATTGGAGTTATCTCCCTTTTTATATTGGAGTTATCTCCCTTTTTTATATTGGAGTTATCTCCCTTTTTATATTGGAGTTATCTCCCTTTTTTATATTGGAGTTATCTCCCTTTTTTATATTGGAGTTATCTCCCTTTTTTTACATTGGAGTTATCTCCCTTTTTACATTGGAGTTATCTCCCTTTTTTATATTGGAGTTATCTCCCTTTTTTATATTGGAGTTATCTCCGTTTTTATTTTTGAGTTATCTCCCTTTTTATATTGGAGTTATCTCCCTTTTTTATATTGGAGTTGTCTCCCTTTTTTATATTGGAGTTATCTCCCTTTTTATATTGGAGTTATCTCCCTTTTTTATATTGGAGTTGTCTCCCTTTTTTATATTGGAGTTATCTCCCTTTTTATATTGGAGTTATCTCCCTTTTTATATTGGAGTTATCTCCCTTTTTATATATTGGAGTTATCTCCCTTTTTTTATATTGGAGTTACCTCCCTTTTTATATTGGAGTTATCTCCCTTTTTTATATTGGAGTTATCTCCCTTTTTATAATGGAGTTACCTCCCTTTTTTATATTGGAGTTATCTCCCTTTTTTATTTTGGAGTCACCTCCCTTTTTTACATTGGAGTTATCTCCCTTTTTTAAATGGAGTTATCTCCCTTTTTTATTTTGGAGTCATCTCCCTTTTTATATTGGAGTTATCCCCCTTTTTATATTGGAGTTACCTCCCTTTTTATATTGGAGTTATCTCCCTTTTTTATATTGGAGTTATCTCCCTTTTTATATTGGAGTTATCTCCCTTTTTATAATGGAGTTATCTCCCTTTTTTATATTGGAGTTATCTCCCTTTTTTATTTTGGAGTTACCTCCCTTTTTTACATTGGAGTTATCTCCCTTTTTTAAATGGAGTTATCTCCCTTTTTTATATTGGAGTTATCTCCCTTTTTATATTGGAGTTATCTCCCTTTTTATATTGGAGTTATCTCCCTTTTTTATATTGGAGTTATCTCCTTTTTTATATTGGAGTTATCTCCCTTTTTTATATTGGAGTTATCTCCCTTTTTATATTGGAGTTATCTCCCTTTTTTACATTGGAGTTATCTCCCTTTTTACATTGGAGTTATCTTCCTTTTTACATTGGAGTTATCTCCCTTTTTTATATTGGAGTTATCTCCCTTTTTTATATTGGAGTTATCTCCCTTTTTATATTGGAGTTATCTCCCTTTTTTATATTAGAGTTACCTCCCTTTTTACATTGGAGTTATCTCCCTTTTTACATTGGAGTTATCTCCCTTTTTATATTGGAGTTATCTCCCTTTTTTATATTGGAGTTATCTCCCTTTTTTTTATATTGGAGTTACCTCCCTTTTTTATATTGGAGTTATCTCCCTTTTTTTATATTGGAGTTACCTCCCTTTTTACATTGGAGTTATCTCCCTTTTTACATTGGAGTTACCTCCCTTTTTACATTGGAGTTATCTCCCTTTTTTATATTGGAGTTATCTCCGTTTTTATATTTGAGTTATCTCCCTTTTTATATTGGAGTTATCTCCCTTTTTTATATTGGAGTTGTCTCCCTTTTTTATATTGGAGATATCTCCCTTTTTATATTGGAGTTATCTCCCCTTTTTATAATGGAGTTATCTCCCTTTTTATATTGGAGTTATCTCCCTTTTTTATATTGGAGTTATCTCCCTTTTTATATTGGAGTTATCTCCCTTTTTATATTGGAGTTACCTCCCTTTTTATATTGGAGTTATCTCCCTTTTTTATATTGGAGTTATCTCCCTTTTTACATTGGAGTTATCTCCCTTTTTTATATTGGAGTTATCTCCCTTTTTATATTGGAGTTATCTCCCTTTTTTATATTGGAGTTACCTCCCTTTTTATTTTGGAGTTATCTCCCTTTTTTATATTGGAGTTATCTCCCTTTTTTATATTGGAGTTATCTCCCTTTTTTAAATTGGAGTTATCTCCCATTTTTATATTGGAGTTATCTCCCTTTTTTATATTGGAGTTATCTCCCTTTTTTATTTTGGAGTTATCCCCCTTTTTATATTGGAGTTATCTCCCTTTTTTATATTGGAGTTATCTCCCTTTTTTATATTGGAGTTATCTCCCTTTTTATATTGGAGTTATCTCCCTTTTTATATTGGAGTTATCTCCCTTTTTTATATTGGAGTTATCTCCCTTTTTATATTGGAGTTATCTCCCTTTTTTATATTGGAGTTATCTCCCTTTTTTATATTGGAGTTATCTCCCTTTTTTATATTGGAGTTATCTCCCTTTTTATATTGGAGTTATCTCCCTTTTTATATTGGAGTTATCTCCCTTTTTTATATTGGAGTTATCTCCCTTTTTTATATTGGAGTTATCTCCCTTTTTTATATTGGAGTTATCTCCCTTTTTTTATATTGGAGTTATCTCCCTTTTTTTATAGGAGTTATCTCCCTTTTTACATTGGAGTTACCTCCCTTTTTACATTGGAGTTATCTCCCTTTTTTATATTGGAGTTATCTCCGTTTTTATATTTGAGTTATCTCCCTTTTTATATTGGAGTTATCTCCCTTTTTTATATTGGAGTTGTCTCCCTTTTTTATATTGGAGTTATCTCCCTTTTTATATTGGAGTTATCTCCCCTTTTTATAATGGAGTTATCTCCCTTTTTATATTGGAGTTATCTCCCTTTTTTATATTGGAGTTATCTCCCTTTTTATATTGGAGTTATCTCCCTTTTTTATATTGGAGTTATCTCCCTTTTTTATATTGGAGTTATCTCCCTTTTTTATATTGGAGTTATCTCCCTTTTTATATTGGAGTTATCTCCCTTTTTTACATTGGAGTTATCTCCCTTTTTACATTGGAGTTATCTCCCTTTTTACATTGGAGTTATCTCCCTTTTTTATATTGGAGTTATCTCCCTTTTTTATATTGGAGTTATCTCCCTTTTTATATTGGAGTTATCTCCCTTTTTTATATTAGAGTTACCTCCCTTTTTACATTGGAGTTATCTCCCTTTTTACATTGGAGTTATCTCCCTTTTTATATTGGAGTTATCTCCCTTTTTTATATTGGAGTTATCTCCCTTTTTTATATTGGAGTTATCTCCCTTTTTTATATTGGAGTTATCTCCCTTTTTATATTGGAGTTACCTCCCTTTTTTATATTGGAGTTATCTCCGTTTTTATATTTGAGTTATCTCCCTTTTTATATTGGAGTTATCTCCCTTTTTTATATTGGAGTTGTCTCCCTTTTTTATATTGGAGTTATCTCCCTTTTTATATTGGAGTTATCTCCCTTTTTATATTGGAGTTATCTCCCCTTTTTATAATGGAGTTATCTCCCTTTTTATATTGGAGTTATCTCCCTTTTTTATATTGGAGTTATCTCCCTTTTTTATATTGGAGTTATCTCCCTTTTTTATATTGGAGTTATCTCCCTTTTTTATATTGGAGTTATCTCCCTTTTTATATTGGAGTTATCTCCCTTTTTTATATTGGAGTTATCTCCCTTTTTTATATTGGAGTTATCTCCCTTTTTTATATTGGAGTTATCTCCCTTTTTTATATTGGAGTTATCTCCCTTTTTACATTGGAGTTATCTCCCTTTTTACATTGGAGTTATCTCCCTTTTTACATTGGAGTTGCCTCCATTTTTTATATTGTGCGATTGCATTGCAATCTATTAATTTGGAGTTGTCTCCCTTTAATATTTTGCGCGATTGCATTGCAATCTATTAAATTGGAGTTACCTCCCTTTGTGTTATTTTGTGCGATTGCATTGCAATCTTAGATTAGAGTTACCTCCCTTCTTGCTCACCAGTCAATCGTTTCACTAAAGGTGGTAAGTCGTAAACGTAGAGGTAAGTGTACTCTTAAGAGTTACGACCGTTTCACTATTAGTTACGACTTGCGATAAAAAGTGATCGCAGAGTTAAGAGTGGTGGTAGGTACTCGTAAGTCGTAAATCATAAACCTATTTTTGAAGAGAAGAATTGATATAGGTATATTTTTAATATGAACATTGATCAAATGAAGCTCTCACAATTTTTATATTTTGAGAGCCATAAAAAATCATTAAAACAGCTATGTACACATTATTGTTTGTTTCAGTTCCACATTTACAATATCAACATATTTTATTAACGAGGGTATTTAGAAGAAATTTCAAGAAATGAACGATATCGGGTACATGTACAAACAATGGCTAAAAAATATATTTAAGCACAAACAGAGGGCGCATTACATTTGCGTGTATTTGGGGATTAACAGGTATTCCACTTGCACGGAGAAAGAGCATTACAATTGTCTGTAAAATATACCTGAGAGTTTGTTTTTTTTTACATTTGTGCGGATTGCCTGTTATTTAGAATATACATGTATTTAATTTATTCATAACATTTTCTGCATTTTGCAGCATGACTGACGATGCAATATGGATTATTCACCACTTTTGTCAGCCTTTAAAATAAAATAAAAATGATATAAGAATAACATACAAATATATGAAATATAAATTTAAAAAAAGATTAATTTGTGAATTTGCAACATACATGTATAAAAAAGAAAGAAAAAAACAATAATTTTGAAGGCAACAGATATTTCTACAGTCCAAATGTTAAAATGCATTGGTAGTTTTTATTGATTATATAACACTATGAATATAAATCAACAGTACATGTACATGTTAAGGTTTAATATTTTTGTTGTTTTATGTGTTGATGAAACATTATTTTATATGTGTGAATACAGTCATGAAATAAAACTACACATATACTACTCCCCCTGTGGTGGGCAGGGGTTACAGATTAAGTGATTTCTGTCTGGCAAAAGAGGTAGAGGTAAAAAAGAAGTTGCTGCAACAGTGCTTATGAAAACCATAAAATATTATGAAAATACGAAATATACTTTAAAGAAAGGTAAAAAGAAATTCCGCACAATTGTCATGTGTTTATGTTCTTCACGTAAATGTAAGATTTTTTCCGTGCAATTGAAATGCACCGCAAACGGAATATCGATGCAGAATGTGAATGTATTGCCAAATTAATGGTCACATTTTTGAAATTTCCCCTTGCAAATAGCATGAAATTTATTAAAATATATTCCATAAAATAAATTTCTTCTCAAATTTTGGTAAAATTTTACACTTAACAATTTTTTTCTAATAGCTTTGGTTTATTCATTTGAAAAATCACTTTAGAGTTTTAGAATTAGTTAAATATTAAAAAATGTATTTTAACACATTTAAAATGTGATTATTAATGTAATCAGCTTCCGAACAATTAATGTAATCAGCTTCCAGGCAATCTCTAACTTTAGGCATTCTATAGAATGCCTGAAAGTTTTTTTCAATTGAATATCTTTATATGTCCCTTATAGAGCTCATACAGTTTTAAAACTTAAAGAAAAAACCCATTTACTTTTGTAGAACTCGACTCTTGCTGAGCATCTTTGGAAGTTTCATTGGATAATATGAAGCAGCCAGCCGCGATACTGGTACTACAATACTGGTAATACCAGTATTTTACCAGTATCTTCCAGTATCTGCAATACTGGTACAGATACTGGTAAATACTAGTATCCCAGTATCTTCCAGAATTTTCCAGTATCTGCAATACTAGAAGATACTGGTCATTGCCAAAATATGAGTATTGTAGATACCGGAAGATTCTGGGAAATACTGGTAATACCAGTATTGCAGATACTGGAAGATTCTGGAAAATACTGGTAATACCAGTATTGCAGATACTGGAAAATACTGGTTATACCAGTATTGCAGATATTGGAAGTTTAGGTAGAATTCCGGTTAACCCGAGTTTTTATGTCTACATTATACTAAAAGAATTGAATATAATTCATACTCATACGTCATTTCTGCTGTACATAACATAAGAGGCAAAAGCCCTGTAATGTCAAAATATTTTGTATGGTCCCTTAGAGTTTGATATATATTGGTAAGGTAATTTGACATGACTGGGCGGAGCCTAATACTAACGGTAAATACAATGAGCTGTCATTTACAGTTAGAATTAGGCTCTGCCCACTCGTGTCAAATTGCCAGATACTAGAGTTTCCAGTATTGTGTGTTTTGCAATACTAGTATTACCAGTATTGCTGGATGAAGAATACTGGAGCTTCCAGTATTGTGTGTTTTACAATACTAGTATTACCAGTATTGTTGGATGAAGAATACTGGAGCTTCCGGTATTGTGTATAGATCAAAGATTCTGGTATTCCAGTATTGTAAATGCACGATACTGGTACATCCAGTATTGTATAGGTACGATACTGGTATTACCAGTATTGTAACATTACAATACTGGTATTTCTAGTATTGTACAGTGTTACAATACTGGTATTACCAGTATTGTAATATTTACAATACTGGTATTTCCAGTATTGTGAATATTATAATACTGGTAATACCAGTATTGTAAATATTACATTACTGGTAATACCAGTATCGCGGCCGGCTGCTTCATATTATCCGTTTCATTTTGCTCTCGTTTATATGGTTGAAAAGTTATAAGAAAATACAGTTATTATTGTCAAAAACGGTAGTAAATGGTGTGCTCATTGAGACATTCATTAAAAACTGCATTCAATTTTGACAAATAATGAACCCTGTATAGCTAAGTTAATATAAAACTCGTTTCGGTCCATACCACTCTTATGTGCGGTCGTATAAAAAGTCAACAAAGTAATCAGATTATTTTGAACTTTCCAGCAAAGGTAGATTTTGGCATGCATGATTATATTTGTTCAATGAATGGAAGACAGACGGACTAATTAACCAAGGACGTCGATTGGTAAAAAACAGCTCAAATGTCATGTGACCTTAAAACCATGTATTTGGCCATTTGCAGAATTTAAATTAACGGCAATCTTGGTACTTTGTTAGTTTATTACCACTGTCTGGTGGACTCTTAGTCAACAGTCCCCGAGGGTATTCACCACCCCAGTATCCAAGTACTTCGGCACGAAAAACAGATATTATTTTGAAAATTGACAATATCTAAAATTTTCGAAATTTATAAAACTAAGGAGTATCTCCTTCGTGCAAAGCTCTGTCTTTAGCTGGTTTTGGCATTACTGTTTAGGCCCTTCAGGTTATTTGTTCTCAATCAGACATTGTTCTTCTTCTTCTTTGGTTACGGAAAACCATCAACGTACTGATGTTTACTTTCCGGCGCATGCCTGGTAAAATGTTTTCAAATTTATAAAAATTTTCAGAACATAGATAATTTATTTGATATAATTGTTATTTTATTTTTTAGTTTTATATTATCAGTTTTTACAATTTTTCTTTTAATTTAGGATTTTTACAATTTTTTTATTTTTTATTTTGTTCTTTCAGTTTTTGATCTTCCAAATCTTTTTACTTTATCTGCACTGATGAGACATAAATTGTTGAAATGACCATTTGCAGAATTTAAATTAACTGCAATCTCAGTCCTTTGTTAGTTTGCTTACCTTTGAATATAGTAGTAATCCACTTTGTTTTCTTTTTCTCCAGTCTTTATTTTGTTTAGAATATTGTAGTATTTATCTCTTTTCCATATAGTTGATTTTGGATTAGACTCCAAAGTCTCACAAAGCTTATTAGTAAATGTTTGCTCATTGGAGAGCACACTGCATTCTTCTGCCATGACAATTTTTACAGAATGATAAAATTAATTCAGTTTTGAGTGAAGACAAACTCACCCTAAGATAATGTTGACAACAATTTTAACCTGTTCAATTAGTTATACATAAATAAAGCCTAGGGGTATTTTCTTATATGTAAAAACATGATAATCTCCTTCTTCATGATTAAGAATGAGCAAAGCGAGTACTTAATCATGAAGGAGGGGATTACCATTTTCTTACAATCTTTCTTATAAACATTCAATATGACATAATGTATTGGACAAAACTGTGAATTTCTTTTATTTAAAGTATTAGTAATAACATTCAGGCAATTTATTGAAAATAGCTAAAAAAATTCAGGCATTCTATAGAATGACTAGATATTTTTAGGCATTCAATAGAATTCCTATTGATGTTAGGCATTCTATAGATTGCCTAAAATTACAGTCATTCTACAGAATGCCTGATTCTTTAAATCGCCTGTAACATATACAATGTATTATTACCTCCACTATAGGAGATGTTACTTGTCGTAAGTCGTAACTGAGTTTAGGACTAGTTTAGTGAAACGCACGTATACGTGCACATAAGGAAATCTTAAGAGTGATTTTAGACTTACGATTTACGATCACTTTAGTGAAAAGGTCGCCTGGCCTTTAGGCCATGTGAGCTATTGTCATCACTTTTTGTCCGTCGTCCGTCCGTCAACATTTCACATTTTAATCTTCTCCTCAGAAACCACTGGGCCAATTGCAACCAAACTTTGGTGGAATGGTCCCCTTCCAAAATTGTGTCCGACTTCCAACCAAGATGGCCACCAAGCTAAAAATAGAAAAAAAAGGGGGATGAAATAAATTGTCCATTGCTGCTTTAGTATAAGTCAAAATGAGCTCAAATTTAACTGCAGCTACATGGCAAGGAGTAGTTTAACATTTAATCCGGGTTTTTCTGTGAAATTTTTCTTTCAGCCGATTTATACTGATTATGCAAATTAGCCATATTTTGATAAAAGATCACATTTAAATCTTCCCCTCTGAAACCGCTGAACCAAATTAAACCAAACCTGGCAGGGATGTTCCCTGGGCGGGTCCCTTTCAAAATTGTGTCCGACAGCCCCACCCTCCATTCAAGATGGCTGCTGTTACTAAAAATAGAAATTTCTTCAATTGTTCATTGCTGCTTTAGTATAAGTCAAAATGAGCTCAAATTTTAACTGCAGCTACATGGCAAGGAGTAGTTTAACATACGCTCGGAATTTTTCTGTGAAATTTTTCTTTCAGTCGATTTATACCGATTATGCAAATTAGGCATATTTTGATAAAAGATCACATTTAAATCTTTTTCTCTGAAACCGCTGAACCAAATTAAACCAAACCTGGCAGGGATGGTCCCTGGGTGGGTCCCTTTCAATATTGTGTCCGACAGCCCCGCCCTCCATTCAAGATGGCTGCTGTTGCTAAAAATAGAAATTTCTTCAATTGTCCATTGCTGCTTTAGTATAAGTCAAAATGAGCTCAAATTTTAACTGCAGGTACATGGCAAGGAGTAGTTTAACATATATTCCGTTTTTAGCTCACCTGGCCTTTAGGCCATGTGAGCTATTATCATCACTTTTCGTCTGTCCGTCAACATTTCACATTTTAATCTTCTTCTCAGAAACCACTGGGCCAATTGCAACCAAACTTTGGTGGAGTGGTCTTTGGGTGGCCCCCCTTAAAAATTGTGTCCGGTGATCCCAACTTCCAACCAAGATGGCCGCCAAGCTAAAAATAGAAAAAAGGGGGATGATATTTAAAAAAAATCTTCTGCTCTGAAACTACTGAGCCAATCTCAACCAAACTTTGCTGAAATGATCCTTGGGTGGTCCCCTTCCAAAATTGTGTCCGGCATTTCAGACCTCCGACCAAGATGGACACTACAGCCGAACTTAATTTAACATAGGACCCTACGGGAAATTCCCATAAAAATCGTCTTGTCTGAAACCATTTGCTCAATAAGACATTGTTATTATTAATTTAAACTAATGTTTACCTCTCTGTATTATTTGTCTTTAACCAACAATGTGTACCTTTTCCTTTTTTAGCTCACCTGGCCATAGGCCATGTGAGCTTTTGTCATGGCTAAGCGTCTGTCGTCCATCCGTTAGCTTTTCACATTTAAATCTTTTTCTCTGAAACCATTGAACAGAATTGAACCAAACTTGCCAGGAATGTTCATTGGATGGTCCACTACCAGATTTGTGTTTTGGTGCTGATTTGAAATCCAACATGGCTGCCAGGGTCCATAATGTGTTCTCATTGGCTGAAATTTAAAAAATCTTCTTGTGAGAAACCACCAAGCCAATTGAATTGTGACTTTGCAGGAATGATCATTGGGTGGTCCTGTACTAATTTTGTGAATCGTTTGCCGATCGGAATTTCAAGATAGCCGCCATGACTCGACTTAGTTTTAACATAGGACCCTATGGCCGTATGGAAAAAAAACATTTTTTTTTTCCCCTCTGAAACCAGTTAGCCAATTTAAAGCAAACATGGCATGGATGGTCTTTAGTTGGTCAACTGCCAAAATTGTGTTCAATGACCCCGATCTCGGTCCAAAATGGCCGCCATCAGCAGACATAGTTTTAACATAGGACCCTATGGGAAAATTGTTTAAAAGTCTTCTCCTCTGAACTAGTCTGCCAATTTAAAGCAAACATGGCATTGATGGTCCTTGGGTAGTATACTTTCAAAATTGTGTCCGGTGACCACGACCTCCATCCAAGATTGCTGCCATGAGCAGACATAGTTTTAACATGGAACCCTATGGGATTTGAATAGTAAAATTTAGATGTATTCGGCTTGCAGACATTCTTAAGAGGGCTTATTTATGTCAGGTGAGCGATACAGGCTCACCTGAGCCTCTAGTTTTATTTATTTTATTTGTCATTTTTCGGTCTAACCCAGATTGTTGTACAGATATCGTGGGGGCTAAATGATTTCTGATTAGATAAAATTGTTTGATTACGACTGTGTGACCATTTGATAGAGCGTTTGTATAATGTTGGGATTTTTTATTTTTTTATTTATTTTATTTGTCATTTTTCGGTCTAACCCAGATTGTTAGTGTAAACAATATTTATTGAGTAAATTGCATGAGTTATAACAATTGTACATACATAGGGATCAGAAAACAAGTGACGCAGCACTTATATAAATTCTTCTCCCAGATACCAAAAAAGAAAAGAAAAGAAAAATACATGTAAGATACATGCACATTGATAATACACACATTTGTTTAAATAAGCATATGAAGTGAAAGGGTGACAATTTTTACAATGAACAATAAAATGACAGATCTAATATTTTGCAACAAGTAAAAGCATGGTACATTTATATTCTAGGTGTAAAACGTTTAGATTTTATTATAAAATCTTGAATTACAAGGAAATTACTTTCATTTTCGCAATCTGGGAGGTTAGAATCGCCAAAGAGTAGATTATTGATATTCAAATGAGAAGACAGGTTAACAAATTTCTGATTAGATAAAATTGGTTGATTACGACTGTGTGACAGCGTTTGATAGAGCGTTTGTATAATGTTGGGATTTTTTATTTTTTTATTTATTTTATTTGTCATTTTTCGGTCTAACCCAGATTGTTGTACAGATGTCGTGGGGGCTAAATGATTTCTGATTAGATAAAATTGTTTGATTACGACGGTGTGACAGCGTTTGATCGAGCGTTTGTATAATGTTGGGATTTTTGATTTTTTTAGTTTATTTTATTTGTTGTTTTCTGTGACCGTTTGATTGAGCATTTGTATAATGTTGGAATTTTTTATTTATTTTATTTGTCTTTTTCTGTCATGGATCTTAGTAACAAATCTCCTAAAAACCTCTCTTAATCAATTGATGGAAATCAATAACATTCCTATTGGATTAAGACGTTTTTTATGTCTTTTTTTTCTCATTCCCAATCATAGAAACGTTAATTTGATTGATCATATCATCGTCATAAATCAGATAAATTTGACGTATCATTTATTGTTAGACTGACAATCCCGTCATTTTTCTTCACGACATGTGGATATTATAAAGATATTATTGCACTCAATTTTCTTTCTTTTAGAAGTATTGATGTTGTTAATATTTGATATTCAAAAAATTATTCTATTCTTTTCTTTTTCTCTTTTGTGGTTTTCTTACATTAGGAAATTAAGCTGATTATAGTGATGGGAAATTCGTGTAGTGTTTCACGTGGTCAAAAATACTTGTGTTGTATATAATTCCATAAAATCAAAGTACTTAAAATACTGATAGTTGTTATTTTTTCGACCACACTGGTGGTGTAATGGGTAACGTACTCGTCTCAAGTGCGGTAGATCATGGGTTCGAGCTCTGATCGAGTCAAACCAAAGACTAAAAAATTTGTATTTGTTGCTTCTCCGCTAAGCACACAGAATTAAGGAGAAAAAACAAATACTGGTTGGCTCAGAATCAGGATAATGTGTCCGAGTGGGGTGACATTTCTATCCTCAGTCTGTTATTTCAGTGAAATAGCACTATAAAAATCCAACTAAGCGTGTTGGTCTAGTACAAAGCAGACATCATTATCATCATCCCATTGAAAATTGACTTGTTCTCGTAATGATATAGCTGAAAAATTGCTGAGTTGGCATTAAACAACAATCACTCACTCACTCTTATTTTTTCGAAGTAGACATCACTGTCATTACCCTCAGTCATAAAGAGATGGCCACTCAGAGGAACATGTTGTAAGCATCTTTATTCTCTGAAATCAGTGAACCATTTGAAAGTACACTTTGCTGGAATTTCTTTGTCTAGTCATCCACAAAGTTTATGATATTTATGTTGCTTAGAAATTAAAGATGGCCACCATTGACAAAAAATATTTTATAAGTCCCACTGTAAAATTGTTCTCCTCAGAAAAATGATTGAATGCAAATTGTACATTAGTGATTATTAGATAATACAGGATAATTTACATTGTATAACCACTCCAGTGATACAACTGGTTTTCGGTGACAAATTTCCAGATTTAATTTTGATATTAGCAAAACAAGTTTCGTTTGAATCAAGATTAACTGATTTATTTAACACTACACCATAATACAATAATTATTGATTTTTACAAACACAATCAATTGCCACAGGTATCAAAAACATCTGAAGCAATTATAGCGTATTTATATTATATAATTGTATTGGGTATGATGCTTCCTTGTGTAATGGAAATTTAAACTTGAACAAATGAGGGTACTCCAATCTCTATGGGGCCAAATATAGTATTTATGTTTTAATGAGGGGAATATTAGATTGATTTGATTTTGATTTTTGGTGTTTTAACGCCACTTTCAGGCCAAAAAAAAATATATGTGTGTTTACTGTCGCATGTCAAAAAATCTAGGGTCGGTCGGTCGGCATTAATTTTTTTTTTAACTATCGGCAAAACCGGAAATAGTCGTGCCCGGTTCTGGAATCCGATTCCGGTATTCCATTTTCGAAATTTCCGGTAAGCCGTCATTTGTTTTATGACGAGTTACACAGTTTTTCTACCTTCTTTGCTCTCAATTTCGACAAAAAGCTAGCGGTTGAATAAATAAAACATTGCTGCTGATTAATCAACACAAATGGTTATCCGAATTCTGTGTAAAGATTGATGGGGTCGCTAGCAAAAATTAGGGTGGAATAATTGCTGATAAAAAAAGGTTAGGGTCGGCGGCTGAAAAAGGGTGGGTCGGGTGACCGTAAACACACATATTTTTTTTTTTTGGCCTCAGCAATATTTCAGTTATATCATGGCAACCAGTTTTAGTGGTGGAAAAAGCTGGAGTACCCAGAGAGAACCACCGACCATGGGCAAGCAACTGGTAAACTTTATCACTTGCAGCTGCAAGTCAAGTGCACCCTTTTTGTAATTTACAAAGCCGGGCGCGAACCCACACCGTATTGGTGATAGGTTTGTATGAGTTGTTAAGTAATCCAACTGCCTAACTCATTGAGCAACCTGGGAATATTAGAAGAAGACACAAACTAAAAGTTATACATAATGTATATAAATGCAGTGAGATTCAAGTTTCCACGCAGCTGCATCGTTGATATAATGGTTGGCATGCTCGCCTCAAGTGCGGTCGGTATATCTGGGTTCGAGACGTGGTTGTGTCAATCCATAGACTATAAAATTGATATTTGTCACTTCTCCGCTAAGCATGCAGCACTACAGTCTGATTAAAATCATACCCCAGACTTAATTTTCATACCGATGATTTTAATCAGACTGGCAGCACTAAGTATTAAGAACAAAGATTGTTAGACACGGAATCAGAATAATGTGTCCGATTGAACCAGAGGCTCGCCAGAGGTTGTATCACTGGAGTGGTTATACAATGTAAATTATCCTGTATTATCTAATAATCATTAATATACAATTTGCATTCAATCATTTTTCTGAGGAGAACATTTTTACAGTGGGACTTATAAAATATTTTTTGTCAATGGTGGCCATCTTTAATTTCTAAGCAACATAAATATCATAAACTTTGTGGATGACTAGACAAAGAAATTCCAGCAAAGTGTGCTTTCAAATGGTTCACTGATTTCAGAGAATAAAGATACTTACAACATGTTCCTCTGAGTGGCCATCTCTTTATGACAGGGGGTAATGACAGCGATGTCTACTTAAAATAAGAGTGAGTGAGTGATTGTTGTTTAATGCCAACTCAGCAATTTTTCAGCTAGAACAAAGTGGAGATCATATTCATCTCATCTAAGTGTAACTTGTTCTTGCCATGATATAGGTGAACAAATGCTCATTTTGGTTTTAAACAGTGAACACTCACTCACTTAAGCTTCCACAAATTAAGACCTCATGTCTTTGGGATCAGAGAACTGATCTTACACCATGGACGGTGTTCTTTTCTTTTCTTTTTTTCTGTGTCAATCAGAAATCTAGCAAAATATAGAATGGAAAAATGAGAAAAATTATTGTCTTTGAAATTAGAGACATGATGAACTCAAATTGTACATCAATAGTCTGGACATTGTTCAACAGGACCCTTGTTTGGTTGGTTGGTTTTATGGTGTTTAATGCCACTTTCAACATTATTTCAGTTATATCGTGATGGTCAGTTTTATTGGTGGAGGGAACCCGGAGAAAACCACCGACCTGTCACAAGTCACTGACAAACTTTATCACATAATGTTATACACCTCGCCCTGAGTGGGAGTCGAACTCACAGCATCATAGGTGATAGGCACCAATACCAATTGCATAGGTAGTTGTAAATCCAACTACCATAGGATCACGGCCACGACAGCCCCCTGTAAGAATATGAATAAAAAAAGTTACTCTCAAACTTGTATTAAGAGGTTACCTTTATAATATGGCCTTATAAGACAGGTGACCCCTTAAAAGATATTCAATTCATATGAATTTTTCTCTAACAGGACAAGAAAAAAGATTACCTATTAATACAAGTGACTGCTTAATGGGGGTTTGACTGTATATTGAATTGTCTCCCTTTACAGGAACAAGTAATTAATATATCAAATTGTCTCCCTTTACAGGAACAAGCCAGAATTGCCAAGTTGGGACTGGAGATGAAATTGATCACTTCAGAAATGGACGCTGAAGCAGACAAGTGGGAAGAACCAGATAATGATATTGTCAAGCGTGCCAAGAATATGTCCAGCATGGCGTTCTCAATGTATCTGTTTACACGTGGAGAAGGACCCTTGAAAACAACTCAAGATCTCTTTGTCCAGGCAGAATATTTCTCTGAGGAAGGATACAAATTGTATAAATCTGTTAGAGAATTTATAGATAGGGTGAGTAAAAATAACGTTAAACAGTGATGATAAACAACCGTACAGATCAATCAACCTTTTACACATTCCTGACTTGATTTTAAAATTATGCATTTTTAATAAGAGTTATTTCCCTTGCAACAGGCAAAATGGTACCTGTTCTAGCAAGAGCAAAAGAAAGAACAAAGAAATTAAGTGTAATTATCTTACAATACTTGAACCTCGTAGAAAAATCAGAGGATGATTTTACAGCAAATCTGGGGAAATTATTTGTTAATTTGATATGAACCTTGCATAACTTTTGCCTGCTTAAGATTAAGAGTAAGAATTTTAGAGTTAAGTCAGAAATGTGCAAATGGTATATTGCCTAAATGATATTAAAATTTAAAAAGACAACAACAAATTACATCTTCTGGTATTGGATTGGTACAAAAAGAATGTCAAGATTACATCAGTAATCTAAATAACTTAAGTTCCACTGAGGGCCCGGGTGGCTCAATGAGTTAGGTAGTTGTAGGGCCTCGGTGGCTCAATGAGTTAGGTAGTTGTAGGGCCTGGGTGGCTCAATGAGTTAGGTAGTTGTAGGGCCCGGGTGGCTCAATGAGTTAGGTAGTTGTAGGGGGCCAGGGTGGCTAAATAAGTTAGGTAGTTGTAGGGCCTGGGTGGCTCAATGAGTTAGGTAGTTGTAGGGGGCCTGGGTGGCTCAATGAGTTAGGTAGTTGTAGGACCCGGGTGGCTCAATGAGTTAGGTAGTTGTAGGGCCTGGATGGCTCAATGGGTTAGGTAGTTGTAGGGACCGGGTGGCTCAATGAGTTAGGTAGTTGTAGGGGGCCCGGGTGGCTCAATGAGTTAGGTAGTTGTAAGGGGCCTGGATGGCTCAATGAGTTAGGTAGTTGTAGGGGGCCTGGGTGGCTCAAAGAGTTAGGTAGTTGTAGGGCCTGGTTGGCTCAATGAGTTAGGTAGTTGTAGGGCCTGTGTGGCTCAATGAGTTAGGTAGTTGTAGGGGGCCTGGATGGCTCAATGAGTTAGGTAGTTGTAGGGCCTGGGTGGCTCAATGAGTTAGGGAGTTGTAGGGCCTGGGTGGCTCAATGAGTTAGGTGGTTGTAGGGGGCCCAGGTGGCTCAATGAGCTAGGTAGTTGTAGGGCCTGGGTGGCTCAATGAGTTAGGGAGTTGTAGGGCCTGTGTGGCTCAATGAGTTAGGTAGCTGTAGGGGGCCCGGGTGGCTCAATGAGTTAGGTAGTTGTAGGGCCTGTGTGGCTCAATGAGTTAGGTAGTTGTAGGGGGCCCAGGTGGCTCAATGAGTTAGGTAGTTGTAGGGCCTGGGTGGCTCAATGAGTTAGGTAGTTGTAGGGGGACCGGGTGACTCAATGAGTTAGGTAGTTGAAGGGCCTGTGTGGCTCATTGAGTTAGGTAGTTGTAGGGGGCCCGGGTGGCTCAATGAGTTAGGGAGTTGTAGGGCCTGGGTGGCTCAATGAGTTAGGTAGTTGTAGGGCCTGGGTGGCTCAATGAGTTAGGGAGTTGTAGGGCCTGGGTGGCTCAATGAGTTAGGTAGTTGTAGGGCCTGGGTGGCTCAATGAGTTAGGGAGTTGTAGGGGGCTCGGGTGGCTCAATGAGTTAGGGAGTTGTAGAGGGCCTGGGTGGCTCAATGAGTTAGGTAGTTGTAGGGCCTGGGTGGCTCAATGAGTTAGGTAGTTGTAGGGCCTGGGTGGCTCAATGAGTTAGGTAGTTGTAGGGGGCCCGGGTGGCTCAATGAGTTAGGTAGTTGTAGGGGGCCTGGATGGCTCAATGAGTTAGGTAGTTGTAGGGGGCCTGTGTGGCTCAATGAGTTAGGTAGTTGTAGGGGGCCTGGGTGGCTCAATGAGTTAGGTAGTTGTAGGGCCTGGGTGGCTCAATGAGTTAGGTAGTTGTAGGGCCTGGGTGGCTCAATGAGTTAAGTAGTTGTAGGGCCTGGGTGGCTCAATGAGTTAGGTAGTTGTAGGGCCTGGGTGGCTCAATGGGTTAGGTAGTTGTAGGGCCTGTGTGGCTCAATGAGTTAGGTAGTTGTAGGGCCTGGGTGGCTCAATGAGTTAGGGAGTTGTAGGGCCTGGGTGGCTCAATGAGTTAGGTAGTTGTAGGGGGCCTGGGTGGTTCAATGAGTTAGGTAGTTGTAGGGCCTGGGTGGCTCAATGAGTTAGGTAGTTGTAGGGCCTGGGTGGCTCAATGAGTTAAGTAGTTGTAGGGCCTGGGGGGCTCAATGAGTTAGGTAGTTGTAGGGCCCGGGTGGCTCAATGAGTTAGGTAGTTGTAGGGCCCAGGGTGGCTCAATGAGTTAGGTAGTTGTAGGGCCTGGGTGGCTCAATGAGTTAGGTAGTTGTAGGGCCTGGGTGGCTCAATGAGTTAGGTAGTTGGATTTGGAATACCTCATACAAGCCCATCACCAATACAGCGTGGGTTCGCGCCCGGCTTTGTAAATTACAAAAAAGGGTGCACTCGACTCGCAGCCGCAAGTGATAAAGTTTACCAGTTGCTTGCCCATGGTCGGTGGTTCTCTCCGGGTACTCCGGCTTCTTCCATCACCAAAACTGGTCGCCATGATATAGCTGAAATATTGATGAAAGTGGCGTTAAACACCAAAAATAAAACACTTTTTTTCTGTTCTGGAGTTATGCTTTATTTTCCAAAAAATACACAAATTAATACACATGGTCATTATGAATCCATATATTAGAAAAGTGGAAAGCGAAAAAAATATATAAACATATCTGTATCTTGTTTTAGCTGAAGTTTTAACAAAATTGCATTTTTGAAGGGAAAAAATGCATAATTCTAGAAATGTCAAAAGCTACAAAAGGGAGTTGACTGAAATTAGGGAAAGTGGTACATTTTAATCTGCAACCAGAGATAACCTGGTTTTTGATGGGAGATTAAGTAATTAATAAAGCACAAAATTAATGGCCGATTCAATCAAAGGGAGATAATTTGGTACCAGTATTTAGGAAAACACATGCCTTGAAAGTGCATTAGGAGGTTGTTTTCAGACTGGTTGCATAGTTTGATTTTTTTTCCAGGTACCAGTTTGTGCTCACAGAGATGAACTGATTAGTTACTTAGAAAAGATTCCACCATCTTGTCAACAGCTTCATTCCATTTTAAAAATCTCAACTGTAGGCAAAGCAGCCACGTTTAGCAAGGTAAAATCTTCTAAAGTTAAATGTTTCCATTAGAAGAAAAATATGAAGTTACCAATACAATGTCATGGTTGTGATCGTATGGTATTTGGATTTACAATTACTTATGCAATCAGTGCCTATCAACACTAAAGTTGTGAGTTCGAATCCCACTCATAGCGAGGTGTACCCAATACATCATTATGTGATAAAGTTTGTCAGTGACTTGCGACAGGTCTGTGATTTTCTCTGGATACTCCAGTTTCCTCCACCAATAAAACTGACTGCCAAGATATAACTGAAATAAATATTGTTGAAAAGTGGTGTTAAACACCATAACCATAAATCTCTATTCATGCAAGGTAATGACTTATTTGAGTTCAAGATTACAAGTTTTGATTGTCTCTATGTGTATTACAACATCAAACAAACCATATAGTACATGAAATAAAAAATATCCAAAGTATTCTGTTTATATCAAACTTTTTGATAATTTTTTGTAGTACAATGATTTATAGTATTATGTTTTATTTACAGGTGGATGGTGCAATACAAGAGACAAAAAATTTGATGAACATCATCGCTAAGGTTGTTACTACATCTTTTATTTGTGCTACTAAGGTAAGTTTGATGAACATCATCACTAAGGTTGTTACTACATCTTTTATTTGTGCTACTAAGGTAAGTTTGATGAACATCATCACTAAGGTTGTTACTACATCTTTTATTTGTGCTACTAAGGTAAGTTTGATGAACATCATCGCTAAGGTTGTTACTACATCTTTTATTTGTGCTACTAAGGTAAGTTTGATGAACATCATCACTAAGGTGGTTACTACATCTTTTATTTGTGCTACTAAGATAAGTTTGATGAACATCATCACTAAGGTGGTTACTACATCTTTTATTTGTGCTACTAAGGTAAGTTTGATGAACATCATCACTAAGGTGGTTACTACATCTTTTATTTGTGCTACTAAGGTAAGTTTGATGAACATCATCACTAAGGTGGTTACTACATCTTTTATTTGTGCTACTAAGGTAAGTTTGATGAACATCATCACTAAGGTGGTTACTACATCTTTTATTTGTGCTACTAAGGTAAGTTTGATGAACATCATCACTAAGGTGGTTACTACATCTTTTATTTGTGCTACTAAGGTAGTTTGATGAACATCATCGCTAAGGTTGTTACTACATCTTTTATTTGTCCTACTAAGGTAAGTTTGATGAACATCATCGCTAAGGTTGTTACTACATCTTTTATTTGTGCTACTAAGGTAAGTTTGATGAACTTCATCGCTAAGGTTGTTACTACATCTTTTATTTGTGCTACTAAGGTAAGTTTGATGAACATCATCGCTAAGGTGGTTACTACATCTTTTATTTGTGCTACTAAGGTAAGTTTGATGAACATCATCACTAAGGTGGTTACTACATCTTTTATTTGTGCTACTAAGGTAAGTTTGATGAACATCATTGCTAAGGTGGTTACTACATCTTTTATTTGTGCTACTAAGGTAAGTTTGATGAACATCATCGCTAAGGTTGTTACTACATCTTTTATTTGTGCTACTAAGGTAAGTTTGATGAACATCATCACTAAGGTTGTTACTACATCTTTTATTTGTGCTACTAAGGTAAGTTTGATGAACATCATCACTAAGGTGGTTACTACATCTTTTATTTGTGCTACTAAGGTAAGTTTGATGAACATCATCGCTAAGGTTGTTACTACATCTTTTATTTGTGCTACTAAGGTAAGTTTGATGAACATCATCACTAAGGTGGTTACTACATCTTTTATTTGTGCTACTAAGGTAAGTTTGATGAACATCATCGCTAAGGTTGTTACTACATCTTTTATTTGTGCTACTAAGGTAAGTTTGATGAACATCATCACTAAGGTGGTTACTACATCTTTTATTTGTGCTACTAAGGTAAGTTTGATGAACATCATCACTAAGGTGGTTACTACATCTTTTATTTGTGCTACTAAGATAAGTTTGATGAACATCATCGCTAAGGTTGTTACTACATCTTTTATTTGTGCTACTAAGGTAAGTTTGATGAACATCATCACTAAGGTGGTTACTACATCTTTTATTTGTGCTACTAAGATAAGTTTGATGAACATCATCACTAAGGTGGTTACTACATCTTTTATTTGTGCTACTAAGGTAAGTTTGATGAACATCATCGCTAAGGTTGTTACTACATCTTTTATTTGTGCTACTAAGGTAAGTTTGATGAACATCATCACTAAGGTGGTTACTACATCTTTTATTTGTGCTACTAAGGTAAGTTTGATGAACATCATCACTAAGGTGGTTACTACATCTTGTATTTGTGCTACTAAGGTAAGTTTGATGAACATCATCACTAAGGTGGTTACTACATCTTTTATTTGTGCTACTAAGGTAAGTTTGATGAACATCATCGCTAAGGTTGTTACTACATCTTTTATTTGTGCTACTAAGGTAAGTTTGATGAACATCATCACTAAGGTGGTTACTACATCTTTTATTTGTGCTACTAAGGTAAGTTTGATGAACATCATCACTAAGGTTGTTACTACATCTTTTATTTGTGCTACTAAGGTAAGTTTGATGAACATCATCACTAAGGTGGTTACTACATCTTTTATTTGTGCTACTAAGGTAAGTTTGATGAACATCATCGCTAAGGTTGTTACTACATCTTTTATTTGTGCTACTAAGGTAAGTTTGATGAACATCATCACTAAGGTGGTTACTACATCTTTTATTTGTGCTACTAAGGTAAGTTTGATGAACATCATCGCTAAGGTTGTTACTACATCTTTTATTTGTGCTACTAAGGTAAGTTTGATGAACATCATCACTAAGGTGGTTACTACATCTTTTATTTGTGCTACTAAGGTAAGTTTGATGAACATCATCACTAAGGTGGTTACTACATCTTTTATTTGTGCTACTAAGATAAGTTTGATGAACATCATCGCTAAGGTTGTTACTACATCTTTTATTTGTGCTACTAAGGTAAGTTTGATGAACATCATCACTAAGGTGGTTACTACATCTTTTATTTGTGCTACTAAGATAAGTTTGATGAACATCATCACTAAGGTGGTTACTACATCTTTTATTTGTGCTACTAAGGTAAGTTTGATGAACATCATCGCTAAGGTTGTTACTACATCTTTTATTTGTGCTACTAAGGTAAGTTTGATGAACATCATCACTAAGGTGGTTACTACATCTTTTATTTGTGCTACTAAGGTAAGTTTGATGAACATCATCACTAAGGTGGTTACTACATCTTTTATTTGTGCTACTAAGGTAAGTTTGATGAACATCATCACTAAGGTGGTTACTACATCTTGTATTTGTGCTACTAAGGTAAGTTTGATGAACATCATCACTAAGGTGGTTACTACATCTTTTATTTGTGCTACTAAGGTAAGTTTGATGAACATCATCGCTAAGGTTGTTACTACATCTTTTATTTGTGCTACTAAGGTAAGTTTGATGAACATCATCACTAAGGTGGTTACTACATCTTTTATTTGTGCTACTAAGGTAAGTTTGATGAACATCATCACTAAGGTGGTTACTACATCTTTTATTTGTGCTACTAAGATAAGTTTGATGAACATCATCACTAAGGTTGTTACTACATCTTTTATTTGTGCTACTAAGGTAAGTTTGATGAACATCATCACTAAGGTGGTTACTACATCTTTTATTTGTGCTACTAAGGTAAGTTTGATGAACATCATCGCTAAGGTGGTTACTACATCTTTTATTTGTGCTACTAAGGTAAGTTTGATGAACATCATCGCTAAGGTTGTTACTACATCTTTTATTTGTGCTACTAAGGTAAGTTTTATATGTACAGTCAAACCTGTATTAAGAGGTCATGACCTTTGGGACAAAGAAAAAGTCACCTTATAAGACAGGTGACCTCTTAAAAGAGGATCAATTCATATGAAATTTTCTATGACAGGACAAGAAAAGGGTGACCTTTTAATACAGGTGACTGCTTAATAGAGGTGACTGCATGGGTATGTTTAATTTGACTATAGTGTTTTCCCTTGGCAAATGTAACATGAAGCAGCACCATACTTCCCTAGCTCACAATGGAAGTTTCTATTCCCTTATCCAATTTATGAACTTATAATATTTATTTCACCTTAAGGTGGTAAAATATACTACAGGGAGATAACTCTTTAAAATCAGTTGAAAGTTTTGATCATATGATGTTTGGGAAGGTTTAACTGTAATTTAGAGTGGTGGTGCAGTGGTTAGCCTGCTCACCTCGAGTGTGATCGGCTCAAACCAAACCCTATGAAATTGATATTTGCTGCTTCTCAACTAAAGAAGTAGCAGTAAAGAGTAAGAACAAAGACTTGGTTGGCTCTGAATCAGTATAATGTGTCTGAGTGCAACAAGATGCTTACCAGCAGGCTGTTGGTCTAGTACAAAGTGGACATCATCATCAAACGTAACTTCTTCTTGCCATCATATAGCTTTAAAAAAAATCACTCATTTGTAAAATAGCATCCCTTTCTTTATTATATTATCTTTCATTGTAAGACAATTTCAAACGGGCCGTCGTTATCATGATCATTTGGTAGTTGGATTTACAACTACCTATGCAATCAGTGTCTATCACTACTAAAGTTGTGAGATCGAAACTCGCTCATGGTGAGGTGTACTTCATGTGATAAAGTTTGACAGTGAGCTTCGACAGGTCGTTGGTTTTCTCTAGGTCCTCCGGTTTCCTCCAATAAACCTGACTGCCACGATATAGCTGAAATATTGTTGAAAGTGGCATTAAACACCATAACACTAACCCAATATAACATATAAATTACTGGTAAATTCAACAACGCAGTAAACACCACAAAACCAAACCATCATTATACCCCCCGCTCCCCGAAGTGGAGGGGGTATACTGTTTTACCTCTGTCCGTCCAAGATATTTTTCGTCGCATTTTTCTCAGTAACTGTTGATGGCAGAAATCTGATATTTGGTCACAAGCATCATATAGGTATACCATATTGTGGGTAGCGTTTTTGGACCAGTCAGATTCCTACTTCCTGTTTGCCGACTTAGTTGGTTTCTATACACATTGAACATATATGCACATTTTTCGTCACATTTTTCTCAGCAACTATTGATGGCAGAGATCTGATATTTGGTCACAAGCTTCATATAGGTACCCCATATCGTGGGAAGCGTTTTTGGACCCATCAGATTCCTACTTCCTGTTTGCCGACTTTGTTGATTTTTATACACATTGAACATATATGCTCATTTTCCTACTTACTGTTTGCCGAAGAGCGGGGGTATCATAGGTGAGCATTAGCTCACAGTTCATCTTGTTGTAATTCAATTACTAAATCAGGCCCTCTTCAACTTCTTATTCTGTTTTCAGTATAGTATAGATTACAGAAGATCTCCAGGGGGAACAAGAAAATGGAGGACCTCCTACGAGCATCGTTCTAGTAGTGATAGTGAATCCATGCACAGCAGTATACAGTCTGATGGCCTTAACAGAAGTTCTTCCTCAAATAAACAATTCTCCAGTAACAACAGCCTGGAAAAGGAGTCTTAACAAAATGTACATAATGATGACGGTATGTGTATCAATATTTTAGAATTTCCTACAATCTTTTCTTTTTTTTTCTTCTTTTATTTTTTTGAAAGGAGAATTTTTTTTAAGAAACTCAAAAGCCAATTTATTATTAAAACTAAGGTTCTCCTCCCTCAAGCATGGGTAACCGTAGCTACATTTAGCTATCCTGTTTTGGCCCTTTGGTTTTCTTGCTGTCAAAGACTTTTATATTTTTTGGCTTTGAGCGTACCTGGTGAAGGTTATTCCAGAAACATGTCGTGCGCACTAAATTTGATATCTACGTTTTTATAACAAGTATTTAGTGGGGAAAAATGCTAAAAATATGCTTTTTAATGGGTTTAAAAAAACAAAATTTTAATTATTCAGAATCATAATATTTATGACATTTAACAAATAATATTATATAGTATTGTAATTTTTTTTTTTAATAATTCATTTGGTTATGCAAAAATAATTATCTACCAGCCTACAAATTAAAAAAAAAGATTAAGAAAAAACATCAAGGTGGTAAAATCTAAAATTCCAATGATTGTCTCTTCATCACATGACAATGTACTGTTCCTTTATCTATTTAAGTATGATTGTGGTACCAGTTTTTATATAATGTTTGTGTTTTGTATGTCTTGTACAAACTTGTTCATAAAAATATTTAAGATTTTGTGTGTTTTTATAATGTATTATGTACAAATATTTGAAAATCTTTTGGGACTTATTCATAAAAAAGTTCCTTTAAAATATTTTTTCATAGAACAGTGTATAATGTATTAGAGATTTGATGGACATTAAATAAAGTTCAAAGTTCACAATCAAATGTCATTTAACATGTGTTATATGATTTACTGTCCGAAAATGGCCAGTTTTATTTTCCAATTATGTAAATAATATTTTTACACCTCTATAATTAAAGGACATGTGATGGATGTTTTTTTACCTCTGTATAAAGGACACCTTTCCATAATGGATATTTTTATCAGCTCTTGTTACTGTCCTTTATATACAGGTTTTATACTATTGTTGAAGATTGGATGATTATTGAAATATTCAGTGAAACCTGTCTAAACAGAACTTCAATAGGACCCGCTTTTGTGTTCAGAATAGACAGGTGCTCGGTTTAAATGAGAAAAATTTCCTACATTTTTAAATTTTATTATAAAGGATTCCGCTTTATTCAGGGTTCTGTTTAGACAGGTTTCAATGTAATGTTATGGAAATGATACTATTGTACGAGTTGAGATATTCCAGTTATAAAAAAAATATGTTCGTTTATGATCAAGATGTATTGTGTAAAAATGTACAGTTTTGTCAAAAAAGAAGAAAGAATTTCAAATGTTAAAAAATATATTCGCCTACAATCAAAATAGTTTGTATAATAATGTGTAGTCTTGTCAAAAAAGAAAAAATTCCAAATTAAAAAAAAATAAGGTTTGGTCTTTTTTCTTATGTTGACAAAACTGTACAAAAAAAAATATACTCCTCTACGATTAAGATATTTTGTATAATAATGTACTGCTTTGTCGAAGAAGAAAAATTTCTAACATGTTCCTCTATGGTCAAGATGTCTTTGTATCATAATGTATTGATTTGTTAAAAAAATATTATTTTATAGTGTTATTTGAAAATCCATTTGATGTGACGCTTTTGCATCCATTCCGAAATTTATTTATTCATTCCACGTAGGCTTAATGGGTTTTATATTGTTTATTTTGTATATATATTATATACTATTTATTATTATTGCCTGTATTATCACATACATTTTGCTGTGAAAGGCCAGTCATATTATTTGTGCCGTTATACAGTAGGTAGTTACTGCGTTGCTTGACAATTACCTCCCTTTGCACCTTCAGTTTATATTTTGCTGAGAAAGGCCAGTCATATTATTTGTGCCGTTATACAGTAGGTAGTTACTGCGTTGCTTGACAATTACCTCCCTTTGCACCTTCAGTTTAAATTTTGCTGAGAAAGGACAGTCATATTATTTGTGCTGTATACAGTAGCTAGTTACAGCATTACTTGACAATTACCTCCCTTTTCCAATTATCTCCCTTTGCCCCTTCAGCTTAAATGTGTAATATATCATTTAAATGATATTCCAAAAGAAATAAATTTGCTTCATACATATTTTCATTTGTCATGAACATCTAGTAATTCAAGAAGTCAGATGGTAAGAGTTTTTCAACCTAAGTTTACTGAATTTTTTGTAGTAATAATCGTGAAAGTTTCGCCAGTACAAAATCTTGTAGTTCATAAATTTTTTATCGTAGACCGTAGATTCAAATTTGTAATTATGAATTATCTTATATCTATCTTTGTTGTTATATATACAAAAGTACTGTATCATAAAATAATGTTTCCCCAATTGTGGCCCTAACATTGTAAAAATGAGATTTTAAAAATATAGCATTGTTGTATGTTTTGCAATTTTGTACTTTAAATATAAACTGTTCAGATTGAAATATTTACCTCAGATTGCCAAAGACAATACAGTGAAACCTGTCTAAACCAAACTCCATTGGGACCCGCTTTTGTGCTCAAAATAGAGAGGTGTTCACTTGATACAGGTTAAATTAACAAATATGTCCTATATTGGGGCTTGATTGAAAGTTTGGTGTACACAAAATTCTGTTTTATTCAGGGTTTGGTTTAGATGGGTTTCACTGCATAACAATTTGTCATTAAATTACGGTCCGTCATCTGTTGTCAGTGACTTAGAGTCCATCATCTGCTGTTAAGTTAGTGTCCTTCATCTTTTGTTGTTAAATTAGGGTCTGTCATTTTTTTGTCTGTAACTTAAGGTTCGTTATCTGTAGAACATAATTAACTTCTCATATCTTATTTTAATCTTTGTTATTTAAACCACTCATTAAATTATCAGTATGCTGACATTTTTACTTTGTTAGTTCTTGATGACAACCCCCCTTTTTTTTTTTCCTTTCAAAAATTATATCAGTAATAGATTTATACTTGTATTCCAAAATTACTGAATCAGAGCTCTGCATTTTGTTCAAAGAGCACACATATTTCTCTTTTTCTCAAAAGTTTTGTCATTAAGATTTCCTCCACGTGTTAAGTTCAAAATGTGCATGTATTGTAAACAGAATGCAGTTTTCTGATTAACTTGTTTTCAAGTATATGTGTAACGCTTAGAAAAAGGTCAGAGTGAAATTGGCCCTGACAGAATAAAGTAAAAATAAGTCCATGGACCATGTTTACTGGGGAAAATATTGCAAGGGACCTTTTAAACATGTTTACTGGGGAAAATATTGCAAGGGACCTTTTAAACAAAGAAAATTTCCAACGTTTGATTTACTTTACTAGAAACCCATTTTTTTTTTTTTACACATGTACAATAATCATACTCACAATATTTTATGAAGGTCAAGGTCAGGCCTTATGGTCATGAAACTCGAGTACGAGTTTTGTACTCATACTCCAAAATTACCCAATCAGAATCTGTATTTATTTGCTGTGATGTTTTGATTGGATGTCTTTCGTGTACAAGTTCAAAACTTGTACTTGAAAGTATTATGTGGGTCAAGGCCATTATGTGGGTCAATGTCAAATGAAAATTATTCTTTACTCTTTAATGTTATTGATAAGATTTATCATGTTGAAATAGTTGATGATTGAATGTGCATTTAGCTATTGTTATTTACCTCTCTACGTATGTATGTGCAATTTATTTTTGTCTTTTCATTTGTGCAATTTATTGTTATTTGGTATAATTTATGTATTTGTTTTATACTTCCTGTTATTGCTGTTTCCTTACAGTGCGTTTTACACGGTAATTTTTTTCCTACAACTTCACTTTTTTTCAAACTTTTTCTGTGCACCTACTACCAACACCAACCTTAACAGTATAAAACCCTCCCTACCCAACTCTCTTCCAATATTTGATTGACCAATCAAACTTAATTGATTATGATTATGGTGTTTAACGCCACTGACAACAATATTTCAGTTATATTGTGGTGGTCAGTTTTATTGTTGGAGGAAACCGGAGAAAACCACCGACCTGCCGCAAGTCACTTGACAAACTTTATCACATCATGTTGTATCAAGTACACCTCGCCATGAGCGTGATTCGAACTCACACCTTTAGTGGTGATAGGCACTGATTGCATGGGCAGTTGTAAATCCAACTACCATATGATCATGACTGTCCCTCAAACTTGTTTGACAATGTGTTTAGACTGTCTAATTCGTATTTGAAGCAGGTACACAACTTTAGCAAGTTTTAAGCAAATTTGAGAGAAAAATTTAATTGTGTAAACACACCTTTACCCAATTTGATTGCAAGTGATCGTTATGTGAAAATAGCCCCGTTTTATTTCAGTTTACTGGGGTAATATTTCAGAATACTTCTACTTTAGCAGACCCTAACCCTTTTGTTGTCATATCTGCATGGTAATGAAATGAAAGGTTATGGGTCATGCACGTTGATTATTACAATATCTGACTTTGGGGTCTGCCAAAGTAGATTCTACCCAATATTTCATCTAACTAGTCTACATTTCAGAATTTTCCTAACATTTTTATGCTGCCGTCGCTAGGCGTAGGAAACAATATCTTTTTCCCATGTCCGTACATTATTTTTCTGTTGAACTACCTTACATGTACATGTATGCAAAAGTCATTCATTGGTTTTAATATCACGATTTGACGTCTACAGATAACTTGCCTGTAGAGCCCAGTAACATAAGACTATAACCTTGAAGTCTTAATGTGTGGTCACACGCTACGATTTTTCGTCCGACTTCCAAATGATTCTGAGTCTGTGACACAGGTAAATCGTCGATAGAGCCCGGTAACATAAGATGATAACCACAAGTCATAATGTGTGGTCACATGATACGATTTTCCATCTTGACTTCCAAACGATTCTGAGTCTGTGGCACAGGTAAATTGAATGGCTAAGTGTTATTAACACAGTGGCTTCCATTCAATTTTTAATTTCTTTTATCATGATACTATTCTCATCAGACTGTCAGATGGAAATCAGGACACCAACCGATTTTGAAATGGCTTTTCGATTCGACTTTCGACATTATACTTTTGTGTTCACACAATACAATTTTTGTCGAAAGGAAAAATATGTTAGAAATTTGTATCTTTAATACCATACTATCAGTTTTGATAGTTATGGTGATATGCTTGAACAGGCAATCAACAATAATTTGGGACCAATTTTCTAAAATTCAAATGTTTTACTATTTTGATATGTCACCATTGTTGGTTTACATCTACTTAAAAATGTATCAACCTCTTTTTAAAAAGAAACTTACTTTATTATTTTCCTAGCCTGGTTTAGTCAGGGGGGTACTTATTATTCCCCTTGCCTGGTTTAGTCAGGAGGGATACTTATTATTTCCTAGCCTGGTTTAGTCATGGGAGGGGGATACTTTTTATTTTGCTTGCCTCGTTTAGTCAGGGGAGATACTTATTATTTCCTAACCTGGTTTAGTCAGTGAGGATACTTATTATGTTCCTTGCCTGGATTAGTCAGGGTCGGTACTTATTTTTTTCCTTGCCTGGTTTAATGAGTAGGGAATACCTGATTTTGCTTGCATAATTTGAAGAAGGGAGCAATTCTTTATTATTTTCTTTGTTTAATTTGGTGAGGGGATACTTTATTATTCTCCTTACCTAATTTTGTGAGAGGAAAGAGTACTTTATTATTCTCCTTGCCCAGTTTTGGTGAGGCAAGAATACTTTATTATTCTTTTGTGAGAGGGGAGAATACTTTGTCTTGCCTAGTTTGGTGAGAGTGAAGAATATTTTATTATTCATTTGCCTAGTTTGGCGAGGGAGAAAACTTAACTATTCTCCTTCCTAGTGTGGTGAAGGAAAATACTAATAATTTTCTGATTATTCACATTGAAACCAAAAGTGCACAAGAGAAAGTTTGTGTTTGAAAACTGACATGAAACTAGCATACTCTGAAAATATGAGAATCATAATTTTATATCTTATAAGAATCAGTGTTTAGTTGACCATGATGCTGATTTTATTTATTTGGCCCTTTTCTTGCTTGTTGATATTTATTTTAGTGTTTGTATTTTTTAAAATGTAGAATTTATGTTAATAAAGTGATAAAAAAAATTGTGTCAGATGTTTTATATAATTTCAGGTACAAAAACAAAAATGGAGGTTTTATTGACGTTTCAGGTCAATTGTATTAGCATATTTTCAGCAAAAGCAGCAATACACATTAACCTGTAACAAATGTACATACCTGTCATTGAAATGAATATACAGGCAAACCTTTGTATAAAAAATCACTGTCTATAAAGGGCACTCACATTTTTCCCATTAATAAATAGTGCATCTAATTTTAACCTGTGGCAACTGTTCATAATGGGCACATTTTCAGGTCTTCTTGAGTGGCCTTTATATACAGATTTGACAATACTTTCCAAATAACAGCTCATTTGGCAGAAAATGTAGCTTTTTGGCCCTTTGATCTATTTATAGTAACAGCAGCCATGTTGGATGATTGACCGGATCGGATCATCAGATATAATATTGAAAGTAGAAAACAGGAAGATTCAGCACAACTTCGGTTCAGATTGGTCTAATGGTTTCAGAGAAGATTTTGAAAAAGTTTACGACTGATGACGGAAATCAAGTGATAGCAATAGATCACATGAGCATTTGGGTCAGATGTGCTAAAAAAAAAAGCTTTTCATTAGTTAATTAAAGTGAGTGAGAGATTGTTATTTAAAGTACTAAAAAGAAATATGGAGTTGGATTTTGTAGTGATAGCTCATTCAACCAATTGTCCATAGATAAACATACGAGTCCACTCGTGACACATTATTCTGTCTATTGTTGAAAGTGGTGATAAACACCTTAACCCTAATCCATAAGCAATAAAAGGCAAGGCAATGTTTTTTACATAAAGCAGAATTTATTTTTGTATATAAAATCATAAAAATACTATATTCAGCACTAAATATTTGTGAAGATCTACACAGGTATAAATTGTTACAAAAAAAAACGAGCAAAATTTTTTATTGCTTCATTGCTCAGTCTTCGTTCCTTCGTAAGTCAACGGCTAAAATTGTATGGCTATAAAATTTAAAAAATTATTTGCTCGTATGATTTTTGATTTGGACATTTAATGGATTGACGATGAAATAAAAAATTTATGTGTCTTTGGTAAAAAGACGTGTCACGTGTCCCCAAAACTGACGCATAAAATTAGAAAAGTTTAAGAATAAGTGCAGTATCACTCAGATGGGCATGTCAAAACCTAAAAATAATTAACATCAATGAAAATGAAACAGGAGATGTATATCGGAAGATTATTAGGGAGGAATGTGGTAAAATTTGGGTTTTATGGTGTTTAATGCCACTTTCAACAATATTTCAGTTATATCGTGGCAGTCAGTTTTACTGGTGGAGGAAACTGGAGTACCCGGAGAAAACCACAGATATAAGTCACTGACAAACTTTATCACATTATGTTGTGGCTGAGCGGAATTCGAACTCACAACGTTAGTGGTTATAGGCACCGATTGCATATAGTTGTAAATCCAACTACCATACACTCACGACCACGACGGCCCCCTGGTAAAAATACTCCATACAGTGTTGCAACGGGTGTAGTCTACTTAAAATGAACAAGTTTGCTGGATTTTATTTTTTTTGGCGATAACACTAACATGTAACGGCATTCCACACGGGGTCTTGTCATGTCAGGTAACGATTCATTCATCTTTGATCATACAATCATTGGCAAGATGGTCAAAATAGATTGACCAATCAGATAATAGCATGTGCTCAGTTTAACAATAAACATAGCGACTCCCATAATAGAAGCCGATTTCGTCAAGATTACATGATTTTATTTCCAGATAAAATGGTTCATTCCTAAAACTTGCGTTGATTCAACATCATTTCTAAACGGACAAATCAACAAAGTATATTGAAACTACGTTTTTCCATGAGATTTCTGTTGAAATAATTTTATAATTGTTTTTAAAGCTTTTGAAAAGAAAGTGTCCATCCCTCTGTTTACTAAATGGCAGAAAAATATGTATGGCTTTTCATATTTGCATGGTAGTTTGCTGAAGAGACCCCATCAGGGTCAAATGGGGGGTTAGGATTATGGTGGTTAACGCCATTTTCAATAATATTTCAGTTATATCGTGGTCAGTTTTATTGGTGGAGGAAACTGGAGTACCCAGAATAAACCACCGACCTGCTGCAAGTCACAGACAAACTTTATCACATAATGCAGGGTCAAGTGGATGCCATTATTATGGATAAATTGACGTAACGCGGACGTTGAAGGTAGAACGAACACTGGGCAATGGTTAGAGATTCATATATAAAAATTGATCTTAAACCTGCTCATTACCTACGTTGTAAGTAACAAGAAAGACTATTTTGTAACATCAACATGTATCATACTTCACAAACTCTAGTCCAAATAATTAGTCTGTCCAGGAACGCTATCATTTTCATATAGATTTTTCAGGGTGCCTTCCTGTAACGTCATGAGATGGAAGCCATTTTTTTCGTCTGAAATTCCCCCTACTTCCCCCACCCTCTCACATATATCCTTTACATATAATCCTCGTAACATCAAATTCAAGAAGATTTTACCTTCTGCTACAACAAGGCGACCTGAAAATTTCCAAATTAAAAAGATAACCTTCTTGGACGGATTAATTATCTGGACTAATGCAATTCATATAAAAAAAGGTTTTTACAGACTACTTTCTTTAATGCCTTTTTGCAAATGCCATGAAATTTTAGATTTTGTTTTACACAACCTTCTTTCACAAAGATATATAAAAAAAAATCATTTAAATTCTAATGCTATTTGAAAAATACATAAAATTACGTTTTTTCCCCAGTTTTGACATTCAGTACAATTACGAACGTTTGTGTCACGGGAAGAAATATTGGTGCATAAAAATACGTAATAAAACTGGTATTAGTTCTTATTCAAAGGTCAAAAATAGAAATGATGGAACCCATTCTTAATCATGAAGTTTTTCATTTTTTTAAATATTCTGTTTTTTTAAATGGAGGGAAAGTAAAATAGTTGTGCTGGATTAACAATTTTTCTTTTAAAAACTCAAAATCCTGTTTTTTAATGAAGTCAGTAGAGTGGCATATTTATTTTTTAGTAAAAAAGAAAATCATTAAAAATAATCTTTTTTTAATGGTTGAGCTAGATTTTTTTTGTTGATAAATTCCACAAAAAAAGAATAAAAATTATTAAAATTTGGAAATTTTTTGTCATTTTTGTACTAGATTAAGGACTTGTTCAAAATAGTTATAAAAAAGGATAAAGAAAGAAATTAATTGTTGTGAACTTAAATACAGTGCTTACAAATGGCATAATCTAATGACAAATATTGCTGATTCTGATACAAAAAAAATTATCTGCTTTTTTTTACCCAAGTGATTTTACTTGCATCAACATATAATTTTACTACACGTATAATAAACAAAAACACACACATACATAATACTATCATGGCAATACGTTTTCCATATCAAGTACATGAAGTAAGCAAAAATATAAATAAAAACAAAATCTTGTAACATAAAATAATATTACCACAATTGTCTGTGTACAGTGCACACATATTGATGTTTGATTATGCACTAATGTACAATACACACCCCATGGTTCTTTCAATACTTTTCCATATCAAGTACATGAAGTAAGCAAATTTATAAATAAAAAACAAAATCTTGTAACATAAAATATTATTACCATATTTGTCCGTGTATACTACACATATTGATGTTTGATTATGCACTGATGTACAATACACACCCCATGGTGCTTTTAATAATGAACTGCTAAAGAAGTATTTAACATTGTGTTGTGTACAAAGAATAAATATATTGTTCATAAAGTTTATATTCTTTAACAACAATGCTACTTGCTCAAGTTATATTTTAGGGTTGGCATTTTACTTGTATGTACAAAAGCACACACATGACTGCATCATTTAACTAAGACGGGAGATTTCGGCCCATTAAAACTAATTTAAACCCATTACTCTCTATTTCAATGCTGGTACCAAGCCACGATAGTGAGCAGTCATCTTTATGTGTGTTAGTGGTATTGATGCGGCCTCTGTTTCTACAATTTTTCTATTCGATTTTGAATCTGTTCCAACAGTTTGGTATTTTTTGTGTATAATACTCCCGCTGATCAGGAAATACAATTTTCTGTTTAAAAAAGTGGATATTATACACCAGAGTACGGTAATTCCCTCAAACCTAAAAAGTCTTATTGGTTTAGACTGTTTACATTAGGAAGAAGTTTTCAGTGAATAATAAGTATCAGACCTCTAGTACACATGAACTTATAGTCCAAAAACTATGGCATCACACATATGCATAATAAATTGCCTTTAAGAAAAATTCTGGTGTACGTACCATATGCAATATCTTTGATTTGACCAAACTGGAACTCGAAATTTATACTACTTGACTAGAGCAGAGCACCCTAACCATTACACAAATGAGGTGGGCTTCACCGACCTCACCTTTCCTCTTCACGCCCATTGGCACAAAGGGCCATATGAGGTGGGCTTACAGTCCTAAATTTTTTTTGGAAAATTTTCATATTTGTACTCCAAACACATCCAATCAAGTATCTATTTGATGCAGTGTTCTGATTGGCTGTTTTTTCAAGTGTATACAAAACACAAAACTTGTACTCGAAAGTATTAAGAGCTCAAAAGCCTTGTCAAATATTCTTGTCTAAGCACAAAAAATACAATAAGGTTTTTAATGATGATTCATACTTCTCAACAAAGAATTTAACAAAGTCTTCACCTAACGGACTTAGGATTGTCTACCTTGGATTTTATTCTTCTTTCTTTTAATACTTTTTCATGATTTACGTCCACGCATTGAAAGGAATTCAATAAAGACAGATCAATTGCTGCTTAGCATATCACATGACTGTTTAAAACAGTCGAGCAAAAGTCACATGACAATTATTTGGGACGAAAAAATGAGCAAGAATTTTTTTATTGCAAAGGAAATCCTTCTTTCCAAAAATAACAAAATAAAATAAAACCTATAACAACAACTTATATATAGACATATAATCTGACATAATTTTTTCTAAGAAATCAAAAAACAACACAAAAATATATCACGCAACTAAAATGCTAGCAAATTACAGAAAAAAAAAGTAACTTAAAGTTTTACAAGTACACAATACACAGATAGGGTGTTTTTTCCAGAAAAAAAAACTAGCATAGCCAGAATGACGATTTTATTTTTTTACCCAAGATTTTAGAAGTGGTATCCATAAAATAAAAATGGCTTTTGGACTTCTGCCTGTATTTTGTTCTGGAATAGCACTTACATTATGCATAAATCTATAAATAGAATATACTCATATCTGTCAAAGGTTTAAGTTTTGGCCAGGTAAGGTTGAAATGGAAACAAAAATGATTCAAATTTAAATGAATATTCAGTATATTTCTTCAGAACTTCACTTGAATTTGATGAAAAAAAAATTTAAATGCATTTAATACAGATCTTTATATGAACAGGAAATTTAATTTTCTTTAATTGGCTTGATAAAGGGGAGATAACACAGCCCGTTATAGCTTGATAAAGGGGAGATAACACACTAATATATTTATTGGATTTTTGAAATCATTATATAGAATATGATTTATCAATGAATTATAAATTTTCACTTTAATCTTTACGTACAATGAAAACTATTATCATGACAATGAAAACTATTATCATGACAATAAAAACTATTATCATGACAATGAAAACTATTATCATGACAATAAAAACTATTATCATGACAATAAAAACTATTATCATGACAATAAAAACTATTATCATGACAATAAAAACTATTATCATGACAAGTGCAATATGAAAAATTATATTTGATTTCTCTGTGTTACTATGACAAGCTATACTGATGTCATCTTAACAAATCCTCAATAAACATACTATCGTTGATGTTTTGCTCAAAATGGACTTCTCGTCACAATTTACATGGAATGATGCTATATTGCTCTCAGAAATCCATTTTCGCAAAAATAATGAATGATTGTATATATAATAATTTGTGACTTCTCGTCACATTTCACATCTAACAGTGTAATATTGCTCTCAGAAATTCTAACAAATCAATGATAGTACGATATTAAATTTTGCTTTAATGCTGCGACGTTTATAAAATTTTTGATTACGTGTAATTTGTGAGTATTATATTTCACCTCGTAACTGTCAAAATCTTTTTTTCAAATTCAGAAATATTTTATGTATAATATTCAATGTTAAGTGAGTGTGATTGTTGTTTAAATGCCAACTCAGCAATTTTTAAGCTATATCATGGTGAGAACAAGTTAATTTTCATTGAGATTATATTCAATGTTGAAACAATATCTTTTATTAGCGTTCTTAAAAGGCAACAGAGATTGGCTTGGGTTGTTTATGGAATTGGTTTAGGCGAATTTAGAAGTGGTCCAATTCATTCAACTCAGCTCTTAAAGGTTAGGGGTTAGGGTTATATAGATTCTCCTTCAGTTGCCCGTGGGTTACGATATTTCTCCACTCAAGAGAGTTAAATTTAAAATTTTAACCACAAGACGTAGTTAAAATTTTAAATTTAACTCTCTTGAGTGGAGAAATATCGTAACCCACATGAGCAACTGAAGGAGAATTTGTTTCTCCCATTATTTAACACGAACTTTATTTCAAAATCCGATTCAATTACCGATTTGACAACATGCGGGGAAAGGCACGAGACATTTTAATCCTCTAGAGGATTACAGATTTTTCCACCACTGGTTCAGTGGGGTTAAAACGCCGTAATAATGGGAGAAATGGTGTTTAACAATTTAACAAAGATTTCCTACATTTGGGACTTGATTTAAAGTTTAGCTAATACAGGATTATGGTTTATTAAAGGTTTGGTTTAGAAGAGTTTTACTGAATATAATTTACGCAGGTTAATTTAACAGCAATTTCCTGCATTGAGACTTTATTTAAAGTTTGGTTTATACAGGATTTTGTTTAATCCAAGGTTTGATTTAGACAGTTCAAACTAACAAATATTAACTATATTGGAACTTTATTTAAAGTTTGGTATATGTAGGATTCCATTTTATCCAGGGTTTGATTTAAACATGTCAAATATAAGTAATTTCCTACATTGAGACTTGATTTAGAGTTTGGTTTATACAAGATTTCGATTAATTCAGGGTTTTGGTTTAGACAGGTATTTACTGTAATCAGTATCACATATGATTGATCCTATTTAATAAATCATGATCGACCTAAATAAGCTCATTTTAACCAAAAACTAGCTTCTAGCCTAATAATTTCTAAAATGCATTTGACAACTTCTATAAAAGTCTTAAAAAGCATTGATTACTTTGATTTTTAGTTGAACGGTTTTCCTTTGATTGCAAAATCATGATCTATTTTACATGTGAATAAAAAAAAAACATTTTACAAAATATTACATAGACAAGTGCAGTATTCTGTCGTCTTTTCACACTCTCACCGTTGGACGGGGTCTCGCTGGGGAAGCTCCCGTCGTCTTTGTTTTTATTTTGTAGTAATCATACTCTCACAGTTGTACGTATTCTAGGACGGGGTCGTGCTGGGGAAGCCGTTTTCAATAAAAGTTCATCCATCTCAGGAAGCAACTTTAATCCAGGAATGTTGAACACACAAGAAGCTATATACAAAATGCATTAACAAATGTCAGTTAAATAAACCAGAGGCTCACATGCGTTAGTGTAATTGTTGCTTAATGCCAAAATGACCACATTTTTTAGCCATATCATGGCAAGAACAAGATACATTTCAATGAGATGATCATGATGTGTGCTTTGTACTAGACTAACACGCTTAGTTGGAATATTAGTGCTAGATCATTGAGACAACAATCTGCAGGTAGACATATCGATCCACTTGGGACGCATTATCCTGATTTCGAGCCAACGTGTCTTTGTTATTACTATTAATGCTGCATGCTTAGCGGAGAAACACCAAATAACTATTTTATTGAACAGGGTTTGAACCCATGAACGACCACACACAAGGCGAGCATATTTACCATTATACCACAGACGTGGTTGGTTCACATAAGCCTGTATCCCTTATCTGGTAAAGATCTGTCTATTGTAGCATATGTTACATTTTGTCTATCGTAGCATATGTTACATTTTGATTCCACAGAACTTGCTTCCATTAGACCCTTACACATTCACTGGTACAAAATCAAATCTTCATTTCATAATGATGCTTCAGGTTAAATTCACTGTTCTTTTAATTGTTTTCTAATTCTCCCATTGCAACCTATTTTATATTTTTGGAGACCTATGCTTTATCCATCTACATTATGGTTGGGTTTCCTCCCCCTTTATGATAAATGTCATTGCATAAACCAGAAAATGAAATTTATAGCTTTTCATTAAATAATTACATTTCGATAACACTACATTATGATTAGTTTTCCTTCTCATTTTAAGATAAATGTCTCTGCATAAACTTACCATCAGGAAGATCATGTATTTTTGGTGGAAGATCCATGAAATATTCATGTTTCATTGCAGCCTGAGCAGAGATTCTCTTGTGCGGACACATCTGAAATAGAAATTAAAATTCTAAACCCCAAACTTTATCATATTCAAAACAATGAGCTTGAGAAACAAACTGCCTCATTGGTTCATCACATCATTTTTATTGTATTAAATGAAGTCATACATTAGTAATACAAATTTTATGGAATCAGAGGTTTATAAATAACCAGAGGCTCACCTGAGACTGAATCACTTAGATGGTTATTCATGCATGTTTAGGTTCAAGTAAGTCGGAGAGGCTAATTTTAAATTATTTTTTCCTCCTAGGATCCTATGTTAAACTTTGTCTTGTGGTGGCGACCATCTTTGTTTTCCGATGGACAAAAAAACTTTTCAGAGGGTCATGCGATGGACAAAAAAACTTTTTAGAGGGTCATGCAATGGACAAAAAAACTTTTTAGAGGGTGGTCATGCAATGGACAAAAAAACTTTTTAGAGGGTCATACGATGGACAAAAAAACTTTTAGAGGGTCATGCGATGGACAAAAAAACTTTTTAGATGGTCATACGATGGACAAAAAAACTTTTAGAGGGTCATGCGATGGACAAAAAAACTTTTTAGAGGGTCATACAATGGACAAAAAAACTTTTTAGAGGGTCATGCGATGGACAAAAAAACTTTTTAGAGGGTCATGCAATGGACAAAAAAACTTTTTAGAGGGTCATGCGATGGACAAAAAAACTTTTAGAGGGTCATGCGATGGACAAAAAAACTTTTTAGAGGGTTATGCGATGGACAAAAAAACTTTTAGAGGGTCATGCAATGGACAAATAAACTTTTTAGAGGGTCGTGCGATGGACAAAAAATGTTTTAGAGGGTCATGCAATGGACAAAAAAACTTTTTAGAGGGTCATACAATGGAAAACAATTTTTTTTAGAGGGTCATGCGATGGACAAAAAAACTTTTTAGATGGTCATGCGATGGACAAAAATTTTTTTTAGAGGGTCATAAAGGTAATACTCCTATCTAGTATCAATTCCATCCCATATGTGGTTTTGGAAAAGTAGATTTTTTTTATATTTCAGCCAATCAGAAAGCATAAATAGCCCTAAAAGAGATGCTTAATTTCCAACTGAAACGAATAACAATAAAAATGTTGAGGATCCCCCTACAGTAACATTTCCATGTTTGGTCTCCCAATTGGGCCAGTGGTTTGATAGAAATAGATAAAAATGTTAATAGCTAACAGATGTAGATGATGCAGGCAAAAGGGGTTAGGTTTATGGTGTTTAACGCCACATTCAACAATATTTCAGCTATATCGTGGCAGTCAGTTTTATTGGTGGAGGAAACTGGAGTACCCGGAGAAAACCACCGACCTGTTACAAGTCACCAACAACCTTCATCACATAATGTTTTATCCAGTATACCTCGCCTGAGCTGGATTCGAACTCGCAATGTTATTGGTGATAGGTACTGATTGCATAGGTAGATATAAATCCAACTACAGTCAAACCTGCTTTAGTGACCACCTCTGCTAAGCAATAAGTTGTATTATGTAAGCTTAATTTTAATTGTCCTTCACAGTGCATTTCATATTAATTAAACCTGTATTAAGCAACCACCTGTCTTATGTGACCCCATTTCAGTGTTCCCTTGGAAGGTCACATAAGACAGGTTGACTGTACCATACGATCATGACCTAGGCGGCCCCTATGATGATGATAAAAGGGGTGGGCTAACAATTGGCCAAACTTTTTTATATTTTTATTTGTTTCTTCAATAGTCAGGAATTTACATTCATAAAAAAGCCGATACATTACCACCTGACATGGATGTACAAGTTAATTAACAACTGACCAAAGTTACCTGTAGAAACTGACTAGCCAGATCTTCAGCATGGGGAATGAAAGACAATTTTGGAATTGCTAAAGACAACGATGATAATTTCTCATACATAACAAATTTTTCTGAAAATAAAAAATATAAATACGGTGAAAATAAATAATTATCAGCTATTATCCTTTAACAAGATGGGCAAGGGAGACAAAAAGTCTGGGTTGGGAGGGTTATGGTGTTTAACGTCACTGTCAACAACATTTCAGTTATATCCTGGCGGTCAGTTTTATTGGTGGAGGAAAACAGATTACCCGGAGAAAACCACCAACCTGTTGCAAGTCACTGATAAATTTTATCACATAATGTTGTATCGAGTACAGCTTGCCTGAACGGGATTCGAACTCGCACCATTAGTGGTGAAGAAAAAGTCTGTAGTTGGCCTTTAGGCCATATGATGAAGTTGGTTATGGCAAATACAGTACTGCTGCATCAACAATAATTCAAGTAAGTGTTGATTACAGCTCATTATTATTATCTCCCTTTATAAAACACATTAAAACAGAGGACGAGTAAGTGTTGTTGTTTAACACCACAACAAATGTTCACACAATAAATTTGTATTTGCTACCTCTCGCTACACAATAAGAAGAAAGAGCAAAGACTGCTTAGCTCTGAATCAGAATAATGTGTCCAAGTGGAGCGAGACGTCTACCCACAGACTGTTGTTTCAGTGAGCTAGCACTATAATAATCTAACTCAGCGACATGTCTACCCGCAGACTGTTGTTTCAGTGAGCTAGCACTATAATAATCTAACTCAGCGACATGTCTACCCACAGACTGTTGTTTCAGTGAGCTAGCACTATAATAATCTAACTCAGCGACATGTCTACCCGCAGACTGTTGTTTCAGTGAGCTAGCACTATAATAATCTAACTCAGCGACATGTCTACCCACAGACTGTTGTTACAGTGAGCTAGAACTGTAATAATCTAACTCAGCATGGTGGTCTAGTACAAAACAGACTTCATCACCATCTCATCCAAATGTAACTTGTTCCCACCATGTTATAGCTAAAAAACATTCCTCACTTGGTTGTGGGAGAACTATATATCTTTGTGACTGGTTACTCTCATGTAAAAGAACAATGCTTCATTTTGATTGGTCACTAGAATGTTAAAGAACAATGTTTCATTTTGATTGGTCACTAGAATGTTAAAGAACAAAGCTTCATTTTGATTGGTCACTGGAATTTTGAAGAACAAAGCTTCATTTTAATTTGTCACTGGAATGTTAATGGACATTTTTTTTAAATTTTGATTGGATAAATTCCTGCTCATTTTATTAATGTTAAACTTACTTAAATCATACTGAGTAAATTTAGACACATCACTCCATGTGTTTTCTGTTGGGGTTCCCAGCACCTAAAAATAGATTCATAAATTAAAATATTGGGGTTCCCATCACCTAAAAATAGATTCATAAATTAAAATATTGGGGTTCCCAGCACCTAAAAATAGATTCAAAAATATTGAATAAATCAAGACAATTGTAAAGTGTCTGCATCAACAGATGGCTGTTTAACAGAGTGCCTGCTCATAGAATTAAATTACATAGTCAAATGCATTTAGAAGATCTTCAACTGAATCTTAATAGAAAGTCTGACTGTATATTAAAATATATGGTTCAAGACCATCATTCAAAATTTTGTGTTTCTAGTTAGACTCCAAACACCTATAAAAGTCTGTAACAAATCAGCTTTCTGTATTGTGTGACCTAAAATTCTATTTCCGTCTGCAAAGCATTTCAACATTAATTAAACCTGTATTAAGCAACCACCTATCTTATTTCATCCTATTTCAATGTTCCTTTGAAGGGTATGTATTTAAATGTATACTTCTCAAAACATACCCTATATATTATCTAACTATTCATAGGCATCACAATTGTAGAGTTGCTTCCCTTGATATGTATTAAAAGGAATTGAATGCTAATAATAATATAAAACTTCAATGAAGAACTTTGTATTTAAATTTTTTACTTGTCAAGACATACCCTAAATATTTTATCTAACTGATCATAAGAATCCTTCATACCAGGAAAGGTAGGAGCACCAGCTATCATCTCTGTAAATATACAACCAACTCCCCTGAAAACAAAAACATAAATAAAGATAAGTACCAGCTATCATCTCTGTAAATATACAACCAACTCCCCTGAAAACAAAAACATAAATAAAGATAAGTACCAGCTATCATCTCTGTAAATATACAACTAACTCCCCTGAAAACAAACATAAATAAAGATAAGTACCAGCTATCATCTCTGTAAATATACAACCAACTCCCCTGAAAACAAACATAAATAAAGATAAGTACCAGCTATCATCTCTGTAAATATACAACCAACTCCCCTGAAAACAAAAACATAAATAAAGATAAGTACCAGCTATCATCTCTGTAAATATACAACCAACTCCCCTGAAAACAAAAACATAAATAAAGATAAGCACCAGCTATCATCTCTGTAAATATACAACCAACTCCCCTGAAAACAAACATAAATAAAGATAAGTACCAGCTATCATCTCTGTAAATATACAACCAACTCCCCTGAAAACAAAAACATAAATAAAGATAAGTACCAGCTATCATCTCTGTAAATATACAACCAACTCCCCTGAAAACAAACATAAATAAAGATAAGTACCAGCTATCATCTCTGTAAATATACAACCAACTCCCCTGAAAACAAAAACATAAAAAAAGATAAGTACCAGCTATCATCTCTGTAAATATACAACCAACTCCCCTGAAAACAAAAACATAAATAAAGATAAGTACCAGCTATCATCTCTGTAAATATACAACCAACTCCCCTGAAAACAAACATAAATAAAGATAAGTACCAGCTATCATCTCTGTAAATATACAACCAACTCCCCTGAAAACAAAAACATAAATAAAGATAAGTACCAGCTATCATCTCTGTAAATATACAACCAACTCCCCTGAAAACAAAAACATAAATAAAGATAAGTACCAGCTATCATCTCTGTAAATATACAACCAACTCCCCTGAAAACAAAAACATAAATAAAGATAAGCACCAGCTATCATCTCTGTAAATATACAACCAACTCCCCTGAAAACAAAAACATAAATAAAGATAAGTACCAGCTATCATCTCTGTAAATATACAACTAACTCCCCTGAAAACAAACATAAATAAAGATAAGTACCAGCTATCATCTCTGTAAATATACAACCAACTCCCCTGAAAACAAACATAAATAAAGATAAGTACCAGCTATCATCTCTGTGAATATACAACCAACTCCCCTGAAAACAAAAACATAAATAAAGATAAGTACCAGCTATCATCTCTGTAAATATACAACCAACTCCCCTGAAAACAAACATAAATAAAGATAAGTACCAGCTATCATCTCTGTAAATATACAACCAACTCCCCTGAAAACAAAAACATAAATAAAGATAAGTACCAGCTATCATCTCTGTAAATATACAACCAACTCCCCTGAAAACAAAAACATAAATAAAGATAAGTACCAGCTATCATCTCTGTAAATATACAACCAACTCCCCTGAAAACAAAAACATAAATAAAGATAAGCACCAGCTATCATCTCTGTAAATATACAACCAACTCCCCTGAAAACAAAAACATAAATAAAGATAAGTACCAGCTATCATCTCTGTAAATATACAACCAACTCCCCTGAAAACAAAAACATAAATAAAGATAAGTACCAGCTATCATCTCTGTAAATATACAACCAACTCTCCTGAAAACAAACATAAATAAAGATAAGTACCAGCTATCATCTCTGTAAATATACATCCAACTCCCCTGAAAACAAAAACATAAATAAAGATAAGTACCAGCTATCATCTCTGTAAATATACAACCAACTCCCCATAAAACAAACATAATTAAAGATAAGTACCAGCTATCATCTCTGTGAATATACAACCGACTCCCCTGAAATATAAAGGAATTAAAGATATGTTGTTAGTGTTTCGGAACTGTTGTGGTTTATTAGATATATTCATTACTGCCATAGATATGCCATCACTGATATGTTTTATTAGATTTTATTTGATTTATTGTGTTTAACGCCACTTTCAGCAATATTTCAGCTATATCATGGCGACCAGTTTTAGTGGTGGAAGAAACCAGAGTACACGAGGAGAACCACCGACCATGGGCAAGCAACTGGTAAACTTTATAACTTGCGACTGCGAGTCAAGTGCACCCTTTTTTGTAATTTACAAAGCCGGGGGCGAACCCACGCCATATTGGTGATAGGCTTGTATGAGTTGTTAGGTAATCCAACTACTTAACTCATTGAGCCACCGGGGGCTGTTTGTTTTATTAGATGTATTCATTATTAAAATTAAACGTAATTTATAATAAAACTACAATTCTCCTCCCTTAGGCATGGCTGACTTTTGTTGATTTTAGCTATTCTGTTTATGCCTTTTTAGTTTTCTCGCTCCTAAAAACTTTTTGATAATTTGGCTTTCCAATTTTTTTTACTTTAAGCGTACCAGAAGAAGGTTAGTCTAGATATGTGTCATGTACACTCAATTTGATATTTACGTTTTTATCCACGCTTAACACATTTTAAAACCTCTAGTAAATCTGACTTATGGTCTCTGACAAATACTGCATACAACTTTATGTATCAGAGAAAGAAAAACAAAGAGAAACTGAACAAAAACAATGTATCCAAGTGTTGTTTGGGAGACTTCATTGTAATAAATTTAAATGGTCATGTGACTGTAAATGAGCCAATGAACACATTGTGTAAGGTACATTGAAACCTGTCTAATCCGAACCTTGAGTAAACCGAAAACCTGCCTAAACCAGACAGACTTTAGTCACATCTACTTAATGTCTATGTAATTTGAACCTGTGTAAACCAAACACCTGTCTAAACTGAACAAATTGTTCAGTCCCGAAGGGTTTCGGCTTAGACAGTTTTACTGTATAATGAAATAACTTACCACATATCTAAGGAGATAGAATAATTAGTAGATCCTAACAAAACGTCGGGAGGTCTATACCATAACGTCACCACTTCATTGGAATATGTATGACTAGGTATGGATTTGGCACGAGCTAAACCTGCAGACGAAAATTACAGAAATACATTTTTTTTACAATTAGGTGAGTGAGTGACTGCTGTTTTTCACATTTTTCAGCTATATTATGGTGAGAACAAGTTACATTTCCATTGAGATGATGATGATGTCCACTTTGAACTAGATAAACATGCTTAGTTGGATTTTTATAGTGCTAGTTCACTAAATCAACCGTTTTTGCATATTCCATGCTTGGTGGAGAAGCAACATATACCAATTTAATAGTCCTTGGTTTAACATGACCGTTGTTCAAACCCATAATCTACCGCAGTCAGGACAAGCACGCTGACCATTACACAACAGATGCTGGCTGGGTTAATTTTTCCTTATTTTTATTTTTTTTGTCTCAGTATTGGTTAGTTTGGTTTATGGTGTTTAACGCCACTTTCAACAATATTTCAGTTATATCGTGGCAGTCAGTTTTATTGGTGGAGGAAATCGGTTTAAGTCTCGGTAGTTGACCTTTGGTCAAATGATAGAATACTACAATAAACGAGGACTGAATATTGATAATAATGTCAGGATTTTATTACTTCTTGTAGAATGACAATGAAGTTGCACTCAGTTTACGGTTCGGTGAATGCTCAAGAAGATTCATAATTTGAGAAATATCTAGATTTGACTTACCAAAATCTGCTAATTTGAGATCACCCTGTTCACTTATCAACAAGTTCTGAGGCTTCAGATCCCTAAAACAAGATTTTTTTTTAATAATTCAATAGTTTGATCCAAAACAATTTATATTTACCAGCAATTAGATTTTTCATTACATAATATTATATTGAATACGGAGTTAAATCAACCTGACAAACTTACGTTAACAATTTCTGTAAAAAACAATGTTCTGTTCGTCTTTACCTCCAGTTGTTTGTAGGAGGGCTCCTGTCTTATTTATATTATTCGTGTTTGCTGGCATATAGTGGTGACCAACAAATACTGTGATGTGTTTTTGCTTTGTTTTTCTTCGTCTTGTGTACCCTATGTTGCCAGTTTCTATGGATTGTCCATTATTTGGTTGCCCCTTCAGTATTCTCTAATGTTTATTTACGTGGCAGGGCAGGGCTACCAACAGTATAACTCCTTGCCAAGAGCGGGACCCAAAGTCTTGAATCTTCACAGTGATAAGAATTGCTTACATACATAGATAAATGTAACTTTACCTACCGTATGATCACACCTTAAATTTGTTACTGTATTTGCATGTGCATAGTCTGCATAGATGTATAATATGCACCCTTTCTATGGGTTAAGGTTATGGTGTTTAACACCACTTTCAACAATATTTCAGCTATATCATGGCAGTCAGTTTTATTGGTGGAGGAAACCAGAGTACTCGGAAAAAATATCGTTCTGTCACAAGTCACTGACAAACTTTATCACATAATTTTGAATTGTACTGATTGCATATGTGGTTGTAAATCCAACTACCATACTATCACGACCACATAATAGAAAAATTGCTTTGTATTGTTCAATTGACATTCAGGGCAAATAGCAAGAAATATACAGAACTCTATACAGTATACTTATATACAATACCACATTTTAAAATGACACACAAAAGAGAGAGAGAAAGTGCCATGGAAACTCAGCTTACATTAGGAAAAAATTATCTGTTGGATATGGTATGATGTAGACAAGTCTTCACAATTGAGCATTTAACATAATCTCAATATTCAATTCCTTTATAAATTCCTCTAAGAGTCTCCACCAAGCATACAACAGAGGTTCCAAAAACAGGTTTCTTAACATGATAATTAAATACATACCTATGCAAGATTTTTCTTGTGTGACAGTATTTAAGTCCTCTGAGCAATTGGAATAAGAAAATCTGAAAGTATAAAAATTTCTTAAGCTTATCTTGTATTTGTTGCATATAAAAGTTAAACAAAGGTGTCAGAAAGGCACGAGTTAAATTCTGTATGTCACTTTTTCTGGTACTCCTTTTCATATTATACATGCTGAGCTTTGGTAATCTAGTCTGAACTAACTGTAAATCAGTTCACTTCCTGTTCACATAAATTATCAAATGAGACAAACAATTTAAGGATAGCTTCTGAAGCTGGAATCTTACAGACAGTGGACAAAAGCATTCGGATGCTTCCAGTTTTCTCTATATATTTCATATTAATCTACAATTAAATTTTTTTTTATTCTGAAGTCAATTCATGTCTGATTTTGATAATTTTTTAATTGACACAAGCAAAATAGAAAGCAGTTAAACTGTATAATATCAACATTGTTTTACAAGACAAACATTTTGAGAAAACACAAGTTAATTTATTTCATCCGAAACACAATACAATGATAGTACTTTTGTAGACAAATTATTAAATCTTGTTCAAATCATGGCGATTTGAAATACATGCTTCTAAAAATTCTTTGAAAATTATAACTATAAACTACATACTTTTCTGCTTTTGTTGATAAAACAAGTATCAAAATTGGACGTGAATTGACCTCAGGATAATTATTTGAAAAATCGTAGTTTTATATGAAATATATATGGAAAATCAGAAGGGTTCGAAAACTTTTGTCCACTGTCTAAAGGTTTTTTTTTTTTTTTTTTGTGACCAGAGCTACAAATTTTTCTCATTTAAAAACTTCCGACATAGTTTGGTTGGTTGGTTTATTGTGTTTAATGCCACTTTCAACAATACTTCAGTTATATCGTGGTGGTCCATATTATTGGTGGAGAAAACCAGAGTACCAGGAGAAAACCAATGACCTGCCACAAGTCACTGACAAACTTTATCACATAAAGTTGTATCGGGTACACCTCGCCATGAACGAAGATTGGAACTCACAACTTTAGTGGTGATTGGCATCGATTGCATAGGTAGTTGTATATCCAACTACTATATGATCACGGCCACGATAGCCCCTCCAATATAGAGACCTGAGCTCGAGTCGAATGTTTGGTTATTATTTGCACTGTGTAAGCTGATATATATCGCTTCTTTAATTATTTTTCTACAATAGTTAATTGTCTGTTTATATTGTTATGCATACATCCATAAAGAGGTCAAGATAAAAGCTAAATAATAAATTTCACAAAATCTTCTAACAGTTTATTTACCTTGACATTAAAAGCATTTAATCCCCCTGGATGCTTTTCTAAATACTGACTCAAGTCTGTATGCTGTAAAATAATTTAAAATGAGTTAGTTTCACATCTTTAAGAAGCAAAAGAGCTATTCAATTTAAAAGTCAGGCAAAAGGTAGGATGAACATTTTATTTTTATTATCAATCTTTGGTTTTATTTTTTATCAACTTAGACAAAATCAAAAGATAAAGTATCTTGGATATTAGCCACTTCTTTTAACTTACCTTCTACTCAATCGTTTAAAAGAATCGCCCTAAAAAAATTATTTCCTTTATCTAATTGATAAATTCCAAACTTTATGTTTCTATGATTATTTCCTTTATTTAATTGATAAATTTCAAACTTTATGTTTCTATGATTATGTCCTTTATTTAATTGATAAATTTCAAACTTTATGTTTCTATGATTATTTCCTTTATCTAATTGATAATTTTCAAACTATGTTTCTATGATTATTTCCTTTATTTAATTGATAAATTTTAAACTTTATGTTTCTATGATTATTTCCTTTATTTAATTAATAAATTTCAAACTTTATCTAATTATTTATCTACTGATGTCATTACCACATTCATTAAGTGAGTGAGTTTATGTAACGAAAATTGTCCATCTATATCATGCAGAGAAGAACTTACATTTGGATCAGATGATGATGATGTCTGCTTTAAGCAAGACCAACACGATAAGTTTGATTCTCATTGAAACAACACAATCTACAGTTATACAGACATGTCATTCCTCTCTGACACATTATCCTGATTCCCAACCAGCCAGACTTTGCCTCTTAATCCTATATACTGCATGCTGATAGTGGAGAAGCAGCATATACCAATTTTATAGTCTTTAGTTTAAGCTGACCAGGTCTCCATTCCACGATCTACCACACTCGAGTCAAGCATGCTAACCAGTTCATCATTTCTGCTGTTGCAACATTACTTAAGATATTTAAGATGCCTATCAGAGGCATAAAAACAATTCTTGTAAAAATTCAAGGTTCAGGATAGAAAAGATTGATTGATTGATTGGTGCTTAATGCAACTTTATCACTATTTCATCTAAATCATGGTGTGGGCTAAAAAGGTCATGTGTACTTAGTGTAAACATATTTTATTAATCAATACATATGAATATAGTACAACAATTTAAATACAACAATAGTAATGACTATGAATTAATTAAGAGGATCCGAAAACAAGTTATTAAACTTATATAAATCCGTATCCCGTGTACTTACCACATATTCAAAGACAAACGTCAATGTTTCTTTGGTATGAATTATATCATGTAAGGTTACTATATTAGCATGCTTTAACCCTCGTAACAAAGACGCTGAAATCAAAATATCAAGTTATATCTCGTAACAAAGACGCTGAAATTGAAAAAGCAAGAATTATTTCTCGTAACAAAGACGCTGAAATTGAAAAAGCAAGAATTATTTCACGTAACAAAGACGCTGAAATTAAAATATCAAGAGTTATATCTCGTAACAAAGATGCTGAAATTGAAAAAGCAAGAATTATTTCTCGTAACAAAGACGCTGAAATTGAAAAAGCAAGAATTATTTCTTGTAACAAAGACGCCGAAATTAAAATATCAAGAGTTATATCTCGTAACAAAGATGCTGAAATTGAAAAAGCAAGAGTTAATCTTCTTAACAAGGATGCTGAAATTAAAATAGGAAGAGCTACATGTAATCCTAGTAACAAGCATGCTAAAAATACAAAACAGCTAGAATTTTTTTTATCCTTCTAAATATAAATAAAAAATGCTTGTTTTATAGAACTTGTAACAATCATGACAATATGATATACTGAAATGTAAATTAATGCTAAAGGAATTTCATTATTTTACATCCATTCAGCAATAACCCTGTTCATTATGTGGGGTTTTTTTCATATGCAATTAAATGAATTGATACATATAAGGAAATTATCAATGTATGTCACTTGGCTTATTATATGGTATCCATTTAATCCGATACAGGTAAAGAGAGATAACTCTGTATTATTCTGTGCTATTATTTCAAGAGTTATCTCCCATTACATAATTATATACAATGTACATGTATTGTTTTATGCACATGTTTCTAGTATACCTGAAGAGCGAGGACTGTTGTTTAACGCCAACTCATGATCAGCAATTTATCAGTTATATCATGATGAGAACAAGTTAATATTCAATGAGATGATGACTAGACCAACACGCTTAGTTGGATTTTTATAGTTCTAGCTCACTGAAACAACAGTCGGCAGATAGACATGTCGCCTCACTCGGACACATTATCCTGATTCTGAGCCAATCAGTCTTTGTTCTTTCTCCATAATGTTGCGTGCTTAGCGGAGGTTTACCTTAAGTATTTAGCCTTTTATTTGAATGGTATTTATTACAAGAAGCCATCAACTTGTTTATACTGACTATGTCCTTATTCCTTAATGCTGCATGTTTAGCAGAGAAGTTACAAATAGTAATTTCATAGTCTTTTATTTGACCCTACAGGGGGAATCAATTCCATGATATACAGCATTCCAGAGGAACAGGCTAACCATTAACACCCCTACAGCTGATAATTATCACTATGAGATATGATAATAATTGAACAGTGTGATAATATTACAGAGATAAAGAATATCAATAGCAGTTATATCAAAAATTTATGACAACTCATTATAAAAGTTATGAGGCCAAAGAAAAAATAACTGTGTTTCGCCCAACATTCTTGGGAAAAAACTAGGGTAGGTAGAGATGTACAAAAAGTATTCGGTCGGTGTAATTCTTTACTATATACTTCTTTTAGAACCAAAATTGTTCAAAACCATTATTCCAAGGTCAGTTGTCCGAAAGCAGAAAATACTTGAATAAATGTTTTTATTAATAAAACCAGATAGTAATCATTTTTTTTAAAACAACATCTGATTAGTCAATAAAAATATCCTATACTAAATTTGAATAGGGAAAATCAACTATGTCTGTTGAAATCTATCGCTAAATGTTTTTAACAACACAATTTATAAAAGGACAACTTGTTACCAATGAATTTTATAACATTTTATGAAATTGAGCATCTTGTTTTTGTATCGGACAAGTAACATACAACATTCACTTGCCCGAACCAAACTTTTACTTGTCCTGAGCTACCGGAATACCACTAATGTCAATCCCGGTTACCCTCTTGAAATAAAGAAATTACTTACTTACTCAATCACTATCAGTATTCCATTCACATACAGTAAGGCGTGTTTATACTATATATAGAAATTAGTTTCACTTTTTGGGAAATCAATTTAAGATTTATTACAAAACTATTATTAAGATACACAACAATGGTCATCATTGTGTAGCTAAAGATTTCTTTTAACTTTCATTCAAATGATTCATTACATGATGTATGATCTACGATACGTCTGTCTATTCCTAATTGACCAATGCTGATCGATCCAAGCTGAAGCAAACTCTTACATATCAGTGAAAATCTTTTGACATCTGATTCATTTTTATTAAAGATGGAAAATGTTGGTTTTTTTTTGTTATATTCTTCACATTAGCATTTTAACAAAAGTCATCCCTTCTGACTCGGACCACAACTTTCTGCCTCCTGCTCTAATAAACGTTTATATTAAACAATATCAAATTAACAATCTCACATGCTTAATTTATTATTTATATGTGTGTGTTAAGGGTATCGATTTTGTCTCTTTCTACGATTTTTTAATTTGATTTTGGACCTGATCTGACCGTGTGATATATTTTGTTTTTCCTTTTTTATTACATATTTTATGTAGAATATTCTATACAGATTTAGTACATAACATATATAGAAATAGTAAATTTTCATTGGTTGTTAGCTAGGCACTATATTTCAACAGTATAGTTCATTTCTTGACTACGGGAGACTATACTTCGCAACAGGCACTATACTAAAACAACAATTCTTCCTGCGGGACTATACCAAATTTCCAGCGAATTTACGTGATGAATTTTCAATAAAAATTACTTCCCTTGTATGCGCGGCGCTACGATTAACAGTTGATTACGTCATTGTTTACATTGCCGACACCGGCTGCCAGATTCGGCAGCACAGATGCCGATGAATTCACATTGCAACAACAAAATGTAAAGACAAAAGCGGCCATCAAATATGCAGTTAAAGTTCTCTCGGACTTCATGTTGGAATAAAATTATGACAGGGAGATAGGCACAATGGATATTGTTGTACTCAATGGCATTTTACAAGACTTTTACGCGAATGTCAGAACCAGCAGTGGAGATTATTATTCTAAAAGCTCATTAGTTTTTTAGCCATTAGGCATTAGACATGTTATGTACTAAATTTATTATGTACTCACCTACCGGCTTGGGCACTATACCTACCCAGACAACACAATAGGAAAATGGTTCCCTTGTGAGAAGTCCATAATAGGATAATATGGTACATACAAATTATAATGCTAATAAAACTCTTTGTAATTTGTTAAAGTTTTATGTTATACAATCAATGGACCCTGTCTATAACAAACCAATTTAGGACCAACTTTTATTTATACATGTATTAAATATAATACAGTGAAACTTGTCCGAACCAAACATCTTGGGACCAATTTTTGTGCTTTGCGAACATCTTGGGACCAATTTTTGCGTTTTGCGAACATCTTGGGACCAATTTTTGTGTTTTGCGAACATCTTGGGACCAACTTTTGTGTTTTGCGAACATCTTGGGACCAATTTTTGTGTTTTGCGAACATCTTGGGACCAATTTTTGTGTTTTGCGAACATCTTGGGACCAACTTTTGTGTTTTGCGAACATCTTGGGACCAATTTTTGTGCTTTGCGAACATCTTGGGACCAATTTTTGTGTTTTGCGAACATCTTGGGACCAATTTTTGTGTTTTGCAAACATCTTGGGACCAATTTTTGTGTTTTGTGAACATCTTGGGACCAATTTTTGTGTTTTGGGAACATCTTGGGACCAATTTTTGTGTTTTGCGAACATCTTGGGATCAACTTTTATGTTTTGCGAACATCTTGGGAACAACTTTTGTGTTTTGAATAGACAAGTGTTCATGCTACGCAGGTTAAATTAACAAAGATTTTCTATATTGGCACTTTACAATTCGGTTCTTACAGGATTTTGTTTTATCCAGGGTTCGATTTAGACAGGTTTCACTCTCTATGGCTAAATGACCAAGGCTGAATTGATATACAGTCAAACCTGCTTGATGGCCACCTCTACAAAGCAATAACTTGTATTATGTGACCTTAATTTTTATTTCCCTTCAGTGCATTTCATATCAAATAAACCTGTATTAAGCAACCACCTATTTTATGTGACCATATTTGACTCTTCCCTTGGAAGGGCACATAAGACAGGTTTGACTGTATGATTGGACTGGTTCAAAACTTGAAACGTCTTGAAATTGCAGAAATTAAGCTAGTTTTCTAGACATATATGATAATGTTGCAGAGATATCCCTAGAATTTGAGGTGGATGGGCCTTTTGGCTGAATGGTTGAAAAATAAATTGTCCACAATACAATAAACAGTTTTTGGCACCTTGAGGTTTGGAAATTGGTAGGACTAGAACACCCAAAATCAATCTAGGTTAGGGTGTATGGTGTGCTTAATGCCACTTTCAACAATATTTCAGTTCCATTGTGGCAGTCAGTATTATTGGTGGAAGAAATCAGAGTACCTGGAGAAAACCACCGACCTGTCACAAGTCACTGACAAACTTTATCACATATGTTGTATCGAGTACACCTTGACATGAGCGGGATTCAAACTCAAAAAAATAATGGTGATAGGCACTGATTGCATAGGTAGTTGTAAATCCAACTACCATACAATCACGACCCCCAAAATCTATCCGAAATTTTATTTCGTATCAATGTTCATTGTGTGAAAATGTCAAAAGAATCTGTCAAAATTAATAGAAGAAATTAAATTATCGTGTAAAAGTGTTATGACTACAGCAGAATGGATACACAGCCATACCATAATACGCTCACAAACATTTTGTGGTCGCATAAAAATGTTCACGAAAATCAATTGCAGTAGTCCCCTTCTTAAAAGGCCATCCCCCTTTGCAAGGAAAAAGTGGCCTTAAAAAGGGTGGCCTCTCTTGGAGGGGACACTTTAGTAGTATTTTACTATCTCAGAACATCTGAAATCTGGCCTGATAAGAGTGAGACTTCTGTATGTATACTGTCAGACCTATATGTCAAGGTCACTCAAGGGAACTTGAACATGTGGCCTTTATGAGCAGTTGTGCTTTAAACACAGGTTAAAATCATATGCACTTATGGTACAAATGACACTGCCCTTTATAGACAGTGATTTGTTATATAGAGGTGCCATTTAAGACAGGTTTGACTGTACATGCCATAATACGATCACTAAAATTCTGTTTTCAGATAAAACCGTTGAAACAAATTCATTACGCCCAAATAAGTCTAATTTACTAAAAACATTTCCTTCTGGTCACTAATCAAGACAAGATCAATTTCATTGATGAAAAATTACGACTAGATCAATTTCATTGATGAAAATAATGACGATCTTCGATGGACTGTAACATGTCATATTACTATCGGAATCTAATTTGTAATTCCCATTTTTCTCCTCTTTCACCTAAATTAGGTCTAGCGAGAAGACAATTCAATAAATAAAAAAAAAATGCTAAAAATCGTAGCATCTAGCTTACTTAATAATACATAATGACTACATTATAGAGTAACGACTACACTATTTGGGAATTGATTTTCCGTCCTCCATCGTAAATCACCCCAAGTTCGCTTAGTTTGATCTTTTAATTACATTTTACTTGTAAGATAGATAGTGCTTTGTACATCAACGATTTGTTTGGGAAAAAAATCAATTACAAATCTAAAAGTCGTGTTAGATACTCATGTTAACTTCAATAAACTTGGAGAATAACTATCCCAGAATGCAATTTCATGGCATTATTAAATTCCGTGGTCACCTGTATTAAAAGGTCACCTTTTTCTTGTCCTGTCATAGAATATTTCTTATAAATTTTACCTCTTTTAAGAGGTCACCTGTCTTATAAGGCCACTTTTTATTTGTCCCGAAGGTCATGACCTCTTGGTACATGTTTGACTGTACTTATTTACAAATCAAAAGTCTTGTTAGGTATTCATGTTAACTTCAATAAACTCGGAGAATAACTATCCCAGAATGCAATTTCATGCCGTTATTAAATTCCGACAGAATGAATGAGTTCTGTGTCCTTTTGTAATGATACTGTATTACTCCCTTTCAGCTTTGTACAGGAAAAAATAAACGTAATCTTTCCTTGTTACAGTAATCGCTGAGATTACAGCCAATAAGTCTAATTTACTATTTCTATCCCAGAATGCAATTTCATGCCGTTATTAAATTCTGACAGAATGAATTAGTTCTGTTTCATTTTGTAATGATACTGTAATGCTGTCTTTGTATGACAGAAAATAAACGTAATCTCCCCTTGTTACAGTAATCACTGAGCATTGTAATACCGTACAACTCTATTATTTGAGGAAAAAATAAATGTCTTTTTTCCCTTTTTATGTCAATTCCTAGGAATTAATAATCAAATTGCTGCCGCTTAACTCAGTCTTTGCCTTAATATTTTTCACCTACTGGCCCGGAAGCCAAATTAAAAAAAAATATATATTTATTCAAACAAATTCTTTCATAATTTTTACTGGTTCGAATCCAGTTTTACTAGTCCTGGGCTTCGGGCAAGTGGGTTAGCACAAAGACTGTAACTTAATTTTTTTTTAACAATATACCTTCTCTGATTGCTGTAAAGGGTGCCCCTTCCTCCTGTTGCAACCTGATTTCTTTCAGGGCAACAATTTGATTCGTCAAACTGAAATAAAAAAAAACAATACCTTTTATAACATATTTTGATCATGTTCTGGAGTGCCGGATTTATCATTGTGCTTAGGTGTGCTTAAGCACAGGGCCCCATCTTCCTGCCAAAACAAATTTGTTTATGATGGATTTTTGCTTATGTGGTGCAATTTTAAATTTGACCTAATATAACGTAATATTTAAACTATTCCTAAATTTCCTGAGCATGTATGCCTGACTGCCTGTGTAGGCCTACTGGGTCTACCTCCTTCAGGGCCCAAGTAAGGGGCCTCATAACTTAACTAGCTTGTTACAAGTTCCTTTCTTATTAATAATCCCTAAAAAGCTGCTAAAAAAATTCCAATCTTGACTGACCTCCTGATTACATGTGGATAACAAATATTTGTGGTCCGTCAAGATTTGAACTTTCATAGCATCACTTTATTTAAAGGTAAAGGATTATTTATAAGGGACTTGTAGCCAGTCTAGGGTTCAGTATACAATGCGCAGGGGTTTCAATATAACATGGGAAGAAGACATTATTCTATAGTAGTTGTACCTGATTGACAATATAAGACATTATTCTCTGGGTATCATTACTTTGGTAAAATACTTATATGCCTCGTTGATTTCTGTCAGACTTACGATTTTAAGACATTATACAGGTAGAGGGTAAATATACCATATACCATCGGAAATGGAAATATTCTATATTACACACACACAATGTAGTTATATAGGACATTATTCTCTGGGTAACATTACTTTGGTAAAATACTTATATGCCTCATTGATTTCTGTCAGACTTTCATCAAAAAACATAAGCTAAAAATCAATATTGATATGTATCTGTCATAAATGATGCCAAGAAAAAAATATCTGTGTTTTCAAATAACAATCTTGAAAAAAACAAGGCCAATGCAAAGTGTGGTGTATCCCCTCGCTTACAAATTTGACCTGGTGAACTTGACCTTTGACCTATGACCTTGAAAATCAACAGGGTTTCAGATTCTCTTAAGGACTAAGTATATACCAAGTTTGGTCAAAATCCATTGAAGGATGTTGATTCTAGAGTGTTCACAAGGATGTTACGTGGTAAAAAATTGACCCGGTGACTTTGACCTTTGACCTATGATCTTGACAATCAATAGGGTTCTAGACTCTCCTAAGGACTAAGTATGTACCAAATTTGGTCAAAATCCATTGAAGGATGTTGATTCTAGAATTCACAAGGATGTTACGCAGTAAATATTTGACCCAGTGACCTTGACCTTTGACCTTGAAAATCAATAGGGTTCCAGACTCTCCTAAGGAATAAGTATGTACCAAGCTTGGTCAAAATCCATTGAAGGATGTTGATTCTAGAGTGGTTACAAGGAAGTTACGGAAGGACAGAAAAAAGGAAGGACGGACAGACAGTAGCGTTACTATATCCCTTCGCAACTTTGTTGGCGAGGGGATAATAAGGGAAGGTTGCTTGAGAATTTTTTTTTATTTTTTTATTATAAGCTAGGTTATTATACAGGAACCGTCCTGGGCGTGATCGTATGGTAGTTGGATTTACAACTACCTGTGCAATCAGTGCCTATCACCAATAAAGTTGTGAGTTCGAATCCCATTCATGGTGAGGTGCGCCCCGATACAACCATATGTGATAAAGTTTGTCAGTGACTTGCGACAGGTCAGTGGTTTTCTCCGGGAACTCCGGCTTCCTCCATCAATAAAACTGACCGCCACGATATTAATGAAATATTGTTGAAAGTGGCATTAAACACCATAAAATCAAACCAAACCAAACCAAACATAGGCTATACAGAACAAGGATATGACTTTAACAGTGCTTGTCCAAAAATAGCAATAAAATCTCTAGGATTAGCAGAAACACTTTTTGTTTGTCTAATACAGTATAGTCAGAGACAAAGCGGGATAAATCACTGTGATAGAGTATCACTCTTCTTAGTGATACTGATATATTTTTTGGTCTGTTTAATCTATTTATTTACTTTCTTGTGCATTTTGGGTGATAGTAAGTAACACTCTAAATACAAAACAAATTTTGAAGGTATATTAAACAGAACAAAAGATATATCAGTATCACTAAGATGAGTGATACGTCTATCACAGTGATTTATCATGGTATATTTCTGACTGTACTGTACCTACCACCAAGATATACATTTTATCTTGAATTTTTCACATTTTGAAGAGGCATAACTGAGAAATGATAAATTGCATCATTGTCGAATTCACCCTTAATCTGTGTTTCATCGTTAATAGCAACCATGCAAATGACAGGTAAATGTGCATGCCAAGAATCACAATTTTTTTTTTTTTTTTTTTTTTCACACTGTTTTGAAACATAACTCTGATATAATGATATAGTATTAGTATTAACCTTCAAAATTTATCAACTGGTATATCTACATATCTATCAGCAGGTAAGCAGTCAATTATAAACAGATTGGGAGTGATTGTTGTTTATTGCCAGCAACTCCGCAATTTTTCAAGTATTATCATGATGTGAACAAGTTAATTTTCAATTTTCGCTTTGTACTAGTCTAGACCAACACGGTTAGTTGGATTTTTGTGGTGCTAGCTGACTGAAACAACAGTCTGTGGATAGACATGTCGCCCTACTCTGACACATTATTCTGATTCCGAGCTAACCAGTCATTCTCCTTAATGCTGCGTGCTTAGCAGAGAAGCAACAAATACCAATTTTATAGTCTTTACTTTAAGTCGATCAGGGCTTGAACCCATGACAGGGTTCACCAAACCAGGCGAAGTGGGCGACTTCTTCGCCTTGGTTTCAATGAAATCGCCCAATTTCTGTCAAAAAGCGAAGTTTTAGTCGCCCTGTCAGTATTTTTTTCTCCAATAATCATACTTTTTCTTCAATATTCACATAAAAGGAGCTCCCATGTTCCTGAAATGTGACCCATACAGGGTTTGATATTCAATAATTTATTCCAAACTCGTTAATTGCATCCTTTTTAAGATCATAGAGCAGCACGTTCATTTTTGTGAAAGGTAGGGAAACATGCGGTAGTGGGGAAAGAAGCGTTAAAATTTGGATCGATTTTCGAAAGTCTCCCAGATTTTCCCTCACTTCGCCCTTAAGTCAAGAGAGAGAGAAGTCAAAGTCACCCTGTTTTTACTATGTGTGGTGAGCCCTGCACGATCTACCGCACTCGAAGCGAGCATGCTAACCATTACACCACCGATGCAGTTTAGTCAAACCTTGAAATGTAAACAACCAAGGAACCAATAGAATAGTTTTACTCCAAATTCCCTGTCTTATCAATAACCCCTTTAAATAAATTGTTGCTATGAAATTTGAAATCTTGACTGACCTCTTATATTTACTATCCACATGTCTTCTCCATACATGTATTCAGTCAAGAAATGCTGTTAGTAAATGCAAGTAAAAGTGGCGAGGCAAGATTTGAACTTTCGTAGCAGCAATTTTTAAAAAGGGATTATAATTATTAATAAGAAAGGGGCTTGTAACAAGTCTACTTCAAACTGAATAAGTGTTAGAGCTATCTGAAGTTTATAAAAGCTCATTACAACAGCAAAGGAGCATGTTTCACATATGAATTTTTTAACGATATGCCTTATCTAATTTCATTTGAATTTTACCTAAAATGAATTTCATATCAATTTGAAAATCTTAAAATGCGTTTTATAATTTTTATAATTTTAACGAGGTATTTTTTCAACATAAAAATGCATGGAAAAAAGAGACAAAAAGAGCATAAGCTTTCTTTTAGTTTGAATATGCTTAAAAAATGAAACTTTTTTTTGTTTCTAGATATAAATGTACCAATACTCACTTGCTAAAACCTTTATACACAGTAGCATAAGATCCTTCTCCTAGTTGTTCTAGTTTTTGATAAGAATCCTGTCTGCCAAACTGTCCCTAAAAATTAAAAGTGCTGAGTTAATTGTAATTCTAACATGACGTCCTTCTTTCGCTTTGCAAACAAACGAGCGATTTATCCATTGGGTATAATCTCATAAGCACATGCGGCGGTGCATGTGACTGACTTTCCCGTCGTAAATGTACATGTTGATGAATTATCGTCTGCTCGAATTTGGCAGCATAAATTGTGTGCGACATATTCTGCAAACGTAAATATAAATAACCGTCTTCCAATCAAAGTATACTACTGTATTTGTACTCTTAGACATTCCATGATTTATTTCTTAAATAGGTATAGCAAGAACTTTTTACATTTTATTTTTGCAAGGCATCATATTTTTTATCTGTAATTTGGGTAGGGTAGGATTATGGTGTTTAACACCACTTCTAACAATATTTCAGTTTTATCGTGGCAATCAGTTTTATTGGTGGAGGAAACAGGAGTATCCTGAGAAAACCACCGACCTGTCGCAAGTCACTGAAAACTTTATCACATAATGTTGTATTGAACTCACAATGATTGTATAGGTAGCTATAATTCCAACTTCCATATGATCACGACCACAACCGCCCCTCTGTAATCTGGACATTTTGTCTTTGATCTCACTGAGTGACAATGTCAGTAACAACTCTGATATTACAAATTATTGGTAAGTGTGATGTCAAACATATTATGACGTTACCTACTAGAGGCTCAGTGGGCTGAGCCTGTGTCGCTCACCTTTCATTATGCTTTGAGGAAACTTAATACAGAACCTTCCATATGTGCTTCCCACCAAATTTCTGTTCATTTTGGCATAGCAGTTTCAGAGAAGAAGATTTTTAGAAATTGACCAATCTAAAACAAGAATTGCCTGTGGCAGCCATATTTCTAAATAGATCGGGATGAAATGAGCATTCTTTATAGAGGACCTCCCATAGATGCATCCTACCAAGCTTCGGTTCATTTGGCAAAGCGGTTTCAGAGGAGATGATGTTTTAGAAATCATCCAATCAGAAACAAGAATAGTCTATGGTGGCCATATTTGTTAACGGATCGGGACGAAATGAGCAATCACAACAGAGGACTTTCCATAGATGCTTCCTACCAAGTTTCGGTTCATTTGGCCAAACGGTTTCAGAGGAGAAGAATCTAATTTTTTCAATAGTTTTCTATTTTTTATTGATTTTTTTTCACTAATTTTCAAGTTTGAGAAGCGGCAACAGCCATGTTTGATGGCAGTCGGGGTCATCATTCATGGTCTGAAAGAGAATTATATATGCATTGTTCCTTTACAGTTTGGTAGCAACATTGGCTCTTTACAATATTTAAAGAATTTTAAAAAAAATATATATTTTTTGTAATGATAGCAGCCATTTTTCATCAGCGAACCAGGGTTAGCAACCATAATTCTGAAAGTGGATCATATATGCATCATTTCCATAAAGTTTGGTGGCAACTGGCTTTTTACCGGATTTTAAAATATGTTTTTTGACAATAATTTTCTATTTTTTGTAACAGTGACGGCCACGTTGGATGACAGCCAGAGGTCTTCAATCAAAATTGTGAAAGAAGACCACATATGCATTCTTTCCATATGGCTTGATTGCATTTGATTCTTTACAGGATTTTAAAATAATTTGTTAATGAATTTTTTCACTCATTTTCTATTTATAGTAATGATGGTGGCCATGTTTGATTGGGGATGGGGTCCTCAACCATAATTCTGAGAGAATATTACATATATGTATCAAATTTAATTGCAATATACTCTAAAGGATTTTTCTGGATCTTTTTTAATTGATTTTTTTGCTGATTTTACCCCTATCTTCTATTTATAGACATGGCAGCCATGATGGTTGGTCGGCAGGGTCATCGGACATAACTTTTAAAGGGAACCCCATAAGGATGATTCAGGCCAAGTTTGGTTTAAATTGGCCCAGTGGTTTCAGAGGAGAAGATTTTTGAAAAAGTTTACAGACGGATGACGGACGCCAAGTGATGGCAATAGCTCATACAGGTGAGCTAAAAATTGCAGGGTAGGTAGATCTTGACATGCTGAACATGTTTGCAGTTTAAACTTAACATCTATCTCTTATAATTTTTGAAATAAAGGACGAAAAGTATTAAAATGTTGAAAATTTGATGAAAAAAGGGAAATAACTCCAAAATGGGAAATCAGATATACTTCAAAATTGCAGGGTAGGTAGATCTTGCTGTTCATTTTTACCCCTGTCAGATTTCTGTTTTTATTAACATTTTTGAGTTATTACCCAAAAACTGCAATTTTACCCCTATGTTCTATTTATAGACATGGTGGCCATGATGGTTGGTCGGCAGGGTCATCAGACATAAATTTTAAAGGGAACCCCCTAAGGATGATTCAGACCAAGTTTGGTTTAAATTGGCCCAGTGGTTTCAGAGGAGAAGATTTTTGAAAAAGTTTACAGACAGACGACGGACGCCAAGTGATGGCAATAGCTCACACAGGTGAGCTAAAAACTAGAACTGTGAGTGACCTCACTGAGTGATACCCCCCGTTTGCAATTTTGGACAGCAACCATATTCCTTATATTGTGTACTACAACTGTGTAAAGTTTCATAAAAATTCAATAAGCAAGCTTAGTAGGAGTTGCGCTTACAAGGTACATGCCCCCCCCCCTTTTCGTGAAAGTATAAGTTGAATTATCTCCCCTTTTAAATTTTGGACAGCAACCATATTCCTTCATGCACATCTGCAGGTAGTGTACTACAACTGTGTAAAGTTTCACAAAACTCCAATAAGCCGTTTAGGAGGAGCTGCGCTTACAAAGTACACGACCCCCCCTTTTCGTGAAAGTATAAGTTGAATTATCTCCCCTTCTAAATTTTAGACAGCAACTGTATTCTTTCATGCACATCTGCAGGTTGTGTACTACAACTGTGTAAAGTTTCATTAAAATTCAATGAGCAGTTTAGTAGGAGTTGCACTTACAAGGTATATGCCCCCCCCCCCTTTTCGTGAAAGTATAAGTTGGGGGGGGGGGGAGTATTTAACAATAACATCATTTTTGAAGTTCTCTACAATAATTATCACAGCTCATTTCATCAGACTCTGCAATATTAGCGATAATGTCTGTCTCAGCCTTCATAAATGCCAGTATTTTATATATGAATTTAATTTCTGAATAAAGACTTAAACCAGAAACATCTGATCAGCCATTAAAATGTCATTATTCATAGTAAAGTGGGCTAGGAGTTACTGATAAACAACAGCTGATAATGGTAAACATAAGTACAATGACATGGATGAGGACTCTTACCTGAATATATAAACACAACATCAAACACATAAAATTAGATTTCTAAATTTTCATACATAAAATGTTATGTCTTTAAGTATTAACTATAGTTACATGATATTACTTCAGATGAATAATGCAACAAAGTAAAATTCTAATATCTCTTACCCCATAACTGGAGGTTCGTTTAGGTGAAAACTGTTTCATGTATCGATGACCTTCTGACCTTGGCCTTTCTAATTTATCACTGTCTTCTTGATCAATAGTTTCTAACATATCATCAGCAGAATTGTGACGTTTTACTGGTACATGATTTTTACCTGAAAAATAACCATGAAATTAAATTTAAAAATTTGTTGACCTTCTGACCTTGACCTTTCAAGGTTATTGCTGTTTTCTTGATCAATTGCTGTTTTCTAATATATCACCAGCAAAATTGTGATGTTTACTGGTGCATGACCTTTATCTGAAAAATAAACAACTTCTGTTGACCTTCTGACCTTGATCTGTAGTTTATCATTGTCTTCTCTGTCAACCTGAAAACTTAATGGTGAATGACATAAACCTGTTATATTATAAGATGACAATTTTATCATGCGGTCATCTTCTGACCTTCAACTTTCAATATTTTTTTATATCATATCTTCCTTACCTAGCTAGGTGAAGGGGTAGAACTTTCTATATCCTCCTTACCTAGTTTGGTAAAAGGGAGATAACTCTCCAAAGTTTTCATCTTCATCCATCCTAATAAACTGCATTGTACATTCCCACATTATTTTAAATCATATCTTGACAAGCCAAGTTGTAACTGAGCCTTACTCCATACCGTAATGCAGCTAGACTATTGAATTGGTTCATTAGCTTCCTAGTATTGTTATAATTAAAACAATTTGTGCATTTTTTTCTGACACATTAAGATGGGAAGGATAAATCATGGTCCTGTCAAAAAAAACTGACCTGTTATTCGTGTTGTATTGGATGGTCGACCAAGTGTGTGATAACCTCCTTCATGGTAATTAGCCGGGGTCAAACCGTTAGTTATTAGTCCATAATCGTCTTTTAAACCACATCTACTAAGGGCAAGGTTAGGTGGTGCTGCGTTGTAAGTTGAATCATCACCATTCTTTGTCGCTTCGGACTAAAAAAATAAAATTAAATTAATATATAATTTTTAAAATACAAATGTAAGTGTTGTCTGTCCCTCCCAGAATTCCTTATAAAAATATTTATTATTGTGCAAGATCAAATCCATGACAGAAATCGAAGACACGTTTTATGATTTTATTTAAATTAAAGCAATTCCTATTTATATCTTATTTATTCCAATTATGATTTTTTTTAAAAGACTAATGTTTCCAAGAAAACAAAAAATAATAATAAAAACTGAACTCTAAAATCCCCTAAAGAAAAGGCTTTTTTTCTTAAGTTTCTGCATTACAGCCTATGAACATTACACTGGGTATCCTAAGGGCTCCGACCATATACATCCAGGGTATTTGACATTTGTATAAGATTAAATATCCATTTCAAAAGGATATCTCATGCTAAATACAATGTACATTTCCATTTTTTGGTTATTGAGAATATTACATTTTTTTCTAAAAAAAAATTCTATTACTGTCTATGCAAAACTTTCAACCCCACAGACCTTGGGGGTCTTTGTTTGAGCACGCTTAAAATCTGTGTAAAGGGGGATAACTTTCTATAAAATATGTGTAAAGGGGGATAACTTTCCATAAAATCTGTGTAAAGGGGGATAACTTTCTATAAAATCTGTGTAAAGGGGAATAACTTTCTATAAAATCTGTATATCAAAATGATGATTCATGCCATTTACATTGCATCCATGTCTAATACTAGTTGTTCTTGATGGAGAAAAACATGTGATAAAGTTTGTCAGTAACTTGCGACAGGTCGGTGGTTTTCTCTGGGTACTCTGGTTTCCTCCACCAATAAAACTGACTGCCACGATATAATTGAAATATTGTTGAAAGTGGCATTAAACACCATAAACCAAATCAAATATATATGCTACACAATGTACTAACCTCTTGATCACTCTCATGAATAGTATCTTCCTTAGACAGCGCTACAAAAAATAATACAACAATTTTATACTGAACACATATATATATAGTATTTATAGTTTGGAAATCGTACAATGTTTACAACAAGACCTCACAGGAATCAAAATAACAAGAAGAAACAAACATTTATAATTGAATTACGTGTAGAAAACCTATCAGAAATAATTACAAACAAACGGCTAATTTATGGTATTAAAAATCATAAAACATACAATAATGTGCATATGATTGCAAACTAGAGCCACACCTGGTTTCTCATAGACTGTTTGGATTCAAGTAAAATCGTAGATTCTGAGAAATAGCTTTTTATTTATATTCCCATAGAATCCTATATGAGGTGGCTGTCATGTGCATGAGATTACAAATTAGAGCCACCTCTGGTTACTCATGGACTGTTTGGATTCAAGCAAAATAGTAATTTCTGAGAAATAGTTTTTTATTTATATTCCCAAAGAATTCTAAATGAGGTGGCTGCCATGTGCATGAGATTACAAACTAGAGCCACCTCTGGTTACTCATGGACTGTTTGGGTTCAAGCAAAATAGTAATTTCTGTGAAAGAGCTTTTTATTTATATTCCCATAGAATCCTATATGAGGTGGCTGTCATGTGCATGAGATTACAAACTAGAGCCACCTCTGGTTACTCATGGACTGTTTGGATTCAAGTAAAATCGTAGTTTCTGAGAAATAGCTTTTTATTTATATTCCCAAAGAATTCTAAATGAGGTGGCTGCCATGTGCATGAGATTACAAACTAGAGCCACCTCTGGTTACTCATGGACTGTTTGGGTTCAAACAAAATAGTAATTTCTGTGAAAGAGCTTTTTATTTATATTCCCATAAAATTCTATATGTGGTGGCAGCCATCTTTGATTTCTGATCCACACAAAAAATGAAAGCTTTGTAATTGTAAATCTGTAAGACTTAGATTGCCGTCCAACCTTTAATCAATGTCCAATCCTCAAATCCATGTCCGATTTCTACGTCACAGACATCTGTACCTCAGATCTATGTCCTTTTTTCAAATTCTCAAATCGGCATCCAATTCTCAAATCTATGATAATTTCTCACTTTCTCAAATCGATGTCCAATGACATCACTGATGTATGCCCTAAGCCTAACCCTAACCAATAACTCGCCCATAGATCTAAAAATTTGGAAAGGACGCCGATTTGAGAAAACACTTAAATTGGACCGTGATCTGAGATAATGATGTCAGTGGATGCTGATTGAGGAGTGGACATTGATTTGAGTCCGGACGCTGATCTGAATCTATCATATCTAATGGCTGTTCATGAGGAATTTGTGTTCAATCAAGATACTTGTTTCTAAGAAAAGAAATATTTATCTATTTTCCCAAAGGATTGTGTCAAATTTGTCTAGTGGTGGCAGACATCATGAAATTCTGATTGACCATAAAAAAAAAACGTTTTAGAGGAAACATTTGATCCAATTGAGTTAATAAAAAACCCAGACATTTAGTAGACAACCATTCAAAGAAATTTTATCCAAGTTTGCTCGGTGATTTCAGATAAGACCAATTTCAAGATATATTTTACATAGGGTCTCATGTTTAATTTGTCCTGCAGTGAAAGTCATGTAGAATTTCTAATCTACAAACAAAACTTTAAAGAGGCTTTTAGGTGTCAAACCACTAATTCATCAATCAGAGCTTAGAATATATACGAAAGTAGTCCCTTTTTCAAGAAAAAAGTTCCTTTCACTTTGTAGTATTGTGAAAACTACAGAATGGAATCGAAAAATTTAAATCATGAATGTTTCAGAAAATATATGGTCTTGGAAAGGTTAAATTTAAGATAAAATGGCCTGGTAGGCTCGAAAAAACACAAATTTAGTAGAAAATGTTTAAAAAATATGTGGTTTCTAAGCAGAAGATTTTTGAAATTTCAGCCAATCAGAAAGCTTTATTAGCTTAACAGCCATTTTGAAATTTTAGCATGAAACGAAAATCATATAAAATGTTGAGGACCACCCAAGTCACATTTTTGTCAAATTTGTTTTAATTGGTCCAGTAGTTTGAGAGGAAATGATTAAAACTCTAATGGAGGCAGATGAAAATGTACGCAAAGTGTTCATCATACCTCACATGGATCATTGACCCATGTGAGCTAACTAGCAATTACATGATAAGTTCTGCTCACAAATCCATTAATTTTAAATCATTTTTTTTTCAAAATATGATAAATATTTACCTCTAGGCTGTATTTTATTCAAAATACATTACATTTTCTTTTTAAAATTATAAATGGTTTCATATTTTATTTATCTTTTGAAATGGAAAAGTGAATAACAAAATAGAAGCCGACATTAATTAAACCTACATACAGTGAAACTTGTCTAAATGCTAAAACCCATTCCTGAATAAATCGGAATCCCAGGGATCGCGCTGGTCTTCGCCAATGTCGCATTTGGCAATTTTTTTTCTCCCTGCCTCTAAAAAATGGCTCCTGGCGATATTTTAGGCACCAACATTTTCTTGATCGAAAATGACCGTAATTCAATTGACTTGTCAACCACACAGGTAAGTGGTCGTCTGCTAGCACGTGCCGGCGATATGGATTCAATCCTGTATAAAACCCCTTTTTCGTAAACATAATTTTCTTTATTTTGAGGGAGGGTTTATTTTGAATATTGTTATACAGTAGTCTCCCTAATACAAGACCATCCCTTCTGAAATGACACTCGCTATTAAAAGACCATCCCTTCTGAAATGACACTCGCTATTACAAGACCATCCCTTCTGAAATGACACTCGCTATTACAAGACCATCCCTTCTGAAATGACACTCGCTATTACAAGACCATCCCTTCTGAAATGACACTCGCTATTACAAGACCATCCCTTCTGAAATGACACTCGCTATTACAAGACCATCCCTTCTGAAATGACACTCGCTATTACAAGACCATCCCTTCTGAAATGACACTCGCTAATACAAGACCATCCCTTCTGAAATGACACTCGCTAATACAAGACCATCCCTTCTGAAATGACACTCGCTAATACAAGACCATCCCTTCTGAAATGACACTCGCTATTACAAGACCATCCCTTCTGAAATGACACTCGCTATTACAAGACCATCCCTTCTGAAATGACACTCGCTATTACAAGACCATCCCTTCTGAAATGACACTCGCTATTACAAGACCATCCCTTCTGAAATGACACTCGCTATTACAAGACCATCCCTTCTGAAATGACACTCGCTATTACAAGACCATCCCTTCTGAAATAACACTCGCTATTACAAGACCATCCCTTCTGAAATGACACTCGCTATTACAAGACCATCCCTTCTGAAATGACACTCGCTATTACAAGACCATCCCTTCTGAAATGACACTCGCTATTACAAGACCATCCCTTCTGAAATGACACTCGCTATTACAAGACCATCCCTTCTGAAATGACACTCGCTATTACAAGACCATCCCTTCTGAAATGACACTCGCTAATACAAGACCATCCCTTCTGAAATGACACTCGCTATTACAAGACCATCCCTTCTGAAATGACACTCGCTATTACAAGACCATCCCTTCTGAAATGACACTCGCTATTACAAGACCATCCCTTCTGAAATGACACTCGCTATTACAAGACCATCCCTTCTGAAATGACACTCGCTATTACAAGACCATCCCTTCTGAAATGACACTCGCTAATACAAGACCATCCCTTCTGAAATGACACTCGCTATTACAAGACCATCCCTTCTGAAATGACACTCGCTATTACAAGACCATCCCTTCTGAAATGACACTCGCTATTACAAGACCATCCCTTCTGAAATAACACTCGCTATTACAAGACCATCCCTTCTGAAATAACACTCGCTATTACAAGACCATCCCTTCTGAAATAACACTCGCTATTACAAGACCATCCCTTCTGAAATGACACTCGCTATTACAAGACCATCCCTTCTGAAATGACACTCGCTAATACAAGACCATCCCTTCTGAAATGACACTCGCTATTACAAGACCATCCCTTCTGAAATGACACTCGCTATTACAAGACCATCCCTTCTGAAATGACACTCGCTAATACAAGACCATCCCTTCTGAAATGACACTCGCTATTACAAGACCATCCCTTCTGAAATGACACTCGCTATTACAAGACCATCCCTTCTGAAATGACACTCGCTATTACAAGACCATCCCTTCTGAAATGACACTCGCTAATAAAAGACCATCCCTTCTGAAATGACACTCGCTATTACAAGACCATCCCTTCTGAAATGACACTCGCTATTACAAGACCATCCCTTCTGAAATGACACTCGCTATTACAAGACCATCCCTTCTGAAATGACACTCGCTATTACAAGACCATCCCTTCTGAAATGACACTCGCTATTACAAGACCATCCCTTCTGAAATGACACTCGCTATTACAAGACCATCCCTTCTGAAATGACACTCGCTATTACAAGACCATCCCTTCTGAAATGACACTCGCTAATACAAGACCATCCCTTCTGAAATGACACTCGCTATTACAAGACCATCCCTTCTGAAATGACACTCGCTATTACAAGACCATCCCTTCTGAAATGACACTCGCTATTACAAGACCATCCCTTCTGAAATGACACTCGCTACTACAATGACAAAGTGGCTTTATAAGAGGTGTGTCTTCTCTTGAGGAAGGACAATTTAGTAGTATTTTACTATCTCAGTGTATCTGAAATTGGGCCTCATAAGAGGAGTGGCCTATAATTACAGGGAGTGGCCTTATAAGGGAGACTTCTGTACTTGTTCATAGCAGTTTAATTCTTGGAATCTCTCATAAACGAACAAATGTCTACAACATTTACAAGACTAAGATTTTGTTTACAATATAAATAATTCCAGGTATGTCTCATTAAACGCTAACAACCTTAACCCTCTCCAACATAACTGCTATTTCCCCCAGCTGTTTTGCTTATTGAGAAATAATGATTTCCTGCTAGCAAGGGAAATTGTTGTACCGCCAACTGCCGAAAAATAATCACTTGTAAAGTATTTTTTTGGCACTCAATCTGTCAAAAATGAGAGAGAAGAAGATGCTTTGAATTCTACGCTTCTATACCATAAATCAGAAACTGGTGGCTGTTTGTAATATATCTAAAAATCAAACTTTCAGCTATAAAATTACTTGATCACATAGTTAACTCCTCAAATTATACTAGTAAATAAAATTTATATAAATACAGAAAAAAACAATAAATGGGTAACCAATATAAAAGAGTGGATTAATAAGTTAGAAATTGGACATCTTTAACTTTAACACAAATAATAGTAAATTTCATATTAATAGCATTCAACAAATGATTCAAGATCAGGCTAAACAGAATATGAATAGCTTGATTAATGTGTGTGAAAACTTGAAGTTTTTCAAGAAATTCATAAAAGTGGTGAAAGACCCCCATACATGGATCTGTAAATTAAAATCAGATAGATCTTTGCTGAGCAAATTTCGGCTTAGTGCTCATTCTCTAGCCATTGAAAAAGGTTGTTACTCAAACATAGAGAGACAGAATCATGTCTGCCTGTCGTGTGATACGGGAGAAGTTGAGAACGAATATCATTTCTTTTCAACTTGTCCACATTATATATCTTTACAAAAAACATTCTTACAAAAAGTTAACATTAAAATAGTTAACTCAAATATTTCATTAAGACACAGGTCTTTACTTTTTAATAGCAGTTTGCCGGTCACTCTTAAAATTACAGTCAATTTTTTAAATGATTGTTTCTTAATGAGAAAGGCCATTTAGAAATTGTGGCTATTTCAATATACATGTAGCACTAAATACCACTGTCATTCCATGAGTCTGTTATTCTGTATTGTTTCAGTTTATGCCATAACCATTTATTGTAAATGTGTTCGTGCAAATAAAATATTTGTCTATTGTCTATATTATCCTAAGGCTAAAGACGTAATGGTCACTACACAAAATTAAGCACCGCCCACTGACCTTCTGTAATTTTCCGTCTGCATCATTTCGTTACTGCACGTTATTTTTATGAATGGAATTTTCTCCTGGCCAGGTAAAGTGTATTAATCTTATTCTCAAGATTTCCATATATGGCTCTCCTTTCTATCATTATTTTTAGGAATGATTTTATCCAATCATAGGTTATCAAATAAATGCAACATCGTACAATGTCTATTGTCTATATTATCCTATATACACGTACCTGTTAATGGTTATATTTAGATGTCAAAAATATGTTCACACTTTTAGAAAAAAGTCACCTTTGGTTTGTTTAGGTGTTTTCTTTCTATGATTCATAAGCTACCTTTTTGTACATAAATATAATACTTGTACATGTAATATGCATTTAAAAGAAAAGTTAAAAGTTTCATTTTAAATGATGATGTACTAAAAGTGTATATTTACTACAATGTTTTGCTTATTGTGTATAACTTTGTATATAGACTGTATTTTACAATGTGTATTTGAATATGTCAATGATGGCCTTATTATTAACTACAGTCAAACCTGTCTTATGTGACCTTCCAAGGGAACAGTGAAATATGGTCACATAAGACAGGTGGTCACTTAATACAGGTTTAGTTGATATAAAATACACTGTGAAGGGAAATAAAAATTAAGGTCACATAATACAAGTTATTGCTTAATAGAGGTGGTCACTAAGGCAGGTTTGACTGTAACTGTTTAACCCTCTATAAATAAAGAATTTATTATAATTATTATTATTATTATAGCATAAAAATAAAAGAACTGTTCCTTTACGTAAATTTGTGTCAAAAGTGTTAATGTCTTTCCTGTTTATTTACATCCATATCCCCTCTAACTTATAAAAAGTTACAAATAGTTTTCTTTTTTTTTTTATTTTAAACTCCATGAAATTCATGTCCCTACAGAGGGGCCGTCATGGCCGTGATCGTATGGTAGCTGGATTTACAACTACCTATGCAATCAGTGCCCATCACCACTGATGTTGTGAGTTCGAATCTCGATCAGGGCGAGGTGTACAACATTATGTGATAAAGTTTGTCAGTTACTTGCGACAGGTCGGTGGTTTTCTCCGGGTCCTCCGGTTTTTTCCATCAATAAAACTGACCAGCACCATGATATAACTAAAATATTGTTGAAAGTGACGCTAAACACCATAAAACCAAAACGAAACCTGTCCCTACAGTTCCAATGGAAAATGATGGAAAATCTCTCCATGGAAATCCATTAACTAAGTATTGGAACATTTTTTCCCCATCACAAAATGAAAAATAATTATGACGGAAATATTGGCATTTTCAACAGAAAATGGTGCAAAAAACTTTTCATGGAATGCCATGGAGTGTATATTGGAACAAAACCGAAATATGTGAAAAAGGTTAGAAGTTGTTTTCTTTTTTCAACTGCATATTACTTAGCAGTGAAACACATCTTGAGAAATGTATCCCATGATAAACCTACTGAAGTGAGAACTATTCAAGTTTGGGGGTTGGGTTAGGGTTATGGTGTTTAATGCCACTTTCAACAATATATCAGTTATATCGTGGCAGTCTGTTTAATTGGTGAAGGAAAGCAGAGGACCCAGAGAAAACAACCAACTAGTCGCACGTCACTGACAAACTTTATCACATAATGTTGCATCGTGTACACCTCACTTGAGCGAGATTCGAACTACCATACGATCACGTCCACCACAGCCCCTCAGTATATATTGGAAAAAAACAAAAACATGTATAAAAAGTTGAAATCTTTTTTAAACTGCATATAATTTAGCAGTGAAACACGTCTTGAGAAACCTATCCCTTGACAGACCTATTGATGTGACGACCATCTTTTAATAACATTTCTGCCAAGTTTGGTTCCATACACTTGCTCCAGTGATTTCAGAGAAAAACATTGAAATGCCAATTAGCTAACAGAGGCAAAGGATGATGACATGTCACATGACATAATTATTCATAATACCTCACATTGACCTTTAGTCCAGGCAAGTTCAAAATTAACTTGTTTATCCTGTCAACACTCCAAAATATTACAGCACAAACAATAAAACTGCTATTTTCTATCACTAACCTTAATTAATTGTTTGCAAAAAAAAATTTGGATTCTGGGCCAACAAGAAATACCTCATAAATATTTCTCAGATGTGTTTTTTTGATTTTTGTCTAAAAAATTAGAGCAGTTATTTTTGGGTAATTTCTAACCAAAAATGATGTCTTATGATGTTTTCATATCTATACAATAACAAGTTCTCAGCATTGCAACAAAAATGTCATTACACTTTCAATTTACTAAGATAATGCATGTCTATAGCTACAGACAAGATATTTTTCTTACAAATTCTGCAAGCTAATTTATAACCCAGTTTTCTCTTTTAAAAGCTCTGCCAACCTAATGTTGAGAGATTTTCTCAGTTAAGAGATGAGTAAGTAAACAGAAAACATCTTAATGTACGAAATTTTATACCTTTTTCTCTACTTTTCCTTATTCTGAACAAGCTTAAAATTTATAAAGAAAACTTCATAATGATCAGGGGTCTTTGTATTTTTGTCAAAACTCTGCAACCAATCATCATATTTCCTTACAACAACTTGTCCAAGAAAGATAAGTAAGTGTACAATAAAACTTCCTGCAGAGTTATTGTATAAGTAGCCTCTAATTTTTCTAAGACACCAATTTCAAACTAAACAAAACAGCACTAAAACATAACTGACAGTCACACTGGTATGATTCCAAACGAAACCCCACCACAACCCTAATCCCCAGTACATGCAATAACTCTTAAATTTTCATTTTTGTGGGGGTTGTATCATATGGAATTTCTTTCTTCTGTTTATTTTTACTTCCATGTACTTATAATAAACACATAAATAATATACACTGATGGACTGTTAGGTTAATTGAAGCACCTGTCTATATACTACATATATAAAAGATAAGTAGAACAGCAGAAATAGCTACCAAATCCCTAGTAAAAACTAAGAAGTTGGGTTTTTTTTTTAAATATTATCTCACTTGAAAGTCATAAATTATTTTTATGTAATCAAGTACAAAAAGATGAAGGTTATTTTACTTTTTAAATTTCCAATTATTTTTATAAAATAAAATAAATTCAAAAAATGGATTAAATGATTATAATTATGATTATGTCTGTTTAACACCACTTTGAACAAATTTCAGTTAAACATTTGTATTGTCTGAAACATAGGCACAGTTTGTAGCAGGGAATATATAGACAGGAACAAAACTTAGTATTTTTTTGCTGGAGTTGCCAGCTGGGCTCCCTAAGATGATAATTTTAATAGCCCAGCTTAAAATTCTTGAGACCCAGCAACTGACATGAAATATTTAAACTTCAATAGCAAACTTGGCTACTACCTGAACATTTCCTGGGGCCACGGCCAAATATTAATTTTCTTTGGATACTGGGACCCTGCCAAGTTTTATCCCTGACATATGGGTTGTTTAACATCCTCAGTAGGTCCAGAATAGTGTCCTCACGGGGGGGGGGGGGGGGATCCAGGAGTGAGAAAATGATTTTCAGCAATTACAGATAATAATACCGATTTATTACATGAAAAAAAAAGAATTCAGTTTAATAAAATATCATGCAAGAAACAAACGAAGCTCAATTTATAGTGTTGTTATTTAGCAACATATAATATTAAAATGTTTTACTGGTGAAAAAAATTAGGCCTATGTGTATGCATTTTGTATATTAGACTAGATCCCACTGAGCCTGTGTCGCTCACCTTTCATTCTGCTTTTTCGGTTCATATGGCTAAGATTTTTTAGAAATCGACCAATCAGAAACAAGAATTGCATGTGGTGGCCATGTTTGTTAATTAATCGGGACGAAATGAGCAATCTTCATAGAAGACATTCCATAGATGATTCCTACCAAGTTTCGGTGGTAGCCATGTTTGTTAACCGATCGGGATGAAATGAGCAATCATCATATAGGACATTCCATAGATGCTTCCTACCAAGTTTCGGTTCATTTGGCCAAGTGGTTTTAGAGAAGAAGATTTTTAAAAATCGGCCAATCAGAAACAAGAATTGCCTATGGCAGCCATGTTTGGTAATGGATCATAACAAAATGTGCACACTTTAGAGAGGACCTTCCATAGATGCTTCCTACCAAGTTTCAGTTCATTTGGTTGAGGGTTTTCAGAGGAGAAGATTAAAATGTGAAAAGTAAACGGATGACAGACGACGGACACCAAGTGATGGCAAAAGCTCATATTGCCATTGGAAAGGTTTGCTAAAAAGAATATTAAAATGTGAATACCTACTTGTAATGTATAGAATAAACATGTTACACTATATCAGCATTAGTTAATTTCTATGGGAGATAATGGCAAGAGTTATCTTTCTTTTAACAGTTTAGGCAAGAGTTATCTTTCTTTTAACAGAGGAGAAGATTTTTTAGAAATCAACCAATCAAAAACAAGAATTGCTTGTGGCGGCCATGTTTGTTAATGGATCGGGACAAAATGTGCAATCTTTAGAGAGGACCGCCCATAGATGCTTCCTACCAAGTTTCGGTTCATTTGGCCAAACGGTTTCAGAGAAGAAGAATTTTAAAAATCAGCCAATCATAAACAAGTCGCCTGTGGCAGTCATGTTTGTTAACGGATCGGGACGATATGGACAATCTTTACAGAGGACCTTCCATAGATGCTTCCTACCAAGTTTCGGTTCATTTGGCCAAGCGGTTTCAGAGGAGAAGATTTTTAAAAATTGGCCAATCAGAAACAAGAATTGCCTGTGGTGGCTATTTTGGTAATTATATATAATGGATCAGGACGAAATGAGCAATCTTTATAGAGGACCTTCCATAGATGTTCCCTGCCAAGTCTCACTTCATTTGGCCGAGGGGGTTTCAGAGAAGAAGATTAAAATGTGAAAAGTTAACGGACGACAGATGACAGACGACGGACGCCAAGTGATGGCAAAAGCTCACATTGCCTTTGGCAAGGTGATCTAAAAAGAGGGGGAGCAATTAAAAGATCTGATTTTAATGAGATGGACTTTACATTGTATGAATTGCAATCCAGTTTTAAAAGTAAATTGTAATTTCAAAAAACAGAAAAATAACATGAAAATAATATGTTATTTGTAATTTACATGTGTTCAAGAACACGACTTCATATCTCCCAATCAAATAAACTGTTCATGTAATTTTATTTAAAATGAATATGTAATGTTTTTACACACAAACAATTGCTTTAACCTTTTTTCAACAATACACTATTCAATATCAATTTAACTAACTACAGTCTATAGCCAAGAGTCATTTTGTATTTAATAGACATTGGGTTTTTTTCTAAATGGAAACTTTTTAAAGTACATGTATATGTACAGTTAAACATGTATTAAGAGGTCACCATGGAGACAAAGAAAAAGTGGCCTTATAAGACACATTTTGTTTTCTCACAAACTTTTCTAATTATTTCTAGTGTACTCGCAAAGTTATAAAAAATTTGAGAAATTTTTTGATTGAACACTACATGTACATTGTACATGAATAGTCAATCCTGTATTAAGCAGTCACCTTTGAAAAAAAGAAAAAGTTGTCTTTTAAGACAGGTAACCTCTTAAAAAAGGTTCAATCATATGAAATTTCTATGACAGGACAAAAAGGTGACCTTGTAATACAGGTGACTGCTTCAAATAGAAGTTACCACATGGGCAGATTTACCTGTAGAAGTATTTTACACATGTATATACCAGTACAGTTGGGAAACAGATTTACCTGTAGAAGTATTTTACACATGTATATACCAGTACAGTTGGGAAACAGATTTACCTGTAGAAGTATTTTACACATGTATATACCAGTACAGTTGGGAAACAGATTTACCTGTAGAAGTATTTTACACATGTATATACCAGTACAGTTGGGAAACAGATTTACCTGTAGAAGTATTTTACACATGTATATACCAGTACAGTTGGGAAACAGATTTACCTGTAGAAGTATTTTACACATGTATATACCAGTACAGTTGGGAAACAGATTTACCTGTAGAAGTATTTTACACATGTATATACCAGTACAGTTGGGAAACAGATTTACCTGTAGAAGTATTTTACACATGTATATACCAGTACAGTTGGGAAACAGATTTACCTGTAGAAGTATTTTACACATGTATATACCAGTACAGTTGGGAAACAGATTTACCTGTAGAAGTATTTTACACATGTATATACCAGTACAGTTGGGAAACAGATTTACCTGTAGAAGTATTTTACACATGTATATACCAGTACAGTTGGGAAACAGATTTACCTGTAGAAGTATTTTACACATGTATATACCAGTACAGTTGGGAAACAGATTTACCTGTAGAAGTATTTTACACATGTATATACCAGTACAGTTGGGAAACAGATTTACCTGTAGAAGTATTTTACACATGTATATACCAGTACAGTTGGGAAACAGATTTACCTGTAGAAGTATTTTACACATGTATATACCAGTACAGTTGGGAAACAGATTTACCTGTAGAAGTATTTTACACATGTATATACCAGTACAGTTGGGAAACAGATTTACCTGTAGAAGTATTTTACACATGTATATACCAGTACAGTTGGGAAACAGATTTACCTGTAGAAGTATTTTACACATGTATATACCAGTACAGTTGGGAAACAGATTTACCTGTAGAAGTATTTTACACATGTATATACCAGTACAGTTGGGAAACAGATTTACCTGTAGAAGTATTTTACACATGTATATACCAGTACAGTTGGGAAACAGATTTACCTGTAGAAGTATTTTACACATGTATATACCAGTACAGTTGGGAAACAGATTTACCTGTAGAAGTATTTTACACATGTATATACCAGTACAGTTGGGAAACAGATTTACCTGTAGAAGTATTTTACACATGTATATACCAGTACAGTTGGGAAACAGATTTACCTGTAGAAGTATTTTACACATGTATATACCAGTACAGTTGGGAAACAGATTTACCTGTAGAAGTATTTTACACATGTATATACCAGTACAGTTGGGAAACAGATTTACCTGTAGAAGTATTTTACACATGTATATACCAGTACAGTTGGGAAACAGATTTACCTGTAGAAGTATTTTACACATGTATATACCAGTACAGTTGGGAAACAGATTTACCTGTAGAAGTATTTTACACATGTATATACCAGTACAGTTGGGAAACAGATTTACCTGTAGAAGTATTTTACACATGTATATACCAGTACAGTTGGGAAACAGATTTACCTGTAGAAGTATTTTACACATGTATATACCAGTACAGTTGGGAAACAGATTTACCTGTAGAAGTATTTTACACATGTATATACCAGTACAGTTGGGAAACAGATTTACCTGTAGAAGTATTTTACACATGTATATACCAGTACAGTTGGGAAACAGATTTACCTGTAGAAGTATTTTACACATGTATATACCAGTACAGTTGGGAAACAGATTTACCTGTAGAAGTATTTTACACATGTATATACCAGTACAGTTGGGAAACAGATTTACCTGTAGAAGTATTTTACACATGTATATACCAGTACAGTTGGGAAACAGATTTACCTGTAGAAGTATTTTACACATGTATATACCAGTACAGTTGGGAAACAGATTTACCTGTAGAAGTATTTTACACATGTATATACCAGTACAGTTGGGAAACAGATTTACCTGTAGAAGTATTTTACACATGTATATACCAGTACAGTTGGGAAACAGATTTACCTGTAGAAGTATTTTACACATGTATATACCAGTACAGTTGGGAAACAGATTTACCTGTAGAAGTATTTTACACATGTATATACCAGTACAGTTGGGAAACAGATTTACCTGTAGAAGTATTTTACACATGTATATACCAGTACAGTTGGGAAACAGATTTACCTGTAGAAGTATTTTACACATGTATATACCAGTACAGTTGGGAAACAGATTTACCTGTAGAAGTATTTTACACATGTATATACCAGTACAGTTGGGAAACAGATTTACCTGTAGAAGTATTTTACACATGTATATACCAGTACAGTTGGGAAACAGATTTACCTGTAGAAGTATTTTACACATGTATATACCAGTACAGTTGGGAAACAGATTTAAAAAAAGTTTTTGATTGTTTCTGAATCCTATTGTACAATAATTGTTCTATTTACAAACGAAAATGTATATACAGTCAAACCTGCCCATGTGGCCACCTCTATTAAGCAGTCACCTGTATTAAAAGGTCACCATTTTCTTGCATACAAAATTTCATAAGACTTGAACCTCTTTTAAGAGGTCACCTGCCTTAAAATATCACTTTTTCTTTGTCCCAAAGTGTGAAGGTGACTGCTTAATATGAATTGAACCTCTTTTAAGAGGTCACCTGCCTTAAAAGACCACTTTTTTTTGTCCCAAAGGTGACCTCTTAATACAGGTTGGACTGTATTTAAACTAGTACATTTTTATCTACATTATACTTACATAATCGTCCAAAGCTGGCTGACAACCTTTTCTTTAATCTTTTAATCTTACTAATTTGTCTCTTTCCTTTAAAAAAAACATAAAAAAATTTACATAAGCAATACAACTACTTAGTGTACCATTAATCAGCTTAGTTTGATGTATTTTTTCTCCTGTCACAAGCTAATTAAAATCAAAATTACATGTTTGCTGTATCTTTAAAAACAAAAACAAAATTGTGGGGGGGGGGGGGGGGGGAAGGGGTTAGGGTTATGGTGTTTAATGCCACTTTCAACAATATTTCAGTCATATCGTGAGTCAGTTTTATTGGCAGAGGAAACTGCCAAAAACTAAATTTTTTGGGGGAAGGGATTAGGGTTATGGTGCTTAACGCCACTTTCAACAATATTTCAGTCATATTGTGGCGGTCAGTTTTATTGGTGGAGGAAACTGCAGTAAGCGAAGAAGACCGCTGACCTGAGGCAAGTTACTGACAAACGTTATCACATAAAGTACACCTCGTCATCAGAATGATTATTTTTAGGTGCTACACTAACTTCGAACAAAAACATTCCATTTGGGGTCATGTCAGGGTTAATATATTCAACCGACCAATCAATGATACTCCTACTTTTTTAAACAGTAAATTTTATTACATCCCATTTGGGATCAGGTCAAGGATAATATTTTCAACTGACCAATAAGCGATACTCCTACTTTTTAAAACAGATTGCACACCTAGAACTGTTGTCTGATTGGTCAATATATGTTAATAATTCTTATATGATTTACATAATTAGAAATCCTGTACTCTGATTGGGTATAAGCACTTATGGAGGCGGGGTTTTGTCAGTTTATTTTTCGATAGACGATGTTCAGCAGACTACTTTTTTCGTTATGTAAACAAAATGGCGGCTTGGATTCCCGATAATAAAAAAAGATAAAAGAAACAATGTTTATTGTTAATAATCGACAATTATTGTTAGATATGAAATAAAAAAATAAATGCCAATGAAAAAAAAAGCTTGTATGTTGACATAAAAAAAAATTCCAGAAAAAATACTTAAGACAACCATCTATCGACTTTGATGTTTGTAATATATCATCATCCTGTGACGTTGTTTACAAGGGACGCTGATTGACACAAGCTGGTTACTGATTTATTTTACGATTTTGTGGGCATTTTACTTGCTTGAGTAGCTAAATGCAAAATGCCATCAAATTGGAAAATATCGGTAACTTAATTATATCACCGTCTAGTTTAAAGTAGGAAATAAGGTTAGTTCATTTTGTTATTCATGGCCGACACACATCGATGGAATGTATGTGTGCGTACTGGGGATCCCCAAAGGTAAATTTTCAAAACAAATTGGTCCAGGTTATACATCAATAAACTCCGGAAAAAATGCGTTTATTCCTATAATGACTTGCATATGATTGGACGATCGAAGATGAATGAAAGTTTGCCTGGCATGAAATGACCCCAAATGGCATGTTGTTAGATTATAGTGTATCATTTAATATTATAAGAATGATTTTTGCCAGGAATATATCTTGATCAGTCTGTGTACATATTGTACCCAAGAAATCAAAATGATGCTTACTGGCGACAGCTTTGGGCACTCAACCCATAAAGCTGACAAGCAAATCCCCATGGGATGCCCTCTAAATAGAGAGCTGTCAAGTTATAAAACAGAAAGTCTGGCAGTGGATCATAGCAAGTGCTGTGCTTATAGAAAGTCAAGCTCCTTGTCAGAATTGCACGTTGAAAGACCAATTATATAGATTTGGAAAATAAAATAGGCACATTGAAACTACTACAAAAGTCTAATTTTCTCGTCCCTACTTTTTCAATTGCATTCAATAGTTGTTGCCTGATTAACTGCCCAATTCCTTCCTCTTTTCTGTATGATTTATATATTATTGAACAACTTGTCATGAATATGCATGAATCACAATTTGAAGCTGGACCTTAAGGTGGTACCATACACTTCAGGTAAAATTTGATCTGCTCGTTTAATTTTCTTATTTTTTTGGCAGTGTGTTTGAATATATCCACTGCAATAAATATCAAAATTTTAACAAATTCCAACCAACAGACTCAGAGCTATGAATTCACTAGCCACATACATGTAGCAGCTTTTCTCTCTGTGGTTTTGATCACTGAGATGCTTGAAATCTGCATACAAACATCATATGATCAAAACGTTCAACTGATTTTAAAGAGTTATCTCCCTGTAGTGTTAGGTACCACCTTAAACAATCAATAAATTGTACATGTACTTCTATCAAAATCAGTAACTGACATAGATACTGGATAATAACACAAACACCTACCATGATCTTTGTAGATAATTAGCCTATTTTAATAGATTATTATATAATGCACTAATTTTAATAGGACAGGAGTACAATACATTGATTGGTTATTGGTTGCTTAATGTCCAATGTTAAATATGTTGTGCAATTTAGGACGAGACGTTTTACACAGGCAAGTAAAACTCTGGAGACATTTAATACTAGAGCCTGCGACTATGGGCATTTTAAAAGAAAACTTCCATTGTTGGGTGTAATTGAAACCCCTTATTATATGATCTTTGTCAGTAATTACCCTATTTTAATAGAATATTATATAATTCTCAAATAGACAACTATCAGTTATTAATAATAGACAAATAAAACTCTGGATAGATTTAAAACTAAGACTTGCGGTCGACCATGGGCATTTTTAAAGTCAACTTCCATCCTACATTTAGGTCAATGGTACAAAAATGCATTAAATGAAGCTTTATTGAAATGACGCAGAAACTGAAGACATCACGACAAATTACCAAATTACAAAGAGAAGCTAACAGTATCCACTTTTAATTTAATAAAAATGACCTCTGACTTCAAAGAGGGATCCTTTGAAACCAGATTCAATGTTCAAGTAGTACAAGAATAACACAGTGAAAGCTGTCTAAACACGACCTTGAATAAAACGGAATCAGTTTACGAAATTAGAAATTAGCGGTAGACCTATAGACAATGTCTATGTAAAATCAAGCTGGTCTACAATGTATGTCAAATTTTCAAAATTTTGTATATAATGTAGTGAGGTCTATGTAAAATAGAGATTGGTCTATGATACTGCAAAATTTAGTTTCACACACTGCAATCCTATATAAACTAAACCCTGAATAAAACAGAATTCTGTATAAACCAAACACTGAATAAAACAGAATTCTGTATAAACCAAACCATGAATAAAACGGAATCTTGAATAAAGCAAATCTCAAATAAAGATACATTGTAGGTCCCTATATATTTCTTTAATAAAAATGAAATTCAAATTTTCCTTTGCATTAGAGTCCCAATGACTCCTGCTGTTTTCACCTCATTCAATATTATAATTAAATGTCATGATGTCCAGATAAGAGAATTTTGCAGGATTTAATTTTGGGACTAATTGGCATTATTTTACAAAAAAAAGTGCCAAATCATTAAATACTACCAATATATCATTTTTTTTTCGTTTGAACATCAAACTTATCGGTTTTCCGACTAACAACATACAATGGTCATTTTGACCATGGTCAGTGAGACCTCACATATATATATAATAACCCTAAATTGCTGAACCCAATCTGATTATAAAAAGATCTTTCAGTCTGCTCCAGTTTATGTACATGTACACTCATGGGTCAAAAGTATTTCCCCACAAAGATATTTCCCTATATATTTCATATAAAACCACTTATTTTCATAACATTCTCATAGTCATTCCTTAGCCGATTTTTAGTTTATTTTAATATCTGCATGTAATTTTTTCGAACTTTTATTCACAAGCATTTATGATTTAAACACAATTTATATGATTATATAGTAAGATTTGGTGAAAAAATTAACCTTTGTTTTTAAATCAATTCTTAAGGGAAAGTAGAAATAAAATTATTTGAAAATTATATGAAGAAGAAACTATTTATTTCTGCATTTATTGCTGAAAATTTCATGAAAATCAGATAAGGAACGACTTCAAGAGAATGTTTTGAAAATAAATGGTTTTATATGAAATATATAGGGAAATATCTTAGTGGGGAAATACTTTTATCCCGTGAGTGTATATGCCACACTGTAGGAGTGATATATAATAAATAAACAGGAGCAACACTAGAGATCTTTTTTTCAATCAGATTGTGGCCGACCTTTCAAATGTTGAAATCACTCAATCCAATCTGATAAAACTGGCTCATATATTTTAATGTTCAACTTTACAATCACAGTGTGAGAAAAATGTATTACTTTTTTAAAATATGAAACAGCGATGCATTATGGGAAATTTATCTATTAATAAGTATTATAAAAAAGATGTAATGAAGGATTAAAACACAAAATTTATTTTTCAACTTAAAATGAAACAGACTATAAATTGAAGTTAAAAACTTTGAAAATTGGACACAGCCGATATACAGCACATTATTGGTAAATTGTAGTTCTAATAATAAAACCCTAAATGCTCGCTTACTCGCAAGGGTTATAACGGGATGCCATTACACGTAATGGAGCAGCCGCCGAGATGTTTTGCACTCGCTTACAGAGCTTCTGATGCCTGCATTTATCAATAATAAGACATAACCTTTCCTTTTGTCCATTATTATAACAAGTTTTTATCACCTACCAGTATTTTAGAATGTAATTCGCACAAAATAAAATTCCATGTCTCTGAACATTTTGAATTTCGTCATTTCCGGCCTCACTATTTGGATGTCGATACCATATTTGGCGATTTAGGCGTGAATGCGTGTAGTAAGAAATACCATATTTAGAAAAGCTCTGCCTTCCGTAGTTTCCGGTTATGGAAAACGATCGATAAATTTGAACAAGGTTGTTGCTACCTTTGAAAAGCATATATTTCTCAGCCAAACCGATTTAACAAGGACTGGGATCATCAGTAATAGTTATAATGAAATGTTTGAAGCGTAAATAGTTTTTATGTTTCAACTGCAACTTTTTTTTTGCTCCATTGTGACGAATGGGACTGCGTTGTAGCTCTGCCGAGACACAAGTTTTTTCACAGGAGCTACATTATTGCAGCTAGTAAATTGGGACATTTATCCATTGATCTCACTTAGTGATATTTTCAGTATCAATTGCAGCTAGTAATTTGGGACATTTATCCATTGATCTCACTTAGTGATATTTTCAGTATCAATTGCAGCTAGTAAATTGGGACATTTATCCATTGATCTCACTTAGTGATATTTTCAGTATCAACTTAGTGACTCTGATAGTGGAAAATACCAGTCAGTGTGACGTCACATTATTATGTTTAATACCAATAAAAATAATAGCATCAGTTTTGAAGGTCTTGACATACGCAGTGATAGTACTAGTGATAATGTTAGTCTTGACCTTCAAAACTACCGTTATTCTATATATAAATATATGCTATTTAGTAGCAGACAAATAAATTGAACATTCTTAATTGTGAACCCAATACATGAAATTATATAACATTAATATGAATCCACACACTAATATTAGATTGCAGAATGTCAGGGAAATTCCTGTAATTTTTTTCACCTTTATATTCAACTACTGAGAATTCATTTTTAATCATTTAATACTAATTTTTGTAGTTTTTGTAGGTTTAAAAAACAAGATAAGTAATTTCAAAGTATCAAATCCATGAATTAAAATGTCAACACGTACGAACATCACTTTGCGAATCCACCAAATTGACACAAACGAAAATAAACGAAACCATGGTAATATACAGATACAGCAGTCCCCCACCTACATGTATAAGGTCACTCCTGCCAAAGGTCACCTGTCTTATGAGGTCAGATTTCATATATGTCATTCCCACCAAAAGCCACCCACTTATCAGGCCAGATTTCAGATGCAATAAAATAGTAGAATACTATTATTTGTCCCCCCTCAAGAGAGACCACACCTCTTATAAGACCACTTTCTTCATTACAGAAGGGGGGCAACTGTAGTGAAATACTAATAAATTGTCCCCCCTCAAGAGTGGCCACCCCTCTTATAAGACCACTTTCTTCATTACAGAAGGGGTGGCATTATAAAAGGGGGCAACTGTAGTGAAATACTAATAAATTGTCCCCCCCTCAAGAGTGGCCACACCTCTTATAAGACCACTTTCTTCATTACAGAAGGGGTGGCATTATAAAAGGGGGCAACTGTAGTGAAATACTAATAAATTGTCCCCCCTCAAGAGTGGCCACCCCTCTTATAAGACCACTTTCTTCATTACAGAAGGGGTGGCATTATAAAAGGGGGCAACTGTAGTGAAATACTAATAAATTGTCCCCCCTCAAGAGTGGCCACCCCTCTTATAAGACCACTTTCTTCATTACAGAAGGGGTGGCATTATAAAAGGGGGCTACTGTAGTGAAAAACTAATAAATTGTCCCCCCTCAAGAGAGGCCACCCCTCTTATAAGACCACTTTCTTCATTACAGAAGGGGTGGCATTATAAAAGGGGGCAACTGTAGTGAAATACTAATAAATTGTCCCCCCTCAAAAGAGGCCACCCCTCTTATAAGACCATTTTTTCATTACAGAAGGGGTGGCATTATAAAAGGGGGCTACTGTAGTGAAATACTAATAAATTGTCCCCCCCCTCAAGAGTGGCCACACCTCTTATAAGACCACTTTCTTCATTACAGAAGGGGTGGCATTATAAAAGGGGGCTATTGTATTAATAAAAACTACTAAATTGTTCCCCTCAAGAGAGGCCACACCTCTTACAAGACCACTTTTTCATTGCAGAAGGGGTGGCATTATAAAAGGGGAGGACTATTTTCGACATAAATAAATTGATCTACATTTGTACTTACCTAGTAACATGAATAAATTTCTTATCCAGTAGTTAAAATGATTTAGTAGAAAATAATTCCCAGTTTTATCGTAAAATATTAAAAGATAGGACAACCAAGCTATTCAAATAATGATCCCTCTTTTTCTCAATAACTTGAGCCTGTTTTTATCATCAAGAATAGTTTCATAATAACTGACATCCTACAACAAATTATACTTCATTAAAAGTGCCTTCAGATGTAAATAGACGAGGTTTGTTAGAAATCTGTCTGTTCTTATACAACATATGAAAATACTCAGAAAACCCATATGCCAACTATCTTTCATTTTCATAATTATAATTAGCAGTTTTTGAAATTAAATATTGCTTTTATTTTTACTTTGCCAGACATAGGCATGTGAGGCAACAGGTCTAAAATTGTTGGTTTGTTATGCAATGAAGTAAAAATACAACAAATGTAAATTGCTGTACAAATATGAGGTTTACCTGAACCTGTATTGCTCACCTGGCTGTTCACGTTAGTTCGTATTTTTTTTAGGGGAAAAAAGTTTTTTTATTCATATTTTCATTGTTATTTCCATTGTTTGTTTGTTATGCAATGAATAAAAATAAATCACTGTAAATCAATTAGTTTGAGGTTTAGCTGAACCTGTATTGCTCACCTGGCTGTTCACGCTAGTTCGTATTTTTTTAGGGAAAAAAAGGTTTTTTATTCATATTTTTATTGTTATTTCCATTGTTTGTTTATTATGCAATGAATAAAAATAAATCACTGTAAAAAAAATAAGTTTCAGGTTCAGCCGAACCTGTATTGCTCACCTGGTTGTTCACGCTAGTTCGTAGTTTTTTAAGAAAAAAAAAGGTTTTTTATTCATATTTCCAATGTTTGTTCGTTATGCAATGAATTAAAAATAAACTGCTGTAACCAAAAATGTTATGCTCACCTGGTTGTTCATGCTAGTTCATATAGTTTTAGAGAGTAAAAAAGGTTTTTTATTCATATTTCCATAGAGTCCAATGACCCGTGTTCAGCAAAAAATTGTATTTCCGATCAATGCAAAAAAGAAAAATTTGTGATGCACTATTCAAAATATGGTAAATCCAACTACCATACCCGGAACACGACCACGACAACCCCAGGCCAGATTTCAGAGGCCCCTGTAATAAGAAAATGCTACTAAATTATACCTCTCCCATAGAGAGGACACCTCTCTTCAAAGGCCACTTTTAATTGGCCTTATATGAGGGTGACCATTGTACATGTACTTGTACTTACTATTTTTCAAAGATTTGATGATTGATTGGTGTTTAACTCCAACTTTAGCAATATTCCGACTATATCGTGGCGCTGTCTTTCAAAGAAAATATGTTTTAAAATCCCTGAATAAATGCTTTTAAACAAAAAATATTTTTCTTGCAGCCTTAATTAATTAGCAAATGAATTTCTTTGTTCAAACACAGGCTTTTGATAATATAATGAATGCTTTTTTTCCTCCGCCAACAAAAGATTTTACGATTTCCCCCTACACTTTGTAAATCATTATTTTATGATGAATGGTACTGATAACAATTATCTGTTTATAACAATAAAAATATCCTAATCAGTAATCATTTCAATGCTTTTTAATTTACATATGTTATTAGCAACCTTCATAAGAAATTAATCATCACTAAATCACGAAATTGACATTCTTATGAAGATCTGGAGGATTAGAATATCTCGTAGACAAATTAAGTCACAACACAGAACATTCAGGTATCCTAACAAAAAATCTTTATTTTTTCATTACTCAACTTTTAAGAGACAGGTGTGGATGCCATAAAAATAGAATAAAATATTTATATTAAATTTGCTGGATTACTTTTTATTGTACATGTGTTCTCATATACAACTGCCCACAAGTTCTTATTTTAACTGTCAAGCAGTCATGGTCGTGATCGCATGGTAGTTGGATTCACAACTACCTATGCAATCAGTGCCTATCACCACTGATGTTGTGAGTTCAAACCCCGCTCAGGCGAGGCGATACAACATTATGTGATCAAGTTTGTCAGTAACTTGTGACAGGTCGGTGGTTTTCTCCGGGTTCTCTGGTTTCCTCCACCAATAAAACTGACTGCCACAATATAACTGAAATATTGTTGAAAGTGGCATTAACAACCATAACCCGAAACCCTCATAGGAAATGAATCATGCTAAACTAAATCACGAAATGTACATTCTTACTAAGATCTGGGGGATTCGAATATCTGCGTGGACAAATTAAGTCACTAAAATTCTTATCTACTTTTTTTCCTAATCATACAAAAAAAAATATTTATCACATATATCAATAGTTAATAATTTTAAACTCTGCGAAATACCTCTTTTCTCATCTTTTATATTTAAAAAAAAAAAAAAAAAAAATCCACTGCAATATACCGGTACATATGATTATATATTGGAAAAGATTGTAAGAAGATTTAATTGTACTTTATGTATTTTGCAGTTGAGAAAAAAAAAAAATTAAGTCACAACACCAGAACCTTATTGTGTCGAATAGACATACACTTTATATATCAAGAAACTGTATTGGTTAATATTGTGTTTATCCTGCAGAAAAATCACATTAATCCATTGAGTCAATGACGTTTTTATTTATATCTTGATAACCCCATATGATATTTTCTGTCAACAGTGGAAGGGGGTACCAGAAAAAGCCATATTTCGGTCAGTGACAAAATTTTATCCAGTCAATATAATTTACTTGCTCAAATAGATTTTGATTTTTGGTGTTTAACGCCACTTTCAGCAATATTTCAGCTATATCATGGCGACCAGTTTTAGTGGTGGAAGAAACCGGAGTACCTGGAGAGAACCACCAACCATGAGCAAGCAACTGGTAAACTTTATCACTTGCGGCTGCAAGTCAAATGCATCCTTTTTTGTAATTTACAAAGCTGGGAGCTTATTTTATAACATTTATTTCACCTTAAAAGTACTTCTATTATTATTTTAGTAGTAAAATAACAGTATTGTAATCAATATAAATGAGCTTAACATTGATAATATTTGTAGATCTTCATATACACCACCCTCTGAAATCATAAAATGATGCATAATTGCTTTTTTGTTTCACAAATGCTATGCATTATTTTTTTTAATATCTGAGGAAAATACTGCACTACATTTTTGTATATGCAGAAATGAAATGCCTCAATGAATAAGAATCGGGGTAATATATATATTGATGCTACATATTTCCATCGATTTTGTATATGATATATGCTTATTTTAATCAGAGATCCTTGCAACTCGCAGAAACGAATCCTGGACTCATCGTTTTCAGAGGGGACAAGCCAAAATTTTCAAATCTAAATTCCTACAATGGTGGGACTCACCAAATTTTCAGAAATGTCTTCTGGATTCAGTGTTTTCAGATGGGACTACATGTAGCTAAAGTTTTCAAAATGTCAAAAACATTTTTAAGTTGTTAAATTACAATTGCTAATGACAAGTAAAAGAAAATTGACAGGAATTCTGACACTGTAAACCACTGTGGTGATTACAAATATTACTAAAATTTAACCAACGGGTTAAACACACTAAGCATAGGAGAAATATTGATACTACAAATGTATATATTTCAGGGGCAGATCCAGGATTTCAAGATAGGGGGGGGGGTGCACTTAAAAAAATTGTGCCGAGCGCGATAAATTTTGAGGTATTTCGTGTGAAAAATCACAATTTTATGCCAAAAAAATCATATTTTTTCCAATTTTAGGGGCAGTGCGCCCCGACCCCCCCCCCCTCCCCCCCATCCTGGATCCGCCCCTGTATTTTTATTCATTTTATTCTTAATTTCCATCATTAATGACCTTTGAAAGGTAATTAGTGGAAATTCTCATGCAGAATTCTTTAAATCCATCCACCACCCCCACGGTGATTAAAAATATTACTACAATTTAACCAAACTGGTTCAACACGTTAAGAATCAGAGAAATATTGATGCTACATATATTCATTCATTTCATAATTTCCGTCCTTCATGATTGTCGAAAGGATATTATAATAGTGGGAAGTCTCGTGCAGAATTTTTTTTAACACCAATCAACCCCCCCCCCCCCCTTTGCCCCCATTAAAAATATGACTAAAATTTAACCAATTGGTTAAACACACTAAGAATCAGAGAAATATTGATGCTGTATATATTTCCATTGATTTAGTCTTTAGATGCTAACATAACCTGACAAGTTTGTAATGATTCTAGAGATAAATGATTTGTCAGAAGTTTAATCATTGTCATATAGAAGAATAAACCAAGAAAATATTACATCTTAAAGATTGATTTTGACCTAGGGCAGAATATTGTATATACATCATACATGTACATCAATAGTAATGGATAGTGTCGTGGGTAGGATTTTCTATAATGTGATCATTTAGCAAGGCCAAGCAAATAATTTGTATGTTAAGATTCAATTCAAATTCTGGTGCATAAAAAAAACCAAAGATAGCTTTATTAGTGTGCACAACATGTGAAGATAGCTTTATTAGTGTGCACAACATGTGAAGATAGCTTTATTAGTGTGCACAACATGTGAAGATACATAGCTTTATTAGTGTGCACAACATGTGAAGATGGCTTTATTAGTGTGCACAACACGTAAAGATAGCTGTATTAGTATGCACAACATGTGAAGATACATAGCTTTATTAGTGTGCACAACACGTAAAGATAGCTTGATTAGTGTGCACAACATGTGAAGATACACAGCTTTATTAGTGTGCACAACATGAGAAGATAGCTTTATTAGTGTGCACAACACATGAATATAGCTTTATTAGTGTGCACAACACATGAAGATAGCTTTATTAGTGTGTGCTTCTGGAATAACATTTGGCTTTATCAGATACACTCTCAGCATCTGTCAATGGGTATGATTTTCAATAATAATACAAAAAACAAAAAATATGGTCATTTAATAGGCCAAACAAATAATTCCTACATGTATGTTAAGCTTCAAATCAAAATTGTAATGCTCGATAGCTTATTTAGTGTGCAAAGCATGTTTCTGAAATAACCTTCATCAGATACGCTCCAAAAGATTGGAAAGCCAAATAATATAAGTCTTTTAGAGCAAGTAAATTAAAGGGCCTAAATAAGATATCCAAAATTGGCTACGGTTAACTATGCTTGAGATAGAATCAGTCATCGACTTTAGCAGTGGTCCGGTGCCCCACGGCCAGTGAAAATTGATTCGGACCTGAGTGAGTTTTGCCAAATTTTTTCAATAGAATACTGAATCTATATAAATATTCTAATTTTGAAGTTTTCGGGCCAGTAAATTCGAAAGTCTAATTTCGAAGACTGATATTAGATTGACCTTTAGTATTGATCAATTACATTATTTAGGGTCTGTAAATTTTTAACATAAATATATTTAATAAAATGAAAAATAAAAAATACCAAACTGTCAGAACAGTTCCAAAATCCATTAGAAAATCATAGAAAGATGCAAAATTGATAACCATAACAACACAAATACATGATCGACCGCTCACTTTACTGGACTGGTACATATACAGACACTTCAATAAAAATTGGTGGAGATAAACTAGGTTTCAGGGGCGCCAAACCTCAGAAATAAAGTATAGACAATAATATTATTGTTTTTCATTTTTTCATAGTATAATGAATTTCAGCAAATAGATGATTTCAATAAAGACATTAGGCCACCCTTAAAATATTGTTTGTTTGGCATTGCCGACCCACACTATCAGCAAGTGGGTAGGTACATGTAGGTAGGGATTTTTTTTTTTTTTACATTTGAAAGCTTTATATTTTCAGTCTTCTAAAAGGTCTTTCAGAATATCCTCCCATGTTTCGTCCATAGAATAACTGAAGATCTTATTTTTGATAAAATGTTCACCCTCCTTAACTGATGCATTGCAGCATAGAGGGATGCATTCCACTGCCGTCTTCTTCGACATTATTTTCGTTTCAGCAGACCATTTTCTATTCTATGTCGTTTAAACGTTTGCTCTCAATACAGTGTACATCAAGCACTTTTACGATCGAGATTTGAAATAAATAAAGCCTGGAACAAACTCCGCGGACACGATCGAAATTCCGGCACGATTCCGATTTATTTAATCCAAAAAAAATCGTCTGAAACGCAAATAAAATAATTTGGGTGGCAAGTTTTTCAGTGGGTCGGGCGGCAATGCCAAATATATATCGTTTTCTCTGAACTTAGAAATCTCAATATATCACAGGGTTAAACTAGTTTTATGGACACAAATCTCCCTAATATATAAACCGTAACATTATTGTTTTTCATTTTTGCAAATGAATTTTGCCAAATAAAAATGTAGACGATTTCACTAAAGACATTATTGTTTTTTACCGAACTTAGAAATTTCAACATATCACAGTGTCAGTGTTTTATGGGCCCAAACTTCCCTTATAAATTAAAAACCGTAATATTATTTGAGCACCATATTGGATGACTGAACGTTAAATACTGGTGTGATGGGCATTCGACCCTTTGCAATTCAACGACATACATGTAGGTTATTGTTTTTCCTTTTTACATAATATATTTCAGCAAATAGATGATCAACTTCACTCAAGACATTACTTATGATGTTATCATTTTTACTTAACTTAGAAATCTCAATATTATCACAGACATCTATTGTATATAATATAAGTAACCATATTTATCAATCGAGGTAATTAGTCTACATTATCTTATATTGGTTGTAATCATTCCATTAGAGCCCATCAAATCAAAGTCCATCGACTGTATAATCATTTGTGATATGTATACAGCGACCGACTATATTCACTTATCCGGCATGACATCCCATTATGTAATTGACCAATCAATGTTTGAGCATTCGTGATATGAACGAAATGTTAGGAGATGAAGCCAAGAATTAAATCCTCAGGATTCTAGACTTCTAGCAAATTAGTTATTTGATATATAATCGACAGATTTCAATATAGTACATGTAATTAAATTCACCTCTGGTCCTTGCAAATTTTTAATTTACATATATTATCATCCAATATATACGAGCAGAAGACGATTCTCTGGAAGTTAATAACAACAATGGCAGTTCCCTTTGCAAAAAATAACTTTATAATTGTTTGTGACCTGTACCGTTAAATGAACATTTTTAATGAGCAGGTCAATGGATATTTAAAGAGTTTAATAAACTTATCAAAAGATAATGACACTTCAAGCGAAAATCAGAAGGTCTGCAGGTGCAGCAAATATCCAATGCAAAAGTCTGAAGTCAATAGAAAAAGGCCACAGACCTCCGACCTACATAATTTTTAACCCCTGTGTTGATATTATAATAATGTCACCTTTTCTTAATGATTTTCAATGTACATGCTGTATTTATAACAAAAATTGTTTTAATTGCATGAGATCATGCTTTGTATACTTAACTGTATGTGCTTTATCAAATAAACTACCAGTATATAAGTTTGAATTTAAAGAAGCATGGTTAGGGTTTAGGGTTAAGCTGTTTTACGTCACTTTCAACATTATTTTAAATATAATTCGTGGCTATCAGTTTTATTAATTGATGGAGGAAACCAGAGTACCCGGAGAAAACCACTGACCTGCAGCAAGTCACTCATTGACAAACTTTATCACATAATGTTGTATCAAGTACACCTCTCCATGAACGGGGTTGTATCTTTGGTTCAAGTGAACTAACAAAGCAGAGGTGCAATGTACACATGTAAGTACTGTATTGATGACTTTTATCATGTCTAGAGCGAAAACAATTACAATAACTGGATAGGCCTATCAAATGTTACTTAAACACACTTCCTGGAGATATGGCGTGGGTTCGCACCCGGCATTTGTAAATTATAAAAAAGGGTGCACTCGACTCGCAGCTGCAAGTGATAAAGTTTACCAGTTGCTTGCCCATGGTCAGTGGTTCTCTCTGGGTACTTTGGCATCCTCCACCACTAAAACTGGTCGCCATGATATAGCTGAAATATTGTTGAAAGTGGCGTTAAACACCAAAAATCAAATCAAATCCTGGTATCCTGTTAATCACACCTGTATCATTTCCATTAAGAAGAAAAGGTACCCAAAAAAAAACGTAATGGTATATACACCCTCACCAACAAAGATTTAATGTAAATGACATATAAGTTACATTCTGTGGATTAAATATCATAATGTTTGCTTTTACAGCTGTGTATTCAAACAGCAGAATTTAGTATATTTTTGTTTTTTAAACACTGTATGCATATGCACTGTTTATATATGATTAAGACAAAAAAATACGACTTAGCTTAATTTCAGTATTAATGTTTATCTAATAAACAGCCTGTGTAAACACTAATAGATTAATATCAATTTCTACAGAAATCAACAGCAACAAGTTGTTTATTCAATATGTAAACATAATTATATTTCACTAATTCTTTAATCAAATCATTTGTATATTTATATACAAATATCTATAAAAACGTGCCAGAAAATTAGTTTTTACCGCTACGATCACACAAACAGTCTGTGCCAAAAACATTTTGACAAACTAGCCTGAACAGTATTTTAGAAGAATTTTTTCTATTTGATTAAGTAAATTTTATGCAATTTTGACTAGCCCGAACCAATTTTTACTAGACAGGGGCATAGGGCTAGTGGTTTTTGGCGCAGACTGCACAAGTCTGATTTGAAAAGGGATATGGGTTTATGCATAATGAACAATGGGAGATCACCCATTTTTCATTGGTACATGCAACTTACAAAAAATTAAAAAAAAGGAACAATATTTAATGCTGTTTTTCATCTAACACTATAAATAACTATTAATTAACAATAATTAAAAGAATTTAAATACATCATATATTTAAGATTGTTTTTTCTTCTTCTGTTTTAGAATTAAATTGATAATATCCGGGTAGAACAAATAAAATGAAAAACATTAAAATACCACTGTCATAACAATTCCAAAATGCAATGGTTCATTGATTAATTGATCGATTAGTGTCTAACGCCAACATTAGCAGTATTTCAGCTATATTGTGACGTCAAAATCCAATGGTATAATGATATAATTATAGAAAGCAACAAATGCAAAATTGATGCTCCTAACACACATACATGTATACATAACCTGGCTTGGTGCAGGCACTTCAATAAAAAGTGGCAGGGTTAAACTACCGATAGTTTAATTGGCCTAAACATCCCCTTTATATAAATAGAGATTAAACTGAACCAGGGGTAATATGAAGCTAAAACACTGTTATGTCATGTGACTGGCAAACAGGTGATACAGTAGTTACAGAAACATGTGAAACTAGGAAGAACTGTTTTAGATACCAAAAACTTATGTCTCCCCTTAATGCGGCCATCTGTACAACAATAAGTTACACATTATGAGTTGAACGATACTATTTAAAAAACAATTATTTGACCTTGAGATCAAAGGTCAAGATCCCACGAACGTCATTATGGAATGCGACACACCGCCTTACGAAAGACAAAAAATTAAGGTCATTATGGTACATGACACACCACCTTATGGTCATGCACCCACATACCAAATATCATTGACCTATCTCGAAAGACAAAAAAGTTATGGTCCGGACAAGCTTCGCTGAGAAAAAGCGGAAGTGGAAGAAAAAATCAGACTAAAACAATATGTCTCCCTTCGTTCGAAGGGGAGACATAATAATACTTCTAAAATAGGATTACATTTAATTATAACTCTTCACGTGTCAATCTATATAAACATTTTTTTTTACAACAATGCAATTAAACATTTTTTTTACAGAAATTATATTTAAGTACTAACATAAACAAGGTCTAAATAAATTTTCAAACGGTATAATGGTAATTCAGTCAAACAACTAATCATGTGAGCAGTAACAGTGACCTTGACCTTTGACCTAATGACCCCAAAATAAATAGGGTTCTTCCCCTTCCACAGCGGAATCATGTGGTCAAGTCTGGTAAAGATCCAATATACAGAACTAAAGTTATCATGTGGAAATGACCCTGTTGTCAAAATTTCTATTTATAGTAACAGTGACCTTGACCTTTGACCTAATGATCCAAAAATAAATACAATTCTTCCCCTTCCACAGGGCAATCGTGTGGTCAAGTTTGGTAAAGATCCAATATACAGAACTAAAGTTATCATGTGGAAACGACCCTGTTATCAAAAATTATATTTATACATGTAGTAATGGTGACCTTGACCTTTGACCTAATGACCCCAAAATTAATAGGGTTCTTCTCCTTCCACAGGGGAATCATGTGGCCAAGTTTGGTAAAGATCCGATATACAGAAGTTATTGTGCGGAAACCTGTGTGGACGCCCGCCCGACCGCCATACCCAATCACATAATACGGCCCATCTCGAGACGGGCGTATAAAAAGTTGTTGTCATTTGTCTAATCATTCAGACAATATTTCCTTTTGATGTTGGATCCAGCATAAAAAAAATACCCGGATATATGATGTACGTTGTCTCCCCCTGTTAACAAGAACACCTTGCTAGCAAGTTGTATTTTATCAACTGAAGTTACATGTATTAATGCACAAGGAACAAGGAATTGAAATAACATATTGTAAATATAGAATAACAGCATTATCACTACAGCGAGTCCGATAGACGATATTCCAAAAATAGTCTAGTGTACATTTGGCCTTTCAATATTGACATTATTGTTTTTTTATCAGTAATGTGTTTGACGTCATACTAGAGTAGTATTTGACTGATAATTTTCAGTATCAGAAACAGTTCATTAATACTGGTGAGATATGAAATGAAAAATGTCCAAATAAGTTAACCAATTAACGATAAAGAAAATATCAAAATGAAAAACCAGAACATAATGTACATGTATGTACATGTAAGTAAGACTGAAGCAGAACACAAGGATGGTCAAACCTATCCATGCGGTCACCTCTATTAAGCAGAACACAAGGATGGTCAAACCTATCCATGCGGTCACCTCTATTAAGCAGGACACAAGGATGGTCAAACCTATCCATGCAGTCACCTCTATTAAGCCAGGACGGCAAGTAACTAAACAATTACAAGAGCACAATATCATTGTTTTTTACAGAAAAACAAAACAAAATATTGATAGACAAAAATATATTGGAAGATCCTGACCCGTGTACGATGATGCCATTTACTTTGGGATAACTTGAAACATATAACGTCGAAATTAGTGATTTATTAAAAAAAAATATAATTTTTTTTTAAATTGCTTGACATGTGCTGACACAGCATAGTCTAACATCCAATTGATTGCAAGAAACAACGTTGAAAAAAAACTACTTAATAGCATTACAATCAGAATTGGTGAGCTGAATTGAAGACAAGAAACCAGGGACTGATCAAAATTTAATCATACAAGGTTCACTGTCAAGTGACTTCTTGCATTGTATTTCTTGGGGGCAGTTTGGTTCGGTTCTATGGTGTTTAATACCTAGCGATGTTTTCCAGTGCATGATCCAAAGGTTCCTCTATACCGGACTCTATTTCTTCCTCTGATATGTTGAAATCGACATCTCTTCCTTCTAGCTTAATATCTGCTTTGAAATCTTCATACACAAGATCCTAGTCTTCCCAATATTTGTCTAGTCTATTTTAAAAGGTGTTAAGTGTTTTTGATGTTACTATTTTCTCTGGCAGACTATTCCAATATTTGACTACTCTCATCGCAAACGAGTATTTCCTTAGCTGTGTTCTGGCTCTTGGGGATAAAGCTTTAATGAATTTCCTCTAATGCTAGATCATGGTGCCATATCTTTCCATACATGTAGCTTAATGCCATTTTCAACAAGGTCAAGAGTTCCTTATGGCACCTCCACCCAAAATAGTATATTTACCCGAACCCCCTGCCTAACCCCAGATATTACTATAGATACTAGTGATGGGAATCGGTAACATTTTCAAGATCGATGATCGTTATATCAACATCGATCGATGATCGATCATCGGTGACAATTGCCTGCTAAATGTATTTACTGACTACAATTAATCAAATAGCCTTTATTTCAAGAGTATGATTGACAAAAGTAAAGATATGAATAAAATTGTATCATAAATTTATAAACTATAATTTTTCCATTAGTAAACATTAACTTTAAAATAGAACAAAACAAAAGATCGTTTTCCATATGTGTAACACAGATAAATAATAGACTAGTCCAAATATGTGTTTGACAAAAGTAAAGATTTGAATAAAATCAAATAATATATTTACAAACTACAATATTTCCATTTGTAAACATGTAACTTAGAACATTTTTAACAAAAGATCGTTTTCCATATGTGTAACAACTGATATAATATGGACTATTCCGGGAAGTAGATAAATAATAGACTAGTTCAAATATGTGTATTGACTGAGTGTCAAAAGTACGCTTGGACAAAATTGTCAGATGTTTGTCAGTATGAGGGCAAAAAAAAACCCAGCTGGGATAAAACTAAAACAATATTTTTGTCAGTATGGAGACAGAAAAAAAACAACAACCAAAGAACAAAGTTAAGCATATATATGTTAGACACTATAGAATCAGAATCGACCACAAGGTTTAAGAATCGATCATCGGATCGTACGATGACGTCCGACTGATTAATCGATGTTTCCGATGATCGGTACACCACTAATAGATACACACTACACAGTACTTTTCCCAAATTTTGAGTGTTTGGTTTAGACAAAGGAGATTGGGATCTCCTGTACTTGGCGATCGCAATACTGGTATACTAGTATTGTGCACAATACTGGTATACAAATTTGTTCCAGTATTGTACCAGTATTGTGATTTAAAAAAATATATATTTTACTTGTGTATAGTATTGTAGTAAGTATTGTAATAGGTATTGTGGAAATGTTACTACTAGTAGTAGTATTGTCAATACCCGATTCTACAAGGATTTTTATGCGTGTAGGGTAGCTGCATTCAACATTGTATGTTGACTTCAAAATGACATGAAAGATTGCATAAAGTGTTGTATGATATATTTATTTTGTACAGTTATAACATGTGAAAATCGAGCACTATTTCAATGAAAGCACACATTAAAGCACTAGGGAAATGGTTGTACAAATGTATATCATCTACTTATGGAGTCACTAAACCAAAGTCAGTACAACTGTAAAGCAGGTAGAGATTGGAGAGAAGACGGTGATCCAGATGTACCAGTACCTCCGTGATGTCTGCACCACTAAGTTACTCAACACACCCATACAACTAGGCAGCCAAGATGTAGTAAAGGCAAAGAACCGATTTAAAGAAATGAAAGGTGTATCATCACACCTACTACCCAGCTACCTAGACGAAAGAATGTGGCGTGATCGTTGGGGCAACTGTGGTAAACAAGCTTTCGGCAACATTCTGGAGCACATAGCAGAACAGAACCTACATTTGTAGTTTAAGACATTTCATAATAGGACAATTAATGTTATCATCACTTTTTGTTATCTTGTTGAATTATCATGATGATTGTTGTGTATTGTGATGTATTACTGATACGATGTTATAAATGCCACTAAAATGATACACAATGAACTTGTACTTTTAGTATGTTTTTCAACAGTTGATGACATGAACCTCCTAATATGAAGCAATCCAATACACTACAAAAATCCAATATCTTAATTACATTACTCCCAATACTGGTACAAAATTTTGAAAAAAAAATCACAATACTGGAACAATTTTTTATACCAGTATTGTGCACAATACTAGTATACCAGTATTGTGATCGCCAAGTACAGGAGATCCGGAGATTGCACTGTAAAATAAGCTCACAGCTGATTTCTTAACAATTCTGTGGTTTCTCTTTACGTTCGCATAGAAAATCAAGAGTAAACAACAACAACAAAATTAAACGTAAACATATTTCCCGAAACATGCAACATGTTTAAATCAATGACGTTTTCTAAAAGCAATTTTCATGAGACAATATAAAAATGAGACATGCTCTTGACTTCAAACGACATGACTCATATTGTCACACAAAAACACTATTAAAAATTCTTACCATCTCTTGATTTGACTTTTGCACCATTACAGTGGACTTCAGTAGCCATATTCTCCGTGAGGATTCACAGTATATTGTTTACATATCATTATATCTTAAGTTAATTTAAGAAAATAATCCATTGTTTAACTACGAACTTTTCTTGCTTTCGATTTTTCTGTCAATAAATGTTCATTCGGAACATCTCGGGTCGAAGTTAAAAACGCGGGGAAATTATTTGTGTTAAATGCAAGGATGTCTCAAATTTTTGCAATCATTTTTGCATTGGTTAGTCGAGTGGTCCAGCAACGAAATATAATTGTTGCTTTATTAAAGTTAACACATAAATAAATTACTAATACTGCTGCAACAATGATGTGAAATAAGTGTACCATATGTCCGATGTCTGTGACCGCGTGTTCTACTTTTAGCCTATTCCAGTTCTATGGTTACGTGTATTTCAATCAATTTCCTCGCCATATTTTCTTTATTTACTACCACAGTACCATAGAACCCGGATATACATATCCGAACCAGGGGCGGATCCAGGATTTACTACTGACCGTGGGTGTTCGGATTTTTTTATTGATGCGGTGTCTAGTGTCTGTGATCGGGCCTGGATTTCTCGAAACAAACTTAAGTCTGAGATTTTACTCAAATTTGAGAAATCTCAAAAAAATGCATTTCTCGAAAAAAACTTAGCACAAATTTTAACTCAACTTGAGAAAAAACTTAAGTTACCTCCCCACCAAACTTAAGTCAAAGAATAAGGTCCGCATTTTATGTCATTTTTTTTTCTTACCCATATCCATCACTATATACCCCCCACTTTTTCCAATAATAATATGTGTGTTTCCTGTTACATCTAGAAAAAAAATCATTGGTTTGCCGTTGCATACTCAGATATGTTTATATTGGGTAGGTAGGTAGGTAGGTAGGTAGGTAGGTAGGGAAAATATACATTTTGTATACCTTTAGTTGGGTAAAATGTAAAATTTGTTTTCATGATTTAGGAACGATTTACTCTCTTTCTGTTATCAAAACCTTTAATAAATTTTATTATTTTATTTTGCATTACATGAAGTTCTTTGTTGACAGTTTTATTTACACTACTAAAACACACAGTCAAAATGACATTGTATGAGTGCATATGAGTGTCATGCTCAAAGTTTTTCTGACAAGCATTTAGCATTTCTGTTGCTTTTTGTATAATACTTTTAACTATAAAGTCCCAGAGAGCATAAGATATTCAGTCAAAAACAGACTATGGACTATCCAAAAATTAATGTGCAATTTGGACGGGTGTATATTATACCCCATCTTCGCTAGCCAAGGGTTACGATTCGGGTCCCCCTTCTCTCCACCCTTGGCGGATCTAGAATATATTTTGAAATTCGCGCGCAATGCCACCTGGTGGTTGATTGAAGTTGGGTCCCTTAGATAGTCGTCATCGCCAGCCAATCAGAATCGTTTTGTTATACGTATGTTGGAGAGTTGAAAATGGCAGCGCCCAGTGAAGAAAAACTTATTTGTGATATATTTAATTTGGAAGCACTTACTGTCAACCAAATGAAAAGTTTCAAAGCTTTGGCAGACGGGAAAGATGTTTTCATTGGAACCAAAACGGGAAGTGGCATCTTTGCTTACATTTCGTCGATAACATGTGCTTCGTGTAAAACGTCTTCTGATTGGATACGTGTACTGGTAGTCGTAACCAATGAAATATTAAAGCGCGAATCCTCAAAATGTATTCTAGATCCGCCAAGGGTGGAGGGAAGGGGGACCCGAATCGTAACCCTTGGCTAGCGAAGATGATTATACCCATACATTATTTGACATATTGGAGGTCAGATTCCCCAACAACAAACAGTGAGATTTGGATGACCACAGGAAATAAATATTTGTCAGTTCGCAAATTTCTGGGTATGTGCATAAATCATAAAAGGGGGCATTATACTAGTGGTGAGGGGAGGAACAAAACAAAACGAAAATATATATATATCAATCATTTGTCCCCGTTGCAAAGCCGCCGCAGTATTATACTCAGTATATCCGTTTTCAACCATATTGTGAGGTCCCCAAGAATAGCTTTAACAGCTGTCCTTTTAATTAGTTTTTACATGAAACCGTCTGAAATTCATAATACTGTATGTGCATTTGTGTACCGTGTGCGTGATTGTAAACATCCGGTACCGGCTATTTATATACATTGTAAATGATAACAATCTACAAGTACATTACTATATATAGTTTCCTCCGCTATCTTTGGAGAAACTTACGAACACAAGTCGTATGCGGCTGTATGTTATTGAACAAATTTTATTTGTCTGTACAAGGACGTTTATTTAGAATGGAAACATTTTGTTTATTCTCTTTTAAAGGCGTGATTTCTATATATATTTGGATGGGCAAATACGAACCTGTTTATCATGGAGGCCACCTCCTCCAAAGCGGTCTCTTTTAATTTTGTCCCCTTGGCCCCAACCCCCGCAAATTTTACAAAGAGACGACCCTCTCGGTCGTTCACCTCTGACCAACATCAACATTTCCTTCTCCGACCAATTCGGCTTCCTTTTTACAGTTTCCATGTTGAAAGCTACATAATTTAAACACAACAAATAAAAATTGACTATATTTCAACTAAAAATAAATCCTAAAAATTAAAAATCATCGAAAAATTAACCACTCATAACAACATAATCACATCTATTCGCATACAGAATAGATGGAATTATTGCAGTAATTTCATTTTTGTTGCTAGAGTTATCCTTCATTGAACACAAAACCAAGGCATCCCGCAAATAAAGAGTTATTTCCCTTTTTCAAGTACAAAGGTCTTCACCGGAAATATCCCAGCCTTTTCTTTTTAAACCTTCATGAGGTGAGGTCATCATAAATTTCTGACTTAAATTTTTGTTAAAAACCCTTCCCACCCATTCCCTGTGTATAATTTGAACAAGATACTGCTGTTGTGTTACTATTTTTCAGCTCCAATATGGTAGTTCGGATTACATATAAACAAATGTCGGCACGGCTGTAGATGATCAGAAATGGAACTGTAGTGCTTTCCTAGCCAGCGAAGACAAGTCATTGTAACTGTTTCCATGAGATGTGATGTTTCCGTACAAACTGTACAATCGAGTTGACCTCTGTACCCAGGGTCAATTCAAGTGTGTTAAAGTTTTTTTTATAAATATTGTAAATAATTCGTTTTCAAAGTTTTCGAAAGACGTTAATTCAATTTTAATTTTCGTTGGATGGAACAATTCACTTTTGAACTCCATGCCAGGAGTTAGTGCTTTTATATGATATGATTGAATGATTGATGAACAGTTTGCACTCCAAGCCAGGACTTTATTTGAACGAACTTTGCCGGGAGTTTTAATGATTTTACGAAATATTCAAATTTCTACGGCCGTGACCAAACTTTCGCCAATCTGTAAATTAACGTAATAAAAATTTAATTTCTTTACTGAATATTTTTTATATTGCCATTGATAATTATCATGTCAATAATGAGCAAATAAACAATCAAAATATAAAGAATTCCGAATGTTTTGGTGTAACATTTGTTAAAATATATCCAGAAATGACTTCATAATAAAAAAAAATTAAAATATGGTTTTGGTTGATTATATAGGGTTTTTTTTACATTTCCGAATACTTTTGACAGATGATGGTATTTTTAGCAGACGATATTTTTGTCCCGGAAGTTAGGGGGGTTTCCAGGTTGGCCCCTTACGAACATAAGAATTATTCTCAAACTCAAACTCAGTTGAGTTTTTCCTAAGTTTGTTTCGAGAAATGGAATTTTAGAGAAATCTCAGCTGAGATATTTCTTTGAATCTGAGCAAAAACTTAAATATAGACTTAAGTTTTTTTTCGAGAAATCCAGGCCGGATATCCTCTTTTTATTGCGGTTGTGCAACTTAAAAAAGCTTTACAAACTATCATATAAGTATACAGCTTAGTGTTTTAAATATATTACAGTCTGCTTTACAAGTATTTACAACACACACATTTATAAGTAACCGTTCAACGGGTAAAATGACAAACGAATTCTTGTTAATACCACTTTGATGAAAAGAAAGATTAATTTTTAGTGATGGTCAACAATTCTACCAATATCAACAAAAACGTATATTAATCACCTCTCACCTTGAAAATATACCATGAAATGTGACGTTGAATTGTTTCTATTCCCTTATAATATTGATTTTTTTTATTAATCATATTTTATTCGGCAAAATTTAAAATGGATCGGACACAGAACTTTCGTAATCAAACCTTGACCCTGTTATTGTACTGCCCATGTTTATGTTGTCATTCATTTTTGTGATAGTATGTTGTCCTTTTGAGTGGAAGCGAATCTGCTCAGGTTTTTTATCGTTACCATTGCCGTTGGAGATCCGGTTATCAAGAAGGGACGGTTGCGGCTCCATTAACCGGTTAAACCTCGCCACATTTTTGTGCCCGTCACAAGCCAGGACCTGGATTTCCAACGTCATATGTCGTTGTTCTTTTTTCATGCTCAGTGAGTTGAGGTGCGGGGTAATTTTGTTTGATATTGGTGGAATTGTTGACCATCACTGTTTAAACTTTTTTTGTCTCATAATTATCAACTCAACAGGCTGGGCTGCGACCTTTCTATGCTTTAATGTAATTTTTCTTGCAATTCATGTCTAAAATTAAGAGTTTCTAAGCACCATGGGTTCAACCTTTTCGAATAATTTTAAATTTTTAAATTATATTTAATTCTAACATTCGCTTTGTAGACAAAAGACCGAATTTGGAAGCATAAATTGTGTCCGATATTTTCCGCAAACGTAAACATAAATTACCGTCTTCCAATGAAAGTATACTATCGTATTTGTACTCTTAGACATATCAGAATCGAATTAAATCATGGAAGCTAGAATGTGTTTTGAGTTTTAACATGGGTTGGCGGATATAAGTAAATTTTATCCGCCAACCCATGTTAAAACTCAAAACACATTCTGGCTTCCATGATTTATTTCAAATGATTTAATTTGATGTGAATACTGGAATCTGATAGGCTGATCCGCCTGGAGCAGCACTGGTAATACTTGATAACCTGGGTTTATATTGTGAGGTCGCCAATGTAATCATTCGCAAACGACTAATTCCGACAGTCCCATGAAATAATCGTAATTATAATCGAGGAATCATTAAATCTTGTTATAAAAATTAAATTATAAGGAATATTTGAAATGTTTGAACAAGCTATACTTTCATAACATGGTTTGGAACATATTCCTTAAGCCGGGACCGTGGGTATAAATAGCTGTGGGTGGAGCAAATATTCATTCAGATTGTTCATTATTTTGACCACGGTTATCTCGAAGAGGAAACAGCAATGATACATAGTTTCACAGTTATCTTTGGAGCACAATATTTGACAGGCATGGTCACTAGTGTTCCTACCTACGAAACTTTTATATTTGACAGGCATGGTCACTAGTGTTCCTACCTACGAAACTTTTAGTCTTATTAGAAATAATATTCTTCATCAGTCTAAATACTACAAAAATCACTTCGAAAATTCAAATTTCTGAGGTACGTGACATTTAGGTCATGTTGGTCATGTGACATACAGTTTCATAAATATGCTGTTCATATCAACGGGAATTTTTGATGATAAGCTCCGCTTACAAATTGTGTCGGTAGGGACTACCGCAAAATCCCCTTTAACTATAACAATACAAGTCAAGTTCAAATTTGAAATTATTGACTTCGGTGGTTCTTTAGATATAATACCACTTGATTATATTAAAATAACATTTTAACCACTGTGGGTTTAATGGTTTGTAAGTATAATCTCAAATCTTATATTTATTGACATTGAATTTTAAAACTACTGGGGTGGACATACAATACGGGTCGAAGTTTATGACCACTGATTGTCTAATTCCTCCCTCGTTTCCATGGTTTCCGTATATATTTTTTTCATTTGCTGAACTTATTTATATCCAGGACCTGAATTTCTAACGTTTCAATTGGGATCCCATTAACAGGTTTAAACCCGCCACGTTGTTGTGCCTATCCCGCGCTAGGACCTGGATTTCCAACGTCATATGTTGTGGTCTTTTCTTAGTGTTCAGTGAGTTGGGGTAAGAGGTGATTGTTCGTTTTGTTGATACTGATGAAATTGTTGACCATCACTGCGCTTTGTTGATACTGATGAAATTGTTGACCATCACTGCGCTTTGTTGATACTGATGAAATTTTTGACCATCACTGCGCTTTGTTGATACTGAGGAAATTGTTGACCATCACTGCGCTTTGTTGATACTGAGGAAATTGTTGACCATCACTGCGCTTTGTTGATACTGAGGAAATTGTTGACCATCACTGCGCTTTGTTGATACTGAGGAAATTGTTGACCATCACTGCGCTTTGTTGATACTGATGAAATTGTTGACCATCACTGCGCTTTGTTGATACTGAGGAAATTGTTGACCATCACTGCGCTTTGTTGATACTGAGGAAATTGTTGACCATCACTGCGCTTTGTTGATACTGATGAAATTGTTGACCATCACTGCGCTTTGTTGATACTGATGAAATTGTTGACCATCACTGCGCTTTGTTGATACTGATGAAATTGTTGACCATCACTGCGCTTTGTTGATACTGATGAAATTGTTGACCATCACTGCGCTTTGTTGATACTGATGAAATTGTTGACCATCACTGCGCTTTGTTGATACTGATGAAATTGTTGACCATCACTGCACTTTGTTGATACTGATGAAATTGTTGACCATCACTGCGCTTTGTTGATACTGATGAAATTGTTGACCATCACTGCGCTTTGTTGATACTGATGAAATTGTTGACCATCACTGCACTTTGTTGATACTGATGAAATTGTTGACCATCACTGCGTTTTATTGATACAGATGAAATTGTTGACCATCACTGCGTTTTGTTGATACTGATGAAATTGTTGACCATCACTGCGTTTTGTTGATACTGATGAAATTGTTGACCATCACTGCGTTTTGTTGATACTGATGAAATTGTTGACCATCACTGCGTTTTGTTGATACTGATGAAATTGTTGACCATCACTGCGTTTTGTTGATACTGATGAAATTGTTGACCATCACTGTTTAACTTCTTCTTTTCATAGTTTATATCATGTTGAAACACAATGTAATTATAGTTGGTTAATTGGGCTTCAGTGATCCCAGAGATCCCAGAGATAATAGATACGGTTCATAATATAACAGAGGTGTAGGAGTGGACCGGAAAGTGTGGGGGAAGTTTTAGGGGCGAGGCTGACAGTGGGGACGGGGGCAAGCTTTTGAATTCTACCGACAAGTGGGGGACAAGCAGGGAGTATCGGAAAAATTGGGGACAAGCTTTCAAAACTGGCAAACAAAAAAAGTTAATTTGACCCCAAAAGATGTATTTGTAACCTCATATCTCATTTTACTGCACATTTTCAGCTTCCATGTTTTGGCCCGACCGGGCATGGAACCCGCGATACACCACATACGAGGAGGGCGCGCTATCTATTACACAACCACTGGTAAATTTATAGCTAAAGTAATCGCCTCATTGTTAGAAATTTGAATATAGAAATTTGAATAAATCAAATACATGTTGACTCCATCTACTTTTAAATTTGTTGAGTGAGTGACTGTTGCTTATCTCCAACTTGGCCATTTTTCAGCTATATTATGGCGAGTACAGACCAATTTTCAATGAGATGATGATGATGAGATCCGCTTTGTACTAAACCAACACGCTTAGTTGGATTTTTATAGTGCTAGCTCACTGAAACAGCAGTCCGCGGATAGACATATCGCCCCACTCGGACACATTATCCTGATTCCGAGCTCTTTCTCCTTAATGCTACGTGCTTAGCGGAGAAGCAACACATACCAATTTTATAGTATTTGGTTTGACCAGATCGGTGCTCGAACCCACGATCTCCCGCACTCGAAGCGAGCACGCTAACCATTACGCCACCGATGTGGTTTTAAATTTGTTGAAAAGATAGAACTGTTTATAATGCAGTCATTAGAACTGGGGACAAGAGGCCGTTGCTAATACTCACTAGATATGTTTATTATTTATGTATGTAGTACAGCTATGTCTAATATTACTTAAAGTAGTTATATGTCACAAATTATAAAAAAAAACTATTTAAAAGACAATAATACATTTGATTTCACTTGCTAATGTACACTTATAATTTGTGCGAGTCAAAGCGAGATAACTCTGCAATCTTTTGAACCGTCAGTGGTAAGAAAATAGTGTCTTAAGTGTGAGTAGGGCTCTTCTTATATATTTATATAACGGAAGACAATATTTACTTGAAAAACAATTTTGTGGTGGTATAAAAATAATGAAGTTCTTTGAAAGGCTCATAGTTAGTTCTGCTTGCAAGTAACATTGCATGAATTCTACAGCTTCAAATTGTGTTTTCATGTTGTTTTTTTGTTGTCACAAACTGATATTTTCTCCTATCCAAGCTAGATAGTAACTGCCAAAAAAGATCAATACCAAACAAGACACCACTATAATTTTCACATTTTGGGCAAATTTTGCTATTTTTCTTTGAATGCAAGAGAAATACCAATAATCGAAACATTTTATATTCAAAATATATATTCAAATTTTCGTGAATTAAACCATGAAGAGAAATTAACAAAAATACTTAACCCGTCAACACCTGAACAAATTAGGACTGTTACGTCTTTCATAAGACAGTCATTAGAACCGAGAGAGGGAGACTCATCACAGTCATAATTGCAGTTCATGTTATTGTATTTTTTTATGCAGTCATATATGCTTTATTTGTCTTGTCTGTACATGTATATTATGTAAATTGTAATGATAAAACCCAGATGTGTTACTTGTGTGTATTAATAACATATATTAAAAAGAATCCAAAATTATTGGGCTTTCCTCCTGTCATCCATCGTAAATTCAACAACACAACTGACATATGTTAGATAAATAAACGTTAAAGAATACCGTAGGCGCAATCAAAAATGGAGAACCCAGAGAAACTGGCAACATAGCAGGGGCGGATCCAGGGCCCCCCCCCCCCCCCCCCCCCCCCCCCCCTAAAATTGAAAAAAATAAGATTTTTTGGCGTTAAATCGTGATTTTTCACACGAAATACCCCAAAAATGTTCGCGCCTCCCTCCGCTCGGCGCAATTTTTTTAAGTGCGCCCCCCCCCCCCCCTAACTTGAAATCCTGGATCCGCCCCTGCATAGGGTACACAAGACGAGACAAAAACAAAACAAAAACACAAAACGATATGAGTTGGACACATGGGGGTAAAGACGAAATGAACATCGTTTCCATGCGGAAACCCCAACGGACACCACAACAGTGTTGTATAGACTGGTGAATTTACTTTTACCCGCAGTCAAAATTGTACTATTCTTACAAAATGTCTTTAATTAATTGAATCCAAAAGGGCTTGGGAGATTTCTAATATGTTTGTTTCCAGTTCTATATACTCTTAATAACCAAATAAATATATGATAAAAAATGAACTATGAGAATAAGAGTGGAGCCGACAATTGTTCGCAAGACATATTCACAAGAGTTGTCTTTCTTTTAATCTATGAAAGCTTGTTTTGTATTATATTATCAAGATAAAACGACTGGCTTCGGCAGTACATATATTAAAATTGGAACGATACAGAGAAGATTAGCATGGCCCCTGTACAAGGATGACACGCAAATTTGGGGTCAATGCAATTTACAGAATGGAAGCTGATGTGAAAGTAATCGAGGTAGTGAAGAACCTACTTGTAGATGTTGTTATAAACAGAAATGGAAAGCAGACAACAGGGAAAATTAAAGAAATAGAAAAATATGTTTAGAACGAAAAACAAAAACCGTCGATTCCATTTAGTCTGTGCCTTTATGCACATAAAAATAGAAGTCCAGAACTCAGAAAATTACATTTGAATGAATTATTAGAAAATAGTAATATTGTCTTACAAGAACTTATACCACCCACAAGGGATCCAGAACTCGAAGCTAGAATACAGAAGCTAAAATTAGAGCAGGATAATAAAGCATATAGACAAATGACAAAAAATATTGACAAAATCAAGTATCATGAATCTTCATCAATCAGAACAGAACTGAAGCAGTTAAACAATCAGCTTATAGATGTAGTGAACTTTGTAGTGACCGTGGGTGGAGCCTAGCTTTGCTTTTTGGTTATAAAGGTACAGGATACAGGGGCGGATCCAGGATTTCAAGTTAGGGGGGGGGGGGGGCGCACTTAACAAAATTGCGCCTAGCGGAGGGAGGCGAGAACATTTTTGGGGAATATCGCGTTAAAAATCACGATTTTACCCCAAAAAATCATATTTATTCAAATTTTAGAGGGTGCGACCCCCCCTGGATCCGCCCCTGTGATATGCTTTTGGTGGCTATAGAGGGCATACATTTCCAATGAAATTGGTGGCTGTGTTGATACTGGGAATGATGGAGGACATGAGATGACATAAGGCTGCAAATATATATAATAGAATAGTGCAATATTTGGAATATTGATGGGCATTCCTGGTGATGAGCTATGTGGATGAAGGGATATCTCAGATGTGTAGAATCCCAAATGTAGATGTATTTGAAGTATTTTGGTCTAGGAAATGTTTATGCAAAAATGTATTGCATGTATAACTGCATCTGTAATGATAGCAAGATAAAGATACTGATTCTAAAAAAAAATGATAATAAAAAATATAGTGACAAGAGTTGTCTTTCTTCCATCTGTTGACGTCACTTTTTCTGGTCACAAGAGTTGTCTTTCTTGTCTTGTGTTAAACCGTTTTGCAGAGACGATAATAAATGATGGATTTTTATAAAGTACTGCGTTGACTACTATTATACCTAATTTGTCCCAGTATTGTTAAAAATGATGTTATAGTGACAACCGGAACCTTTTAACCGTAATGGAAGCGGGAGGTTTGGCGCCGTAAAATCTAATTCAACCCACCATTTCTTTGGAAATGCCTGTACCAAGTCAGGGCCATTGCGGCTTTCCCAGTTTTCCGGTTGTTGACTGATTGTGTCTGTTTGTTGACTTATAAGTTTTGCCTTTCCCTTTGGAAGATTGCTCGGTGTTCGGTAATTTTGTTATTACCCTTATTTCCATCTGTTAACGTCACTTTTTCTGGTCACAAGAGTTGTCTTTCTTTTAATCAATTAACGTCGATTTTCTTATCACACGTTTATTAGATTTGTGTTATATTATCAAAATAAAATCACAAGAGTTGTCTTTCTTCCATCTGTTAACGTGCAAATGAACATGGGAGACAATCCAACATTACACTTTAACATAAATTCAAGTAAAAGAACAGCGCTTTTATTGTTGTTCTACATTTCACAGTTACAGTTAACTCGAATAATACTGCGCCCTCTATCGGCACTATCGCTGGACGACCAGCGGGAGCGTAATATAACGACTGGATTATTCGGGTTAAGTTACAGTAGGATCTTCAACAAAGAACAACATTTTCTTCATATCACTATTGTTAATCATTGATTGGTCAATTACATAATGTGATGTCACTCCAGATAAGAAAATACTGTTATAATATGCCTTTTCATTGTTGGCACGGTTTTTACATTTGTAATATTATTACCCGTCATCAGTCGACAATCTACAACTGAGCAACGCAAACATCCTCAAACATGCAACATTTGTGACGCGTTCCTCTGTTGAACGCAAACAAATTGTTACGCCCCTACTGTGTACTATCTCAGATTTAAATGATGGTCAATGCCGTCTTCATAGACATGTAGTATAGTATTGTAAAAAAAACCACTTTTTTTGTAATGAAGAATAAATATATTATGTATAAAATGCATAAGGTCGGGATTATGACACGTCGTTCTTTACCACAAAGCTGAAAATTCGGTTATATTCGAGGGTCAGCATTTTACTCACATATGTAAAACACATAGGCATGAGGCTTAATTAGCTCATAAAACTAGCTTAACCCCGCCACTTTTTAATGAAATACCTGGACCGAACCAAGAGAGTGAGCGGTCATTTGTTAAGGGTATAAATAATGTCGGAACGGAATATCCTATCGTGAATACTCGCCCAACGTATTAAAAATAAACCAAAATACTGAATTAAAAAACATTTCCATCCCTTCTCTACTAAAAATGCAGATCTAAAAAATAATTTTACATCATTAATGTTCGAAGATTTCCATATAACACATAGCTATAATAACTTACATGATTTAATGCTAACTCAAATATACTGATATTCCTAGTCCGTTAACACCCATACAAGTAGGAAAAATACCCCAAAAAACGGAGATTCCTGTATTAAGAATTCATTAGAACAGAGGACAATAAACCCATATATTACATGTACAATATATATATATATAATATATGTACCAACAGAGGAAAGAGAACTGCCATGTATACGTGTGTTACGGGTATCGATTTTTCCTGTTTAAACAATTTGTCATTTGAATTTTGGTACCGTTCCGTGTTGTATTGCTCTTTTCCGTTTAAGAATTGAATGCAATTTTTTGTAGTTTCAGTGTTGATCGAAGAACATTTTGTATGAAGCGCGGTAGTGGCGCTTCATATAAAAATGTACTTCTTTCAACGCTTTAACAATCCTCTAAAACTGCCCAAATTGCATTCACTTCTTATAATAACATGTTTACATTATTAAATACAACTGACAATATTATTATTTGTTTTAATATTTCACATTTTAGCTGTTATTTTTAGTTATTGTATGTGAAATTAGTTTTCATGACGTTCGAAAATTGTCCCCGGCAGTGGGCGTCGTTGAATAGTTGTGCGCTTCATTGCTTGATGAAGTTTCAATTTCGAAGTCACATGTCAAACCTTTTGACCATGGAGTGTTTCATATGAAATGAACACCTAATGTAACTATTTCCGAATCTGTGATTTTTCGATAAGACTTCCGAATTGCTTTGTGTGATATTTTTTTCTCCATTTTATTACCTTTTGACAATTAATCTAAATTGATTTGATTGAGTGTTCTTTAACCTCAACTGCCCAGTATTGCAGATATATTTATAAGATTTGATTTTGGTGTTTAACGTCACTTTCAGAAAATATTTCAGCTATATAATCATGGCGACCAGCTTTAGTGGTGGAAGAAGCCGGAGTACCCGGAGAGAACCACCGACCATGGGCAAGCAACTGGTAAACTTTATCACTTGCGGCTGCGAGTCAAGTGCATCCTTTTTTTTTCAATTTACAAAGCCAGACACGAACCCACGCCGTATTAGTGATAGGTTTGTATGTATTTATAAGAAGTGATTGTTAATTAATCACAGGTAAAAAATATTTTAGCTATATCGTGGCGAGAACAAGTTACATTTCAATGAGGTTGTATCCATTGTGTACTAGACCAACACGCATGGTTTTATTATTTTTATTGTGTTACCTATCTTGACCTACACCTCGACATTGACAATGAGGGTCGGTTAAGAACGAAACTTTATGACAAAAGAGATGGTTTCAATTTTCCCATTGTGAACTTTTCATTTGCAACATTCCAGCAGCACCTGCATATGGAGTATATATCTCTCAGTTAATCCGATATTCCAGACCTTGTGATTCTCACTATGATGTCCTTGATAGAGGGTTCCTAGTGGTTAAGTTGAAGTCGTCACTTCGAAAGTTTTACGGACGCCACCATGATCTGGTTTAACCTTTGCGGAATATCTGTCAGAAATGACCACGGATATGTTACGTTTGTCGTTTGCCCTTTCCTCATATATATGACTTATCACCGGGTTTGTAACAAGCGTAGCACGACGGGTGATACATGTGGAGAAGAAACTGCTTACCCTTCCGGAGCATCTGAGTTCACTCTCGGTTTTTAGTGTTGCTCGATCTTTAGTTTTCTGTGTAGTGTATTGTAGATCATGATTTGTCTCCCTTTTCTTTTGGCATTGTGTTGTCTGTCCTTCTTTGATTTACAGCGTCTGATTATCCCTTTGGTATCTTCACACTGTTTTCTAACACTCAGTCCATGGGCAGACATAAATCTCCACTCGGACACATGAGTGAGTGAGTGATTGTTGTTTAACGCCAAACGAGCAATTCATTTTTCAGCTATATCCTGCCGATAACAAGTTTTATTACATAATAACTATAAATATCCGTACTTTAGCTAAGTAAAAGTCTAGAAGTCAATAAATAATGGTATTCACCTGCTGAAAGTGATATTCACCGAGTGACGTCATAAGCCTTATAGTATATGTAATAAAACAATTACAGACTTTCGGTCAATATTATTTTACAGGTCAATAAAAACTCATATTCACTTCTAAAAAAGTCTGTAATTGTATAATATTCACTGATACAAAAGTCTTTAATTGTTTTATTACATATACTATAAGGCTTATGACGTCATCCAGTGAATATCACTTTCAGCAGGTGAATACCATTATGTATTGACTTCTATACTTTACTTAGCTAAAGTACGGATATTTACAATCATTATGTAATAAGAGTTTTTATTGACCTGCCTGCAAAACCAATATTGACCTCAGCCTTCGTCTTCGGTCAATATTAATTTACAGGTCATTAAAAACTCATATTCACTTCTACAAAAGTCTGTAATTGTATAATATTTCGATGAGATAATATTGTCTTTGGCTTGGTATCAGCAGACAGGGGCTCGAATCTACGATCTACCACACTCGAGGCATGCGCTACGGCGTCGATGCCAGTTTTTGTTTGTGTATTAAATGAATGTTGTTAGATACGTATTGGACTGTTGACCTTAAAGCATATACTAGTATTATAATTTGTAATAAATCTGTTGATGTATTTTTTGTTTATTCATGTAAATGTGCGTGTTGCCAATGCATGTGATGATTCTGTGCTAGTTGTAAATGGAATTTGGCGTCTTGCTTAGCTTCATTTTGAACTTGATTACCCATAATACATGTACATGTTTTATTAGTTAATACTAACACCGACAGACACATACATTCCTCTTTTTTCATTGTCCTTCCAAGACAAGAATAGGTTTTTTTTCGTCGTACAATATCTGACTGAGACCTGCTACAGCACATACATGTACATGTAGCTATAAGTCGCTCGGTTGAAACATCCGAGGCGAGACTGCTGATTTGTCCTATGTTATAATTGTTTTCTATGATAAAGTCCGAGGACGGAATAAAGCGCAGAGGTGACTTCTTTTGGTCTGTTGTGGATTTTTCATTTGAAAAAGATACAATCAGACACATTTTCACGGGACAATATTATGGCTTATACTGACTCCTCTATCAAGTACAATTAATGACAGATTTTAAAACAGCTTTTCTCGATGACTTTCTATATCCGTCTAAAATTAATACATTAAATGATATTGACAAAATTGAAAATATTCTTAATCCTACTTCTTCACAACAAGTGAAATCCTTAGGCTCCTTTATTAAACGGTCTTTGGAACTGAGGACAGGGGGCACTTGATTACATTTGTTATATTGTGAAACAGCCGTTTTGTTTGTTTGTGTATGATAATTGTTGTTTGTGTATGTGTTTGATCCATTTTTTGTTTGTTTGTAACCTTTGACCCTATATTGGGTGTAAGTTGTGCTAATAAAGAATTATTAACTAATTCATGAAACCTGTAAATAGTATAAAATTCTGAATTGAGGTCTTCTTTTTTAAACATTTTGAACAACGAAAATCAAATTTTTAATAACTTATCAGAATCAGAAAAACTTTCATATATTTTAAACCCATCAACACCATCTCAAGTAAATAAACTGGGTTCCTTTTTAAAAAAGTCATTAGAACTGAGGACAGGGGACGTCGCGCAAGGTGTTGCGTTTTTAGCGAATTTCAGAATAATTTGTAATCATAATAAAAATATACAGTACCCCTGCCTGTAAATATCTACAATTTATATCATGATATTCGCTAAATATAGCAGATTAAGTTTAATAACATTTTCTTCTAATTAGATAAAGCATAATTAAGATTTATGAATATTAAGCAGTCATACACGTATTTTAAGTGCCTGTCACGCGTAACATTTTACAACCTTTACTCCTATATTTGTGTAACAAAAGTATAGAACCCGTCGTCGGATTTTCGTGAAATTTTGTACAACACTTTCATATGACGGCATAATAGAAGGGTTGACGTCATTTTAGATTTGGACGCCAACTACGCCATGTCCGATAAAAAATCTACAATGTAAAATTCTGTCACAATTGATGTACTATGAGTGACAAAGTGGAAAAAGATGACAAATAAGTTATCAAAAAATTTTCAGTAAGTAACCAAAATATTATGTAATAATCCTTTTGTGATGACAAATTATTCACTACAACTATTTGAAAAATGGTCAAGTATTTATTTTTATTAGAGCTTTTTAAAGGCGTCAGTTAAAATTGTCCAATGTGTGAATTTAATCCGTCTTGACGTTAAGTATCGAAATTCACGCGAATGAAAAATACCGTATCTGATAATGAAAAAATAAATAAAATGACTGAAATACGTCTTTGTTGTCATATATCATAATATTACAATGGCTTTTGATTTTCACAAGAAATAGGAAAACTGCATAAAAAGATGTCCGTTATACAGAAATGTCCAATGTTACATTTTTCAACCAGAAACGTCATTCAATGTCTTCGCATGGTAGAATTAAATCCGACATAGCATGTTGAATTGTCCACGTACAAACAAAAGAAAATAATTCTCAAAATACGTTTTTGATCTACATTGTATAGTTGAAATTTCTTTGGAATTGACTGTAAAAAGAAAAAAATACAACGAAAAATGCTTGTCCCATATACAAATGTCTAAACAATACGTTTATAACGTTCTTTTAACGTTACGTTTGGTAACGCAACACCTTGGGCGACGTCTCGGGACTCCTAACATGTTTACTTGAAAATGTCGATTTTATGTTCTCTTTGTTACATGTTTATTTGTATAATTTGTATAACTGTCACAAACTGTATTGTTTAATGACAATAAAATTTTGAATTTGAAATTTGAATTTGATTAAACATTTCTCATTGTCCACCTCTGACATAGGCTAAAATTCAGCTTGTTTAAAGTGGCCAGTATTTGCTTAGGGTTAGGGTTATAGTGTTTAACGCCACTTTCAACAATATTTCAACTATATCGTGGTGGTCGGTTTTGGTTGGTGGAGGAAACCGGAGTACCCGGAGAAAACAACCGACCTATCACAAGTCACTGACGCACTTTATCACATAAACTTGTATCGAGTACACCTCGCCATGAGCGGGATTCGAACTCACAACGTAATTAGTGGTGATAGGCACTGATTGCACAGGTAATTGTAAATCCAACTACCATACGATCACGACCACGACAATCCCTTCAGTATTTTGTAGAAGTAAACATGTAGCTTACGTTTTCTTAAATAAAAGGTTGATTATAACATAACTACCCCTTTAAATGTTAAATGTAATTGAATTTGATGAAAAACATAGTATTTTACTTATCAGAAATATGAGCACATTTAGGCGTGGCCATCTCAGTGTGGTTTAGCTGATTTTGTTTGAAGTATCCCGCCCCACTGCACGGCACATTGTGTCTATACTCATCAATTATCAATGGGAATGAAACATATCCCGCCGATATTACCAAACATATAACTATACGTATTTCAAAAAGAAAATAAAAGATTTGGGGATGAAATGATTTTCTTTCCAACTGATGTGTAATGCTTAAAACATTTGAGCACATACCAAAGAAAAATATTGGTAAAGCTGGGTAATTGGGAAAGATTTTCGTCACCAGGTAATTCCTTTGATCTTACCGTCGAGGCGGGATTAGCACCTGAGCTGCTTCATGGTATATCAGTTTAACATAGTGATTTTCAGAAAAGGTACAATAACCGCTTTTTCCTGCCTGACAGCTCAAAGAAATGTTTTTTAAAATTATAATTCTTTATTTCTTTTAAATATCCCTTGGTATTTCATACTTAATTATGAAGTTTACAAAGTAACAGCAAATACCACCCCTTGTGAAAATTCTAAATGAAAGGTGACAAAATTAAATCTCCTTAAGTATTAATATATTACCTTAAACACGTTTTTATTAATAACCTATACAAGTTTATTAAAGACTAACATACTCTTGACGTTCAATGGAGAAAACAATTGTGTTTTGTATATATAACTGTGACTCACGGTAACTTCTGTGAAGTTCAAGTTGAAATCGACGGTTAAGGGTATCATGCTTATTATAAGGAAGCGCGGTAGTATTAATTTTCCATGGCCGCGAAAAAATAGCGACATTTTTTATTTTTTTATTTTTTCATAATTTAATTTTTTTTTAAATCACAAAATATACTGATGACAATTTTCCTACATAAGGGACCTAACATTTATTTTTAGGGGGCGAAATTGTGCCAGAAATTGTTCACACGAAAAAAAATTTCACGTTGGAAACTGTCGAGTAACATTATTTATTTTTGCATCTTTCGAATCAATTTCTCAATTTCTTGTTTTCTATTAAAGTTGGTGACAATCCCCCCCCCCCCCCTCTTTTCCCTACATTTATTTCTGTTTCAAGTGCAGTTAAGGAAAAATTACAAAACTTTCAAAAACACAATTTTTCATAATTAGCAGCGTGTCTGTCAGAAAATATTTGTTCGTGTACATTGTGCATGTACAAATGTATTATCCAATCAGTATACATCCTCAGTATTCAATTGCTAACTTGTTCCCGATTACTAATTACTGACTATCGTGTCACCTTAGCGGTCAGTTCTATTGGTAGAGGAAACAGGAGTACCCGGAGAAATTCACAGACCTGCCGCATTATATCCGGTACACCTCGCGATGAGAGTAATTCGAACTCACAACGTTAACGGTAGTGGTGATAGGCACTGATTGCATAGGTAGTTATAAATCCAACTACCATACGACCACTACCACGACGGCCCCGTGCTTAACGCCCAGGGGCAAATATTTAGTGAATATTCAGAACGGGAATTATTAAGATTAACAAATAAAAAAAATGCAGAAATGTTAGAGGAATTGGACAACCAGGGGTCGTGGACTTTGACCTGAATAGTTTTTTAAAATTCAATGTCAGAACAATAAATGTAGGACTTGAGATTATACCTACAAACTATTAAAACCACAGTGATTAAAACATTATTTCAACATAATCAAGTGGTATTATAACAAAAGAAAGACCGAAGTCAAAAATCTCAAATTTGAACTTGACTTGTATTTTTCCATTCAAGAGTTACGATTAAGGTTGTGGTGTTTAACGCCACTTTCAACAATATTTCAGTTATTTTGTGGCAGTCAGTTTTATTGGTGGATGAAATCGGAGAACACGGAGCAAACCACAGACCTGCCAGAAGTCTCTGACAAACTTTACCATGTTATGTTGTATCGAGTACACCTCGACATGGGCGTAGTGGTAAATCCAACTACCATGCGATCACCATCACGACGGTTCCTCCATTAAAGATAATTTTTAAAATTCAAATCAACCGAAAAGAATTGGAGCGGTGATGCTTAGAAACTCAATTTTATAAATGAATTGCAAGAAAAAATACATTTAAAGAATGGATGCAACTTGTAGCCCAGTTAAAGGGGCATTTGTGGTAGGCACTACCGACAAAATTTGTGGACGGAGCTTATCATCAAAAATCCCCGTTGATATGAACAGTATAATTTTGAAACTGTATGTCACATGACCAACGTGACCTAAAGGTCACATACCTCAGAAATTTGAATTTTCGAGGTGATTTTTGTAGATTTTAGACTGATGAAAAATATTATTTTTAATAAGACTGAAAGTTTCGTAGGGAGGAACACTTGTGACCATATGCCTGTCAAATATTTTGCTCCAAATGTAACTGTGAAACTATGTATCATTGATTTTTCCTCCTCGAGATAAACATGGTCAAAATAATGAACAATCTGAATGTTTGCTCCGCCCACAGCTATTTACACACCCTACAACCGGCTATCTGGACAACAGATGCTATCGAGAACTCAGATCATATCTACGTCACACGGAATGACAGGTAGGAATTTCTTTGACGTTTTTCTTCCATTTTATCTACTTTTTGGATTTTAAATTTATGTCTGATTTGTTGCACTGCAAATGAGAAATTTGCATACCAAATATGACAGTATAGGTTTTAATATTTAGTAAGTGTTCAATCAATGAAGATAGAATTTGACATTTTCAACAGAGAATTCTTCAGAACATTAACGTTTTCTCTAAAATTTCAAAAGAAAGCACAAGTTTCTATCATATACATGAAAAATATAGTGTTTCTTCTACCTTCCTGTACAACGGGAACTCGAAGTGTTATGTAGTAAGAATATTATACGCAATTTCATTCCGATGGTCAAAATGTTTTGGCTATCGGGGACAGCAGATTATTTTGAAACTGACTATCATTGACAGCAGATGTTGGCAATTCGGAACAACAATGACTTGCATTCTTATTTCTGGTTTATCCTGTAATAAGTTGAGCCATTAGTGTTTAGAATAATTCAAATATTGAAATGCATGGCTAATGGTTGCCTTTAAATTTCAAAACATTGAGATTGTTCCGAAGTAAAAATATATTTTCGAGGCTGTGAAACCCATTAAAAAATAGTTTTTTGTCCAATACCATAGTATAAGCTTTTATTGTATTGATTTCCATTGTCATTGACTTTGGAAATGTCTTTGACGTGGATAAACTGAGAAATAACTTGAAAATTACTTCTTTTAAAGATTTGATTGAATTAGGATATTTAGAAGTTTTGTAATATTTCATTTTTGATCAATTTCAGATAATATGAAGTCTATTGATCTACCTACTGAGAATCCACTGGATGGATCTTTTCTAAATATTTCTTTGGAAGAAACCGTTCATACAACCCGATCTGCTGTCACCGATAGCCAAAACATTTTGAAAAGTTAATTAACAATGGAATTTCTTTTAATTTTTTCCATATTCCCGATTGCCATTTAACTCCACTGATCTGATGTACGTGATAGCCCGATCTGCTGTCCCCGATAGCCAAAACATGTTGACCACTGGAATGAAATTGCGTATAATATTCTTACTACATAACACTTCGAGTTCCTGTTGTACAGGAAGGTAGAAGAAACACTATATTTTTCATGTATATGATAGAAACTTGTGCTTTCTTTTGAAATTTTAGAGAAAACGTTAATGTTCTGAAGAATTCTCTGTTGTAAATGTCAAATTCTATCTTCATTGATTGAACACTTACTAAATATTAAAACCTATACTGTCATATTTGGTATGCAAATTTCTCATTTGTAGAGCAACAAATCAGACATAAATTTAAAATCCAAAAAGTAGATAAAATGGAAGAAAAACGTCAAAGATATTCCTACCTGTCATTCCATGTGACGTAAATATGATCTGAGTTCCCGATAGCATCTGTTGTCCAGATAGCCGGTTGCAGGGTGTGATTTATAACCCCGCTCCCGGTTTAAGTTAGTAGTTATGAACAGAAAGTATGGACAATGATGATCAACAATTCCACCATTATCAACAAAACGAACAACCACATTTATTAATAACTGTACTCGCTGAGCGGAAAAAACGACTACAACATATGACGTTGGAAATTCAGGTCCTGACTTCAGACATGTACAAAGATGTGGCGGGTTGTGTCGGTTTGTGGGATCTCAACCCTTCCCTCTTGATAAATGGATCTCAGGCTCCTGACTTGGGACATGTACAAAGATGTGGCGGGTTGTGTCGGTTTGTGGGATCTCAACCCTTCCCTCTTGATAAATGGATCTCAGGCTCCAATGGCAATACATAGATAAGTAGTAGGGTCAATGAATGTTCATAGTTAATTGACTACTAGCAAGGAAGGTATAAGCTGTCGGTTAAAGACCATTACTCTTTTAAATTCACCTGCGTCTTGGGCTGATATGGGGATCTCGGGAATATACCAGGGTTGATATGGAAAAGGTTATGTATTAATCTATATATAAACTACTACAGCTTGTGACAAAAACATATAAACATGAAAAATCAGTTTTAAATTTTTACCCCACCCCTCCCAAAAAAATAGATAAATAACAATAAAAATAACTGCAATACCACGCAAACGCGCATGTTCCTTTCAAAGAATGCTGTTATCGTGTCAAGAACAGATCGCTCGAAATCTCTAAATTCATATGTTCTTTTTTTGTCTAGCATATACAACAACACTAATGAAGAAAGCAGTAAGAGAATATAAAACGAGGTATGTAATTTGATTGAGTCAGATTACACGTAGTTCTTATATTTTGTTTATGTTTTGCATGAAAAAGTAATGAGCGTATTTCCATATAATGTAAAAGAAAGAAAAAAAATAATGAAAGACTACAAGTTTCGAATTTAGATCGTAATTTCGTATCAAATCGCCATGGCTTCCTTTTTTCTCTTAATAACTTATTAAAAAGAGGTTTTTGAATTTTATCTTTCAAGCTACTAAATGCTCATACACAGCGATTTACAATATATATCAATGATCAAAAACTGTCTTCAAAGTAGAGCTCTGTTTGATGGCTTAGCTTGTACAGTTTCTTATAGCTACTTCAAAGACTTTTGATCGTATCTCTAGAAAATTAGGTATTATACAGGTTCATCGTATATATTACCGTGATGGAAATGAAGAATTTCATCAAGAAAAAATCATGAATACGAGAGTGTTTATCATTTAGCGGACTTAACAAATAAAATTCAATCAGTCGTTATGAATCATGCCGCGAAATTGATGGCAAAATTATATATTTTCTTGTACAATACAATTATATTCAGATCTCTGGACGTTAAAAACACAAATGAATTGAAAGTTTCTAGACAAACACATCATTGTACTTTTCATCGACTTTACAAGTGTTCGTGAGTGATTGTTGTTTAACGCCAAATTGGAAATTTTTCAGCCATATCATGGCGAGAACAAGTTACATTCGATGAGATGATGCCAGCTTTGTACAAGATCAACATCCTTAGTTGGATTTTAATGGTGTTAGCTCACTGAAACAACAGACCGCTGGTGGACATGTCGCTTCACGCGGACACATTATACTGACCAACTAGTTTTTGCTCTAGTCCTCCGTAATGGTGCGTGCTTAGTGTGTAAGCAACAAATACCAATTTAATAGTCTTTTGTTTCATCTGATCGGAGCTCGAACTATCTATCGCACTTGAAGCGAGCATGCTAGCCATTACACCACCGATGCCATGTGTTTTTGTCGTAAAGTTATATAATATCCATGTAAAATATGTCAGTATCTTGCTAAAGAAGTGGCTTTCTTTCAACAATAGCCAATAACATTTACATTATTGAACAATAAAATATGTTTAAAGTAACAGTTACATCTTAAATTGGATTTTTTTTTACAATATCCAGGTGTGGATTAAGACGAGGGGAGAGGGGTGGTGTGGAACGCGGCACGTAAAAAATATTACAAGGGATCTGCTACCGATTGTCCGTTAAATCAATTCAAAATGTTTATTGGATAAAGCACAGAAGATATTGGTGTAATCCAAGCTATACACAAAAGACAAAATAGACATAATAGTAGATACCAATAAAAACATATATATACTCAAACATGATTATTCAAATTAACTTATCTTATAGGTGACCTTTAATATCATATACCTATATCTAAATAGGTCCAGCTGACACGGAGTCAAATTTGTTAATTTCAAAGGCCTCTTTTAAGAAAGAGCATATTTCTCTAGCACTTTTAGTGTTAGTTGGGTTCAGTAATTTTCTTATTGAATGGATGTCATCATCAACATCCAAAAAAGATTTTATATTTTCCTCTAAGAGTTAATATTGTGGGCAATTCAAAATAAAGTGTTTTTCATCTTCCATTACGTTTTTACAAAATTTACAAAATCTTTCTGAGGCTGGAATTTTCGGTCTTGAATACCTCTCAGTTTAAATTGCTAAGGAGTGTGCACTTACTCTTATTTTTGTCAATAATGATCTTTCGATCTTGTTAAATTAAATTTAAGATAATCTTTTAAATCAAAGGATGAACAAATATTGCTATAAAAACGTCGTTTTCCTTCATTACTTGACTATATATGCTCTAATTGATCAAGTACTTTATTTCTAAGGTAGTTTTTTCTATTGCTAATTTAAATTCCAGGAAAGAAATATCTAGAGATTGTAAATTTAATAGTCCTTTAAGTTGATGTAAGGGTTGTACCAAACATGTAATTTTTTTAGGTATAGTTTTTGATCTTCTGCAAATGCAGATTTTAATAATTTAAATTTGGTTTCATTCTTAGACTCCATGTCAGCTAGTCTAGCATAAAATTTAAACATCAGTTCATATGACTTGATACATAGTGGGTAAATTCCAAGTTCATTTCTCACTGCAAGGTTGGAAGCCTTACTGTGAACACCCATAATATCTTTTATGATCATATTCTGAACCTTTTCAAAAGGGAGTTTATCAATTGAATCAAAGTTCAACTTAAAATCTGATTTACCTCAGACCCATAAATCAGTGACACAACTATGTTCTTATATTCATTTAGTCACTGTGCACTGAATTAGATATCTACGTTTTTTGTTAATATGTTTGGAGTACTTGAATATCCGACATACAAAAATATAAGAGATTAAAGTTTTCAAGAAATTGTTGATCATATGAATGTATTTATACCCTGTCTGGATTTCACAGAGTTGTCGCCCTTACAAAAACAACAATTTTTAATTGGGGACACCTGTTATTATTTTAATCAAGAGCAGGGGCGGGGGGGCACCCGGCGCCCCCCCCCCCCCCCCCCCCCCCTAAAAATGAAAAAATATGATTTTATTGGCGTAAAATCGTGATTTTTCAAACGAAAAACCCTAAAAAATTTCGCGCCTCCCTCCGCAATTTGAAAAAAATATGATTTTTTGGCGTAAAATCGTGATTTTTCACACGAAATACCAAAAAAATGTTCGCGCCGCCCTCCGCTCGACGCATTTTTTTTAAGTGCGCCCCCCCCCCCCCCTAACTTGAAATCCTGGATCCGCCCCTGAAGAGTGTGGTGATTTCTTCGATCGGATAGGTAAAATTATGTTAGAAAGGATGTATGTTCTCCGATCAAGTGTTTTAAATATTGATTGAAATACATTTTAATGTATTACCTGAACAATTATCTATTTTTATTTTATATTGTAATATGTACATAATTATATTTTAGACGCACTTCAGGTGCCCCCGATGTAAAGGGGTAGTTATTCTAAATAAGCATATATATATATATATATATATATATCTAAAATGTTAGCACAACGATATCAAAAAAATATGTTAAAATGTAACAAAAATAACTATAAGTCTACAAAAAGACTATAATTATATATATATATAGGACAAGAACAAATTATGACGTTATGGAACAACCGCCCTATCAATCATGTGTCACTGTCAAACGAGTTATCGCCCCTTGAAGTACAAATAATAGCATCACACCTAGACTACATTCATATTCAATAATAAGAGGATAAATTAAAATTTAATTCAATGAAGTGCTGAGCAATTTGTTGTATCCGTTTTCTCTTTCAATTGCGTTCTACGTCACTCTATTGAGTCAACGTCCAATCAAATCGCTTATAATAATCTTTATTTCTCAAACTGACAGTGCATAGCACATATACAGAGAAGTTACAAATAAATGGACAGATTAAACTATATACAATATATACAAATACAGTAAATCGACAGATGGAATTAGCCGGGAGGACAAACTATCATATTTATATATCTAATAAATTTACATAGTTTTTGCAGGATTGGTTTCCGTTCACTAGTCATTAAATTTTTGAATTTTATTATATTGGGACGTTCAATTAAATGTTTTGGAAGTAGTGAAGTACGTTTTTCGCTTAAATTAGTACATTCAAATATGTAATGATATTCGTCTCCAATTTGATTCTTTTGACAAAGTTCACAATAGCGATTTTCCCTCGGAATATTACTCCATCTTCCCTTTTCTATGGGCAATTTATGATTTGTAGTTCTAAATTTACATAACAGAAGGGAATTTTGTTCATCTAAAATATTAAAATATTCTTCAAATTTAAAATCAGTTTTGAAAATTCTATAATTAAATGCTTTAGGGGAATTATGTACTGACGAATTCCAATCCTGTAAAAACTGGTCTAACAATGTTTGTTTTATACTTTGTTTTAGCCACTCGATGCTTTTGAAAGTTTGCGTTTGCCATATATTAGAAAAACCAGTTTCGTTTAATATTTTTCCAAACATTTTATCCATTTAATATCGAAATTTTGTTGCGAATACAAATGATGTGATAAACTATACATAATGCATGATATTTTGGATTGTTTTCCACAAATAATTTTTGCCGTGATCGTATGGTAATTGAATGCAATCGGTGCCTACCAACCAATCAACATCTATACACTAATAATTCTCATGTTGAAGGTGTTGTTACCAAGAAATGTTGACTTTGATATAAGAACTTGCGAAAAATTAATATTGTACCGCAAATATTCACTTTATTTAGGGCAAATCTTAAAAAGAACGGAAATTACGTCTGTACATAAATGAGAAACAAAACAAAAAAATAAATTAAAAAAATAAATCATTGACTTAGTTCCTAATAACCTGTTTTGAAAACCTCGTTAATTACTTCAGTAATTATTACTCCGTTTAACAACAAACAATTTTCTGATTTTCCGTCCAGATAAAAAACAAATCTGTAGTCGCGTTCAAGTACATCAAGATCAATGTAGCTTTTTCGTTTGATGTTGTATAAGTTTCTGGTCGACATTGGTTTCGTATAAGATTTGTAATTTCCCGTCAATGAATGAAATGTAACACGATATAACATGACAAGGAGCACAATTGTGGGACTGATCATTAATCGTTATAGTGAACGTTATAGAGGCCGTCGTGGTCGTGGTCGTATGATAGTTGGATTTACAACTACCTATGCAATCAGTGCCTATCACCACTAACGTTATGAGTTCAAATCCTGCTGATTGCAAGGTGTACTCGATACAACTTCTGGTACTCCGGTTTACTCCACTAATAAAACTGACAGCCACGATATAAGTGAAATATTGTTGAAAGTGGCGTTAAATACCATAGCCCTATATTTTCGCCAGGACAAGAAACAATAAGTTTTTGATACAAAAGAGTACTGGCAGGGGGCAATCTCAATCGTAACTACTCTGCCATTCTCGCTACCCTGCAAATAACCTCGTATGCATTAGGCGTATAAATCGCACTACTTTTCACATGTCAGTTACATGAAAGTTTGATAAAGTTATATTTTAAACAATTTTCTATATTTCAATTAAAGTTTTAATTAGTTTTGCATGATTAGATTTTACTTAGTATGTCTTCCATATTGGATTTTCGTGGACTATATTTTTGTGCGGCTTAACTTAACTTAACTTCCGGCAAACAATTTAAGAAGAATTTCTACTATGTACGTACGAGGTTATTTGCAGGGTAGCGAGAATGGCCGAGTAGTTACGATTAGGGACAATCTACTTAAACCAGATGTGTGTTGTATGTTTTATTATATGTTGTACTTCAGCGATACACTTGCATCTATACAACATCCCGTATGGGGTCCCGCGAGGGTTCATATTGTCGACCGACCAATCAGCGACGAGCCTACTTAATCTTTAGGTATCAAACACAAGTACACGCCAAGAGCTGTTGTCCGATTGGTTATTATAATTAACTGTCTTTCCCTATATGACCACGAAAGTCCCGCCAACGCGCCCAAAGGAGCTGGACGAGGAGGTGGATCATAATCCTTGGCTGGAGAAGATGCAGATGTTGTAGTATCCACATACAGTCTATGACAGTACTCGTCAGTGCTTAGGTTGCTGTTTCGTCCAGATGGTTTAGTATTCACTTTGTAAGGTACCCATTAGGTGTCGTTTTGTCTCGAAATATTCATTCATCACCTTTCTATCATGCAGCTGCTTCCTATTTTCAATCCGTTCATGGCGAGGTGTACTCGATATAACATTATGTGATCAAGTTTGTCAGTGACCTGCGACAGGTCTGTGGTTTTCACCGGGTCCTCCGGTTTCCTCCAGCAATAAAACTGACCGCCACGATATAACTGAAATATTGTTGAAAATGGCGTTAAACACCATAAAATCAACCAAACAAACCAATTATCAATTCAGTCAAGTAGGAAGTGTACAAGTTTTAACAATTTAAAAAATGTGTATTTTTAGTAATTATATGATGTGCTTTGAATAGATTTCTGAAAGATGTTATTTTATTTGTATATTCGTACAAATAGGGCAAAAAGGACACATTTTACGAGTACAAGACAAATTCTGATGGGCACAACATGCTCTGAAATACCATATAAAATGAGATAACGGGGTATATATTAACATACTCCATATCCATGTTCCACTGGAAAGTTGCTACATATTTATAAATGGAAAGTTCACAATGGGAAAATTGAAATAATCTCTTTTGTCGTAAAGGTTTGTTCTTAACCGCCCCTCACTGTCAATTTCGAATTATTTAATGAAAGGACACCATCTATATAGTGGAACGTTAAATTAAAGGATCAGGCTAGCTTCTTTTCGGTTTTTTTAGAAGCCCCTCAATGTTAGATCTAGGTCAATATATGAAGCAGAGTCAGCTGTATCTATGGTGTTTATTATTTCAAGTTCAATATGATAGATTCGATCAAAATAGTCACAAAACTTGGAGACATTTAGTGAAAGGACATCATCTATATACCGGAACGTGAAATTAACGGGCAAATGCTTCTTTTTTTCTTGTAAAAGCTGTGCATGAACAGAAGTCTGTTTCATAGGAATAAAGGAACAAGTCGTCGAGAAGAGGAGCATAGTTGGTATGTACAATGTTAAGAATGTCGACTGTCTCTTGAAAAACACGTCCACTAAACCTAACAAATATGTTGTCAATCCAAAACTAGAACATTTTAATTATGATAGTTTCAGAGAACTTTTTTGTTGGAATCAGAGTGAGTTTTTTACAATTACGGTTTGTTTCTTCAATATCACAAGATTATTATTATTATTATTATATAATATTTATATAGCGCATTATATAACAATTACTCACAAGATATATGTATCAATACTTTACACATGTTTTGCTACATTTGATGAGATGATGATAATGTCTGTTTTTAACTTGATACACTGGGTTAGCTTTTCATGGTGTTAGCTCACCGCAAAACAAAGATCCGCAGACTGAAATGTCGCCCCACTTTGACAAGTTATACCGACTCTGAGGCAAACAGTTTATTCTCTTACTCCTTAGTTTTGTGTTCTTAGCGAAGAGACAGCAAATAGCATTTTAATATTTTTCGATTTGACATGACCGTGGTCGTACAGACGGCCGAAAACGCTAACGCGGTGTATCGACACTGTGTATACGATTAAATAAACACGGAAAGTGAATGCAAGTGGATTTAAAGGATATAAATAAACTCTCTAGAGACCTATAAGAGTGAAAACGAAAGTCGTCGACACGTACGGGTGTCTGAATTTATGTTGAGAGGTGGACATTTTGTAGATGGAGAGTCTCAAGGTCCCCATCGAGTCCATGTCAACGCTCGGTTGGGGGGAAAGCCGCATATAGCCTCCTGGGAATTTGTTATTAGACGATGTAAATGGGTATAAAGAAATAATATTGTCCAATTTAACAATAAACGATCGGCATGCAGTCAATATTTTTAGAATGGGCGCGCGCCTGATGCTTTCCCATATGAATCCGCACTTTGTCCTGATATTTATGTGTGCCACGAGTAAAACAAATCAGTTTTAACAGAATAACGCTACCGGCAATTAAATTCTCCCTCGCTAACTCGTCCGAATTTAAATTATTTCTTGTCTAAGTCATATGGGCACATAAAAAGACAACACATAATTAGGTTTGGTTGCTCGCAGTAACTTCGATTCTTTTTTCTTGCGAAACAACTTTTAATACTTAATTACAAACATGACAATGTACTGAATATAAATCAACTCGGCAGCGAAAAACTTGTAACGTCTGGATCGTAGTTACTGTGAGCATGCAGTCAATATTTTTAGATTGGGCGCGCGCCTGGTGCTTTCCCGTATGAATCCGCACTTTTTCTTGATACTTATTTGTGCCACGCGTAGAACAAAGCAGTTTTAACAGAATAACACTACCGGCAATTATATGTAGCACCCAAACAAGACTCGGTTGATATGAACACTCAAACGATAAACCTGTCGGCAATACCTCAACTCAAAGTGTGTTTCTACACATCAGCGTCTTAGTTTAGTTTCTTTATCAACTAAAATGTCACAAACCCTACTTCATCAATCCACGATAGTTTGTACAACCTCAAAAGAATATATCTTAACAAACATTTGAACAGGTAAGTTAAAATTACACCACGTGCCTGTTTACACCTGAATAAAGTGTCGGTAAATTCCTTTGAAGTTTTAGATCCAATTATTTATGTATGTAAACTCGCCGCGAGGCGACTACTTTCCCGCCCTGGACAACCCTAGAAATAACAATACATAATCGCGACCATTATGCGTGTCAACAATTTCCCTTTAGAAGCATACGGACTGAAAAGATTTAATTTCCTTTAACCCTCCTTAATATTGATTACAATTGGTTAGCGGTAAACATCAAAGAGATAATGAAGTGATATGATTGGCTGTCGGGAGATCTAAAGTAATAACTTTAATACACAAATTCATGAGAAAAATGTGGAGTTTTAAGTGATTTTGGGAGGAGAATTAGTACTTAGCACACATTTTAACGAGCCATTACACTTTTATTGTTGCTGTATATTGCTCAAATTCATACTGGAACATTTTGATGCCGATGGTGGTTGGCGGCACTAAGGAATATTTTAAAATTTGTTAAATATGGCAACTGTTCTTGTAACGCCGCAACCTTTACACTATTTTCCGGTAAGAATTAATTAAAATATGTTAATTTTGAAATGTAATTTAAGACTTTATTGACTGGTAGATGAATTGTTTATTTTCTTAATTTCCATTTAAAAGCGTTCGCTTAATGATTATTTTTATTTTTATTTTTTATTCTATTTAAATAATTTTATGTTTTGCAAACGTGTGTACATTTTAACAGATCTTTCTTTCAATTTTTTTAAATGGTATTCGAAATCAGAATTCAGTAATTTGATTATAAAGTTTTTACAGGTAATTGAATAATTTTGATAATAATATTAAATAAAATATATACTGTATATTTAAATTGTGTTTCAAAACATAACCAATAAAAGACTTAGTGGAGAAAATACATTAAGCTTAAAATTATTTTAAATTAAGTTATATATTAGGGGACATGAATTTAAATTTAAAAAAGAGGAAGAATTACAGATTAACTTTCACCATGAAAAAAAAATTGCAAAAAAATATTTTTTTTTATTTATCTTATTATGTTTCATCTGGTTTCACCATTTTTATGAATGATGTGGAAACAATATTGAGCAATTAATAAATTATTTCAGCAATTAATATATTAACACAGAACAAAAGCTTTGATTTAAATTGTTGTTTTTTTTCCTTTTTCATCAACATTTAAGCACACATTTGTTTATTGTTTAAATTGTTCTCCATCAAGATTTAATAAAAAAAAAATGGGGGGGGGGGGGGAGGTGGAATTTCTCAATTCAAGGACCTTAGTTCAAACTTGTAAATTGTTATTTTTGATTTTGTATATTAATCTTTATTTACCAAAGTCATATCAAATATAGGTATACAGCATGAAATACACATAACATATGCATAGAAATCTCACTGAAAATTAACTTGTTCTGGCCATGATATAGCTGAACATTTGCTGAGTTGGTGTTAAGCAACAATCACTCACTTGCTCACACTATGATTTCTAATTAAATAATATTAGATTATAAATGGTTAATTTTTGTTTATGATCAACAAATGTGTGAATTTTACAAGTAGAACTTTAAGTGATGCTTTTGAAAAATAAAGTTATAGTGAATGCAGTATGATAACAAGAGGAAGAGGAGGGTAAATTAACATAAAAGTTTGGGTTTTTTATCTAGTAATTTTTTAAAGAAAATATTAAAAAGATACGTCCTATATTTTTCAGATGAAAAAGGTATTTTTATTGTTATTATTTATATTAAAAGATGGTCTTTCAATGAACTTAGTAAATTGCTGAAAATTTGAATTTTGGTGAATATGTAAAAAAAAAAAATGCATTCTAACTTAACCCTTTAGTAAACTTGAGAAACATACCTTTATACAGCATAGTCTCATTGAAACAAAAATCAAATTTCTCAGATTTTAAGACAAACAAACAATAATTAAAAATATTTAATACATGTATTTTCCATTTTGAGACTGAACCTTTGGTCTGAACCACAGGCACTGTGTCACGGAAATACACACCCCTTTTAACTTTCTGTTTGCATATTTATTTTCAATAACAATTTCTTTACCATTTCATCTCTTTTTGATAAAGGAAAAAGACATGAAATAATAAAGATTTTTTTTTTTAAATTAACATGTAAAGAGAAAGTTAAAAAAGGGGGGGGGGTGTAATTCCATGCCAGTTACGTTAAGACGTCATTTAAACAAGGGTCGTATATATACCTCCTTGATATAAGGTAGCACTGTAGACTAATATTATAAGAGACATTCAAATAATACTACCAAACAAGCTAAATGTCCTAGAATTGGTCTGAACACTCTTACTTTAAGAAGGTATTTAAGCAAGGACCTATATATATAGGGAGTGGATGTGGTCGAGAGGTCTAAGGCGCTGGACGTAAGGCTAAGCGAATGGTGTTGCAGTGTATCAATGGTGCGAGTTCAAATCCATTGATACACTGCAGCACCATTCGCTTAGCCTTACGTCCAGCGCCCTCGACCACATCCACTCCCTATATATATATATATATATATATATACTTCCTTGATTTAAGGTAGCTTAGTAAACTAATGTTATAAGCGACCTGCAAATAATACTACAAAACAAGCAAAAATGTGTCCCAGTCCGTAAAATATTTACAATAAATTAGTCATTTAAATACAATTATTTAACCTGTATAAATAGTACATTTCGTCTAACATCAAAGCGTGACCCCTTGATACACCTCTTTTATTTATCTCAAATGAAAAAAAAAAATGAATAGCAAACTACCTATGCTATCAGTGCCTATCACCACTGATGTTGTGAGTTCGAATCTCGATCAGGGCAAGGTGTACAACATTATGTGATATACTTTGTCAGTGACTTGCACAGGTCGGTGGTTTTCTCCGGGTACTTCGGTTTCCTCCACCAATAAAACTGACCGCCACGATATAACTGAAATATTGTTGAAAGTGGCATTAAGCACAAACAAACAAACATATTTCGTCTAACATCAAAGTGTGACCCCATGGACCTCTTGATACACGTGTTTTATTTATCTTAAATGAAAAAAGACTAATTGAATTGCAAGCTACCAAACAACAGCTGTGTTAGTTATGATATTACAAGGTGCCTTTGGTAAAAAGGTGTTATTATAACATATTTATGGGTATAAACAGTGAAAGATATAACACCTGTTTGATAAATGTAATGATATGCCGAGGACATGCAGCGATATGTAAGAATTACGTAAAATAGTCATTTATTTTTATTGCTATAAACTAACTATTTCTTTTAAAAATCAAAATTATGTAAAATATTCATTTATTTTTATTGCTATAAACTAACTATTTCTTTTAAAATCAAAATTACATAAAATATTCATTTATTTTATTTGTATAAGCTAACTATTTCTTTTAAAGTCAAAATTACATAAAATATTCATTTATTTTTACTTGTATTAGTTAAGGATTTTCTTTTAAAATCTTGATAATTTAAAAAAAAAAAAAAATACTAGAATATGTTGAATAATATGTCTGTGTACCACATGTTGGTCATACTGATGATGATGGTGTTTGTAAAATTACTTTACACATATTTAATATCTATTTTTAAACACCCATTTTCCATGGTCCATACGAGCTCAAAATTAGTTTTTTTAAGTTATAAGATCAAATGTAGGCGAGGAGGCACAGCCAGATTTTAATATTCTTTTCATACACATCTGCCACATAAAGAAGCACAAAAGTAGCTATTTTAGTTAAAAGTTAAGATTCAGGCGAGGGACACATTATCCACTTTGAGGAATGACTTTTAACTAAAGGGTATAAGACAAAGAACAAAAAAAAAAAAAAAAAAAAAAAAAAGCAAAGTTATTGATTTTACTGGAGTTTTGAATAAATGTTCACATTTAAATTTACTAAAATTTTATTTGCCATAGTTTCTTTGCCTTCTTTTATTTATTCGAATTTTCACTGAAAACATATCCTGTTAAACGGCTTAACCCTGCCACATTGTTGTACCTGTCTCAAGCCAAGCCCGAGATGTTCAATGCCATATATAGTGGTCTTTATTGTATTCAATGGTGGTTGTTTGTGTTGTTGATATTTCAAGCGCTCGTGGCACGGACCACCCCCCTTTTTTATAACTTGCTGTTTACAAATTTATTTTCAATAAAATTTCTTTATTTCTTTATTATTTCATCTCGTTAAAATAAGGAAAAAGAGATGAAATAATAAAGAAATTAAGAAATTTTATTGAAAATAAATTTGTAAGCAGAAAGTTAGAAAAAGGGGGGTTGTAAGTCCGTGCCACGAGTGCCTGTGGTTCATCTCAATTATTGACATTTACTGTTTATAGCAATGTACTGTCTACTGTATTAATCATAATTGTTGTATTTATGTAACTGCCCCCTGTGGGACCATTATTGGATTAATAAAATATTTGATTTGATATTGATGGTTGCCCATCGCTGTTAAAACATTCTTTTCATACTATTTTTTTTTATTGAGAACTATTAATTAACAGAAGAATATAATACTATATGCAACTTCTATCACCAAGGAACTGAGGAAAACAGAATTAGTTTCATTTATTTCCCATAATTCCATGTAATGGACATATTTGGTTATGCTAACGGGACAAGTCGAGTGGACTGCCAAACAAACAAAATCCCATCATCCCATTTCTTACTACATTGTACATATGTAATAAATTGAATGAAATCATTGTTTTCAAAATGGATAATACAACGACCCTATATTATTATCCTTATAAAGGGTATATTAAAGGGTCATGCATTTGTAACACATTAGACAAATTAATGTTTCTTAGACTTATTAAGAAATGCTTAACCGAAGAGTCAAAGAAAAATGTGTCACTGATCTGACTAAATTAAACAAGAATAATTTTTTTTACAACACTTTAAAGAAAATAAATCGGATTTATTTGTAAGGTAATCTATTGTATTTCTGCTCAATATACATTTTGTATATACCTTAAGGATATGTAAAAAAAAAAGAAGGGGGGTACAAACATTGGCAAAATTCAACTGATATTCTAACCATATAAATCGACATCTGATCACATCACTTTTTTGAGTATGTACAATGTACATTATAACTTTAAAAACATGCTGTATTAATACTAATACAAAACATAATGTACATAATATGCATTGTTGATCATGGAATTAAATTTAGATTTATAACTACCTATGTAATCAGTGCCTATCATCATTAACGTTGTGAGTTCGAACCCCGCTCAGGCGAGGTGCACTCGATACAACATTATGTGATAAAGTTTGTCAGTGACTTGCGACAGGTCGGTGGTTTTCTCCTGGTACTCCGGTTTCCGCCACCAATAAAACTGATCGCCACGATAGAACTGAAATATTGTTGAAAGTTGCATTAAAATACAATAACCCTAACCCTTAAATTATTTTATTTCTGGGGGTCGTCGGTGCTGTGATCGTATGATAATTGGATTTACAACTACCTATACAATCAGTGCCTATCACCACTGATGTTGTGAGTTCGAATCTCGATCAGGTACACAACATTATGTGATAAAATTTGTCAGTGACTTGCGACAGGTCGGTGGTTTTCTCCGGATCCTCCGGTTTCCTCCACCAATAAAACTGACCGCCATGATATAACTGAACTGTTGTTGAAAGTGGCGTTAAACACCATCAAACAAACAAACAAACATATTTTATTTCTACCTCAATTTTTCGAAATTATTTAAATATCAAGAAAATAAATACTTTGGCTTTAAACACAAATAAATATTACCTGGAACATAGATATTATACTATTTAAGTATCATGCTTGCACCAAATATCCGTTATTTTCATTAAGTCATTAAAGCAGATATCCGCACCAAATTTGGAAGGAAAGGTTTGTAAACAGTAAATAAAAAAATAAAAAATAAAATAGGGAAACATTTTTTTCTGTAGTCATCTACTTTTAGGTAGAGAGAGTAATGGTATTTAACGTCACTTTTTCTACTTTTAGGTCGTAGTGCTACATGTACAATTGGTTTTATAATATTGTGTAATTCTTTTATTTTTACAGAGATCAGCTTTAGAAAATGTTGGAAATGAAGTTCGCTATGTGTGCTCAGACTTGCAACAACAAGGAATTATTTCCGATCACCAGAGACTTTTTCCATCACCAAATACAGTTCGAACAAATTGGCATTGCAACACTCTCCCGGAAGTTGCGTCACAAATGAGACCGCCATTACACCAACTTCAACAGCAGATTAATTCACAAAATCTTCACGAAATGAAATTACAAAGGGACATACAAATACAAAGGGAACATTTTAACTATGAAATGCACCAAGCAAGAATGATTCATGAAAACATGATCGCAACAAGGGGACCCATAATGCAACAGCCTTCTAATGTGGTGATGCGGTCACCCCCGATGACGCCATTATCATGTCCAGTTATGTCACTGCCTTCTCCACAACAAATGTCACCACCAGCCGCAACAGAAGCAGACATTCCGTGGTGGAGTGTGCAGTCTGCTCAGTCGCCATTACCGGAAATGAAACTGTTCGGAACATCAGATATAGGAATTCAGAATAGGCTTGGTGATATCCAATACCGTAATCACTTGGCTTCTATGCTTCAGAGTGTGAGGCCGTTAATTGCTCCTACCAGAAGGTGCCGTCGTTGTCGTTGTCCAAACTGTCAAAATTCGAAAGGAACGGATAATCCGTCTAAAAAGAAACAACACATATGTCACATTCCCGGATGTGGAAAAGTTTACGGGAAAACATCTCATTTGAAAGCACACTTACGTTGGCATTCTGGTGAACGGCCATTTGTATGTAATTGGCTGTTTTGTGGCAAAAGTTTCACGCGTTCTGATGAGCTCCAGCGTCATCTCAGAACTCATACCGGCGAAAAGAGATTCGGCTGCAAAGAATGTGGTAAGAGATTCATGCGAAGTGATCATTTAAGTAAACATTTAAAAACGCATGATACAAAACGCTTGAAATCACCAGATGCTGAAATTGAAAAGAACCAATCAGAGGACGAAGACGTTGACGTTGACGGAATCGATGACGATTCAGACAGTTTTGATGAAAGTGTTGACGTGTCATTATAAATATACTTTGGTAAATACTGCTGCTAGTGCTATTTTTATAATAATGTTGTTATTTTTGATATGTTGAAGCTGATAAATATCTAAATATAATGAATGACTTTGTTTTCTCCGTGCAATCAATGTCTATCACCATTAACGTTGTGAGTTAGAATCGCACTCATGGCGAGGTGTACACGACATGACATTATGCGATAAAGTTAGTCAGTGACTTACGTCGGGTCGGTGGTTTTCTCCGGGTACGCCTGTTTCCTCCAACAATAAAACTGACCGCCACGATGTAACTGAAATATTGTTGAAAGTGATGTTAAACACCATCAAACAAACAAACAAACATTTAAACATGATTCTTTGGTATATACACATCATGACAGTAGTATTATGTAACTGAGGGCTTCCGTTGTCCCGATGGTATGGTATTCAGGTGCGGATCCAGGATTTCAAGTTGGGGGGGGGGGGGCGCACTTAAAAAAATTGCGCCGAGCAGAGGGAGGCGCAAAAATGTTTGGGGTATTTCGTGTGTAAAATCACGATTTTATGCCAAAAAATTATATTTTTTCCAATTTTAGGGGGGACACGCCCCCCCCCCTCTGGATCGGTCCCTGGGTATTTGCATTTACATCCACAAATGAAATCGGTGCCTATCACAACTATGGTTCGAGTCAGTTCAACTTCTGTATGTGGCGTTGCAGGTGTACTCGATACAACCTCAGTGTGATCAAGTATGTATGTGACTGACCGACGATATGGTGATTTTCCTGGGTATTCTGATTTCCTCCACCAAACAAATTGACCACATTGGTTCAAGAGAAATATTTTTGAATGTGGAATTGAACACATAATTTTAACCTAATACCCAGAGAAGAAAAAAATTGAAGATACCAGATGGATAATCAAGAGGCCGTAAATTGAATAACTGACAATATAACGACGAATATTGACCAGGATTATGTTACAAAGAAAAATTTAATTTACAAAGCCGGGCGCGAACCTACGCCGTATTGGTGATAGGCTTGTATGAGTTGTTAGTTAATCCAACTACTTAACTCATAGGAAAATTTATTATAAGAATGTACCTCAAGTGAAGTGCATATATATGCTGTCGGACTTTAGATTTTCTGCCTAGACACAGAGTACAATCATGATATCTACCGTGTTAATTGTGTGTTATATTTAAGGGACCGTTTTGTCCGTAAATTTTTTATCCCATCGGTGGTGTAAATAAATTGTGGGTTCGAGTCCGGTCGAGTAAATTTTCTGCTTCTCCGCTAAACACGCAGCATCGAAGAGTAAGATCATAGAATGGTTGGATTGGAATCGGGATATTGTGTTCGAGTGGAGTGACGTGATTACCGGAAATATTTTAAATATGTAATTTAAAACTCCAGCTTCGCTATCCAAGGGTTATAATCCACATCCCCTGTGATAGCAACCCTTAACTAGCGAAAATGGTTATTCCCTAAAAACGTTTTTGACACTAACAAGCAAACGTTTAAGACTATATCTAACAAATTTGTCGGTGTTATTTTTTCCAGTATCAAAAACGAATTTATTTAAAGTACAAAAGAAAAATTTGAAGAACCTTTTCCAAAAAATCCATTGATAAAAACATGTGAAATAAAAACCTCTTTATAGTCGATCCCGGTTTTAAAGACAACAAAGGGTTTTGATCTTTTGATCCTTGCCAAATCAATGGGGATAGAAAGCAAATACGAGAACTTCAAATAGAAACCAAGATAAGCTCAAAGGTGGGTAGTTCAACGTCTCTTTTCTTTTGAACTTACAAATATAACATTCAAAGTCTCCGTTAAGACGGTAATAAATAACCGATGGATTCCGAACGTCAGAACCGCTCCTCCTTATGCGCACGCCCACCAATATAAATTGATAATGTTAAATGTTTTCTTAAAAGAAGATAAATTTAGAAATAAAAATTTCAAAGATTATTTTCTGATTAAGAAATCATTTTTGAAAGCACAATTAAGCTGTTTGAAACATTTTTCCTTTTACACTCCTTCCGACATCAATAGTTTTCTTGTCATGAAACGAAATGTTACATAAAAATTCCACTAATGGAATCCTAATTTTGTTTGTATGTAGTGAAATTCAACCGGAAATCCTGTCTTATATAATATACCCTATTAACATTAATGAATTTAAAACAAAAATTAGATCAACTATAATTTAATCGACAATCAATTTAACCCCGCCTCTTTTATGTTCCTGTGCTACGCCAAGATCTGGATTTCCATTGGCATATATGTCGTGGATTTTTTTGTGTTAATGATAGATAGGCAGAACACTCGCGATTGGAGGGAGAGGGGGGTGTGTCAGGTCATAATACGGAAAGCTTGACCGTGGACCATAGTTGATCACGTGTTCGGAGAGTGTCATGCTCCCTGCGCGTTAAAGGGCCCGGGTGGCTCAATGAGTTAGGTAGTTGTAGGGCCCGGGTGGCTCAATTAGTTGGGTAGTTGTAGGGCCCGGGTGGCTCAATGAGTTAGGTAGTTGTAGGGTCCGGGTGTCTCAATGAGTTAGGTAGTTGTAGGGCCCGGGTGGCTCAATGAGTTAGGTAGTTGTAGGGCCCGGGTGGCTCAATGAGTTAGGTAGTTGTAGGGCTCGGGTGGTTCAATGAGTTAGGTAGTTGTAGGGCCCGGGTGGCTCAATGAGTTAGGTAGTTGGATTACCTAACAACTCGTTCAAGCCTATCACCAATGCGGCGTGGGTTCGCGCCCGGCTTTGTAAATTACAAAAAGGGTGCACTCGACTCGCAGCCGCAAGTGAAAAAGTTTACCAGTTGCTTGCCCATGGTCGGTGGTTCTCTCCGCGTACTCCGGCTTCTTCCACCACTAAAACTGGTCGCCATGATATTGCTGAAAGTGGCATTAAACACAAAAAATCATCAAATCAAATCCCTGCGCGTTAAAAGCTTTAGTAGATTTTGAAAAGAGTAGGAGCATTGTAGCTGCGTTTGAAGACTACATTTTTCGTCCCTGCCCAGCTCTCCATACCTTTCTAGTTACAGTCAAAACTCGTTACCCCGATGATGCCATTCCCCCTCCCTCGTTTCTATATATAGTTTGTGATATATTGTTGAGCTTGTTCTCGTCCTGAACACATCTGAAATACTCCTCGCTGAACGCCAAGCTTAATCAATCATATTAAACGTTTAGAAAACGATAGAAATCGAGCTCCTGGCTCAGGACACCCAAAAAAAAAGGCGGGATTAAACCAGTTTAATGTGATCTCGAGCAGCCAAACAGAAAGATGCAAATCATTAAAAGTCAAGCCTAAAAACAAACGCACACTTTCACAAAAATGCGTCGACTGACATAGACATTCTCGTGGTCATGAATTATTCATAAGTCATTTTAGAACATTTTGATTGGTAACGACGAAATGATTCACAACCAATCAAATCACAGAGACAGTTGTTTATTTTAAAGAAAGGAATTTCCTTACAAATTAGATTTGGAGGAGAGTAACGGGTGGCAAGTAACCACGGGTTATTAGCAATAAATACTAGGTTTTATATTGGACCTGAAAAAGTGCAAACTAATTAAAATTAGATCTCTGCACTTGCTCATATTTTTTGATTGGCTGTCGCAGCGGTCAAGCAAAAAAAAAGGGCGGAGATCTAATGTTAATTGTATTGAAAAAAGTTGTAATTTTGTTCTTCAAATTTTATCGTTTATTGAAAACTGCCGTGTCACATAATTTTTTTCCCATCTCTCAGGTCAATATATTTATTTATTTTTAAATTTGGCGACAGAAAATTAAAAAACCACATCATCGACATATATAACCCATATAGTTAAACGGCCGTTTCCCGTTCGCTTGCACCAAATTCTAATGTTGCTTTCAGTGAATAACACAAAATACAACAAAATGTCTCCAGACTAATTTGAAGACCATATTATTTTAAAGGGGGTTAAAATTACATATTTAAGACCAAATATTCCACGCCACATTTCGCGTATTTGATCTTTATATCCGTCTAAACAAAATCCATCAAACAAAAAGAAACACCATATATACGGACCTATAATTGTCAAATTATTTTTCAATGAATATTAAATTTTCCTTTACAAGACAGATTGAAATAAATATATTTTATCTTTATTAATCGATATTGTTAGTAAATATTTGATACGGTTGAAGTTAGGTCTTTATACCGTGTGATCTTGTCTACAAAAAGAGAGAGATGTTTATTTATTGTAAATCCTCCATCAAATGAAATAAGACACAAAATACCCACTGATTCAAAGATTACAATATTGTCAAAAAAATGATTAAAGTAAAACAATTTAAAAAGAAAAGAAAAAAGGTTTACAAGTTTACACAGGGTGAGTTAATATAGCGGATAGCTTACATTTGAACTATTAGTGTATTAAAGAGACTTTTAATTTGTTCTCTGAAAGAACCCCCCCCCCCCCCAAGAATTGGAGAATTGGTAAGTTCTTTAAAAGCGAAACACATACCCCCTCTTTAGTTCACACCTACTTCTTTAACGTACAGTGTGTCTAAAGAATATTTATATACAATTTGGGGACCGTCGTTGTCGTGATTGCATGGAAGTTGGATTTACAACTACCTGTGCAATCAGTGTATATTAGCACTAACGTTGTGAGTACGAATTCAGCTCATGGCGAGGTGTACTAGATACAACATTATGTGATGAAGTTTGTCAGTGATTTGCGACAGGTCTGTGGTTTACTCTGGTTTCCTTCACCAATAAAAGTGACAAAAACACAATATAACTGAAATATTGTTGAAAGTGGCGTTAAGCACCATAAACTTAGCCTTAACTCCCCCTTATCCAACCCAACTACAATAGTTGTCCCCTCACTTTCCGATATTCCCTCTAAATGCCTGCCCCCCCCCCCCCCCCCCCATTTTCAATCCACTCGTACGTCTGTGTAATAAGAGATGGTCTACTGATGTGTCAGGATGTAAGGTACAGAAAATAAACTTCAATATCTACGTCAATCGCTTCCTATTTAAAACTACATTCAATTTAAAAAAAAAAAAATTTATGCACTAAACTTCAAAGAGAAACACTATGTTTTTTTTACCTGTTGTAACTAAATACATAAATATATAATTCAATTATTTAAGTTCACCGCCCACTTTTGAATGCATTGCTACTTTTTTGTTCAAAAATAACATCAGAGATGTTATCTACACAAAACAGGTATTATATTCCCAAATTCAATGGGTTTTAACGAATTGTCATATCAAATAGATATTGTGAACCTTATAAACTTTGTGCTTAAATAAGGAAAATATACCTTGTAAACTTTGTACTTAAATAAGGAAAATATACCTTTCAAACCACCCAGGTTTCCGTATAAACAGGGCCGTATTGACTGCATTATAGGCCCCCGGGAAAAGCAGTGCACTGGGGTGGCCCCACAACCTACACAACCACTTACAGGAATAAAACGTTAAATGTCGATAAAATAAATATATATTTATTGTATTTTTACTTCCAACAAAATTCAGTGTTTAAACATTAAAGAGCAAGCCGTACACAACATACGTAGATTAGCATGGACCCCTATGCTCATGTGACCCCCGAACAACTGTCCAGTGTGCCCATGTGTTCAGACGGCACTGCGTATAAATACTAGTACGAGACTGTATTTTCTCCATTTGGCCTTAGTTTCAATATTATGAGGGTTGTGCTTACCCTAATTAGCCTTATTGTCAATATTATGGGACTGTGTTCCCAAATTTGACCTTATTATCAAAATTACGAAGACTGGACAGCTTTGGAACCATGTTGAAATGTGTTCAGGTCCATACCATCGTCGGTAACCCATAGCTAATCACACTTCGATTTCTCTCCACTCGTCACCCGTGGGTCAATCCTTAGTCATGAGATCGTTTTAAAACACTTTGATAAGTTCCGACGACTGTCTTTATAGCCAATCAATTCACAGCCTTTAAGTGTATCGGAATTCTTTGCAAATGATGGGAGCCCCCATTTTTCTGTAAAACCTTTTCACCTAAAAAAAAGATTAACAATATCAGACGATGATTTTGATTGGTAACTAACTATTAATAGTTTTTTTTCAATGACACGAGGATTTTTCTGTCAGCTGACCAACGGGTGATGAATGGAAAGTAATCGGAGTGTGATTCAGCTGTGGGTTACCGACGATGGGTATTGATGTCAGGAAAAACCTCTCTGATGGAGTTGTGGACTGCTGTCTCGAAGTCTCCCATAGCACTGGTTGGTCAAAATACTAAGCCCAAGTCAGCAATCTTGTCTTTGATGAGAGTGAAGAATCTGGTGCAGGTGGCTTGACTCTTTCCAGGGAGGAAGGTATAAATAACTGGTGTCATGACGTCGTCGATGGGAATGTGCATGCTGTGTATCTGGTAGATCAGGTTTGGACAGGTGTAAAAATTACCATCACAGAAGACAATGTCTGCATTCGCTAGGTCCCTCAGGTTCTCAGTAGTGGCAAAGGCTATGAAGCGTCTTGTTGGTTGATTGTCATCGAGTAAAAAGTTGTCCCCAGTTGCTGTCTGTGTCCATTTTCCTTCTAATGCGATGTCGGTCATGGATCTTGATAGAGGTGGTGTCTGTTTACGGCGTGATCTGTATAAAGATGAGTTCGCGGAGTTGAATGTGGGTAGACGTTCAACTACTTCTCTGCTGGTATCGTTCCATTCGTTGTTCCGTAGCTTGTTGAGTTCTTCTAAGTAGATGGATGGTATTGGTTTCACTTCTTTTGCACACCGCTCGGTCACTAAGTTCATAATTTGCTTTGCAACTATTTGAGTGTGGTCCGCTGGGTGATTGTGTTGCTGTCTTCCAAATCCAACTGGTATGTTGTTCTCTGTTGACACGGTAGCAGAACATTCTGGTATGGTGCATCTCCAGAATACTTTGTCTGGTCCCCTGTGATTAACTCTGTAGATGTACCCATGTAGTGCCAAGTTCTGACCCCCTCTTCTGTTGGTAAGGAACTTTACATTCAGCTGTGCATTTGCCATGGTTGAACATAAACTGATAATTTTTTTGTCCAGTGCTCTTTATATGTGCTCATTTCAGCTTACATTGTTTAACTTTTTCTGACAGCTTGGGTCTATTCAACAATCTATGACATTTTGAGTTGCAGAACTTACATCGAAAATCCAATAACTCTCAGCTGATTTTGTTTGAATCTGATAATTATCTATCATAATTGTACTACACATGCATGTTGAATAATTAACTCTTTTTTCAAATAATTAAATATATTATTCATTTGAAAAGTGAAAAAGGTAAAATTTAAAAATATTAGCTTTATTCTACTTTTTATTCTACTTTCATAAATATTTAGGTTTTTTCTTTCTATTTTTTTGCTTTTTTTGTATGTTTTTTTTCTGTAAATCATATATACATTTTAAAACTAACCAATTTTTTTTTCATGTTTGAATGTTAAAATTATCAAACATAACATTAATTTTTGTAGGCATATATTAACACATTCACCTGTATGTCTACTAATTACTACCCCTTTAGATGGCCTCTTAATCCCCTTTCTTAATTATATGTTGTTTTAGTCCAGTAGGCGTTCGGGGAACACACCGTCCAAACTAATTACCGTATATCCGACGGCGGCCATCTTGGATGAAAAGAGAAAATGTTTTAGTACAATCTGGAATGAGATCAACAATGCAGATATTAATGGAATATATTTTCATATTTTACAATCAAAAACACAATACTTTATGTTGTGACTGAGTCGCATCGATGGTATAATAGTTACCATGTCCGCCTCTAAAACGATAGACCATTGGTTCGAGCCCCGGTCGGGTCCATCCAAAGACTATATAATTGGTATATATTTGTTGCTTCTCCACAAAGCATGTAGTATTAATGAGTAAGAGCAAAGACTGGTTGCCTAGGAATCAGGATAATGTGTCTGAGTAGACTGTTGTTTCGATGAGCTAGCTAAAAATACAACTAAATGTGTTGGTCAAGTACAAAGCGGACATCATCATCATCTCCTTGAAATGTAATTTGTTCTCGCCTGGATATACAATGTAGCTGAAATATTGCTAATTTGGCATAAACAACAATCACTCACTTATGTTGTCGATATAAAAGCCTCTGGCCAATACATGTATATCAGCGACCTCTTTCTTCGCGATCGTAACTCTGATCTATTTTGATTGGAACTTGTACCATCCAATACATTAGCGACTTCTTTCTTCTCGCGGTCGTAACACTGATATATTTTGATTGGAACTTATACCGTCCGTCCTATATGTCAGCGACCTTTTTCTGCTCGCGGTCGTAACTCTGAACCATTTTGATTGGAACTAGTACCGTCCAATACATCAGCGACTTCTTTCTTCTCGCGGTCGTAACACTGATATATTTTGATTGGAACTTATACCGTCCGTCCTATGTGTCAGCCACATCACTGGAAAACACCTCCCTAACTTAACTCTTTGTTCGAGATCTTATCACAAAGCAGTCAATATCATGACATATATTATAATCTTAGTCTAATCCCGATGTTTACATATAATAGAGAGATATAAGGTGTTCACGCGTTCTTCAAAAATACTTAAAAGCTAAAAAGATTTGATTAAAGTTAGACCCTAATACGATCCAAGCCTTTTTGAGTGTTTAGTTTGTCCTATAACCGCCCAGGGTCAGATTTTCTTAAGTTTAAATACATAGATAGACTATGTACACTGCCTTAGAATTCCAAACGCACTTAATTTACTTATTGGATTTGGTAGCACGGCCTCTTTGATGGTTTAGTCTTAATCTCTTTAAACACAAAGTGTAATATTTTTTCTTCTTTGAACATAAGGTAAACTAACAACACGGATTCGTTTGAAGATTTTAACTAAAGCCTCCTCAAATATTATACTATTATATTTATTATACTTGTGGTGGAAGTTCAACCCCTTTTATAACGACTGAAGCTTTTTGAATTTAGTCTGGACACAATTCCTCGATCTTTCATAAGTTCAACACCTTTTATAACGACTGAAGCTTTTTGAATTTAGTCTGGACACAATTCCTCGATCTTTCATAAGTTCAACACCTTTTATAACGACTGAAGCTTTTTGAATTTAGTCTGGACACAATTCCTCGATCTTTCATAAGTTCAACATCTTTAATAATGACTGAAGCTTTTTTAATTTAGTCTGGGTACAATTCCTCGATCTTTCATAAGTTCAACCCCTTTTATAACGACAGGGTCTTTTTTAATTTAGTCTGGGCACAATTCCTCGATCTTTCATAAGTTCAACCCCTTTTATAACGACAGGGTCTTTTTTAATTTAGTCTGGGCACAATTCCTCGATCTTTCATAAGTTCAACCCCTTTTATAACGACAGGGTCTTTTTTAATTTAGTCTGAGCACAATTCCTCGATCTTTCACAAGTTCAACACCTTTTATAACGGCTGAGGCTTTTATAATTTAGTTTGGGCACAATTCCTCGATCTTTCACAAGTTCGATACCTTTTATAACGACAGGGTCTTTTTTAATTTAGTCTGGGCACAATTCCTCGATCTTTCATAAGTTCAACCCCTTTTATAACGACAGGGTCTTTTTTAATTTAGTCTGAGCACAATTCCTCGATCTTTCACAAGTTCAACACCTTTTATAACGACTGAGGCTTTTATAATTTAGTCTGGGCACAATTCCTCGATCTTTCACAAGTTCAACACCTTTTATAACGACTTAGTCTTTTTGAATTTAGTCTGGGCACAATTCCTCGATCTTTCACAAGTTCAACACCTTTTATAACGACTTAGTCTTTTTGAATTTAGTCTGGGCACAATTCCTCGATCTTTCACAAGTTCAACACCTTTTATAACGACAGGGTCTTTTTGAATTTAGTCTGGGCACAATTCCTCGATCTTTCACAAGTTCAACACCTTTTATAACGACTGAGGCTTTTTGAATTTAGTCTGGGCACATTTCATCGATCTTTTATAAGTTCAACACCTTTAATAACGACAGGGTCTTTTTTAATTTAGTCTGGGCACAATTCCTCGATATCTTTCACAAGAGTTTTAGGTTTTGAGCTGAAAATATATTGTATACATTGTTACAGCAGATTTGATTTCTTCTGACATTTTGAGATTTGTTTTAGGCAACTCTGTACATGGACCTCGTAAACATTATTTGTACACCTATAAATTGACAGGGTTAGGGTTTTGTTGTTTAACGCCACTATCAACAATGAAATTGACAGTGAAGGCAGGTTAAGGAAGAAACTTTATGACAAAAGAGATGATTTCAATATTCCCATTGTGAAATTTCCATTTATATGTAGCAACATTCTAGAAACACTTGCATATGGAATATATATCTCTCAGTCAGTGATCCGATATTCAAGAGCTTGTATTTTTTCTTCTTTGAACATACCGTAAAGTAAAGTCTCATCAAATGTTATACTATTATATTTAGTATACTTGTGGTGGAAGGTCAACCCCTTTTATAACGACTGAAGCTTTTTAAATTTAGTCTGGACACAATTCCTCGATCTTTCATAAGTTCAACACCTTTTATAACGACTGAAGCTTTTTGAATTTAGTCTGGACACAATTCCTCGATCTTTCATAAGTTCAACCCCTTTTATAACGACTGAAGCTTTTTGAATTTAGTCAGTCACGGCACAATCCCTCGATCTTTCACAAGAGTTTTTGGTTTTGATAGTGTGCTGAAAACATAAATATTGAAATAACTGATTTGGGTTATGGCTATGGTGTTTAACGCCACTTTCAACAACATTTTAGTTATATCATTGAGGCTAGTATTATTGATGGAGGAAACTGGATTACACGAAAAAACCACAGACAAATTTTATCACGCAAGGTTGTATCAAGTATCCGAAATTTTTAATTATTCGATACTGTGGGTGTAAATAAGGTGCATATAGTGCAACTCTTAAAAAAAAAGAAGATTAATACAAGTTTATACTTGGTGATTCAAACCTGAACGCAAATACGGAAGAAAGAAGAAGAAGTACATCTGGTTTGATTTAACTGATTTGATTTCACCCGACATTTTGAGGTTTGTTTTGTGAATCTCTGTACATGACCTCATAAACATCATTTGTACACCTCGAAATTGACAGTGAGGTCAGGTTAAGAAAGAAACTTTAAGACAAAAGAGATGATTTCAAATTTCCCATTGTGAACTTTCCATTTATATGTAGCAACATTCCAGCAGCACCTGCATATTGAGTATATATCTCTCAGTTGATCAAATATTCCTGAACTTGTGGTTCCTATTTGGAATTCCTTGATGGAAGGTTGCTGCAAACATTGAAGCTACTGAACGAAGGGTACATATTGGCTAAGTTGAAGTAATCACTTCGAAAACATAGCTTTGTTAACTATTACGGTGTCACAAATGATCACGGATATGTTCCACTTGTCTGGTAAGCGCTTCCTGGTCCTTTCCTCATTCATGACTTATCGGGTTTGTAACTAAGAGTAACACTACGGGTGCCACTAGTCGAGCAGGAACTGCTGACCATTCCGAAGCTCTCGTGTTCACCCCCTCCCCCCGGTTTTTAGTGGGATTCGTTGTCGCTTTGGTCGTTTTTTTCTGGCCATTGCGTTGTCTGTTCTTCTTTGGTCGTTTTTCTCTGGCCATTGTGTTGTCTGTTCCTCTTCTATTTATAGATTATTATTACCCCTTTGGTATCTTCAAACTCTTCTTGTACCAAGTTACAACTTTATTTGGAGGTGTATTTTCGAATTAGTACCAGATTGCCGAATCCCATATTGCCGATTCCATTTTGCCGAATCCCATATTGCCGACTTTTTTAAAAAATGACAAAATTTCATCATATTACTTTTATTTAAAAAAAAATATTGATGATGTGTACATATTTTATTGAAAGCAGTAATTTTTCGCGCAATTTTAATTAGAAAAACTACAATCAAATGCATACTGATTGTTGAATAGGAGATGCTGATACTCATTACCCAAACATTGAAGAACAATGGAAAAAAAACTACAAATAAGTAAATCTTTTTTTAGAGTTTTACTAAGTAAGAAAGAAAAATAATGCCGAAAATTGTCGTTAAATAGCAAATTATTTAGAACTGATTGATGATTTCGGTAATCTAAAAATGAACTAGTACTATACCCACAATATCCAAGCTAGGTGACTATGGTAGATTTTAATAAATGATCAGCAATTAATTAACTCCAAACAAATTTGGGGCGTATTTACATAACAAAAAAATTGTATTTATTTAATTATTTTTCACATGTCGGCAATTTGGGAATCGGCTAATTGGACTCGGCAATTTGGGATGCCTGTGTCACTCATCTTTCATTCTACTTTGAGGAAACTTCATACAGAACCTTCCATAGGTGTTTCCTACCAAGTTTCAGTTCATTTGCTTTCAGAGAAGAAAAATAAAAAAAAATCGGCCAATCAGAAACAAGAATTGCCTATGGCGGCCATGTTCGTTAACGGATCGGAACTAAATGAGCAATCTTTATAGAGGACCTTCCAAGGATGCTTCCTACCAAGTTTCGATTCATTTGACACAGCTGTTTTAGAGGAGACGATTTTTTAGAAATCAACCAATCAGAAACAAGAATTGTCTGTGGTAGCCATGTTTGTAAACGGATCGGAACTAAATGAGCAATCTTTATAGAGGACCTTCCAAGAATGGTTCCTACCAAGTTTCGATTCATTTGGCCAAGCCGTTTCAGAGGAGAAGATTTTTTTAGAAATTAACCAATCAGAAACAAGAATTGCCTGTGGTGGCCATGTTTGTAAACGGAACAGGACGAAATGTGCAATCTTTATAGAGGACCTGCCATAGATGCTTCCTACCATGTTTCGGTTCATTTGGCCAAGCGGTTTCAGAGAAGATTTTTAAAAATCGGCGATCAGAAACAAGAATTGCCTATGGTGGCCATGTTTGTTAATGGATCGGGACAAAATGAGCAATCCTTAGAGAGGACCTTCCATAGATGCTTCCTACCAAGTTTCACTTCATTTGGCTGAAGGGTTTCAGAGGAGAAGATTAAAATGTGAAAAGTTAACGGACGACATACGACGGACGATGGACGCCAAGTGATGGCAAAAGCTCACATTGCCTTTGGCAAGGTGAGCTAAAATCAACCAATCAGAAACAAGAATTGCTGGTGGTGGCCATGTTTGTTAATGGATCGAGACGAAATGTGCAGTCTTTATAGAGGACCTTCTATAGATGCTTCCTACCATGTTTCAGTTCATTTGGCTACGTGGTTTTAGAGGAGGAGATTAAAATGTGAAAAGTTAACAGACGCCAAGTGATGGCAAAAGCTCACTTTGCCTTTGGCAAGGTGAGCTAAAAATGACTTGTTCGATTCTGACATCCAAGTTCAAGGTCTTATATATTCTTATACATGTTACATTTGTTCTGTGGTGGTGGCCATTTTGGATTTGCAATTACACAAAGATATCTGTATATCTGTATTTTTTTTATTTTGAATAATTATTGATATCACAAAATGTCATAGGTCAACAATGATAAACAAATACATTGTACATGAATATGTTAATAATAAAAAATAAACAATACCAGTTTATAATCAAATATACAATAATAAACCCTACATAAAAAAAAAAAGAAAAAAAAAGAAAAATGAAAAAAAAACATCAAACGATTCAATCAATATATTTATCAATATAATTTTGGCTGGTCACAATGTGATGAGAAATCGAACTCATTCTGACCTCCTAATATACATAATTTAAAGTAGAAATGTCAACAGTCTGTGTCTCTGTTGTGCTTAAACATCAAAGAAATTAATTAATATTGAAATAAACAATAATTATTGATCAAAGTGAATTTAACATATCATCTTGCCTGACAATTTAATTTGGAAAAGTTGGGACAAGCATAAAATGTCACAAACTGGGTACAGTTTTAAAATCATACAGTCAAACCTGAATATAAAGGGCACTCATGAACAAAGGAACCCGAAAATGTGCCCTATATCAACAATTGCCATTTATATACAGGTTACAATTATATGAACTATTTATTAATGGGAAAAATGAGAATGCTCTTTATAGACAGTGATTTGTTATATAGAGGTTCCCTTTAAGGCAGGTTTGACTGTATTTTGTCTAAATTTAGTTGCAGTAGTCCCCCCCTTTAAAAAGGTCCATGTCACCATTGTCCACCCCTTGCAAAGCCTTATCTTCTTATAACAGAGATGAAAGTCCTCACTGATTAAAAAAAAGCAGAAATGACCTATACAGTGCCCCTATTCCTTCATTTTCTAGCTTTTTGGACTCAGGGTGACATATTTGATTTTGAAAACTTTTGCCAAGATAAGTAGAAACAATATCAGAAGAAAAACTTGTCCCAACCTCGGGATCACCATAAAAGACGGAAAAGTGTAGAACATAAACAAAGAATGAGACAATGAATTGTCAGAAATAGTTTAGTCAAACCTGCTCATGCGGTCACCTCTATTAAGAGGCCACCTGAATTTAAAGGTCACCTTTTCTTGTCCCGTCATAATTTTTTTTCATATGAATTGAACCTCTTTTATGAGGTCACCTGTCATATAAAACCAATTTTTCTTTGTCTCAAAAGGTGAACTCTTAATACAGGTTTGACTCGACCTGTATTCTATATTTAAACAATAAATAATACAAATCAAAATTTTCAATCACATTTTAATCCGTCTTTATATTAAATAGATTTCATAAAAAAATCACACACATTGCTATAATTCCATTATATATCTGTAACAGCAAACCCTAAATAATGAAAGACAAGTAATTGGTAAAACTATACATTTGTGTATATTAAGAAATAAGGGGCCGTCATGATAAGCAAGGTACAGATCCTGGATCGTATAAGTTTACAATACGCACCAAATGCAAACGAACGAACGCTTCACACGAACGACACGAAAAGCGCACGATACACGATACACGACACATGACAATCGATCCTGGTTCTATAGAAGTACAATATAGTATCGTGTTATTATTTGAATGACTTTTGTGCAAATTGATGTGATTAACTAATCTTATATTTTATATGCAATTGATATATATAAATGATAAATTAGTCGGTAAAGTAATAGGATAATACAATTTATATTAAATAGTTTATATTATCAATGTGTTTAATAATTATATTTATGATTAAATTTTAAATCTCATATATTTGATTTCCAAATATGACTTTATATTTATATAATTATTCGGATTCTGTATTGACAACCAGACATAGGTGTATCAGTTATTTTCCCGGTCAAGCTGTCCGAGAGGTGTGTGGCTTCAAAAGGTCATATAATTGTTAATTAGAATGAAATTAAGAGTTGACATTTCACATCTGCAGTGCATGTATTTCCCAGGTGAAACTGCCAGAGGCGTTTGTTTACATACATGTAGATGATTTCCTGTTTATTTGTCCGTAGAGTAAATTATAAAAAAAATGCATTTATTAAATATGTTTTCCCTTCAAACAATAAATAAAACAGTCCAGTCTGGTAACATCACACACCCTCTAACTTTGCGCATATGCCCGTTTGAATGCTTCCAATGGGCATAAATTAACGATACACGAAACGAATGAACCTATTACACGAATGAAACGCAAACGAACGGAAAATGAAAAACAAACGAACGAAACGAACGAAAAACGATACGAAATATCTGTTAACTTAAACGATCCAGGATCTGTATACTTGATACAACATTATGTGATCCAGGATCTGTATACTTGATACAACAATATGTGATCAAGGATCTGTATACTTGATACAACAATATGTGATCCAGGATCTGTATACTTGATACAACAATATGTGATCCAGGATCTGTATACTTGATACAACAATATGTGATCCAGGATCTGTATACTTGATACAACAATATGTGATCCAGGATCTGTATACTTGATACAACAATATGTGATCCAGGATCTGTATACTTGATACAACAATATGTGATCCAGGATCTGTATACTTGATACAACAATATGTGATCCAGGATCTGTATACTTGATACAACAATATGTGATCCAGGATCTGTATACTTGATACAACATTATGTGATAGAGTTTGTCAGTGACTTGCGACATGTCAGTGGTATTCTCCAAGTTTCCTCCACCAATAAAACTGACCACAACGATAAAACTGAAATATTGTTGAAAGTGACATTAAACATCCTAATCCCTAAATAATGAAAGACAAGTAATTGGTAAAGCTATACATTTGTGTATATTCAAGAAATGAAAGCAATGTCATAGGTCAAATAAAGTATTTTATCTACAGAGCATGGCATGACATAAGGATTTTAGGGTTAGGGCCAAGGTTATGATGTTTAACACCACTTTCAACAATATTTCAGTTATATCGTGGCTGGCAGTTTAATTGGTGGCATTTTGGCAGAGTATAACAAAATGAGTGTGGATACAATACAAAAATTGTCACTGAATATTAGCTTGATCTATTAAACACAATATACATGTGTATTAAGATATTTTGAAAATAGCCTCTGTATCTTAGACCTCATAATAAACATTTTGACTTCTTGTTTGGAAACATGTAAAGTTAGAGTCTCCCAAATCAACCCAAACCTTTATTCTGTTCCAAGGATCATTGTGTTCAAATTTCAAAAGCATTTGTTAATTTGAACGTATGTTTTCGTGAATAAGATGGTGTCTACAGACGGGAAATGAAAGACGATTTCCATGATGAAGACGACACACCCATACAATAATACTATTACAAAAATGTTGCACTTGCATAAAGATTAAGCTTAACAAAGAAAGATAATTATACAAATTCAAAGTTTTAACAATAACCCTTGCATAAAATACACAACAGCATAATCAAATATTGTTCCCTTGTTTAACAGTAATCAAATTAAGTCATGATCAACAATTAAAATTAACAAATATAATACATCACAACCTCTTGTAATCTACTTAGGGACGAATCATTTAACTATTAGGGGCTTTTTCCCAAAGCAAGAAACAAAAATTAATTTTTTATCATGATTTTGTTTTAATTGTAACAAAGTTTGTCATTGTAAACTGCAGGATCAGATTATCAATTTTTTTCCATAAAATTTGGCGACAGAATTATAAAAAAAATAATAGATTCCAATAAAAGTTAATTTATTAAATGGTCATTCCCTTATGCAAATTGCTATAAATCCAGTATGTCATAAGTATATTCAACAATTTATGTCATGCAAAAATCTCCAATCAAAAGGGAAATAACTCTGATATATATAAATAAAAATTACGACAAAATACCTACATGCAGAAGGGTAATTATGCTGAAAACTGTTTGTGCCGTGATGAACAAATTATATGCGCAGTCACAGTATCCCAAGCGCAATCGACCATTTGCACATTTTTGACTTGAATCTAAAATTGTACATTTTTACCAGAGTTTGATAAATTATCAAGTTTTTTTCAAATTTCAAATATCTAAAAAATATTATAAGAAAATTATATAAAAATTCTTTGTTCTTTTCATTGCTGTTGCATGGAGCACTGAGTCTGCAGGTACATTTTGCACACTGTAAGGATAATAAATCATGAAAAAACCCACATGTTTTTAGGATTAAGTCTGGAATGTGTACTGGTAAATGGTATATTCCTTCAAAATTAAAAAAAAGAGGAAATAACTCTTGCCAATACAAATATTGAAATAATTATGGCAATAATTGAAAATAATTGATATCTGTAATTCAAGTAAAAATAATCTTGATGTCATGATGCACAAAGAATTGTCATTTTCACACTCTTGTAAAATACAATTTTTACTCCATGAACTAAAAAATAAATAAATAAATATTCAAGGGGAAATAACATCTATCTCTAAATAGTTTTTGAAATATAAATAATAAAATATGTGTATGGCCAAAACAGAAAATGATTAAAAGGGAAATAACTCTGATATATAAATAGTGAAATGATACAGAAATTGTTTTAAAGGGAAATTACTCTGATATATAAACTAGAGGCTCCCAGGAGCCTGTATAGCTCACCTGGGTATAATAACAAACATCAGTCAATAAAACTTGATAACTTCGGAAAAAAAAATTAACAAATGTAGCCTTCATCATTGCAGACCCCTTCTACAAAAAAATGTGGGCAGGGGTTCCCCCTTTAATGTAAGTTATCAAAATTGCTGTAAAAAAACAGATATGTCAATGATTCTCAAAATTTAGCTTTTCCTACTTCACATTTTGTAATAGAGTTGCTTCCCTTTGATTATTTGAGTAACCAAAAGCAGTGAGTCAACAACAAATGCATTTCAAGAGGAATAACTCTTCACAGTTGTCGCACATTTTTAACTGTGGCAAATTTTTTGTAGATCTTGACATGCTGAACATTTTTGCAGTTTAAACTTTCCCTTTATCTCTAATAGTTTTTGAGATATAAGATGATAGTATTAAAATTGAGAACATTTTGATAAAAAAAGGGAAATAACTCCAAAATGGGTAATTGGATTTACTTCAAAATTGCAGGGTAGGAAGATCTTGACATGCTGCAAATTTTTGCAATTTAAACTTATCTCTTATAGTTTTTGAAATATAAGACGAAAAGTATTAATTTTTTTTTTTATAAATTTGACGAAAAAAGGGCAAGAACTCCAAGATGGGTAATCAGATTTACTTCAAAATTGCAGGTAAAAAAAAAAAATTTATCGCAGGGTCAAACCGCCAGACACATTTTTGGAAGAGAACCATCCAATGACTATTTCATCAAAATTTTGTTCTTATTGAGCAAATGGTTTCAGACAAAAAGATTTTTATGGGAATTTCCCATAGGGTCCTATGTTAAATTAAGTTCGGCTGTGGCGGCCATCTTGGTCGGTGTTCTGAAATGACGGACACAATTTTGGAAGAGGACCACCCAAGAATCATTTCAGCAAAGTTTGGTTGAGATTGGCTCAGTAGTTTCAGAGGAGAAGATTTTTTAAAAATTTCATCCCCCCTTTTTTCTAATTTGCATAATCGGTAAAAGTTCAAAGTTCATAAAAAAATCCCGTAATATATGTTAAAAAGCTCATCATTATGCTTATACAGTTCAAATTTGGGCACTTTCTGGCTTAAAATAGAGCAGTTTTGGCCATTTGAAGAAATTTCTATTTTTAGTAATGGCGGCCATCTTGGATACAGGACGGCGCTGACGGACACAATTTTGAAAGGGGACCACCTAAGAATCATTTCAGCAAAGTTTGGTTGAGATTGGCTCAGTAGTTTCAGAGGAGAAGATTTTTTTTTAATTTCATCCCCCCTTTTTTTCTAATTTGCATAATCGGTCAAAATGGGTAATGGGATTTACTTCAAAATTGCAGGGTAGGTAGATCTTGATATGCTGCACATTTTTGCAATAAACTTAACATCTATCTCTAAATAGTTTTTGAAATATAAGACGAAAAGTATTAAAATTAAAAAAAAAATTGATGAAAAAAGGGCAATAACTCCAAGATGGGTAATCAAATTTACTTCAAAATTGCAGGGTAGGTAGATCTTGACATGCTGAACATGTTTGCAGTTTCAACTTGCCATGTATTAAAATTTTGAAAATTTGATGAAAAAAGGGAAATAACTCCAAAATGAGTAATGGGATTTACTTAGATCTTGATATGCCGCACATTTTTGCAATTTAAAGTTAACCTTTATCTCTTATAGTTTTTGAAATATAAGACGAAAAGTATTAAAATTTTACAAATTTGATGAAAAAAGGGCAATAACTTCAAGATGGGTAATCAAAATTGCAGGGTAGGTAGATCTTGATGTACTGATCATTTTTACCCCATGTCAGATTTTTGATATTATTAACGGTTTTTGAGTTATTACCAAAAACCTGCAATTTTACCATATGTTCTATTTTTAGTAACAGTGGCCATGTTGGTTGGTGCACGGCATCACCGGACACAAATTTGAAACTAGACACCCTAGTGATGATTCAGACCAAGTTTGGTTTCCATTGGTCTAGTACTTTCAGAGGAGAAGATTTTTGAAAAGTTTACGACGTACGACGGACGCCAAGTGATGGCAATAGCTCACATTAAAAAGGTTAAATATTTGTTTATGGCCATTACAGAAAATAACTGATATATAAATAGTGAAATGAAACAGGAAATGATTTAAAGGGAAATAACTCTTGATATATGAATAGTGAAATGATACAGGAAATGATTTAAAGGGAAATAACTCTGATATATAACGAGTGATATAATATTTTATGGCAATTATAGAAAATGATTTTACACCTGATTGAACACATCTACAATATATATATATTTATACATCTACTTTTATCTTTTTTGTAAACAAATAAAATATTAATAATTCTATAACAAATATATAACAATAAATATTTTAGTAAAATTTACATCTGAATACTAACAGATATGATGACGATGCTGATATGAGATGCACCAAACTAACATTCCTGCAAAGCTGGAATTCATTTGGCTGAGTTGCTATAAAGAAGATGGATGTAAAAAGATCACAATAGCTGGACCAGTTGAATTATATTGTAGAATGGACACATCATAAGGAGAAATGTCATATGGTCCCTTGACCAGGTGATTAAATTATATTGTAAGATGGACGCATCATAAGACAAAATATTTCGCTAAACCTGACGACTACAAACTGTCAATGAAAATTTTATTTTAAGCTACAATGTATTACTGAGAGCAATTTTAAGTATCTAATGAACCATGGCATCTGAAATGTTATCTTGAAATCCTGATTAAACATAGTTTTAAACATTTTATTGCATAAACAATCACAATGCATAAACTGAGTGTGCATGGCAACGATAAGTAATGATTGAAAAATAATTAAAAAAATTGGAAGAGTGACATGGGATGGCCCCGCTTCCAAGGAAAAATAAACAGGCGCCTAACTCAAAAATGTGGTAAAGTCTGAGACAAACTTGGTCTTTCTTTCATGGTCCCTGACCTTGTGTATAAATTGAAAATGATTTTCTTAAAGGAATGTAGACAAACAGACATATTGACATGGGTAAAACATAATGCCACTGATGCCTAATGATGAGGTGAGGGCATAAAAAATATCATCTTCATAGAATTCTAAAAGAAAATCGTAAGTAAGGCAACACTGAAATAATAAAAGTTATCTTTCAGAAATGATCTACTTTTGAATGTTTACTTAAATTCTATGGGCAAAAGTGATTATAATGAAGAGGTGGTAATGAAAAGCACCAAAACTCTTCTTCATAAAAGTTTTACAAAGTTCATTTATATGGCTTCCTCTGATGAATTATGGATAATTTTCCACTAATTACATTGAAATTTGATTTGATACATGTATTACAACATAGGTCATTTTCAACTAACATATGAAATCATACAATGCGCAAAATGCCTAAAATGGAAAATTGATTCGGCTTGATAGGACATTACCATGTACCATATTTGATAGGACATTACCATGTACCATATTTGATAGGACATTACCATGTACCATATTTGATAGGACATTACCATGTACCATATTTGATAGGAAGTTACCATGTACCATATTTGATAGGACATTACCATGTACCATATTTGATAGGACATTACCATGTACCATATTTGATAGGACATTACCATGTACCATATTTGATAGGACATTACCATGTACCATATTTGATAGGACATTACCATGTACCATATTTGATAGGAAGTTACCATGTACCATATTTGATAGGAAGTTACCATGTACCATATTTGATAGGAAGTTACCATGTACCATATTTGATAGGACGCTACCAGGTACAATATTTGATAGGAAGTTACCATGTACAATATTTGATAGGAAGTTACCATGTACCATATTTGATAGGAAGTTACCATGTACCATATTTGATAGGACGCTACCAGGTACAATATTTGATAGGAAGTTACCATGTACAATATTTGATAGGAAGTTACCATGTACCATATTTGATAGGAAGTTACCATGTACCATATTTGATAGGAAGTTACCATGTACAATATTTGATAGGAAGTTTCTATGAACAATAATTCAAGACATCACAGTAATGAGTATAATGGCAGGAATATAATTAAAAAATATTTTCTAGTTCAACAATTAATGGATTGTGGAGAACAAAGCATAATAAAACACAATCTAATAACACAGGACTTCTTACACAAATCCTTTTGTTTCTGATCCAATTGAATTGGTAATATTTACAATCGCAGCATTTAAATTAAATTTTAACTTAAATTTAAATCAAATTAAATTTAAATTAGAATTAAATTTAATTTTAAATTTAAATTAAATAAATTTAATCTAAATTTAAATAATTTTTTTTTTCTTTTATAAATTATCACAGTTTTAATTGGTCTCCAATTCTTTCTCTAGCCGTCCCGTCTTTTTCAACATAGCCCTAAAGTCAAACTGTTGAGCTCTATGTGAGGGCAATCGACGAAGTGTTCCTTTCGTTAAATCAATGTTTGTTTTTCGTAGCTTCCTCTTTACGAAATTTTCATTGTCGTTAATTTCGTCAATCACATTCGAATGTCCATTTTGTGTGACAACATCACTGTAAAAAAAAAATCCAAGAAAAGACATCAATATATATAATAACAGTAGTTATTAAAGTCGAGACAGACATTATCACTAGTATCATTGGAATATCATTATAATTATGCAATAAGTTTTTTTTAGAAACAGGAATGGATTACTTTTTGACATTTACTTCACTGAATTTGGTACTGCTTTGACAACTATTTTACCTATTATATTCCAGTAATAATAAATACTGTTACAGTGATAGCCGGAACCTTTGAGCCGTAATGAAAGCAGGAGGTTTGGCACTTTAAAATCTGATTCAACCCACCATTTCTTTAGAAATGCCTGTACCAAGTCAGGGTCATTACGGTTTTCACAGTTTTCCGGTTGACTGATTTTGTCTGTTTATATACTTATGAGTTTTGACTTTCCCTTTGTAAGATTGTTCGGAGTTCGGTAATTTTGTTATTACCCTTATTTACTTTATTAACATATAACATTTAAGTTGTATTTTGGCAGCCATGATAATTTGTGGGGAAAAGCAGATCTAGAGTACCTGGAGAAAACATATAGCAGTCATAACAATGTTATATGTACAGTAGTACAATATGACTACCTAATTACTGTTAAACATGTCAGTATTAAGCAATTCTGTATAGATTTAATCTACATTGCATCACGAAAAATAAATATATAATGTATGAAGTTCAAGATTAGGACTTACAACAACATCACTCTCCCAGTTATAAGTAAGGGCTGAAATATTACTCTTATGTTTAGAAGAAGGTTTGGGCCAATAAAACTAGTTTAACCCTGCCACTTTTTATTGCACCAAGTTCCTGTACCAATCCTAGACAGTGCACGGTCATGTATATGTGTGCTAAGGATATCAATTATGCTTCTGTTTCTACGAGTTTCTTATGAGATCTTAGAACTGTTCTGACAGGTGTATTTTTGTTTTTCACAGTATTCATAGCCCTCATATGGTAGGAGACCATTTTTGGTGTTGCCTATTATTAGTGGAGGAGGAACTGCTTGTAATCCTTCAGGAACCCCCCCTGAGTTCACCCCGTTTTTAGTGGGGTTTGTGTTGCTCAATCTTTAGTTTCCAGTGTAGTGTTCTGTAAATCATGGTTTGTCCTTTTGACTATTGTGTTGTATGTCATTCTTCTTCACTTTATGGCTACTGATTACTCCTTCCATATTTTCAAACTTTTCTTGTGTAAGACAGCATAGACTGTCTTAGACCTTTGACCCCTAATGTAAACAGCACCCAGATCTATGATACAGTAGTCTCCCCTTTTACAAGGCCACCCCCTTCTGCAATAAAATAAAAGTGGTCTCCCTTAACGGGCCCAATATAATAGTATTTTACTATCTCAGTGCATCTAAAATCTGGATTGATAAAGAGGGGTGGCCTCTCTTGAGAGGGACAATTTAGCAGTATTTTATTATCTCAGAGCATCTGCAAACTGGCCTGATAAAGAGGGTGGCCTTTCTTGAGAGGGAAAATTTAGTGGTATTTTAATATCTCAGTGCATATGAAATATGGTCTTATAAAGATGGATGGCATCTTTTGAGTGGTGAAATTTAGAAATAATTTACTATATCAGTGCATATAAAATCTGACCTGATAAGAGGGTGGTCTCTCTTGAGGGGACAAATTATTAGTACATGTATTTTACTATCTCAGTACATAAGATGGGTGGCCTTTGATGGGGGTGGCCTTATAAGAGGGTGACAACTATTGTACATAATAATAAAAACATTACCAGGGTTTAAAGCATCAGGACAAGCATCAGGCATAAAACTAAAACTAGCTTGGTGTCTAAAACATACCCACCATTCATTCCTAATACTAGCATACATTTACATAAACATGAAGTTAATTATAAAAAAACTGATTTATTAAGCAGTCACCTTTTCTTGTCCTGTCATAGAAAATTTCTTAAAAATTGACCTTCTTTTAAGAGGTTACCTGTCTTATAAGGCCACTTTTTCTTAGTCTCACAGGTGATCTCTTAATATAGCTTTGACTGTACTCTCATTTACAATCATAAAACATGTTCAACCACTTCTCTTACTCATACATGTACTTCAAAAAATTGTCCAATCGGAACACCATGACCAATAAATACAGTGTTCTGATTGGACGATTTTGGATTTTCTTATTACTTGTCAAATCTATTTGTAACAGACTCACTCCCCACTAATTCAAACTTTTTGTCAATTAATTATTTTTAACTATCCCGTTAAGTTTTACACAAATCACCCTATTCAGGACTCTGAACTCTTTCCTCACCCTTTTTGTACACATTGAATTGAATTTTTGGACAAATACCGGTAGTTTTTTTAAATGAATTTTAACACAAATCAAAAACTTACTTGTTAAAATTGACTTTTTCCACGAAATTTCTTTCAATCTAAAATACTCTGTAACTCTTTCCTCACTATCTTTGTACAAAATTCACCCTCATCATACAAACTTAGTTAAATTTTTGTTAAATAATATAATTCATTTTTATTAGTTTTTACACAAATCTAAGACTTGCTCATTCAATTTGACTTTTTCCATGAAATATCTTTAAATCCATCAGACTCTGTAACACTTTCCTCACTTTTTTTGTACACAATTCTAAATGTGTAACACATTGAAATTAACCATTGGCAATAACTCTAATTCATAAATGTTTGCAATTTTTTTTTAATTAAAGCTAAAAATGCAACCAGAAAAAGATCGCCGAATTAAACCTCATATTTTTTATTAGTTTTAACACAACTCATCGACTTACTTATTAAATTTGACATTTGACAATGAAATTTCTTTCAATCCACCAAGACTCTGAAACTCTCTCCTCATTCTCTTTGTACACAATTCACGTTCGTTATATAACACACTGAATTTGACTTTTGACAATATTTTTTGTTTAATTACCGTTACTTTTTACATAAATGACCGACTTACTTATTAAATTTGACATTTGACAATGAAGTTTCTTTCAATCCACCAGACTCTGAAACTCTCTCACTCTCTTTGTACACAATTCACCTTCGCTATAGCACACCGATTTAACTTTTGACAATATTTTTCATTTTTAACAGCTACTTTTTACATAAATGACCGACTTACTCATTAAATTTCACTTTTTGCAATGAAATTTCTTTCAATCCATTCTGAAGCTCTTGTTTAGAATGTGACAACTTGTTCGGTGGTATGTTGGCATTCAATTCAGATGGACTGGTCTTTCCGTTCAGTTGCAATGGAGGTACTGGCGGTGCCTTGGTCTTTGTCATCACAGGCGGGGTTGGTGGTGGTGGTGGTGGTGCAGGGGCTTTACTCTTTGTTGATTTATATGGAGGTACTATAGGTGGCGCTTTACTCTTTGGCGATGGAGGCACAATAGGTGGCGCTTTACTCTTTGGCGATGGAGGCACAATAGGTTGCACTTTACTCTTGGGCGGTGTTAAGTCAGGTGGGGGTAGAGGAGGAGGGGGAGGGAAATAAATCTGAGGTTGCTGACGATGTCGTGAAACACTCAATCCTGACGTTTCTGGCATACTGGATACCTCCTCTACTGGTACCTGTTGCCTTTTGCTCCATAGAGCGACGATACTTTTGGCACTTTCATGTTCTAAGCGTCTTTTTAAGTCATCGACATTGTTTTCCATTGAGAGTTCATCCTTGTTGGAATTCAGGTCAGGTTCAATATTAAAATTATTTGAATTCACGGTCCTAAAAAACAAAATCATGCAAAATAATATAATAAAAAAAATATTTAAAAAAGCATTTCATTTTCCAAAGGCATGTTTTTGACTTTTAATTTTTTTTTCTTATCTCAAAAGCCTTTAATAGAAAATAACCTTGGCTAAGGATAATAAAAAGCATCAATTGGGAATATGAGAAAAGAGCAAAAAAAGAAAAAAAGAAAAAAAAAGAAAATAATATGAAAAACACATGCATCATCTGGCTCTCATGGACACGTAAACTAGAGGCTCATCTGATCCTGTACCACTCACCTGGATACTCATGCAAGTTTGAGGTCAAGCAATATTGAAGTTTATGAAAAGAAGCTTTTTATATCTAATCCCTTTGCTTAACATTGCACTGCGCTTGCAGCCATCTATTGTAACAGTACATTCCAGCCAAGTTTGTTGTTCAAATATTGTTCCTATAGACCTCTATGGTATCACTTCGTCTTGTGATGGCAGCCCTCTTGGAAGCCAAAAATAAAAAAAAAGAATCCCCCAAAAAATCCCATTGAGTCTTATGTTAAACAATACCCATGTGCCAGTGCCCATATTGGATTTCCAAGGACTATCCAATAAACATGGGGCAGTCGTGGCCGTGATTGTATGGTAGTTGGATTTACAACTACCTATGCCATAAGTGCCTATCACCACTGATGTTGTGAGTTCGAATCCCAATCAGCGTGAGGTGTACAACATTATGTGATAAAGTTTGTCAGTGACTTGCGACAGGTCTGTGGTTTTCTTTGGGTTTTCCGTAGCTGCAATAATGTAGCTCCTGTGACAAACTTGTGTCTCGGCACAGCTACAACGCGGTCCCATTCGTCACAATGGAGCAAAAAAAAAAGTTGCAGTTGAAACATAAAAACTCACTATTTACGCTTCAAACATTTCATTATAACTATTACTGATGATCCCAGTCCTTGTTAAATCGGTTTGGCTGAAAAATATATGCTTTTCAAAGGTAGCAACAACCTTGTTCAAATTTATCGATCGTTTTCCATAACCGTAAACTACGGAAGGCAGAGCTTTTCTAAATATGGTATTTCTTACTACAGGCTGATGTAAACATTCACGCCTCAAATCGCCAAATATGGTATCAACTCCCAAATAGTGAGGCCGGAAATGACGAAATTCAAAATGTTCAGAGAGTTAAGTAAACATGGATTTTTATTTTGTGGGAATTACATTCTAAAATACTGGTAGGTGATAAAAACTTGTAAATAATGGACAAAAGGAAAGGTTATGTCTTATTATTGATAAATGCAGGCATCAGAAGCTCTGTAAGCGAGTGCAAAAAATCTCGGCGGCTGCTCCATTACGTGTAATGGCATCCCGTTATAACCCTTGCGAGCATTTAGGGTTTTATTATTAGAACTAGGTTTTCCGGTTTCCTCCACCAATAAAACTGACCACCACGATATAACTGAAATATTGTTGAAAGTGCTGTTAAACACCATATCCCTTACCATAACTAAAGTTTTTTTTTACACAAAAGCAATCAGTGCATCACCACTGAAGTTGTAAGTTCAAATCGCTCTCACAGCAAGGTGTACTCGATACACGATATAACTGATATATTGTTAAAAGTGCTGAAAGTGATGATAAACGCAACAACTCATAACTTTGACCATCACAATTATACAGTTTCCAATAAAAAAATAATAAATTGATGAATTACCAAGCAAACAATTATTCTAATAATAGTAGCAAAAAGAGCCATTAATATATGTGTCACTTGCAAAAGTTATCTCCCTTTGCCTAAAATATGTAAACAGGAAGTTACTAGCATAAGATGATCATGTGATCAACATGTGACTTACTCTGATGATTTGGCAAATGAATCATAATATTTTGCAGTGTCTGGCTCCATAGTTCCCTTAATTTCCCTGTAAATAGAAAAATAAAATACAGTAATAAGTGCAATTTAATGTCAAAAGAATACAGCAACTGTAATCTGCACTGTGTAAATAACCCAGAGATTCCCAGAAATCTGAAATTAAAATTGGCTCTGATAATGTTTTATATCTATGATTATTTACCGGTAGACATATCATCCCACTCTGAATCAGGCCAGTGAATTATCCTGTTTCTGAGTTGATCAGTCTTTACACTTACTCCTTAGCAGGGAAGCAGCAAATCTGACTTGAGTATGCAACCCATTATACCAGTGCCTGAAATGAAATTTTTTTTGGGCCAGTAAAAAATTAGAGTCACTGGTCCAAATGGCATAATGGTGGCCCAATCATTTTGTGACATTTTTTTTTGAAAAAAATATAAACAGTTCAGATTAATTAATTTTTATTAATAACATTATATAGGGGGGGCTCTTCAAGGTAATTTTGGTAGGTACAGGTGTGCAGCTGAAATTGGGAAAACACCCCAATCCATATATTGCTATCTAATGAAACATGAATTTACTTGTTATAACCTTTTTGACAACCTTGACGCCATTGGCTAGGGTGGTCTTAAGAAATGATGCTAGTCCATCGGATGGGGACAATAGAAGGTTGGTTTGTGTAAGGAGAGATCAATGCCATGATCACATTAAAGACATCTGGAAAAGAGTAGACTAATGCCACTACAAGGACCGCTCTTGCACTCCCCAGAGTGACATCACTTGTTTCAATCCACTATGAAGAAGTGATTTTAAAGTAAAATAACCTCTCAGTTCGGGGTAACGTCAATTGGTTATTCATTCCAAACAAGTATCTCACCAGTTTGTTGAAATAACAAACGGTGCTGTCATTTTCTGTTATATATTAAACAACAGTTAACTTTTCCTGTTTTTTTTAATTTGTAAACAAAAGTTCTGGTTCCAAAAAAGAAAACCACTCCCAATTGTCATTAAAATGTAGCAGTGTACACATGAACTATGAAAAGTTTAAAAGAAGTGACAGGCCAGATCGTTTCCGTAGTTTGACATTACTGTCAACGATTTTCTCTCCGTTGTTGGGGAAAAGTTTTTCAATGATTACCTAAGGATTGACACAAAAAGGTTTCCGATTTCTGTAAAATGAAATTCGTACATGTTGTATGATGTACATTTTGCAGCAGATTGAATGAATAAATTTCTGAACCGTGGGCGTGGTCGTGGATACCAGATCGCAAACATTATAAGTTGACAGAATTCTCTTTATTGTTCACAACTTTCCACTTCGTCCGTGATTTTTAACAATTTTATTAATTAAATCATAAAGAAACAAAAAAACACATTTCTTTTCTAATATTTAGTGAATACTTGTGTATTACATGAAAACGTGTAGGAAACGTGTATTGATTGGCTCGATAAAAATACATAATTGGGGAGAACAGTAAATTACATTAGCTGTGTATTCATTGGCTACAAAAATGTATTTGGACCAATCGCTGTGTTCGTAACAAACTGTTTTCGACTAGAACAGAAGAGTTATCTACCGTTACAGTTTATGTCGGGTTTCGGAAAAACAACATTTTTTAACGGTCTAATCGGCAATCGCCCAAACGTTTTTTGTTGGGCCAGTGACTACCTAATTTGGAGTAGCTTTTGGTCGCCCGAATAAGATATTAGTCGCATTTGGCGACTGGGCGACCGTCCATTTCAGGCACTGTATACCACTGATCACAGTATCATGACGTTTTATCTGGCGAAATAGAGAAAAATATGTATAAAATCTGTATATTATATATATAAAGACACAGGTAATGAAACAAGCTTTTCCCTCCAAAGGTTGTCTAACTGCGTAAATACCTGTGTAAATTTTTTGTAACCTTCGCTCGCCCGTAAAATAATGCTATGTTGGAATGTTGGAAGGTAAATCCCTTTCATGCATAGTTTATTTGTACCAAACATTGCTTTGTTCCCTACCTATTTGTCTTTTTTCACAGCAGACAAACGTTCTTGTTTTTAAAATTCAACCTATGTGGTCATAACTTCCGGTTCGGCAGTAAATAAAGTTGACAAATAAATTATTTGCTTTACGTCTATCAAAAAATAATTGATGGTAAATAACATTCGTAGTTTATTTTTACTTAATGTTTTTTGTATATAATTTTGTAAGATACCAACTGTAACAATACTCTAGCATTTACCGAAAAGGGAGGTAATAACAAAAAAATTTGGCGGCCACTTCAAATTGGTAGATTGAAATGAAATGAAATGTCTAAATATTTGGACCTACTAGCTTGGTATGTGTACACATAGTGTCAACTATTTCTATTACATACTGCCTTTAAGAAAAAGAATGGCAGAAGGTTGCAAAAGGAAGGGGATGCATAAAAGGATGTTGTGTCAGCTCCTGAACCCGGAAAATTTTTCAGGTCATTTCCGTTTTTTGGAATAGTTTTATTGTCAACTTTATTTGCTGCCGAACCGGAAGTTATGACCACATAGGCTAAATAAAACTTGTTTCATTACTTGTGTCTTTATATATATAATATACATATTTTATACAGATTTTTCTCTATTTCGCCAGATAAAACGTTAAGATACTGTGCACTGATGTAGTTCACCGTTCATTAAAAATTAGCATTTTCTTGAATCATTTGTTCATTTTTTTTTAACTTTTTAAGATAAAGAATATTTTGCTTGTTTAAAAAATCCAAAAATCTCCATAATGAAATAATGTCATATAAAAAAAAAACGAAATCAGAAATCTTCGTACTGAAATATTAAAAAATAAATATATAAATAAAAATAAAAAAACAAAAAGTAGCAATCTTCGTATCGAAATAATGTCATAATTTTTTTATTTTTTTATTTTTTTATACAGAAATCTCCATAAAGAAATAATGTCATATGCCAAAAAAACCCAGAATGTCTCATAAAAATGCCAAAAAAAATAAAAAAACAAAATATGAACAGTTAGAAATTACTACTTACGGTACTTTAATGCTGTATTCCTCAATATCTTGTGACGGTTTTGTTAAGACAATATCACGTTTTGTTTTCGTCAAGTGTTGTAATAACCAATAAAGTAACAAGATTTTAAAATATTTTGAAAATAAATAGAAACTGAATTGACCAGAAATTAACACCTAAAACAAACTGACAAGAGTACACTCCCTTACCTAGTTGATAGTTATCCTCCCCTAAAGGAGTTGGTGGAGAACTCCTTTAGCTAAGTTGATATAGTGCTGGCTTACGATGGGAGAGGTTTTAGGAGCAAATCCAATCGGGGACACAATGCATTCTTTCGGAGATAAAAGAAACATCTTTCAATCAATTTAAGAGTTTAATAAACTCTTGGAATGGCAGCTCATGTCACTGCAGCTTCTGTGCATGATTTTAAATTATTTTTATTTTTAATATTTTTAGATATAAGATGCATGTGATTTTAAAAGTTTTGATTTCCATTTGTCTCATTTTATCCATGCTTTTTGTTTATTAACAACAATATATAATGTGCTTTAAAATTATGCTTCTGCTACTGCTGTGTTTTAAATTGCTTTCATATTTTAATTTGGTTTGAAATTTCATAGAAAATTTAATATGACAATGGTTTGTTTTTTGTTTTTTTTTTTACAAATATTGTGTGCATGTTTTTGTTTTATTGTTTATATATGCATATTCTTATGTCAGATTTAAAAGCTCATTAGAGCTTGTGTTGTAATGTTTGATGTTTTCCGACTTTAAATAAAGCTTATTGTATATGCTATACGGTTATGTGTGAAAAAGATGCAGAAAAATCAATATTATTTTGTTAAGCAGGAATCTTGTTTTCTTTTTAAATTACATTGTGTTTGCATTCTTTCATATAAATAACAAATATTTACATTTTACCTATAGGTTTAGGGTGTTTAACACCACTTTCAACAATATTTCAGTTATATTGTGGTAGTCAGTTTTATTGGCGAAGGAAACCGTAATACCCGGAGAAAACCACCAACCTGCCGTAAGTCACTGACAAACTTGATCACATAATGTTGTATTGAGTACACCCCACCATGAATTAGTGGTGATAGGTACTGATTGCATAGGTAGTTGTAAAACCAATTACCATACGATCACAATCACATCAGCCCTCCATTTTATCAATAAACATTAGTTCAACCAGAGGCTCCCAGGAGCCTGTAATCGCTCACCTGGATCAAAGTTGTTTTCAATAACAACGCAACTGCACTGTGGTGGCCATCTTGGTGGGAGAGCGCGACTACTGGACACAATTTTGGAAGAGGACCATCCAATGACTATTCCATCAAAGTTTGGTTCTAATTGAGCTACTGGTTCCAGACAAGATGGTTTTTATGTGAATTTCCCATAGGGTCCTATGTTAAACTAAGTTCAGCTGTGCAGCCATCTTGGTCACAGGGCAGGACCACCAGACACAATTTTGGAAGAGGACCATCCAATGATTATTTTATCAAAATTTGGTTGCAATTGAGCAACTGGTTCCAGACAAGAAGATTTTTATGTGAATTTCCCATAGGGTCCTATGTTAAGCTAAGTTCGGCTGTGGGGGCCATCTTGGTCGAAGGGCTGAACTGCCGTACACATTTTTGGAAGAGAACCATCCAATGACTATTTCATCAAAATTTAGTTCTTATTGAGCAAATGGTTTCAGACAAGAAGATTCTTATGGGAATTTCCCATAGGTCCTATGTTAAATTAAGTTCGGCTGTGGTGGCCATCTTGGTCGGAGGTCTGAAATGGCAGACACAATTTTGGATGGGGACCACCCAAGGATTATTTCAGCAAAGTTTGGTTGAAATTGGCTCAGTAGTTTCAGAGAAGAAGATTTTTTTTAAATTTCATCCCCCTTTTTTTCTATTTTTAGCTTGGCAGCCATCTTGGTTGGAAGTCGGGATCACCGGACACAATTTTGGAAGGGGGCCATCCAAGGACCATTCCACCAAAGTTTGGTTGCAATTGGCCCAGTGGTTTCTGAGGAGAAGATTAAAATGTGAAATGTTGACGGACGGACGACGGACGAAAAGTGATGGCAATAGCTCACATGGCCTAAAGGCCAGGTGAGCTAATAATAAAAACTATTAAAACAGAGCAGTAACAATAACACTATAAGTTATTTACGTTCCTATCCGTAGATATGGAGATTTTAACACCTTAAAGTAGCCAAGTACATCCTGAGGCGCATTATGTGATAAAGTTTGTCAGTGACTTGTGGCAGGTCGGTAGTTTTCTCCGGGTACTCTGGTTTCCTCCACCAATAAAACTGACCACCACGATATAACTGAAATATTGTTGAAAGTGGCGTTAAACACTAAAATCCTAACCCTGAAGCGACTAATCTACCATTACAAATCATTTGACAAAGATTATATTGACAGTAATTATTTTCGTACTTTCCTGTTTTGTTGACAATAATATACAAAACATATTATGTATCGGAATAAAAAATAATTCTCATTATAAAAAAAAAGATGCTTCTTAGTTTTTTTTTAATTGCTAAAAAGTTCTTTTAATTTTCCATTTAATATTATCTAATCATACTACAGGTATATGATCAAATGTCCAATAAAATATTAAAACTGCTACACGAAAATCATTTAATACCGTATTTAGGGTTGCATAATGCGCACCCCCTCTTGGCCTTGAAAATCTCCAGAAAAAATTAGTTCGTGTCTATAATGCGCATGGACTTTTGAAAAAAAAATCGTCGTCGGAAATGTAAGAATTAAATATCAGTTGTATATATTTTTCAGTCTTTTGAGCATGTTTCATTTGCTGGGAGAATTTTAGAACCATTTATCTCTTTTCATCTTCAATAAAGAGTGAAACACATTGTTCCTGTTTATAATGCGCACACCTCCTACCAAATAAAGAATCTGGACAAAATCCTGCGCATTATACAACCCTAAATACGGTATTAATTAACAGATTCTTTTAACATTTCAAAGCATACCTACTTTGTCTGTCATATATAGCAAACATGTATGAAAAATATGAACTGCTTTATATGCGTACCTATTTTTATCGGTCAACAGAGATAACTTGCATAACAAATATGAAGTGAAATTTTCACCTTGTTCAGGGTTTATTATCGACATGTGGATTTTGTCATATGTATCTAAATCTGACATTATATCTATCAGGGTAATTAGCATGTTCTTTGTTACGGTTAATTGACATTCCGTATTTTTTTTGTTTTTGTTTTTGTTTTTTTTTTATATAAAAATCAAGCATATCATAGCAGATGCTACATTTTGATCTCCCAGACTTGAATCCTAAATCTAATGGACCCTGGGATATTTTTGTTTGACATTTTTTTTTTTTTTAACATGACAACACTGCTACATGTCTGATACATTAACATATAAATATCTATTCTTGTCTCTTAGGAAGATTCTTGACATGTGTTTATTTCCCCCCATGCAGTACTAGTCTATATTCCCGAATTAAAAGAACAGTCAAACCTGTATTAAGAGGTCACCTTTGGGACAAAGAGAAAGTGACCTTATAAGACAGGTGACCTCTTAAAAGAGGTTCAATTCATATGAAATGTTCTATGACAGGACAAGCAAATGGCGACCTTTTAATGCAGGTGGCTGCTTAATAGAGGTGACCGCATGTGCAGGTTTGACTGTATCTTCACAATAAGATATTTCCTTATATATTTCATATAAAACCACTTATTATCAAAACATTATCCTGAAGTAATTTCTTATCCGATTGTCTTGAAATTTTCACCTTTAAAAGCAGAATCAATTAGTGTTTTTTTTAAATATTTGCATGTAATTTTTTTCAAACTTTTATTTACAAGCATTTATGATTTAAACGCAAACGTAGATTCTAGACGTCACAATTTTTTATGATTATATAGTAAAATTTGGTGACAAAAATAAACTTTGTGTTTAAATCATGTCTTTAAGGAAAAGTAGAAATAAAATTATTTGGAAATTATAAGAAGAACAAGCTATATTTATTTCTACATTTAATGTTGAAAATTTCATGAAAATCGGATAAGAAATGACTTTAGGATAATGTTTTGAAAATAAGTGGCTTTATATGAAATATATAGGGAAATATCTTAGTGTGGAATTATTTTTGACCTGTGAATGCTAACCTTTGAACCCCACAGATCCAACGTTTTTCATTTGTTTCAGACTACAGCTGAATTCAAAATACAATAAAATGTTTATTGCTGGTTCTTGAGAATACAAGTCCCCCTCTTATAATGCCACTCCCACTAACGGACACCCACCTTATAAGCCACACCCACCAAAGGCCACCCAGCTTATATGGCCACTCCCATCAAATGCAACCCAGCTTATAATGCCAGATTTCAGATGCACTAAGATAATAAGAAACAACTAATTTTTTTACCCCCCCCCCCCCTCACAAATGTGGCCTTATCACACTTGCCAACCCTTCACAGTGTCAAATAGGAACAGGAGTGGGCCAGGTGGCATAGTCCAACTTTAAGAAAAACTAAAAATCACCTATTTGAGAGACAATTTCGCCACAGAGAAATAAACAATAGACGTACATTGTCGGAAAATATAAAATTTATTTGTACGTGCTTTAGAAACAGGTAGAAAAACGAGCCTTTCTAATCGTTTTCAATGGTGTCATTTGTGGCATCAGCGTTTATACTGCTATCTTCTCTTTCCGTCGCTCTACATGAATCAGGTACGAGAAATGCTTTACTGTGAAATCATAATTAATCGTGGGGTTCTAATTTTCGTGGATTTCATGGTTCACTTAAACCACACAGATTAAAATCCAACGAAATACAATTTTCCCATTGATTGTTGCCTGTAATGTTTGAAACCACGAATTCAAGAACCCATGGATCACGAAAATTGGTGCCAACGAATAAAAGTACTTTCACAGTATTAGGTCAATGACCTAATGACCTAATAACGTAAGTCAGCACTTATACTGATACTGTTTCTTTCTGTTGCTCTACATGAACCAGGTACCAGAAATGCTAAATAATATTAGTGCCATGACCTAATAACACAGATGTTTATTTGACCCCCTTTAAAAGTACTTAAAATGACACAATTGGAGGATAAATCACTATAATGGGTTTAACATTCACAAGTTACCAAGGTGAATTGTGATAATTGCTACGTTTTTTTTAATATGTGTTAATTACACTTGTAGAAGATATGACTTCCTTATCTGGATTAGGACAGGAATTATTTATCTATTATCATCAAATTAAATAGTCTACAAATATAATACTAACAAGAAATGTGTGCATCACAAAATACGCCCGTCTATATAAATTATCAAACGGTATAATGGTAATGACCTCAAAATAAATAGGGTTCTTCCCCTTCCACAGGAGAATCATGTGGCCAAGTTTGGTAAAGATCCAATATACAGAACTAAAGTTATCGTGCGGAAACGATCCTGTTGTCAAAAATTCTATTTATAGTAATGATGACCTTGACCTTTGACCTAATGATCCAAAAATAAATAGGGTTCTACCCCTTCCACAGTGGAATCATGTGGCCAAGTTTGTTAAAGATCCAATATACAGAACTAAAGTTATCGTGTGGAAACGACCCTGTTGTCAAAAATTATATTTATAGTAACAGTGACCTTTGACCTAATGACCCCAAAATACATAGGGTTTTTCCCCTTCCACAGGGAAATCATGTGGTCAAGTTTGGTAAAGATCCAATATACAGAACTAAAGTTAACAGGTGGAAACGACCCTGTTGTCAAAAATTCTATTCATAGTAACGGTGACCTTGACCTTTGACCTAATGATCCCAAAATAAATAGGGTTCTTCCCTTTCCACAGGGGAATCATGTAGCCAAGCTTGGCAAAGATCTGATATACAGAAGTAAAGTTATTGTGCGGAAACCTGTGTGGACGCCCGCTCGTCCACCATACCCAATCACATAATACGGCCCATCTCGAGACAGGCGTATAAAAATGGACATCTCAGATGTTGGGCAAGGTCACATGACACAAATTCAAGATAATCATATGATGATTGTATCCAAATATGGTAATGAGGTTAATTAATTGATTTATTGTTGTTCAGTATAAAATTATTAGTATTTCAATTCTCTTTTCCCACACTCAGGCATTTAATAATTGGAAGCGGCGAAACCAGCAGAAATCCACAGGATTTTTACCTCGATTTCAGTGGCAATTTTGAATTTTATTTTTCAAAAATCAATTAAACCTGTCATATATCTGAGTGTCAACAAGGACCTGAGGTGATTTTCATTTAGGAGATAACTGTATTGTATTTGAAAATGTCACGGCATCAATTGGAGATTTGATGGTGGCATATTGAGTTTACTGGCAACTTGTTAGCCGTGATGCCGTGAAATTTTCAAATACAATACAGTTATCTCCATTCTAATGTAATCATGTGTATTGCCACATTATTGACAAGATGATGTAAGCGGTAATCGGCTAAAATTCTAAAAATATCTCCTGATATTTCAACCGTGGAATTGATACCGTGAAAATTACAGCATTGTCCAATCACAAACCAGGAATATTAAACAACTACATTAGAATACAATATTGAGCATCGGTTGGTAGACATCAAATAAATTAATATACAAAAATGTACATTGAAGTCTATGTAGAATCCAGAGGATTTTGCTTGGCCTCATCGCCTAATATTTTCTTCATATCAGAAATGCTAATAATTGATTGGTCAAGTACTTATTGTGCCGTCACTCCGAAATTGAGATCAATCTCCGAAACATAGGCTGCATTCTTCTTTCATCAGAATTTTACTTCTGCCATATGCTATCAGCCAAGTATAATAATACCCGCCATTCTATGTGAACGAGGTACTACTTTCTTTTCTCTCCATCCTATAAGGCTTACAATTTATTGTTGTTTGGTTTCCATTTAACATTTTTGTAATGATTTTAATTGATTGATTGATTTTTGGTGTTTAATGCCACTTTCAGCAAAAAATCTTTTCACCAAATTGATATCCACGCAGATGGCTTGTGCAACACAATCAGCATGATTTACCTCCCACGAAATTAACCATGTACAAAATGTATATATATCATATTCAATTTTTACCATTTTCTTTATGATATTTTTTATAAGTGCATATCACCACTAAAACCACATAATTTCTTATTTAGTACACCTCGCCATGAACATGGTTCGAATTCACAATTTTAGTGGTGATAGGCACTGATTGCACAGGTAGTTGTAAATCCAACTACCATACGATCACGACCACGACTTACTGAAGACATGAAGAAAACGTTTTAGATTACATACCTTCGTTTGTTCAAATGGACTGGAGGTTGATGGATTTCAGCTTGTACAACTGTCTGTGGAAGTCCAGGTCTTCTGCCTGTTACCTATATAAAACATGCAAATGTTAACAAATTTTGCAAAAGTCCTAAATATTAGTCTCTGTAGCCCATGCCGAAAATAAAATAAAACTCCAATGTAACGATTGTACTGGTAATAAACGGAAAATCAAAAAAATACCACGCTGTCAGAACAGTTCCAAAATCCAACAAAAAAATCGTAGAAAGAGGTGATATCGGTACTGAGAATCTTGAATTTACAAATTGAAGTGGTTTAGATGGAATCTAAGCATCTTATTTTATTTTATTTACCTGTAATTAATCAAAAGATCAATAAGCAATAAGCAATACATAAACAAGCCAATGACGACTGTCTTCTAATATTCCAATGGATTAATATTTCAATCAACAGATAAAAAGTGATATCTCTTTTGAAACTTAATCTAGCTCATTTATTAACATAATTTTACCCGACACCTGTTTCATCATTTCATCAATAATATCTTGTATCTTGTATTTCATGAGTATGGCCTTGTGGTGGTCAAAATCGTGCAAATTGGCTGGTATTAGGACAATGAAATTGAATCTGAATTCCAGTTTTGCAAATTAATAGATTTTAGTGTCATAATTTTAAGAGAAAACATTTGGGGATTATGTTTTTTTTTCTGGCTATGACAACAGTGAAATAGGGTCAAATAAGACAGGTGGTCACTAAATACAGGTTTAATTTGCACTGTGACAGGAAATTAAAATTAAGGTAATAAATGAAAGTTATTGTATAATAGAGGTATAATTGTACATGTATGGATGTCTCACACATACATTTTGTGAAAATGAAACGATCCTAATCTCCCTTCCCTCTCCACCAAAAAAATATAATTCTTGTATATTTCATCTACAATCTAATTAAGGTTAGGGCTATGGTGTTTAATGCCACTTTCAACAACATTTCAGTTATATCGTGGTGGTCAGTTTTAGTGGTGGAGGAAACCGGAGTACCTGGAGAAATTCAAAACCACCGACCTGTTGCAAGTCAATGACAAACTTTATCACATAATGTTGTATTGACAATCTAATTAAAATGACATGTTTGTTGTATCTATTTTTCTTTGGTAATACATTATCATCTAAAAACATCCCATACAGGGTCAGAGTTCATATTTTCAACCCACCAATGAACGATGAGGCTAAAATATAAAACTTTTTCAACCCACCAATGAACGATGAGGCTACAATATAAAACTTAGAGCTGTTGTCCAACTTGTCAATATCTTTTAACTCTCTTGCATATGATTGGAAGGTAAAAAAATTAATGAAAGGTTATCTGGCATAACCCTCAAACAGGATGTTGTTAGACATTTTAAAAAACGATGACGACCACAGTGCTAAAACATAATATGAATGCAAATTATTCTTTTGCTGTCGTATAAAAAATATACATTTTATTTAATATATGGCAATCAATTGCGACAGGTTGGTGGTTTTCTCCGGGTACTCTGGTTTCCTTCACCAATAAAACTGACCACCACGATATATCTGAAATATTGCTGAAAGTGGTGTTAAACACCATAAACCAAACCAGCCATCAATTAACCCAAGTTGGCATGAAGTTGACATGCATCTTAACTAGTCAGATTTATGGGTCCACATGTGTGACTACAAATCATAAAAAAAACTAACCCAGTAACTGAAAAGGGGGAAATTTTCATGAGGAAGTAAAATCAGAGAAAATTACCCCTCCTGGAAATATTCAAAGATCATTGCAAACTAAAGGTTATTTTTGACACAAAAGCAAAAGTATCCCCTCCCAAATTCTTGTTGATGAAATAGTACATGGACAAGTTAAAAAGGGACAAAAACCTCTGTAAAGCTGAGCCATAATAGTATATTTTACTCATTAGGGTGTTTATTGAGAAATTAATAGTTAAACTAGAAGTTATTATTTACAGTTAAGCGTCACATGTATTTATAAGGGGTCCGTTGTTGATTAAATATGATTAGTTAATACATTGATTAAGAAAGAGTTCAGCAACATAATTTAATCATTGCATTAGATAAGTATGGGATTAGGAATTGATTATGTAATTGGGGCTAATCATATGATTAGTTTAATCACAAGTTCAACAACGGACCCCTGATAATTAAGATATTTCACATCTCACAGTGTATTCCTACCACGTTAAATCATTTTACAAATATCTTTGTGTATTGACCGATTTTTTGATAAATTTTGATCATCCATTTTGCATGTAGGTGTTGTTTTTTTTAAGCTGACTTATGCAAGAATAGTTTGAAGATACCAAAGGGAGGTAATCAGAATCCGTAAATCAAAGAAGAACAGACAACACAATGACCAAAAGAAAAAGTACAAAAAGACAAACAACGATCTACAAAACATACATATAAAACTAAAGATCAAGTAACAGTAACCCCACTAAAAATCCGGGTTGAACTCAGGTGCTCCGGAATTGTCTGTTTTCTTGGAGACAAAAATACCTTGAATTTAAAAACTCACAAACAGGTTTTTACGTCATCAATTTGAAAATTAAAAACCTGTGAAATGCTTAAATTAACAGTTAGCTAAACTAAAGGCTATTATTAACAGTTAAATGTTATATTTGATAATTAAGATTTTACACCTCTTTGGATAGTTTGCCAAAACTTTCACAGTTTATATGAAAGACATTGAATTATTTAACAAATATTTGTCTGTACTTTTAAAGTGATAAAAAAAAACAAAATACATCATTAGAATTGTTTGAAACTTATCAACTTAAAATTGTACAAACATAAGTAAAATCTATACCCCTAACACATGTACATGATTGTTCACTTTCCTGGCTTAGGTACAGAAAGTGAGTGAAAAAATCGATATCTCTAACACATGTACATGATTGTTCACTTTCCTGGCTTAGGTACAGACACTGAGTGAAAAAATTGATACCTCTAACACACATACATGATTGTTCACTTTCCTGGCTTAGGTACAGACACTGAGTGACAAAATTGATACCTCTAACACACATACATGATTGTTCACTTTCCTGGCTTAGGTACAGACACTGAGTGACAAAATCTATACCCCTTACACACATACATGATTGTTCTCTTTCCTGGCTTAGGTACAGAAAGTGAATGAAAAAATCGATATCTCTAACACATGTACATGATTGTTCACTTTCCTGTCTTAGTACAGACACTGAGTAAAACACACGATACCTCTAACACATGTACATGATTGTTCACTTTCCTGGCTTAGGTACAGACACTGAGTGAAAAAATCGATATCCCTAACACATATACATGATTGTTCACTTTCCTGGCTTAGTACAGACACGGAGCGAACTTTTGATAAGATTTAATCATCCATTTGATTGTAGTTGAGGTTTTCAAGTAGACATGTGCAACAGTGTCTGTATTCTGGACAACAGGTTTCATCTCAAATTATTTTTCTTTGTACATCTATTTTTTCTTTCCACTATCATTGACAAGACTTTTACTGGTCTTGACTATATATATGAGTACCGTATTTAGGGTTGCATAATGCGCACCCCCTCTTGGCCTTGAAAATCTCCAGAAAAAACTAGTTCGTGTCTATAATGCGCATGGACTTTTGAAAAAAATCGTCGTCGGAAATGTAAGAATTAAATATCAGTCGTATATATTTTTCAGTCCTTTGAGCATGTTTCATTTCCTGGGAGAATTTAAGAACCATTTATCTCTTTTCATCTTCAATAAAGTTGCAAAATATTAAATGTATTGGGTTTTATTGGTGGACATGTGATTTCCCGGTCTGGGAAAGAGTGAAACACATTGTTCCTGTTTATAATGTGCACACCTCCTACCAAATAAAGAATCTTGGCAAAATCCTGCGCATTATACAACCCTAAATACGGTAACAGGATGGGAGAAGCAAGGAACTGCTTAGCCTTCGCAAGCACATTCGTGTTCGATGAGGTCCTTGTTGCTCATCTTTTTAGTTTTCTGTGTTTATATTTTTGCTTTGTTTTGTTTGTCTTAGTTCTGTGTCTTGTGTACCCAATGTTGCCAATGTCTCTGGATTGTCCATGCATGATTGCCCCTTAGGTTTTCTCTGTTTATTTGACAGTACATGTATCGCTAACCATTGCCCCTTAGGTTTTCTCTGTTTATTTGACAGTACATGTATAGCTAACCATTGCCCCTTCGGTTTTCTCTTAACTGTACATGTATAGTAAACATCTCAGCAACCTGAGACATAGTCAATTTACATGTCTTACCCTTCTATAGTAATCGGCTTGGTCACTAGAAATAAAGTCTTTTATTGTTTGCAGTTTTCTCGTATGTTCTAATCTTTCATCAGAAACATCTGGAGGAGATGGAGTTATGGGCCTTGGTGGTGGAGTTACTTCCCTTAGATCAGAAGATGATGGTGTCCTTTTAGAAATTGATACATGTGTATTGTTGCTGCCAAGAGACTTATACAATTCTTGGCTATAAGCATCCACCTGTAAATTAAACAAAACATTGCAATTTTATGTATTAAATAATGCAATTTAAGTTTGTTGGTGACTTGCGGCAGGTCGGTGGTTTTCTCCAGGTATTCCGGTTTCCCTCCACCAATAAAACTGACCACCATGATATAACTGAAATATTGTTGAAAGTGGTGTTAAACACCATGAACCAAACCATCCAGATGTTTGTTGTATCTTTTTTTTTAATAACCAGGTATTTATGTATTCATTTATTTTGGATATACACCAACATCTAACAACATCCTGTTTGGGGTCATGTCAGGTCCATATTTTTAACCAACCAATCAGCAATAAGACTACTTTTTTTTTTAAATTGAGTATATGACAAGAGCTTTTGTGCAATTGGTAAATAAATTTAACTGTCTTGCATATGATTGGACAATCAAAGATGAATGAAAGGTTAAATGACATGACCCCAATCAAGATGACGTTAAATGTTAGTACATGTATATAGCAAAAGAAAAAAATGTAAACAAAATATACAACAAACCTCTAATTTTTATTAGAATGACTATAGATTGAATTCCATGCAATTTATTATTGTGTTGTAGGTCCCTTCCATCCTGTCAGAGTTTAAATAAATCTTTCCTTTGTTACAGGAACGCTCTTCTACCTAAGGTCATAGGAGCCGTAGTACATGTAGGTTCATATCCACCTCTGCTAACTGTGCTACTGGAGATCTCCATTAGCTCAGTTGATAGAGTGGTGGCTTACAATGCGAGAGGTCCCAGGTTGGAATTCCATCGGGGACATTACATTTTTTGGATATAAAACATGCTTTACTGTTACATTGGTGCCCAACTAAATAACACACGATGGTCAGAATTGGAAATCTGGTCACGTTGAATGCTGGTTATTGAGATATTGTCATCCCATTGAGGACAATGTATTTTTCAGAGATAAAACATGCTCTACTGTTACACCCTATACATGGTTTCAAATCGTTATAAGGTATAGAACAGCTAATTAATGGGTCATCCTTCAGATTCATGTCCAATGCTGTGTACGAGTTGATATCTAAGTGACTAGAAATCCTGCAGGTAAAAAATCTGACTTTTTATATTTTTTTAGATAAAAAAAATAATGAATAGAAATTCATGATCAACAATTCCACCAATATCAACCACCTGTTACCTAAAACAAATGAATACAAAAAAGACCATAATATATGGCCTTAGAAATCAAGGTCCTGGCTTGAGACAGACACAAACACATGGCTGCATTAAACCAGTTGCTCAAAATTGTAAATATTACATCTATACACATTAAGCATGAGTGCGACGATATTTTCCAATTTTAGTCAGAAAGTATTGTACTGACCTTGATTCGGAATTATTGGTCTGTTGTTGTACATGTTAAAAAAAAACCGTTAAAAGCTATGCACTGGACATACCTGTTGCGTAAAATAAATAAGTTGTAATTCCTTCTGAGATTTGTATTGTTGCAGTTGTTGATAAATGGATTTACACTTCCACATACGGAAATATGTTTGTATCAAAATTGCTGCACGACCCTCGTCAAAGCCTCGTTTTTCATAAAGTTGCTTGGCAACCTTTTGTGCTCGATGTGACCGGAAAGCTGCAATATTAAAGCAAAAAATTAATTTATTTCAGAACATACAAATAAGTGTTCATCAAAACTGCTGCACGACCTTAGTCAAAGCCTTGTTTTTTCATACGATTGTTTGGCAATCTTTTGTACTCAATGTGACCGGAAAGCTACAGGGTAAAACAAATAGTCAAATCTGTATTAAGAGGTCACTTTTGGGACAAAGAAAAAGTGGATTTATTAGACAGGTGACCTCTTAAAACAGGTTCATTTCTATTACAGGACAAGAGAAATGAAACCAAATACAGTTAAAAATTTCAATTTCAGAACATACAAATAATGGTAATTAAATATCCCTCTGGAGATTATTCACACTATATCAGACCTCTATTTTGATTTTCATCAAAATATATATATTGGTAACAGGTTTATCTTAAATTAAAAAATAAAATTCAAATTTCCCATTGAAATAGAGGTAAAATCCAGAGGATATCTGCATGTTTCACCTCCTTCAATATTCAAATGCCAGGATGTCCAGATAAGAGAATAAATCAGTTGGGTTAGGAGGTTAGGGTTGTGGTGTTTAACTCCACTTTCAACAATATTTCAGTTATATCGTGGCGGTCAGTTTTATTGGTGGAGGACCCGGAGAAAACCACTGACAAACTTTATCACATAATGTTGTATCGAGTATAACCCGCATGAGCGGGATGCGAACTTACAATGTTAGTGGTGATATGCACTGTGTGCATATATAAGTAGTGGCAAATCCAACTACCATATGATCATGACCACAATGGCCCTCATCTTCGCTAGCCAAGGGTTACGATTCGGGTCCCCCTTCTGTCCACCCTTGGCAGATCTAGAATACATTTTGAGGATTCGCGCTTTAATATTTGATTGGTTATGGCTACCAGTACACGTATCCAATCAGAAGACGGTTTACACGGAGCACATGTTATCGACGAATTGTAAACAAAGATGGCACCGGAATGCTCTCATATGACAATGATTTGCCACTTCCCGTTTTGGTTCCAATGAAAACATCTTTCCCGTCTGCCAAAGCTTTGAAACTTTCACTTGGTTGACAGTAAGTGCTTCCAAATTAAATTTATCACGAATAAGTTTTTCTTCACTGGGTGCTGCCATTTTCAACTCTCCAACATACGTATAACAAAATGATTCTGATTGGCTGGCGATGATGACCATCTAAGGGGCGCAACTTCGATCAACCACCAGGTGGCATTGCACGCAAATTTCAAAATGTAATCTAGATCCGCCAAGGGTGGAGAGAAGGGGGACCCGAATCGTAACCCATGGCTAGCGAAGATGAATGGCCCCTGTAAACTGGGTTCTCTTGTAAGTATTGATCATTAATAGTCTTGTCATTGCACACAATAAATGTTAGACTTTTTTAAAATCAAATACCACAACGGGGGCCGTAGTGGTCGTGATCGCATGGTAGTTGGATTTACAACTACCTATGCAATCAGTTCCTATTACCACTGATGTTGTGAGTTCGAATCTCAATCAGGGCGAGGTGTACAACATTATGTGATAAAGTTTGTCAGTGACTTGCGACAGGTTGGTGGTTTTCTCCGAGTCCTGCGGTTTCCACCACCAATAAAACTAACCGCCACGATATAACTGAAATATTGTTGAAAGTGGAGTTAAACACCATCAAACAAACAAACAAACAATTACCATAACCTTCACCTATAACTTAACAACTTACCTGACCTGATTAAATACTTGTAACCATTAATAACATATTATAACAGGCGATATTAATTAAGTGATAACAATGTCAAATCAAATCTGCCATTAAATTACTGGGTACCTAAAACTGCAAATCACTCGGGTCATAAATAAATTGAAAATAATAGAAATCAACAAATGACAAATCATTTCTATATTCAGATAAGATATTACGAATTTAGTTTGTTACACATATTTTCATTGGTTCCTCAACCCTGAATGTCAGCATATATTCGGAAAACAGACGGGGTATATATTTCAGTCCCCAAAAAAGATTAAAACATGGACGACAAAACATTACGCTTCACTGAATCAATGTTATAATATGGAATAATAAATGTATTTTTACCAAATTAAATGCTGTTTTTATACTCAAAACGGCTGCATGAACAAAAAAATATTACAACGGTTAATTCCGTCACAAATACCTGATCGAGTCAGCAAACTCCTATGTTCCACTGCTGTACCATAACAAATAAACAAAACGTTGAGCCTTGAAAACTTTCGACGTCATGGGGTCACACCAAGGTTTTATTTACATGTTGTTAACATTTAAATTATTGAAACTGTTTTGCAAACCCATTGTTTTGTTATGTGATATATTAATGTTATATTTATAAAGTTTATAAAATTTACTACATATGAAACTGTATTGATTTAGAAATTTTCCTTCATGGGACACCCCATACATGAAATAGGACGCGACACATATTTTGACGTCATTGAAGAATGACGTCAAAGGTACGGAAACAGACATAATAATATACGAAAAATGAAAATAAAAGAAGGCAAATTTATTTAATACAGTTGGATGTTGTATTTAAAAAAAGCAATGGTTAAATCCATAATATATCTGTTATTCAGCTATCAGACAGGTTATATAATGTGACATTCCCGGCTTATGATATATATTCCCTTCGGCTGCGCCTCAGGGAATATAGATCCTAAGCCGGGAATGTCACATTATATACCCTGTCTGATAGCTGAATAACATATAATGTACATTCTATATGTAACATTTCTTGCAAAAAATTTCTCATGCTGTGCATTTTTCTTTTAAAGTGTGGTTTGTGTCTATGTGCTAGGTGGCATTGTTTGTGAATGTGAATATTCCATTTCTTTTACAAAAAAACAAAACTGAGTATAATAGTCTCCCTCTTATAAATAAAGCCATTACAACCAAAGGCCAACCCTATTATCAGGCCATTACAACCTAAGGCCAACCCTATTATCAGGTCATTACAACCAAAGGCCAACCCTATTATTATCAGGCCATTACAACCAAAGCCCAACCCTATTATCAGGCCATTACAACCAAAGGCCAACCCTATCATCAGGTCATTACAACCAAAGGCCAACCCTATTATCAGGTCATTACAACCAAAGGCCAACCCTATTATCAGGCCATTACACCAAAGGCCAACCCTATTATCAGGCCATTACAAACCAAAGGCCAACCCTATTATCAGACTATTACAACCAAAGGCCAACCCTATTATCAGGCCATTACAACCAAAGGCCAACCCTATTATCAGGCCATTGCAACCAAAGGACAACCCTATTATCAGGCTATAACAACCAAAGGCCAACCCTATTATCAGGCCATTACAACCAAAGGCCAACCCTATTATCAGGTCATTACAACCAAAGGCCAACCCTATTATCAGGCCATTACAACCAAAGGCCAACCCTATTATCAGGCCATTACAACCAAAGGCCAACCCTATTATCAGGCCATTACAACCTAAGGCCAACCCTATTATCAGACTATTACAACCAAAGGCCAACCCTATTATCAGGCCATTACAACCAAAAGCCAACCCTATTATCAGGCTATTACAACCAAAGGACAACCCTATTATCAGGCCATTACAACCAAAGGCCAACCCTATTATCAGGCCATTACAACAAAAGGCCAACCCTATTATCAGGTCATTACAACCAAAGGCCAACCCTATTATCAGGTCATTACAACCAAAGGCCAACCCTATTATCAGGCCATTACAACCAAAGGCCAACCCTATTATCAGGCCATTACAACCAAAGGCCAACCCTATTATCAGGCCATTACAACCAAAGGCCAACCCTATTATCAGGCCATTACAACCAAAGGCCAACTCTATAATCAGGCCATTACATCCAAAGGCCAATCCTATTATTATCAGGCCATTACAACCAAAGGCCAACCCTATTATCAGGCCATTACAACCAAAGGCCAACCCTATTATCAGGCCATTACAACCAAAGGCCAACCCTATTATCAGGCCATTACAACCAAAGGCCAACCCTATTATCAGACTATTACAACCAAAGGCCAACCCTATTATCAGGCCATTACAACCAAAGTCCAACCCTATTATCAGGCCATTACAACCAAAAGCCAACCCTATTATCAGGCTATTACAACCAAAGGACAACCCTATTATCAGGCCATTACAACCAAAGGCCAACCCTATTATCAGGCCATTACAACCAAAGGCCAACCCTATTATCAGGTCATTACAACCAAAGGCCAACCCTATTATCAGGTCATTACAACCAAAGGCCAACCCTATTATCATGCCATTACAACCAAAGGCCAACCCTATTATCAGGCCATTACAACCAAAGGCCAACCCTATTATCAGGCCATTACAACCAAAGGCCAACCCTATTATCAGGCCATTACAACCAAAGGCCAACTCTATAATCAGGCCATTACAACCAAAGGCCAATCCTATTATTATCAGGCCATTACAACCAAAGGCCAACCCTATTATCAGGCCATTACAACCAAAGGCCAACCCTATTATCAGGCCATTACAACCAAAGGCCAACCCTATTATCAGGCCATTACAACCAAAGGCCAACCCTATTATCAGGCTATATTTCAGATGCTTTGAGACTGTAAAATACTCCTAAAAAGGGACTACTCAGTACTGTATTCCAATAAGGAATGTGTGGACGAATGCTATCAAATTTAGTAGGTTTAATATTACTAACAGGGGTGATTCTCAATAGAAAATAATGAAAATATTCAGAATCATCCCTGTTAGTAATATTAAACCTACAAAAAAATGCTGAAATTAGTTAAATAACTGAAGAAAAAAAATCATCCCTGCACAAATTTCATACTATTAATTCCTCAGGTAAAATCTCACAACTTCATGAGAGTAGATCTCATACATTGCTAGCCTTTAATTGATACCGAAAATCTCATGCATTACAAATGAAGAAGATGACTATTCCTAGCATAGAGCTTGATGAAGAACAGTTATTCTAAGATATCCCTAGCATAGAGCTTGATGAAGAACAGTTATTCTAAGATATCCCTGACATAGAGCTTGATGAAGAACAGTTATTCTAAGATATCCCTGGCATAGAGCTTGATGAAGAACAGTTATTCTAAGATATCCCTGGCATAGAGCTTGATGAAGAACAGTTATTCTAAGATATCTCTGGCATAGAGCTTGATGAAGAACAGTTATTCTAAGATATCCCTGGCATAGAGCTTGATGAAGAACAGTTATTCTAAGATATCCCTGGCATAGAGCTTGATGAAGAACAGTTATTCTAAGATATCCCTGGCATAGAGCTTGATGAAGAACAGTTATTCTAAGATATCCCTGGCATAGAGCTTGATGAAGAACAGTTATTCTAAGATATCTCTGGCATAGAGCTTGATGAAGAACAGTTATTCTAAGATATCCCTGGCATAGAGCTTGATGAAGAACAGTTATTCTAAGATATCCCTGGCATAGAGCTTGATGAAGAACAGTTATTCTAAGATATCCCTGGCATAGAGCTTGATGAAGAACAGTTATTCTAAGATATCCCTGGCATAGAGCTTGATGAAGAACAGTTATTCTAAGATATCCCTAGCATAGAGCTTGATGAAGAACAGTTATTCTAAGATATCCCTGGCATAGAGCTTGATGAAGAACAGTTATTCTAAGATATCCCTAGCATAGAGCTTGATGAAGAACAGTTATTCTAAGATATCCCTGGCATAGAGCTTGATGAAGAACAGTTATTCTAAGATATCCCTGGCATAGAGCTTGATGAAGAACAGTTATTCTAAGATATCCCTGGCATAGAGCTCGATGAAGAACAGTTATTCTAAGATATCCCTGGCATAGAGCTTGATGAAGAACAGTTATTCTAAGATATCCCTTGCATAGAGCTTGATGAAGAACAGTTATTCTAAGATATCCCTGGCATAGAGCTTGATGAAGAACAGTTATTCTAAGATATCCCTGGCATAGAGTTTGATGAAGAACAGTTATTCTAAGATATCCCTGGCATAGAGCTTGATGAAGAACAGTTATTCTAAGATATCCCTGGCATAGAGCTTGATGAAGAACAGTTATTCTAAGATATCTCTGGCATAGAGCTTGATGAAGAACAGTTATTCTAAGATATCCCTGGCATAGAGCTTGATGAAGAACAATTATTCTAAGATATCCCTGGCATAGAGCTTGATGAAGAACAGTTATTCTAAGATATTTCTGGCATAGAGCTTGATGAAGAACAGTTATTCTAAGATATCCCTGGCATAGAGCTTGATGAAGAACAGTTATTCTAAGATATCCCTAGCATAGAGCTTGATGAAGAACAGTTATTCTAAGATATTCCTAGCATAGAGCTTGATGAAGAACAGTTATTCTAAGAAAAAACCAGAATAGAATTCTAATGATGAAGGAAACTAACGTGTATATATATATAGAGCGGATGTGGTCGAGGGCACTGGACGTAAGGCTATGCGAATGGTGCTGCAGTGTATCAATGGTGTGAGTTCAAATCCCGTCGAGGGCAAAACAAACATTTGACAGCTCAAAAATCTAATTCTAACAGTTTGGTTTAATTTTCAGATGTATATATATATATATATGTCGGACTCAGATCGAAGTCAAGCCTCTAATTGACGTCCAATCCTCAATTCTAGGTCAGATTTTTACGTCACAGACATCTGTACCTCAGATCTATGTCCTTTTTCATATTCTCAAATTGGCTAATTCTCAAATCTATGTCCTAACCCTAACCCTAACCAATAAATCTGCAATAGATCTGAAAATTTGGAAAGGATGCCGATTTGAAAATACCCTTAAATCGGATCGTGATTTGAGATATTGATGTCAATGGATGCCGATTTGAAATTACCCTTAAATCGGATCGTGATTTGAGATATTGATGTCAATGGATGCCGATTTGAAAATACCCTTAAATCGGATCGTGATTTGAGATATTGATGTCAATGGATGCCGATTTGAAAATACCCTTAAATCGGATCGTGATTTGAGATATTGATGTCAATGGATGCCGATTTGAAATTACCCTTAAATCGGATCGTGATTTGAGATATTGATGTCAATGGATGCCGATTTGAAATTACCCTTAAATTGGATCGTGATTTGAGATATTGATGTCAATGGTTGCCGATTTGAAAATACCCTTAAATCGGATCGTGATTTGAGATATTGATGTCAATGGATGCCGATTTGAAAATACCCTTAAATCGGATTGTGATTTGAGATATTGATGTCAATGGATGCCGATTTGAAATTACCCTTAAATCGTATCATGATTTGAGATATTGATGTCAATGGATGCCGATTTGAAAATACCCTTAAATCGGATCGTGATTTGAGATATTGATGTCAATGGATGCCGATTTGAAATTACCCTTAAATCGGATCGTGATTTGAGATATTGATGTCAATGGATGCCGATTTGAAATTACCCTTAAATCGGATCGTGATTTGAGATATTGATGTCAATGGATGCCGATTTGAAAATACCCTTAAATCGGATCGTGATTTGAGATATTGATGTCAATGGATGCCGATTTGAAAATACCCTTAAATCGGATCTTGATTTGAGATATTGATGTCAATGTATGCCGATCTGAGTCTATCATATATACTATTCAACAGACTTAAAGACATAATCTAGGATATTGTAGAGAAGAATTAATAGTGAAAGTCTGACATTTAGAGAGATAGGAAAATCTAGAATATTGTAAAGAAAAAAAATTACTGTGAAAGTCACTCCTTGAAAAGAAAAAAAAATACAAGAGATCTTTCTCAGATTAAAAAAAAAATCCTGTATGGTTTTATTCATTGGCACCAATTTTTGTGGTTTCTACAAATTGCATTGATCCTTGGGTTCTTGAATTCGTGCTTTCAAACATTACAGGCAACAATCAATGGGAAAATTGTATTTCATTGAATTTTTATTTTCGTGGTTTAAGTGGACCAAGAAATCAACGAAAATTAAAACTCCACGATTAATAATGATTTCACAGTATTTCATGATGTAGCAATCATCTTTGATTTCTAATTAACATAATTAACATAAATGTTTATCAAGATCAATACAAGGAACATTCTAGCCCAGTTGTCTTAGACTTTAAAATGGTTCAGAGGTTTCAGAAAAAATAAGAAAATGTAAAAGGTACCGAGGTATTAGATGATGTTGACAAAGTAGGAAAAGAATGAAATAGCTAACATGGTCCTTCTGGCCAGGCATCTCAAAAAAGATTGTCACATACAAAAATGTGTAGTCATTTGTCAAAAGTAAGCCGAAACTTCTAATTTTCCCTATATACAATTGTACAGTCAAACCTGTATTAAGAGGTCACATTTGGAACAAAGAAAAAGTGACCTTATAAGACAGGTGACCTCTTAAAAGAGATTCAATTCATATAAATTTTTCTATGACAGGACAACAGAAAGGTAACCTTTAAATACAGGTGACTGCTTAATAGGGTTGACCGCATGGGCAGGTTTGACTGTATAAGGAAATTTTGAAGTTTCCGAGTACTTTTGACAAATGATTGAACATACAGTAGAGTTAGTTTATAATGAACAGGCTTGTAACGAAATCAGGCTTATAGCTTAAAGATAAATCCCCGGCCCCATCGCTATTTAAACAATGTATTTGTGAAGGCCTATTACAAATTTTTTATAACGAAATCAGGCTTATAACGAAGAGAATTTTAAACCCAAACAACGTTTTTATTACTCAAAATTGACATGATATAACAAAGAAAATTGCTGAACAAACAAATTGTTTACCTGTCTTCCGTTATGCACGGATGATCACATATTAGAATGGTCAAGTGCACTTGACACTTCCGTGATTGATAATTGAAAAATCAATAATCCCACCTTTGATGTTGTTAATGATGTCAATCAAGACTTTTCTTTAAAATATTCAAACAATAAAATGGGTATTAATGATGTGATTAACAATTTGTCAATTAATAACACACATGCTAATTTATTGCATTAAAAATTAATAAAACGTAATCTAAATTTTAATGAATGGATGCACAAGCTAAAGAAATTAAAAACAAAGTCATGTGTGAGATTAATTCATTCGCTATTGTTTATTTTTTCTTTGATGATAGACTCTTTAATTAAACAACAAACTAACTGCGTGGTCTCAATGTTCATCTAAATACCAAAAACAAAAGAAATGTACTCGTTCTGAAATTTTGACTACCCTGAGTTTTTATGTGTATATAATACCAAAAAGAAACAATTATTCTTCAAATTCAAATAAAAAAAAAGGAAACATTGTTTCTCTTATAACGAACGATGCCTATAACGAACTATGATCGAGAGTCCCCCGGACTTCGTTATAAACGAACTCTACTGTACTTATGCTCCATATTGCATCCAGAGGTTAAATTTTAGCACTAAGTGCTCTGCCAATAAAGAATGTTCAAGTCTCCATCAGGCTGACAGACACAGAGCTCATATACAGATGATGAAAAATAAGAGAATATAGCAGTAGAAAATTTCAGTAAAAAGCAAAAATCATGCAACGATTCGGAAATTAAGCCGGTACCAGTTTGATATCTAGTTCTTAAATAAAAAACTATTAATCTAATCTAATTGTATTTCTCTCAAAATAAAATTAAAGAAAATATTCTGCTTATTTTTTTTTTAAGTTTTAAATATACTTTTTCAGTTTTTTATTTACAAATTTATTTATTTGGGACAGAATAATATTGATTGATTGGTGTTAGCAGTATTTCAGTTAAATCGTGGCATTACAGAATAAAAGGATAACGTACAAAATAAATATGAAGAAAGAAAAAGTATGGTGGAAAGTCTTAAAAGAACTAGAAATCAAATTGGTGTCACATTCTTTAAGGATAGTGAAGAGAGAGATAAATGAAACATAATTTACCTGTCCACGGTCCATCTTCTGTGAAGAACAAAATTTTCAAGTTAAAAATGCTACATCTTAACTTATATTAATTAGACAACCATCATCAATTTGTTAAATGCCCCACTTATATTCCTGTCTGCATAAATCAAGTGAACTTTCACCCTCAACAGATATGACCCTGTTCATATGAATCAAGTGAACTTTCACCCTCGACAGATATGACCCTGTTCATATGAATCAAGTGAATCCTTGCTTTTTTTTTAAACTGCCATAATTATATTACTTTATATATTATTTAAGATAACCCTCACCTCTTTGTATTGTTATTGCACCATTTGTCCGTAACTTTCCGACCCTTTCTTTTTCTTTTTTTCTTTCTATTTCTTCTTTCTCTCTTCGTATCTCCTCTTCTCGTCGCCGCTTCTCCTCTTCCAATTTTTGCTGTCGTACTTGTTCAATCCGCATTTGTTCGGCACGTAAACGTTCGTCTAATCTGTGTTTTTCGGCTAAAAGTCTTTTACGCTCTTTTTGAGCAGCGTAACTCCTATAATGAGCTTGTATCACAGTTGCTGCTAACACTTGCTTCTTATGTTCCTTTATTTTAGGTTGAATCTTCTTTCTCGCCATAAAACCTTTCATAGCTGAAACGAATTTCAAATGTTCTTTACATCAACACCAGTTATATATGTGGATCAGTATTTAACTCACAATGCACTAAATTAGAGGGGGTAAAAGGGTTACGGTGTTATATCGTGGCGGTCAGTTTTATTGGTGGAGGAAACCTGAGTAACCAAAGAAAACCACCGACCTATTGCAAGTCACTGGAAAACTTGATTACATAATGTTTTATTGAGTACACCTCGCCTGAACGGGACTCGACCGTCACTCATTCACACTAAATTAGATATCTATGTTTATATGACGATATCTTTTTTGAAGTAGACCAACATGCCGAGTTAGATTTTAATACTGATCGATCACTTAAAACAATTCACTGAAAGACATGTTGATCCACCCAGACATATTATCTTGAATCTGAGCCAACCAGTCTTTGCTCTTATTCTTTAATGATGCATGTCTTAGCGGAGAAGCAACAAATATCAATTCAATAGTCTTGGTTTGCCCCAACCTCAAACTCATCAGATATCTACTTTTTTGCACTAGACCAACATGCTGAGTTGGATTTTAATACTGACTGATCACTTAAAACAATTTATTGAAAGACATGTTGATCTACTCAGACATATTATCCTGACTCAGAGCCAATCAGTTTTTGTTCTTGTTCCGAAAAGCTGCAAGCTAAGCATAGAAGCAACACATACCAATTTAATAGTCTTCAGTCTGTCCTAACAGGGGCTCACACTCACAATACCTAACAGGGGCTCACACTCACAATTCCTAACAGGGGCTCACACTCACAATACCTAACAGGGGCTCACACTCACAATACCTAACAGGGGCTCACACTCACAATACCTAACAGGGGCTCACACTCACAATACCTAACAGGGGCTCACACTCACAATTCCTAACAGGGGCTCACACTCACAATACCTAACAGGGGCTCACACTCACAATACCTAACAGGGGCTCACACTCACAATACCTAACAGGGGCTCACACTCACAATACCTAACAGGGGCTCACACTCACAATACCTAACAGGGGCTCACACTCACAATACCTAACAGGGGCTCACACTCACAATACCTAACAGGGGCTCACACTCACAATACCTAACAGGGGCTCACACTCACAATACCTAACAGGGGCTCACACTCACAATACCTAACAGGGGCTCACACTCACAATACCTAACAGGGGCTCACACTCACAATACCTAACAGGGGCTCACACTCACAATTCCTAACAGGGGCTCACACTCACAATACCTAACAGGGGCTCACGCTCACAATACCTAACAGGGGCTCACACTCACAATACCTAACAGGGGCTCACACTCACAATTCCTAACAGGGGCTCACACTCACAATACCTAACAGGGGCTCACACTCACAATACCTAACAGGGGCTCACACTCACAATACCTAACAGGGGCTCACACTCACAATTCCTAACAGGGGCTCACACTCACAATACCTAACAGGGGCTCACACTCACAATACCTAACAGGGGCTCACACTCACAATACCTAACAGGGGCTCACACTCACAATACCTAACAGGGGCTCACACTCACAATTCCTAACAGGGGCTCACACTCACAATACCTAACAGGGGCTCACACTCACAATACCTAACAGGGGCTCACACTCACAATACCTAACAGGGGCTCACACTCACAATTCCTAACAGGGGCTCACACTCACAATACCTAACAGGGGCTCACACTCACAATACCTAACAGGGGCTCACACTCACCATACCTAACAGGGGCTCACACTCACAATTCCTAACAGGGGCTCACACTCACAATTCCTAACAGGGGCTCACACTCACAATTCCTAACAGGGGCTCACACTCACAATTCCTAACAGGGGCTCACACTCACAATACCTAACAGGGGCTCACACTCACAATACCTAACAGGGGCTCACACTCACAATACCTAACAGGGGCTCACACTCACAATTCCTAACAGGGGCTCACACTCACAATTCCTAACAGGGGCTCACACTCACAATTCCTAACAGGGGCTCACACTCACAATTCCTAACAGGGGCTCACACTCACAATACCTAACAGGGGCTCACACTCACAATACCTAACAGGGGCTCACACTCACAATACCTAACAGGGGCTCACACTCACAATTCCTAACAGGGGCTCACACTCACAATTCCTAACAGGGGCTCACACTCACAATTCCTAACAGGGGCTCACACTCACAATTCCTAACAGGGGCTCACACTCACAATACCTAACAGGGGCTCACACTCACAATTCCTAACAGGGGCTCACACTCACAATACCTAACAGGGGCTCACACTCACAATACCTAACAGGGGCTCACACTCACAATACCTAACAGGGGCTCAAACTCACAATACCTAACAGGGGCTCACACTCACAATTCCTAACAGGGGCTCACACTCACAATACCTAACAGGGGCTCACACTCACAATACCTAACAGGGGCTCACACTCACAATACCTAACAGGGGCTCACACTCACAATTCCTAACAGGGGCTCACACTCACAATTCCTAACAGGGGCTCACACTCACAATTCCTAACAGGGGCTCACACTCACAATACCTAACAGGGGCTCACACTCACAATACCTAACAGGGGCTCACACTCACAATACCTAACAGGGGCTCACACTCACAATTCCTAACAGGGGCTCACACTCACAATTCCTAACAGGGGCTCACACTCACAATTCCTAACAGGGGCTCACACTCACAATTCCTAACAGGGGCTCACACTCACAATTCCTAACAGGGGCTCACACTCACAATTCCTAACAGGGGCTCACACTCACAATACCTAACAGGGGCTCACACTCACAATACCTAACAGGGGCTCACACTCACCATACATAACAGGGGCTCACACTCACAATTCCTAACAGGGGCTCACACTCACAATTCCTAACAGGGGCTCACACTCACAATTCCTAACAGGGGCTCACACTCACAATTCCTAACAGGGGCTCACACTCACAATACCTAACAGGGGCTCACACTCACAATACCTAACAGGGGCTCACACTCACAATACCTAACAGGGGCTCACACTCACAATTCCTAACAGGGGCTCACACTCACAATTCCTAACAGGGGCTCACACTCACAATTCCTAACAGGGGCTCACACTCACAATTCCTAACAGGGGCTCACACTCACAATACCTAACAGGGGCTCACACTCACAATACCTAACAGGGGCTCACACTCACAATACCTAACAGGGGCTCACACTCACAATTCCTAACAGGGGCTCACACTCACAATTCCTAACAGGGGCTCACACTCACAATTCCTAACAGGGGCTCACACTCACAATTCCTAACAGGGGCTCACACTCACAATACCTAACAGGGGCTCACACTCACAATTCCTAACAGGGGCTCACACTCACAATACCTAACAGGGGCTCACACTCACAATACCTAACAGGGGCTCACACTCACAATACCTAACAGGGGTTCACACTCACAATTCCTAACAGGGGCTCACACTCACAATTCCTAACAGGGGCTCACACTCACAATTCCTAACAGGGGCTCACACTCACAATTCCTAACAGGGGCTCACACTCACAATACCTAACAGGGGCTCACACTCACAATTCCTAACAGGGGCTCACACTCACAATACCTAACAGGGGCTCACACTCACAATACCTAACAGGGGCTCACACTCACAATACCTAACAGGGGCTCACACTCACAATTCCTAACAGGGGCTCACACTCACAATTCCTAACAGGGGCTCACACTCACAATTCCTAACAGGGGCTCACACTCACAATTCCTAACAGGGGCTCACACTCACAATACCTAACAGGGGCTCACACTCACAATTCCTAACAGGGGCTCACACTCACAATTCCTAACAGGGGCTCACACTCACAATTCCTAACAGGGGCTCACACTCACAATACCTAACAGGGGCTCACACTCACAATTCCTAACAGGGGTTCACACTCACAATACCTAACAGGGGCTCACACTCACAATACCTAACAGGGGCTCACACTCACAATTCCTAACAGGGGCTCACACTCACAATTCCTAACAGGGGCTCACACTCACAATTCCTAACAGGGGCTCACACTCACAATTCCTAACTGGGGCTCACACTCACAATTCCTAACAGGGGCTCACACTCACAATTCCTAACAGGGGCTCACACTCACAATTCCTAACAGGGGCTCACACTCACAATACCTAACAGGGGCTCACACTCACAATTCCTAACAGGAGCTCACACTCACAATTCCTAACAGGGGCTCACACTCACAATTCCTAACAGGGGCTCACACTCACAATTCCTAACAGGGGCTCACACTCACAATTCCTAACAGGGGCTCACACTCACAATTCCTAACAGGGGCTCACACTCACAATTCCTAACAGGGGCTCACACTCACAATTCCTAACAGGGGCTCACACTCACAATTCCTAACAGGGGCTCACACTCACAATTCCTAACAGGGGCTCACACTCACAATTCCTAACAGGGGCTCACACTCACAATTCCTAACAGGGGCTCACACTCACAATACCTAACAGGGGCTCACACTCACAATTCCTAACAGGGGCTCACACTCACAATTCCTAACAGGAGCTCACACTCACAATTCCTAACAGGGGCTCACACTCACAATTCCTAACAGGGGCTCACACTCACAATTCCTAACAGGGGCTCACACTCACAATTCCTAACAGGGGCTCACACTCACAATTCCTAACAGGGGCTCACACTCACAATTCCTAACAGGGGCTCACACTCACAATACCTAACAGGGGCTCAAACTCACAATCTACCACTCTTAAGGTGAGCGTGCTAACCATTACATCATCAATGTTGTTCATCATGAATAATACATTATGATTTAACAGTATACAATGCATGTTTATTTTCATTTGTGCCACAGTTGAAATGAAATTGACAGTTATTTTGTTTGGTTTGTACTTGACTAACTTTGAGTAAGCCTTGAAATCAAGATGGTATTTGTAACATTACTTCATCTGTGTTTTATTTTCTTGCTGATAAACTCACATCTCACTAGATACCCAGATGTGGCATTCATCGACAAATGTAAAGAGTACCAATATACTGCAGGCTAGGGGGTCAGGTTTCATACACATTTCAGGGTATGATTTATGCTCAATACTGAAAACCTACTAATACTGTGAAATGTAGAACTGCAAGAAAAGCACTGTTTCTTTACTTTAATTTAGGTTTAAGTGTAAAATTGGATAGTGGCTCATGTTTATTTTCATCCATATCCTTGCAATTCTTTAGTAATGGAATAAATACAATTTTTTTTTCTGGTAACAGTTTTTTCATACTGGTGCAAATGTAAATAACATAGTAAAGGGATATAATTGAAGAAGAAAAAATAATAAAGTGAAAAATTTTGATAATTTGATCAAAAATGAAAACGTAAAAAGAAAGCGATCTACAGTGATTACTAGTCCATTTATAAGATAGCTAGGACAATCCTTTTTTCGGACGGACAAAATAAACTTACATTTTTGTAAATATATAGCTGCATGTTGTCGACGTTTCTTTGACTCTAGATACATCTTTCTAACATTCACCATTCTACCAACTAAACAAAAATTAAATGTTAAAATATTTGAAGACATCTTGCTTGTTTTATTTAATTCTGATTTAAGCCAAGTTACAATGAATTTCAGCTCGACTTATTGTATGATGTATTCAGATTGGCTGAGTGGCATGTGTATCAAATCTTGTTAGTGCACTAGCATTTTTATTCACAGACAGATTCATACCCTATTTATACACAAGCTATATAAGAAGAATACCTTAGTCAAGTTCAAATACCATAGATTTTTCTCAGGAATATCAAACGTTGTACAAATCTTAATATGGTAAGAAGAAAGCATATATAGTTTTAAGGAATTCCCTTTTAAAACGTAAGAGGAGTTGAGAGTGGACACTATTGTGATGGATGGATGGACAGGACAAAAACAATTTATTCTCCCCCCAGATGTGTGTGTGTGTGGGGGGGGGGGGGCATAATTCTTTCAATATCTTATGTAGCATTCTTGATATTTAGTATCTTCATTGGTTCACTCAAGTTATTAATGCAATTCTCAAAATTCTGGATTTTATTTTTGGCTAAAACAACAATTGTTTTCACCCAAAATTGAACACCTGTACCAATAAGTATGTAAATAAAAAGGGAACCTGTCAAGGATAGAGCTGACACAATTTCATCTAAACACTTTATTATGATAAGAAAGTTTGCATAGTGATGGTAAAAAATTCCACCAATATCAACAAAACGAATAATCATCTTTCATCTTCACTAACTGAAAACATGATATATAATATTGGAAATCCAGATCCTGTCTTTGGCAGTGTTAAATCAGTTAATGGGATCCCAACCCTTCCCTTCAGATAAAACTGGATCTCCAATGGCAATATATATGTATTTTCTTGATCATGATGCTAAAACAAAAGTGCAACAGAAGGAAGGAAAGACAAATGGAAAGACGGGCAGACAAGAGGATTCACATATACTCGCCATTTTAGATGTAAAATGACAAAATTTTTGTTGAAAATAACACTAAGCAGTCACAACTCATATTTGTAGTTGCTTGCCCAGGGTCGGTGGTTCTCTCTGGCTTCCTCCACCACTAAAACTGGTCGCCATGATATAGCTGAAATACTGCTGAAAGTGGCGTTAAAACACCAGAAGTAAAAAAAAAAAAAAATCAAAATCATATTTGTAAGAAGAAACAAGTTGAACAAGATCAGAACTATCTACTCTAGTTTTGCATGTGAACTTCAATTAAAATAAATACAAATAAAAATCATATCATAATTGTTTAAATACATTTAACCCCACCACCTTATTGCACCTGTCCCAAGCCAGGGTCTGGATATATTGTGATCATTTTTGAGTTCAGTGATTTGAGGTGAGATGGGTTTGTTGGTTTTGTTGATATTAGTGGAATTATCGACCATCATTGTTTAAACTGTCTTTTCATAATACAAGAAATATAACAATGAACATACAGACAAACCTGTATTAAGAGATCACCTTTTGGACAAAGAAAAAGTGGCCTGATATGACAGGTGACCTCTTAAAAGAGGTTCAATTCATATGAAATTTTCAATGACAGGACTAGAAAATGGTGACCTCTTAATACAGGTGACTGCTTAATAGAGTTGACCACATGGGCAGGTTTGACTGTACTTGTATTACCTCCCCTTGCATATCATAATCTTAGAGAAGGGAGATAACTTATTCTGAGTCTTACATGCTTGAAGTTTAACTACAGCTTTTTCTCTTTCCCACTTTGTTTTCTGGAATCTGCTCTGAGCTAGCCATGTCCTGACCAAGGATTGTATCAGCACTATTTTCTTGCTGCGTTCTTCAAAAACTCGAACCAATTGTTCCATATGGTAATACTTCAAAAATACCTATAAATATACAATAATATACATCTTTATAAAAAAAATTACTTTTTAATCAAATGTTATTTGAAAGCAGAAAGGTATGGTACAATAAAACCAGTGTTCATAGACCTCTATTATGAGAGTGACCTCTTTGCATTGTGAGACCACATTACAATATCAAAACACTTCTTTATTTATATTAAATAAATCTGCAATGAGCAACCATAATTTGTTGGCATATATAAGTCCTCTAAAGACAGGTTTCACTAAAATAAGTTTTAAAAAATACAAGAAAGCTTAACAATAATACATTACAAATCATATTTCAAATGTTTTCAAAATTCAAATTTTGACTCAAAATCGTAGAGCGTGCTTTCTTCATAGAAATTGATGTGATTAAATTTTTGGAGTAAAAAAATGTTACTGGTCAGGTACTTAATATGCATTAGTATCTACAAAATTGTCTCTAGAGATACAAGAGTGTGTATTATACACACACAAAGATGGTAGGTACCTCAAACTTTCCCATCTACAAAATTGTCTCTAGAGATACAAGAGTGTGTACAGTGTTCAATCTAGAGTGCGCCATTCCCGCGATTTTTGTCTTTCTGGCGCGATTGAAATGGTCAACTGGGCCAAATCGGGCGCATTGCTTTTTTACCTTTTGAGATCGTCCCAGTAATAAATTCCAGAAATCAGTCCCGAAATACGTCCGGTTTTTACAAAGTCTTTATCTGTGTCAGTAGAGAGCTTTATGTAAAGTCATTTTCAAGCATCCAAGTCATGTTGAGAATTTGTTTGTCAAGGTAAATTTAAGCATAATGCGTGACAGGTCAAAGTCATGAAGCGTATATCTTCATATTTTGCTCTCACGGGGGAGAAAAGAGCGAAACCTACTACCACTGATGAAAATCAAAACGAAGCAATCACTACAAATTTAGAAAATCCATCAGAAAGTGGAACTGAAGGTCAGAAAAAAAATGAGTCGTCGGGGTCTGCGGGTGTACCTGCTCCACGCAAGTTTCAACAGCAGTGGTCAACTGATACAAAATACAAGGAGTGGCTGCAGTACGATGCTAACAAACAACATATGACCTGTTCTTTTTGTATTAAAACTAATAAACAAAATCCATCACTTTGTGTCTGTTGTCTTCTGAATATTATTACCATCACTTTGTGTCTGTTGTCTTCTGAATATTATTACCATCACTTTGTGTCTGTTGTCTTCTGATTATTATTACCATCACTTTGTGTCTGTTGTCTTCTGAATATTATTACCATCACTTTGTGTCTGTTGTCTTCTGAATATTATTACCATCACTTAGTGTCTGTTGTCTTCTGATTATTATTACCATCACTTTGTGTCTGTTGTCTTCTGAATATTATTACCATCACTTTGTGTCTGTTGTCTTCTGATTATTATTACCATCACTTTGTGTCTGGTGTCTTCTGATTATTATTACCATCACTTTGTGTCTGTTGTCTTCTGAATATTATTACCATCACTTAGTGTCTGTTGTCTTCTGATTATTATTACCATCACTTTGTGTCTGTTGTCTTCTGAATATTATTACCATCACTTTGTGTCTGTTGTCTTCTGAATATTATTACCATCACTTTGTGTCTGTTGTCTTCTGATTATTATTACCATCACTTTGTGTCTGTTGTCTTCTGAATATTATTACCATCACTTTGTGTCTGTTGTCTTCTGAATATTATTACCATCACTTAGTGTCTGTTGTCTTCTGAATATTATTACCATAACTTTGTGTCTGTTGTCTTCTGATTATTATTACCATCACTTTGTGTCTGTTGTCTTCTGAATATTATTACCATCACTTTGTGTCTGTTGTCTTCTGATTATTATTACCATCACTTTGTGTCTGTTGTCTTCTGATTATTATTACCATCACTTTGTGTCTGTTGTCTTCTGAATATTATTACCATCACTTAGTGTCTGTTGTCTTCTGATTATTATTACCATCACTTAGTGTCTGTTGTCTTCTGATTATTATTACCATCACTTTGTGTCTGTTGTCTTCTGATTATTATTACCATCACTTTGTGTCTGTTGTCTTCTGAATATTATTACCATCACTTTGTGTCTGTTGTCTTCTGAATATTATTACCATCACTTAGTGTCTGTTGTCTTCTGAATATTATTACCATCACTTTGTGTCTGTTGTCTTCTGATTATTATTACCATCACTCTGTGTCTGTTGTCTTCTGATTATTATTACCATCACTTTGTGTCTGTTGTCTTCTGAATATTATTACCATCACTTTGTGTCTGTTGTCTTCTGATTATTATTACCATCACTTTGTGTCTGTTGTCTTCTGATTATTATTACCATCACTTTGTGTCTGTTGTCTTCTGAATATTATTACCATCACTTTGTGTCTGTTGTCTTCTGAATATTATTACCATCACTTAGTGTCTGTTGTCTTCTGAATATTATTACCATCACTTTGTGTCTGTTGTCTTCTGATTATTATTACCATCACTTTGTGTCTGTTGTCTTCTGAATATTATTACCATAACTTTGTGTCTGTTGTCTTCTGAATATTATTACCATAACTTTGTGTCTGTTGTCTTCTGAATATTATTACCATCACTTTGTGTCTGTCTTTTGATTTACTATTAATTTAAAATTCAAATTCAAACTCTTTTATTGACACAAACTCATCAACAAGATATGGTTATAGCCCAATTACACAAGATGTATTAACATCACTTGGTGTCCATTGTCTTTTGACATTGACCTCTAACTTCCAGATTTGGCCCCCTGTCAAATATTGCCTGAGCCCTGTGACCAATTTCTAGATTGAACACTGGTGTATTATACACACATAAAGACGGTAGATATCTCAACCTTTCTCATGAGATAGTTCAGATCTATATACCTTAGATTTTCCCAGAGCCCAGTTCTGCATCTTTAACCTCTCTAACATTCTAAAACAACAATCTCTGGAGTACTCCACTTTCTCATCATAACCAAACACCAGCATGTGATATCTGAAACACATTTATTAATTATATAAACCACAATTTCTAGCAAAAATCTTATTCAAGTCAAAGTTTACACAGAACAAATCAGCATAAATGTGAGAAAAAAACTAAAGGACAAGTCTTGGTATGGATTTGAGTTTATTATGAGACATTAAGGTCAGTATATCATATCAATTTTTTTTATACATTATTTTTTTTTATTGCAGTATTTTTCTAAATAACTTGGTGAGATCCCTGTGATTATTTTCTTGTTTTTGTTTGTTGCTGTAAGGCGGGTGATTTAAAAATCTTCTATAAACATACTATCATTTACATGTTTTGCTTGAAATGGAATTCTAAAAAAATAACTTGGTGGGAGCCCTGTGATTATTTTCTTGTATTTATTGTTTGCTGACAGGCAGGTGATTTAAAAAATCCTCTAAAAAAATACAATAGCTCAGATGTTTTGCTAAAAAAACTTCTAATTTCAACTGCATATATCCCATTTCAGGTTTGGCCTTTGATGTAACACTGCTTAATGAAATAAATTCTCACAAAAATAAATTAACAATACAATATATTTATCTGTAATTTAGACATTTTTCATTTGAACTCACAGAGTAATGTTGTCAGTAACAACGACCAGACCCAGATACTAAAAATTATCGTTCAGTGTGACATCATTAACACAATAATAACATTATAACGTTACAGATAAATGTATTTACAAATGTTACTGGAGCACGTGTATTTGTTTACTACCACACGTAGTTTAATGTTTATAGTATTATGTAGTAGTTTTTCATTGGCTAAAGTGAATTGTCACATCGGGTGACAATTTGTATACATGTTCAGATCGTGCAATTAAGTTAGGTGGTATTTTTAAGAATTGAATTTGTCATTCGAAGTTTGCCAGTCAGACAGTAAAGCCCCCCCCCTCCCCCCCCCCCTCCCACCCATAATTTATTTGTAAAATAAATAATGGATTGTGATGTGTTTGTTACATTTTTTTCTAACATGATGTTATTTCTTTTGTAGACTCTATATTGTTATTGATGATTGCTTATGATGCGGCAGCCATTTGACAGGCAATTATGTTTTCATGGACGTTTTTTTTTTTTTTTTTATTAATTAAAATAAAAAAGCTTACTGTTCTATCTGGCGAGCTGATATCCAAATACAAGTGTTGAGTTTTATTTGTAAATAATTTATGTTCGTTTGAACTGGTGAATTAGGACATAAAAACAATAGCATCAGTTTTAAAGGTCTCGCCAAAATAATAAGTGATTAACGATGTTTTTTTAAAACGAGAGGACGTTTCTGAGTCATCTCTCATCGAAGGGTGAGGCCCCTGAGATGAGAGATGACTGAGAAATGTCCTCGAGTTTTAAAAAACATCTTTAATTATTTTATCGTGTGACGTAATCACGTCCTTGACAACGCTTAGCGATTAGCGATAACTTGAATCTTCTCAGCGCTTACGTGATATGAAACATATTGGTTTTAAACATCAAAGGGAAAGTACACAAAATAGCGATAATCATTAGTACCGCAGCTGGCAGCTCGTCCTCACTATGATACTAATGTAAAAATGATAAAGTCTGTTTGCTTCTTTACAACTGCCATTATTCTATAGGGTTAGGGTTATGGTGTTTAACGCCACTTTCAACAATATTTCAGCTATATCGTGGTGGTCAGTTTTATTGATGAAGGAAACCAGAGTACCCAGAGAAAATATCGACCTGCTGCAAGTCACAGACAACCTGTATCACCTAATGTTGTATCAAGTACATCTCGCCATGAGTGGGTTTGGACTCACAACGTTAGTTGGGATAGGCACTGATTGCACAGGAACTTGTAAATCCAACTACCATACGATCATCGGTTCATACCCTGTTCATGGCGAGGTGTACTTGATACAACATTATATGATAAACTTTGTCAGTGACTGGCGACAGGTCGGTGGTTTTCTCAGGGTACTCTGGTTTCACTCCACCAATAAAAAATGACTGCCATGATATAACTGAAATATTGTTGAAAGGGGTGTTAAACACCATAAATCAAACCTAACCATATGATCATGACCACGACGACCCCTCCGTTATTCTATATATATATTACCTCCTAATAAATTCCGCAAATGGTATCCTATGTGAGTACCCCTCTCTTCGTATTCTAGTGGTCTCTAGTACTCCAGTATATCTCAGTTGTATGGTTACCTTCTCATGATCAAACTGGTCTGGTAGATTGTCAGCATTTGGTCTAATACATCTTTAATTAAAAATAATATTTTTAAATTTTTGCACGTAAAGATGATTGAAATACTAAAGGCCAATTTTATTTTAGATTAATAAAATGTAAAAAAGAGTCATGAATTAGAGGTTCCCAGAAGCCTGTAATCGCTCACCTGGTTTTCAATTTGATTTCTACATTTCACTGTACAATTTCAGCTGGTTCTTTTTTTGTGTCATTTGAAATTACTGCTAATAGTAATGGCGGCCATCTTGAATGAATGATAGGGATATCCCACATTATTCTGAAAGTGGACCAAGCAAAGATAATTTCAGCTCCAGTTTCTGAGCTGAAGATAATAATGTGATATTTTTTTTCTCTCAAAATATGCATAATCTGAATAAATCTGCTGAAAGAAATATTTCACAGGAAAACCCCAGAATATATGTTAAACTACTCATTGCCTTCTAGCTGCAGTTAACATTTGATATCATTTTGACTTATAATAAAGTAGCAATAGACAATATTAAAGACATTTCTATCTATAGTAACAGCTGTCATTTTGAATGGAGGGCAGGGCTCTCTGGCACAATTTTGAAAGGGGACCACCCAAGGACCATCACACCCAAGTTTGGATTAATTTGGTTCAGTGGTTACAGAGGAGAAGATTTAAATGTGAAAGTTCACAAAGTATGACTGACGACGGATGCCAAGTGATGGCAAAAGTTCACATGGCCTTTGGCCAGATCAGGTGAGATAAAAAAAAACTCAAAAAAGACACAAAAACTAAATTTTGATTTTTCAAACATGTAATAGGACTTAAAACTTCAGAATTTCTAACTGTCAAAATAATGCATTCTTTTATAACTATCAGTATATGAATAAATTCTGACTAAAGCCAGGACCTGGATTTCCAATGTCATATGCTGTTGTCTTATTTATATTCAATGAGGTGAGAGTTGATTGTTCGTTTTGTTGATATTGGTGGAATTGTTGACCATCACTGCTTAGGCCAAATAAAAAAATATGTGTTTACGGTCACATGTCAAAAAAATCTAGGGTCGGCATTCATTTTTTTTTCTTTTCTATTATCGGCAAAACCGGAAATAGTTGTTCCCGGCTCCAGAATCCGATATTTCATTTTCGAAATTTCCGGTAAGCCGTCATTTGTTGAACACACATTTTTTTATTTGGCCTTATAATGTTCAGCATTACCTGACAAAGTGGGGGGTACCAGCCACCATCTTGGCCATCAGATCCATCAAGGAATACCTAAAATAAGTTGCTACAGTTTGTTGTATTCGTGTCATGCTAGTAGAAGCTGATCCCTGTAAAAAATATCAATAAAAAACATCTTCATCTTTATCTGTTTAAGTTATAAGCTTCATATATATGACCAGTGCAAAATCCACTATTTTTCATGAGTTAGCTCCCATTGATATTCTTTTGATTTTATCTTATAAAATTCAATAAAATAAAGATATGAAAAGTCAGATATCAAAATGACATAAAATAAAATTAATAACAATGGGAGGTAACTCATGAAATCTATCATAACAATGGGAGCTAACTCATGAAATCTATCATAACAATGGGAGCTAACTCATGAAATCTATCATAAGTGCAAAATAGTGTATTTTGCACTGGTCATATATTATGCATCAATCTTGAACTTCATATAGTTTTCATAGCAAAATTGGATGATGGAAACATTTAAAATCTAATGTTTTTAATTGTTAAAAATATTATTAAAGTAATTTGTAAATTGGCTAAAAAAAAATGCATTACATTAAAATGTTATAAAATTCATAAATTTGTGAAAAAACATACATAAATTAATTCATTTAATTTAAAATTATAAAATTCATATTTGTCTTAAATACTACTTTAAAAAAAAAAAATGCTAAAAATAAAACATGATATTTATGAGTTATAAGCATACATGTATTTATAGATTCATAAGCTTTCTAAATCAATGACATTAAAATTGACATGTAATTTTCTAATGTAATCTTTAAAATTATAGTTGGCCAATATGGCTGCAATTGTAGTTTTTTTTTTTTTAAATACATCAATTTATACAATCAGTGTGACTTTGTGAATCTGATTCACGCTTGTCATGATACAATTTCATTTGATAAAGTTTCGTCGGTATGGTTGGTAGTTTTCTCCACCAATAATACCGACCACCACGTCATAGCCGACATATTGTTTAATGTGATAATTATTTAATACCAATGATTCTAATTCTAATACTACATGTACATGTATTAGCTTCAAAATTATATATCTCACTCGTCTGAATTTTTCTTTATCATTATTTACAGCTTATATAAGAGATTTGTCTTCTGTAAAACTATATAATATATTCTTGTTAATTAAGCTATATATATAATATAGTAACTGATATTATAAGTATTGTACATTTATAAGTTTATGTATATACATATAAACATGTGAATATACACATCATCCTATTTTGTGAACTTATTAAACAACAATCAATCAAAGATATATTTATTTGAGAATACAAATCAAGAAGTTAAAATTGACAGTGTCTACGATTTTGTCAGATTTTTTCTCCCAAACTTGAACAGATGTGAGTAAAAATTCATCTAAAACAGCCAAAAACACCGAAAAGTGGTCTTCACGAAATATTTCGGGGGAAACATGTACGCAAGCAATTTGTGTCTGGGCTACTCTAATTCAAGTCAATCAAGATAACTCCGCCCCTGTATGATGAACTGCACACACACGGAATCAGTTTGAAACAGCATATGTTGTTTACAAACTAATTTTGTTACAAAAAAGGCTTTTAAATAATTTGAGTTTTGATTGATAAATTACGTTCTTATAGGTAAGTATGACTAATTTATCATTAAACATGTATGAATTATACATTTTAATCTAAAGATAGGTTAAATAAATTGCTTGTGCATGTCTTTGTTTTGATAAATCTAGATCAATGGGTCATGAATAATTCATGAGCTTGGCCAGCAGATCAAAAGTAATGTGTTTAATTACATCTAATTAAGTAAATTTCTGTTTATCTGAGATGGTTATTTGGTCATTTTATTGATTTATCTATCTTATTTTCAAGTTGTTGTCAAACTTAAAAATTATGAAAAATCGTAGACATTGTCCCTTTAAAACACCTGATGTAATGCTAATTCATAATAAAACTATGATACATAAAAAGGCTAAAAAGTTTTTCTATAAGATAAGGCGTTATAAGAAATGCAGGAATATCTTTCATGTGAGTTGAAAATTTCGTATCATCTGGGGTAGAAAAACCTATTTCTTCCGTAAACAATGGAAAAGTAAATATAATCAAAAAAATTGGTAAGTTAATGCCATTTCATACACAGTTTTAACTGTGATGTATTTATAATTCTCACAGTTCATTGGACAAGAATTTTGATGGACTTTGACGGAATAGAAACCTATCCTATTTTTCTAAAAATTTTGAAGGACTTTGATGACCAATCAAACATCTTTTCGGAATAAAGATCTAATCCAGCCATTTTGTTTGTCTTTGAATTCACTGCCGAAACATAACTTGGGATAAAAACTTTGATCAAACTATGATCGTGTGAATGGGATAACTTTGACAAAGTTTTGTTTGAACAAATTTTCTGTAAAAAAAACTTTGACCAAGTTTTTGACAAAAACTTTGATCGTGTAAACAGGCTATAATACTTAAAAGTTAAAACGATTTCGATACTTTTTTATAGGTGTGTCTGAACTCTGAACTCAACATTAAAAGAACTACATTTTATACTTTACTGTATCATTGTAAAATATATATAAGTCTTCTACATTTAAATGAAGTTATATGACTGTATAATACAAAAATAATCACTACAGAGAACAATTCTCCGTCTAAAAAAAATACTGCAGAATAAGGTACACACTATAGAGCATGAAAAATGCAGTCGAGTAACAAATCTTGCAACAAACAAACACAGTAAACCTATGTGTATATAAATATAAAATGATGGTCATGAGGGTCTGTCTGGTTTTTATATATATTTTGCATCCCCCCTCCCCCATGTTTGAGGTTCCCCTAAAAGAAAAGGAGGGGTTAACTGACCCCTAAAACAAACAAACACAGTAAATCTATGTGTATATAAATATAAAATGAGGGTCATGAGGGTCTGTCTGGGCTTCAATGTAGATTTTATATTACTGACCCCTTGTTTTAGGTACCCCTAAAAGAAAAGGAGGAGATAATTGATCCCTAAAGTAGTCCCTCTCTTATAAGACCTCGCCCACCAAAGACCACCCCTCAAACAAACACAGTAAACCTAGTTCATATAAATATAAAATGAGGGTCTTGAGGGTCTGTCTGGTTTAACATAGATTTTGCATAACTGATAAAGTAGTCCCCCTCTTAAAAGGTCCCTCCCACAATAGACCACCCCTCAAACAAACACAGTAAACCAAATGTATATAAATATAAAATGAGGGTCTTGAGGGTCTGTCTGGCTCACAAAAGGGGGTAGACTTTTTTCAGCTTTAAAATGTGATTTTATTCCAATGATGGTCACTTTGCTGCTAGACCCTCAAAAAACCATGTACAATTTAGTCTCCACTTAATTAAGAAATAATTCTCAGATGCCGGCCTCTATGCTTATTTTAACATGGGTAGGCATTATATTTCTCATTATTTTACACCAAGCTTATTTTAACATGGGTAGGCATTATATTTGTCATTATTTTATACCGAGCGATAGCGAGGTGTAAAATCTTGACAAATATAATGCCTACCGATGTTAAAATAAGCATAGAGCCCGGCATCTGAGAATTATTTCGATTCTAACAGGCCATTTACGGTAATTTTATGCATTCAAGCATACCTAGACAGAGGTTATTTTTGGGCGCTGTTCCAATTACCTCCCGCTATTATTTACAAGAATATATAATGCTAGAGAAGCTGTTCCAATTACCTCCCGCTATTATTCACAAGAATATATAACGCTACAGAAACGATATAAAAATTGATAACGATCAAAAATTAGTTTCATCTGATTTTTTTTGTATATTTATTATTTTTATTCTTTTAATTTAACATACATAAAGTACAAATATGCAAAATACGCTGTCGATTAGATAAGCCTTCTGCACATGTGCTAGGGTGTTCTGTGCTATTTAGAGCCCTCTATTGTTTTAAAAGCGAAAGTAGCATGCCATGTTAGAAAATAAAATTGGTTATAATTGAAAAGCAGTTATATTTAATGGACTATTCATCCCCATCATTCTCTTACTTTAGGGTTAGGGTTATGACGTTTAATGCCACTTTTATCAATGGTTATATGGTGGCAGCATATCAGGTCTGGTTAAAGTGAAGTTCAGTTATAATGAAAAGATTTCATTTTCCCCTAACATTTCATTAGAATATGGACTCTACTACTATTTTTCACCCTGATCACAAACAAAGACCATCCCAGCAGACCCTCACAAAAAAGGACTGTCCCTGCAGACCCTCACAAGCTAATAATTATGGTGATGTCATGGTCACTAATAATATACAAATGATTGTCTGAGCTAGATGATGTAAACAAAATGGCTAAAGAGAGATATATCATCTTTTACTTACTAAGGCACTGTAAATCTGTAAGGAGTTAATGTTGAATAGTGAGTTTATTTATTATCAATGCTTGCTATCTGCTAATTCTAACATAACATCCTTCATTGGCTATGTTAATAATACCATGATAAAACTCACGATATATTTTAATTTGCACATGCGTATTGACGAACAAATTATAAACATCCTTCCTAGGTAAATTCCTGTATCTGTATTCATTGAGGGTTTTAACTCATCGCTACAAGTACACTTTCAAGCAACCGGTCAACTTAATATCATCATTAAGGGGCATAACTCTCTGGCATACAGATACAAGGGACATAACTCTCTGGCATACATATGCCACAATGCTAGTAATATTTTTAATATAAATGCACCACATGCCCTAATTCAAGTTACCATAGATCAAGTACAACTTTGCTGCAACACCGCTAAAAATCGTAAAGCAAAATATTATCCCTTAACTAAAGGAGACAACTTTAAAATCTCCCTAACTTTACTTGCTTAAACGAAATACCGTGTTAAATTTTTCAATTGCTAAAGGAATATTTAGGAAATACAAAAATGGTTTTATAAATAATATTGTTGGAAGTATGCCAAAACAGATCACAAATTTATTGAAATGTTTTGGTTTTTTTCAGATATAATTTTAATTTCTATCATCAATCTCGATATATTTCAGCATTGTAATAAACCAAACTTTCTCATAACAAACTGAAGAATATATATTTTCAATCAATAAATGATAATCATAAAATTATTCTGAAAATATATATATAAAAAAATAAGCAAAAATTTTTTCTGAATCCTGTCTGTATTTACTCTGATTCTAAATAAATATTGTTTAATTAAGCAAAATACATGAAGCTCCAATCCGTGCATAATTAACTATGATATGTGTACCGTAACATTTGTCTAAGTCTAATAAGTAAGTACCTCTATAAAATATAATGAAAATACTATTACAGGGTAGTTAGGTGTGTGTTCATATGCCACGGAAGATCTCAAGGATCATTACTACCAAGCTTAGCGCCATTTGCTTGAACAGTTTTGCAGGAGAAGGTTAAAATGTGATAAAAAAATAAATGAGGAATAACGATTTGAAAAATTTGATTTATTGTGTTGAATGCCACTTTCAGCAATATTTCAGCTATATCATGGCGACCAGTTTTAGTGGTGGAAGAAGCCGGAGTACCCGGAGAGAACCACCGACCATGGGCAAACAACTGGTAAACTTTATCACTTGCGGCTGCGAATCGAGTGCACCCTTTTTGTAATTTACAAAGCCGGGTGCGAACCCACGCCGTATTGGTGATAGGCTTTGTATGAGTTGTTAGGTAATCCAACTACCTAACTCATTGACCCACCCAGGCCCTGAGGACTAACGACATAGGACATGTGAGTCAGTTGAACGAAAAATGAATATTCCATGAACCATCTAGAAAAAATGAAGGAAGGTGGCAAAATAAGGTTCAACTTAATAGTTGTTCATTTTTAAAAATTACAGGAGACATGGATGGCTCTCCTTGTTATAAGAACTTTAGGTAGAAATAAATGGGCAAAAAAAGTTATCTGAGGTGTGTGCATAAAAATAACATTAATAGACTATATGGATTGAGATTTTCATGTTTTACATAGCAACAGTATAAATCTATTAAAACTGACAGAAAGAATCTTCAAAAAGAATGGAACCAGTTGCTTGCCCATGGTCAGTGGTTCTCTACAGGTACTCCGGCTTCTTCCACCACTAAAACTGGTCGCCATGATATAGCTGAAATATTGCTGAAAGTGGCGTTAAACACAATAAATCAAATCAAATCAGATCAAAAAGAACGGCCCATGTCCACTAAACATTCAAAGAAAAAAAGAGTAAAAAAAGAGTCCTACAAAAAAAAACAAAGAACCCAAAAACTAAAATAACTGAATCAATTAAGAAATGCGACTTTATTGGTCGACATTCTAATACAGTATTTTTGATTGGTCAGTTTGAATTTTATAAGAATGCTGAGCATGAACTATGTAATTAGTGTATTTAAGAAAAGAAAATTGATATTCTGAACAGGACTGCCATGATATAACTGAAATATTGTTGAAAGTGGTGCTAAACACCATCAACCTAACCTTAATCCCTTTAGTAGTTTCTGAGACAAACATCTGTTAAAATCCAAATTGTACCCGATACAGAATTACTAATTATTGCTAATTTGCAATTTTTCCAATTAAATATTATTATTGTTGCTGTTTGTATCACTGAAAGAATCCCAAGAACAAAGACTACCAGATATTTTAAATAAATGACAGCTGCCCGATTATACAGAAATTACCATGTTGAAATAAATATATAGGTAAGACCCAGATCGACATCCAATCCTCAAACCCATGTCCGATTTCTATGTCTCAGGTACTGTACCTCAGATCTATATTATTTTTCAAATTCTCAAATCAGCATCCAATGCTCTAATCTATGGCCATTTATCATTTTCTTAAATCGACGTCCAATGACGACACTGACGTATTCCCTAACCCTAACCAATAAATCGGCCATAGATCTGAGAATTTTGAAAGGACCCCGATTTGAGAGTACCCTTAAATCGGACCATGATTTGAGATAATGACGTCAGTAGATGCCGAATTGAGTCCGGACGCTGATCTGAGTCTATCATATATAATAGTATACAGAGAACAAGATAGCTTACACCTGTATAATATAGAAATAATCAGCTATTATAATATGCCCCCCTTAAACATATGACAGAACCCAATTAGAGAGGTCATATCCAGATGAACCTCCATATATTAATATTCCTTTTATTTAAATCAACCAATCAGGGAGCTTTATGATTGTGATGCAATAATTAAAAAAGCATGAAAGGCATTGGTAAGATTTTACGAACAATGCTTTCATTGGCTGATCACGAGTTCATATGGATATGACCTCTAATCTGGTGCTAACAGATCTTTGGGGGGGGGGGGCGGGGGGGGGGGTGTAATGTATTATAATAGCTGATTTTAATCAGATTGAGAAAATATTACATTCAAATTAGCAATAAAATAATCATTATTTAATTAGTTTTGCTTTATAAGGTTTGTTACACTCATATCAGGTCTTGTCCTAAGGGCTCGCCCTGATTTGCATGTGTTAAACCCTGTAAAGCTCAACTATTTTAAAACCAATACTCCATATGAAATAACGAATATTATAAAATATAATAATGGACATTAAAAAATTGTTAGTAGCATGTAATATAATATAAAAAAAGGTTATAGCTTTCAACAGAAATCAAGTGTTGCATAAAAAGATTTGAGGGAAAAAAAAGTGCAAAAAGGGGTAAAAAAAAAGTGTGACCCAGCGACTTACATTGTACAGATACTTTGAGGAAGAGCTGTGAAACTTTAAGAGAAAAATCCATATTTAAGGAGTTTTTACAAATAATTAAATTTTCATCTTGTCCTATGTTATATATTCATATTGAGGCACAATAAATAAAAACAAATTCACAGCTTTTTTGCTAAGGCTCCAATCATAAGCATGTAAAAACAGTATAATATTTCATTACCTTGTTCACCATGAAATTTAAAAGCAGATAGATCATATTATTTATTTTTATCAATAAAACATACATTAATACTAGAAGAGGACAGTCATGGTCGTGATTGTATGGTAGTTGGATTTACAACTACCTATGCAATCAGTGTCTATCACCACTAAAGATGTGAGTTTGAACCTCGCTCAGGTGTACTCGATAAAACATTATGTGATAAAGTTTGTCAGTAACTAGCGACAGTTCGGTGGTTTTCTCCGGTTTCCTCCACCAATAAATCTGACCGCCACAATATGACTGAAATATTGTTGAAAGTGTTGTTAAATACCATAAACCAAACCATTAATACAAGAAAAAAACAAGTTTAAAACATTCTCCAAACGTACTCGCTTGGAACAAAGCGGAAATTATTATTTTTTAAATATAAGGAGGCAGAACAAATATGTAGTGTCACAACAACGATGATATAAATGATATAGTGGCACTGAACACCAAACCCATAATATATTAGACTGTATAGACGTTGCTGATGTTCGTCTGACATTCAACACTTTATCTGATTTGTTTACAAATGCCCCAGTCATCAAAGTACGTTACCACAACCTACGTTTATTAACTATGAAAAGAGGGTGAACTTTACTAGGCAATACATCAAGCGAGAAATTTACATATGATATATACTACCGGTACATCAATTTTGTATAATTTGGACTTTGAAGGCGATAATAATTGAGAGTGGCAGATCAAAGAGGGGCAGTATAACAAGGAAATACATGCTGTGTTATGACCATATTTTTTAGACCAAAGGACTGCAGTTGATAATTTTAGCTGATAATATATACGTACCCTAAGAAGAAACATCAAAAATAGGATCATTAGCTTATTAGTCTAGACAATATGAGATCTGTGATGATGAGGAAGAGGGTGGTATTGCCCGATTATTTCTTTTAATATCCCAGAATTCAATCAATTTATTCTTAACTTATAATTGTGTAATTGTGTAGTGTATCAGAATGTGTATGTGCTTTTGTGTGCATATTTAAAAAAATATTACAGAATTCAATCAATTTATTTCTAACTGTAATTGTGTAGTGAATCAGTATGCATATATGTGTGTGCTTTTGTGCACATTACAATACATTTAATAACAACATGTATGTGTACACCAAAATACAGTCAAACCTGCATTAAGAGGTCATGACCTTTGGGACAAAAGAAAACATGGCCTTATAAGACAGGTGTCCTCTTACAAGAGGTTCAATTTATATAAAGTTTTCTATGACAGGGCAATAAAATGGTGACCATTTAATACAGGTGACTGCTTAATAGAGGTATATGAAGTTTTCTATGACAGGGCATTACAATGGTGACCTTTTAATACAGGTGACTACTTAATAGAGGTATATGAAGTTTTCTATGACATGGCAATAAAATGGTGACCTTTTAATACAGGTGACTGCTTAATAGAGGTATATGAAGTTTTCTATGACAGGGCAATACAATGGTGACCTTTTAATACAGGTGACTGCTTAATAGAGGTATATGAAGTTTTCTATGACAGGGCAATAAAATGGTGACCTTTCAATACAGGTGACTGCTTAATAAAGGTGACCACATGGGCAGGTTTGACTGTATTTGTGTAGTGTATCAGTATGCACGTTTGTGTGTGTGTGTTTGTGTACACATTACAAATTTAGAACATATAACAACATCTATGTGTGCCATACATTACAATACATATTTTGATACAATATGTCAACAATAAACAAAGCCTTAATCTGACAAAATGTAAAGAAATTTAATTATGGAGATATTTATGTTCCACCAAAATTCTGTTATTTTCATCATTGATGTCACATGATACTTTTTAAATATAATTATGTAGAGTCTTCAGTTTTTGGTAAAAAAAAATTTAACTTTCTACTATCATATGTAAACAATTTGATGAAATATGTTATCAACATTTGAGAACTGCATCGAAAATTTGAAAGAACTATTTAATAAATATTCAGTCGTGAAATAAAAATTGTGACATCAGATCTGAATTTTACAAGAATTTTGACCAACAAAGTGCATCTAACCTGTCAGCAATTCTTAACATGGGACATAACACTGAAGTACTTTATCGTTACAAAACATATACAGTCAAACCTGTATTAAGAGGTCGCCCTTGGGACAAAGAAAAAGTAGCCTTATTAGACAGGTGACCTCTTAAAAGAGGTTCAATTCATATGAAATTTTCTATGACAGGACAAGAAAAAAATGATATTTTAATACAGGTGACTGCAAGCATAATTTTTTTCATAAGTGATACAAAATAATTTACTCAAAACTAATCAAAACTTTGAACTCACCCTACTCCCACCCATTCCTCCAAACCCAGTAGCCTGCTTAGATGAGAAACTCTGTACATTGATGGAGTTCATTGAACCAAATGGTGAACTCAATGCACTAGACATAGGAGTTGTTTTCTGAGAACTGTTTGCAAGATTTCCTGTAAAGAAAAATGAAAACACTGATCAACTTGCAGGTATTGGTGCATATATAGTGCGGTAGACTCAAGCTTTTAATAACCTCCTTCTACAATAAGAAAGTGGCTTCTCTTCAAAGGTGTGAAGTACAGTAATCTCCCTATCATAAGTAAAAATTGTAATTTTAAAAAAGAGCATTTTCACATTTTAATTTCGAATACGTAGATTTTATTTTTCTTTTTCTTATTGATTTTGGTTCTAATTAATGCTATGATTTTTTTTTAATTTTATTGAGGTTTTATTGAATGCTTCAGTGTTTTATGGTACTTTTCACACAGTATAATTTTATTAGATATATTTATATGGTTAACATGTTAAATTGTTTTATGTTTTAGATTGTAAAGCACTTAGAGTAATTTTTAATTAGATAATGAACTATATAAATACTGTAAATAATAATAATAATAAGGCCATCCCTTCTGCAACTAAAAAGTAGCTTTATAAGAGAGGTATCCTCTCTTAAGGGATATTAGGGCATAGTATGGTAGTCTCCCTATTACTATAGTTCCCCTATTATAAGGCCACTCCTTCTGCAATGAAAAAGTGGCCTTATAAGAGAGAAGGCCACCCTTGACTGGTACAATTTAGTAGTATTTTATTATTTCAGTGCATCTGAAATCTGTTCTAATAAGAGGGATGGCCTTTGGTGAATGTGGGAATAATGTACACTCTTTTTAATCTTGGTCAGAAGAAACTAGCGGTTGACATGAGCCAGGCAGTATCTTTCAGATGATTTATGTCATTGCATATTGCAGCATAAGCTTGAAACCCATAGACCACAAGACCTTCATTGGTACAAAACTGATCTTTCATATTATTATGCTACTTCATATGTGGTGCTTTAAGACATTTAAACAAAAATTCATACTGCATCCTATTTTAATCTTTCGATCATAAGAGCTTGGACCCTATATACACTAGGACCTAAATTTGGGTGGTCCATTACTCAGGTTCTCAATTCTATTTGTTTAAGTTTCCACAATGCAGCCTTCTACTGTTTCCTATGTCAAGCTGTGGACCCTCAGTGTTCAGCCTCAATATCCTATAGACCCTTCATTGTACAAGATTGAATCTCCATTTCACAAGAATATTTCATACGTCCATTACAATTGCAGCCTATGTAAAAATTTTGATGACTTGCAACAGGTCACTGGTTTTCTCCGGGAACACCAGTTTCCTCCACCAATAAAACTGACCGCCATTATATAACTGAAATATTGTTGAAAGTGGCGTTAAACACCATAAACCAAACCAAACCTACAAATGTTGACCTCATAAGGGACCAAACATCATACACCCTAGTCCTTGTGGCGCTTTCTTTGTATTAGCTTGAATTTGCCATATCAAAATGATGATTTGTCTCGAGTGATATTTTTTCTTCTTGTGGTAATCTACCGTAACACCTTCAACTAAAGGCAGTATGTTTATAATACTTGCAGATGTGTAATTAAGCCAAGCAAGCTACAAGTTGATTCTTGGAATCTTCACTCGTTCATCTGTTGTTTTTCATAAAATATTAGCTTAAGGTGATTCTCTTGTAATACACTTTATGTACCACCCCTACAGCTGTTTTGTGCATCCCGTGTTATACTTACATTACTTATGAAAAGAAAGCTTAAACAATGTTTATATATAGATATATATTTGTAGTCCTATAAAACTAAACATGGTGATTCTCTTGTAATACACTTTATGTACCACCCCTACAGCTGTTTTGTGCATCCCGTGTTATACTTACATTACTTATGAAAAGAAAGCTTAAACAATGTTTATATATAGATATATATTTGTAGTCCTATAAAACTAAACATGCCAAGTACAAATAGTAATCATCCATATATGCTTATGTTATATATTTAATTTCTACGTCAAGTTTGGTTTTAAGCAGTCTTGGTTTTGGAGAAATAGGCAAAAATTTTAAGATTACCCCTCTTGAAATCCAAGAAGGACTCAAAATTGAGCTTTTCGTTGCATTTCGACTATTAAAAGTTGGATTACAGTTGAACTATGACTATTAAAATCCAGATTTTAATCCCCCACTGCAAGACAAGTTTATAAACCCCCCCCCCCCCTCCCCTTAAAAATCCTGAATACACCAGTAAGACAGACTACATGTGACTGCTTAAAAGGATATCTACCTTTTTCAAAGAAAGGGAAATAAGCTACCAATTTTTTAAATTTATTTCTTTCCCATTTGTCACATTTTTTATGAATAACTCAGTTTTCAAAGAATAAAGAAACAAGGGAAATAACCCATCAATTTGTAAAATTTATGTATTTTCCATCTGTCATATTTTTCATGAATAACTCAGTTTTCAAAGAATAAAGAAAGTAGGGAAACAAGATATGATTATAATCTAACAACTATGGAGTCTCCCAAACCGGCCAATGACTGTTTCCGGCGCCAGCACGTGGAAGAACTACAGACTTGTAGCCCTGGTCATGCTAGTGATGAAATTGATGAAATTGTCTTTTGAAATAATCAAATAATCATATGATTATTATAAGTACGTTTCAATAATAAAAATTAACAATTTCAAATTTAGTGTCAGGTATCACTCTGTAACTGAACTTGAAGCCACACTTCTAATCAAATATATTAATCATTTTACTATTTGCCTTTGCTATCTCAAATTAACTGTTTACAGCAACTTCAAGTTCAGTTTGACGCCATTAACAATATGAATGAATGTTATATGAAGATGAGTACTGTGGTATATAGCATAAAGCAACAAAAAAAAATTATGTGTTTTCTATTACCTGTAGACAGCAAACCAGTAGCAGACAAAATGTCCGTATATAAATCAAAAGCTATCTTTGAAATCGAACAATGTTGAATTTGTGTGGTATTGTGGCTGCCATTTTGAAAATGGTGACCGGTAGAAATTTTTCGATGTCAGGAATCAATTCGGGACATCATAGTCTACCTACATATGAAATGTCGTTGAAATCGAACAATGTCGAATTTGTGCGGTATTGTGGTGGCCATTTTGAAAATGGCGACCGGTAGAAATTTTTCAATGTCGGGTATCAATTTGGGACATCATTATTTACCCACATCAAATTTGAATTTTTACTGCCGACTTTTTATGCCGTGTTTTGGCAGCCATTTTGAAAATGGCAGACATCTTGAAAATTTTGAAAACGTAGAATTGCTCCTCAGATGGTGTCCTATCATTGTGTCAAAATTTATGTCTCTATTATTAACCATTTAGAAGTTATCAACATTAATGTATGAAATTTCAACTTTCCCATAGGACTCTATAGTAAACCCCAACCCCTTTGAACCCCCCAAAATATGACTTAAACCCCCTTTACCCCAAAACTGAAAAACTATAATCAACTAGAAACATATATCTATAACTCCATTAAGTTTTATTTAATTCTGTCCAGTAGTTCCTGAGATCTTACCGTGGACACGTTCATGTCGCAAAGAAAGAAAGGAGGAGAATAATAATAATAATAAGAAACGGAGCAAAAACAATAATTCTCCAAACGTTGTTTGGGAGACTTAATAACCCATTTCCCATTTGTAACATCTTTTATGAATAACCCAGTTTTCAAGGGAAATAACCTATCAATTTGTAAATTTTATGTATTTCCCATCCATCATATCTTTTTTATATCAAAATATGAAATAATATCAAAGAAATGGGTAAATATATAGCTCTGCATCAGAACAGAAATTTCATACATATTGGTGCTGGGATATCTTACCTGACGAAAATACAGTAAACTTTTGATTGGGTATATCCAATGTCTTCCATTTTTGTACTTTTGCAAAAAAAATTAATAAAATTGATTTTGATATCAAGTGCATAGATATAAATTCAAATTGGTATCCAGTCTTTTTTTTTATGAAGTTTTCCTAAGATGCAGGATTTTATGTTTGAGAGGTCGCACAATTTGAAAAACAAAGAGTCTACGGTACTCATTGGGTGTAACGCAGCGCCCAATCAAGCAAATATATAAAAAAAACCTCCTGAAAATTAGTTATTAGACGATTTAAATGGTGATAATGAAAATAGCATTATCTAATTTAAGAAAAGAAGATCAGCAGCTAATTTTTTTTTAGAACAGTGAGGTAGGGGGTGGGGGTGTGGATGTTCCTCTGACTTACATAATAAACTTAAATAAAAAAAATATATTCTCCGACGCCAAAAATTGAGATTTTAATTTTCATTCCACATATTTTGAGAGCTAAAGATATGCCAGATCATTTTTTAATAAGACTATATATATTGCAACTCTTCTCCAAATCAACCAAGACTACATATGACACGATTACCCTGCAATGTGGAAAAGTTTTCCAAAATAAGTGTGAAAATTTACTGAAAAGAGCAGAAACAAGTGTCGTTCACATAATTTTTAAGGATGTCATCTTTCCTATCTGTGTTTTACTGTTACCGTTTGCTCTACATGATTCAGGTACCAGGAGACTTATTTGCATATACGAATAAAGTGAAGATTGAAATAGGGTCCCATAAGACAGGTGGTCGCTAAATACAGATTTATTTAAATATGAAATGCACTGTGAAGGGAATTCAAAATTAAGGTCACATAATACAAGTTAATGCTTAATAGAGGTGGTCACTAAGAAATGCACTGTGAAGGGAATTCAAACTTAAGGTCACATAATACAAGTTATTGCTTAATAGAGGTGGTCACTAAAGCAGGCTTGACTGTACTTTATTGTACAGCAAATTTAACAATTGCAGGTAAAATTAATCATATTACCTCCCTTACATATTTTCATGAGGGGAGATAACTCATATATGCTCAATTACCTGTTTTTGTTAGATGAGTCTGGAAAAGAGACTTGACAACATAATTTTCTGATGCTCGTAACATATTGACGACATCTCCTGGCAGACGGTCACGATTCTTCTCTAAGAACCCCATAGCATCATACTCTACCCTCCCAGCATAATGATCAACATAGAAAGTTATATTGCTGCCTTTTGGCCTGCTGTAACTCTTTGACTGGATATTCTTGTGAAATTTCTCTGAAAAAAACAAATCAAAACCATTTTTTTCTCCATGTCATGAATGATAGTCTTTAATCATTCACATCTACTCTCTTTAAAGAAAATGAATTCATCACAGAAGTTCCCCTCATGTAAAGCCATCCCATGTATCCTTATAAGAGGGGTGGCCACTCTTGAGGAGGAAAAGTTATAGTATTTTAATAGTATCTCAGTGCATCTAAAATCTGGCCTGATAAAAGAGGTGGCCTTTGATATGAATGGCCTGATAAGATGGGGACTACTGTATCACTGTGTACAAGCAAACATTAGGGGAGGGGTTTGTAAACCAAGGGGTGTATGTTTTTTTAGATTGTTTTTACCAGTCGCAGAAAGAAAAGTGAGTATGAACTATAAATAAAATGTAGAAAGGGACAATGTTATATACCACGGAATTCAGCAGAAAATGGGCTTTCATTTGGTATTTTCTGGGTTCTCTGGAGCATCCTGGTTTTGCAAACACTTCGACAAGAGATAAGTCTGTAGCTTTAGGGAAGTGACTTTCTTCGTACAGTAAGGCTAGAAGTCCTATAGGCTTCATAAGAAACATGTACCAACAGGTTATACTATAGTATACATACCAACAAGAGATAAGTCTGTAGCTTTAGGGAAATGACTTTCCTCGTCCAGTAAGGCTAGAAGTCCTATAGGCTTCATAAGAAACATGTCTAACAGTGGGTGGTTGTCTATAAACGATACATCTATTCCTGATAATCCTTCACTTTTATATTCACCCTGTAATAACAAAATTGATATTTAATTAAGTGCACATGACACTTCTGTGGAATAACCTTCATAGGGTCGCTCATTGGCAATAATCGGCTAAGTTTGCCTGTGATTGATATCAAATTTTAACTAATTTTGCTTTTAAGGTTATTGAATTCGGGAAGAGTTGCATAAATGACGATTTCAACTTCAACTAATTTTGCTAAATGGTTATTGTATTCATGACAAGTTGTGTAAACAATGATTTCAAATAATTATACTTTATAGTCATAGTTTTCTGGAAGAATTACATCCATTAAAGAGAGCGTGTTGCCTGCTGATCAAGAAACCGATCGTTGTAATTATTAACAACTATCATTTTGAACGCGAGGCTCACATCTAGTCTTTTTGGTCATGAATTAGTATAAGCCATTATTTAGCTTGTTTCCTAATCCTACGATACGTAATTTAAATTTGTGTTATATTGTAGTCTGGTTATCAAATGAATTTAATACGTTTAAACTAAATCTACATTTTGACATACCATTTTCCCCAGATACAAGTTTCCTTTTTCTGGAATAATATAAATTTACTTTTTGACTTGCATACCAGGGAACATCGTGGTCGTAATTGTATGGTAGTTGGATTTACAACTATCTATACAATCAGTGCCTATCATCACTAAAGTTGTGAGTTCGAATCCTGCTCATGGCAAGGTGTACTCAATACACCATTATGTGATAAAGTTTGTCAGTGACTTGCAGTAGGTCTGTAGTTTTTCTCAAGAGTGCTCCGGTTTCCTCCATCAATAAAAGTGACTGCCATGATATAACTGAAATATTGTTGAAAGTGGCGTTAAACACCATAACCATAACTCTACCATACGTACCATTTCCCAGGCAAATATATGCTGATTGAAATAATACTGTATCTGTTCATTGGCTATGTTTATACACAACTGTTCAAACGAATTTTTAGGGAAATTCTCAAAACCGAAAATGTCCAATAATCCTATAATAAAATTATTTTCAGCACTGAAAAGACAAAAAAAATATTCCGTGATACAATAAAATAGAAAAATAACTGTCAAATTATGTCTAAAAATTATGGATGTTTACAGTAAAATTAAAGTACCATTAAATACTACTGTTTCTGAAGGAAGTCGTTGTGGTCACCATCTTATGGTAGTTGGATTTACAACTTCCTGTGCAATCAGCACCTCTCATCACTAAAGTTGTGAAATGGATTCCCACTCATGGTGAGGTGTACTCGATACAACATTATGTGATAAAGTTTGTCAGTGGCTTGCACTTCCAAGCACTCTGGTTTCCTACACCAATAAAACTTACCACGAAGATATAACTGAAATATAGTTGAAAGTGGCATCAAACACCATAACCCTATCCCTGTTTCTGAAGAACATTTTTGCATATACAGTATAACCTGTCTAATCTTACACACAAAAACAACGGAAAACAATGTTGGATTACGGAAGTGACAAGTTTCGGAATACCCAAGGTTTTTTAACAAAAGAGTGTCGAAGAAATATCTTGCGATCAGAATTTGTTTTCGAATGTAACAGCATGTCAGAATACTCAGGTGTCCGTTTACATAAGTTCTATCCACTGTATTTACTGTCATAGATTGCTTTAGAAGAATGGCTTTCTCAGAGCAATATTGAATTGTAATTGTGGTAAAAGGCAATTGATAGACTGGTTCCCATTATAAGGAGGTCAGAGGAATTTCTATATATTTTTTATCTGTGTGTGTTATTTAATTATTACATTTTGTATTTATTTTTTATTTCCCCCCCCCCCCCCCCCCCCCCCAGTGAAATGTATATTTCGTCTACAAATTTTTTGAAATGTTCTTGTAGGATATCAGCTATGTGTACAAAATGAAAAACAACAAGTGAAGACAACTTTTTCATTAATTTATGTATGAAGGGTGTAATAGTTTTCAAATATGTGTTGTCTTACTGCACATTCATTAGTTTTAATAAGCGATTATCAATTGGAACCAACCACATCGGTGGTGTGATGGTTTTCGTGATTGCCTCGAGTGTGGTAGATCATGTTTTTGAGCCCAGATCGGGTCGAACCAAACACAATAGAATTGGTATTTGAAGCGTTTAAGAGTAAGAGCAAAAACTGAATGGTAAAAAAATCGGGATAATGTGAAACAGTGGACCAACATGTCTACCTGAGGACTGTTGTTTCAGTCAGCTAGTACTATAAAATTCCAACTAAGCGTGTTAGTCTAGTACAAAGCGGGCATCATCATCAATCGAAATGTATCTTGTTATCGCCATGATATAGCTGAAAAATTGTTTCCCTTGGCGTTAAATAACAATCATTCACTTACTCAATTTAAACACAATATTTGTTGAATACATTTCAGATTAAAATTTCTATAAATATAATGTTTGTCCCAGAAAATGACCTTACTCTGTATTTTGTGCTGATATTGGTTTAAGAAGGGAGTTAATCCTGTTAACAATCCAACTAAACAGTCTACCATACAGAGCTTTAGCCATAGCATCTCTTGCATCAAATGCCTCGGGCACGGAATTGTCCCGGATAATGACCTCTCCCCTGGCGACTACAGCTGTTGTTGTAAACGCCTCTACTAAGTCAACTTTGTTGATTCCAAGAAGATTTGACACTAAAACATAAAAAAATCAAGATTGAAGTTAAATATAGAAAACAGCATTCTCATGTTCCTCACCATTGTATAACAATTGTTTAATATTATGTTAAATAGAATAGTATTACAATCTTATCTAAATCTTATGTCTGAATTTTATTCATGAAATTAAACGTTGTCGTTAACGGAAAAAAAAACATGTCTACCCCCCACCCCCATTTTGATGAAATATTCTAAGTCAAAAAGGGCAAAAAACACCTTCAAAAATGGTCTGATCAAATTGCATTAAGAAATGTATGATATAATGAAAGCTGTGGAGTGCATACAATGAAATTATGTCCATTTTCAATATTATCATTACAAAAATTTATGGAAAAATAATTCATCTTCAAACTCGCTTGAGATACCATTGAGATAATTGAGAATATTCATGGATTTAATTTAAATCTAAAAAGAAATGAAAGTGCTTAAGACTATTCAACAGATTATCTATATTATTAAAAGGCATAACCCATACAAAAATAATTAATCTTCAAACTCACTTGAGATATCATTGAGATAAATCTCATTGGAAAATGTTATTGGAATCTAGCAGTAGAGTGCTTACAAGGCCATTCTACCCATGATCAAAGTAAAGGGCATAATTCCAACAAAAATCTATGACCAAAACTTATCTTCGAATTAAGGAAAATCACATTAGAGGAATTTTGTCTGATGAACATTGCACAACAATCTATAACAAGATATCAATGTTCACGGAACACATTACAAAGGGAGATAACTCACCATATTCTACTAAATGCATATTTGTAATCACACAGGCGTCTCCCCCATGGCTGGCCTCCTTCTCATCAAACTCAACATTACCAGTATGTAATACAGAGGCTATGATACCATACACAGCTTTCACTTCCTAGAAAATAAGATTAATATGGTCAGATCTGTCTTAAATTTGGACGGCTTCTGGAATATCTATTAATTAGTAAGAAAAGATATTGATGTAAATGAACATGAGAGACTATCTAACATTACACTTAGACATAAATTAAAGTAGAGGAACAGCTTGTATTGCTGTTCTACATTTCACAGTCACAGTAATTTCTTCAACAATAAGCATAATTCACTGTTAATATTAGCATAAAATGGCCACTAGCCTGTAGCTGAGCCAAATCTTAATATTAGTGTAAAACGGTCACTAGTCTGTAGCTGAGCCAAATCTTAATATTAGTATAAAACGGCCACTAGCCTGTAGCTGAGCCAAACTCTTTACTTGTCGATAAACCCAACATCTGAGTATCTTTGGCATTTTGATGTTACTTGGTGCATAGAATTTTATTTCCCAGATACAGAGTTTTCATCGAGAAAACAAAATATTGGTAAAGTAATTTCATAAATACTGTCATTATTGTGGTTGACATTGCGTCAAGAAGTAACAAATGCAGGTCTCCCATAGTATGTATGATATCCAATTGTTTTTTTCTTAAATCCCAAATTTTGATACAATTTAAATACAAGGTTTAGCAGGAGGAAATTTCCACTAAAGGCTTTTCCAAAAATAATAGAATTGGGAGGTTGTGCAGTCAAAACAGTAAAGGAATTCTGTCAATTGCCATAGTGGGCAATTTTTCAGCTATAACATGGTGTTAATATGTTACTTATTGATGAGATAATGGTGATACTTTGGGCCAAAATTAAAAAAAAAATTGTTTGCCACACCCGACCGACCGTTAGAAAACTTTGAGACTCGAAATATTTTTTTGCATGATTTGCGACGACATTTTTTGTTGTTGTTGTTACTGGAAATCGTGACCGGAAGTTCCGATATTGTTCCAGAATTTACTGTCTTTCGATTGATCCGATGGCATCAAAATCTGAAATCTCAAAACACTCATTTTACAATACATCAAAATGTGTGTATAAACAATAGCTAATTCTATAACTGTGGCTGAAATGATGGCTGCAAATGAAAGTTGCATTTACATTGAAAATCTTGTACGAAGCCAGGAAAGTGAGCAATCACGTATTTGTGTGTTGGGGTATCTATTTTGCCTTTCTCTGTGATTTTTCTGGTGTATTTTGGAGTCATTCTGTCAGTGTGATTTTTTTTGTTTTTCATTTTATTTGTACAATACTATCATCACTGGACATTTTTAGTTTGTTCGATTCCAGCCAATGGCCATATAAATTAGTGAGTAATTGTTGTTTAAGGGGATACCATACACTACAGGGAGATAACTCTTTAAAATCAGTTGAACGTTTTGATCATATGATGTTTGTATGCAGATTTCAAGCATCTCGGTGATCAAAACCACAGAGAGAAAAGCTGCTATGTGGCTAGTGAATTTATAGTTCTGAGTCTGTTGGTTGGAATTTGTTAAAATTTTGATATTTATTACAGTGGATATATTCACACACTGCCAAAAAAATAAGAAAATTAAACAAGCAGATCAAATTTTACCTGAAGTGTATGGTACCACCTTAATACCAATTTATCAACTATATCATGGTGAGAACAAGTTACATTAGCTGAGAAGACGATAATGTCCGCTAAGTACTAGACTAACATGCTTAGTTGGAATTTAATAGTGCAAGCTTACTGGAACAACAGTCTGCAGGTAGACATGTTGCTCCACTCAAGACACATTATCCTGATTCTGAGCCAACCGGTCTTTACTCTTTCTCCTTAATATTGAGCGCTTAGTGAAGAAGCAGGAAATATCAATTTTTTAGTCTTTGCTCTGTCCCTACGTAAATGTTGCTTACTCAGCAGAGAAGTTCTTGTAGCCAGATGTAATCGATACAACATTATGTAATAGTCAGTGGCATATCGTGATGTTTTTCAACGATACTCTGATTTCCTCCATTAATAAAAACGGACCACCATTATGTCACTGAAATATTGTCGAAAGTGACGTTAAACATCCATACACCTAATAGTAAATTAATAACTAACCTCTTTTTGAAAACCAATAATGTCAAAACAATGTTGTATGGCTTTAAATTTGACACGGTTCGCTGATATTGAAGCTACATTTCTAGTATATTCATCTATATATCTACAAGTAAAATAAAATGAGGCTTAAAAACTGAGATAAAGGTGAGGTTCATCGAGTCTTTCCCCAGTTTTTCGCCAAATACACATAAACTTTATATTTTAAGCCACTGCATTAATATTGTGCTTATCCTGTGTAATAATCACATTAAACCATGGGCATTTATATTTTGATTTAAATATCAAATAGACAATATTAGTGCAATGTCTTAAAATATAAAGTTTATGTGTATGAGGCTTAAAAACGGGGATAAAGGCGAGTTTCGTGGATTCTTTCCCCAGTTTTGCACCAAATGCACATCAACTTTATATTTTAAGACACTGCATTAATATAGTGTTTATCCTGCCAAAAAATCACATTAATTCATTGACTTTTATATTTTGAATTAAATAATAAAATTATGTAATTATCCCTTGATGGCCCCTTTTAATATTTTTTGTCAACAGAAAGTCAACTGATATACAACTAGTTTCCCAAAGCTCAACAGGTAAAACATGAAATAGGTACCAGAAAAGAAAAGCTATAATTTCAGTCAATGACCATATATAACAAAAATGTTCTGCAATTTGACTGCTCAAATAGAACCAATACAAGATCAATTCTGTTTTTTGTTTGTAATATCTTACCTATATTTGGCACTTTCTTTCAAATGATACATGGCATCTTGTTCTTCACCAACTAAACCATCAAGTACATAATAAAATATATGGAAATTCTGTTCTCCCCTGTAAATAAGATTGAATGTTGTTTAAGGTCAAAGGTCAAATGAACTGTATGGCAGCTACTGTTATTTATCCAGGATGTTGTTTAACATTAGACGGTGAGATCAAGTTACATATCAATAAAATAATTTTCATGGTGTCCGCTTTGTACTACACAAACACTCTTATTTGAATTTTTATAATGCTAGTTTTTGGTTTGACAACACCGGATTAAATCAAATAAGATCCCTCTCGTCAGTAATTATTTTTCGTCAGTCTTGACAATATCAAGTTCTAAGATCCTTCTGTCAGTAATTATTTTTCGTCAGTCTTGACAATATCAAGTTCTAAGATCCCTCTGTCAGTAATTATTTTTCGTCAGTCTTGACAATATCAAGTTCTAAGATCCCTCTCGTCAGTAATTATTTTTCGTCAGTCTTGACAATATCAAGCTCTAAGATCCTTCTGTCAGTAATTATTTTTTGTCAGTCTTGACAATATCAAGTTCTAAGATCCTTCTGTCAGTAATTATTTTTCGTCAGTCTTGACAATATCAAGTTCTAAGATCCTTCTGTCAGTAATTATTTTTCGTCAGTCTTGACAATATCAAGTTCTAAGTTCCTTCTGTCAGTAATTATTTTTCGTCAGTCTTGACAATATCAAGTTCTAAGATCCTTCTGTCAGTAATTATTTTTCGTCAGTCTTGACAATATCAAGTTCTAAGATCCTTCTGTCAGTAATTATTTTTCGTCAGTCTTGACAATATCAAGTTCTAAGATCCCTCTGTCAGTAATTATTTTTCGTCAGTCTTGACAATATCAAGTTCTAAGATCCCTCTCGTCAGTAATTATTTTTCGTCAGTCTTGACAATATCAAGTTCTAAGATCCTTCTGTCAGTAATTATTTTTTGTCAGTCTTGACAATATCAAGTTCTAAGATCCTTCTGTCAGTAATTATTTTTTGTCAGTCTTGACAATATCAAGTTCTAAGATCCTTCTGTCAGTAATTATTTTTTGTCAGTCTTGACAATATCAAGTTCTAAGATCCTTCTGTCAGTAATTATTTTTCATCAGTCTTGACAATATCAAGTTCTAAGATCCCTCTGTCAGTAATTATTTTTCGTCAGTCTTGATAATATCAAGTTCTAAGATCCTTCTGTCAGTAATTATTTTTCGTCAGTCTTGACAATATCAAGTTCTAAGATCCTTCTGTCAGTAATTATTTTTCGTCAGTCTTGACAATATCAAGTTCTAAGATCCTTCTGTCAGTAATTATTTTTCGTCAGTCTTGACAATATCAAGTTCTAAGATCCTTCTGTCAGTAATTATTTTTCGTCAGTCTTGACAATATCAAGTTCTAAGATCCTTCTGTCAGTAATTATTTTTCATCAGTCTTGACAATATCAAGTTCTAAGATCCTTCTGTCAGTAATTATTTTTCGTCAGTCTTGACAATATCAAGTTCTAAGATCCTTCTGTCAGTAATTATTTTTCGTCAGTCTTGACAATATCAAGTTCTAAGATCCTTCTGTCAGTAATTATTTTTCGTCAGTCTTGACAATATCAAGTTCTAAGATCCTTCTGTCAGTAATTATTTTTCGTCAGTCTTGACAATATCAAGTTCTAAGATCCTTCTGTCAGTAATTATTTTTCATCAGTCTTGACAATATCAAGTTCTAAGATCCTTCTGTCAGTAATTATTTTTCGTCAGTCTTGACAATATCAAGTTCTAAGATCCTTCTGTCAGTAATTATTTTTTGTCAGTCTTGACAATATCAAGTTCTAAGATCCTTCTGTCAGTAATTATTTTTCGTCAGTCTTGACAATATCAAGTTCTACATCATGCTCAGTTCACTTCATTGGTCATCAAATGTCACTGAAATACATTATGATCTGACAGTTCATTTTGTGGGCCATTGTGGTCGTGATCGTATGGTAGTTGGATTTACAACTACCTATGCAATCAGTGCCTATCACCATTTACGTTGTTAGTTCGAATCCCGCTCATGGTGAAGTGTACTCAATACAATATTATGTGATAAAGTTTGTCAGTGACATGCGACAGGTCGGTGGTTTTCACCGGGTACTCCGGTTTCCTCCACCAATAAAACTGACTGCCATAATATAACTGAAATATTGTTGAACCTGGCACTAAACACCATAACCTTAATCCCTAACCCTTGAATTTTTAATTACTACTTGGCTGATGACTGAAATATTATGAAACCTGCCTAATCCACACCTTGAATAAAACAGACTTCTGTATAAATCAAACCTCAAATAAAGTCACATTGTAGAAAATCTTTGTTAATTTGACCTGTCTAAACTGAATTATAAATAAAATCTAAAAGTAGAAAATCTTTGTTAATTTGACCTGTCTAAACTGAATTATAAATAAAATCTAACAGTAGAAAATCTTTGTTAATTTGACCTGTCTAAACTGAATTATAAATAAAATCTAACAGTAGAAAATCTTTGTTAATTTGACCTGTCTAAACTGAATTATAAATAAAATCTAACAGTAGAAAATCTTTGTTAATTTGACCTGTCTAAACTGAATTATAAATAAAATCTAACAGTAAGAAATCTTTGTTAATTTGACCTGTCTAAACTGAATTATAAATAAAATCTAACAGTAGAAAATCTTTGTTAATTTGACCTGTCTAAACTGAATTATAAATAAAATCTAACAGTAAGAAATCTTTGTTAATTTGACCTGTCTAAACTGAATTATAAATAAAATCTAACAGTAGAAAATCTTTGTTAATTTGACCTGTCTAAACTGAATTATAAATAAAATCTAACAGTAGAAAATCTTTGTTAATTTGACCTGTCTAAACTGAATTATAAATAAAATCTAAAAGTAGAAAATCTTTGTTAATTTGACCTGTCTAAACTGAATTATAAATAAAATCTAACAGTAGAAAATCTTTGTTAATTTGACCTGTATAAACTGAATTATAAATAAAATCTAACAGTAGAAAATCTTTGTTAATTTGACCTGTATAAACTGAATTATAAATAAAATCTAACAGTAGAAAATCTTTGTTAATTTGACCTGTATAAGCTGAATTATAAATAAAATCTAACAGTAGAAAATCTTTGTTAATTTGACCTGTATAAACTGAATTATAAATAAAATCTAACAGTAGAAAATCTTTGTTAATTTGACCTGTATAAACTGAATTATAAATAAAATCTAACAGTAAGAAATCTTTGTTAATTTGACCTGTATAAACTGAATTATAAATAAAATCTAACAGTAGAAAATCTTTGTTAATTTGACCTGTATAAACTGAATTATAAATAAAATCTAACAGTAGAAAATCTTTGTTAATTTGACCTGTATAAACTGAATTATAAATAAAATCTAACAGTAGAAAATCTTTGTTAATTTGACCTGTATAAACTGAATTATAAATAAAATCTAACAGTAGAAAATCTTTGTTAATTTGACCTGTATAAACTGAATTATAAATAAAATCTAACAGTAAGAAATCTTTGTTAATTTGACCTGTATAAACTGAATTATAAATAAAATCTAACAGTAAGAAATCTTTGTTAATTTGACCTGTATAAACTGAATTATAAATAAAATCTAAAAGTAGAAAATCTTTGTTAATTTGACCTGTATAAACTGAATTATAAATAAAATCTAACAGTAGAAAATCTTTGTTAATTTGACCTGTATAAACTGAATTATAAATAAAATCTAACAGTAGAAAATCTTTGTTAATTTGACCTGTATAAACTGAATTATAAATAAAATCTAAAAGTAGAAAATCTTTGTTAATTTGACCTGTATAAACTGAATTATAAATAAAATCTAACAGTAGAAAATCTTTGTTAATTTGACCTGTATAAACTGAATTATAAATAAAATCTAACAGTAGAAAATCTTTGTTAATTTGACCTGTCTAAACTGAATTATAAATAAAATCTAACAGTAGAAAATCTTTGTTAATTTGACCTGTATAAACTGAATTATAAATAAAATCTAACAGTAGAAAATCTTTGTTAATTTGACCTGTATAAACTGAATTATAAATAAAATCTAACAGTAGAAAATCTTTGTTAATTTGACCTGTCTAAACTGAATTATAAATAAAATCTAAAAGTAGAAAATCTTTGTTAATTTGACCTGTCTAAACTGAATTATAAATAAAATCTAACAGTAGAAAATCTTTGTTAATTTGACCTGTATAAACTGAATTATAAATAAAATCTAACAGTAGAAAATCTTTGTTAATTTGACCTGTATAAACTGAATTATAAATAAAATCTAACAGTAGAAAATCTTTGTTAATTTGACCTGTATAAGCTGAATTATAAATAAAATCTAACAGTAGAAAATCTTTGTTAATTTGACCTGTATAAACTGAATTATAAATAAAATCTAACAGTAGAAAATCTTTGTTAATTTGACCTGTATAAACTGAATTATAAATAAAATCTAACAGTAAGAAATCTTTGTTAATTTGACCTGTATAAACTGAATTATAAATAAAATCTAACAGTAAGAAATCTTTGTTAATTTGACCTGTATAAACTGAATTATAAATAAAATCTAACAGTAGAAAATCTTTGTTAATTTGACCTGTATAAACTGAATTATAAATAAAATCTAACAGTAAGAAATCTTTGTTAATTTGACCTGTATAAACTGAATTATAAATAAAATCTAACAGTAGAAAATCTTTGTTAATTTGACCTGTATAAACTGAATTATAAATAAAATCTAACAGTAGAAAATCTTTGTTAATTTGACCTGTATAAACTGAATTATAAATAAAATCTAACAGTAGAAAATCTTTGTTAATTTGACCTGTATAAACTGAATTATAAATAAAATCTAACAGTAGAAAATCTTTGTTAATTTGACCTGTATAAACTGAATTATAAATAAAATCTAACAGTAAGAAATCTTTGTTAATTTGACCTGTATAAACTGAATTATAAATAAAATCTAACAGTAAGAAATCTTTGTTAATTTGACCTGTATAAACTGAATTATAAATAAAATCTAAAAGTAGAAAATCTTTGTTAATTTGACCTGTATAAACTGAATTATAAATAAAATCTAACAGTAGAAAATCTTTGTTAATTTGACCTGTATAAACTGAATTATAAATAAAATCTAACAGTAGAAAATCTTTGTTAATTTGACCTGTATAAACTGAATTATAAATAAAATCTAAAAGTAGAAAATCTTTGTTAATTTGACCTGTATAAACTGAATTATAAATAAAATCTAACAGTAGAAAATCTTTGTTAATTTGACCTGTATAAACTGAATTATAAATAAAATCTAACAGTAGAAAATCTTTGTTAATTTGACCTGTCTAAACTGAATTATAAATAAAATCTAACAGTAGAAAATCTTTGTTAATTTGACCTGTATAAACTGAATTATAAATAAAATCTAACAGTAGAAAATCTTTGTTAATTTGACCTGTATAAACTGAATTATAAATAAAATCTAACAGTAAGAAATCTTTGTTAATTTGACCTGTATAAACTGAATTATAAATAAAATCTAAAAGTAGGAAATCTTTGTTAATTTAACCTGTATAAACTGAACACCTGTCTATTGTGAACACAAAAGCTGGTCTCAATGAGGTTCAGTTTAGACAGGTTTTACTGTATTAGAATAATGGTAAGAATTATCATTACTTACTTTGCCTGGGAAATAACTCTGGATTTTTCTAATAAATATTCTGTAATTTTAGCTGAAATAAAAAATATTGTTTTATCTCGAAATTATGATGCTTCATGAATATTCATATAACATGTCACCAGGTTTGTAACTAGATTAACACGACGGGTGCCACTAGTGGAGCTGGAACTGCTTATCCTTTCGGAGCACATGAGTTCATCCCCGGCTTTAAGTGGGATTCATGTTACTCGATCTTTAGTTTTATGTGTATGTTTTGTAGATCGTTGTTTGTTCTTTTGTGCTTTTTCTTTTGACCATTGTGGTGTCTGTTCTTCTTCGATATACGGATTCTGATTACCCCTTTGGTATCTTCAAACTCTTCTTACAACTTTTTAAAGCATTATTTCACATAAATCTGGTTTTACAGTCAAAAATCTTTTGAGAACGGGTTTGTAGTTGTACTAGATCTATCAGAACACAGAATCAAAATATTACTTATTCTCCAGTAATACATACCACCAATGACAGTTCCGTTACTTGTATAGAACATCTCTAGGTATTTTCCAAACCTACTGGAGTTATCGTTTATCACAGTTTTAGCATTACCAAAGGCTTCCATCAGTGGATTCACTTGCAAAATTCTCTCTTCCAATGTTCTGTTAGGAGCCTAAAAATAAAAATTAAGATCAAAAGTTCATCTCTTAATTCATTGTTTGCTTGTTTGTTTGATGGTGTTTAACGCCACTTTCAACAATATTTCAGTTATATCATGGCGGTCAGTTTTATTGGAGGATAAAACCAGAATACCAGGAGAAAACCACTGACCTGTCGCAAGTTAGAGACAAACTTTATCAAATAATGTTGTATCGAGTATCCCTGGTCTTGAGCGGGATTCGAACTCACAACATTAGCGGTAATATGCACTGATTGCATAGGTAATAATAAATCCAACTATATTAGAATGTGTCCATAGGACACAGATACCCTGCTACCAGCTAAAGTAAACATGGGCATAACTCCAGAACATAAATTTCAAATGATCTGCTAGAAACAGAACTTAACTTTTTGAACGGATACCAAATTATGGTATTGGTGACCGTTGTACAGACAGGGATAAAATTTAATGTCCTGGAGTCTAGCGGTGGGGGTAAAAAAAATCATAGTCGTAAATAATAAATTTTAAAATAAGTTTCAAATGTAAACAAACTTACCTTTCCTAACTGTGTAAGTTGCTGCACCATAAGATTAGCACTTTCTGTTTTACCAGCCCCAGATTCTCCACTGATTACAATACACTGAAAATAGGTGTTAAAACTCATTTAATACTAGCAAACAGTCAGTTAACTTTTATTTTTTCAAATGTTTGGACTTTATACCATTAAACAGCTAAAAAATATGTATAAAAAATCTTTCAATAACTAACTGTCAGTTATATTTGGTCCCTTCCTGCTAAGAATCTATATCATTGAATGTGGATGATTCTACTATCTTATTCAAAGCTGCTTAATTCATCCTAATCCGAAATATTGTTTTTATATTATACAGTGATTACTGTCTAAATTAAACCATTAATAAACCAAAATTTTGCATAAACTTAACTTTAAAAAGTCTCAACTTAGGAAATCTTTGTAAATTTAACCTTTATAAACCAAACATCTCTCTATAACGAATACAAAAGTTTTAGTTCCAGGAAGTTTTAGTTTAGACAGATTTCACTGTATTGTACAGATTACTTCTACTTTCACTTTCATTTTACTTCTACTTTCACTTTCATTTTAAGCAATTTTTGTGTTGAAATATATTTGTATCTGAATAGTAAAGCAAAAAAATTAGATTTTTGTGAAAACACTGTTTCTAATAAGCTTCCATATTTTATATGTCGCTCTGTTTTACCTCCACTAGATTCTCATTTAATCACAATGCACTGTCTGAAAATGTGTGTAAACACTTTTTAAACTTTTATCCTTTCAAATGCTAGGAATATATATCATGGAACACCAAAACATTTGACCACAAAATGGTCTTTCAAAATCACTTAAAAATTTAAATTCTCATAACCTCATTTGCTTTACTTTAAGACTAAGACTTCTAGTTATATTTCTGTATTTGACTTCTCATAGTGGTGTTCAACAACAAAACAAATGGAAAGTCAAATCTAAAGTACAGTATGAACATAAAAAAAAACAATATTTGTTAGGTAACCTATCTGATGTTGCTGATTGTGTACTGTGAATTTATTTAAATTTGTGGATATCGATTTTCCTAATTTAAGGAAAAATTACATTTTCGTGGATATCTAGAATTAAGGATGCCCATTTACAGAACAAAAATAATTTATAGAAAAAAATTCTGGTATGATTTTTGTAGCTATAGGTACATGTAAATTACATCAAACCCAAATTCTATGTTTGAAATCATAGTCAGTGTATGGTGACAAATATTTGTTGAATTATATGTGGTGTTAAATTTCGTGGTGTGATATGGCTCACAAAATTCATAAAATTGGTATAAAGAGGTCAACTTCTTAAAATGCCACTCCAATCGAAGGCCATCCCTCTTATTCGGCCAGTTTCAGATGCACTAATTACTACTAAATTGTCTCCCTCTCAAGAGAGGTCACCCCTCTTATAAGGCCACTTTTTCATTACATAAGGAGTGGCCATAAGAAGGTGACTAACTTGTACTATATTGTCTCCCTCAAGAGAGGTCACCCCTCCTATAAGGCCACTTTTTTATTACATAAGGAGTGGCCTTATAAGAAGGTGACTAACTTGTACTAAATTGTCTCCCTCTCAAGAGAGGTCACCCCTCCTATAAGGCCACTTTTTCATTACATAAGGAGTGGCCTTATATGAAGGTGACTAACTTGTACTAAATTGTCTCCCTCTCAAGAGAGGTCACCCCTCCTATAAGACCACTTTTTTATTACATAAGGGGTGGCCTTATAAGAGGGGGGACTACCATGCCACAAATAATAATGAATCCAAAGTAATATATTTAGTATTGCTAACGAGATACAGTCAAACCTGTCTTATGTAACCTTCCAAGGGCACACTGAAAATGGGTCACATAAGACAGGTGGTCACTAAATACAGGTTTAATTAATATAAAATGTACTGTGCAGGGAAATTAAGGGTTAGAGTTATGGTGTTTTAAGTCACTTTCAACAAAATTCAGCTATATCAAGGCGGTCAGTTTTATTGGTGGAGTAAATCAAAGTACCCAGAGAAAACCGTGAAATTTAAGGTCATATAGTACAAGTTACTGTGAAAGTGCTTTTCTTCGTGGGCATCAATTTTCGTGGCTTGGTTAAAAATTACAAGTTTGTGAATTCGTAAATTCGTGGATTTTGTGTTTGTACCCAAAATAAAAATTATGGATTTTATTTTTTCAACATAATATATAAGTATCATTGGGTAGCAAATCTTCGAGAAAGCTTCAATACATTAGACAGATGAGCCGTATAATTATGTAATAGGAAGTGGAACGTGGATTTTGACAGTTGTAGAAAATTACAACATTTGTTAAATTTAGCAGAATTTATTTTATCGAATTTGAAAGCAAAAAAAAATCTACATACCGGGTAAATTACTTTAATAGCACGTACACTAGCCATTTCCTTTAATATATATTAAATTCGTTTTTATGTCTTACAAATATTTACTCTCGTATTTATTTACAATTCTTGTTTACCACATAAAAAAAACAAAAAAACAATAAAGTTTTTGATCACTTGTTCTCATGTCACAAGATTAATCCTATTCCCGGGGCAAATGTACAGTTAACTCATGCAGAATTGATCATTAATTGTTTAAAGAAAGATGATAAAATATGTTTATTGAAGCAAGGGTGTTATACTTTAATACAAAAATGTGCATACCAACACTTAGAAGCGTGTATGGTCAGTGTCAGTGTATGGTTGGAAGTAAAATTGATTTCTATAACTGGAAGTTGTTAAAATCTTTTTACATATAAACATTTCTGTCGTCTTTACGCATACATTGAAAATCAAATAATTCACAAACATGTTCACATGGATTATAACCCATTAAAGGGAATGCTTGTACTTATTTCATCATTAAAATTGTCAATTGTACCCTATGCAGCTGGTCCAGAACATCAAGGTGACTCGAGGTCAGCATTTGCCAATATATCGATGTCGAGCAGCTTCCCAAGTTTCATAGTTCGTTGGATTCTTAATTTCATGGATCAGCCTACCCACGAAAACCACGAAAATTGGTACCCCACGAATAAAAGTGATTTCACAGTATTACTTAATAGAGGTGGTCACTAAAGCAGGTTTGACTGTACTTACCTGATGTTTTCTGTTGTGCATCATCGTTTGATAAGATTGGTCAGCAACGGCAAAGATATGTGGAGGATTGTCATCTTTTGCTGCATTCATATATATCTGTGCATACTGGAAAAAATATTCATGAAAAAAAATGTTTACATTTTTTTGTAAATTAAATATTTAGTGAAGAGTAACAAGAGGCTCAACTGATCATGCCTGACTCACCCAGTCATTCACATACAGTAGGTTTTCAATAGAGTTTTCAGTTTCTAAGACTAGAGGCTCAGTGGGCTGAGCCTATGTCGCTCACCTTTCATTCTGCTTTGAGGAAACTTAATACACAACCTTCCATATATGTAGATGCTTCCAACCAAGTTTCGGTTCATTTGGCTAGGCAGTTTCAGAGGAGAAGATTTTTTAGATATCGACCAATCAGAAACAAGAATTTCCTGTGGTGGCCATGTTTGTTAACCGATCGAGACGAAATGAGCAATATTCATAGATGCTTCCTGCCATGTTTCGGTTAATTTGGCCAAGTGGTTTCAGAGGAGATTTTTAAAAATTGGCCAATCAGAAACAAGAATTGCCTGTGGAGGGCCATGTTTGGTAATGGATCATAACAAAATGTGCACTCTTTAGAGAGGACCTTCCATAGATGCTTTCTACTAAGTTTCAGTTCATTTGGCTGATGGGTTTCAGAGGAGAAGATTAAAATGTGAAAAGTTAACAGATGACAGACAACAAACGACAGACGCCAAGTGATGCCAAAAGCCCACATTGCCTTTGGCACAGTGAGCTAAAAAGAATATTAATATGTGAATACCTAATGTATAGTATAAACATGTTACACTATATCAGCATTAGTTAATTTCTAAGGGAGATAATTGCAAGTTATCTTTCTTTTAACAGTTTAAGGCAAGAGTTATCTCCCTTTTAACAGTTTACTACAATGGAGAAACTTTTTTTTTTTTTTAGAAATGAACCGATCAGAAACAAGAATTGCCTGTGGTGGCCATGTTTGTTAACGGATCGGGATGAAATTAGCACTATTTATAGAGGACCTTCCATAGATGATTCCTACCAAGTTTCGGTTCATTTGGCCAAGCGATTTCGGAGGAGAAGATTTAAAAAAATCAGCCAATCAGACACAAGAATTGCCTGTGGGGGCCATGTTTGTTAACGAATCGGGATGAAATGAGCATTCTTTATCGAGGACCTTCCATAGATCCTTCCTACCAATTTTAGGTTCATTTGGCCAAACGGTCTCGGAGGAGAAGATTTAAAAAAATCTGCCATTCAGAAACAAGAATTGCCTGTGGCGGCCATGTTTGTTAACGGATTGGGATGAAATGAGCAATCTTTATAGAGAACCTTCCATAGATGCTTTCTACCAAGGTTCGGTTCATTTGACCAAGCGGTTTCGGAGGAGAATATACAAAATCGGCCAATCAGAAACAAGAATTGCCTGTGGCGGCCATATTTGTTAATAGATCGGGACAAAATGAGCAATCTTTAGAGAGGACCTTCCATAGATGCTTCCTACCAAGTTTCAGTTCATTTGTCCGAGAGGTTTCAGAGGAGAAGATTAAAATGCGAAAAGTTAACGGACGACGGACGCCAAGTGATGGCAAAAGCTCACGTTGCCTTTAGCAAGGTGAGCTTAAAAAGCTTTTTATTTATATTCCCAAAAGGTCTTATTTTAAAGATGCATTTTTTGGAATGGAATATAAATTATTCAAAGTACATAAAAAATGTACCGAGAAACTGAAATTAAGTTGAGGTGATGTGATGTATGGATGAATGGAGATGTAGCATTCATCATCAATTTTACACTTCCAAAGCACATGAGTTCCTTGGTTTTAATGGGGTACTTGTTGCTCAATCTTTAGTTTTCTGTGTAGTGTTTTGTAGATTATTGTTTGTCCTTTTTCTTTTGGCCATTGTATTGTTTTGCCCTTCTCATTACCTCCTTGGTATCTTCAAACTTTTCTTGCCACTCGAGTGCAAATAATGTGGTAAAACAGTGCTCTATATTTATACCTCATATTACATAAAACACATTCCATTTATTAACAAAAACAATATTTACCTCATCTGTATAAATAGTGAGTGGAGTGAAAGGATTAACTGCCAGTAGTATATCTCCTATGTATGTATAGATCTGTGTCTGTGCATATCTGTGAAACAGCTGAGATACAATCGTCCCCTGTAAAATAATTCAGTTCTCATTATAGAGTTAGGGCTAATTAAAACATTTTAACATAATCTGTGAAATATCTGAGATACTATTGTCTCCTGTAAAAAAAAAAATATTCTCATAAAACATCAAAGCTGCAGTAGCCCCCCTCTTATAAGACCACTCTCACAAAAGGCTATCTCTGTTGTCATACCAAATTTCAGATTCACTGGGATAGTAAAATACTGGTAAATTGTCAATCTTAAGAGAGGTCACCACTCTTATAAAGACACTTTTCATTGCAGAAGTGGTGAGGTTACAAAAGGGGTGGGGGAGGGAGGGGGAGCTACTGTAATTAAAACATTTCAACATATGACTATTGAGTAATGGTCTTTCTCCCATTATTACGGCGTTTTAATCCCGCTGAACCAGTGGTGGAAAATCTGTAATCCTCTAGACGATTAAAATGTCTCGTGCCTTTCTCCATATTAATTTCAAATGCATTAATTTCAAATTTTGAAATAAAGTTCGTGTTAAATAGTGGGAGAAACAAATTCTCCTTCAGTTGCCCATATGGGTTACGATATTTCTCCACTTTCGTGGCTTGTGGTTAAAATTTTTAATTTAACTCTCTCGAGTGGAGAAATATCGTAACCCACGGGCAACTGAAGGAGAATTTATATATATTGAATATCTATTATCATTTGTTTTACTTTGATCATAGCAGTCCTTCTTGAATAAGCTTAAGGCCATTCCCACCAAAGGGGCAACCTCTCACAAGGCCAGATTTCAGATGAACTGACACAGAAAATTGATTCTTATTTGTCCTCCTCAAGAGACACCATGCCTCTTTTAAGGCTACTTTTATATTGCAGATGAGGTGGTCTTATAAAAGGGGGACTACTGTTTAAATAAATGCACTTCAATAAATTAATTCATGTTAAGTGATCGGGCAACTAGTGTCTACGGATGTTGAGCAATTTTCATGCTTTTTCTAGGCAATGCCTCGTTATGGGCCATCAAGGCTGTAATTGTATGGTAACAAGGCTTTTTATCTACCTATGAGATCAGTGGATATTACTACTGTTGTGAGTTTGATTCCCTTATATGGTAAGGCGTACTACATAAAATATCACAAAGTTTGTCAATGATTTGCAGCAGAGTGATTTTTTTATTCCAGGTACTCTGATTACATCCACCAATCAAACGCTAAACATCGATTATCCTAATCTCTGACCTCGTCCAGTACCCTAACCTCTCATGAGGCCGTCGTGGTCGTGATCGCATGGTAGTTGGATTTACTACTACCTATGCAATCAGTGCCTAATCTCTCATGAGGCTGTTGTGGTCGTGATCGCATGGTAGTTGGATTTACTACTACCTATGCAATCAGTGCCTATCACCACTCGATACAACATTATGTGATAAAGTTTGTCAGTGACTTGCGACAGGTCGGTGGTTTTCTCAGGGTACTTCGGTTTCCACCACCAATAAAACTGACCGCCACGATATAACTGAATTATTGTTGCAAGTGGCGTTAAACACCATAACTATAACCCTAACACCTGACCTCTTACCTCATCCAGTATTTCCAGTGATGTTAAATCATCCGCCGTGTCGAGGGGTTCCTTCTTAGATTTTCTGTGAGTTTTTAATCTTCCTTTCTTTGCAGTGATATCAGGTTCGTGGATTTTGTGTTCCATTTTGGCAGTTAAATCTTTTAACCTACGTTTAAACTGGAAAAAAAAGTTCAAGCAATATAGTGAAACATGTGTTAATTATCTCCTGTTCTATATATACAATACATAGTCGCAAAATACCAAATTTATTTGTACAAGCTTTAGAAACAGGGAGAAAAGTGAGTCTGTGTGAGATTTTCAGGCCAATTTGCAGAGAGTGTAAATAAATTATCATTTTTACTGACAATGTACATAATATATGGTGTTGTAATCTATTTATTGTTTTTTAAAGGGATATTAAAGCTCGTTTTAACATATATTTTTTCCAACTCATGACGAAGGTTGTTTCTTTTCAATTTAATTGTAAAAACAATCCAAAAATACTATGCACTATAATCCCTAATATCGTTAAAATATCACTTAAAAGGGTCGAAATGAATTTATGACCAGGAAGCAAAAATTCAACTAATGGAAAAACTGCAAGATATGACAGAATTATCAACGAATTATGTCACTTTTACAAAGTTTCATTGCAAGTTTTCATGAGATACAAAAAATTACCAAAATGACCTTTAATATCCCTTTAAGTGTATTTCTATTGCACTTTTTCATTTTTACATTTGTGGCATTGCTGCAGACATTTGAAAAGTTCTATATATATATAATAATAATCAAGTAATACAAATGAAAAATCAAGAACAGTCAAACCTGTATTAAAAGGTCACCTTTGGGACCAAGAAAAAGTGGCCTTATAAGAAAAGGTGACCTCTTAAAAGAGGTTCAATTCATATAAAATTTTCTATGACAGGACAAGAAAAAGGTAACCTTTTAAAACAGGTGACTGCTTAATAGAGGTGACCACATGGGCAGGTTTAACTGTAATTAAATATGATATAGGAGAATTGTTAGTAATTTAACCTAAACTTATGTCAGTCATTTAACCTAAACTTACAACAGTTGTGTCTGTAGGTAAGCTAGTAATAAATGGATGTTTTAATAATTCTTTTGCTGAAGGTCTTTCTTCAAAATCTTTCACTAAACACCTGATAAAGAAAGAGAAATAATAAGTTAAGAGAAAATGTTTCACAGACTCCATCTGAATCTGTGTTGTAGGTAGGATAGTGATCCATTAGTGTAGGGTCGTCTACTACAAGACAGTAGAAAGGTCCCTATACATATCGATTTATTTCTTTTGATGTATTCATATGTAACCTTTAAGGCATTAAAGGTTTTAATATTATCTTACTCCTTAAAGGCATACAGGCTGTCAGAATTGAATTTTTTTGTTTATATTAAAAGTTGCCAATATTCGATGTTTTATACCGTATTTAGGGTTACATAATGCGCACCCCCTCTTGGCCTTGAAAATCTCCAGAAAAAAATCGTCGTCGGAAATGTAAGAATTAAATATCAGTCGTATATATTTTTCAGTCCTTTGAGCATGTTTCATTTGCTGGGAGAATTTTAGAACCATTTATCTCTTTTCATCTTCAATAAAGTTGCAAAATATTAAATATATTGGGTTTTATTGGCGTTTTCATATGATGCTTTTATTATCCGGATGTTGTGTAATGGATTTGAAATCTAGTACAGCATCGGTAAATATAAGTTTAAATTCCGGATCTGAGAAAGAGTGAAACACATTGTTCCTGTTCATAATGCGCACACCTCCTACCAAATAAAGAATCTGGGCAAAATCCTGCACATTATACAACCCTAAATACGGTACTAATAAAATGTTCTGAACAAAAAGCCAGGTTTAAAAAATATGTTATGATGTCGTAATTAGTGAAAAGAATTTGAATGTCTGTTGGTGAAATCGCCATTAATACGACCTAATTATAAGTCGGTTGCTGTTTCGAGGTTTGCCGAACACTGATAACTGCTATAAATAACCAGGAAGCATGTTGCATGTAAATTCGTTAGAATTAATATAATTTAAGAAATATATCTATGAAACTGGATCCCGGGGTAATCAGTTAATATTATATAATGGTATTTAGTAAGAATGACATTTAAAATCGGAAATACGTGATGAAATCAATAAAAACAAACCCAAACTCTGCAAAGGGGTCCGATAAAGGGAAAATTGTAAACAAATTGTATTGCATATTATTGACAACACTTGAGTTGACTTGATCATATTTTTTTAAGAAAAAAACAGACATGAAGTTCATTATTTTAGTCTCTAATTTAAAAGAGATATCACCTAGCATTTACTCCTGAAAAAAAGAATACATAAAAAAACTACGATGCAAATCTACTGTCAAAATACGATTCGACCGTAAAAAGATACTAAATTATGCTTACCGTAATCGTGTTGAAAAATGGAGTAGGTCGGTATAACATCTTTTTTAAATTTTTACACAAAGCTTGCTAAATCCTCCTTTTTGTGTCGTTTTCGTGTAGAATCCGTCAATGTTTTTGTTCTTCCACGATTCGATTTGAGCATGTGTTCTTCATCAACAAACAATTTAACAAATTCGCACATGCGCAAACGCTTTCCCGAATGAGTTCACTGTCAGGTCGTATGAATATTGCGTGGGTCAACATTGAAATTTTACTGGATACAAGAAAATCAAACGGCGACCTATTTCCTTCGTTCTAGGCTATTTACGTATGATATTATGAAAAGTTTCAACTGCAATTAGTATAAAACATTGAATATTGGCAACTTTTAATAAAAAAAAATCAATTCTGACAGCCAGTATGCCTTTAAAGTTCCTTGAATCGATTCCCTTTTCCGTAGATTTTCTTTTTACTCTATCACTGACAAGACTTTTATCAGACTTGACTATAAGTAACATGGCAGGTGTCGTCCTACAAGAAACAGGAACTGCTTATCCTTCGGAAGCACCTGGATTCAACTTTTTGGTGAGGTCCATCCGTGCTGCTTATCTTGTTAGTTTTCTGTGTGTGTTTTTTGTTTTGTTTGTCTAAAATGTTCTGTGTCTTGTGTCCAATGTTGCCAGTGTCTTTGGATTGCACATTCTTGATTTTTCCCTTCGGTTTTCTCTAACGTATATATAAAACTGAAAAATTTGCTAAAAATGATACTTCATTAAATAAACAACCATTTTTGTTTTCCTTCAACATATTTTCTATTTTTTATATCTTACTGTGAGAGGAAATCTTTGAAATTCTTTGACCACTTTTCTGGAAGTTGCAAATTAGGCGAGGGATTTCTGTAAATACATAAAAAATTGAAATCATTAAGTAATTTCTTCAGTAATATAATAATTCATTTTGCCCTTGATTTTGTTCATTTTCTAGTTTACTAAAACTCAGGCTAAGCCGTAATACTATTTCAATGGTCATTAATACATTCTCTTGTATACTAACCACATCGGTTGAGTAACAGTTAATGTGTTAGCTTCAAGTGTGGTAAATCATGGGTTCCAGTCCTGTCGGTTCAAACCAAAGACTTTAAAATTGACAATTGCTGCATCTCCACTAGGCACACAGCATTAAGTAGTAATATAGGGCCTGGGTGGCTCAATGAGTTAGGTAGTTAGATTACCTAACAACTCATTCAAGCCTATCACCAATACAGCGTGGGTTTACAAAAAAGGGTGCACTCGACTCGCAGCCGCAAGTGATAAAATTTACCAGTTGCTTGTCCATGGTCGGTGGTTCTCTCCGGGTACTCCGGCTTCTTCCACCACTAAAACTGGTCGCCATGATATAGCTGAAATATTGCTGAAAGTGGGGTTAAACACCAAAAATCAATAAATCAATCAATCAATTAAGTAGTAATAGCAGACTAGTTGGCTCGGAATCAGGATGAAGTGTCTGAGTGGAGCGACATTTAAGATTTTATTTACAAACTAAGATCGCAATCTATATTAAATTTTAAAAATATCAATCCGATACGTCAAGTTTATTCTCATAAGAATTTTTGTTCATTCTTATGATTTAAATTATTTTATTACTGTCATTTCTTCATAAAATCTTTCAATAACAAGTTTCTCATATAAAAACTTATGCTCGTCAACATCTCCATATTTTTAACATTATATAATGATACAATATATTAGTTTTAAATTTGCACTATAAATAACTATAGTGCATGTTAATTCATTGGTACGTAAAAATTGCATTTATTTATTAAAATTATCGATTTTGTCTCGTTTTTACTTTCTAAATATTTTTCTTTTCAATCAGATGACCAATTCGTCAATACAAATTGAAAGTAAAACTACTTCACTTCAAGAAGTACTGCTTTTGATTATCTTACATCCTGATTGGCTAATTAAATTTAGAGGTTAACGAATAAATTCCTTTAATCTTTGTAACTAAATTTTTCTCAGTTAATAACGACTTTTACATTAACTAATTAATAATATACTTAACTTCCGTAACAATAGGTAATCCACCGATAGATGAACGAAACATCAAACGTAATGCATATACACAAGCGGCTTAATTTAGATTCTTGACGTTTCTATAATTCTTAAGCTTTTTCTCTCTCAAGGACTCGACTTATTGACAAACAAGATTTACCATGACGATGCTAATTAGCCACGTTAGATGAAGACAGATATTAATTTTCGTCTTAAGTTTTTTATCCAATCTTTTTCATCTATGATGACCATTAGATATTATTACGATCCTATCTTAAGATACAAAAAGAAATCTATTACCGTACAGTACCAATAAAATTTAGTCAATTTCTACACTTAAAGGTCCATCTTAAGGATAGAAAAGGTGATGTGGTATTTTGAACCCCGTAAAAATATTATCTTAAGTTACAAAATAAATCTATTACAATACTGGTACAAATAAAATTTAGTCAATTTCTACTCTTAAAGGTCCATCCTAAGGATAGGAATGGCCGATGGTGGTATTTTGAAACCCGGAAAAATTTGTCCACAGTTCAAATTACCATACAGTTATTTGATCCTGGGGTCATATTCTGTCATAAAAATCCATTGAAAATAATTTGAATGAAATTTTACCCTGCAGTCAAAAATAGCAGAATGTACTTTTGAAACTGGGGTCATTATTCAGGCGTGGGCTAAAAATGTGACGTGGACAAGAAGCTTAGCAAGTACAAATTCTTAATGCAAATTTTCAAGGCATCGCTTTACGGTGTAAATCGATCAGTAGTGGAGTAGGAAAGAAAGAGTAATTAACATTACCATGGTAACACATTATAACACACATCACTTCAAAATTTGTATGATGAATATTGGAAATTGAATATTTTAATTTGATCTATTAAATTTAGGCTATTTCTCACAGTCATATTACTGCTATTTGGTTAGACCCTCAATTGAATCACTTTCGAATTGATGGTGAAAGATAGTGACAATGAAAAATCAAAAGGTTCACAGGTGAAGCCAATAACCAACCTAAAAGTCTGAAGTCAGCAGAAGAAGGTCAAGGACCTTGGACTTTAAACCCCTGAAAGTGCAACCAATTTTCTCTGAAACACATTGTACCAATAAATTGGCACCATGAACCAAAAAGTGTACAATGCATCCTTGTTATATATCGCCATTCTTTAATCCACCATCCTCATGGTTTTATCTTTTTAATATTTCTTTTATTTGTACATATAACCCGTTTGTTTTATAGAGAAGTACATTTTATTTCTAAGAGTCATGTAGGTCTCAAGTTAAAATAAAATTTGTTCACGATAAAGCTGAAATACTGCCAAAGTTGGAGATAAAGCTGAAATACTGCCAAAGTTGGAGATAAAGCTGAAATACTGCCAAAGTTGGAGATGAAGCTGAAATACTGCCAAAGTTGGAGATAAAGCTGAAATACTGCCAAAGTTGGAGATGAAGCTGAAATACTGCCAAAGTTGGAGATAAAGCTGAAATACTGCCAAAGTTGGAGATAAAGCTGAAATACTGCCAAAGTTGGAGATAAAGCTGAAATACTGCCAAAGTTGGAGATAAAGCTGAAATACTGCCAAAGTTGGAGATAAAGCTGAAATACTGCCAAAGTTGGAGATAAAGCTGAAATACTGCCAAAGTTGGAGATAAAGCTGAAATACTGCCAAAGTTGGAGATAAAGCTGAAATACTGCCAAAGTTGGAGATAAAGCTGAAATACTGCCAAAGTTGGGAGATAAACACCAATCAACCAACCAATGTCTAAATTTAAAAAAACCCAAAACATGCAGTTTATATGTAAATTTCTCTCTCCGTATATTGCCAACTCGCTTATCACAAAACATAGCTTGACCTAAAAGAGCGTGTACTGTACTAGAACTTGGGCCTCCCCAAGATATGATCATTTGGAGTGAGTGATTGTTGTTTAATGCCAACTCAGAAATTTTTCAGCTATATCATGGCAAGAAGTTAATATTCAATTAGATGATGATGAGATTCGCTTTGAACTAGATCAACATGCTTAGACATGTCACCCCATTCTGACACGCTAGCCTGATTCCGAGCCAACCAGTCTTTGCTCTTTCTCCTTAATGCTGCGGAGAAGTAATATATATCAATTTCATATATAGTCTTTGGTTTCACCCGATCGGGGCTTGAACCCACGATCTACCGATTTTCCTTAAAATGTATATGAAATAAGAGATTTTATCCAAAACAAAACAAAATTTTTTTTTTTTTCAAATTACCAAAGAAAATTTATATCCTTAATTAAATATATCAAAAAGCCTGAAATCTGGATTTTCCTCAAATTGCAATAAAATCATGTACCTAGTAATGAAGCAGAAATGAAATCATTAAAATTGTAAAAGCACTACAGATGTAAAAACCCAAGTTGCTTTAAAACCTAAGTAGTATTTGTTGTTACAAAATCTAACTATGTAATAAAATTACCTGGTAAACAAAAATTTATGATTAATGGAAAAAGAAATTGATTGGTTTGGTTTGGTTTTATAAGTGTTTACGCCACTTTAACAATATTTCAGTTATATTGTGGCGGTCAGTTTTATTGGTGGAGGATACCGGAGGACCAGGAGAAAACCACCAAAGTTAGTTCGTTCATTAATCATTATTTTCAAAGAGTGAGGCTATGTTCAGTGATCTGAGGAAAATGGTATAGGAGTACTAGGATACATGGGGTGGTCCAACAAAAACAATCAGTATCCCAAAAAAAGATTCTTTTTTTTACAAAACTGTGATTCAAACTTTTTATTATGATGACATAAAGTTCATGTCATTTTAGTTTTTAATTTCTGTCATAAAACTTTTGAGTATGAGTTTTGTATTCATACTGAATAAATCATCCAATCAGAAGTCACATCTAATAATAAGAACATACTGATTGGATGATTTTGAAGTATGAGTATTAACTTTCCAGTATGATTTTTGTACCTGTACTACAAAATTGTCCAATCAGAACAAAGTATTTATTTAATGCAGTATTTTGATTGGCTGATTTTTCGAGCACAAGTACAAACTTGATGAAAACCACTCGTAGCCATTAGCTGTTGGCAATCCTCGTTACAAAAATAAAGAATTAAATTAAACTTGTGCTAAGATGTTTTTTTCCAGTAAAGCCAGGTGCAGATTACAGAATAACTTTATTTACTTACCTTGGAATTTTAAACAATGCTCTCATAGGATGTTGATCAGAAAGTGGAGGTTCACTCTCAGCTAACTCTATAGCTGTGATTCCTAAGGACCAAATATCACAGCGACAGTCATAATTGTACTCTAACTGTCTCTCACAGGCTATCACCTACAAAATGAAGAAAATAGAGAACTGTAATTTCATTGGATAAAAATATCATAATGGAGACGACTATTTTGTCACCTGCGGTGTCCCTATCTGGAAACAGAAATGGCTAAGGATAAGAGTGTTAAAATTTCAGAAGAATCTGTCAAATAAAATCTAAGATATCATGAAAATACATCCTGTATGACACTGATGCCAACGACACACCAGCATACTGTAATATAACTGCAATAATTCTGCATTTTCATAGAAGCGTTTCTGAGAAATATTATGCTACACTCTACCGTAATCAAACTTTTCAAATTCCCGTAATTTATAACATCGTCATTTTGATCTACTTCATCAACAGCATGAATACTTAATGAGATAAAAATTTACAGTATTTTTGATTCGTTACTGATCGACAATAACGCTGTGAATTCAGATCTATCTTTTCTTTATTTCAATTACATACTTCATTCAAATTAACACCTATAATTACCTTCAATCCAAAAATAAAAACTTGTTGGTATGTTGTAAGGTTTACCGTAATTTCCAGTGTATAGCATACAGTTATTTTCTACCGTAATTTCCAGTGTATAGCACACAGTTATTTTCATAGACAAATCATATTTACCTTCCTGGGTAAGTATAATACACCAGGAGTCAATGAGGTCAAATACTTTAATAACAATGAATCACTGAAAGAAACATGGAAGGATATGCCACTAAACAGTATACCAGGGCTTTCAATATTTTTCAAGTCAACCAGTACTTCGCTATTTACAGACGGTACTTTTTATCAAAATTGGAACAATTCTCATGAATATCATATACAACACTCTTTAAAATCAGGAGGTACCAAAGACCATTTTAGGCAGGTAAAAGTATCTGGTACCGCCCCTTATTGAAAGGCCTGCATTATACACAGCCACTTATTGCAGTTCAGTTGATACAAATAAATGTAGTGCAACCTGTCAAAATTGAACATCCTTGGGATCAACTTCTGTGTTTGGAATAGACAGGAGTTTGGTTTATTCATGTTAAATTAATAAAGAAGTTTTTACAGGTTAAATTAATAAAGAAGTTTTTACAGGTTAAATTAATAAAGAAATTTTTACAGGTTAAATTAATAAAGAAGTTTTTACAGGTTAAATTAATAAAGATTTCCTACATTTGACTTTTAAATTTAAAAGTTTGGTGTAAACAGAAATCCAGTTCATACAGGTGTATAGACATAAAATAATATATTCAAATCAAGCAAAAAATATGTAAATCAGGAAAATATAATTATCCTATATTTGACTTTGAGAGTGGTTAGGGATTATGGTGCTTAATGCCACTTTCAACAATATTTCAGTTATTTCGTGGCGGTCGATTTACGGACTCTGATTACCCCTTTGATATCCTCGAACACTTCTTAATAAATATCAGAAAAACAAAATTATAGATTTTGTTTGTTTGTTTGTTTGTTTGATGGTGTTTAATGCCACATTCAACAATATTTCAGTTATATTGTGGTGGTCAGTTTTATTGGTGGAGGAAGCCGGAGTACACGGAGAAAACCACCGACCTGCCACAAGTCACTGTCAAACTTCATCACATAATGTTGTATCGAGTACACCTCACCATGAGCAGGATTTGAACTCACAACGTTATAGGTGATAGGCACTGGTTGCAAAGGTAGCTGTAAATCCAATTATCATATGACCATGACCATGACGGCCCCAATTGACTTTGTGAGTGTGTAAGTGGGTTCAACTCCAAATGACCAATTTTGCAGGTACATCATGGCGGGAATAAGCTGCAGTTAAAGAGATGATGATGTCACTTTGTACTAGACAAGCATGTTTAGATTTTTATAGTGCTAGCTCACAGAAACAACAGTCCACACAGAGACATTTCACTCCACTGTGACACATTGATCCTGTTGCAAACGTATTTCAATATTTGAAAATGTATGACTTTTTTTTCAGGAGTGACTGTGTTATGCTATCTCCTCTTCTTCATAACACAGTTTAAGCACTGTCTAACATCCCTGTGTTATGCTCACTCATAATATACATGTCGCCGCTCCACTCTCACCTTGTTGCAAACATATTTCAATATTTAAACATTTTAAAATGTATGCGGTTTTTTCATGAATGACCGTGTCATCTGTCTCCTCCCTATCATAACATAGTCTAAGCACCGTCCAACATCAGTCATTCCTAAGGTCTATCAGACATGTGCACCGTCCAACATCAGTCATTCCCAAGGTTTATTAGACATGTGCACCGTCCAACATCAGTCATTCCTAAGGTCTATCAGACATGTGCACCGTCCAACATCAGTCATTCCTAAGGTCTATCAGACATGTGCACCGTCCAACATCAGTCATTCCCAAGGTCTATCAGACATGTGCACCATCCAACATCAGTCATTCCTAAGGTCTATCAGACATGTGCACCGTCCAACATCAGTCATTCCTAAGGTCTATTAGACATGTGCACCGTCCAACATCAGTCATTCCTAAGGTCTATCAGACATGTGCACCGTCCAACATCAGTCATTCCTAAGGTCTATCAGACATGTGCACCGTCCAACATCAGTCATTCCTAAGGTCTATCAGACATGTGCACCGTCCAACATCAGTCATTCCGAAGGTCTATCAGACATGTGCACCGTCCAACATCAGTCATTCCCAAGGTCTATCAGACATGTGCACCGTCCAACATCAGTCATTCCTAAGGTCTATCAGACATGTGCACCGTCCAACATGTCATTCCCAAGGTCTATTAGACATGTGCACCGTCCAACATCAGTCATTCCTAAGGTCTATCAGACATGTGCACTGTCCAACATCAATCATTCCCAAGGTCTATCAGACATGTGCACCGTCCAACATCAGTCATTCCTAAGGTCTATCAGACATGTGCACCGTCCAACATCAGTCATTCCTAAGGTCTATCAGACATGTGCACCGTCCAACATCAGTCATTCCCAAGGTCTATCAGACATGTGCACCGTCCAACATCATTCCTAAGGTCTATCAGACATGTGCACCGTCCAACATCAGTCATTCCTAAGGTCTATCAGACATGTGCACCGTCCAACATCAGTCATTCCCAAGGTCTATCAGACATGTGCACCGTCCAACATCAGTCATTCCTAAGGTCTATCAGACATGTGCACCGTCCAACATCAGTCATTCCCAAGGTCTATCAGACATGTGCACCGTCCAACATCAGTCATTCCTAAGGTCTATCAGACATGTGTAGCATCCAACATCAGTCATTCCTAAGGTCTATCAGACATGTGCACCGTCCAACATCAGTCATTCCCAAGGTCTATTAGACATGTGCACCGTCCAACATCACTCATTCCCAAGGTCTATTAGACATGTGCACTGTCCAACATCAATCATTCCTAAGGTCTATCAGACATGTGCACCGTCCAACATCAGTCATTCCCAAGGTCTATCAGACATGTGCACCGTCCAACATCAGTCATTCCCAAGGTCTATCAGACATGTGCACCGTCCAACATCAGTCATTCCTAAGGTCTATCAGACATGTGCACCATCCAACATCAGTCATTCCCAAGGTCTATTAGACATGTGCACCGTCCAACATCAGTCATTCCCAAGGTCTATCAGACATGTGCACCATCCAACATCAGTCATTCCTAAGGTCTATCAGACATGTGTAGCGTCCAACATCAGTCATTCCCAAGGTCTATTAGACATGTGCACCGTCCAACATCAGTCATTCCTAAGGTCTATCAGACATGTGCACCGTCCAACATCAGTCATTCCCAAGGTCTATCAGACATGTACACCGTCCAACATCAGTCATTCCCAAGGTCTATTAGACATGTGCACCGTCCAACATCAGTCATTCCCAAGGTCTATTAGACATGTGCACCATCCAACATCAGTCATTCCTAAGGTCTATCAGACATGTGCACCGTCCAACATCAGTCATTCCTAAGGTCTATCAGACATGTGCACCGTCCAACATCAGTCATTCCCAAGGTCTATCAGACATGTGCACCGTCCAACATCAGTCATTCCCAAGGTCTATTAGACATGTGCACCGTCCAACATCAGTCATTCCCAAGGTCTATTAGACATGGGCACCGTCCAACATCATCAGTCATTCCTAAGGTCTATCAGACATGTGCACCGTCCAACATCAGTCATTCCTAAGGTCTATCAGACATGTGCACCGTCCAACATCAGTCATTCCTAAGGTCTATCAGACATGTGCACCGTCCAACATCAGTCATTCCCAAGGTCTATCAGACATGTGCACCATCCAACATCAGTCATTCCCAAGGTCTATTTCAGACATGTGCACCGTCCAACATCAGTCATTCCTAAGGTCTATCAGAAATGTGCATCGTCCAACATCAGTCATTCCTAAGGTCTATCAGACATGTGCACTGTCCAACATCAGTCATTCCCAAGGTCTATTAGACATGTGCACCGTCCAACATCAGTCATTCCTAAGGTCTATCAGACATGTGCACCGTCCAACATCAGTCATTCCTAAGGTCTATCAGACATGTGCACCGTCCAACATCAGTCATTCCTAAGGTCTATCAGACATGTGCACCGTCCAACATCAGTCATTCCTAAGGTCTATCAGACATGTGCACCGTCCAACATCAGTCATTCCTAAGGTCTATCAGACATGTGCACCGTCCAACATCAGTCATTCCCAAGGTCTATCAGACATGTGCACCGTCCAACATCAGTCATTCCTAAGGTCTATCAGACATTTGGCAATGTCCAGTAAAAATTGGTTTGGTCCAGTAAAAGGTTATTCATTACTGGACAAAATGACCTGTAGGAATCTGAGCACTTCCTCTGTGGAGTATGTGAATGTCCTGTAAACTTATGCTGGTCCAGTAATTTGTACTCCTTTACTGGACCAAATGTCCATTCAACTTCAATTTACCTTGGGAAACACTAAATTTTTTGGTCCAGTAAAAGTTTATTCATTACTAGACAAAATAACCAGTAGCAATCTGAGCACCTTCTCTGTGGAGTATGTGAATGTCCTGTAAACTTGATGCTGGGTCCAGTAATTCAATGTCCATTCAACTTCAATTTACCTTGGGAAACACTGCAACATCCCTGTATTACGATCACTCATAATATTATGCTACATCTTAATACAATAAACAGCTGTTTATATTTATAAGTAGATTAATAGTAGACATGTTATACACCAGAAATGACTCAATATATTGTTTAAACATCTAAATAGACTAAAAATAGTTTCTGGAGCTAAATTTTTCTATGATCCTATTCTTCATTTCTCCTTTGCTTATTTCAAAGCAGGGGGGCAGGGTGGTGATGGTGTTTTACGAAACTTTCAACAATATTTCAGTTATATCATGGTGGTAAGTTTATTGGTAAAGGAATCTGGAGTACCCAGAGAAAAACTACTGACCTACTGCAAGTCATTGAGAAAGTTTATCACATAATGTTGTATCGAGTACACCACGTCATGGTTGAAAAATTGCTCAATCTAATTAAAATTAGATCTCCGCACTTGCTCTCTATTTTCTATCGGTTGTTGAGGAGGAAAGTTTGCTAGTGTAATACTATCTCAGTGAATCTGAAGTCTGGTCTCATAAGAAGGCTAGCCGTTAGTGAAAGGGGCATTTGATTTGAGTGACCTTCTAAGAGGAATTACCTTTGGTGGAAGTGGCCCGATAAGAGGGTTAGCCTTTGATTTGAGTGGCCTTCTAAGAGGATTTACCTTTGGTGGAAGTGGCCTGATAAGAGGGTTAGCCTTTGATTTGAGTGGCCTTCTAAGAGGATTTACCTTTGGTGGAAGTGGCCTGATAAGAGGGTTAGCCTTTGATATGAGTGGCCTTCTAAGAGGATTTACCGTTGGTGGAAGTGGCCTGATAAGAGGGTTAGCATTTGATATGAGTGGCCTTCTAAGAGGATTTACCTTTGGTGGAAGTGGCCTGATAAGAGGGTTAGCATTTGATATGAGTGGCCTTCTAAGAGGATTTACCTTTGGTGGAAGTGGCCTGATAAGAGGGTTAGCCTTTGATTTGAGTGGCCTTCTAAGAGGATTTACCTTTGGTGGAAGTGGGCTGATAAGAGGGTTTGCCTTTGATTTGAGTGGCCTTCTAAGAGGAATTACCTTTGGTGGAAGTGGCCTGATAAAGAGGGTTAGCCTTTGATTTGAGTGGCCTTCTAAGAGGAATTACCTTTGGTGGAAGTGGCCTGATAAGAGGGTTAGCCTTTGATTTGAGTGGCCTTCTCAGAGAAATTACCTTTGGTGGAAGTGGTCCGATAAAAGGGTTTGCCTTTGATTTGAGTGGCCTTCTAAGAGGAATTACCTTTGGTGGAAGTGGCCCGATAAGAGGGTTAGCCTTTGATTTGAGTGGCCTTCTAAGAGGAATTACCTTTGGTGGAAGTGACCTGATAAAGAGGGTTTGCCTTTGATTTGAGTGGCCTTCTAAGAGGATTTACCTTTGGTGGAAGTGGCCTGATAAGAGGGTTAGTCTTTGATTTGAGTGGCCTTCTAAGAGGAATTACCTTTGGTGGAAGTGGCCCGATAAGAGGGTTTGCCTTTGATTTGAGTGTCTTTAGAAGAGGAATGGATGATAAGCAAGGGAATACTATACTGTATAATAGAGGGATAACTGAAAGTCAGAATGTAGGAGTGATTTTGTAAAAGTTTTTATTTATTTTCATGCCAGAATTAGAAAATATTTTACTTTAATATTTATCCTATTTTATATATTCTGACTGCATACATTAGAAATATAGCCATAAAATTCTTAGATGTTTAATTTGTTCCACATCAATTATTTCGACTTTCATTTTCCATTGTTAATAAGTGGAAATTTTTCTCAAGATATTTACCAAAAAAATACTTCAACCTTCCCAATTCCATAACAACAAAATTTCTTTACAGCGTAAATTTTTCTCAACAAATTGACATAAAAATACTTCAACTATCCCAATTCTCATCATCAGTAACACACAGAGTGGAGAATAATCTGGGTACGATCAGCAATGGGTTACGGATGATGCCAAGAGCAGAAATTGTTCTCAAGAAATTTACATTAAAGGCATACAAGCTGTCAGAATTTAATTTTTTTTTATATATTAAAAGTTGCCAATATTCGATGTTTTATACTAATTGCAGTTGAAATTTTTCATAATATCATACGTAAATAGCCTGGAACGAAGGAAATATGTTGCTGTTTGATTCTCTTGCATCCAGTAAAGCATTCAATGTTTAACCGCATAATATTCATATATTCATGAATATGATTATATGACCATTGATGACCTACACAGTGACCTAATTCGGTAAAGCGTTTGCACATGTGCGAAATTGTTTGCTGAAAAAAAGCACATGTTATAAATAAAAATATTGACGGATCCCACGTGAAAACGACACAAAGGAGGATTCAGCAAGCTTTGTGTAAAAATTAAAAAAAAGATGTTACTCCATTTTTCAACAAGTAACCATAATTTAGTATCTTTTTTCGGCTGAATCGTATTTTGACAGAATTGCATCGTAGTTTTTTATATATTCTTTTTTTCAGGAGAAAACGCTACGTGATATCTCTTTTTAAATTAGAGATTAAAATAATGAACTTCATGTGTTTTTTTCTAAAAAAATATAATCAAGCCAACTCAAGTGTTGTCAATAATATGCAATACAATTTGTTTACAATTTTCCCTTTATCGGACCCCTTTGCAGAGTTTGGGTTTGTTTTTATTGATTTCATCACGTATTTTCGATTTTAAATGTCATTCTTACTAAATACCATTATATAATATTAACTGATTACCCCGGGATCAAATTTCATAGATATATTTCTTAAACAAGATGAACTGTGAGCTAATGCTCACCTATGATACCCCCGCTCCTTGGCAAACAGGAAGTAGGAATCTGATGGGTCAAAAAACGCTTCCCACGATATGGGGTACCTATATGAAGCTTGTGACCAAATATCAGATTTCTGCCATCAATAGTTGCTGAGAAAAATGTGACGAAAAATGTGCATATATGTTCAATGTGTATAAAGACCAACTAAGTCGGCAAACAGGAAGTAGGAATCTGACGGGTCCAAAAACGCTATCCACAATATGGTATACCTATATGATGCTTGTGACCAAATATCAGATTTCTGCCATCAACAGTTACTGAGAAAAATGCGACGAAAAATATCTTGGACGGACAGAAGTAAAACAGTATACCCCCCTCCCCCTTCGGGGAGCGGGGGTATAATTATATTAATTCTAACCAATATTTACCCACAACATGCTTTCTGGTTATTTATAGCAGTTATAGCAATTATAATTAGGTGTGTTAATGGAGATTTCACCAACAGACATTCAAATTCTTTTCACTAATTACGACATTATAACATATTTTTTAAACCTGGCTTCTTGTTCAGAACATTTTATTAGTATACAACATCGAATATTGGCAACTTTTAACATAAACAAAAAAAAATCAATTCTGACAGCTTGTATGCCTTTAACATTGACCCACCCTAAATTCATAAAATAAAAATATATAAGTGGTTTGGAAAATGTAAAATAAATTAATAAATTTGACATCATTATATATTTTTGTAAATAAAATGTACACCTGTACTTAGCTGATCAAATAAACAAAATCAAAGATAATTACCTTAAAACTGAACTACCCAAAATTCAATAGAATAAAACATACAAATGATTCTGAAAATGTTAAATATGATCTTAACTTATTAATAAAGTTGCCTTTATCGTATCTTTTTGTAAATATACCTGTACTTAGCTGATCAAACAAAAAAATCAAAGATAATTACCTTAAAACTGAACTACCCAAAATTCAATAGAATAAAACATACAAATGATTCTGAAAATTTTACAATAAAATACATGTAGAAATACCCCTAGTTATAAAAAAAATAAATGTACAAGTGATTTTGAAAATGTTAAATATGATCTTAACTTATTAATAAAGTTGCCTTTATCGTATCTTTTTGTAAATATACCTGTACTTAGCTGATCAAACAAAAAAATCAAAGATAATTACCTTAAAACTGAACTACCCAAAATTCAATAGAATAAAACATACAAATGATTCTGAAAATTTTACAATAAAATACATGTAGAAATACCCCTAGTTATAAAAAAAATAAATGTACAAGTGATTTTGAAAATGTTAAATATGATCTTAACTTATTAATAAAGTCATCTTTATCGTATCTTTTTTGTAAATATACCTGTACCTAGCTGATCAAACAAAAAAATCAAAGATAATTACCTGATGACAGATTTGTATGTAATCTCCTGTAGTATTTATTGACTCTCAAACAATAACTGTCTCCATCTTGGGAAAACTTAGTCTTATCTACATTGTATACAAGTTTATAATTGTAGTCTACATGTAGTTTATTTAACTATACTGAACATACTTAATAAATCATCAAGATTTGAAGATAGTTGAATCTTGTTATCTCGGAGTTCACTGGTCTTTTTGAACAAAAATTGAGTTATCTTATACATGTAGTTTATTTAACTATACTGAACATACAAAGGAGTGCAACACTTAATAAATCATCAAGATTAGAAGATAGTTGAATCTCGTTATCTCGGAGTTCACTGGTCTTTTTGAACAAAAATTGAGTTATCTTATACATGTAGTTTTATTTAACTATACTGAACATCAAAGAAATGCAACACTTATTAAATCATCAAGATTTGAAAATGCAATCGAATCTCGTTATCTCAAAGTTCAAGGGATCATTTGGAAAAATTTGAGTTATCTGATATGATTTCGACATACTGAACATAATTTATATAGATTTGTTAATTAAGGACTGAAAAGTGACTTCAAGAAACCAGAAATTTTCAACATATCAAATTATGAGAAAAAATGAGTAAATTAAATTGAAAAGCACTTACTCCTAGTTTAAAATGGGACTTCAGAAAAATTTTGAATTAACCGAAGTTTCGAGTCAATTCAGTCATCAATAACATATTTTTTCACATAATCTGTTCAAAATTTTAAATTTGCAACAACTTGTGAATTTTCTAGTTGCTATAAAATTATTCTCTAATTTTTTACAAGGTTCAAATTTATGTATCTACAACTTATGAGAAAATTAAACTCAAATTCGCTGTCCTTTCCATTACTCTTGCTAGATCAGGTACAATTTTGCCCATTGAAAGGAAGATAACTCATCTTAAAAAAAAGGTATAAAAACGAATAATTTTAAAAGTCAAATCAGAATGAGCAAAAGGTCTATAATGTATTTTAAAATCAAGAAATAAATAGTCAAACCTACCTTAAAGGGCACTTTAATATACTCAACAAAAAAAGTTAAGGACCATTTTGAACAAATGAATTTAATAAATAACAATAAATAATATAAATAACATAGGTAAATATTTTGAAATTTTTGAACATTATGGTAATTAAAAATTTCATTTCAAACGATTCTACTATTGCATATGGAACACAGCGACGGTCAAAAAAGATAACACTAAATTTTCGAATTTTTAAAAGATTCCATGATTATCAAAAATGTTACGAATCAATTGAAATGACACAAAATGTCACCAGTTTAAACATTAATATCGAGCATGTCCACCTCGCGCACGAATAACCTCTCCACAACGATTTTGGAAGCTGCGAATTAGTGTTTGAAATTCAACCTGAGGAATCCTTGACCATTCATCAACGAGTGCATCTGCTAGCTCTTGTAGGGAGTTTGGCTGGTTTTGTCGATTTGAAATTCGACGTTGCAAGATGTCCCAAGCATGTTCTATCGGATTTAGGTCCGGAGACTTTGCTGGCCAGTCCATGCGCTCGATTGTTTCCTGCTGGAGATACTCATTGACGATTCTAGCGTGATGAGGTCTAGCATTGTCATCCATCAGTATGAGATCATCGCCAATTGCACCAGCGTAAAGTCTAACAATAGGAGCAGGATTTCATCACGATATCTTATACCGGTCAAAGATCCGTTTCTGATGACATAGAGGTCTGTAGAACCATCATAGCTAATGCCACCCCAAACCATAATGGAGCCCCCACCGAATCGATCATGTTCAGCCACACAACAGTTCTTAAATCGTTCATTCTTCTGCCTCCAAACTCGTCTTTGACCATCATGATAATCTAAACAGAACCTAGATTCATCTGAAAAGTAGAGGTCGAATATGACGTAAACCCCAGTTGGCATGACGTCTGGTAGCAAGGCTGTTTGACGGTCTTGATGGGCTATCATACTTTTAGGTCGGCCACTTTTTGGTCTCTGTTGTACACTATTAATCTGTTGGTAACGTGTCCATAACCGTCCGATTACTGTATGGCTAACATTAAACTGTGCACCCACTTGGCGCTGCGAAAGACCAGTTTGCAGAAAACCTTTGCTCTCGAGGATTCCTCTACTGTCAAATGCCTTCTCATCGGCATCTTTAAATGTTTAAATGTTCAAAAGTGACAAATTTACTCAAATTTACTCAAATTTACCAATAAATCATTTTTCTACAGCTGTTTGGAAAAATTCATTGTCTATAGACCACTTTGGAAACAGCAGAAAATCAATATCAATGTAGTGCATACTCAGTGTCACATACGCAATGTAAACACAAAAAAGGAGTACTCGATAATATTGATTATTGATGTATGAAAGACTAGCTTAGCAACAAAACAACTTTCAAATATAAACTAGAACTTTTTTATACTTCTGAAAAAATATGATCCTTAACTTTTTTTGCTGAGTATATAACAAATCACTATCTATAAAGGGCAGTCTCATTTTTCCCATTAATGAATAAAGCATATAATTTTAACCTCTCTATATAAAGGGCTATTGTTCCCTTGAGTGGCCTTTAAATACAAGTTTGACTGTACATTTGTATTTGCTATATATAAAAAAAAAAAAAAAAAATGTTGCCTTTCTTTTGAAGTACAGTATATCTATTATTTATAGGTATTTAAGTATACAAGGCCAAGGAACATGGAAAAGATATATTAGTTATACATTTTTAAATCTTCAGGTTTGATTAATTTTAATGATGTGTATTTAGGTTATTCAATATATTTAAAAGGATTGAGCAAGTTTACAAAAAATAATTGCTATCATTTAAGGATTTATATGATAGGAATTTACAACTACCTGTGCAATCATTGCCTATCACCACTAACGTTGTGAGTTCAAATCCCACTCAGGCGAGGTGTACTTGAAACAACATTATGTGATAAAAGTTTATCAGTTACTTACAACAGGTTGGTGGTTTTCTCTGTGTACTCTGGTTTCCTCCATCAATAAAACTGACCGCCACGATATAACTGAAAATATTGTTAAACACCATATAATCCCCTCCTAATTTTTTATTATACTTTCCATGATGTCAGATCTCAGGCAAAAACAAAACTGAACAAACCACACCCATAGGTAATCCCACCCCTCTTTTCAATAACCAAGAAGGATTATTAAATTCTAGACTGTTGTTGAATAATGAATATTTAAATCAAGATTTTAGTTTAGAAAAGTTTTTTCTAAAATGATTTTTGGGCTAGTTTGTCTAAATCTTTTTGGCACAGACTGGCATTGTACTTATAAGGTCCATAAACCATACATTTAGTTTGATCAGCCTACAAAGAAGTCATGATAGGAACCACAAGCTCTGGAATATCGTATCAACTGAGATATATATACTCCATATGCAGGTGCTGCTGGAAAGTTGCTACATATGAATGGAAAGTTCACAATGGGGAAATTTTAAGGCTTGATGAACTTAATCATACATTGTACTTATGTAAGGTCCACAAACCATACATTGAGTTTGATCAGCCTACAGAGACAAGCTGTTCCCAGTTTGTTGTTATAAGCAAAAGCTTTATAACAATCAATATAATCATTCACACAGAGAGAATGTCAAGACATATTTTCATTACAAATTGTTCTTTATAAAGAGATAAAGGAAGAAGAAAACATCTTTCAAACTGTCAACTTGTTTATAAATGTGTTGCATAACTTTAACAATATTCATGAAAAAACAGAAAAAGATCAATTGCCACATAAGAAGAGTTTGAAGATACCAAAGGGGTAATCAGAATCTGTAAATCTAAGATACCAAAGGGGTAATCAGAATCTGTAAATCTAAGATACCAAAGAGGTAATCAGAATCTGTAAATCTAAGATACCAAAGAGGTAATCAGAATCTGTAAATCTAAGATACCAAAGGGGTAATCAGAATCTGTAAATCTAAGATACCAAAGGGGTAATCAGAATCTGTAAATCTAAGATACCAAAGGGGTAATCAGAATCTGTAAATCTAAGATACCAAAGAGGTAATCAGAATCTGTAAATCTAAGATACCAAAGAGGTAATCAGAATCTGTAAATCTAAGATACCAAAGGGGTAATCAGAATCTGTAAATCTAAGATACCAAAGGGGTAATCAGAATCTGTAAATCTAAGATACCAAAGGGGTAATCAGAATCTGTAAATCTAAGATACCAAAGAGGTAATCAGAATCTGTAAATCTAAGATACCAAAGGGGTAATCAGAATCTGTAAATCTAAGATACCAAAGGGGTAATCAGAATCTGTAAATCTAAGATACCAAAGGGGTAATCAGAATCTGTTAATCTAAGATACCAAAGGGGTAATCAGAATCTGTAAATCTAAGATACCAAAGGGGTAATCAGAATCTGTAAATCTAAGATACCAAAGAGGTAATCAGAATCTGTAAATCTAAGATACCAAAGGGGTAATCAGAATCTGTAAATCTAAGATACCAAAGGGGTAATCAGAATCTGTAAATCTAAGATACCAAAGAGGTAATCAGAATCTGTTAATCTAAGATACCAAAGGGGTAATCAGAATCTGTAAATCTAAGATACCAAAGGGGTAATCAGAATCTGTAAATCTAAGATACCAAAGAGGTAATCAGAATCTGTAAATCTAAGATACCAAAGGGGTAATCAGAATCTGTAAATCTAAGATACCAAAGGGGTAATCAGAATCTGTAAATCTAAGATACCAAAGGGGTAATCAGAATCTGTAAATCTAAGATACCAAAGAGGTAATCAGAATCTGTAAATCTAAGATACCAAAGGGGTAATCAGAATCTGTAAATCTAAGATACCAAAGGGGTAATCAGAATCTGTAAATCTAAGATACCAAAGAGGTAATCAGAATCTGTAAATCTAAGATACCAAAGGGGTAATCAGAATCTGTAAATCTAAGATACCAAAGAGGTAATCAGAATCTGTAAATCTAAGATACCAAAGGGGTAATCAGAATCTGTAAATCTAAGATACCAAAGGGGTAATCAGAATCTGTAAATCTAAGATACCAAAGAGGTAATCAGAATCTGTAAATCTAAGATACCAAAGGGGTAATCAGAATCTGTAAATCTAAGATACCAAAGAGGTAATCAGAATCTGTAAATCTAAGATACCAAAGGGGTAATCAGAATCTGTTAATCTAAGATACCAAAGGGGTAATCAGAATCTGTAAATCTAAGATACCAAAGGGGTAATCAGAATCTGTTAATCTAAGATACCAAAGGGGTAATCAGAATCTGTAAATCTAAGATACCAAAGGGGTAATCAGAATCTGTAAATCTAAGATACCAAAGGGGTAATCAGAATCTGTAAATCTAAGATACCAAAGGGGTAATCAGAATCTGTAAATCTAAGATACCAAAGGGGTAATCAGAATCTGTAAATCTAAGATACCAAAGGGGTAATCAGAATCTGTAAATCTAAGATACCAAAGGGGTAATCAGAATCTGTAAATCTAAGATACCAAAGGGGTAATCAGAATCTGTAAATCTAAGATACCAAAGGGGTAATCAGAATCTGTAAATCTAAGATACCAAAGGGGTAATCAGAATCTGTAAATCTAAGATACCAAAGGGGTAATCAGAATCTGTAAATCTAAGATACCAAAGGGGTAATCAGAATCTGTAAATCTAAGATACCAAAGGGGTAATCAGAATCTGTAAATCTAAGATACCAAAGGGGTAATCAGAATCTGTAAATCTAAGATACCAAAGGGGTAATCAGAATCTGTAAATCTAAGATACCAAAGGGGTAATCAGAATCTGTAAATCTAAGATACCAAAGGGGTAATCAGAATCTGTAAATCTAAGATACCAAAGGGGTAATCAGAATCTGTAAATCTAAGATACCAAAGGGGTAATCAGAATCTGTAAATCTAAGATACCAAAGGGGTAACCAGAATCTGTAAATCTAAGATACCAAAGGGGTAATCAGAATATGTAAATCTAAGATACCAAAGGGGTAATCAGAATCTGTAGATCTAAGATACCAAAGGGGTAATCAGAATCTGTAAATCTAAGATACCAAAGAGGTAATCAGAATCTGTAAATCTAAGATACCAAAGGGGTAATCAGAATCCATAAATCTAAGATACCAAAGGCAGGGGTTTCAAAGTGGGCCGGTACCTGGTACTTTTACCCGCCTGAGATCGTGTATAGTACCGGCAGAAATTACTGAACCCCCCAAAATTAGCGGTGGTCAAAACCACAAGTACGATGGTCGATAGGCTTGTGGAATATTTTTCATAAAAAATTAATGATCACGTCAATTGCTGAATTCTCGCATTCAAATCGAACAACTGCGTCACGACCAAGTTGATGGGATATTCCGTTTTAAAAATAACTTTAGGTGTATTACCACTAAACATGGGTACCAGTCGAAAAGAACGTATGGGAAAGTAGTACGTAAACAGAAAATGGATTCCTACATTGTTGGATAAAAGATAAATCCTATTAGATACTGCAAAATACTGAATGTCAGCAGAAACCTACATATTTTAGGATAATTTTAAGCCCATATTTGATGTCCTTGTGGTTTTTAATAAAAAATTGATTGCATTGGAAAGAAACCACCTGAATTTGTGTTAAATCGAAGTGAAAGTAGGATTTTTAACGGTAGACATCTTCAGACTGTCTGTTTTTTCTTATATGCCATTAAATGTATGTTGATTTTCGGAGTTAAGCTTCCAATTAGGTACCCCTTCCATGAGATATGAGTGTCACTTAGATTAAACTTAAGATGAATCCTGTATGAAAGCTCAATTTTTTTTAATTTAACATAGAAGGCTATGGAGAATTCTTTAGTGGTATTACACCTTTTAGGCAAAAAACAAGAAACTTAATTTTGATGGTACCACGTTCAGATTGGCTTTGAACAGTCACAACAGACCCAGTTTGACATTTTCCACACCAAAATGTTACAAAATACATCAAGGTGTCATGTTACAGCTTCAATATGAATATTATGCAATATTTTGGAAAATATTCCCCATGCACTAGATGTACATGCACAGAGGGTATTGAAATATAACTTTATACTTATTTATGACTGTACAATTATTGAGACTGGTAGATTTAATGTGTTTTTGTAGTAAAAGGGCAGATGATGTTGAAAAAGATTGCTAAAATTAAGAATTTTAACAATTTCATGTTGCGACATTTAGTTGACTTCAAATACGGTATATGGTGATACCGTTTTTGAAAATTTTATAATCCTACTTGTTTTTACTCATAAATTTTGATAGTTATAGTTAGAACACATGTAACATGTACATATGAAAAAATTTAAGGCTATAGAAAGCAGCTTTATTTCAGAATTATGTTCTTAAAACCAGGTAATTTTAGTGATCCAAGGAAAATTGTATTTGTCACTGGACATTTACTGTTAATTTTTCAAATTGTCAATGTGGATTTTATATTTTTAGAGTATAAATTGACTGTAAATGTACATTTGTGCATCCGGCTAACTTGAAACATAACAAAAGTTGTCAAGAAATATTCATTTATTGAGTTTTGAAGAAAATTACAGTTGCAGGTCACAAGAAATAACAGAAACCTGAAAATCAACAATCATAATTTTACATATTTTGGGCAATTTGAAGTAATTTTTGCTTAATATCTAGGTATTAGGTCTTATTTAATGTCTTGCAATGCATAATTAATGGGAACATAGCATGAATTAACATAATTTAGTATATTGTGAGATCATTTCTAGGAGGCAAAAAAAAAGGGGGGGGTATGCTTAAAATAATTTTTTTCATATTAATTAGATGTTAAATGTACAAATGAAGCATATATACATGTCATAAGTTGCTTATTGTGTTGAAAATCAGCTTCATACTTGTAATATATTGAGATAAAAAGCCATTGTCATGTTATTTCACAATCTGAACTCAACAGCTGAAAAATCTGATTTTTTCATTAAAAGCTTGATGGAGGTACCTTTGCATATGGACATTAATTCTTTCAAATATTGGACTGCCATATACCTGATATAGTTTTTTTGACTGGATATTGATATAGGAATATAAATAAGGCAAAGAAAAGGTTAAAGAAACAAGTTTTTATTGCTCTTAGGTGTATTACCACTAAACATGGGTACCAGTCGAAAAGAACGTATGGGAAAGTAGTACGTAAACAGAAAATGGATTCCTACATTGTTGGATAAAAGATAAATCCTATTAGATACTGCAAAATACTGAATGTCAGCAGAAACCTACATATTTTAGGATAATTTTAAGCCCATATTTGATGTCCTTGTGGTTTTTAATAAAAAATTGATTGCATTGGAAAGAAACCACCTGAATTTGTGTTAAATCGAAAGTGAAAGTAGGATTTTTGACGGTAGACATCTTCAGACTGTCTGTTTTTTCTTATATGCCATTAAATGTATGTTGATTTTCGGAGTTAAGCTTCCAATTAGGTACCCCTTCCATGAGATATGAGTGTCACTTAGATTAAACTTAAGATGAATCCTGTATGAAAGCTCAATTTTTTTTAATTTAACATAGAAGGCTATGGAGAATTCTTTAGTGGTATTACACCTTTACCTTAGAATCGTAAATAGCAGTTTGCACATGCGGTAAATAGATATGTTTTCGCCCTAATATCTTTTCATCCTTGTGTAAAACTCGGACCGGAACAAAGCTGACATCATTTCAAAATAAAAAAATGACCGATTACAAATTATGTTCAAACACAATTTAGTGTAATCTCCAGTAATACCAGAGGCTCTCAAGAGCCTGTATCGTTCACCTGGTAATAAAAAAACCAATTGGTCCTATGTAAAAACTATGTCCTGCGTCATCTTGGAATTACGATCAACATAAAAAACACAAAGTTTGTAAAGGACCTTCCAATGATTGATGCACAGTTTAGGTTCAATCAGTGCAATAGCTTCAGAGAAGAATATATTTCTGTATTTTCCCCATATGGTTCTGTGTTAATACTATGTGACCTGTGGTGGCAGCCATCTTGGATTTCCGATCGGCATAAAAAACAGGACCTTCCAATGATCATTCCTGGGCAGTTTGGTTTCAACTGTTCTAGTGGTTTCAGAGAAGAAGCGTTTTCAAACATTTCCCCCATAGGGTCCAATGTTAAACTAAGTCCTGCCGTAGCCGCCATTTTGAATTTCATATCGGAACAAAAAACGTAAAGTTTGTAGAGGACCATCCAATGAACATTCTTGTACAGTTCGGCTTTAATCATATTTGTAGTTTCTGAGAAGAAGGCATTTGAACATTTTCCCATAGGGTCCAATGTTAATCTATGTCCTGCGGTGGTGGCCATCTTAGATTTCCGATCGGCATAAAAAACACACACCTTGTAGAGGACCTTCCAATGATCATTCCTGGGCAGTTTGGTTTCAATTATCCAAGTGGTTTCAGAGAAGAAGCGTTTTGAAACATTTTTCCCATAGGGTCCAATGTTAAACTAAGTCCTGCCGTAGCCGCCATTTTGAATTTTATATCGGAACAAAAAACGCAAAGTTTGTAGAGGACCATCCAATGAACATTCATGTACAGTTTGGCTTTAATCATATTTGTAGTTTCTGAGAAGAAGGCATTTGAACATTTTCCCATAGGATCCAATGTTAATCTATGTCCTGCGGTGGTGGCCATCTTGGATTTACGACCGGCATAAAAAACAGAAACTTTGTAGAGGACCTTCCAATGATCATTCCTGGGCAGTTTGGTTTCAACTGTCCAAGTGGTTTCAGAGAAGAAGCATTTTGAAACATTTTTCCCATAGGGTCCAATGTTAAACTAAGTCCTGCCGTAGCCGCCATTTTGAATTTCATATCGGAACAAAAAACGTAAAGGTTGTAGAGGACCATCCAATGAACATTCTTGTACAGTTTGGCTTTAATCATATTTGTAGTTTCTGAGTAGAAGGCATTTGAACATTTTCCCATAGGGTCCAATGTTAATCTATGTCCTGCGGTGGTGGCCATCTTGGATTTCAGATCGGCATAAAAAACACACACCTTGTAGAGGACCTTCCAATGATCATTCCTGGGCAGTTTGGTTTCAATTATCCAAGTGGTTTCAGAGAAGAAGCGTTTTGAAACATTTCCCCCATAGGGTCCAATGTTAAACTAAGTCCTGCCGTAGCCGCCATTTTGAATTTTATATCGGAACAAAAAACGCAAAGTTTGTAGAGGACCATCCAATGAACATTCATGTACAGTTTGGCTTTAATCATATTTGTAGTTTCTGAGAAGAAGGCATTTGAACATTTTCCCATAGGGTCCAATGTTAATCTATGTATTGCGGTGGTGGCCATCTTGGATTTCCGACCGGCATAAAAAACAGAAACTTTGTAGAGGACCTTCCAATGATCATTCCTGGGCAGTTTGGTTTCAACTGTCCAAGTGGTTTCAGAGATGAAGCATTTTGAAACATTTTTCCCATAGGGTCCAATGTTAAACTAAGTCCTGCCGTAGCCGCCATTTTGAATTTCATATCGGAACAAAAAACGTATTGTTTGTAGAGAATCATCCAATGAACATTCATGTATAGTTTGGCTTTAATAATATTTGTAGTTTCTGAGAAGAAGGCATTTGAACATTTTCCCATAGGGTCCAATGTTAATCTATGTCCTGCAGTGGCGGCCATCTTGAATTTCCGATCGGCATAAAAAAACAGAAACTTTGTAGAGGACCTTCCAATGATCATTCCTGGGCAGTTTGGTTTCAATTATCCAAGTGGTTTCAGAGAAGAAGCGTTTTGAAACATTTTTCCCATAGGGTCCAATGTTAAACTAAGTCCTGCCGTAGCCGCCATTTTGAATTTCATACCAGAACAAAAAACGTAAAGTTTGTAGAGGACCATCTAATGAACATTCATGTACAGTTTGGCTTTAATCATATTTGTAGTTTCTGAGTAGAAGGCATTTGAATATTTTCCCATAGGGTCCAATGTTAATCTATGTCCTGCGGTGGCGGCCATCTTGGATTTCCGACCGGCATAAAAAACAGAAAATTTGTAGAGGACCTTCCAATGATCATTCCTGGGCAGTTTAGTTTCAACTGTCCAAGTGGTTTCAGAGAAGAAGCATTTTGAAACATTTTTCCCATAGGGTCCAATGTTAAACTAAGTCCTGCCATAGCCACCATTTTGAATTTCATACCAGAACAAAAAACGTAAAGTTTGTAGAGGACCATCTAATGAACATTCATGTACAGTTTGGCTTTAATCCTAATTGTAGTTTCTGAGTAGAAGGCATTTGAACATTTTCCCATAGGGTCCAATGTTAATCTATGTATTGCGGTGGTGGCCATCTTGGATTTCCGATCGGCATAAAAAACATAAAATTGGTAGAGGACCTTCCAATGAGCATTCCTAGGCAGTTTGGTTTCAATTATCCAAGTGGTTTCAGAGAAGAAGCGTTTTGAAACATTTTTCCCATAGGGTTCAATGTTAAACTAAGTCCTGCCGTAGCCGCCATTTTGAATTTCATACCGGAACAAAAAACGTAAAGTTTGTAGAGGACCATCTAATGAACATTCATGTACAGTTTGGCTTTAATCATATTTGTAGTTTCTGAGTAGAAGGCATTTGAATATTTTCCCATAGGGTCCAATGTTAATCTATGTCCTGCGGTGGCGGCCATCTTGGATTTCCGACCGGCATAAAAAACATAAAATTTGTAGAGGACCTTCCAATGATCATTCCTGGGCAGTTTGGTTTCAACTGTCCAAGTGGTTTCAGAGAAGAAGCATTTTGAAACATTTTTCCCATAGGATCCAATGTTAAACTAAGTCCTGCCGTAGCCGCCATTTTGAATTTCATATCGGAACAAAAAACCTTAAGATTGTAGAGGACCATCCAATGAACATTCATGTACAGTTTGGCTTTAATAATATTTGTAGTTTCTGAGAAGAAGGCATTTGAACATTTTCCCATAGGGTCCAATGTTAATCTATGTCCTGCGGTGGCGGCCATCTTGGATTTCCGACCGGCATAAAAAACAGAAAATTTGTAGAGGACCTTCCAATGATCATTCCTGGGCAGTTTGGTTTCAACTGTCCAAGTGGTTTCAGAGAAGAAGCATTTTGAAACATTTTTCCCATAGGGTCCAATGTTAAACTAAGTCCTGCCGTAGCCGCCATTTTGAATTTCATATCGGAACAAAAAACCTTAAGATTGTAGAGGACCATCCAATGAACATTCATGTACAGTTTGGCTTTAATAATATTTGTAGTTTCTGAGAAGAAGGCATTTGAACATTTTCCCATAGGGTCCAATGTTAATCTATGTCCTGCGGTGGCGGCCATCTTGGATTTCCGACCGGCATAAAAAACAGAAAATTTGTAGAGGACCTTCCAATGATCATTACTGGGCAGTTTGGTTTCAACTGTCCAAGTGGTTTCAGAGAAGAAGCATTTTGAAACATTTTTCCCATAGGGTCCAATGTTAAACTAAGTCCTGCCGTAGCCGCCATTTTGAATTTCATATCGGAACAAAAAACCTTAAGATTGTAGAGGACCATCCAATGAACATTCATGTACAGTTTGGCTTTAATCATATTTGTAGTTTCTGAGAAGAAGGCATTTGAACATTTTCCCATAGGGTCCAATGTTAATCTATGTCCTGCGATGGCGGCCATCTTGGATTTCCGATCGGCATAAAAAACAGTAACTTGGTAAAGGACATTCCAATGATCATTCCTTTACAGTTTGGGTTCAGTCAGTTCATTAGTTTCGGAGAAGAAGATCTTTGAAATTTCAGCCAATCAGAGCATATTATTGGCCCTGGCAGCCATATTGAATATCCGACTGGAACGAAAAACAGTAACTTTGTAGAGGACCATCCAAGGAACATTCCTGCTAAGTTCGTTTCCAATCGGCCAAGTGGTTTCGGAGAAGAAGCTTGAAATGTGAAAAGTTTACAGACGACAGACGACAGACGACAGACGACAGACGACAGACTACAGACGACAGACGACAGACGACAGACGATGGACGCCAAGTGATGGCAATAGTTCACATGGACCTTTGGTCCAGGTGAACTAATAAGTATGATCATTATGTATTATGAATATATGACTACACAATATTTTGTGCGATTTTTTTTATCCATGTAAAACCCAGGGTCGAATCATTCTGGGGCGTACTGTCTTGTTGCTTAACTCCGTCCATATTGTTTAACTTCCGGTATAAAAAAATAAAAACCTATGGCTAATTTATTTACATATTTTGACGGGGCCCTACCGCGGTTGTTCACAGAAATGAAAGTGTGCTGAAAAGCATTTTTAAAAGGGGGTACGAGGAGATAAGGGATAGAAAATTACTAGGAATCTTGAAAAAGGACCAGACATGGCTCAAATACGAATTACATTGTAATGTCAAAACGCCGGCCCCCTTTTTTTCCAAAATAATTTAACTTTTGTGATTCAAATGTTAATAAATGTCTTCCCGCGAATCGTTTTTGTTCGAACATTTTTTTTGCACATAAGTCGTGAAAGTAACAATATATATTGTTTTTGTTTAATTATATTTGTATTGATCTATTAAAAAATTATAAATTTTTATTAAAGATTGATGATTGCAAATTAAATTTATATGTTTCATCAAGGACGTATTCTATATACGTCCTTGGTTTCATTAATTATGACACTTATATGTCTTGATCCTGCCAATGGTCTTTGATGAGTTTAATTACTGGTAATAAAGTAAAAAAAACACACAAGCCAAGGTATTGTGAAAAAGAAAAGGACAAAGCCAACAAAAGAATTCTGAGAAGTTTAAGCTTTGATAACAATGGTTTGGTCAAGCCTAGCTGCGGAACCGTAGCTCTTTATGGTCCTTTTGGGTTTTTTTTAAGATATGGCAGACTATCTATGAATAATCTTGGCTGAAGTCTGTAAACTGAAATATTCAATAAAGAAATTGGGGGGGGGGGGGGGGGGGGGGGGGGGGGGGAATCCAGGCATTATGCATGGTCTTCACTCTTGGTGAAATCTGAACTCTAAAGTTAATGGGATTTTTCTTTCAAAAACACATAATGTTTTGCAGTCTCTGAAGTACATTTTTTGGTCCACAAAATGCTAGATTTCAGGAGCTTCCGCCCCCTGGACCCCTTACGGCCCTCAGCCTAATTTTTTAGGTACCTCCTAAAATTTAAGAAGTACCTCCTATTATAATAAAACTTTGAAACCCCTGCAAAGGGGTAATCAGAATCCATAAATCTAAGATACCAAAGGGGTAATCAGAATCCATAAATCGAAGAAGGACAGACAACACAATGACCAAAAGAAAAAGGACAAACAACGATCTACACCCATATGCAATCTAATCAAAACTAGATCTTGAATTACTCACCCCCCCTTTTCTTTTCTGATATGTCATGCATCATACCAGAAAAAAAAAGGGGGGGGCATTTCAAGATCTAATTTTAATTAGATTGACCCATAGACAAAGGGAGGGGTTTCAGGACCTCCTTGAAAACCAAGAAGGGCTATTACAGTCAAGATTTTGGTTGAATTAAGACTGCAAAAGTCTGGATGTTAAGTATCTCAAGACAACAAGAGGGAATTGTATGGTAGTTGTTGCACTTTTCCAATCACGAAGTATTAAACATTTTTTAGTTTGATTCTGGACAATGTCATGGTCTATTTGATACAAGTTTATTTTACTTGTGGTAGGTTTGAAATGATCTGTTTTGTACCAATATAAAATAGGGGTTACGCTCGTATGGTAGATGGATTTACAACTACCTGTGCAATCAGTGCCCATCACCAAGAAAGTTGTGAATTTGAGCCCTGTTCATGGAGAGGTGTACTCGATATAACATTATGTGATAAAGTTTTTCAGTGACTTGCGACAGGTCAGTGGTTTTCTCTGCGTACTCTGGTTTCCTCCACCAATAAAACTAACCGCCACGATATAACTGAAATATTGTTGAAAGTGGCGTTAAACACCATAAACCTAACCAATCTATTTGATACAATTTTATTTTACTTGTGGTAGGTTTTGTACCAATATAAAATATCCCAAATCCTAATATACATACATGTATTTTCTTGAAAGTTAACGAAAAATTAAATAATACCAACCAACTTACCTATGAGAAAATTCTAGACATCAAGATGTTGTCCTTTTTTCATATTAAATTAAATTAACTGAATTCATAAAAAGACGGACAATCAAATTTTTATCACCTATAGATATTTTACTAATAAAACTAATGAAAAACTAAAATTCTTCTCTCGGCTTGCCATGAAATCAGAAATAAATTATGGTACTTAACCATAACTCTGGTTTTTAACTTTTTTATTTTTAAATGTACGATATTTAAATTGAAAATCAATATACGATTTTTGTGTGTACATAAGGGGCGATTGGGTATATTATATTCCACGGTCATAATGTTTGCTGAGTTATCAAAATCTTTCTTCGTAAACAACTTGAAAAATAATAATTTACACAATTTTGCAAATAAAATAGCAATCAATGGGATTGGACAAAAAGTTATCACAACTTATGGACTGTCCTCTCCCTACAAATAATACACATATAATAATGTCAACTTATACAAGTACATACATAAAGTGTATGTACCAGACTTTCAGAAAAACAAAAATTCCCATCAAGGTCTTATTAAGAGATTTAAGGATCTGATAAACTAATGAACAAAAATAGTGCAATGGAGCAAGCAGCACACACTGGGAACCATCGCACACACTTCAAAAACAATTTTTTTTTCAAGGGACCTGTCAATTTATCATACACATATATTCATACATAATTTGGGTTCAATTAAGTTTATAGTTACTGAGAAAAAATATTCATTCATTTTCCCATAGGCACTGGGGTAAAGCTGATGACCGTAACTGTAATTACGGTCATCCCAAGATGGCGGACGTGGAATCAGGTAAGAATCTTTCTTGTCGATTAAATTGTTTCTATAATGTATTTTAAATGGCACATGCATTGGTACGATAGTAATCTATGAACTGTACGATAGTAATCTATGAACTCATAGATTACTATCGTACAAATGTATGTGTCATTTAAAATACATTATAGAAACAATTTAATCGACAAAAAAGATTCTTACCTAATTTCATGTTCGCCATCTTGGGATGACCGTAATTACAGTTACGGTCGTCAGCTTTACCCCAGTGCATAGGGTCACATGTTAAAACTTTGTGCTGTGGTGGCCAGGGTTCTGAACAGGCATATCTCACATCAGAGTACATCTGTGTCATCAAATGAAGAAAGAAAAAATACAGTCCTCAGGGTGAGCACCGGTCCTCCAGCCCAAGACCAGTAAAACTTTGTTCAAACTAATAAATTTTTCAGTTTTTATTTAGAACTATATCAAAATAAATTCATGAATTTGATTCAGACCAGTAAATTCAAATTTTCATTTCGAGGACTGAAGATAGATTAATGAATTACAATGTATGGGTGTTTAAAGCGCCTTAAAATCTGATTCAACCGTAATGAAAGTGGGAGGTTTGGTGCTTTAAAATCCGATTCAACCCACCATTTCTTTAGAAATGCCTGTACCAAGTCAGGGTCATTACAATTTTCACAGTTTTCCGGTTGTTGACTGATTTTGTCTGTTTATATAATTATGAGTTTTGACTTTCCCTTTGTAAGATTGTTCGGAGTTCGGTAATTTTGTTATTACCCTTATTCAAATGATTGCTTTCTTTTTTTATTGTTATTACATAACATCCAATGACTAATATGGTCATGCATATTCATGAGAAGAACAAGTTCAACAATATATAAAATAAAAAAAACGTAGATATTTATTTAAGGTAGCACTAGAGGGAAATTTTAAATATTTAAAAGATTATTTCTCAAAAACTACTAAATGGAAATTAAATATCTTGGTATCTATGTGTTTCTGAAAGATTGATCTTTATTGTAAACTACATTTCATATTTCGCAATCAATTTAATCAAAAGTTATGTAATATAATGCGCAAAAAACTAGGATATGCTCTTTGATTAAAAATAGCATGTCCAGGTCAAATCACACACACAATCATGCACAAATGAGGGAGGAGTGTGATAACTGAGGTAATAACTTTTGAATGCCACAGGAAAAAGTTATGGAGAGTTGGGGAGGCCCGAAAAATCCATTATTCCATTTTCTTTTGGTCTTTCCTTTTTGGAATTACGACTTCTGATTGTTCTTTTGGCATCTTCAAATATTTGTTTGCCAAGTCAAAATTCATATTCCAGGTACATGTATTTGATCCTACTAACTAAACAAACAACTTTGCAGTTGTTCAGCTCAGTGCCATTGTCGAGTTCATTAACGTTCCTCAATTATCCCTGTACAAATAACAGATGAGATCCACGCCCTAGCCCTTTTCTACGTCATAATTTATCGATTAAAGCACTATGATCATATAGAAGAAAGCATTTACACGTGTATATATCATATTGATTTCTGTGAAATTAACAAAATATATAAAAGTTGTTTGCAATCAATTACAATAAACTTCTAGAGTTCTCTAACCATTCTTTCCCCATATTTTCTATGTCTAACTCAGTAAATGTTTTAAATGAACTCTTTCTAACAAATATTCCATTACTCTTTTCAAACTTGTTAGCTACATGTAGCAGAAATGAAGAAAATATCTAAATGAAGTTTAAAAAAAAAAAAAATCCATTACTCTTTTCAATCTTGTTAGCTAGCAGAAATGAAGAAAAAAGATGTTTTTTTTATGGTCCTTGAACATTTCCCTCAGTACAGGGTTAGGGTGTTTAACGCCACTTTCAACAATTTTTCAGCTATATCGTGGCAGTCAGTTTTATTAGTGGATGAAACCAGAGTACCCAGTGAAAACCACTGACATGTCGCAAGTCACTGACAAATTTAGCACATAATGTTGTATCAAGTACACCTCGCCATGAGCAGGATTCCAACTCACAACTCAAAAAGTGGTAATATACACTGACTGCACAACTATCATACGATCACGACCACGACAGCCCCTTACGATAAAAAACCTCCACAGATATTTGATTTGCAGTCAAAAAGACCACACACTATCACAAAAATAAAGGACACCATAAACATGGACATTACAAGAGCAAGGTCAGTGAATGACAACATAAACATGGACAGTACAATAGCAGAGTCAGTGAATGACAACATAAACATGGACAGTACAATAGCAGAGTCAGTGAATGACAATATAAACATGGACATTACAAGAGCAAGGTCAGTGAATGACAACATAAACATGGACATTACAAGAGCAAGGTCAGTGAATGACAACATAAACATGGACATTACAAGAGCAAGGTCATTGAATGACAACATAAACATGGACATTACAATAGCAAGGTCAGTGAATGACAACATAAACATGGACATTACAATAGCAGGGTCAATGAATGACAACATAGACATGGATATTACAAGAGCAAGGTCAGTGAATGACAACATAAACATGGACATTACAAGAGCAAGGTCAGTGAATGACAACATAAACATGGACATTACAATAGCAAGGTCAGTGAATGACAACATAAACATGGACATTACAATAGCAGGGTCAATGAATGACAACATAGACATGGATATTACAATAGCAGGGTCAGTGAATGACAACATAAACATGGACATTACAATAGCAGGGTCAATGAATGACAACATAGACATGGATATTACAAGAGCAAGGTCAGTGAATGACAACATAAACATGGACATTACAAGAGCAAGGTCAGTGAATGACAACATAAACATGGACATTACAATAGCAAGGTCAGTGAATGACAACATAAACATGGACATTACAATAGCAGGGTCAATGAATGACAACATAGACATGGATATTACAATAGCAGGGTCAGTGAATGACAACATAAACATGGACATTACAATAGCAGGGTCAGTGAATGACAACATAAACATGGACATTACAATAGCAGGGTCAATGAATGACAACATAGACATGGATATTACAATAGCAAGGTCAGTGAATGACAACATAAACATGGACATTACAATAGCAGAGTCAATGAATGACAACATAGACATGGATATTACAAGAGCAAGGTCAGTGAATGACAACATAAACATGGACATTACAATAGCAAGGTCAGTGAATGACAACATAAACATGGACATTACAATAGCAGGGTCAATGAATGACAACATAGACATGGATATTACAATAGCAGGGTCAGTGAATGACAACATAAACATGGACATTACAATAGCAGGGTCAGTGAATGACAACATAAACATGGATATTACAATAGCAGGGTCAGTGAATGACAACATAAACATGGATATTACAATAGCAGGGTCAATGAATGACAACATAGACATGGATATTACAATAGCAGGGTCAGTGAATGACAACATAAACATGGACATTACAATAGCAGGGTCAGTGAATGACAACATAGACATGGATATTACAATAGCAGGGTCCGTGAATGACAACATAAACATGGATATTACAATAGCAGGGTCAATGAATGACAACATAAACATGGATATTACAATAGCAGGGTCATTGAATGACAACTTAAACATGGACAGTGTAATAGCAAGGTCATTGAATGACAACATAAACATGGACAGTATAATAGCAGGGTCATTGAATGACAACATAAACATGGACAGTATAATAGCAAGGTCATAACTGACCACCAGCTTGGAACATAGAATATGTTGATTAAAGACCATTACTCATAGGACAAAATTATTATAACTGATACTTCTAACAGATATAATATCAATTAGTCATAAAGAAATTAATGGTCTTTGTGGGAGACCAGAATTAATAAGTCACCAATTTAATAAAGTTTACCTGTAGACTAGTCATTAATGAAGATAATTTTAACATTTGACATTGGATGTCTCGATGCACTCATTAACTTGAAAATATTTCTGATTTTACTTGAATGAAACAACAAAGACTTGTATGGATTGAGATGCACAGCAAACAGTTTGAATATATATACAGTCAAACCTGCTTTAGTGACCACCTCTATTAAGTTACAGTCAAACCTGCTTTAGTGACCACCTCTATTAAGTTACAGTCAAACCTGCTTTAGTGACCACCTCTATTAAGTTACAGTCAAACCTGCTTTAGTGACCACCTCTATTAAGTTAGAGTCAAACCTGCTTTAGTGACCACCTCTATCAAGTTACAGTCAAACTTGCTTTAGTGACCACCTCTATTAAGTTACAGTCAAATCTGCTTTAGTGACCACCTCTATTAAGTTACAGTCAAGCCTGCTTTAGTGACCACCTCTATTAAGTTACAGTCAAACCTGCTTTAGTTACCACCTCTATTAAGTTAGTCAAACCTGCTTTAGTGACCACCTCTATTAAGTTACAGTCAAACCTGCTTTAGTGACCACCTCTATTAAGTTAGTCAAACCTGCTTAAGTGACCACCTCTATTAGTCAAACCTGCTTTAGTGACCACCTCTATTAAGTTAGTCAAACCTGGTTTAGTGACCACCTCTATTAAGTTACAGTCAAACCTGCTTTAGTGACCACCTCTATTAAGTTAGTCAAACCTGCTATAGTGACCACCTCTATTAAGTTACAGTCAAACCTGCTTTAGTGACCACCTCTATTAAGTTAGTCAAACCTGCTTTAGTGACCACCTCTATTAAGTTAGTCAAACCTGCTTTAGTGACCACCTCTATTAAGTTAGTCAAACCTGCTTTAGTGACCACCTCTATTAAGTTAGTCAAACCTGCTTTAGTGACCACCTCTATTAAGTTAGTCAAACCTGCTTTAGTGACCACCTCTATTAAGTTAGTCAAACCTGCTTTAGTGACCACCTCTATTAAGTTAGTCAAACCTGCTTTAGTGACCACCTCTATTAAGTTACAGTCAAACCTGCTTTAGTGACCACCTCTATTAAGTTAGTCAAACCTGCTTAAGTGACCACCTCTATTAGTCAAACCTGCTTTAGTGACCACCTCTATTAAGTTAGTCAAACCTGGTTTAGTGACCACCTCTATTAAGTTACAGTCAAACCTGCTTTAGTGACCACCTCTATTAAGTTAGTCAAACCTGCTATAGTGACCACCTCTATTAAGTTACAGTCAAACCTGCTTTAGTGACCACCTCTATTAAGTTAGTCAAACCTGCTTTAGTGACCACCTCTATTAAGTTAGTCAAACCTGCTTTAGTGACCACCTCTATTAAGTTAGTCAAACCTGCTTTAGTGACCACCTCTATTAAGTTAGTCAAACCTGCTTTAGTGACCACCTCTATTAAGTTAGTCAAACCTGCTTTAGTGACCACCTCTATTAAGTTAGTCAAACCTGCTTTAGTGACCACCTCTATTAAGTTAGTCAAACCTGCTTTAGTGACCACCTCTATTAAGTTAGTCAAACCTGCTTTAGTGACCACCTCTATTAAGTTAGTCAAACCTGCTTTAGTGACCCCCTCTATTAAGCAATAACTTGTATTATATGACCTTAATTTTTATTTTCCTTCACAGTACATTTCATATCAATTAAACTTTTATTAAGCGACCACCTGTCTTATGTGACCATATTTCACTGTTCCCTTGAAAGGTCACATCAGTCCGTTTTGACTGTAAATAGTTGTCGAAATAGTTAGGTGTGAACAATTCACGATAAATATGAAGTGCACGAAAACCCTTAATTAAAGATCTAACACCAAATTATTGAAACCTTGCGCCAATTGAAAAAACAACCTTAAAATCATTACGCATAGCAAAACAAGATGTTGCACGCTACGTCATGCTAAGAATACCCCCACTCATTCATTTATAAGTCGCACGGTAATCAGGAAGTAGATATGTGGTAAACCTGGAAAGGGGAGTCACGGTACAAGTCACCATGCCAAAGCCATATATCAAATATAAAATCATTTCTTCCAGTAGAAGCTGAGAAAATTGTTACGAAAGTTTTCATTACGGCAAACATGAACAATTCTAAGTCGAACCGTAAACAGGAAGTAGATGTGCGGTAAACCTGGAAAGGGGAGACACGGTACAAGTCACCATGCCAATGCCATATATCAAATATAAAATCCTTTCTTCCAGTAGAAGCTGAGATATCTGTTACGAAAGTGTGAACGGACGGACGGACAAGGTGATTGCAATATAGCCCCCACTCTGAGTGGGGGTATAAAAAGGGATATTCCTTAATGTAGTTAATTTCAAATAACTCAATGCACTGGATCTGAGTTTCATTGTATTTCACTAGAGATTTATAAATAACGTTACTAATTTGATTTTATTTGTTATTAACAGGATAAGTAGAATTTAGTCATTACAGTCCTCCCTCTTGTAAGCTTAAGGCAATCCATTTTGCAATGAAAAAGAGGCTTTATAAGGAACAATTTAGTACAATGAAACATGTCTGAATCTAATGTCCTTGGGACCACCTTTTGTGTTCAGAATAGTCAGGTGTTGGGTTTATATATATATATATATATGTTAAATCAGCAAAGCTCCTACAAGGGAACTTCATCTAAAGTTCAGTTTATACAGGATTCCAGTTAATTGAGGGTTCAGTTTATACAGGATTCCAGTTAATTGAGGGCTCGCTGTATACAGGTTTTACAGTATTAATTTGAATTTGTTATTTTCAGGTTATATAGAATTTAATCATTGAAGCAGTCGTCTTCTTATCAAACCATCCCATTTGCAATGAAAAAATGGCTTTATAAGAATGATTGCCTCTCTTGAGAGGAACAAATTAATATTATTTTACTATTTCAGGGCAAAGTACAGTAAAAATTGATTCAATCCATTAAATGTACTTATTTACTAGTTCAAATGTCCAGTAAAACCAGTAATTCTATAACTTAACTGTTATAAATGTCCAGTAAAATATGATTTTAGTCCAGACAAGTCAAGTGAACATTTTTACTGGACCAATTGTTCAATTAAAATCAAACTGCATCTGGAATCATCCCTGATTGTACATGTATATTAGAATGAAAATGAATTAGTACTAGATACTGACCTCTGGTGCCATCCAGTATGGTGTCCCAACTGATGTTTTCCTTTTTCCTGTACTACTCTCCAAGATTCCTGATACACCTTAAAATGTAAAAATAAATCTCCTTTTAAATAAAGTTGTGAGTTCGAATCCTGCTCATGGTGAGGTGAACTCGATACAACATTGTGTGATAAAAGTTTGTCAGTGACTTGCAGTACTGCGGTTTTCTCCACGAATAGAACTGACCACCTCAATATAACTGAAATATTGTTGAAAGTGGCGTTAAACACAATAACCGTAACTCCTTTTTAATAATTTCAGCACAGATATGGTTTATTAGATATATTTATTATTAAAATTTACAATTCCAAAATAATGACATTATTAATATGAGACAGGCACAACCTGTTTGAAGGACGAAGTCCTATAATTTTAAGAGGTAGGCGTGAGAAGGGAATGTATTTTTTTTTCAAGTACTTTTTAAAGTATTTTTTTAAAGTATTTTTTTTAATATTTGGCTGGAGTTATCTCTCTTTGACTTATGGCTGTTCCGTTCATTTTACCTACGCCACTCTTCCTCCGAGAATCTCGTAGAAAGAGATTTTTTAATGAGAATTTCATCTCAAGTTTATTTCGATTTTGCATAGAGTAAATAATTAAAGAAATGGGAATTTTTCATTGAAATATATTTTTTGTGTTTCTAAATATCAATTGATCTATTTTTAAAACTTCCGGTGAAAAGATATTTGGCTATGAATAGATACATAGGAAAAATCGTACAGCCTACAGTTAAAAGGACTTTGTCCTTTATTAAAACTAAGGTTCTCGTCCCTTAGGCATATCTAACCACAGCTGATTCTGGATATCATATTGAGGTCCTTTGGTTTTCTTGCTCCCAAATATATGTAAATTATTTGGCTTCCAAGTCTTTTGACTTCAAGCATACCTGAGGAAGGATATTCCAGAAATGTGTTGTGCGTACTAAATTAGAAATCTACATTTTTATTACCATAATTGGTTGTGTCTATTACACATTTAAGTATAGAAGAAACTCATTATTTTGACTGATTGCAATTATAATAGGAAATATTTCACGTTTTTGGTTTTTTATTGTCAAAGTTTCAGATAGAAAAATCAGATAAAATCAGGAGATCAATAGAATCTAACACAGTTAAAGGTACAAGATCGGGAACAGCCACTCGAGGGTAAGATTTCAATCTTCAAGAATGAGGTTTGCCAAGTTCTCAAGAATTAAAATCTTACACGAGGGGGGTACAAGACAAGGAAATCTCACACAAATGAAAATAGGAGCCACATGATCTCATAAGAAAAGAAATGCAGCTTAAATTCAGAAGATAAGGCCATGTAAAATTAATTATCTGGTTCTCAGATACTGACTTTCAAAAAAATGATGAGGGTGGGAGGGTATGTAATTTTTGTATTTATATGCATATTGGTCCAATCTTTAGGTTCCATTTTATCGATTGTTACCATTCAGAATTACCGAAAGTAACGACTTCGTACAATCAGAGGAAAACACAAGAGTGTTCCGAATTCCTTCAATGTGAAATTGGAGTTGTCTCTCTTTGATCAATTCAAGTTAAAAGGTGCGAAAATTTGAATGCAGACTTTTTTACCGTTGTATTCATTTTTGCTTGGTGATAAATACAAGCCAGCGGCCGATTTTTTGCAGACACGGCAGTATCTGAGAACCAGATAATTAATTTTACATGGCCTAAGAAACAGCACGTTCATTATTATTCTTTATCTAACAATCAAATACTGATATCGTTGCTGTTTTCAACGACCTAAAATCAATTTCATTTTTTTTTACTTACCGAAATCAATTATTTTAACTTCTCCGTCATCATTAATCAGTATGTTGTGACCTTTGACATCTCGATGTATTATAAAATGTGAATGAAGATGAGCGAGCACACTTAAAGATTCCCGTATTATATGAGCTATCAACATTTCATCTAACGCCTCTCCCCTACGATGTATTTCCCTCGACAGATGAGTTACTGATCCTCTATTACACAGCTACAAAAAAATGAACAAGGACATTGCATTATAAATTTACAAAGTACAGAATACTGTTTAAATTAACATTGGGACTTTACTAATAGATTCAGCTGAGAAAGATTTTCACAGTATTTAAATTACTGTGAGTGTATTATTATTCATGGCTCACCCATTTTCGTGAGTTTGTGGATAGTAATCAAACCACAAAATTAAGAATTAAATGAAAAATGTTTACTAAATATATATATACTGACTATAGCAGAAATTTCCATATCCATGAAAACCCAATTTTTTACTCAAACCACAAAAAACTGGTATCAACAATTTTTGGTATCAATGAATATAAATGAATTCACAGTAATGAGCTTAAGGGTGCAGACTTTTTTACCGTTGTATTTAAGCCAGCGGCCGATTTTTTGCAGACGCGCAGTATCTGAGAACCAGATAATTAATTTTACATGGCCTAAGAAACAGCACGTTCATTGTTATTCTTTCTCTTATAATCAAATACTGATATCGTTGCTGTTTTTAACGACCTAAAATCAATTTCATTTTTTTTTACTTAAGCACACACAACAGGAATGTCATGTTTTGTCATTATGTTGAGTTTCTCTATATTTATGTTTTAGCATATTCTGGTCCAACCACTTTTAGTTTGTACACTCATTGTTATAAAACCAAAGGCTTCATACTTTTTACATAAATTATGACTACACTAGATGTTTTGTTATATTGTATTGTAAACTAGAATTCTAACAAAAATATATATACCTCCATTACAATCCAGATCTGATTGTCCATTCCAGGTTTTAGGAACAGCCCATAAAACTTTGGCATATTAGGATGGTCTCCATGGTCACTGAGTATGATGAACTCTTGTTCAATTTCTTCAATCATCTCATGAATAGATTCTAAAACCTTCACTGCCACTTTCTGACCTAAAATGACAATAATTTCTGATATCAAATATTTTATTGAACAAAATGAAAGCATGTACCTATAAATTATAAATACATTTGTAAAAAGAATAATGTCTTTTTACTTCTGAAATGAATTGACGACCTTGTATCAAGGATCAACAATTCAGCCTCACTGAAATACAAGGTGATAAATTCTATCTCGACAACAACAGATGACAATACTCTACATGTACAGTACTTATCTAAACAACACAAATATTACACATTCAGGCCATTCAATAAGGAGCAGTACCTGCCTAAAATAGTCTTTTGTACCTCCTGATCTTAAAGAGTGTTGTATAAGATTTTCATGGAATTGTTTTAATTTTAATAAAAAGTACCACCTGTAAATAGTGAAGTATTGGTGGACTTGAAAAATATTGAAAGCCTTGCACATTGCATAGAAACTTCTATTTTTTGAATAATAAAATATTCATGAATCTGTGGTGCTTGTAAAGTTTACTGGGATTATCATGTGGAAACATAATTTCCTATTTGGTACATACAGCTACAAATTATTAATTAATTTTTAAACCTTGTTTAATCAGGTTTGTGATCTCTGAGAAGATATTTTAACATTTTTACATTTCAGTACTCCATTTAAATATTTTCCTGCAGTTTTTCAGAAGACAATCTTGGATCTTTGATAGGCAAAAAATCTTCTTAACATTTATTCAAGGAATATATTCAAGACAAAGTTTCCATTTACTGGTTCAGTTGTTTCAGAGAAATTAAAAAACAAATGTAGATGTAAAAATCATTTTCCTTTAAGGTTCTTTGTTAACATTTCTCCTGAGATGATGGCCATCTTGGATACTGCTGATCCACATAAATATTACAAACTTTGTAATGGATCATTTCATGACCATTCATGTTCTATTTGGGTTCAATCAGGTTTGTAGATTTTGAGAAAAAAGCTTTTATTCATTTTGCCATAGGGTTCTAATGTGAAACTATGTCATGTGGTGGCCATCTTGGATTCTGATGGGCACAAATATCAAACACTTCACATAGAACTCTCAAAGGATCATAAACGCAATATTAAATTTCTCCCCACTATATAGTTTTATAATGATAGAGCTTTAAAGCTCAACCAATCAAATTGCATCATAAGTTCAAGCAGTCATACTGAATTATGGATCAGCAACAAAATCACAAATTCTAATGAGACAGAAATATTCCAGTAAATAAACATTAGAGAAAACTGAAGGGTCAAGCAAGAATGAACAATCCAGAGAAACTGGCAACACAGATCGCATGGCATAGAATGATTTTGATTTGATTTTTGGTGTTTAATGCCACTTTCAGCAATATTTCAGCTATATCATGGCGACCAGTTTTAGTGGTGGAAGAAGCCGGAGTACCCGGAGAGAACCACCGACCATCGGCCAGCAGCTGGTAATCTTTACCACTTGTGGCTGTGAGTCGAGCGCATCCTTTTTTGTAATCTAAAAAGCCGGGCACGAACCCACACTGTATTGGTGATAGGCTTGTGTGAGTTGTTAGGTAATCCAACTACCTAACTCATTGAGCCACCCGTGCCCGTCAGCATAGAATGAAGACGAACAAAACAAAAAACACATAGACAGAAAACTAAAAAGATGAGCAAAATAAACAGCTCAATTTTCTTATAAGACACAACAGTGTGTTACTCATAGTAAAGTCTGATAAAAGTCTTGTCGGCGATAGAAGAAGAAAATATATACTTAAAGGGAAAAAACCCATTTAATTTTTTCCACCTTAAAGCCAAATTTAGAAGAAACTAGATGCGAATGTCCCCGCCGTGAATATTAAGGAGGCTCACAAATGTTTCACCCTTTTTTAATTCCTTCAGTAATAGGCTAAGAATAACGCCCGATGGCTGTAAGATTGCCAAAAATCATTCAATCGGAATGAATTTCAAAGTTGATCTGTAACTTATGATTATACACTCATATACCAAAAATCAAGTCAATATCTCCAACTAAATATTTGGCCAAATTTCAAAGTCCAAGGGCCATAACTCGGCCAAAAATCATTGGACCGGAACGAAATGTAAACTTGATCTGTAACTTATCAATATACAATACACCCACATACATTTGACCAAATATCAAGTCAATATCTCAAAGCATAGCGAACAAAAGTGGTGACAACTGTTTTATTTCGGAATTACGGAATGACGTACATGGGAACACTATATGTCCCAGCCACTTAGTGGCGGGGACATAAAAAAAAATTATTCAAACAAATTCTTTCATAATTATCACTTGTCCGAATCCAGTTTTACTTGTCCCGAGTTAGTGCGAAGACTGATATTTTATTATGGCCAACCAGTTCATGATGACGACCGTAGAAGTTTTGTATCTTTCCATTTCACCATGTATCTTCAGAAAAAAGATGCTAACATACAATAACACTGATGACAATGAAGATGAATGCAAAGTAATGACTATAGTTCTATTGATCCTTTGCATCAGGTCAGCCAAAAACCTCAATTTCAAAGGAAAAATAAGTGCATATTAAAACGGTCAAAAGAAGGAATGTTGCAAACCTTATACAGTTACAGTCAAATATGAAGAGGAGTTAACATGACAGGCCTCACTAGTGGAGCAGGAACTGCATACCCTTCCGGAGCACCTCATTTCAATTATAATCTTTTATTTTCTGTGTATTGCAATCCTCGAAATGAAAATTTGAATTTACTGGTTCAAATCAAATTCTTGAATTTATTATTATATAGTTCTAATAAAAACTGAAAAATGTACAGGTCCAAACAGAGTCTTGCTGGTCTTGGTGCTAGAACACCGGTGCTAATCGTGAGGACTGTATTGTGATTTATGGACTATTGTTCGTCTTTTTCATCTTTTTCTTTTGACCATTGTATTGTCTAAGCTTCTTCCACTTACAGTTTCTAATTACCCCTTTGATACAAATGTATCTTTAAACTTTTATTGCTGATTAAAAAGCAGGTCTTTCAATAAGGGGTGGTACCAGGTACTATTACCTGTTTAAAATGGTCTTTGGTACCTCCTGATTTTAAAGAAGTGTTGTGTAAGATATTCATGAAAATGTTCACATTTTAATAAAAAAAAGTACCGTACCATCTGTAAATAGTGAAGTATTGGTAGACTTGAAAAATATTGAAAGCTCTGAAAAAGGTGTGAATAGCAATGAAATCATAAGATGACTCATAGATGTTGTGATCCCTGTATGTTTAATATATATACAGACATGTTGTAAAGCTTAATTACAGCTAAATTCTGTCAACTATGAAAAGGTGTTAAGATGGTATAACATGAGCACTTCAGTTCAATTTCAATATGTTATTTTCTGTGTTTTGTGCTTTATATTTCAACATTTTTTTGTTTTGGCCGTCCCTTTTCAATTTACAGCTTCTAATTACCCCTTTGATATCTTCAAACTGTTATTTCTGATTAAAAAGTGTGAATAGCGATGACTACACAGAATGACTCATAGACTTCGTGATCCCTATATGTTTAATATATACAGTATATAACAGTTAATAAACAAGTTAAGTAAGTACCATATATACACAGATTATGAACCCCCAGATGATTTGACTGAAGCACTTGACTGAATTTCACAGTTGATTAGACATCTCTATATATGATCATATTAAGTTGCATCTTTCGTTCAATACACGATTTCTATTAGAATAACCCTTGACTTTTTAAATGACCTTGTTTTAAAAGGTCACTATCCCATTAAAAAGATTTTTTTCATGCTTACTTGATTTCTAAAAACATTGATGTCATAAAATATCATTTTGGTTATGTTAATTTTATATAATAAAATAAACAGAATTGTAGAATCTGTCCATATGATACACACTCAGGTGAAGTATACTCGATACAACATTATGTGATAAAGTTTGTCAGTAACTTTCGACATGTCAGTGGTTTTTCCCCGGGTACTTCGGTTTCCTCCACCAATAATACTGACCGACACGATATAACTGAAATAAATATTGTTGGAAGTGGCGTTAAACACCATAACCCCCCAACCCTCAATATGATACACCTACACAAATATTTCTCATTGAAAAAAAATAGTCAATTCAAATGTTAGCTTATACTTTTAAATCATTATTCAGAAACAGCTTAATTGATCCCTTACAAAGTTTACAATATTTATAAGAATCAGCAATATTCAAGATGGCCACCATCTCAGGACAAATGTTAACAAAGAACCTTAAAGGAAAATGCTTGACTATTTAGCAGTGTTGACCAAGTTTGACAGATTCTGTTACCAAATATTTTACTAAAAAATGAGAAAATCTGTTGATCAGAGGAAAACTTTTATCTCTGTTAATACCAACTTATGGTACATTAATATTAATCAGAAATGAAATGAAAGTGCCCACTGATGAAAAAGGGGAACCCCCTATAGAGTGCTGTCTGTGCCCCATACCTTGATTTTCAATGAATTTTGACCAAGTAAGACACATTTTATTACCAAACATTTTGCTCAAACAAAGAGGACATTCACTGATCAGAGGAAAAGGCCCCTCACACCCAAGACCACCCCTCGCATCAAGCCAGATTTCAGATTCAGAGATAATAAAATACTACAAAATTGTTCATCTCAAGAGAGGCCACTCTTCTTACAAGGCCACTTTTCCCTTGCAGAAAGGGTGGTCTTATTGCTATGTCAGTTTATGGTACCTAGACAGTTCTCAAAATGACAATTAGAATTTACTGACAGGTTCGAATCAAATTCTTGAATTTATTTTTATATAGTACTAAAAAAAAACTGAAAAATTTACTGGTCCGAACAAAGTTTTACTGGTTTTGGCCGGGATGACCGCTGCTCATCGTGAGGACTCGGGACACTATTTCCTTGCAGAAGGGGCGATCTTACAATACAGGAACTACTGTAATATCAGCTTGTGTAACCTAAAGACATCAAACAGTTTTTCTCTTAAACAGTGCTTTAACATGAAAACAGCAATTAGTCGCTAATATTCCACGTAATTAATGATAAATATAAATAATTCCAGTTAGAATTAATAATGGTAACTGCTTTATAAAATCTTGTTTATATCCAAAATATATAAAAACTTTGGCAAGATAAAAAAGAGAAGCAAAATAATGATACATGTATATTGATAATTAATGCTTAATTTGTTTTCTCTTAAATCATTAGAGGAAGCAATTAAATTTTGTTTTTGAAACAAAAGCAATAATGTCTTTCAGAGATTGTTTAACAATTTGAAAATTCCCAGGTAACATGAAAGGAGTTGTGTGTACAATCTTTTAATGAAATATTCTAAGTCAAAAAGGGCAATAACTCCTTCATAAATGGTCTGATGAAACTGCTATAGCGATATGCAAATCTTCATATGGTAATAAGCATGCAAAGTTTTGAAGAATTCCCAGGTAACATGAAAGGAGTTGCGAGTACAATCTTTTATTGAAATATTCTAAGTAAAAAGGGCAATAACTCCTTCATAAATGGTCTGATGAAACTGCTGTAGCGATATAAAAATCTTCATATGGTAATAAGAACGCATGCAAAGTTTGAGGGAATTCCCAGGTAACATGAAAGGAGCTGCGAGTACAATCTTTTAATGAAATATTTTAAGTGAAAAAAGGATAACAACTCTTTCATAAATGGTCTGATGAAACTGCTGTAGTGATATACAAATCTTGATAAGGTAATAAGCATGCAAAGTTTTGAAGAATTCCCAGGTAACATGAAAGGAGTTGCGAGTACAATCTTTTAATGAAATATTCTAAGTAAAAAGGGCAATAACTCCTAAATGGTCTGATGAAACTGCTATAGCGATATGCAAATCTTTTTTTTTTTTTTTTTTTTTTTTTTTTTTCATAATACTTTATTGTTTGACTCGCCTGTTAACAAAACACCTTAGATGCCCAGGTAAACAAAAATAATCTAAGGTTCCCTGTTTTACAATAGATCTCTTATCCAGGGTTAATAAGAGATTTATTAGAGTCCACATGATCCCATTACAAAAATACAACTAAATTTATCAATAATAAAATCAACATGTAAGTCAATCTATATTGGCATTTTATGATAGCTTCAACATAATTTATTATAACATTTACATACATGCAAATCTTCATATGGTAATAAGCATGCAAAGTTTTGAAGGAATTCCCAGGTAACATGAAAGGAGTTGCATGTAAAATCTTTTAATGAAATATTCTAAGTTAAAAAGGGCAATAACTCCTTCAAAATTGTCGGATCACTGCTGTATTGATAAACAAATCTTCATGTGGCAATGAGAAGGCATTGCAAAGTTATAAGGAATTCCTAATTAAAATGTAGAAGGGGTTGTGCTTACAATTTTTGATGAAATATTTTAAGTGAAAAAGGGCAATAACTCTTTCATAAATGGTTTGATGAAACTGCTATAGCGATATACAAATCTTCATATGGTAATAAGAAAGCAAGCAAAGTTTGAAGGAATTCCCATTTAACATGTAGGACCAGCTTTGCATACAAACTTTTTGATCAAATATTCTCAGTGAAAAAGGGCAATAACTAATAAAAAGGCAGTATAAACAATCTATCTTCATCATTTAATAAGCAGGCAAAGTTTTGAGGATTTTTCATTTAAAATGTAGGAAGGAGTTATTTACTTGTGCAAACCTTTGCGATGGACTGAGGGACATACATACAGTACGCAAATGATAAATTATGTCTCGCACAGGAAAAGAGAGACATTAAAATAACTGATAACGAAAATTAGGAAATAACTGTATTGTATTTAAATTTCACGGCATCAGTTGGAGATTTGATGGTCGCAAATTGAGTTCACTGGCAACGCGATAGCGGAGCCAGTAAGCGGATATTTGCGACCATCAAATCGACAATTGATGCCGTGAAATACAATACAGTTATCTCCATTCTAATGTAATCATGTGCATTGCCACATTATTGATAAGATGACGTAAGCGACAATCGGCTAAAATTCTAAAAATATCTCATGATATTTCAACCGTGGAATTGATACCTTGAAAATTACAGCATTGTCCAATCACAAACCAGTAATATTAAACAACTACATTAGAATGATATTTATCGACCATTTGTAAATTTTCCATTTGATCTTTACATACGATAATACCTATTACAAGTGTGATACAAACAAATCATCACTGATTTCTGACATAACGTTCTATTGACTTCATTTTGCAGTCCTCGAAATGAAAATTTGAATTTACTGGTCCAAATCAAATTCTTGGATTTATTTTTATATACTTCTCAATAAAAACTGAAAAATTTACTGGTCTTGGGCCGGAGGACTGGTGCTCATCATGAGGAATGCTTTGACAAATCTTTGACAAACATACTTTTCGCTAAATAGACTTATCATCACATCTCACATTTCAGGTTTCGCCTTCAACACGATTCAACAATATTATAGTATAATAATTGATGTTTTTAGGAAAATAACTAGAGGCTCCCAGGAGCCTGTATAGCTCACCTGGGTATAATAACATCAGTCAATAAAACTTGATAACTTCGGTAAAAAAAATTAACAAATGTAGCCTTCGTCATTGCAGACTCTTTCTACAAAAAAAATTGGGCAGGGGTTCCCCCTTTAATGTAAGTTATCAAAATTTCTGTAAAAAAACATATGTCAATGATTCTCAAAATTTTGCTTTTCCTACTTCACATTTTGTAATAGAGTTGCTTCCCTTTGATTATTTGAGTAACCAAAAGCAGTGAGTCAACAAAAAAATGCATTTCAAGAGGAATAATTTCATCCCCCCTTTTTTCTATTTTTAGCCTGGTGGCCATCTTGGTTGGAAGTCGGGATCACCGGACACAATTTTGGAAGGGGGCCATCCAAGGATCATTCCACAAAAGTTTGATTGCAATTGGCCCAGTGGTTTCTGAGGAGAAGATTTTTATGTGAATTTCCCATAGGGTCCTATGTTAAGCTAAGTTCGGATGTGGGGGCCATCTTGATCGAAGGGCCGAACCGCCGGACACATTTTTGGAAGAGAACCATCCAATGACTATTTCATCAAAATTTTGTTCTTATTGAGAAATGGTTTCAGACAAGAAGATTTTTATGGGAATTTCCCATAGGGTCCTATGTTAAATTAAGTTCGGCTGTGGCGGCCATCTTGGTCGGTGTTCTGAAATGCCGGACACAATTTTGGAAGAGGACCACCCAAGAATCATTTCAGCACAGTTTGGTTGAGATTGGCTCAGTAGTTTCAGAGGAGAAGATTTTTTTTTTATTTCATCCCCCCTTTTTTCTAATTTGCATAATCGGTCAAAATAGGCAAAAGTTCAAAGTTCATAAAAAATCCCGTAATATATGTTAAAAAGCTCATCATTATGCTTATGCAGTTCAAATTTGGGCACTTTCTGGCTTAAAATAGAGCAGTTTTGGCCATTTGAAGAAATTTCTATTTTAAGTAATGGCGGCCATCTTGGATACAGGACGGCGCTGACGGACACAATTTTGAAAGGGGACCATCCAAAGATCATTTCAGCAAAGTTTGGTTGAGATTGGCTCAGTAGTTTCAGAGGAGAAGATTTTTTTTAAATTTCATCCCCCCTTTTTTCTAATTTGCATAATCGGTCAAAATAGGCAAAAGTTCAAAGTTCATAAAAAATCCCGTAATATATGTTAAAAAGCTCATCATTATGCTTATGCAGTTCAAATTTGGGCACTTTCTGGCTTAAAATAGAGCAGTTTTGGCCATTTGAAGAAATTTCTATTTTTAGTAATGGCAGCCATCTTGGATACAGGACGGCGCTGACGGACACAATTTTGAAAGGGGACCATCCAAGGATCATTTCAGCAAAGATTGGTTGAGATTGGCTCAGTAGTTTCAGAGGAGAAGATTTTTTTTAAATTTCATCCCCCCTTTTTTCTAATTTGCATTATCGGTCAAAATCGGCAAAAGTTCAAAGTTCATAAAAAATCCCGTAATATATGTTAAAAAGCTCATCATTATGCTTATGCAGTTCAAATTTGGGCACTTTCTGGCTTAAAATAGAGCAGTTTTGGCCATTTGAAGAAATTTCTATTTTTAGTAATGGCGGCCATCTTGGATACAGGACGGTGCTGACGGACACAATTTTGAAAGGGGACCACTTAAGGATCATTTCAGCAAAGTTTGGTTGAAATTGGCTCAGTAATTTCAGAGGAGAAGATTTTTTTTAAATTTCATTCCCCCTTTTTTCTAATTTGCATAATCGGTCAAAATGGGTAATGGGATTTACTTCAAAATTGCAGGGTAGGTAGATCTTGACATGCTGCACATTTTTGCTATTTAAACTTAACATCTATCTCTAAATAGTTTTTGAAATATAAGACGAAAAGTATTAAAATAAAAAAATAAAATTGATGAAAAAAGGGCAACAACTCCAAGATGGGTATTCAAATTTACTTCAAAATTGCAGGGTATGTAGATCTTGACATGCTGAACATGTTTGCAGTTTCAACTTACCATCTGTCTCTTATAGTTTTTGAAATAAAGGACGAAAAGTATTAAAATTTTGAAAATTTGATGAAAAAAGGGAAATAACTCCAAAATGGGTAATGGGATTTACTTCAAAATTGCAGGGTAGGTAGATCTTGATATGCCGCACATTTTTGCAATTTAAAGTTAACCTTTATCTCTTATAGTTTTTGAAATATAAGACGAAAAGTATTAAAATTTTACAAATTTGATGAAAAAAGGGCAATAACTCCAAGATGGGTAATCAGATTTACTTCAAAATTGCAGGGTAGGTAGATCTTGATGTGCTGATCATTTTTACCCCATGTCAGCTTTTTGATATTATTAACGGTTTTTGAGTTATTACCCAAAACCTGCAATTTTACCATATGTTCTATTTTTAGTAACAGCGGCCATGTTGGTTGGTGCACAGCATCACCGGACACAATTTTGAAACTAGACACCCTAGTGATGATTCAGACCAAGTTTGGTTTCCATTGGTCTAGCACTTTCAGAGGAGAAGATTTTTGAAAAAGTTTACGACGTACGACGGAGACGGACGCCAAGTGATGGCAATAGCTCACATGACCCTTTGGGTCAGGTGAGCTAAAAATGATATTTTGATTGCTAAATGAAGGATCGGTTTGTTACTTTACAATCCATCACTAATAATAGTAATTAGTGGTATATAATATCCTGTTTAAGTCAAGTCACAAAAAGCCAATAAGTCTATACCAACACAGAACTAATATCTAATGTAAGATTTCTAAAGACCCAGATTTTATGTAAACATTGGAACATTACAAAATAAATTCATCTCAGTCAGGTAAGTGTTTGTTTATTAAAATGAAGATAGATTTGTCATAATATTCTAAAGTTAACTAACCCTGTGGGTCTTTAATGCTTCAGATATCTACAGATTGTATATTTTTTTTTTTACTAATTTACTTTCTATCTGCCTCCTTGTAGACACTCCAGTAAAAATAGGACAATTAATAACAGGTATCCTGTTGTGTTTTTGCTTTGTTTGTTTTCATCTTGTGTCTTGTGTACCCTTAATAATGTTGTCAGTTTCTCAGGAATGTCCATTATTGATTGCCCCTTCGATATTCTCTAACATTTATTAAAAATCATCTATGATTGCGGTACATGTATTACAGAGATGCCTCACGTTTTCACATACAAAAAAAAAAATCAAAAATATTTCAGTTATATCGTGGCAGTCAAGTTTATTATTGGAGGAAACCGTAGTACTCGGAGAAAACCACTAACCTACCACAAGTCACTGACAAACTTTATCACATAATGTTGTATCAAGGACACCATGCCGTCATTCGAACTCACAACATGAGTGGTGATAGGCACTGATAGCATATAGGTTGTTGTAAATCCAACCATAAATAAAGTCTCAATGTAGAAATCTTAACCTGCAGAAACCAAACTTTAAATAAAGTCTCAATGTAGAAATCTTAACCTGCATAAACCAAACTTTAAATAAAGTCTCAATGTAGAAATCTTAACCTGCATAAACCAAAATTTTAAATAAAGTCTCAATGTAGAAAATCTTAACCTGCATAAACCAAACTTTAAATAAAGTCTCAATGTAGAAATCTTAACCTGCATACACCAAACTTTAAATAAAGTCTCAATGTAGAAATCTTAACCTGCATAAACCAAACTTTAAACAAGATGAACTGTGAGCTAATGCTCACCTATGATACCCCCGCTCTTTGGCAAACAGGAAGTAGGAATCTGACGGGTCAAAAAACGCTTCCCACGATATGGGTTACTTATATGAAGCTTGTGACCAAATATCAGATTTCTGCCATCAATGGTTGCTGAGAAAAATGCGACGAAAAATGAGCATATATGTTCAATGTGTATAAAAATCAACAAAGTCGGCAAACAGGAAGTAGGAATCCGATCGGTTCAAAAATGCTTCCCACGATATGGGGTACCTATATGAAGCCTGTGACCAAATATCAGATCTCTGTCATCAATAGTTGCTCAGAAAAATGTGACGAAAAATGTGCATATATGTTCAATGTGTATAAAAACCAACTAAGTCGGCAAACAGGAAGTAGGAATCTGATGGGTCCAAAAACGCTTCCCACGATATGGGGTACCTATATGAAGCTTGTGACCAAATATCAGATCTCTGTCATCAATAGTTGCTGAGAAAAATGTGACGAAAAATGTGCATATATGTTCAATGTGTATAAAGATCAACTAAGTCGGCAAACAGGAAGTAGGAATCTGATGGGTCCAAAAACGCTTCCCACGATATGGGGTACCTATATGAAGCTTGTGACCAAATATCAGATCTCTGTCATCAATAGTTGCTGAGAAAAATGTGACGAAAAATGTGCATATATGTTCAATGTGTATAAAGATCAACTAAGTCGGCAAACAGGAAGTAGGAATCTGATGGGTCCACAAACGCTACCCACAATATGGTATACCTATATGATGCTTGTGACCAAATATCAGATTTCTGCCATCAACAGTTACTGAGAAAAATGCAACGAAAAATATCTTGAACGGACGGAAGGACGGACAGAAGTAAAACAGTATACCCCCTCCCCCTTTGGGGAGCGGGGGGAGGGGGGTATAATAAAGTCTCAATGTAGAAAATCTTAACCTGCATAAACCATGTAGAAAATCTTAACCTGCATAAACAAACTTTAAAGTCTCAATGTAGAAAATCTTAACCTGCATAAACCAAACTTTAAATAAAGTCTCAATGTAGAAATCTTAACCTGCATAAACCAAACTTTAAATAAAGTCTCAATGTAGAAATCTTAACCTGCATAAACCAAACTTTAAATAAAGTCTCAATGTAGAAATCTTAACCTGCATAAACCAAACTTTAAATAAAGTCTCAATGTAGAAAATCTTAACCTGCATAAACCAAACTTTAAATAAAGTCTCAATGTAGAAATCTTAACCTGCATAAACCAAACTTTAAATAAAGTCTCAATGTAGAAATCTTAACCTGCATAAACCAAACTTTAAATAAAGTCTCAATGTAGAAATCTTAACCTGCATAAACCAAACTTTAAATAAAGTCTCAATGTAGAAAATCTTAACCTGCATAAACCAAATTTAAATAAAGTCTCAATGTAGAAATCTTAACCTGCATAAACCAAACTTTAAATAAAGTCTCAATGTAGAAAATCTTAACCTGCATAAACCAAACTTTAGATAAAGTCTCAATGTAGAAATCTTAACCTGCATAAACCAAACTTTAAATAAAGTCTCAATGTAGAAATCTTAACCTGCATAAATCAAACTTTAAATAAAGTCTCAATGTAGAAATCTTAACCTGCATAAACCAAACTTTCAATAAAGTCTCAATGTAGAAAATCTTAACCTGCATAAACCGAACATTTCTCTATTTCTAATACAAAAGCAGTTCCCACAGAGATTCGGTTCAGACAGGAGCCATCGTGGCAGTGATCGTATGGTAGTTGGATTTACAACTACCTATATGCAATCAGTGCTTATCATCACTGATGTTGTGAAGTCAATTCTCGATCAGGGCGACATATACAACATTATGTGATAAAATTTGTCAGTGACTTATGACAGTGAGTTCGGTGGTTTTTCTCCAGGTACTCCGGTTTCCTCTACCAATAAAACTTACCACCACGATATAACTGAAATATTGTTGAAAATGGAGTTAAACACCATCAAACAAACAAAAACAAAAGCAGGTCCCACAAAGATTTGGTTCAGATAGGCTTCACTGTACTATCATTATATTACCAGTCTTTGCCTTAAATTTTTTCACCTACTTGCACGAAAGCCAAATTTAGAATAATTTTCTATTTAATCAAACAAATTCTTTCATAATTTTCACTTGTCCGAATCCAGTTTTACTTGTCACGGGCTTCGGGCAAGTGGGTTAGCGTGAAGACTGTATTACATATGATTAATCAAAACTGCATAAAATTCGTATACATGTACATGTATATTCCATTAAAGAGATTTTATCAAAGGCAGAGAATTTGATGGCTTCTGAAATCAATGGGATGTATAAATTAAAGAGTTGAAATATTAAATACATGTACCTACGCATAGGTAAACAATAAGAATGAAGTTGAAGAAGTGATTGTACTGGTATGAAACAGGTGGGTTAGGGGTATGGTGTTTAATGCCACTTTCAACAATATTTCAGTTATATCGTGGCGATCAGTTTTATTGGTAGAGGAAACCAGAGGACCCGGTGAAAATCACCAACCTGTCGCAAGTCATTGTCAAACTTTATCTTTATCACATAATGTTGTATTGAGTACACCTCGCCATGAACGGGATTCGAACTCACAACTTTTGTGGTTATAGGCACTGGTTGCATAGGTAGTTGTAAATCCAATTACCATATGATCACGACCATGATGGCCCTGTGGAAGGAAATTGATTGTACTGGTATGAAACAGCTTACAGACAGTTGGACGCCAAGTGATGACAACAGCTCACATGGCCTACGGTTACATGTAGATGAGCTAATACCTCAAAATATACAAAATATCATTCCCCCTAACCCATTCCCTCAATATAACTGTACTGGCATTATGATTACATAAGATTAATCAAAACTACATAAAGATCATTTATATTCCATTTAACAGATTTTATTAAAGGCTTACAATTTAACATGTATATATGTGCAATCAGCCTTAGACTAAAGGAAAGTTGGAATTGTAAAGATGGGAAATTACAATGTGATACTCTTGGGGGATCTATATAGAGGATTTGATGAAATTTGTATTAATGTAATGTATAAATTAAGAGTTGAAATACATTTTGTATTAAATAATTCATTCATGCGTACATATACAAATGTATATGTAAACAAAAAAGAATTTTATGTTTTAGAAATGAGATTTCATAAAACAAAACAACAGATTTTTTAAAAACTTATTTATATTTTCTCCCAAATATCGATTGACTGGTAATGTTTAACAGTATTTTTTTAGCAAAAGTCATAACAAGAACAAGATTACACCAGAGGCTCTCAAGAGCCTGTATCGTTCACCTGGTTATAAAAAGAACCAATTGGTCCTATGTAAAAACTATGTCCTGCAGTGGTAGTCATCTTGGAATTACGATCAACATAAAAAACACAAAGTTTGTAAAGGACCTTCCAATGATTGATGCACAGTTTAGGTTCAATCAGTGCAATAGCTTCAGAGAAGAATATATTTCTGTATTTTCCCCATATGGTCCTGTGTTAATACTATGACCTGTGGTGGCAGCCATCTTGGATTTCTGATCGGCATAAAAAACAGAGGACCTTCCAATGATCATTCCTGGGCAGTTTGGTTTCAACTGTCCAAGTGGTTTCAGAGAAGAAGCATTTTGAAACATTTTTCCCATAGGGTCCAATATTAAACTAAGTCCTGCCGTAGCCGCCATTTTGAATTTCATATCAGAACAAAAAACGTAAAGTTTGTAGAGGACCATCCAATGAACATTCATGTACAGTTTGGCTTTAATCATATTTGTAGTTTCTGAGAAGAAGGCATTTGAACATTTTCCCATAGGGTCCAATGTTAATCTATGTCCTGCGGTGGTGGCCATCTTGGATTTCCGATCGGCATAAAAAACAGAAACTTTGTAGAGGACCTTCCAATGATCATTCCTGGGCAGTTTGGTTTCAATTATCCAAGTGGTTTCAGAGAAGAAGCGTTTTGAAACATTTTTCCCATAGGGTCCAATGTTAAACTAAGTCCTGCCGTAGCCGCCATTTTGAATTTCATATCGGAACAAAAAACGTAAAGTTTGTAGAGGCCCATCCAATGAACATTCCTGTACAGTTTGGCTTTAATAATATTTGTAGTTTCTGAGAAGAAGGCATTTGAACATTTTCCCATAGGGTCCAATGTTAATCTATGTATTGCGGTGGCGGCCATCTTGGATTTCCGATCGGCATATAAAACAAATATTTTGTAGAGGACCTTTCAATGATCATTCCTGGGCAGTTTGGTTTCAATTGTCCAAGTGGTTTCACAGAAGAAGCATTTTGAAACATTTTTCCCATAGGGTCCAATGTTAAACTAAGTCCTGCCGTAGCCGCCATTTTGAATTTCATATCGGAACAAAAAACCTTCAGATTGTAGAGGACCATCCAATGAACATTCATGTACAGTTTGGCTTTAATCATATTTGTAGTTTCTAAGAAGGCATTTGAACATTTTCCCATAGGGTCCAATGTTAATCTATGTCCTGCAGTGGTGGCCATCTTGAATTTCCAATCGGCATAAAAAACAGAAACTTTGTAGAGGACCTTCCAATGATCATTCCTGGGCAGTTTGGTTTCAATTGTCCAAGTGGTTTTAGAGAAGAAGCATTTTGAAACATTTTTCCCATAGGGTCCAATGTTAAACTAAGTCCTGCCGTAGCCGCCATTTTGAATTTCATATCGGAACAAAAAACCTTAAGATTGTAGAGGACCATCCAATGAACATTCATGTACAGTTTGGCTTTAATCATATTTGTAGTTTCTGAGAAGAAGGCATTTGAACATTTTCCCATAGGGTCCAATGTTAATCTATGTCCTGCGGTGGTGGCCATCTTGGATTTCCGATCGGCATAAAAAACAGTAACTTGGTAAAGGACATTCCAATGATCATTCATTTACAGTTTGGGTTCAGTTAGTTCATTAGTTTCAGAGAAGATCTTTGAAATTTCAGCCAATCAGAGCATATTATTGGCCCTGGCAGCCATGTTGGATATCCAACTGGAACGAAAAACAGTAACTTTGTAGATGACCATCCAAGGAACATTCCTGCTAAGTTTGGTTCCAATTGGCCCAGTGGTTTCGGAGAAGAAGCTTGAAATGTGAAAAGTTTACAGACGACAGACAACAGACGACGGACGCCAAGTGATGGCAATAGTTCACCTGGACCTTAGGTCCAGGTGAACTAAAAAAATATAGCGGTAGAAAAAAAGAGTAGAGGCTCAGGTTCACATAAGCCTGTATCGCTCACCTGGTAAAAAATATCGCTCAGCTGTGATAAAGACGTATAAATGGGATGTATAAATTAAGAGTTGAAATACATTTTGTATTAATTACTTAAATTCGGATATGTAAACAAAAATAATGTTGTAGAAATCAGATTGCATAAAACAGAATAACAGATTTTTCAAAAACCTATTTACATTTTTCTCCTGAACATCGATTGACTGGTAATGTTCAACATGAAGTGAGCAGTCATTTTAGCAAAAATCAAAACAAGAACACGATTACAAAAATATAATGGTAGATAAAGGAGTAGAGACTCAGGGTATCGCTCACCTGGTAGAGAAGTATAGCTCAACTGATAAAGACTCTTTGATAACCTAGTAAAGATCATGCATAAGGTGGCATGTGATCTCCCAGGTCTTGAACTCATATGGCCCTTGGTCACTTAATGTTACAAAATTGAATAATAATATCCCAATGCTGCTTCGTGCCATACAATTGCATTTCCATTCCCATGGCTGAAAGTGTTTTTGTGAACAAATACTGAAAATTTTCTACTTTTAACACAGATCAGGATCCTTTCCAAAAAAATTATTTCTTTGTCAAAAATGTGTACCTCACCCCCCTAAAAAACTCATCAAATTTACACGAATCTCAAGAACTGTCTGGACTATTACCAAAAAAAACTGAAATCAGTCAAAATACTGAAAATTTTCACCCATGCATTCCTGGGGTTTTGGAATAAAATTTTAAAAAATTTCCAATTTTTCCCATTTCAAACTTTTGACAACTAGGGCTTGGAAAACATCAACTCTGTCAACTAAATAATTGTGGAATCTTTTAGATAGCGATAGTTTGCTACTTTATGAATTTATCTAAATAAAACGATGAAATAAACGTTAAGAGAAGACGTAAGGGACAATCAAGAATGGATATTCCAGAGAAACTGGCAACATTGGGTACACCAGACACAGGACGAAAATAAACGTTAGAGAAAACCCAAGGGGCAATCAAGAATGGATATTCCAGAGAAACTGGCAACACAGTACACAAGACGAAGACAAACAAACAAAAAACACAACACAATAGCAGTCTTCGCACTAACCCACTTGCCTGAAGCACGGAACAATCAAAGCTGGATTCATAAAAAGTGAAGAATATGAAAGAATTTGTTTGAATAAATAGACAATTTTTCTAAATTTGTCTTTCGGGCAAGTAGGTGAAAAAAATTTAAGGCAAAGACTGACATTGGGTAAGCAAAACACAAGGCGAAGACAAACAAAACAAAAAACACCATTATGTGTTGGACACCACAATACGCAAACAAAAAGGTAGATATATACCTGTAACTTTGTGTCTTCCTCTGTATACATCTCCGTAGGTGCCTTCCCCTATCAAGTCTTGTAGCTCCCATGTTTCTGTAGGGTCTGGGAGCTCTGTAAATTTAATCACCTTGGTGTATGTGTTATATAACTGAAGCATACCTTCAGATCTGCCGATTCTTTTATCTAAAAATAAACAAAAATAATTTCATTTTAATCACATGATCTCCCTTTTATTATATGGTCTATAACTAGTGGTGTTCCATTCATTGATTATGATCGAAAATTGGTCTATTATTTTTATTTCAACGACAATCGAGTATAATTTCTCAAATCGACAATCTCAGACTTTTCCGGAAATACAGTTTGTCCGAATGTTTTGTATTTAGAATGTACGTCTTGCAAACAAGAGACAGTAAATTATCCTTTTCAAAGCATAAAACTGACATAGACTCATCAAGGTCATGGAGGCTAGCACAAGGGGAGCCAGTCAGACTCCAAAACTTTATGAGCACCCAGGAGCTAAAATAAGCGTTGTGTGCAAATATCTTGGATTCATTAAAGCAAAAGATAAATCTGCAACTAAAACCAAACTTTATATGACAAAGGCTATGTATAATTATTTTGGAAATCATTTATGACAATAACAATTATAATAAAAAACATTTTCAGTAAACTTCTTTAACTTGCAACACATTCCGATAATAATTAAAAATCAAATTGGTAACAGGCATCCGCTTATTCCAATTATTCTATTACTTTTTTCTAGCCAATTCCCAACGGCAACACTACTATTCTATTATTGTCTACTCCTGAGAGAACTGTTCTCCTCTAGTGTTGTCTGGTGAGCCAACGGCGAGGGGCACTATACCTCACCAGACAACACTATAGGAGAACTGTTCTCGAGGGAGAAGACAATAATATATTTATAACATCCCACTCCAGACATAAAAGAAAAACACACTCAAATTCAATATAATAATAATAATAAAATTTAAAATGTAACATTATATTTGCATTGTCAAATCTGGCCATGTTGACAGCAGAATACAGACTATTTTAAGGGAGATAAATCTTGATAAAAATATATACATGTAACAAGCGGTTTCAGAGGAGAAGATTTTTAGAAATCGACCAATCAGAAACAAGAATTGCCTGTGGCAGCCATGTTTGTTAATGAATCGGGACAAAATGAGCAATCTTTATAGAGGACCTTCCAAGGATGCTCCCTACTAAGTTTCAATTCATTTGGCCAAGCGGTTTCAGAGAAGATTTTTTAGAAATCAACCAATCAGAAACAAGAATGGCCTGTGGTGGCCATGTTTGTTAACGGATCGGGACGAAATGAGCAATCTTTATAGAGAACCTGACGATAGATGCTTCCTACCAAGTTTCGGTTCATTTGGCCAAGCGGTTTCAGAGGAGAAGATTTTTAATAAACAGCTGCGCCAAGAGCGCATGATACGCCCGTCGTCAACATTCATACAATATTTGTAAAGACTTTCTTTCCCATAACTCTTGAATGAAAAATTTAAATTTCACCAACAGCTGCACCATAAACACGAATTGGAACATTTATACAATATTTATACAATTGAAAACAACATTTTTTGAGAAAATAGGAAAGACTATCAATTCCAATAACAGTACGAAGTTTGAAGTGAATTGGTGAAGGGGTTCTCAATTTACAGCGCGACATACGAAAAATTGCCTACAATTTGATGAATAAAGTCCCATAACTCTGGAATGAAAAATCGAAATTTCACCAAAAAGTATACAGACCATAAGACTATCAATTCCAATAACTATGCGAAGTTTGAAGTGAATTGGTCGAGGGGTTCTCAATTTACAGCGCGACATACGAAAAATCGCCTACAATTTGATGAATAAAGTCCCACAACTCTGGAACGAAAATTCGAAATTTCACCATAAAGTATACAGACCGTAAGAACATCAATTCCAATAACTCTGTGAAATTTGAAGTGAATTGGCCAAGGGGTTCTAATGTTAGAGCGTGACATGTGAAACAAACGGACGGACGGACGGAAGGACAGTCGGACATTGGTATACCCTAATACGTCCCGTCTTAAAGACGGGCGTATAAAAATCAGCCAATCAGAAACAAGAATTGCCTATGGTGGCCATGTTTGTTGATGGATCGGGACAAAATGAGCAATCTTTAGAGAGGAGCTTCCATAGATGCTTCCTACCAAGTTTCACTTCATTTGGCTGAGAGGTTACAGAGGAGAAGATTAAAATGTGAAAACAGACGACGAATGCCAAGTGATGGCAAAAGCTCACGTTGCCTTTGGCAAGGTGAGCTAAAAATGACGTGGGAAAATCTATGCCACAGGTATAGTCCCCACGGGAAATCGCTTGAAACTGGTATAGTTCCCGTCGCTAGGTATAGTCACCCGTTGTCAAGTGTACTGTTCAAAAATAATACACACTGATTATCCAATCAAAATACAGCATTTTCATATGTTAGGTACTAATACCTCTTAACCATTTCAATTGGTTGTTGTTTAATGTCAAATGATCAATTTTTATTGTGATGAGAACAAGTTACATTTGATGAGATGATAATGATATCTGCTTTGTACTAGAACCAATCACTCACTCACTCCTTAAATCATACCACAAGGGAGACAAATATAAAGGGGTTAGGATTATGGTGTTTAACATCACTTTCAACAACATTTCAGCTATATAGTGGTGGTCAGTTTTATTAGTGGAGGAAACCGGAGTACCCGGAGAAAACCATCGATCTGCCACAATCGACTGACAAACTTTATCACATAATGTTGTATCAAGTACACCTCACCAAGAGCAGGATTCAAATTCACAACTTCAGTGGTGATCGGCACTGACTGCACAGGTAGTTGTAAAATCAACTACCATACGATCACGACCACAACATCCCTTTAAATATATAGGCATAATAATAGAAGAGGGGTGTTCTAATCATCGACTACCAAAAATAATATTTTTGGAATAATGAAAAATAAGATTTCTTCAAGTTAAATACACAAAATATTTTCACAAGAAATCAAGATTGACACTGAAAAGGATTCAAAAACAAATTATTTTACCTATTTAGGATAAACAAGAATTACTCATTTAGTCCCTCATATATATATATATGTACATTGTACTGCCAATTTCAAACTACAAATGTAGATCAACATGAGGCATTCAAGATCAAATATGATTGTTTGATTGATTAATCAGCTATGCCATGGCGAGAACAAGTTAATTCTCAATGAGAATATGATGAGGTCCACATTGTACTAGATCAACACACTGAGTTGGATTTTATAGTGCTAGATCACTGAAACAACAGCGAGTAGGCATGTCGCTCCACTCGGACATATTATTCTGATTCCGAGTCAACCAGTCATTGCTCTTTCTCCTTAATGCTGCGTGTTTAGCGGAGAAACAACAAATACACATTTTATAGTCTTTGGGTTTTACCGATCTGTGCTCGAACCCACGATCTACCGCGCTTGAGGCGAGCACGCTAACCATTATGCCACCAAAGCAGTAATGACTTTTGAATGTTACTGAAAAACCATGAAGAGTTGTGTAGGGATGACAGTCTTTTGTAGCAGTTACAATGCACCTACACTTTTTCTAAATCTAAAAAACAGATGTATTCTCCAAACATGTTACCCACTATGGTCCATGGTCAGGTTTTCTGTATTATAACCTGACAACCCTCCCCCCCTCCCCCCATTGAGAGATCAAATTTGTAAGTCCTTAAGGATTAGGTAACATTGTCATTTAAACACTTACAAGACAATGATTTAAAGGTTTAAAGCACTCAAGTGAAGGTGATTTGAAAGACTTTAAAAAGAATTCATTATTTACAGTAACCTGATTCTAGTGCTATAATTAACACAAATCTTAATTAGTCATTTAATTGTTTGTCTTATCTAATTAGGTTATTGGATCAAATAAGGTTTCGATCTTTGTTAAATTTTGTACAAGCAAATCAGCATAACAAATTCAATTTGTTTGTTTGTTTGTTTGATGGTGCTTAACGCCATTTTCAACAATATTTCAGTTATATCACGGCGGTCAGTTTATTGGTGGAGGAAACCGGAGGACCAAGAGAAAACCACTGACCTATCGAAAGTCACTGACAAACTTTATCACATAATGTTGTACACCTCGCCCTGATTGAGATTCGAACTCACAACATCAGTGGCGATAGGCACTGATTGCTTAGGTAGTGGAAATTCCAGCTACCATATGATCACAGCCACGATGTTGAAATCTCTAAAATGTTCAAGTAAGATTCGTAAATAAAAAATTTGGAAATTACTATTTTGTCTATTCCTGTTAACATTTTTCAAACAAGGAAATAAATTTAAATTGATAGTAAATTGAAAATAAACTTGTAGAATTAAATGCAAGTGCATTTAACTTGCTTCTTATTTTACCAGCGATGACAGTCGCTTAGTAAACGAACATTGTCATTGTCAAAAACAAATGCATTGTTTAATTATCTTGTAGCTCTTTAACGGCTTTTTGTAAATTTTATGGTAAAAAAACAATATCGTTAATAGCTATGGTATTACACCTCACAATAAAAGAAGCAAATGGCAGATCACATAAAAACAAAGGTGTCATTTATACTAGACAATAGTCATTCAACGGCTTCTCGACTACTTTGAGCATATTATATGTTTATGTAGAAAATGTCTAAAAAAAATGCTCTAAAAAAAAAAATTATTAAAAGAAAAAAAAATGTCTAGGTTAACAGAAAAAGAGTTAGAACAAAAATGGATAAAACAAGTATCCGATGAAGTATGAGCACTGATTACATAGGTAGTTATAAATCCAACTACCATATGATCACGGCGGCACAAAGACACTCGATCTGTATTGGTCATTAGGGGTGGGAGTGAGAGGTTGGAGTATAATTTGCTTTAACTTGAAACTATAGACTTCCCTGACCCTGTATCATCTGGTTGTTAACGATTTGTTTACTGCCCAATCATCAAATACATGTATATACATTCTACATCCAATCAAGAGTCATCGGTTTTTTTTCACATTTCCTCCTATAGGATACTATATAATGGCATGGCCATCTTGGATTTCTACTGCACATAATGTCAAATTGGAAAAGGACGGGGTGTCATGGTGTTTAACCCCTCTTTCAACAATATTTCAGTTATATCGTGGAGGAAACCAGAGTATCCGGAGTAAACCACTGACCTGTTGCAAGTCAATGACAAACTTTATCACATAATGATCATAGGCACTGATTGCACAGGTAGTTGTAAATCCAATTACCATATGATCATGACAGGGGTGGCCCCAATTGGGAAAGGTCCATCCAGTGTACAGTTTGTGTTCTATCAAGTTTGCAACTTCTGACAAGAAGCCTTGTAATATAATTTCAATACCATCTTATGCAAAAGTATAGTGTTGGCCATCTTGGATTTCACAACATGAATGAGAGAAATTCACCTTCATTGTGTCAAACTGGGTTTGGTTTAGCTTTATGGTGTCTAACGCCACTTTCAACAATATTTCAGTTATATTGTGGAGGTCACTTTCATTGGTGGAGGAAACAGAATTCCTGGAGAAAACTACCGACCTGCCACAAGAAACTGACAAACTTTATCACATAATGTTGTATTGAGTACACCTGGCCTGAGCGGGATTCGAACTCACAACATTAGTGGTGATAGGCACTGATTGCATAGGTCGTTATAATTTCAACTACCATACATTCACCACCACAATGGCCGCTGTGTCAATCTTTCTTCATTCAGTTTTTACAAACATAAATCATGGTATTTATTCAAAATAAACAATTTGTCAGTTATAAAAACAGTTATAAACGGTAAGTATTAAATCAACAACCAGAACTGATATAGAAATGTGACATCTATTAAACAAATAGACCTTCTTAAATTTATCTGATTAATATATTTTTAAATTAAGAAAATTTTCTTTGGTTTAAAAAAAAATTGTCATTTTATCTGATGGTTTATTGAATTTAACAAATGTTTAAAGCTACGATTTTGACCAAAAAAATTTTATGTTTTAGAAATTGGTAAATAGCTTTAAAATGATGAAATAAAGGTAAATATTTCACATTAAACAGCTTATTGAACCACTTTTCGCCTTTTGAGAACGAAAATTACCATCGATTAGGTATTTTGTGATAAAGTTTGTCAGTGACTTGGGACAGGTCAGTGGTTATCTCCATCAATAAAACTGATCGCCACGAAATAACTGAAATATTGTTGAAAGTGGCATTAAACACCATAAATCCCATAACCCTAATCCTAGAACGACTTGCCCACTCTTTTATGATTCATAGACATGAGGTAGATCAGCATTTCATTTTATCCTGCACTTGTTCTATTTGAGCAGGCAAGTTGCATCGACTGGAAAATTTTTGCTATATACATTTTTTGTGTAGTCATTGACAGAAATATAGCTTTTTCTGGTACCCTTGTCACATGTTACCTGTTGAGCTTTGGGAACCTAGTTGTAAATCCAGTTCACTTCCTGTTGACAGAAAATATCAAAAGTTGCAATCAAGGGAAAATTGTATAATTTTATCATTTAATTCAAGATATAAATGTAAATGGTTTAATGTGATTTTTCTGCAGGATTAACACAATATTAATGCAGGGTCTTAAAATATAAAGTTTATGTGTAATTTTGGCATAAAACAGGGGAAAGGTTCAGAGAAGCTCGCCTTCATCCCAGTTTTTTAAACCTCATACATATAAACTTTATATTGTAAGACACTGCACTAATATTGTATCTATAAGCTTCTTATATTAATTAGGATATCAAAAATAAAAATTAATGTCCAAATGTCAAGCTGGCAGCCATCTTTAATCTTATAGAGTAACATCACATGCAGTCTGAACTTCATTGCTTTCTGACAACCATTTTATTACATTGTGATAAAAGGTCGAATCTTTGGGGAAATTAAATCAGAAAATCACTAGTAACATCATCTGCCACTTTTCAGATAAAACTGATTCTGATTGGATATCGGGTACTTAGCAAAATGTAACCCCATTACAAGAGTTTGAAGTTACCAAATGGGTAATCAGAATCTGTAAATCGTACATCGTACATCGAAGAAGGACAGACAACACAATGACCAAAAGAAAAAGGACAAACAACAATCTACAAAACACTACACAGGAAACTAAAGATTGAGCAGCACGACCCCACTAAAAACTGGACATCCTTATGCATACTATAAAATAAATACAGCAAATATTTATGGGGGGTAGAGTCATGGTGTATAACGCCATTTTCAACAATATTTAAGCTATATAGTGGCGGTCAGTTTTATTGGTGGAGGAAACTGGAGTACACTGAGAAAATCATTGATCTGTCGCAAGTCACAAACTTTATCACATAATGTTGTATCGAGTAAACCTCGCCTGAGCAGAAATATTTTAGTCTTTTTGCTAGAATTTCATAACAAAATAAAACTAAGTACATGTATAATAGAGATATAGAGAACAACTCTGCTATCAGATTTTATTAGAACGAAATATTATTTAAAGATATTGCACACAATCAGTCATCATAGGGATGCATGTTTCAAAATTTATTTTCAAAATTCAGTGACACCTGTCTAAATCGAATCCTGAATAAACCAGAATACTGTATAACCTGAACTATAGATATAAATTCCCAATGTAGGAAATCTTTGTTAATTTAGCCGGTATAAACTCAAAAATTAGTCCAACCTTGAATAAAGTCAGTGCCGGATTTAGATAAAGAGAGGCTCTAGGCTATCACACTTGTGAGGCCCCTCCCAATTCTCCACCTTCGCGACGGGGGGAAGATGGAAGTGTGTTTAATCAATTTCAAGAAAGGCGAAGATGAAGAGGGTCGGGGTGCTTAAAATTCTGCAATATTCTGAAATTGAGTGCAACTGTGTAAGGAAAATTACTGAAGGGTTGTTTAGAAAGTACAGTACGTTATGACAGCATAAGAGTGAAAGTCCAATAACAGTGTTAAAAATATTATACACCTTGGCCAGAGGTCCCCTAAATCTTGAGGCCCTAGGCTTTAGCCCATCGAGCCTGTAGGTAAATCTGGCACTGAATAAAACTGAATCCTGTATACAAGAACTTAAGATATATAAAGTCCATATGTAGGAAATATTGGTTAATTTAACCAATATAAATACAAAAGAGTCTACTCCTGAATAAAATGGAATCATGTATACAAGAACTTAAGTCCCTATGTAGGAAATCTTGGTTAATTTAACCAATATAAATACAAAAGATAGTATACTCCTGAATAAAATGAAATCATGTATACACAGAACTTTAATTTAAATAAAGTCTCAAAGGAGGAATTTTTCTCTAGTTTATTTAATGACGGAAAATATATAAATGTATGAAAGGATTTGTATGTAGATCTACTGTAAGTAAACATTAGGGTTAATAAAACATGGACATTCCAGAGAAACTGGCAACAAAGGGTACACAAGATGAAGACAAAAAAAAACAAAAAAACAAAACACAATATGTGTTGGACACCACTTAATATGCAAACAAACACAAATAACATAAATAAGATGTGAGTCCTCCTACAAACAACTGGAGATAAAGATGAACCGAACATTGTTTTTATGCGAAAATCGCAATAGACATCACAACACGGAACTCAAGAAATTCTACAAAAAATTTTTTTTAGTCTCCCTGCATATCACTCTACCATTCTCAAAAAGAAAAAAAAAATTCTGGCATTTAGACATTTCCAGAAATAGTTTGAAAATACCAAATGGGTAAAATCGAAGAAGGCCAGATAATACAATGGTCAAATGAAAAAGTCAAATGATGTTGGGAACTTCATTACCTCTGGCTATACAATGTATATAGGTTAGTTGCAGAATCATAGCTCTTATGGTCTTTATGAGCTATGATTCCCCAGCTATATATAGGTATATTTATGCTGTTATTTATGAACTAAGCTTAAATAAATAATTAAGTTCAAATATACTTTCTGAATCTTAACAATTCTTTATTCTAAATATATTTTTTTTAATAAAGAAACCCTTTATCACAATTCATACTGTACTCCCCTTTTTTAAACAATTACAACTACAAACAATTTATTCTGTGGGGAGATACATTTTTACAATTTATTTTTTTAATTATATATTATATTTTTATCAATAAACATAATTGATACTAAATTTTTTAAGCAAATACAACTGCGAACAATTTATCCAGGGGGAGGGGGGGAATTTTTTTTTCAATAATAAAATTTAATCACAATTAATACCTCACTCCATCTTTTTAAAGCAAATAAAACTATCTACAATTTATCCTGAGGGGATAGAAAATATTTTTTTCCCGAAAAAATAAAGTTTAAAACTTTATCACAATTAATGCTGTTCTCCCATTTTTAAGCAAATATGACCACAAACAATTTATCCTGAGAGGGGGGTTGGAGGATTTAGAAAATATTACCTACATCATTATAATTTTTTTCAATAAAAAAAATTTAATCACAATTAATACCATACTCCATCTTTCTAAGGAAAATAAAACTACCTACAATTTTATCCCGAGAGGGGGGTAGAAAATATTTTTCTTACCAGAAGAAGAAAGCTTAAATCCATCTTTATCAGAATCCATCTTACACCTGATAGAAGTTTACCTGTCCAGGTAAAAAATCAATCATATCAATACTTAATATCAATGATTGAGGCTCTGATAAACTTGACATATAGCTACATTGTACACCAGATAGATCAAGAAAATGAATGGGGCTAGCTAGTACATCAAAAACTGAGTTAATATACTTGTACATGAAGTCAAATGTATAACATAGTGTATAATACAATATTTGTTCATTGTGGGAAAATGTAAACTTTGTTTGAACAAGGTTTATAAATATGGGAGCTTTTGGCAAGCTCTTCTGTCTCTTTAAAATTTATTTTTACCGACAGTGTCCAAATGTAGCCAAATTCTAAATATACAATATTTGTGCATTGTAGGAAAATGCATTAAAATTTGTGTGAACAAGGTTTAGAAATATGGGAGCTTTGGATGAGCTCTTTTGTCCCTTAGAAATTTATTTTTACCAACAATCTTCATATATATACAATATTTGTAACATTGTTGGAAAATGTAAAATTTGTTTGTGCAAGGTTTAGAAATATGAGAGCTTCTGATTTGAAGACTATAACTATTTCTTTGGTTTATGGTAATAGCAGGGATGATTAATGGCGAAGATGTGCAACTTTAAGATTTAAATGCTTACATCACAGAAAAAAACTTGTTTTTAACTTACCTCATATTAAAGTACCCTAGGATGCATATATAATGTGCTGTCCTTGAAGTAATGCATTGTACAACACAAATATAAAATATTATATAATATATTCACATCATATATACATTTAATATATTATTTGTATTTATAATATGCAAAAATACAATGACTTTTTAAATATATATACAGTGGAACCTGTCTAATCCGACACACCAAGGGACCAGGGAAATGTGTCAGATTGAACAGGATGTCAGAACCTGTCTAATCCGACACACCAAGGGACCAGGAAAATGTGTCAGATTGTACAGGATGTCGGAATAATCAGGTTTTATTTTTGCTTACAGAAATACTTTGGGACCATCAATTTTTGTCGATGTCACAGGATGTCAGAAAACTCAGATGTCGGATTGCACAAGCTCAACTGTATATATAAAGATAAGAGTTGACAGAAAAAGATGAGAAAAAAAAAAGTTAGTTTACAGTATACATGTACAAAAATATGGATTTGACCTAATACATTTGTACATTACTGCTGTAATATGGTATTTTTACCCCCAGGGTCAATTTTCATCCATGGTACATTGACCCCCCTTATTGAAAACTGACCCCACCCCCCTGTATGGTAAATTGAACCCCTGTGGTATTTTGACCCCCCTCATTTCTAATCAAGAGATAGGCAGGAGGGTCAAAATACCATGGGTAGGGGGTTCGATATACCATGGGTAGGGGGGTCAAAATACCATGGATAGCAGGTCAAATTACCATTGGTAGGGGGGTCAAAATACCATATGACACCGGTACTCAAGTCTTTCGTAAAATGTCAGCTAACATGACGCTTTATAGAGTTTTATAAGATCTTTATGCATGTAATGACTGAAAATGGGAAGTAATTACTGATTTAATTTTAATGAGAAATTATTGTCCAAAAAGCCTACATGATTTAATGATTTGATTTTTGGTGTTTAATGCCACTTTCAGCAATATTTCAGCTATATCATGGTGACCAGTTTTAGTGGTGGAAGAAGCCGGAGTACCCGGATGGAACCACTGACCATGGGCAAGCAACTGGTAAACTTTATCACTTGTGGTTGCGAGTCGAGTGCACCCTTTTTTGTAAATTGCAAAGCCGGGCGCGAATGCACGCCGTATTGGTGATAGGCTTGTATGAGTTGTTAGGTAAAAAAGCTTACAAGTTTACATGAAAAACGGCAAATATTATAACATACCAACAGTAGTTAATTAAATCTTTGACACACATGTTCATTACAATGGTTAGGGTTATGGTGTTTAATGCCACTTTCAACAACATTTCAGTTATATTGTGGTGGTCAGTATTATTGGTAGAGGAAACCAGAGTACCCAGAGAAAATCACCTGACTGCAGTACCCAGAGAAAACCACTGACAAGTTTTCTCCGGGTACCACATTGATAATGTGATATTGCTTAACTAGAAAGTTTAACTTATAACTAAATCATTGAGTATTGCTTTTACTTTTGATAATACCCAGATACCTTTTTCTTATACTTCTGGTGTCTCACGAAGACAAATAATTTCTTTAAAAAATGTGGTCTTTTGAGTTAAAGTGAATCTTTATAGATTTTTATTGTTTGACTTCTGGATATCTGGATCAGAGGATGGTGTGGTCTTTTGAGTTAAATCATTATAGATTTTTATTGTTTTGACTTCTGGATATCTGGATCAGAGGATGGTGTGGTCTTTTGAGTTAAATCAATATAGATTTTTATTGTTTTGACTTCTGGATATCTGGATCAGAGGATGGTGTGGTCTTTTGAGTTAAATCATTATAGATTTTTATTGTTTTGACTTCTGGATATCTGGATCAGAGGATGGTGTGGTCTTTTGAGTTAAAGTGAATCATTATAGATTTTTATTGTTTTGACTTCTGGATATCTGGATCAGAGGATGGTGTGGTCTTTTGAGTTAAATCATTATAGATTTTTATTGTTTTGACTTCTGGATATCTGGATCAGAGGATGGTGTGGTCTTTTGAGTTAAAGTGAATCATTATAGATTTTTATTGTTTGACTTCTGGATATCAACAGGGGATGGTTGAAATCTCATTAAACAGGTTTAACACTACCACATTTTAGTGCCTGTCCCAGGAGACCTAAATTTTCATCATCAGCTGTTTAAAAGTTTGAGGTCTGACAGTCTGTGCCAAAAACATTTTGACAAACTAGCCTGAACAGTATTTTAGAAGAATTTTTTCTATTTGATTAAGTAAAGTAATATTGTATGCAAATTTTACTAGCCCGAACCAATTTTGACTAGACAGGGGCATAGGGCTAGTGGTTTTTGGCACAGACTGGTCTGATAGAGAAGTGGTCCATTTTGTTGTGATTGAATACATTGTCTACCATTATTTTATTTTCAACTATCGTACTGATACATCATACATGCAGATAGATTTTCCCCTTGAAGCATATTTATTTTTAACTTTTTGTTCGAGATTTTTCCGTGTAATCCCTTATTTTTTTAAGTAAAATGTATTTTACATGTATTGATCATAAAATCTTTAGATTCAATGTACATGCATCCTGTTTTTTTATCTAATAATTTATCCACATTTAAACAGTTTTATTTAAATGTGTTTATAATCTCCATGAAGAAATATTTTGTTTGATTGTAGATTAATATAATAATTTATCAATATACTTTTCTATTAGAATTCAATCAATACAACACAATATAGGGGATTCCCATGAAATCTTCCACTCTTAGGAGCTCTAAGTAACTGAGGTGAAAAACCTAAATTTAATGGCCCATGCTTAACATGTACATTTGTGAAATTTCAGGGAGAAATCATTAAAATTAATAACCCCCAATTTATTTGAATGCAAATTGACCATAAAAATGTGTAAATTATACTAAATATGTCTCTCATAACATTTAAGAGGAAAGATCGTATCTAAAAGGTAAAAAAAAATACTGTGCCACAACTAGATACTAGGAATCTCATACATTACAGGATTATGCAAAGGAGACAACTTACATGTACTAATATTTCTAATAATCAAGGATGGTTTGGTTTATGATGTTTAACACCACTTTCAACAATATTTCAGTTATATTGTGGCGGTCAGTTTTATTGGAGGAAACCGGAGAACCCAGACTTTAGGACCACCAAATAATAATCATGGATCACAGAGGCAGGCAAGGGAGATAATTTGCAAGTACAGTTGTACTAATGCTTCTCATTATCCTTGACACAGTTATGTATTTCCTTATTTGTAATAATCACAATTAATTTTCAACACAGAACAAAATTTGCTGTAATTAATTTAGAAGACATAAGAAAGGTATTTTCTGCTAAAGAACAAAGACCCAAAGACTTTCAATCAACAATAAAATCTGACAGTATCTTCTAAGGAATATAAGAGTGTATGAAATGCAAATAATTATCCAATTTCAAATTTCCACAGTGAAACATGTATACAAAACGCTTCTTTGAAATGCATAATAAATTACATAAGAATTGAAGAGATTACAAAAATGTAGATTAAAAAATTACACATGGTTTAAAAATACAAGGTCATGGCACTTCCTCATTCTATATATCTCAGTCTTCTAGATTCAATGTGTGTGCAATAACTTTGTAAAGTTTGAATAACGTTGAACGAAAACTACTGCAGCAACACAAACTGAGCACCCTATAACAGGGGATACAACGTAACATTAGGACACAGTAGCCAAAGACCATTCAAATCTAGCCTGGGCCCCTGAAACTGTAATTTTGAATATTTCATATGCAAAATCAGTTGCTGGTCCCCAATAATTTTTGCTGGACAACTAAAATTGTTATTTTAGGGAGCCCAGCTAAGGCAACGGCTGCAAAAATGTTAAGTTTCATCCCACCTTTAATCCTCCTACTTAACAAGTCTGACAATGCAACAAAATTTCACCCTATATTATGTGTCAGTGTTATTGTGTATAACGCCACTTCCTACAATATTTCAGCTATATTGTGGCAGTCAGTTTTATTGGTGTCCAGAGGAAACTGGAATACCCAGGGAGAACCACTGTCCTGTTGCAAGTCACTGACAAACCTTATCACATAATGTTGTATCGAGTACACCTCGCCATAAATGGTGAGCCCACCTCAGGCAACTGCTGCAAAAATGTTACGTTTCATCCCTACTTTAAGCCTCTTACTAGTCTGACAATGCAACAAAAGTTCACCCTATATTTTGTAAGGGCTGTCGTGGTTATGATCTTATGGTAGTTGGATTTATAACTACCTATGCAATCAGTGCCTCGGGCGACGTGTACAAGATACAATATTATGTGATAAAGTTTGTCAGTGACTTGCCGGCAGGTCGGTGGTTTTCTCCACCAATAAAACTGACCGCCACGTTATAACTGAAATATTGTTGAAAGTGGCCATAAACCTAACAAAACCTACTAGTCTGACAATACAACAAAAGTTCATCCTATATTTTGTACATCGATATTAAAATACAGTTAGGGTACAATATTTCAACCATATATATACCAGGTATTATAATCTCATAATAATAAAATTCAATTTTAACAAGATATTGCCATTTAAATCTAATATGATATCTAGCCATGAATACGATACCTTTTCATAATACAATATTAATACAACTGCATCATAACATGAAAAATAAAACATAAATTTTCAATCAAATTCAATATGAACAACCACAAAATGTGTGAGAAAAAGTTAATCTTTTGTATAGAGGGACATGATATAAGAAAATAAATTTATAAAGGCGTGTTCTTGATTACGGGGATATTTTGATTAGTGAAAGCTGTAGTGTATATTAAGTAAAGTGGAAATAAGACATGCATGTATTCTACATTTAACATGATCAGATATTTATCAATTGAATCATTGATTGATTGATTGAAATGTTGGTCTCAATGTAGACCCAAGATCAGTGTTTCCTGGTGGCTGCGGACCCGTAGCTCTTAACAGTTTTTTTTCCTCAGGCTCATGTTTTACTTTCATTTCATAATGGTACTTTATTTTGTGTATCTAATCTTCACTTACCTACTCCATTGGGTAATACATTTGTGCCCAGTCTATATAATTTATATTGCAATCGTTCTATTTGAGCAGTCAAAATGCGTTGACAGTATATTTACAAGTGATAAACGGTCACTGACTGTTTATAACATTTAGGCCACGCCTACTTGACCAAAATCAGTTGGGGCCTCTTGGGGGTAACTAACTTTTTTTAAATAATTTGAATATTGGTAGTAATATCCATTAATATCATTAATGATTGCAGTATAAAGACAATAACAGTGCATTAACTTGACATAAAATTTGATATACATATTCTGCATGAATCGGGGAAAATGCGAGGGTTTCCCTCGCATTTTCCCCGATTCTAAGCCTCATCTGTATATCGATTTTATGTCAAGTCAATGCACTGTTATTGTCTATGTTAACCCTAGAAACTCTTTAAGGCATGATATTTGTGTAATCAGAGAGCACGTTTGTGTCATATTATTACTTCAGAGGGCAACATAAATATAAAGACCTGAGGGCACTTTTAATAAGGCATGGTAACATGTATTTGTGCAATCAGAGAGCACGTTTGTGTCATATAATTACTTCAGAGGGCAACATAAATATAAAGACCTGAGGGCACTTTTAATAAGGCATGGTAACATGTATTTGTGCAATCAGAGGGCACTTATGCATCATATTATTACTTCAGAGGGCAACATAAATATAAAGACCTGAGGGCACTTTTAATAAGGCATGGTAACATGTATTTGTGCAATCAGAGAGCACGTTTGTGTCATATAATTACTTCAGAGGGCAACATAAATATAAAGACCTGAGGGCACTTTTAATAAGGCATGGTAACATGTATTTGTGCAATCAGAGGGCACTTATGCATCATATTATTACTTCAGAGGGCAACATAAATGAAGAACCAAGGGCACTTTTAATTAATTGTCAGATATTATCAAAGTTAATACTATTTATATTGATCCTAACAGTGTTAGTAACACTATAATAATAATAGAAGTACTCTTAAAGCTGAAGGTGAAATAATGTTATAAGTTCACAAACAGGACGAGAGCATAGACTTCCATTTTGAGGGCAGAATTGTGGCCGTCCTGGAAAAAAAATTTGAATTTACTGGTTCAGTCTTCAGATCAAATTCTTGAAATTATTTTTATATACAAATGTAGTTCTCAATAAAAACTGAAAAATGTATTGGTCCGAACAAAGTATTACTGGTCTTGGGCCTGAGGACCAGTGCCTATCGTGAGGACTGCACCATGCTTGAACTGCGTAGGGAAAACACTATTTTACAAATTCAAATTATCTTATTGGAAATAGCACATGCATACAAATGTATGAATTGATGGGCGTGGTCCAAGTACATACAAAAATACTTAACAATTTTGACAATGAAGTGACTATTAAATATACTATTAAATGCATGATATAATAATCTATAATTTCATACTATACTATATAGAAAACAAAAGAATACAAAATGTACTTCCTGTTAACATACATTGTAGGTACAAATGCACTAACTCACCTATCAATAATTTGCATGTCAATCTTTTAGTAATCCATTTCTTCTTTAAAAATCAGTTTCACACGCACAATTGTTGTGTATATTTTTGTCAATGTCTAAGCTGTGAACACACCCATGATATACTAGAAATAAACAAAATACATGGAAACATTATATATCCTTATACATGTATCAACTTACAAGATGACATACCTTTACCAACTATTTGTATACATGTATTTTAAATTTCTACGAATAATTAAATAATAGATATTTTAAAGTTATAGCAACACAAAGGAAAAAAATACAGATAGAGATGACTGCACATTGTTAGCATGGTAGACCACACCCCGGTTTGGTTTGATTTGATTTATTATGTTTAACGCCACTTTCAGCAATATTTCAGCCATATCATGGCGACCAGTTTTAGTGGTGGAAGAAGCCGGAGTACCCAGAGAGAACCACCAACCATGGGCAAGCAACTGGTAAACTTTATCACTTGTGGCTGCGAGTCGAGTGCACCTTTTTTTGTAATTTACAAAGCCCCGGTTTGGAGGTCTAAAATATAATAATTGATAGTTCTAATGGAGACACCCTCGCTAAATAAAGATTATTATTATTATTATTGCAGGCAAATATGTATTAAGAGGTCACCTTCGGGGCAAAAAAAAAGTGGTCTTTGAAGACAGGTGACCCCTTAAAAAAGGTTCATTTTCTATGACAGGAAAAGAAAAGGTGACCTTTAAATACAGGTGACTGCTTAATAGAGGTGACCACATGGGCAGGTTTGACTACATTATTTTAGTAGAGGTCTATACTCCTTTCCGGCATGTCATCACATTATATACATTTATAATTGACCAATCAGACTCAGTGATTAGTATTTGTGATATGAAGAAAATGCTAGGGGGTGAAGCCAAGCATATAATTCTCAGGACTCTACATAGACTTCAATGCAAATTAATTATTTTATATCTCTCAACAGAAGCTACATGTAAACAATTATGGTAAACAAATTCACCTCCTTTTGATTTTCTTCAAATCATATACGACAGGTTTATTTCATATCATGAAAACAACATTCATATTTTCCATTACAATAGAAGTAAAATTCCGAGGATACCTGCTGTTTTCACCTCCTGCAATTATTAAATGCCAGAATGTCTGAATAAGAGAATAATCAATTAATCTGAAAAATTCATTACAGTATTTGATTACCATTTTTTACTGACTGAGCACAAAATATAAATTAAATGGTTGATGCAAATTAATCTTGTCACCTTTAAGCTTTTAATAAACCACAATTGTGTAATCAATATAAAATGAGGAATAACATGGTAGAGCTGAAACAACAAAAGCAAGCGAAATTATTATACTAAAAAGATGGAGATGAATAGGCCATGTCTTATGTATGGACAACAACAGGATTTGTATAACGCATTGACGTAGCAACCTGATGGAAAACGTAACGTTCGACGAACAAAGACAACTTGGAGGATGGTTGAAACAAAAAGAGACAAACTAGGGATCAACAGCTGGGCAAAGTCAAAGACAGAGACAAGTGGAGGCAGTGCATCAGGGCTTTATGTGCCACCGGTCGTGAAATGGATAGGCGAGGAGGTGAGGTGTAATCAATAATAGCGTTTATTGACAGGATAGGCGAGGAGGTGAGGTGTAATCAATAATAGTGTTTATTGACAGAAGTAAAGAGTACCACTCAACTGCAGGGTAGGGGCAGCTTCACATTTATTTTAGTGTACAAGTTATGTTTGTTAGTAACTTACTGAAGACCCTACTGTGACTCTCAAATTGTAGAACACCAATAAAAGTGCTGGTCCTTTACTTTAATTTGTGTCTAAGTGTAAAGCTGCATTGTCTATTATGTTCATTTATATTCATATCCTTTTTTATTAACTGATTGATATGATTTTTTGGCGTAAAATCGTGATTTTTCACACGAAATACCCAAAATATTTTCGCACCTCCCTCCGCTCGGCGCAATTTTTTTAAGTGCGCCCCCCTTAACTTGAAATCCGGGATCCGCCCCTGTAGTGTTTCTGATTATAAACTTATAATCGGTTCTGATTATCACCAATTGCCAAACAATAGTAGTTATCATAATATTACAAAAGAAGTGAAGGTACATTGTATAAGTGAACAGGAGATGAGAGGTGACTGTTTGATTTGTTGATATTGGTGGAATTGTTGACCAACACTGTTTAAACTTTCTTTTTATAATGAAAGAAATTCCATTTCAGATTCAGGACAAAATCAGAACTCTCAATGTATGGCAAAAAAAACATTTGAGTTACAGGTAAGTTGTGGGACATGCCCCTTTTTCCTGACAAATTCTAAAATTAGTATGAAAATATTTTAAATTATGCTTTAAAATATGATATCATGTACACTGTAAATTCTTTACACCGCCAAGATATAACTGAAATATTGTTCTAAAAAAGAGAGAGGGGGGTCCAACTCCAAGCTTATTGATATTGTTATATCAAGATCAAAGAATTTATTCATTTTCAAATGTATGCTAAAAATTATGAGGTCTAGGAAGTTAACAATCTATGCATGGATCAAAATTTTTTTTAAAGGGGGGATTGTGTAAATAATTTAGATTGGGTTATGGTGTTTAATGCCACTTTCAACAATATTTCAGTTATGGGCTGATTTCGTGTAATTATCAACCTTAAGGATGTAAATTTAATTACAATATCTATTTTCTGTTGATAGATATCAAATAACTAATTTAACAGTGCAGTCTACATTTGTATGTAGAATCCAGAGGATTTTGCTTGGTTTCATCTCCAAACACTTTGTTTATATCACAATTTAAGTTAATCATTGATTGGTCAATTATATCAGGGTATCTATGACACCATGATAGTTAAATTAAAAGAAAGAGGCGAAAATTTGTTGAAATAGCACATGAATACACGGAACCATAAAACACCTGGGGTACCATAGGATCTCACTTATATATATATAAAAAAAAGCATAATTGATAGAAACAATAATCTCGTTGAGATTTGACTTTTTCGGCTGAAGATACAGAGCAGAAAATTTCTCTGGAAGTCAAATCTCAACGAGATTAATACTTAATATAAACGAGTACTTGTGTAGATACGATAACGTTATCATATCTAGTGCTTGTGGTCTAAACGCCTATCACTTACAATATTTGATGGTCCAATCCAACATGTTTTAGACTGTCAAAATTGTGTTTGAAACGGTTACACAGGAAATATTTGAAGAGATTGTAAAGGAATAATTTGACTGTCTGACTATGTAAACACACATTAAAGCTGCAGTTCTCAAAATGAAAATTTGAATTTAATGATACGAATCAAATTCTGTGATTTATTGTAAGTAGTTCTAAATAAAAACTGAAAAAATTACTGGTCCAAAAAAGATTTTACTGATCTTAGTCCGGAAGACTGGTGCTCATCGTGAGGAATGTAAAGTCAAAGGGCATTTCCCCACTTCTCGACATGTTCTAGTCCGAGATTCCTCTGTCGTTTAACGGCATTTATAAAGTTGCTGTAGCCGTTCAACGTCAGAGGGTAATATATACGGAAAACAGCGGATTTGCCTCACCAGCTCTAGGATCGGCACATTTCCACGTTTCGTGGCTATCGGATTTTATTTTCTATCAGAAACCCTTATATAAATCGCTTCACCAATCATTTTTCTATTCATTCAAAACCATCTTACCCTCAGAAAGTGGTGTTACATTCCATTACAGCACGATTTTGCCTTAGATCCTATTATTCCGCCATTTGACTTCCATTTTCGCGATACTAACTGAATGATAACAGTAACGCATTGCATGATGGGAGCTACTTAATTCAGCGCACCAAATTATTTGAGCATTATTTGCATACGTAAACAACATTCAAATCACATGGAAGACCATACATTTAAGCATATTCTACAGGACAAACAGTCCATCTATAGATCAAAGCAGAGCAGAAGGAAATAATACAGAATGTGTTGGAAAGAAAAGATTCAATGGCAGAGTGTTTCCAATGGGCTTCGGAAAGAGCATGTGTTACGTCCCCCTTTTTTGGACAAGGTACTACATCATTTTTTTTTTCTTATGGTTATCTGTAATTCACTATTGCTGTTAAAATCATTACCAATCAATATAATCAACTGTATTAAATTTTATGTTAATTGTTCTGCCTTAACAGGCGTGTATGATTGGCAATACAAATATTTGTTTGTTTGTTTATATGCAAATCATCTCCCATGATACATTGCGGTAATCGTGGTTTTCTCGTAGTCACGTGACAAATGTTTGAAAAATGGAAGACAAATGGCGGAATCATAGGATCTAAGGCAAATCGTGCTGTAATGGAGTGTAGCACCACTTTCTGAGGGTAAGATGGTTATGAATGAATAGAAAAATGATTGGTGAAGCGATTTATATAAAAATTATAAGGGTTTCTGATAGAAAATAAAATCTGATAGCCACGAAACGTGCTGACCCAGAGTTGGAGAAGCAAATCCGCTGTTTTCCGTATGTATTGCCCTCTGACGTTGAACGGCTACAGCAACTTTATAAATGCCGTTAAACGACAGAGGAATCTCGGACTAGACATGTTCATGATGTTGCTTGTGTGTTGTTCGTGTATTTAGTCCGACTTAAGAATGCTAAAACGGGAAGCTTTAGGCATTAAGAGTTCCTGGAGATTATATAACCATACTGTTTGTAACTTATTTAACAACTGGTCCTGTGCAACTTTATTAAGTTTATTTGTGGGGCGAATGTCGGAATGTACAGACTACAGTAGAGGACAGGTGCGACAGAAATGAAAATATTTTGTCGCGAAATTATCCTAGCAGTGACAGTGTAGCTTAATATACAACAATATAATATTTTCGTTTTAATGAGCACTGTCTCAGGTTTTTCCGATAAAACTGTACACATCATGTTTTAGAAAGTTGTTTACCTTAGTGCAACTCAGGTGAAATTTTTTTATCAACAGGAAGAGTAAAGCGACATCTATCGGTCATAAAGAAAATATTAACAGTTTTTACCTCCCTTTATGATATTTTGAGCGGGAAATTACAAAATATGATTTCCAAATAACAATAATATTTATTGTAAATAAATAAATAAAGTTTTATTTAGAGTCGATACATATCACAACATACATAAAACACAAGCTCTACAGAGCTTTTCAAATCGACTATACATATATAACAAAAACAACATACATGCATACATACAAGGTACATAAAAATACTAGCAAAAATTAAAACATCTATATTAAAAAATAATTTAAACTAATTAATTTAAAATTTCAAGCATTAAGTAAATAAATTAAAATAAGCAGCCTAAAAAGTAACTATAATTAAAGACAAAGCACAGATTTCAAAAGCATCACAGATAAGCAAAACAAATAAATAAATAAAATTATGCTTTAAAGCTATCTACAAGCATTACAGTGGCATGAGCTACCATTCCATGAATTAATCAAGTTTTTGAATTGTTTAAAAGAATTTTCCAGTCTAAAGTGGTTTGGTAGCTCATTCCATGTTTTGGCAGCAAAATATTTAAAAGTTTTAATACCATACCTAGTTGTTCTGGTCGATGGTATACTAGCAGTATTTTGGTATCTGAAAGAATATTTACTTTGTTTAATTGTAATTAAATCATGTAAGTACAAAGGACTGGTTTTATTGACAATTTTGAATGTTTCAATGGCTATAGTTCTAATTCGCCTGATTTTTAAAGTGGGTAATTTGGATTTTGTTAAAAGTTCTTCATATGTGCTGTCAGTATCATCATAGATAAATTTCAGAGCTCTAAATTGTATTTTTTCCATTTTATTTGTATTTTGTTCACTGCAAAAGTGCCATGTTACAGGGCAATAGTTAAAGTTCGAGAAAATATAAGAGTAGTATATTGTAAGTCTACCAAGTTTTGTTAAGTATTTACCAATTCTTTTTAAAATGTTCAGTTGTCTTGAGGCTTTTTTACAGATATTTGCTATATGAGTATTAAAATTTAGTTCAAAATCTATTGTGACTCCCAAAAGTTTTACCTCATCTTCGTATTTTATTATATTACCATTAAGATTAAAAGAGATATTTTCATTTTTAGTTTTTTTTTCAATTGCTATCGCTTGAAATTTGTCTGGATTTGCTTTCATTTGGTTTTCAGTAAACCAGTCTATTAAAGTTAGGCTGTCTCTTTCAAGTACTGTGATTAATTGATCATTAATTGTCATTCAGTGAGTGAGTGATAGTTGTTTAACGCCAGCTCAGAAATGTTTCAGCTATGTCATGGCGAGAAAAAGTTAATTTTCAATGAACATGTTAGTTGGATTTTAATATACATGTATAGCCTATATAGGCTAGCTCACCGAAACAACACTGACTCAGTCCGCGCGGGATAGACATGTCGCCCCACTCGGACATTCAGAACCAACCAGTCTTTGCTTTTTCTCCTTAATGCTGTGTGCTTAACGCAGAAGCAATAAAAACCAATTTCATAGTCTTTGGTTTGACCCGATCGCCGATCGGGGCTCGAACCCACGATCTACCGCACTCGAGGCGAGAGCGCTAACTATTACACCACCGATGCGCTTTATCATTCAAGATTCAGGTTCTAGAAATATCCATGACTAAACAAACTGCAGTTTATTTGACCCATTTGGATGATAAGCACCAACAATCACACGATTGCAGAATAAAATAATTTATTCAACTTGAGTTATCGAGTTAAAAAGAAAGTGTGACGTTTGAGGTGCTTTAGTACGTACATGCATGCTGCTAGGTGCAGTTTTTTAAGGTGAATGGATAGGGGAATGTATTGTTTTGGGTGTTCTACTGGACTTTACTACAGTGAAAATATTGGCATAAATACTATGAACATTGAACTAATTCTAAATTTAATAATTTTATTAGTTTGTATGGGGGGGCATGGTCTCACAGAGATTTGCAATGTATATTATATATTTTTCTTTTTGTTTTTTTTTTCTTTTTTTTTTTACCTCTTAACAACAGTAATTATATATTGCACACCGATGTGACACTTATATACGTATATTTATGATTGGTGATTTTAATATTCAACTTGAGTCTATATAATACCGTATATTCATGGACCAGATCTACATGTAATATTCACGGATTGGACCGACACAGAAGATATATATATATTTATACTGTGGTTCTCCAGAAAGCGGAGGAATCTTCTAGAACAGAACAGAACAACACGAGTGTGTAACACTGAAGAGTAACATGACGGATGCCACTAGTGGAGCAGGAACTCATGACCCTTCTGGAGCACCTGAGTTCACCCCCCCCCCCCCCCCCCTCCCCCCCACCGGTTTTTGTTGATCAACCTAAAATAGCGTTCATGCTGGTTGTGTTTCGCAGATCATTGTTTGCCCATTTTCTTTCAGCCATTGTACTGTCTGTCCTTCCATTAACGGTTTCTGTTTATCCCTTTGGTATCTTCAATCTTGCTCGACCATATAGCTCAGATTGTGTGTCCAATGCTACATTCAACAAGATTGCTGTTAAATCATGGCGGTCAGTTTCACTCGTGTGGGTAATCAGAATGCCCGGAGAAACTGACCACATATCGTCAGTAACAGACATACTCAATCACATTCAGGTTGAATCAAATACACCGACAAGCTTTTCGTACTTCATGAGATCAATTATACGGCGTTTTTTTCATTTGGGCGGTTCTACATAAAAAAATTAATCTAAAAATATTAACTTACTTAATTTTTTACTATATATTTCATATAAAACCACATTTTTTCAAAAAAATATTTTAAAGCTATCTCTGGCAGATTTTTATGAAATTTATTTCAAGACACGCAGAATTCTTTGAATTTTATTTGTTGATCTGATAGTAATTTTTGTCTGCATGGTTTTTGTTTTCTGGTGATTTAAGCACAAATGTTGATTTTTCCGATTTTATTTTGGTTAAATATATATAGCGAATTTGACGTCCGAAAACAAAAAATTGTCTTTAAATCATAAGAAAATAAAGGTAATCTGGCGGAAAATCGTGCTAAAATAAACAAATAATCTTTAAATATTTCTGCTTCTTCTGGTGCAAAAATATCAAATTCCGTTTAGAAATGACTTCACAATAATTTTTTTGAAAAATGTGGTTTTATATGAAATATATAGCGTAAAATCGAGGGTGACGAATACTTATGTCCATTGACTGTACATTGTATATCTGGTGAGTATATGTTGCAAATCGTTGGATGATGATGTCAGCTTTGTACAAGCTTTGTTGGCTTTTCATAGGGCTAGCTCACTGAAACAACAGCCCACTGGTATAGACATGTCGCTACACTCGAACACGTTATCTTGATTCCGACTCGACCAGTCTTTGCCCTAGCTTATTCCTTGATACTGCGTGCTTGGTGGAGAAGCAATAAATACCAATTTTATAGTCTTTGGTTTGACCGGACATCAGCTCGTTAGCACGAACTACCGCATTCGTTCACTTGAAGCATTTCGATGTATCGGACTGTTGTTATTGGTTTTCCGATATCACCAGTTGCTACATCACTGAATTCTTAGATTAACGACCAGAAGAAGGCCCTGTGCAGGGGCGAATCCAGGATTTCAAGTCGGGGGGGGGGCACTTAAAAAAATTGCGCCAAGCGGAGGGAATATTACGCCAAAGAATCATATTTTTTCCAATTTTAGGGTGGGCGCGTGCCGGGTGCGCCCCTCCCCCCCCCCCCCCCCCCCGGATCCGCCCCTGCTGTGTTTATCAGACTAATTGTTCAAATTGCAGTAGAAACAGAGTTTGGAATTTCGCATAAAAAAGTAAAAATTCTAAATACGAGTGTAACAAGAAAGTAAAGTATTGTACGGTACTGAGCATAGAGTGTAATTTGTACACAGACAGGATACTTTTTTCAGTGTACATTTTTTGTTTATACATTATTTAAAAAATGTTGGTTTTGTTGAATCTTGTATAAGTAAAACTTATCAAATCTACTTGTGTTTTTGGATCTAATTTAAGATGGTGATTTTACCAAATGACATAAATAGGGGAGAAAATATGCAAGCTTAAGAAATAGTATACATTGTATTTCAGAAAAACGGCGGAATTCTCATATTTTACAGAAGCAAGATAAATTTCTTCAAAATTAAAAATGGTTTTAGAATTAATCCGTATATATTTTAAATCGAAATATCTTGATGGATTTGAGTAATTATAGAAAGAGGATTTAGTCACAGGCACTCGAATTCCAGATAATCGCGGGAGGGACCAAATGAGGAAAAAGGGGGGTCCGGAATTCGAGTGTCTGTGGAGTTAGTGCTGCTTGTCAAACATACTAAAATTACAATTTGAAAAAATATACGAGAAAACAAACAACCAATAACATACAATGATGAAGTCTTTGAACTTAACATTGAAAGTTCTGATGCACTTAAATTGAAACAATTAAAATAAAATTTAAATTGAGACCAACAGAACTTGAAACGGAGGAAAGGTCACAGATAGCAGTAAGAAATCCACTGGTAGATAAACAAACAAATGATCAAAGAACAAGAATAATTAGAAATACACAGTCAACAAGAGTTGCTTGAAGATACCAAAGGGAGGTAATCAGAATCCGTAAATCTAAGAAAAACAGACAATACAATGGCTACAAGATACCAAAGGGAGGTAATCAGAATCCGTAAATCAAAGAAAAACAGACAATACAATGGTTACAAGATACCAAAGGGGTAATCAGGATCCGTAAATCAAAGAAGGACAGACAATACAATGGCTACAAGATACCAAAGGGGTAATCAGGATCCGTAAATCAAAGAAAAACAGACAATACAATGGCTACAAGATACCAAAGGGAGGTAATCAGACTCCGTAAATTAAAGAAAAACAGACAATACAATGGCTACAAGATACCAAAGGGAGGTAATCAGACTCCGTAAATCAAAGAAAAACAGACAATACAATGGCTACAAGATACCAAAGGGAGGTAATCAGAATCCGTAAATCAAAGAAAAACAGACAATACAATGGCAAAAAGAAAAAGTACAAAAAGACAAACAAAGATCTACAAAACATACTTATATAACTAAAGATCGAGTAACACGAACCCCACTAAAAACCGGGGTTGAACTCAGGTGCTCCGGAAGGGTAAGCAGTTCCTGCTCCAATAGTGGCACCCGTCGTGTTATCTAGTATACAAACCCGGTGGCAAGTCATGATTGAGGAAAGGACCGGGAAGTATTTACGACAAGTGGAACATATCCGTGGTCATTTGTGACACAGATGTTCCATTACAATCACCCAAGTCATGGTCAATACATGTGATCTAATAAAATGCAAATGGAGGGACTAATTTTTTGTTTTGATGAACTACTTGCAAGGTACACTACCGGATCACATTGTATTATTCCCGTTGGTTCACGATTTTCATGTCAGAAGTTGTTCGTATCGTTTAACAGCAACACGACGTGACACCCACTAGTATAGTAGGAACTACTAACCCTTCCGGAGCACCTGTGTTCACACCGGGTTTTAATGAAGTTCATATTGCGCAAATCTTTTGTTTTCTATGTAATGTTTTGTAGATCATTGTTTGTTCTGTTTCTTCTGGTCATATTGTCTGTCTTCTATACATGTTTTTTTCCCCCATTTTGGTATATCTTCAAACTTTTCTTCAATCAGTTTTTCCTATGCATTTAACTACGATTGTAGTGATGTTATTGACGAATTTTTTTTTTTTTTGTACAGCCATATTAGAAATTCTATAATTTACTGTTTCAGAGCTACCAGACATACGTGGAAAGGATCAGTCACTATGACCGGAAGGACGTGAACAAATAGAGACATACTTTGTAATCCTAAAAGAATTGAGACTTCACTAGTGGAGCAGGAACTTCTTACCCTTCCGGAGCACCTGAGTTCATCCCCGGTTTTAAGTGGGGTTCGTGTTACACGATCTTTAGTTTTATGTGTATATTTTGTAGATCGCTGTTTGTCATTTTGCCCTCTTCTTTTGGCCATTATATTTTCCTGTTCTTCGATTTGCGGATTCTGATAACGCTTTGGTATCTTCAAACTATTCTTGGAATGTGTCAATATGAGGCATGCCTCTAGTGATATGCTTCACTTTAATTTGATGAGTCCAGAAGACATTTCTGATTTTTTTTTTTTTTTTTTTTGTCCCACCATTGTAATAATCTAAAATTTGAAAACTTGGGCGAGTCCCAACTGAAAACATGGAGTTCAGGACTCACATGTGCGAGTTGCAAGAACCTCTGCGTTTTAGGATCATATGAAATATGTGCTTTGTATTCGGAAAATTAAGATGACCGCACAACCTTGCCATCCCCTGAGAAAATCATGTCGAATTGACATAGATTCGTTTAATCTTTGTTTAATTTCGCTTTGTATGTGTCAGACATCTGATGATATAAAGCATCCTTATAACAACATAAATCAAAATGGAAGCTTCGAAATATTTGTTTAAAACCAGATCAATCATATCAGAAGGATGGTACTCCATTCGGTTGTTTGTTTCCGTGTATTAAATAAACGGTAGTGAATACCGAAGGGATAATCAAAAATGGACAATCCAGAGAAACTGACAACAAATTGTACACAAGAGGAAGACAAACAAAACAAAAACACACTACAATATGTGTTGGACACCACTATAAGCAAGCAAACACAAATAGCGTAAATAAGACATGCAAACAACTGGAGGTAAAAGGTAAAGACGAACCGAACATCGTTTTAAGCGAAAATTGTAACGGACTGCACAACACGGAACTAAGAACGTAAAGACATAATAGGACAACATAGAAAAACTAAAAAGATGAGCAACACGGACCCCATCAAAAAACCCGGGGGTGATTTCATGTGCCCGCGAAGGATAAGCAGTTCCTGCTTCTTTAAGACACCCGATGATGATGGCAAACATTATTCTCTCAACAACAAGGAATAACCAAAATCATGAAGATAAATATCCTAAGAAGTGGAAAATTTACGACCTAATCATATGAATTTGAGTGAGTGAGTGATTGTTGTTTAACACCAACTCAGCAATTTTTCAGCTATATCATGGCGAGAACAAGTTAATTTTGCAATGAGATGATGATGAGATCCACTTTGTTCTAGACCAACACGCTGAGTTGGATTTTTATGGTGTTAGCTCACTGAAACAACAGTCCGCAGATAGACATGTCGCCCCACTCGGACACATTATCTTGATTCCGAGCCAACCAGTCTTTGCTCTTACTCCTTAATGCTGCGTGTTTAGCGCACGGAGAAGCAACAAATATCAATTTTATAGTCTTTGGTTTGGCTCGAACCCACGATCTACCGCACTCTAGGCGAACACGCTAACCATTACACAACTGATGCGGTTCATATGAATTGGAAAGTTGGATTTACCGCCAAATCATGATACCGGGATTTCTCTGCTAATAACGTGGATAGCTTTTTATATTTAAATAATTTAATTTGATTTGAATATTTCAATCTGATTGGCTAATCCGCCTGGAGAAAATTTTGGTTATACTCGATAACCTGGGTTGGTATTGTGACGTCACCAACTTGTTCATCCGCCAACGACAAATTCAAATAATCGCAAGAAATAATCGTAATTAAAATCGAGGAATCATTAAATTTTGTTGTAAAAATTAAATGATAAGGAATATTTGAAATTGTTGAACAGGTTATACTTGCATAACCTGGTTTGGGTCAGTTTACGCTTTTCATGACCCAAACCAGGTTATATCGTATAACTTGTTCAACAATTTCAAATATTCCTTAATTAAATAAAAAAGGAGTCACGGTCCCCACTCCTGTAGCCGTCAATGTCTTTAAGATGCTTGTGATAATTACTTAAAAGACATGTTTCAAAAATGAAATAAAAAATATTTCTAAGGTAAAGCTGGTATTTTCTTAAATTCTAAATAAAGATATGTTCTAAAAATAAATATTAATTTCTATTTTTGGTTTCTCCGGTTAAATATTTATGGGATAGGTATGAATTTCACTGTATTTGACAATAATAAAAAAAGAAATCTACCATCATGCAATATCTCCAAATTATGCACGCTTCAGCAAAACTAACTACAATTTAAAATTATAACCGCACATTTTATTTACTTAAAAAGACCCATTCATATCACTTCCTAATCTGTGACCGATATAATATGACATACAGGCATGTGACACTTGAATAGACATGTGACCAAAGTGACACAGACAAGGAAATATATTTCGTATTGTCAATTTCGTTCTTTCATTCATAAAATCTGACCACCATGTCTATGTGGAGGAGCAGTCTGTTCGGTTGTTTTGATGATCTTGGACTTTGTATAATTACCTATATTGTTCCTTGTTACACGTTCGGTAAAAATGCGGAAGCTATGGGCGAGAGCTGCTTGTGTTGTGGTGAGTATACTTGCTTACAATCCACTAATACTACATGTATATTTTATCCTGTCAATTTCAGAGGCGGATGCAGGATTTCATGTTAGAAGGGCACACATTATGTAGGACCAATTGCTCCTAATTGTCCCCCGTGCTGGAGTTATCTAATCTCGGTTGTTCAAGTACACACAACAACATACTGCATGTTTCACAGAGAACAGCATTGGGCCCTGCGCCTCCTAAGACCCACCCTGGTGATGAATATATGGTTTCAATCGAGTCCAGAGCAGCGTCCGGTGGTGAAAACTAGGATCATTTGTTATCAGACGATGTAAATGGGTTTAAGGAAATAGTATATCTATTTTAATAACGGCCGATTTATAAGAGGCAGGCAGGTGCCCCTCCGTCTGAGTAAGTGCATGTTGTTTAACGCCAGATGAGCAATTTTTCAGCTATATAATGGCGAGAACAAGTTATATATTGTATGAGATGATAATGATGTGCTCTTTGTACTAGACCAACATGCTTAATTGGATATGTATAGTGCTAGCTCACTGAAATACTGCTAAAGTTGGAGTTAAACACCAATCAATAGATCAATCAATGTATTAATCCCGTTAATATTTGTGCCTGTCACAAGCCAGGACCTGGATTTACAACGTCATATGTCGTGGTCTGTTTTGTATTCAGTGAGCTCAGTTGAGATGAGAGATGATTGTTCGTTTTGTTGATATTGGCGGAATTGTTAACCATCACTGTTTAAAGAAGAGTTTGAAGACACCAAAGCCTTTAAGGGGTAATCAGAATCCGTAAATCGAAGGACAGACAAAACAATAGGCAAAAAGAAAAAGTACAAAAACGATCTACAAATATTACACATAAAACTAAAGATCGAGTAGCACGAACCCCACTAAAAACCGGGGGTACACTCGGGTGCTCCGGAAAGGTAAGTAGTTCCTGCTTCACTAGTGACACCCGCCGTGTTACTCTAGTTACAAACCCGGTCATGAACGAGGAAAGGATCGGAAAGTGTTTATGACAAGTGGAACATATCCGTGGCTACCGTAAATTTTATTTATTTTTACGCTAAGTGAGCATTTGTCAGCTATGTCATAGCGAGAACAAGATACTTTCTAATGATTAGATTTGATTTGATTTATTGTGTTTAACGCCACTTTCAGCAATATTTCAGCTATATCATGGCGACCAGTTTTAGTGGTGGAAGAAGCCGGAGAGAACCACCGACCATGGGCAACTTGTGAACTTTATCACTTGCGACTGCGAGTCGAGTGCACCTTTTTGTAATTTACAAAGCCGGGCGCGAACCCACGCCGTATTGGTGATAGGCTTGTATGAGTTGTTAGGTAACCCAACTACCTAACTTATTGAGCCAGCCAGGCCCTCTGAGATCATGTGTACCAACATATAAATCACTGCGTGCATAGCAGAGTCGCACCAAATACCAGTTTTATAATCTTTGGATTGACCCGACCAGGGATCAAACCCGCGATCTATCACAATCGAGGCGAGCAGGCTAGCAATTAAATGACAGAGACGGTTTGATAGAGTTTGAAATATTATCATATGCTTATAAGAAAAGTTTGAAGATACCAAAGTGGTAATTTGAATGACCCACAAAACACTACACAAAAACTAATGATTGAGCAACACAAACTCCCTATTGAAGTGTCTGTACTAAGTTAGGTAAGTGAGATATCGTGTGTGTATGCATATGCGTGTGTGCGTGTGTGTGTGTTTTGTTTAGTTTAGTTTAGGGACCGACCATTTAACTTGAAAAGGGGGGGGGGGGGGGGTATGGTTTTTTTGTTTCGTTCAGAAATTTGTTTTCGGACAACACAAGAGTTAGAAATTTTTTTCCAGAATTCAACATTAGGTTATATGACAAAAACTCTCAATCAGATTATTATTTTTTTTCTCCACCAAAATCAGAATATTTTTTTCAGCAACATTGGGAACCCCCCCCCCCCCCCCCCCCCCCCCCTTCAAGTTAAATGGTCGTTCCCTTAAACATATTTTATTTGCATAAAAGTTGCAAATGGGATTGGACACAAGTTATGACAACATTAGTGAAGTCCTTTCCCTTTTACAAAGATATAAACAAAAATAATTGTACATAATGGCGATGATTATACAAATCAATTTTACAACATGATATATTTAGACGTTAATAATAAAGTAAATATAAAGAAAAATAAGGTGAAATAAAATGTTCAAAACATAGGGATAGGAAGAAGATGAAAGGTTTCAAACAAACAAAAACAACAAAAAACAACATGGACTGGAGTGAGTAAGCTAGTATATTAGTTAAAGCGCTGGGTGCTTCTAATAAAAGAATAAACAGCAGAGAAGATTTCAATGTTTTGAAAACACTACCAACCGGAAGGGGCATCAAATCACAAAGATAGTTTGGAGCAGATTTGTTGTGAATAGAATAAAATAAGCTGAGCCTTCTTACCCTTCGCCTATCAGATAGTAATTCCCAACCCGTTTCAGAATAGATAGATTGACGACTTGCAAATAGAGGCAGTCCGGTTACTATTCGTCCTGCCTCTATTTGAAGCTTTTCTAAATTATCAGAGTCTTCTTGACTACAGCCATCCCAAAATAGGCCTTATAAAGATCAAATAAATACGAGAAAGATAAAGTCTATTTAATACATATTTAAGTTTTCTTAATAGGGCACACAACCTCTGACTTGCTGATTTAATTATATTAACTATATGGGTATGAAATTTTCCATTGCTGTCAAAAGTAATACCCAAATGTTTGTGACAGGTAACAAATTCTACTAATTTGTCTTGGTATGTTATTTCTACATCGTTGGGAAGATTAATGTTGAAAAATACCATTGCTTTAGTTTTTTGAGGATTAAAATTTACTAACCATTGTTTAGACCATATAGATATAGATTCCAAATCACTATTTATTACATCTTCTATAGTATATGGACTTTGACTAGAATATGAAAGAGAAGTATCATCTGCAAACAGTCTAGTAAGACTTAAAAGGTTATCTGCAATATCATTAACATATAATAAGAAAAGTAGAGGCCAAGCACTGAACCCTGTGGGACTCATGCATTTGGATTTACAAAGGGGGATTTGGAATTGTTTATAAATACACATTGTTTCCTACTGGAAATATAGCTTTCAAACCATTTAAATAATTTACCATCTACCCCGTAAGCTTTAAGTTTCAGTAAAATCCCTGCATGCCAGACCCGATCAAATGCTTTAGAAATATCACATAACATAAGGGTAGTAATACAATTAGTCCGAGATTCCTCTGTCGTTTAACGGCATTGATAATCTTGCTGTAGCCGTTCAACGACAGAGGGTGATACATACGGAAACCATCAAATTTGCCTCACAGCCATAGTATCGGCACATTTCCACGTTTCGTGGCTATCGGATTTTATTTTCTATCATAAACCTTATATAAATCGCTTCACCAATCATTTTTCTATTCATTCATAACCATCTTACCCTCAGAAAGTGGTGTTACACTCCATTACAGCACGATTTTGCCTTAGATCCTATTATTCCGCCATTTGACTTCCATTTTCGAATCTACACACGTGATCTCGCGATACTAACTGAATGATGACAGCAACGCATTGCATGATGGGAGCTAATTATTTGCATACGTAAACAACATTCAAATCACATGGAAGACGATACATTTAAGCGTATTCTGCAGGACAAACAGTCCATCTACAGATCAAAGAAGAGCAGAAGGAAATTATACAGAATGTGTTGGAAAGAAAAGATTCAATGGCAGAGTGTTACCAACGGGCTTCGGAAAGAGCATGTGTTACCTTCCCCCTTTTTGTTTTTGGACAAGGTACTACATTTTTTTTTTCTTATGGTTATCTGTAATTCACCAAATTTGCTGTTAAAATCATTACCAATCAATATAATCAACTGTATTAAATTTTATGTTAATTGTTCTGTCTTAATAGGCGCCTATGATTGGCAATAAAAATATTTGTTTGTTTGTTTATATGCAAATTATCTCCCATGATACATTGCGGTAATCGTAGTTTTCTCGTAGTCACGTGACAAATGTTTGAAAAATGGAAGACAAATGTCGAAATCATAGGTTCTAAGGCAAAATCGTGCTGTAATGGAGTGTAACACCACTTTCTGAGGGTAAGATGTTTATGAATGAATAGAAAAATGATTGGTGAAGCGATTTATATAAGGTTTATGATAGAAAATAAAATCCGATAGCCACGAAACGTGGAAATGTGCTGACCCAGAGTTGGAGAAGCACATCCGCTGTTTTCCGTATGTATCACCCTCTGTCGTTGAACGTCTACAGCAAGATTATCAATGCCGTTAAACGACAGAGGAATCTCGGACTATAATACAATGATCATCCAGAGACATACATATTCTGTAATAGATTTCTATTAGCTGGTGAACGGTAGAGTGACCTGGGATGAAACCTGATTGAAATTTATACAATAAGTTATTTGATATTAAATGATTAAATACTTCCTTAAAAACAATTCTTTCGAATACTTTGCCAACTGCTGATAGTAATGATATTGGTCTATAGTTAGATATTAATGATTTGTCTCCCTTTTTGAAGAGTGGCATAACAGATGCGGTTTTCCATTGCGTCGGAAATTCCGATTTAGAAAGCGATAAATTAAACAAGAGAGAGAGGGGACCACAAACAATATTACACGTTTTCTTAAGCATTTGATGACTAATGGAATCCAGACCTGACGCTTTTCCAAGATTTAAAATTTGTAAAATATCAAGAACTTTACTTGGAGTAATTTGAAAGAAATCTAGTGTTGCATTTGTTCTGAGAGGAAAGTCGGGTTTTGATGTATTAAATTACTGTCATTTAATGTAGATATAGAACAGAAATAATTATTTAGAAGACATGCTTTATCATAATCATCTGAGATGAGGTCATTATTTACTTTTTTTAATTGACTAATTGGTGACATATCACCAGACGATTTAACCAATTTTTTAATCAATGACCAGTAGGATTTTGAATTTGAACTTGAAAAATCATCTAGTATAGTATTAACATTAAAATAAAATTGTTCTTTAGCATGCCTTTTTAAATTATTTACATGATTTCTTTGCTTCTTGTATTTATTGATATTAGAATCACTATTAGATGTACGAGCCAGTTTTCGAAGTCTATCTCGTTTTCTTATTTCCCTTCTTAATTCGGAATTGAATCAAACTTTATCATTTAGTCTTATTGTAACTTCTTTTTGGGGCACACAATTTTTAATTATTTCAATAAATTTATTTGTAAATGTTTGACAGTTTTCATCCATACTATTTTCTGGAGATATAATTGAGTTCCAATTTAAGGAGGATATACAATCGTTACAGGTCTCAAAATCAGCATTTCGATAATCCCAGACTAATCGTTTATAAGTATTGATTGATTTAAGAGGGACTTTTATGTAGACAATTGTTGCTTCATGGTCACTATATTTTCTATCTACTTGAATTACATACTAATCAAGGACATTACAATTATCAAATACTAAAACAGGGTCAAGCAAAGATTGGCGCGTGTTACATGTTCTGGTAGGTTCAGTAATCATGTTTTTCAGATTATTCAACCTCATAATATCAAATAATTTGTGAGAATGTTCACTAAGAAAATCTACATTTAAATCTCCCGTTATCACAACGTTTGTCGAGTAATTCGTGGCGTTTTCCACGGACTGTTGAAACTTATCCCAGAATGGATAGTTCGCATTAGGTTGGCGATATACAACACAAAGGAGCATTTTGTATGAAGGGAAAACAATTTCCAGCCAAATAGCTTCACTATCAAAATTTAAATCAGTTCTAGGTTGGACAATTAGATGATTACTAAAATATACTATTACACCTCCCCCTGAATTATTTCGATCTTTCCTAAATGGATCTTTGCAGTATCCCTCTATAAAAATGCCATCATTTGTTATATTTTGATCAAGATGTGTTTCTGTTAAACATATAATATCTGCTTCATTACAAATGCTTTCTATGTAATCTAGTTTATGACGCATACTTCTAGTGTTTAAATGAAAAATTGAGAGTTCACCTTCCTTTGTAGGGCCTGGGTTTAGCTCAACATCATTACTAAGCAGTATCAGCAATAACATTATAAATGTTGAAACTGGATTATGTAATTGAAGTTCCAGATAAATTGAATGACAAAAATTAACAAATCTTTGAAAACATATTCTAATTATTAATATCAATAATATATATAACACTAAATGATTATTTGATCTAAAAAAATGTTTTTTGAAAAACCCACAATGCGTGTTGAAGTTAAAATGACCTATCGAAGCGCGGTATATTACTGTAAGTCATTATCCATTATCAAATATATCTAAATTACATATGAAAACACAAGATAGGTCAATAAACAACTGATAAACAAATAAGCATAGCATCTCAACTCCAGTGAAAGTATGAACAAATATATACAATGCATAATTAAAAAGTAAGTAAGGTACATACATGAACCAGATAGTCAAAAAATACATGGATTGTGACAATAGAAAAACAACAGCTAATTCAAGCTGTATCATTGATATGGTAAGGGTTTTGTACAATATAGCTAACATATAATTATTTTTTTTGGGGGTATTGAAAAATTTAAAGAAAAAAGGAAATGAAAAAAAAACCAAACAAACAAAAAACATGATTAACATTATTCATAAGCATGTCTAATTTTCCATTAAAAGCAGAACAAATATGGTTATGGTGATTTGTTTGTCAATAGTGATTGATGATTTGGTAACATGGAACACGTGGTTCGCAATTAATTATGTGTTTGGAATTACACAAAAATATTTTTTATTTCTTTTATTTATTATTATTATTATTATTATTATTATTTTTATGTAGGAGCAATAATTTATATTTAAGACAACCGTCTTTAGTTTTTTAACAAGTTCTTTAGAAAAAAAACAACAAAAAAAACCCCCCAAACAAACCCAGTAATATTGATTTTAGAAGTTAGTGTTTGGAATCGAGTGCTCCTTTTCAATCGGTCACATGCAAACACGTGTACAAAGGTAAATAAATAAAAACCACGTGTCGACTATACAGTGTTGTTGACAAAATGATTATAACAGTGAACATATATTTAATTACTTGGATATAATACATGAAGTAGGTAAGTAAGAATATACATATATCTAATTTATCAAGTAAACTATTTCAAGGAGCAATTAAAGTAGATATACTGATATTCAGGTAAATTAATAAAGCAAGTTTTGGATAATACTGACAAAAAATTGGCTGTAAAAATCAAAAGTCCGAATGTTCCGTATTTGAAAAACACAAAAGTCGATGTTTTATTCGAATTTATCAGGTTGTCAATATCCTGAACACATTTGATGAGCTGTTTTCGACTGTTTGCATCCTTTTTTGCGAAAATACGGCCGTCAAAAGTCCAAAACGAATGGATCTTATTATCTCGCTTTTGAGTGTTGAGTTCTTTAACAATAAATTGGCGAGTTTTTGTCAAGTCCTCTCTGATAAATATCTTCTCAGGGTTGTTTTTCAGATTTCTTTTTGACATGTAGATAGCATTTTTAATTTCCCAATTTTTAAATCTGCAAATGAGTTGACCTTTGCCATTGTTGATGGTTCCAATGATATGAGATCTATTTATATCATCAACACAGAGTGGTGGAGTGATTTTCAGTTTTTTATTGACAATGTCCACAATTAGCTGGTCGGTTTTTTGGAGGTCCCCTTGCACCATCGGAACGTTATGAAATCGGAGCGATGTTCGGCGTCCGTATTGTTCCAGTTCCTCAATATTGCCTTTTAGTTGCGACACTTCATCGATGAGCTTTAGATTGTCGGCTTTTAGTTTTTTATTGTCAGTAATAAAAGTGGCGGTGTTATTTGTCACATTTCTGAATTTTTCGTACCTGGCTTCAACACTGGCTGTGCTGGATTTTACATGTTCTTTTAGTTGGTTATTTTCATTTTCGAGACATTTGATTTGATTTTGTTGGTTATTAATTAATTGACGGAGGGGGTTGACCGCCTCTTCAATGGCCTCTGCTACTGTGGATCTGATAGCCGATTTTAATTCACTATTTAGTTCAGCTTTAATTTCATTTAATAAGGATGAAACAATATTTTTGTTCAAGTCTGGTTTTAATAAAGTTTCTTGGACTAGTTTAGACATGCTGAAGGACTCGCCCTGAATTTTGAATGTGACTGGGTTAGATAACGGACCACTCGACTTGACAGACTGACGTGTTACTGATAATGATCTTTGACGACTTTGAGGTGGTTTCATTATGACAACTGACGTTTACGGGAGGAACTTCTTCCTCTATTGTCTGGTGTGTTATCAACATCGGCCTCTTGGGTTGAAAAACGAGTTGGAGGGGGGTCGCCCATTTTGTTTGTTTACATTCAGGTTCAGTGTCATCAAGTATTGAAATATTGGGCTTTCGTGTTATGAAAATCACCTCACGTTAAGATGATTCGATAGAATTATAAGGAAACTTCACAATAGTTCTGTTCTTTAAGCATTTGCACCCAGAAAATTAACACTATAGTACAAAAATCCCGAGAGGTGAAAAACTACGTCATGTGGTTGTCGCCATTAATGTCATCCTAGTGGATGTGTGTGTGTGGGGGGGGGGGGATGCGTGTGTGTGCGTGTGTGTGTGTGTGTGCTTCTACGATTTTCCGATTAGAGTTTGGAACTGTTCCGACAGTGTGGTATTTCTTTTTTTGTTCGTCTTTCATTTTATTGTTACAAAGTAAGATGTATTTTGAATTTTGTATTGTTTCGTTTCAGCTTTGACATATGATTCCAATAGTACAATTTATTGTTTCGTTTAGCTTTGACATATATGATTCCAATAGCACACTTTATTGTTTCGTTTCAGTTTTGACATATATGATTCCAATAGTACAATTCATTGTTTCGTTTCAGTTTTGACATATATGATTCCAATAGTACACTTTATTGTTTCGTTTCAGCTTTGACATATGATTCTAATAGTACAATTTATTGTTTCGTTTCAGCTTTGACATATGATTCCAATAGTACAATTTATTGTTTCGTTTCAGCTTTGACATATATGATTCCAATAGTACACTTTATTGTTTCGTTTCAGTTTTGACATATATGATTCCAATAGTACAATTCATTGTTTCGTTTCAGCTTTGACATATATGATTCCAATAGTACAATTCATGGGCGGATCCAGGATTTCAAGTTAGGGGGGAGCGCACTTAAATAAATTGCGCCGAGCGGAGGGAGGCGCGGAAATTTTTGGGGTATTTCGTGTGAAAAATCACGATTTTACGCCCAAAAATCATATTTTTTCCAATTTTAGAGGGGCTCCCCCCCCCCTGGATCCGCCCCTGGAATTCATTGTTTCGTTTCAGCTTTGACATACAAAATGTATATGATTCCAATAGTACAATTCATTGCTTCGTTTCAGTTTTAACATATATGATTCCAATAGTACAATTCAGTGTTTCGTTTCAGCTTTGACATATATGATTCCAATAGTACAATTCAGTGTTTCGTTTCAGCTTTGGCATATATGATTCCAATAGTACAATTGGTTGCTGCCGTCAGTATAAGAGGGCAGGTACGAACTATGAAGAGCATTCCGGGAAGTACATTTGGGGACTTGATCATAATTCTATTTTGTCCGTTCTGTGCACTGGTACAAGAAGCAAACGAAGCTCGAGGAGATTATCTTCTGTCACAGTCTATAGCTCGAGAATAAGACATTTCAGAAGCACACTTGAAAACAATATGAAAAATATGCTTGGCATGAATTATGAATTTGCATCCGATTTGTATTTTTGAGATTTAATACTGCTTTTAAACGGACCATATCTGTGTTTCCGGTTTTTCGATTTTTAAATGTAGAAAACATTTAAAATGTTTCCGCCCACGTTACACTGGACAACAAAGAAAATAATTGACGGATGAATTTGGTTATTTGTACGTCCCAGATCTGACTATTTTCTTAATGAGAGATAAATAACCGTCGGAGAATCTAGAAAGAAATACCTTTGTGTCTGGTGACTACTTTATTTTTGTGGTTGGTAAAAATTCAAAATGGAGATGGGACAACCAAACACCAGAACTCTGATATGGTCATTATATTATTTTTGTATTTGTATATTTGTTCTTTATAATATAAAACTGTTTTAAAGTCTTAAAAGTTCTCATTTAGAAAAGAAAAACTTTATAATATAATTATTAATAAAACTAGGGTTCTCCATCCTCGGGCATAGGTGACCCTAGCCTATTTTGGCTATCCTGTTTAGGCCCTTTGGTTTTATTGCTCACACAAATTTTTGATAACCCCTTTGGTATCTTCTAACTTTTTTACCACCAGTAAAATTGGATTGGATATCACTTTTCTTTATTACTGAAATTTACAGTTCCTAAATAATATAATTATTAATAAAACTAAGGTTCTCCTTCATCTGACATAGGTGACCCTAGCCTATTTTGGCTATTAAGCCCTTTGGTTTTATTGCTCACAAAATTTGAAATTATTTGGCTGTGCAATCTTTCGATTTTGAGCGTACGTGGTGGGTATTATTCTAGAAACGTGTTGTACGCACTAAATTGGATATCTACGTTTTTATTTATATATCTAGTATATAAACGTAGGAGAAAACATAAGGGACAATCAATAATGGACAATCCAGAGACACTGGCCACAATAAGAAACATGGACACCACGAAACACAGGGGATGAACCTAGGTGCTTGCAAAGGCTAAACATATTCTGCTTCTTATAAGACACCCGTTGTGGTTCCCCAATCTATAATCAAGTCCGGTAAATATGGACAGTTTACTTCCGGTCATATTGGTCATACAAAAATGCCTTTATTTGAACTAAGTATGTAATAAATAGAAATATAGTAGGTCCGGGAAACCCTATCATTTATGATCACATGCGAGGGACCGCATGTACAACCCAGCGAGGGACCGCATGTACAACCCAGCGAGGTACCGCATGTACAACCCAGTAAGTTAGTATTGTGAGACTATGAAATTATTATTAAACTGTTCCAGTGAGTGATTGCTTTATTAACACCAACTCAGCAATTTTTCAGCTATATCATGGCGAGAACAAGTTAATTGTCAATGAAATGATGATGAGGTCCGCTTTGTACTAGACCTACACGCTTAGTTGGATTTTTATAGTGCTAGCTCACTGAAACAACAGTCTGGAGGCAGACGTGTAGCTTCACTCCGACACATTATTCTGATTCCGAGCCAACCAGTCTTTGCTTTTACTCCTTAATGATGCGTGCTTAGCGGAGAAGCAACAAATACCAATTTCATAAACTTTGGTTTGACCCAACCGGGGCTCGAACTCACGATCTACCGCACACGAGGCGAGCACGCTAACCATTACACCACTGATGCGGTTTTTAAACTGTTCCAATTGGACGAAAAACGTCATAACCGTTTTTATCATATCATTACATCTTCATGTCTAAGGTCACTCGTCATGACATATCAGTAAAAGTGAACAAGTGAGAGACTTGATTTTTAAATAATCAGATTGCTCTCACGACATATCAGTGAAAAGGTGCAATTGAGAGATACGATTTTAATCAGATTGAAGATTATCATGATACAAAAGTACAACCAAATACCTGAATGCGATAATTACTCATTAGTCTACTTAACATACTCCAGGCCTAAACAAATACTTAATATCTTAGACGTTCATGGCGAGGTGTACTCGATACAACATTATGTGATAAAGTTTGTCCATGACTTTGGACAGGTCGGTGGTTTTCTCCGGGTACTCCGTTTCCTCCACCAATAAAACTAACCACCATGATTAGTGGCGTTAAACACCATAAACCAACAAAACCAACCATATCTTAAATTTAAATACGGTCGCATTTAATTTGCGTCATTTTGAAAAAAGACCACCATTTTTTTTTTTTTTGCTCAAATTATATATCTTTCATTTGTGCCATTTTAAAAATTAATCATGGGACAAAAAAAAGGTTACATTTGGCGCAAATGAAGGATTGTTTTAGCGCAATTTCAACTTGCCAATTGGTGGAAATGAACATATAATACAATAAAATACAAAATATATTTATGATTAAAAAGAGAAAACATCAGAATCCGTAGATATAGTAAAGTTGTCTCTCTTCTTACATTCACACCTATATCATTTACAAATTTTGACTGTTTTTCACAAATTACAGTTATTTGTGACCACAAATACATGTCGCCACCATGACTAGCTATAGGTTAACGTTACTTACGGAATATCTGTGTCATAAATGACCACGGATATGTTCCATTTGTCTAATCAAAATCCGTTCATGTCCTCACTATTGACTGATCACTAGGTTTGTAACAAGAGTACCACGCCGGTGCCACGTGTGGAGCAGGGTCTGCTTACCCTTCCGGAACACCTGAGTTCATCCCCGGATGTTAGTGGGCTTCGTGTGTTGCTCGATCTTTGGTTTTCTGTGTGGTGGTTTATGGATCGTTGTTTGTTCTTTTGTCCTTTTGCCTTTGTCTTCCCTTCTGCGAGGGTATCATCCGCACAGTATCCAGTGTTTGGCCTGCCCTTCTTCGAGGGTATCATCCGCACAGTATCCAGTGTTTGGCCTGCCCTTCTTCGAGGGTATCATCCGCACAGTATCCAGTGTTTGGCCTGCCCTTCTTCGAGGGTATCATCTGCACAGTATCCAGTGTTTGGCCTGCCCTTCTTCGAGGGTATCATCCGCACAGTATCCAGTGTTTGGCCTGCCCTTCTTCGAGGGTATCATCCGCACAGTATCCAGTGTTTGGCCTGCACTTCTTCGAGGGTATCATCCGCACAGTATCCAGTGTTTGGCCTGCACTTCTTCGAGGGTATCATCCGCACAGTATCCAGTGTTTGGCCTGCACTTCTTCGAGGGTATCATCCGCACAGTATCCAGTGTTAGGCCTGCCCTTCTTCGAGGGTATCATCCGAACAGTATCCAGTGTTTGGCCTGCACTTCTTCGAGGGTATCATCCGCACAGTATCCAGTGTTTGGCCTGCACTTCTTCGAGGGTATCATCCGCACAGTATCCAGTGTTTGGCCTGCACTTCTTCGAGGGTATCATCCGCACAGTATCCAGTGTTTGGCCTGCACTTCTTCGAGGGTATCATCCGCACAGTATCCAGTGTTAGGCCTGCCCTTCTTCGAGGGTATCATCCGCACAGTATCCAGTGTTTGGCCTGCACTTCTTCGAGGGTATCATCCGCACAGTATCCAGTGTTTGGCCTGCACTTCTTCGAGGGTATCATCCGCACAGTATCCAGTGTTAGGCCTGCCCTTCTTCGAGGGTATCATCCGCACAGTATCCAGTGTTTGGCCTGCCCTTCTTCGAGGGTATCATCCGCACAGTATCCAGTGTTTGGCCTGCCCTTCTTCGAGGGTATCATCCGCACAGTATCCAGTGTTAGGCCTGCCCTTCTTCGAGGGTATCATCCGCACAGTATCCAGTGTTTGGCCTGCCCTTCTTCGAGGGTATCATCCGCACAGTATCCAGTGTTTGGATACTCACATGGCTTATTAGGGACCGACCATTTAACTTGCAGGGGGGGAGCGGGGGGGGGGGGGGGGGGGGGGTGCTATGGTTTGTTTTTCGTTCAACAATTTTTTTTCGGACAACACGAGTTAGAATATTTATCTTTTTTGTCACGCAAAGTTAAATGGTCCCTTAGATATATCTAATATTATAATTTACAGTTCCTAAATAATTCAAGTGTTCCTTAAACTAAAGTTTAGGTGACCTTCGATTTTTTTGCTCCCCAAAACTTTTATAATTACTTGGCTTTCTAACAGACTACTCTTAACCTTATCCAATTATATAATAAATACATGTAAAAAGGGAAATAACTCTACTGAATAAGGGTAATAACAAAATTACCGAACTCCGAACAATATTACAAAGGGAAAGTCAAAACTCATAATTATATAAACAGACAAAATCAGTCAACAACCGGAATACTGAAAACCGTAATGACCCTGACTTGGTACAGGCATTTCTAAAGAAATGGTGGGTTGAATCAGATTTTAAAGCGCCAAACATCCCGCTCTCAGTGAAGGAACAGATTTTGACTTGCACAATAAAACATTACAACCGACTAGCTCTATGATAGGCTGTGACGTGAGTGAGTGATTGTTGTTTAACGCTAACTCAGGAAATTTTCAGCTATATTATGGCGAGAACAAGTTAATTTTCAATGAGATGATGGTGAGGCCCACTTTGTACTAGACCAGCAGGCTTAGTTGGATTTTTATAGTGCTAACTTACTGAAACAACAGTCCGCGGGTAGACATGTTGCCCCACTCGGACACATTATTCTGATTCCGAGCCAACCAGTCTTTGTTCTTTCTCCTTAATACTGCGTGCTTAACGGAGAAGCAACAAATACCAATGGGATAATGTCATTACTCCGACACTTATTACTCCGACTCTTAATACTTCGACAGTAACCGATAGTCTTTGCAATTCTGGCGCTTTTAGCAATCCAAATGCAGTACGGGACTGCCCATTTAGTTTGAAAGGGGCATGGTTTTTATCCCGGAGTCGGAATTTTTTTTTCGTATGCAGCGCTATTGTTTTTAAAGCTTTTCAGCGCGGCCCAACAAAATATGTTTTTCTCAATTTCCCCCGAGCTGCACTTCTGACATATCCTTGACTCCGGAGGTGTACCCTTATATATCGACCTGATTCAATATGGAGATGATGTGATGATATTCGAAATTTTATTAGGTTTCTCATGAACTTTCAGGAGAAACATCAAAAAAGATAGTTTTCTCTTCCATAAACAGTTTTAAATTTTACACAAGTTCTCAATTTACCATCAGAACATTTGTTCCTATCTAGGGCCCATTGATGCCTATGTGCTTCTAGAAGTATTTTCTTGACTGTTTGTTTTGAAACTTTTTGATTAGTTGACAGTTGTTTAAGCTTAGGAATGTTATTCAAAATTTGTACCAAGAGGATATCCGGTTTTCATATAATTTTCTGGACTGTGTGTATGCATCCTTCAACAAGGGAAAAGTGTCCAAAGTTTCTAATAAAAAGTTTCCATATTTCAGAGTAATATAGTAAAACATGTTAAATGGTATGCGGGTCAAAAACATATGTCCTAAGCGATGTCGCTAAGTAAACATTGACGCGCAGGAACAATGAAAACATAGTTCATCTAAATTTTCGACTATATCTTTTATTTTCGTCAATGAAATAAATATAATAATCAATTGCACATCGTGAATATTGAATATATGATCACTCGTGCCGAAACGCATTCAGATTAAACTCGTGCGCGTAGCAAGTTCCGCACACTCGTTTAATCTGATGCGTTTTGCGGCACTCGTGATCATATTTTCAATATCCACCCTGTGCAATTATCCTATAGTTGTTTGGAGTTGCCATTAGATAGGATATGATGATACAGTCCGGAATGCATGGTTGGAGTATTAATGAGTGTCGGAGTAATGACTGTCGGAGTTATGAGTGTCGGAGAAATAACTGTCGGAGTTATGACTGTCGGAGTAATGACTGTCGGAGTAATGAGACGACCCCCTTACTATAAGCTGTTCCTTTACTTTAATTTGTGTCTAAGTGTAATGTTGGATAGTTTCTCATGTTCATTTACATCCATATTCTTTATTACTAATACAAAAGGTTGCCAAGACATATTAATTTTTCAATTTGTTTGATCTCCTGGACATATTGGCAAAGTAAGAATACAAAAACTTCTCAAATGTTTTATTATAGAACAGTATATATATTTAATAAATTCCATCTACAATATCGTTTTAACATGCATAAATTTTATGCATGTTAAAACGATATTGTAGATGGAATTCAAAAGTATAAACAATAATAAGTAAATCTCATAGCAGTTACACGTGCAAAGGCATGTTTCAACAGGTAAGGGGATGAACTGTAACTTTTATTATGTTTTTAATTAATTTGGGGGGGGGGGCTTTTTTTCTGAAAAAAAATTAGATTCCCAAATGTTATGTGAATATAATAATTGATCTAGCAGAAGCAAACATAATTATTCTGATCCTGCAGTTTTCAATTGAAACTTTTTAATTTTTAATTTTTCATGTCAAAAGAAATAATCTGATATTAGTTTCTTGTGAAAAAATGTTGACTCTGGGGGAGGGGGGACACTGACTTAGATGGCCATCCCTTATTATGATCACGTCTCAATCCTTAATTAAAATGAGATGTTTGTCATAAATTTCTTTACTAAATTGTTTTTATCCGTCAACTCACATTAAGGGTCACACTTCCAAGCAGCACAGAGTATATCTAATCTGGAAGTTTCGAACAGGATATTGGTTTTCAAAAAATAAGTTCCGAATGTGAATGAAAGGGCATCTATCATGACCTGAAACAGGATGTTGTTAAATGTCAGTGAATACTCTTTAATCCAACTTTAATTAGATAGGATCATGCATATGTCTAGAACAATATTAATAAGCAATGTATAATAATATAGGAATGTAGATGAATTTACAGTATTGCAACAATTTCCCAGTCTCTTGCTTCACAAATGTATCGATTCCCACAGGTACATGTGGACAGGACCCTATGATACCCCCCCCCCTTTTTTTTTTATAACATCGATTTTTTTTCATATAAACAACATTTTGCAACTTTCTATGTATCACTGTATGACATATATACAATAAATACAATCAAACAGTAGTTTCTATCCATGCCGGTTTTCTGACATAATAGTATGACATATCTACAATAAATACAATACAGTGATACATAGAAAGTTGCAAAATGTTGTTTATATGAAAAAAAAATCGATGTTAAAAAAAAAGGGGGGGGGCAACATCTAATAAAAAAAGGGGAGGCATCATAGGGTCCTGTCCACACGTACCTGTGTCGATTCCCAGTCACTTGCTTCACAAATGTATCACCAGAAAGATCACATAATCTCATTGTTTTTGGTAAATAAACGTGTGAGAACACCGAAGAGGCAATCAAGAATGCACAATCCACAGACAACATACGGCACAAGACACAGAACGAATACATAACAAAACAAAAACATAATACAGACAACTAAAAATATAAATAACATTGACCCCACGTAATTTAAACCGGATATGAACCCAGTTGCCCAAGAAAGGTAAGTAGTTCTCATTTCTTATAAGACACACACCGTGTTACTTTGTCTGTAGGTTTGTGTCAGACTGTTAGATAAAATCAAACCCTATTCATTTCCACCCTTTACTGCCAAAAATTGTTGTCCCGATATTATGCATTGTCATTAAATAAAAATAAAAAAAAATCTGAGTATAGTTTATATTAGTATACAAAAATTAGACATGAACACATCAGTGAAACACAAGAAAAACAAAAACAAGAATTAGTCTCCTTATGTCTCAGTATATAGAGACCAATTATTGTATTTACAACTGACCGGAAGTTACTAGTTATCGGGGATATACAAAGATAACTTTATATCTGCAAAGAGTCATTAATTTCACTTTGTTACTGGAGTTCGGTTGGAATGTAAATAAAAACCGGAACCAAAAAAAAAAAATAAAATAAAAAATAAATAAGAAAACAGGAATCAGACCAATGCCTGCTTTCTTATCACACAAATTACAGATCCTGCCATATCACACAAATTACAGATCCTGCCATATCACATACTATTTCCAATCATTACACTTTTAATTTTACATATTGGTCTGCAAATTAAAAACCAGTATTGGTATACAATGTACAAGTAAAAAACAAAAACAATTTACAATGTATTACTCCTTGACTATAAAACATAGTACTACAGGAATATTAGTTTTGATTTAGAATAATAAATGCCTTTAATATTGCATAGTATATAATATTCATCTGATGATGTCTTCACATTAGTTATATTAGTAAATGAACAATGAAGAAAAACAATGGGCAGATTCAGAAATTCTATTGATTTGTGTCTAAATTGTTTATGCGACATCCATTTCCATTACTTAGGTTGAGGGTGCCAACATTATATGTTATAATTTCGGACGTAGCACTATTTTCCTTGTCTCCTTTCTTCCTTCTGAATAAAATGAACATGATATTGTTATTAACAAGAAAAATATTTATACAAGTGTTTGCAATAAAAACAAATCACTGTTCATTCTTACAATATATCATTTATATTGCAGGTCATCTGATAATGATGATGACGATGGTTTTGTACCGACCTTAACTACCTACTGGTCTGACATGGACGAAAGTCGTCTCATCACCCGGCGTTAAAATAATTGTTTTTCTCTTATAGTTTCTATGTGTTTAACAGCTGCTAAACTGACATCAATCTGATACCAATGGTGCTGCAGAGTACAAAATCATCGAAAGGTGTACTCGCTTGTTATAACTATCGAAAGGTGTACTCGCTTGTTATAACTATCGAAATGGATGCCCACTGCACTACAGAAAGAATTTAATTCGAAACTTGCTCTAAGAACGGGATCTTTCAATCTTGAGTGTACCTGATGATGGTTATTCCAGATAGAGTAATATGCACTAAATTTGACACCTATGTTTTTATCAGTGCTTTATGAAAATGCCAGTAAAATACAACATTCATCATATATTAATATGCAATAACTAGTTAGGAGTAGTTGGTTGCACGTTTTAAGACACAAACATCAGAATATAGCCACTATATCTTCTTTTTCTTATGACAAACTAAATGTTATATGTATATATAGCTGAAATGCTGCTTACTGTAAATAATAATTAAGAAAACAATCAATCAAATTAAAATGAGATGTTTGGCCATTAATTAATATTTTACAACAACCTATATGGGGTCAGGTCATGGGTCATACTGTAACCCAATGTTTAATATCCAGGATGTCAGCTCTATGGTAAAAATAAACGTAGTTTAAATATGTTTGCCTATGTGTCTGTTTTAAAATGCCATTTACTCCACATGATGGTTTATGAATGAACAATTTAATGCATAATATATGATTTTTATTTGTGTATACTGACTTTATGTAATCTGAATCAGTTCTTAAACAGCAGTTTTCATTACATCTAACTATGTTTGACTTAAATTGAGCACACACTAAAACCTGTTTGTTGATTAGCCAATACATCTATGTAGAATACATTTTTAAGGGTACATTTCTATAAAATTGAAATAGGTGTGTCTAATCCATTTGCTTTCTAACAATAAAATATGCTTCAAATACAGCAATGCATTTTTTCTATCTTGTATATGTTTGGTTTGATTTGATTTTTTGTGTTTTAACGCCACTTTCAGCAATAATTCAGCTATATCATGGCGAACAGTTTGAGTGGTGGAAGAAGCCGGAGTACCCGGAGAGAACCACCGACCATGGGCAAACAACTGGTAAACTTTATCACTTGTGGCTGCGAGTCGAGTGCACCCTTTTTTGTAATTTACAAAGCCGGGCGCGAACCCACGCCGTATTGGTGATAGGCTTGTATGAGTTGTTAGATAATACAACTACCTAACTCATTGAGCCACCGGGCCCTTGTATATGCTTGGACAAGCAAATTTGAATACAAGGTTACATGACATGACCCTATAAGGAATGTTGTTAGATGTTAGTAGATGTCAAGATAACTTTGTTCTTTATTCTTACCTCTTGTAGAAAAAAACACCTATAAGCATTGACAATACAAGAGCTCCAAGAACACATGCTACCACTAATCCAGCTAAATAACAAAAAACATATCATATGAACATTTGTGTAAATCTATTTCAAACACATAGTCACATGGGCTATTAATAATTTGTGGTGTGAGTTCATGGGTATTTGATCGTAACCGTACGGTACCTGTAAATAACATCTACTAATACAATGAGTACCTATCACCACTAACGTTTACAGTTTTATTTCTAACTGTAGAGATAGAGATACATGTAATACCAGTGACCCGTGGCTTCATGTACGCACATCCTTACTAGTGCCAGCGGCGGCATGAACGTATATCTTTGTTAGTGACATGCGGCGGCATGAACGTATATCTTTGTTAGTGGCCAGCAGCCGCATGAACGTATATATTTGTCAGTGACTTGCAGCGGCATGTACGTATATATTTGTTAGTGGCCGGTGGCTTCATGTACGTACATCTTTGTTAGTGGCCTGCGGCGACTTGAACTTACATCTTGTCAGTGACCCGTGGCTTCATGTACGTACATCTTTGTTAGTGGCCAGCAGCGGCATGAACGTATATCTTTGTTAGTGGCCAGCGGCGGCATGAACGTATATCTTTGTTAGTGGTCTGCGGTGGCATGAACGTATATCTTTGTTAGTGGCCAGCAGCCGCATGAACGTATATATTTGTCAGTGACCTGCAGCGGCATGTACGTATATCTTTGTTAGTGGCCTGTGGCTTCATGTACGTACATCTTTGTTAGTGGCCTGTAGCTTCATGTATGTACATCTTTGTTAGTGGCCTGCGGCGGCTTGAACTTACATCTTGTCAGTGACCTATGGTGACATGTACGTACGTACATTTATGTCAGTGACATGTGGCGTCATGGAGGTGGATTTCGGTAAGTACTCCGCCATGATGGAATTAAATAATTGTTGAAAGTGGCGTTAAGCACACTATTATAATTACCATTATTTAAATAATAAGTGTATAAGAAATTTGTTGTATCTATTGTATTGTACATGTTGTATTTATTGTATTGTACATGTTATATCTATTGTATTGTACATGTTGTATCTATTGTATTGTACATGCTGTATCTATTGTATTGTACATGTTGTATCTATTGTATTGTACATGTTGTATCTATTGTATTGTACATGTTGTATATATTGTATTGTACATGTTGTATCAATTGTATTGTACACGTTGTATCTATTGTATAGTACATGTTGTATTTATTGTATTGTACATGTTGTATCTATTGTATTGTACATGTTGTATCTATTGTATTGTACATGTTGTATCTATTGTATTCTAAGTGCTGTATCTATTGTAGTGTACATGCTGTATCTATTGTATTGTACATGTTGTATCTATTGTATTGTACATGTTATATCTATTGTATTGTACATGTTATATCTATTGTATTGCATATGCTGTATCTATTGTATTGTGCATGTTGTATCTATTGTATTCTACATGCTGTATCTATTGTAGTGTATATGCTGTATCTATTGTATTGTACATGTTGTATCTATTGTATTGTACATGTTGTATATATTTTGTATTGTACATGTTGTATCTACTGTATTTTACATGTTGTATCTATTGCATTGTATATGTTGTATCTATTGTATTGTACATGTTGTATCTACTGTATTTTACATGTTATATCTATTGTATTGTACAAGTTGTATCTATTGTATTGTACATGTTGTATCTATTACATTTTACATGTTATATCTATTGTATTGTACATGTTATATCTATTGTATTGTACATGTTGTATCTATTGTATTGTACATGTTGTATCTATGGTATTGTACATGTTGTATATATTGTATTGTACATGTTATATCTATTGTATTGTACGTGTTGTATCTATTGTATTGTACTTATTGTATCAATTGTATTGTACATGTTGTATCTATTGTATAGTACATGTTGTATGTATTGTATTGTACATGATGTATCTATTGTATTTTACATGTTGTATCTATTGTATTGTACATGTTGTATCTATTGTATTGTACATGTTGTATCTATTGTATTGTACATGTTGCATCTACTGTATTTTACATGTTATATTTATTGTATTGTACATGTTGTATCTATTGTATGGTACATGTTGTATCTATTGTATTGTACATGTTGTATCTACTGTATTTTACATGTTATATCTATTGTATTTTACATGTTGTATCTATTGTATTGTACATGTTGTATCTATTGTATTGTACATGTTGTATCTACTGTATTCTACATGTTGTATCTATTGCATTGTATATGTTGTATTTATTGTATTGTACATGTTGTATCTATTGTATAGTACATGTTATATATATTGTATTGTACAGGTTGTATCTATTGTATTGTACATGTTGTATCTATTGTATTGTACAGGTTGTATCTATTGTATTGTACATGTTGTATCTATTGTATTGTACATGTTGTATCTATTGTATTGTACATGTTGTATCTACTGTATTTTACATGTTATATCTATTGTAATTTACATGTTGTATCTATTGTATTGTACATGTTGTATCTATTGTATTGTACATGTTGTATCTACTGTATTTTACATGTTGTATCTATTGCACTGTATATGTTGTATTTATTGGTATTGTACATGTTGTATCTATTGTATAGTACATGTTGTATATATTGTATTGTACATGTTGTATCTACTGTATTTTACATGTTATATCTATTGTATTGTACATGTTGTATCTATTGTATTGTACATGTTGTATCTATTGTATTGTACATGTTATATCTATTGTATTGCATATGCTGTATCTATTGTATTGTGCATGTTGTATCTATTGTATTCTACATGCTGTATCTATTGTATTGTAAATGTTGTATATATTGTATTGTACATGTTGTATCTATTGTATTGTACATGTTGTATCTACTGTATTTTAAATGTTGTATCTACTGTATTTTAAATGTTGTATCTATTGTATTGTACAGGTTGTATCTATTGTATTGTACATGTTGTATCTATTGTATTGTACATGTTGTATCTACTGTATTTTACATGTTATATCTATTGTATTGTACAGGTTGTATCTATTGTATTGTACATGTTGTATCTATTGCATTTTACATGTTATATCTATTGCATTGTACATGTTATATCTATTGTATTGTACATGTTATATCTATTGTATTGTACATGTTGTATCTATTGTATTGTACATGTTGTATCTATGGTATTGTACATGTTGTATATATTTATTGTACATGTTATATCTATTGTATTGTACATGTTGTATCTATTATATTGTACTTATTGTATCAATTGTATTGTACATGTTGTATCTATTGTATAGTACATGTTGTATTTATTGTATTGTACATGATGTATCTATTGTATTTTACATGTTGTATCTATTGTATTGTACATGTTGTATCTATTGTATTGTACATGTTGTATCTACTGTATTGTACATGTTGTATCTATTGTATTGTACATGTTGTATCTACTGTATTTTACATGTTATATCTATTGTATTTTACATGTTGTATCTATTGTATTGTACATGTTGTATCTATTGTATTGTACATGTTGTATCTACTGTATTTTACATGTTGTATCTATTGCATTGTATATGTTGTATTTATTGTATTGTACATGTTGTATCTATTGTATAGTACATGTTATATCTATTGTATTGTACAGGTTGTATCTATTGTATTGTACATGTTGTATCTATTGTATTGTACAGGTTGTATCTATTGTATTGTACAGGTTGTATCTATTGTATTGTACATGTTGTATCTATTGTATTGTACATGTTGTATCTACTGTATTTTACATGTTATATCTATTGTATTGTACATGTTGTATCTATTGTAATGTACATGTTGTGTCTATTGTATTGTACACGTTGTATCTACTGTATTTTACATGTTATATCTATTGTATTGTACATGTTATATCTATTGTATTGTACAGGTTGTATCTATTGTATTGTACATGTTGTATTTATTGTATTGTACATGTTGTAGCTATTGTATTGTACATGTTGTATCTATTGTATTGTAAATGTTGTATCTATTGTATTGTACAGGTTGTATCTATTGTATTGTACATGTTGTATCTATTGTATTGTACATGTTGTATCTATTGTATTGTACAGGTTGTATCTATTGTATTGTACATGTTGTATCTATTGCATTCTACATGTTATATATATTGTATTGTACATGTTATATCTATTGTATTGTACATGTTGTATCTATTGTATTGTACATGTTGTATCTATTGTATTGTACCTGTTGTATATATTGCATTGTACATGTCATATCTATTGTATTGTACATGTTGTATCTATTGTATTGTACTTATTGTATCAATTGTATTGTACATGTTGTATCTATTGTATTGCACATGTTGTATCTATTGTATTGTACATGTTGTATCTATTGTATTGTACATGTTGTATCTACTGTATTTTAAATGTTGTATCTATTGTATTGTACTTGTTGTATCTATTGTATAGTACATGTTGTATCTATTGTATTGTACTTGTTGTATCTATTGTATAGTACATGTTATATCTATTGTAATTTACATGTTGTATCTATTGTATTGTACATGTTGTATCTATTGTATTGTACATGTTGTATCTACTGTATTTTACATGTTGTATCTATTGCATTGTATATGTTGTATTTATTGTATTGTACATGTTGTATCTATTGTATAGTACATGTTATATCTATTGTATTGTACAGGTTGTATCTATTGTATTGTACATGTTGTATCTATTGTATTGTACAGGTAGTATCTATTGTATTGTACATGTTGTATCTATTGTATTGCACATATTGTATCTATTGTATTGTACATGTTGTATCTATTGTATTGCATATGCTGTATCCATTGTATTGTGCATGTTGTATCTATTGTATTCTACATGCTGTATCTATTGTAGTGTACATGCTGTATCCATTGTATTGTACATGTTGTATCTATTGTATTGTACATGTTGTATCTATTGTATTGTACATGTTGTATCTACTGTATTTTAAATGTTGTATCTATTGTATTGTACAGGTTGTATCTATTGTATTGTACATGTTGTATCTATTGTATTGTACATGTTGTATCTACTGTATTTTACATGTTATATCTATTGTATTGTACAGGTTGTATCTATTGTATTGTACATGTTGTATCTATTGCATTTTACATGTTATATCTATTGTATTGTACATGTTATATCTATTGTATTGTACATGTTGTATCTATTGTATTGTACATGTTGTATCTATGGTATTGTACATGTTGTATATATTGTATTGTACATATTATATCTATTGTATTGTACATGTTGTATCTATTGTATTGTACTTATTGTATCAATTGTATTGTACATGTTGTATCTATTATCTATTGTATAGTACATGTTGTATTTATTGTATTGTACATGATGTATCTATTGTATTTTACATGTTGTATCTATTGTATTGTACATGTTGTATCTATTGCATTGTACATGTTGTATCTACTGTATTGTACATGTTGCATCTACTGTATTTTACATGTTATATTTATTGTATTGTACATGTTGTATCTATTGTATGGTATATGTTGTATCTATTGTATTGTACATGTGGTATCTACTGTATTTTACATGTTATATCTATTGTATTGTACATGTTGTATCTATTGTATTGTACATGTTGTATCTATTGTATTTTACATGTTGTATCTATTGCATTGTATATGTTGTATTTATTGTATTGTACATGTTGTATCTATTGTATAGTACATGTTATATCTATTGTATTGTACAAGTTGTATCTATTGTATTTTTCATGTTGTATCTATTGTATTGTACAGGTTGTATCTATTGTATTTTACAGGTTGTATCTATTGTATTGTACATGTTTTATCTATTGTATTGTACATATTGTATCTACTGTATTTTAGATGTTATATCTATTGTATTGTACATGTTGTATCTATTCTATTGTACATATTGTATCTATTGTATTGTACATGTTATATATATTGTATTGTACATGTTATATCTATTGTATTGTACATGTTGTATCTATTGTATTGAACTTATTGTATCAATTGTATTGTACATGTTGTATCTATTGTATAGTACATGTTGTATTTATTGTATTGTACATGTTGTATCCATTGTATTGTACATGTTGTATCTATTGTATTGTACATGTTGTATCTATTGTATTGTACATGTTGTATCTACTGTATTGTACATGATGTATCTATTGTATTGTACATGTTGTATCTATTGTATTGTACATGTTGTATCTATTGTATAGTACATGTTGTATCTATTGTATTGTACAGGTTGTATCTTTTGTATTGTACATGTTGTATCTATTGTATTGTACATGTTTTATCTACTGTATTTTACATGTTATATCTATTGTATTGTACATGTTGTATCTATTGTAATGTAATTGTTGTATCTATTGTATTGTACATGTGGTATCTACTGTATTTTACATGTTATATCTATTGTATTGTACATGTTATATCTATTGTATTGTACAGGTTGTATCTATTGCATTGTATATGTTGTATCTATTGTATTGTACAGGTTGTATCTATTATATTGTACATGTTGTATCTACTGTATTGTACATGTTGTATCTATTGTATTATACATGTTGTATCTATTGTATTGTACATGTGGCATCTATTATATTGTACATGTTGTATGTATTGTATTGTACATGTTGTATCTATTGTATTGTACATGCTATATCTATTGTGTTGTACATGTTGTATTTATTGTATTGTACATGTTGTATCTATTGTATTGTACATGTTGTATCTATTGTATTGTACATGTTGTATCTATTGTATTGTACAGGTTGTGTCTATTGTTTGTACAAGTGGTATCTATTGTATTGTACATGTTGTATCTACTGTATTGTACATGTTGTATCTATTGTATTGTACATGTTGCATCTATTGTATTGTACATGTTATATTTATTGTATTGCACATGTTGTATCTATTGTATTGTACATGTTATATCTATTGTATTGTACATGTTGTATCTACTGTATTGTACATGTTGTATTTATTGTATTGTACATGTTGTATCTATTGTATTAAACATGTTGTATCTATTGTATTGTACAGGTTGTATCTATTGTATTGTACAGGTTGTATCTATTGTATTGTACATGTTGTATCTATTGTATTGTACATGTTGTATCTACTGTATTTTACATGTTATATCTATTGTAATTTACATGTTGTATCTATTGTATTGTACATGTTGTATCTATTGTATTGTACATGTTGTATCTACTGTATTTTACATGTTGTATCTATTGCACTGTATATGTTGTATTTATTGGTATTGTACATGTTGTATCTATTGTATAGTACATGTTGTATATATTGTATTGTACATGTTGTATCTACTGTATTTTACATGTTATATCTATTGTATTGTACATGTTGTATCTATTGTATTGTACATGTTGTATCTATTGTATTGTACATGTTATATCTATTGTATTGCATATGCTGTATCTATTGTATTGTGCATGTTGTATCTATTGTATTCTACATGCTGTATCTATTGTATTGTAAATGTTGTATATATTGTATTGTACATGTTGTATCTATTGTATTGTACATGTTGTATCTACTGTATTTTAAATGTTGTATCTACTGTATTTTAAATGTTTTATCTATTGTATTGTACAGGTTGTATCTATTGTATTGTACATGTTGTATCTATTGTATTGTACATGTTGTATCTACTGTATTTTACATGTTATATCTATTGTATTGTACAGGTTGTATCTATTGTATTGTACATGTTGTATCTATTGCATTTTACATGTTATATCTATTGTATTGTACATGTTATATCTATTGTATTGTACATGTTATATCTATTGTATTGTACATGTTGTATCTATTGTATTGTACATGTTGTATCTATGGTATTGTGCATGTTGTATATATTTATTGTACATGTTATATCTATTGTATTGTACATGTTGTATCTATTGTATTGTACTTATTGTATCAATTGTATTGTACATGTTGTATCTATTGTATAGTACATGTTGTATTTATTGTATTGTACATGATGTATCTATTGTATTTTACATGTTGTATCTATTGTATTGTACATGTTGTATCTATTGTATTGTACATGTTGTATCTACTGTATTGTACATGTTGTATCTATTGTATTGTACATGTTGTATCTACTGTATTTTACATGTTATATCTATTGTATTTTACATGTTGTATCTATTGTATTGAACATGTTGTATCTATTGTATTGTACATGTTGTATCTACTGTATTTTACATGTTGTATCTATTGCATTGTATATGTTGTATTTATTGTATTGTACATGTTGTATCTATTGTATAGTACATGTTATATCTATTGTATTGTACAGGTTGTATCTATTGTATTGTACATGTTGTATCTATTGTATTGTACAGGTTGTATCTATTGTATTGTACAGGTTGTATCTATTGTATTGTACATGTTGTATCTATTGTATTGTACATGTTGTATCTACTGTATTTTACATGTTATATCTATTGTATTGTACATGTTGTATCTATTGTAATGTACATGTTGTGTCTATTGTATTGTACACGTTGTATCTACTGTATTTTACATGTTATATCTATTGTATTGTACATGTTATATCTATTGTATTGTACAGGTTGTATCTATTGTATTGTACATGTTGTATTTATTGTATTGTACATGTTGTAGCTATTGTATTGTACATGTTGTATCTATTGTATTGTAAATGTTGTATCTATTGTATTGTACAGGTTGTATCTATTGTATTGTACATGTTGTATCTATTGTATTGTACATGTTGTATCTATTGTATTGGACAGGTTGTATCTATTGTATTGTACATGTTGTATCTATTGCATTCTACATGTTATATATATTGTATTGTACATGTTATATCTATTGTATTGTACATGTTGTATCTATTGTATTGTACATGTTGTATCTATTGTATTGTACCTGTTGTATATATTGCATTGTACATGTCATATCTATTGTATTGTACATGTTGTATCTATTGTATTGTACTTATTGTATCAATTGTATTGTACATGTTGTATCTATTGTATTGCACATGTTGTATCTATTGTATTGTACATGTTGTATCTATTGTATTGTACATGTTGTATCTACTGTATTTTAAATGTTGTATCTATTGTATTGTACTTGTTGTATCTATTGTATAGTACATGTTGTATCTATTGTATTGTACATGTTGTATCTATTGTATAGTACATGTTGTATCTATTGTATTGTACATGTTGTATCTACTGTATTTTACATGTTATATCTATTGTAATTTACATGTTGTATCTATTGTATTGTACATGTTGTATCTATTGTATTGTACATGTTGTATCTACTGTATTTTACATGTTGTATCTATTGCATTGTATATGTTGTATTTATTGTATTGTACATGTTGTATCTATTGTATAGTACATGTTATATCTATTGTATTGTACAGGTTGTATCTATTGTATTGTACATGTTGTATCTATTGTATTGTACAGGTAGTATCTATTGTATTGTACATGTTGTATCTATTGTATTGCACATATTGTATCTATTGTATTGTACATGTTGTATCTATTGTATTGCATATGCTGTATCCATTGTATTGTGCATGTTGTATCTATTGTATTCTACATGCTGTATCTATTGTAATGTACATGCTGTATCCATTGTATTGTACATGTTGTATCTATTGTATTTTACATGTTGTATCTATTGTATTGTACATGTTGTATCTACTGTATTTTAAATGTTGTATCTATTGTATTGTACAGGTTGTATCTATTGTATTGTACATGTTGTATCTATTGTATTGTACATGTTGTATCTACTGTATTTTACATGTTATATCTATTGTATTGTACAGGTTGTATCTATTGTATTGTACATGTTGTATCTATTGCATTTTACATGTTATATCTATTGTATTGTACATGTTATATCTATTGTATTGTACATGTTGTATCTATTGTATTGTACATGTTGTATCTATGGTATTGTACATGTTGTATATATTGTATTGTACATGTTATATCTATTGTATTGTACATGTTGTATCTATTGTATTGTACTTATTGTATCAATTGTATTGTACATGTTGTATCTATTATCTATTGTATAGTACATGTTGTATTTATTGTATTGTACATGATGTATCTATTGTATTTTACATGTTGTATCTATTGTATTGTACATGTTGTATCTATTGCATTGTACATGTTGTATCTACTGTATTGTACATGTTGCATCTACTGTATTTTACATGTTATATTTATTGTATTGTACATGTTGTATCTATTGTATGGTATATGTTGTATCTATTGTATTGTACATGTGGTATCTACTGTATTTTACATGTTATATCTATTGTATTTTACATGTTATATCTATTGTATTGTACATGTTGTATCTATTGTATTGTACATGTTGTATCTATTGTATTTTACATGTTGTATCTATTGCATTGTATATGTTGTATTTATTGTATTGTACATGTTGTATCTATTGTATAGTACATGTTATATCTATTGTATTGTACAAGTTGTATCTATTGTATTTTTCATGTTGTATCTATTGTATTGTACAGGTTGTATCTATTGTATTTTACAGGTTGTATCTATTGTATTGTACATGTTTTATCTATTGTATTGTACATATTGTATCTACTGTATTTTAGATGTTATATCTATTGTATTGTACATGTTGTATCTATTCTATTGTACATATTGTATCTATTGTATTGTACATGTTATATATATTGTATTGTACATGTTATATCTATTGTATTGTACATGTTGTATCTATTGTATTGAACTTATTGTATCAATTGTATTGTACATGTTGTATCTATTGTATAGTACATGTTGTATTTATTGTATTGTACATGTTGTATCTATTGTATTGTACATGTTGTATCTATTGTATTGTACATGTTGTATCTATTGTATTGTACATGTTGTATCTACTGTATTGTACATGATGTATCTATTGTATTGTACATGTTGTATCTATTGTATTGTACATGTTGTATCTATTGTATAGTACATGTTGTATCTATTGTATTGTACAGGTTGTATCTTTTGTATTGTACATGTTGTATCTATTGTATTGTACATGTTTTATCTACTGTATTTTACATGTTATATCTATTGTATTGTACATGTTGTATCAATTGTAATGTAATTGTTGTATCTATTGTATTGTACATGTTGTATCTACTGTATTTTACATGTTATATCTATTGTATTGTACATGTTATATCTATTGTATTGTACAGGTTGTATCTATTGCATTGTATATGTTGTATCTATTGTATTGTACAGGTTGTATCTATTATATTGTACATGTTGTATCTACTGTATTGTACATGTTGTATCTATTGTATTATACATGTTGTATCTATTGTATTGTACATGTGGCATCTATTATATTGTACATGTTGTATGTATTGTATTGTACATGTTGTATCTATTGTATTGTACATGTTATATCTATTGTGTTGTACATGTTGTATTTATTGTATTGTACATGTTGTATCTATTGTATTGTACATGTTGTATCTATTGTATTGTACATGTTGTATCTATTGTATTGTACAGGTTGTGTCTATTGTTTGTACATGTGGTATCTATTGTATTGTACATGTTGTATCTACTGTATTGTACATGTTGTATCTATTGTATTGTACATGTTGCATCTATTGTATTGTACATGTTATATTTATTGTATTGCACATGTTGTATCTATTGTATTGTACATGTTATATCTATTGTATTGTACATGTTGTATCTATTGTATTGTACATGTTGTATTTATTGTATTGTACATGTTGTATCTATTGTATTAAACATGTTGTATCTATTGTATTGTGCATGTTGTATCTATTGTATTGTAGAGGTTATATATATTGTATTGTACATGTTGTATTTATTGTATTGAACATGTTGTATCTATTGCATTTTACATGTTATATCTATTGTATTGTACATGTTATATCTATTGTATTGTACATGTTGTATCTATTGTATTGTACATGTTGTATCTATTGTATTATACATGTTGTATCTACTGTATTTTATATGTTGTATCTATTGCATTGTATATGTTGTATTTATTGTATTGTACATGTTGTATCTATTGTATAGTACATGTTATATCTATTGTATTGTACAGGTTGTATTTATTGTATTGTACATGTTGTATCTATTGTATTGTACATGTTGTATCTATTGTATTGTACATGTTGTATTTATTGTAATGTACATGTTGTGTCTATTGTATTGTACATGTTGTATCTACTGTATTTTACATGTTATATCTATTGTATTGTACATGTTGTATCTATTGTATTGTACAGGTTGTATCTATTGTATTGTACATGTTGTATCTATTGTATTATACATGTTGTATCTATTGTATTGTACAGGTTGTATCTATTGTATTGTACATGTTGCTTCTATTGTATTGTACATGTTATATCTATTGTATTGTACATGTTGTATCTATTGTATTGTACATGTTGTATCTATTGTATTGTACAGGTTGTATCTATTGTATTTTACATGTTGTATCTATTGTATTATACATGTTGTATCTATTGTATTGTACAGGTTGTATCTACTGTATTTTACATGTTATATCTATTGTATTGTACATGTTATATCTATTGTATGGTACATGATATATCTATTGTATTGTACATGTTGTATCTATTGTATTGTACATGTTGTATCTATTGCATTGTACATGTTGTATATATTGTATTGTACATGTTATATCTACTGTATTGTACATGTTGTATCTATTGTATTGTACTTATTGTATCAATTTTATTGTACATGTTGTATCTATTGTATAGTACATGTTGTATTTATTGTATTGTACATGTTGTATCTATTGTATTGTACATGTTGTATCTATTGTATTGTACATGTTGTATCTATTGTATTGTTCATGTTGTATATACTGTATTTTAAATGTTGTATCTATTGTATTGTACGTGTTGTATCTATTGTATAGTACATGTTGTATCTATTGCATTATACATGTTGTATCTATTGTAAAGTACATGTTGTATCTATTGTATTGTACATGTTGTATCTACTGTATTTTACATGTTATATCTATTGTATTTTACATGTTGTATCCATTGTATTGTACATGTTGTATCTATTGTATTGTACATGTTGTATCTACTGTATTTTACATGTTGTATCTATTGCACTGTATATGTTGTATTTATTGTATTGTACATGTTGTATCTATTGTATAGTACATGTTATATCTATTGTATTGTACAGGTTGTATCTATTGTACATGTTGTATCTATTGTATTGTACATGTTGTATCTATTGTATTGTACATGTTGTATCTATTGCATTGTACATGTTGTATCTACTGTATTTTACATGTTATATCTATTGTATTGTACATGTTGTATCTATTGTATTGTACATGTTGTATCTATTGTATAGTACATGTTGTATATATTGTATTGTACATGTTGTATCTACTGTATTTTACATGTTATATCTATTGTACTTTGCATGTTGTATCTATTGTATTGTACATGTTGTATATATTGTATTGTACATGTTGTATCTATTGTATTGTACATGTTGTATCTATTGTATTGTACATGTTGTATCTACTGTATTTTACATGTTATATCTATTGTATTGTACATGTTGTATCTATTGTAATGTACATGTTGTGTCTAGTGTATTGTACATGTTGTATCTACTGTATTTTACATGTTATATCTATTGTATTGTACATGTTATATCTATTGTATTTTACATGTTGTATCTATTGTATTGTACATGTTGTATCTATTGTATTGTACAGGTTGTATCTATTGTATTGTACATGTTGTATCCATTGTATTGTACATGTTGTATCTATTGCATTTTACATGTTATATCCATTGTATTGTACATGTTATATATATTGTATTGTATATGTTGTATCTATTGTATTGTACATATTGTATCTATTGTATTGTACATGTGTAATATATTGTATTGTACATGTTATATCTATTGTATTGTACATGTTGTATCTATTGTATTGTACTTATTGTATCAATTGTATTGTACATGTTGTATCTATTGTATAGTACATGTTGTATATATTGTATTGTACATGTTGTATCTACTGTATTTTACATGTTATATCTATTGTATTGTACATGTTGTATCTATTGTATTGTACATGTTGTATCTATTGTATTGTACATGTTATATCTATTGTATTGCATATGCTGTATCTATTGTATTGTGCATGTTGTATCTATTGTATTCTACATGCTGTATCTATTGTATTGTAAATGTTGTATATATTGTATTGTACATGTTGTATCTATTGTATTGTACATGTTGTATCTACTGTATTTTAAATGTTGTATCTACTGTATTTTAAATGTTGTATCTATTGTATTGTACAGGTTGTATCTATTGTATTGTACATGTTGTATCTATTGTATTGTACATGTTGTATCTACTGTATTTTACATGTTATATCTATTGTATTGTACAGGTTGTATCTATTGTATTGTACATGTTGTATCTATTGCATTTTACATGTTATATCTATTGCATTGTACATGTTATATCTATTGTATTGTACATGTTATATCTATTGTATTGTACATGTTGTATCTATTGTATTGTACATGTTGTATCTATGGTATTGTACATGTTGTATATATTTATTGTACATGTTATATCTATTGTATTGTACATGTTGTATCTATTATATTGTACTTATTGTATCAATTGTATTGTACATGTTGTATCTATTGTATAGTACATGTTGTATTTATTGTATTGTACATGATGTATCTATTGTATTTTACATGTTGTATCTATTGTATTGTACATGTTGTATCTATTGTATTGTACATGTTGTATCTACTGTATTGTACATGTTGTATCTATTGTATTGTACATGTTGTATCTACTGTATTTTACATGTTATATCTATTGTATTTTACATGTTGTATCTATTGTATTGTACATGTTGTATCTATTGTATTGTACATGTTGTATCTACTGTATTTTACATGTTGTATCTATTGCATTGTATATGTTGTATTTATTGTATTGTACATGTTGTATCTATTGTATAGTACATGTTATATCTATTGTATTGTACAGGTTGTATCTATTGTATTGTACATGTTGTATCTATTGTATTGTACAGGTTGTATCTATTGTATTGTACAGGTTGTATCTATTGTATTGTACATGTTGTATCTATTGTATTGTACATGTTGTATCTACTGTATTTTACATGTTATATCTATTGTATTGTACATGTTGTATCTATTGTAATGTACATGTTGTGTCTATTGTATTGTACACGTTGTATCTACTGTATTTTACATGTTATATCTATTGTATTGTACATGTTATATCTATTGTATTGTACAGGTTGTATCTATTGTATTGTACATGTTGTATTTATTGTATTGTACATGTTGTAGCTATTGTATTGTACATGTTGTATCTATTGTATTGTAAATGTTGTATCTATTGTATTGTACAGGTTGTATCTATTGTATTGTACATGTTGTATCTATTGTATTGTACAGGTTGTATCTATTGTATTGTACATGTTGTATCTATTGCATTCTACATGTTATATATATTGTATTGTACATGTTATATCTATTGTATTGTACATGTTGTATCTATTGTATTGTACATGTTGTATCTATTGTATTGTACCTGTTGTATATATTGCATTGTACATGTCATATCTATTGTATTGTACATGTTGTATCTATTGTATTGTACTTATTGTATCAATTGTATTGTACATGTTGTATCTATTGTATTGCACATGTTGTATCTATTGTATTGTACATGTTGTATCTATTGTATTGTACATGTTGTATCTACTGTATTTTAAATGTTGTATCTATTGTATTGTACTTGTTGTATCTATTGTATAGTACATGTTGTATCTATTGTATTGTACTTGTTGTATCTATTGTATAGTACATGTTATATCTATTGTAATTTACATGTTGTATCTATTGTATTGTACATGTTGTATCTATTGTATTGTACATGTTGTATCTACTGTATTTTACATGTTGTATCTATTGCATTGTATATGTTGTATTTATTGTATTGTACATGTTGTATCTATTGTATAGTACATGTTATATCTATTGTATTGTACAGGTTGTATCTATTGTATTGTACATGTTGTATCTATTGTATTGTACAGGTAGTATCTATTGTATTGTACATGTTGTATCTATTGTATTGCACATATTGTATCTATTGTATTGTACATGTTGTATCTATTGTATTGCATATGCTGTATCCATTGTATTGTGCATGTTGTATCTATTGTATTCTACATGCTGTATCTATTGTAGTGTACATGCTGTATCCATTGTATTGTACATGTTGTATCTATTGTATTGTACATGTTGTATCTATTGTATTGTACATGTTGTATCTACTGTATTTTAAATGTTGTATCTATTGTATTGTACAGGTTGTATCTATTGTATTGTACATGTTGTATCTATTGTATTGTACATGTTGTATCTACTGTATTTTACATGTTATATCTATTGTATTGTACAGGTTGTATCTATTGTATTGTACATGTTGTATCTATTGCATTTTACATGTTATATCTATTGTATTGTACATGTTATATCTATTGTATTGTACATGTTGTATCTATTGTATTGTACATGTTGTATCTATGGTATTGTACATGTTGTATATATTGTATTGTACATGTTATATCTATTGTATTGTACATGTTGTATCTATTGTATTGTACTTATTGTATCAATTGTATTGTACATGTTGTATCTATTATCTATTGTATAGTACATGTTGTATTTATTGTATTGTACATGATGTATCTATTGTATTTTACATGTTGTATCTATTGTATTGTACATGTTGTATCTATTGCATTGTACATGTTGTATCTACTGTATTGTACATGTTGCATCTACTGTATTTTACATGTTATATTTATTGTATTGTACATGTTGTATCTATTGTATTGTACATGTTGTATCTATTGTATTGTAAATGTTGTATCTATTGTATTGTACAGGTTGTATCTATTGTATTGTACATGTTGTATCTATTGTATTGTACATGTTGTATCTATTGTATTGGACAGGTTGTATCTATTGTATTGTACATGTTGTATCTATTGCATTCTACATGTTATATATATTGTATTGTACATGTTATATCTATTGTATTGTACATGTTGTATCTATTGTATTGTACATGTTGTATCTATTGTATTGTACCTGTTGTATATATTGCATTGTACATGTCATATCTATTGTATTGTACATGTTGTATCTATTGTATTGTACTTATTGTATCAATTGTATTGTACATGTTGTATCTATTGTATTGCACATGTTGTATCTATTGTATTGTACATGTTGTATCTATTGTATTGTACATGTTGTATCTACTGTATTTTAAATGTTGTATCTATTGTATTGTACTTGTTGTATCTATTGTATAGTACATGTTGTATCTATTGTATGGTACATGTTGTATCTATTGTATAGTACATGTTGTATCTATTGTATTGTACATGTTGTATCTACTGTATTTTACATGTTATATCTATTGTAATTTACATGTTGTATCTATTGTATTGTACATGTTGTATCTATTGTATTGTACATGTTGTATCTACTGTATTTTACATGTTGTATCTATTGCATTGTATATGTTGTATTTATTGTATTGTACATGTTGTATCTATTGTATAGTACATGTTATATCTATTGTATTGTACAGGTTGTATCTATTGTATTGTACATGTTGTATCTATTGTATTGTACAGGTAGTATCTATTGTATTGTACATGTTGTATCTATTGTATTGCACATATTGTATCTATTGTATTGTACATGTTGTATCTATTGTATTGCATATGCTGTATCCATTGTATTGTGCATGTTGTATCTATTGTATTCTACATGCTGTATCTATTGTAATGTACATGCTGTATCCATTGTATTGTACATGTTGTATCTATTGTATTTTACATGTTGTATCTATTGTATTGTACATGTTGTATCTACTGTATTTTAAATGTTGTATCTATTGTATTGTACAGGTTGTATCTATTGTATTGTACATGTTGTATCTATTGTATTGTACATGTTGTATCTACTGTATTTTACATGTTATATCTATTGTATTGTACAGGTTGTATCTATTGTATTGTACATGTTGTATCTATTGCATTTTACATGTTATATCTATTGTATTGTACATGTTATATCTATTGTATTGTACATGTTGTATCTATTGTATTGTACATGTTGTATCTATGGTATTGTACATGTTGTATATATTGTATTGTACATGTTATATCTATTGTATTGTACATGTTGTATCTATTGTATTGTACTTATTGTATCAATTGTATTGTACATGTTGTATCTATTATCTATTGTATAGTACATGTTGTATTTATTGTATTGTACATGATGTATCTATTGTATTTTACATGTTGTATCTATTGTATTGTACATGTTGTATCTATTGCATTGTACATGTTGTATCTACTGTATTGTACATGTTGCATCTACTGTATTTTACATGTTATATTTATTGTATTGTACATGTTGTATCTATTGTATGGTATATGTTGTATCTATTGTATTGTACATGTGGTATCTACTGTATTTTACATGGTATATCTATTGTATTTTACATGTTATATCTATTGTATTGTACATGTTGTATCTATTGTATTGTACATGTTGTATCTATTGTATTTTACATGTTGTATCTATTGCATTGTATATGTTGTATTTATTGTATTGTACATGTTGTATCTATTGTATAGTACATGTTATATCTATTGTATTGTACAAGTTGTATCTATTGTATTTTTCATGTTGTATCTATTGTATTGTACAGGTTGTATCTATTGTATTTTACAGGTTGTATCTATTGTATTGTACATGTTTTATCTATTGTATTGTACATATTGTATCTACTGTATTTTAGATGTTATATCTATTGTATTGTACATGTTGTATCTATTGTATTGTACATATTGTATCTATTGTATTGTACATGTTATATATATTGTATTGTACATGTTATATCTATTGCATTGTACATGTTGTATCTATTATATTGAACTTATTGTATCAATTGTATTGTACATGTTGTATCTATTGTATAGTACATGTTGTATTTATTGTATTGTACATGTTGTATCCATTGTATTGTACATGTTGTATCTATTGTATTGTACATGTTGTATCTATTGTATTGTACATGTTGTATCTACTGTATTGTACATGATGTATCTATTGTATTGTACATGTTGTATCTATTGTATTGTACATGTTGTATCTATTGTATAGTACATGTTGTATCTATTGTATTGTACAGGTTGTATCTTTTGTATTGTACATGTTGTATCTATTGTATTGTACATGTTTTATCTACTGTATTTTACATGTTATATCTATTGTATTGTACATGTTGTATCTATTGTAATGTAATTGTTGTATCTATTGTATTGTACATGTTGTATCTACTGTATTTTACATGTTATATCTATTGTATTGTACATGTTATATCTATTGTATTGTACAAGTTGTATCTATTGCATTGTATATGTTGTATCTATTGTATTGTACAGGTTGTATCTATTATATTGTACATGTTGTATCTACTGTATTGTACATGTTGTATCTATTGTATTATACATGTTGTATCTATTGTATTGTACATGTGGCATCTATTATATTGTACATGTTGTATGTATTGTATTGTACATGTTGTATCTATTGTATTGTACATGTTATATCTATTGTGTTGTACATGTTGTATTTATTGTATTGTACATGTTGTATCTATTGTATTGTACATGTTGTATCTATTGTATTGTACATGTTGTATCTATTGTATTGTACAGGTTGTGTCTATTGTTTGTACATGTGGTATCTATTGTATTGTACATGTTGTATCTACTGTATTGTACATGTTGTATCTATTGTATTGTACATGTTGCATCTATTGTATTGTACATGTTATATTTATTGTATTGCACATGTTGTATCTATTGTATTGTACATGTTATATCTATTGTATTGTACATGTTGTATCTACTGTATTGTACATGTTGTATTTATTGTATTGTACATGTTGTATCTATTGTATTAAACATGTTGTATCTATTGTATTGTACAGGTTGTATCTATTGTATTGTACAGGTTGTATCTATTGTATTGTACATGTTGTATCTATTGTATTGTACATGTTGTATCTACTGTATTTTACATGTTATATCTATTGTAATTTACATGTTGTATCTATTGTATTGTACATGTTGTATCTATTGTATTGTACATGTTGTATCTACTGTATTTTACATGTTGTATCTATTGCACTGTATATGTTGTATTTATTGGTATTGTACATGTTGTATCTATTGTATAGTACATGTTGTATATATTGTATTGTACATGTTGTATCTACTGTATTTTACATGTTATATCTATTGTATTGTACATGTTGTATCTATTGTATTGTACATGTTGTATCTATTGTATTGTACATGTTATATCTATTGTATTGCATATGCTGTATCTATTGTATTGTGCATGTTGTATCTATTGTATTCTACATGCTGTATCTATTGTATTGTAAATGTTGTATATATTGTATTGTACATGTTGTATCTATTGTATTGTACATGTTGTATCTACTGTATTTTAAATGTTGTATCTACTGTATTTTAAATGTTTTATCTATTGTATTGTACAGGTTGTATCTATTGTATTGTACATGTTGTATCTATTGTATTGTACATGTTGTATCTACTGTATTTTACATGTTATATCTATTGTATTGTACAGGTTGTATCTATTGTATTGTACATGTTGTATCTATTGCATTTTACATGTTATATCTATTGTATTGTACATGTTATATCTATTGTATTGTACATGTTATATCTATTGTATTGTACATGTTGTATCTATTGTATTGTACATGTTGTATCTATGGTATTGTGCATGTTGTATATATTTATTGTACATGTTATATCTATTGTATTGTACATGTTGTATCTATTGTATTGTACTTATTGTATCAATTGTATTGTACATGTTGTATCTATTGTATAGTACATGTTGTATTTATTGTATTGTACATGATGTATCTATTGTATTTTACATGTTGTATCTATTGTATTGTACATGTTGTATCTATTGTATTGTACATGTTGTATCTACTGTATTGTACATGTTGTATCTATTGTATTGTACATGTTGTATCTACTGTATTTTACATGTTATATCTATTGTATTTTACATGTTGTATCTATTGTATTGTACATGTTGTATCTATTGTATTGTACATGTTGTATCTACTGTATTTTACATGTTGTATCTATTGCATTGTATATGTTGTATTTATTGTATTGTACATGTTGTATCTATTGTATAGTACATGTTATATCTATTGTATTGTACAGGTTGTATCTATTGTATTGTACATGTTGTATCTATTGTATTGTACAGGTTGTATCTATTGTATTGTACAGGTTGTATCTATTGTATTGTACATGTTGTATCTATTGTATTGTACATGTTGTATCTACTGTATTTTACATGTTATATCTATTGTATTGTACATGTTGTATCTATTGTAATGTACATGTTGTGTCTATTGTATTGTACACGTTGTATCTACTGTATTTTACATGTTATATCTATTGTATTGTACATGTTATATCTATTGTATTGTACAGGTTGTATCTATTGTATTGTACATGTTGTATTTATTGTATTGTACATGTTGTAGCTATTGTATTGTACATGTTGTATCTATTGTATTGTAAATGTTGTATCTATTGTATTGTACAGGTTGTATCTATTGTATTGTACATGTTGTATCTATTGTATTGTACATGTTGTATCTATTGTATTGGACAGGTTGTATCTATTGTATTGTACATGTTGTATCTATTGCATTCTACATGTTATATATATTGTATTGTACATGTTATATCTATTGTATTGTACATGTTGTATCTATTGTATTGTACATGTTGTATCTATTGTATTGTACCTGTTGTATATATTGCATTGTACATGTCATATCTATTGTATTGTACATGTTGTATCTATTGTATTGTACTTATTGTATCAATTGTATTGTACATGTTGTATCTATTGTATTGCACATGTTGTATCTATTGTATTGTACATGTTGTATCTATTGTATTGTACATGTTGTATCTACTGTATTTTAAATGTTGTATCTATTGTATTGTACTTGTTGTATCTATTGTATAGTACATGTTGTATCTATTGTATGGTACATGTTGTATCTATTGTATAGTACATGTTGTATCTATTGTATTGTACATGTTGTATCTACTGTATTTTACATGTTATATCTATTGTAATTTACATGTTGTATCTATTGTATTGTACATGTTGTATCTATTGTATTGTACATGTTGTATCTACTGTATTTTACATGTTGTATCTATTGCATTGTATATGTTGTATTTATTGTATTGTACATGTTGTATCTATTGTATAGTACATGTTATATCTATTGTATTGTACAGGTTGTATCTATTGTATTGTACATGTTGTATCTATTGTATTGTACAGGTAGTATCTATTGTATTGTACATGTTGTATCTATTGTATTGCACATATTGTATCTATTGTATTGTACATGTTGTATCTATTGTATTGCATATGCTGTATCCATTGTATTGTGCATGTTGTATCTATTGTATTCTACATGCTGTATCTATTGTAATGTACATGCTGTATCCATTGTATTGTACATGTTGTATCTATTGTATTTTACATGTTGTATCTATTGTATTGTACATGTTGTATCTACTGTATTTTAAATGTTGTATCTATTGTATTGTACAGGTTGTATCTATTGTATTGTACATGTTGTATCTATTGTATTGTACATGTTGTATCTACTGTATTTTACATGTTATATCTATTGTATTGTACAGGTTGTATCTATTGTATTGTACATGTTGTATCTATTGCATTTTACATGTTATATCTATTGTATTGTACATGTTATATCTATTGTATTGTACATGTTGTATCTATTGTATTGTACATGTTGTATCTATGGTATTGTACATGTTGTATATATTGTATTGTACATGTTATATCTATTGTATTGTACATGTTGTATCTATTGTATTGTACTTATTGTATCAATTGTATTGTACATGTTGTATCTATTATCTATTGTATAGTACATGTTGTATTTATTGTATTGTACATGATGTATCTATTGTATTTTACATGTTGTATCTATTGTATTGTACATGTTGTATCTATTGCATTGTACATGTTGTATCTACTGTATTGTACATGTTGCATCTACTGTATTTTACATGTTATATTTATTGTATTGTACATGTTGTATCTATTGTATGGTATATGTTGTATCTATTGTATTGTACATGTGGTATCTACTGTATTTTACATGTTATATCTATTGTATTTTACATGTTATATCTATTGTATTGTACATGTTGTATCTATTGTATTGTACATGTTGTATCTATTGTATTTTACATGTTGTATCTATTGCATTGTATATGTTGTATTTATTGTATTGTACATGTTGTATCTATTGTATAGTACATGTTATATCTATTGTATTGTACAAGTTGTATCTATTGTATTTTTCATGTTGTATCTATTGTATTGTACAGGTTGTATCTATTGTATTTTACAGGTTGTATCTATTGTATTGTACATGTTTTATCTATTGTATTGTACATATTGTATCTACTGTATTTTAGATGTTATATCTATTGTATTGTACATGTTGTATCTATTCTATTGTACATATTGTATCTATTGTATTGTACATGTTATATATATTGTATTGTACATGTTATATCTATTGTATTGTACATGTTGTATCTATTGTATTGAACTTATTGTATCAATTGTATTGTACATGTTGTATCTATTGTATAGTACATGTTGTATTTATTGTATTGTACATGTTGTATCCATTGTATTGTACATGTTGTATCTATTGTATTGTACATGTTGTATCTATTGTATTGTACATGTTGTATCTACTGTATTGTACATGATGTATCTATTGTATTGTACATGTTGTATCTATTGTATTGTACATGTTGTATCTATTGTATAGTACATGTTGTATCTATTGTATTGTACAGGTTGTATCTTTTGTATTGTACATGTTGTATCTATTGTATTGTACATGTTTTATCTACTGTATTTTACATGTTATATCTATTGTATTGTACATGTTGTATCAATTGTAATGTAATTGTTGTATCTATTGTATTGTACATGTTGTATCTACTGTATTTTACATGTTATATCTATTGTATTGTACATGTTATATCTATTGTATTGTACAGGTTGTATCTATTGCATTGTATATGTTGTATCTATTGTATTGTACAGGTTGTATCTATTATATTGTACATGTTGTATCTACTGTATTGTACATGTTGTATCTATTGTATTATACATGTTGTATCTATTGTATTGTACATGTGGCATCTATTATATTGTACATGTTGTATGTATTGTATTGTACATGTTGTATCTATTGTATTGTACATGTTATATCTATTGTGTTGTACATGTTGTATTTATTGTATTGTACATGTTGTATCTATTGTATTGTACATGTTGTATCTATTGTATTGTACATGTTGTTTCTATTGTATTGTACAGGTTGTGTCTATTGTTTGTACATGTGGTATCTATTGTATTGTACATGTTGTATCTACTGTATTGTACATGTTGTATCTATTGTATTGTACATGTTGCATCTATTGTATTGTACATGTTATATTTATTGTATTGCACATGTTGTATCTATTGTATTGTACATGTTATATCTATTGTATTGTACATGTTGTATCTATTGTATTGTACATGTTGTATTTATTGTATTGTACATGTTGTATCTATTGTATTAAACATGTTGTATCTATTGTATTGTGCATGTTGTATCTATTGTATTGTAGAGGTTATATATATTGTATTGTACATGTTGTATCTATTGTATTGAACATGTTGTATCTATTGCATTTTACATGTTATATCTATTGTATTGTACATGTTATATCTATTGTATTGTACATGTTGTATCTATTGTATTGTACATGTTGTATCTATTGTATTATACATGTTGTATCTACTGTATTTTATATGTTGTATCTATTGCATTGTATATGTTGTATTTATTGTATTGTACATGTTGTATCTATTGTATAGTACATGTTATATCTATTGTATTGTACAGGTTGTATTTATTGTATTGTACATGTTGTATCTATTGTATTGTACATGTTGTATCTATTGTATTGTACATGTTGTATTTATTGTAATGTACATGTTGTGTTTATTGTATTGTACATGTTGTATCTACTGTATTTTACATGTTATATCTATTGTATTGTACATGTTGTATCTATTGTATTGTACAGGTTGTATCTATTGTATTGTACATGTTGTATCTATTGTATTATACATGTTGTATCTATTGTATTGTACAGGTTGTATCTATTGTATTGTACATGTTGCTTCTATTGTATTGTACATGTTATATCTATTGTATTGTACATGTTGTATCTATTGTATTGTACATGTTGTATCTATTGTATTGTACAGGTTGTATCTATTGTATTTTACATGTTGTATCTATTGTATTATACATGTTGTATCTATTGTATTGTACAGGTTGTATCTACTGTATTTTACATGTTATATCTATTGTATTGTACATGTTATATCTATTGTATGGTACATGATATATCTATTGTATTGTACATGTTGTATCTATTGTATTGTACATGTTGTATCTATTGCATTGTACATGTTGTATATATTGTATTGTACATGTTATATCTACTGTATTGTACATGTTGTATCTATTGTATTGTACTTATTGTATCAATTTTATTGTACATGTTGTATCTATTGTATAGTACATGTTGTATTTATTGTATTGTACATGTTGTATCTATTGTATTGTACATGTTGTATCTATTGTATTGTACATGTTGTATCTATTGTATTGTTCATGTTGTATATACTGTATTTTAAATGTTGTATCTATTGTATTGTACGTGTTGTATCTATTGTATAGTACATGTTGTATCTATTGCATTATACATGTTGTATCTATTGTAAAGTACATGTTGTATCTATTGTATTGTACATGTTGTATCTACTGTATTTTACATGTTATATCTATTGTATTTTACATGTTGTATCCATTGTATTGTACATGTTGTATCTATTGTATTGTACATGTTGTATCTACTGTATTTTACATGTTGTATCTATTGCACTGTATATGTTGTATTTATTGTATTGTACATGTTGTATCTATTGTATAGTACATGTTATATCTATTGTATTGTACAGGTTGTATCTATTGTACATGTTGTATCTATTGTATTGTACATGTTGTATCTATTGTATTGTACATGTTGTATCTATTGCATTGTACATGTTGTATCTACTGTATTTTACATGTTATATCTATTGTATTGTACATGTTGTATCTATTGTATTGTACATGTTGTATCTATTGTATAGTACATGTTGTATATATTGTATTGTACATGTTGTATCTACTGTATTTTACATGTTATATCTATTGTACTTTGCATGTTGTATCTATTGTATTGTACATGTTGTATATATTGTATTGTACATGTTGTATCTATTGTATTGTACATGTTGTATCTATTGTATTGTACATGTTGTATCTACTGTATTTTACATGTTATATCTATTGTATTGTACATGTTGTATCTATTGTAATGTACATGTTGTGTCTAGTGTATTGTACATGTTGTATCTACTGTATTTTACATGTTATATCTATTGTATTGTACATGTTATATCTATTGTATTTTACATGTTGTATCTATTGTATTGTACATGTTGTATCTATTGTATTGTACAGGTTGTATCTATTGTATTGTACATGTTGTATCCATTGTATTGTACATGTTGTATCTATTGCATTTTACATGTTATATCCATTGTATTGTACATGTTATATATATTGTATTGTATATGTTGTATCTATTGTATTGTACATATTGTATCTATTGTATTGTACATGTGGAATATATTGTATTGTACATGTTATATCTATTGTATTGTACATGTTGTATCTATTGTTTTGTACTTATTGTATCAATTGTATTGTACATGTTGTATCTATTGTATAGTACATGTTGTATTTATTGAATTGTACATGTTGTATCTATTGTATTGTACATGTTGTATCTATTGTATTGTACAGGTTGTATCTATTGTATTGTACATGTTGTATCTATTGTATTGTACATGTTGTATATATTGTATTGTAGAGGTTGTATATATTGTATTGTGCATGTTGTATCTATTGCATTGTACATGTTGTATCTATTGTATTGTACATGTTGTATCTATTGTATTGTACATGTTGTATCTATTGCATTTTACATGTTATATCTACTGTATTGTACATGTTATATCTATTGTATTGTACATGTTGTATCTATTGTATTGTACATGTTGTATCTATTGTATTGTACATGTTGTATCTATTATATTGTACATGTTGTATCTATTGCATTTTACATGTTATATCTATTGTATTGTACATGTTATATCTATTGTATTGTACATGTTGTATCTATTGCATTGTATATGTTGTATTTATTGTATTGTACATGTTGTATCTATTGCATAGTACATGTTATATCTATTGTATTGTACAGGTTGTATTTATTGTATTGTACATGTTGTATCTATTGTATTGTACATGTTGTATCTATTGTATTGTACATGTTGTATTTATTGTAATGTACATGTTGTGTCTATTGTATTGTACATGTATCTACTGTATTTTACATGTTATTTCTATTGTATTGTACATGTTATATCTATTGTATTGTATATGTTGTATTTATTGTATTGTACATGTTGTATCTATTGCATTGTACATGTTATATCTATTGTATTGTACAGGTTGTATTTATTGTATTGTACATGTTGTATCTATTGTATTGAACATGTTGTATCTATTGTATTGTACATGTTGTATTTATTGTAATGTACATGTTGTGTCTATTGTATTGTACATGTTGTATCTACTGTATTTTACATGTTGTAGCTATTGTATTGTACATGTTGTATCTATTGTATTGTACATGTTGTATCTATTGTATTGTACAGGTTGTATCTATGGTATTGTACATGTTGTATCTATTGTATTGTACATGTTGTATCTATGGTATTGTACATGCTGTATCTATTGTATTGTACATGTTGTATCTATTGCATTTTACATGTTATATCTATTGTATGGTACATGTTATATCTATTGTATTGTACATGTTGTATCTATTGTATTGTACATGTTGTATCTATTGCATTGTACATGTTGTATATATTGTATTGTACATGTTATATCTATTGTATTGTACATGTTGTATCTATTGTATTGTACGTATTGTATCAATTGTATTGTACATGTTGTATCTATTGTATAGTACATGTTGTATCTATTGTATTGTTCATGTTGTATATACTGTATTTTAAATGTTGTATCTATTGTATTGTACGTGTTGTATCTATTGTATAGTACATGTTGTATCTATTGTATTGTACATGTTGTATCTATTGTATAGTACATGTTGTATCTATTGTATTGTACATGTTGTATCTACTGTATTTTACATGTTATATCTATTGTATTTTAGATGTTGTATCCATTGTATTGTACATGTTGTATCTATTGTATTGTACATGTTGTATCTACTGTATTTTATATGTTGTATCTATTGCACTGTATATGTTGTATTCATTGTATTTTACATGTTGTATCTATTGTATAGTACATGTTATATCTATTGTATTGTACAGGTTGTATCTATTGTACATGTTGTATCTATTGTATTGTACATGTTGTATCTATTGCATTGTACATGTTGCATCTATTGTATTTTACATGTTATATCTATTGTATTGTACATGTTGTATCTATTGTATTGTACATGTTGTATCTATTGTATAGTACATGTTGTATATATTGTATAGTACATGTTGTATCTACTGTATTTTACATGTTGTATCTATTATATTGTACATGATGTATCTATTGTATTGTACATGTTGTATCTATTGTATTGTACATGTTGTATCTATTGTATTGTACATGTTGTATCTATTGTATTGTACATGTTGTATCTATTGTATTGTACATGTTGTATCTATTGTATTGTACATGTTGTATCTTTTGTATTGTACATGTTGTATCTATTGTATTGTACATGTTGTATCTATTGTATTGTACAGGTTGTATCTATTGTATTGTACAGGTTGTATCTATTGTATTGTACAGGTTGTATCTATTGTATTGTACATGTTGTATCTATTGTATTGTACATGTTGTATCTATTGCATTTTACATGTTATATCCATTGTATTGTACATGTTATATATATTGTATTGTATATGTTGTATCTATTGTATTGTACATATTGTATCTATTGTATTGTACATGTTGAATACATTGTATTGTACATGTTATATATATATTGTATTGTACATGTTGTATCTATTGTATTGTACTTATTGTATCAATTGTATTGTACATGTTGTATCTATTGTATAGTACATGTTGTATTTATTGTATTGTACATGTTGTATCTATTGTATTGTACATGTTGTATCCATTGTATTGTACATGTTGTATTTATTGTATTGTACAGGTTGTATCTATTGTAATGTACATGTTGTATCCATTGTATTGTACATGTTATATCTATTGTATTGTACATGTTGTATCTATGGTATTGTGCATGTTGTATATATTTATTGTACATGTTATATCTATTGTATTGTACATGTTGTATCTATTGTATTGTACTTATTGTATCAATTGTATTGTACATGTTGTATCTATTGTATAGTACATGTTGTATTTATTGTATTGTACATGATGTATCTATTGTATTTTACATGTTGTATCTATTGTATTGTACATGTTGTATCTATTGTATTGTACATGTTGTATCTACTGTATTGTACATGTTGTATCTATTGTATTGTACATGTTGTATCTACTGTATTTTACATGTTATATCTATTGTATTTTACATGTTGTATCTATTGTATTGTACATGTTGTATCTATTGTATTGTACATGTTGTATCTACTGTATTTTACATGTTGTATCTATTGCATTGTATATGTTGTATTTATTGTATTGTACATGTTGTATCTATTGTATAGTACATGTTATATCTATTGTATTGTACAGGTTGTATCTATTGTATTGTACATGTTGTATCTATTGTATTGTACAGGTTGTATCTATTGTATTGTACAGGTTGTATCTATTGTATTGTACATGTTGTATCTATTGTATTGTACATGTTGTATCTACTGTATTTTACATGTTATATCTATTGTATTGTACATGTTGTATCTATTGTAATGTACATGTTGTGTCTATTGTATTGTACACGTTGTATCTACTGTATTTTACATGTTATATCTATTGTATTGTACATGTTATATCTATTGTATTGTACAGGTTGTATCTATTGTATTGTACATGTTGTATTTATTGTATTGTACATGTTGTAGCTATTGTATTGTACATGTTGTATCTATTGTATTGTAAATGTTGTATCTATTGTATTGTACAGGTTGTATCTATTGTATTGTACATGTTGTATCTATTGTATTGTACATGTTGTATCTATTGTATTGGACAGGTTGTATCTATTGTATTGTACATGTTGTATCTATTGCATTCTACATGTTATATATATTGTATTGTACATGTTATATCTATTGTATTGTACATGTTGTATCTATTGTATTGTACATGTTGTATCTATTGTATTGTACCTGTTGTATATATTGCATTGTACATGTCATATCTATTGTATTGTACATGTTGTATCTATTGTATTGTACTTATTGTATCAATTGTATTGTACATGTTGTATCTATTGTATTGCACATGTTGTATCTATTGTATTGTACATGTTGTATCTATTGTATTGTACATGTTGTATCTACTGTATTTTAAATGTTGTATCTATTGTATTGTACTTGTTGTATCTATTGTATAGTACATGTTGTATCTATTGTATGGTACATGTTGTATCTATTGTATAGTACATGTTGTATCTATTGTATTGTACATGTTGTATCTACTGTATTTTACATGTTATATCTATTGTAATTTACATGTTGTATCTATTGTATTGTACATGTTGTATCTATTGTATTGTACATGTTGTATCTACTGTATTTTACATGTTGTATCTATTGCATTGTATATGTTGTATTTATTGTATTGTACATGTTGTATCTATTGTATAGTACATGTTATATCTATTGTATTGTACAGGTTGTATCTATTGTATTGTACATGTTGTATCTATTGTATTGTACAGGTAGTATCTATTGTATTGTACATGTTGTATCTATTGTATTGCACATATTGTATCTATTGTATTGTACATGTTGTATCTATTGTATTGCATATGCTGTATCCATTGTATTGTGCATGTTGTATCTATTGTATTCTACATGCTGTATCTATTGTAATGTACATGCTGTATCCATTGTATTGTACATGTTGTATCTATTGTATTTTACATGTTGTATCTATTGTATTGTACATGTTGTATCTACTGTATTTTAAATGTTGTATCTATTGTATTGTACAGGTTGTATCTATTGTATTGTACATGTTGTATCTATTGTATTGTACATGTTGTATCTACTGTATTTTACATGTTATATCTATTGTATTGTACAGGTTGTATCTATTGTATTGTACATGTTGTATCTATTGCATTTTACATGTTATATCTATTGTATTGTACATGTTATATCTATTGTATTGTACATGTTGTATCTATTGTATTGTACATGTTGTATCTATGGTATTGTACATGTTGTATATATTGTATTGTACATGTTATATCTATTGTATTGTACATGTTGTATCTATTGTATTGTACTTATTGTATCAATTGTATTGTACATGTTGTATCTATTATCTATTGTATAGTACATGTTGTATTTATTGTATTGTACATGATGTATCTATTGTATTTTACATGTTGTATCTATTGTATTGTACATGTTGTATCTATTGCATTGTACATGTTGTATCTACTGTATTGTACATGTTGCATCTACTGTATTTTACATGTTATATTTATTGTATTGTACATGTTGTATCTATTGTATGGTATATGTTGTATCTATTGTATTGTACATGTGGTATCTACTGTATTTTACATGTTATATCTATTGTATTTTACATGTTATATCTATTGTATTGTACATGTTGTATCTATTGTATTGTACATGTTGTATCTATTGTATTTTACATGTTGTATCTATTGCATTGTATATGTTGTATTTATTGTATTGTACATGTTGTATCTATTGTATAGTACATGTTATATCTATTGTATTGTACAAGTTGTATCTATTGTATTTTTCATGTTGTATCTATTGTATTGTACAGGTTGTATCTATTGTATTTTACAGGTTGTATCTATTGTATTGTACATGTTTTATCTATTGTATTGTACATATTGTATCTACTGTATTTTAGATGTTATATCTATTGTATTGTACATGTTGTATCTATTCTATTGTACATATTGTATCTATTGTATTGTACATGTTATATATATTGTATTGTACATGTTATATCTATTGTATTGTACATGTTGTATCTATTGTATTGAACTTATTGTATCAATTGTATTGTACATGTTGTATCTATTGTATAGTACATGTTGTATTTATTGTATTGTACATGTTGTATCCATTGTATTGTACATGTTGTATCTATTGTATTGTACATGTTGTATCTATTGTATTGTACATGTTGTATCTACTGTATTGTACATGATGTATCTATTGTATTGTACATGTTGTATCTATTGTATTGTACATGTTGTATCTATTGTATAGTACATGTTGTATCTATTGTATTGTACAGGTTGTATCTTTTGTATTGTACATGTTGTATCTATTGTATTGTACATGTTTTATCTACTGTATTTTACATGTTATATCTATTGTATTGTACATGTTGTATCAATTGTAATGTAATTGTTGTATCTATTGTATTGTACATGTTGTATCTACTGTATTTTACATGTTATATCTATTGTATTGTACATGTTATATCTATTGTATTGTACAGGTTGTATCTATTGCATTGTATATGTTGTATCTATTGTATTGTACAGGTTGTATCTATTATATTGTACATGTTGTATCTACTGTATTGTACATGTTGTATCTATTGTATTATACATGTTGTATCTATTGTATTGTACATGTGGCATCTATTATATTGTACATGTTGTATGTATTGTATTGTACATGTTGTATCTATTGTATTGTACATGTTATATCTATTGTGTTGTACATGTTGTATTTATTGTATTGTACATGTTGTATCTATTGTATTGTACATGTTGTATCTATTGTATTGTACATGTTGTTTCTATTGTATTGTACAGGTTGTGTCTATTGTTTGTACATGTGGTATCTATTGTATTGTACATGTTGTATCTACTGTATTGTACATGTTGTATCTATTGTATTGTACATGTTGCATCTATTGTATTGTACATGTTATATTTATTGTATTGCACATGTTGTATCTATTGTATTGTACATGTTATATCTATTGTATTGTACATGTTGTATCTATTGTATTGTACATGTTGTATTTATTGTATTGTACATGTTGTATCTATTGTATTAAACATGTTGTATCTATTGTATTGTGCATGTTGTATCTATTGTATTGTAGAGGTTATATATATTGTATTGTACATGTTGTATCTATTGTATTGAACATGTTGTATCTATTGCATTTTACATGTTATATCTATTGTATTGTACATGTTATATCTATTGTATTGTACATGTTGTATCTATTGTATTGTACATGTTGTATCTATTGTATTATACATGTTGTATCTACTGTATTTTATATGTTGTATCTATTGCATTGTATATGTTGTATTTATTGTATTGTACATGTTGTATCTATTGTATAGTACATGTTATATCTATTGTATTGTACAGGTTGTATTTATTGTATTGTACATGTTGTATCTATTGTATTGTACATGTTGTATCTATTGTATTGTACATGTTGTATTTATTGTAATGTACATGTTGTGTTTATTGTATTGTACATGTTGTATCTACTGTATTTTACATGTTATATCTATTGTATTGTACATGTTGTATCTATTGTATTGTACAGGTTGTATCTATTGTATTGTACATGTTGTATCTATTGTATTATACATGTTGTATCTATTGTATTGTACAGGTTGTATCTATTGTATTGTACATGTTGCTTCTATTGTATTGTACATGTTATATCTATTGTATTGTACATGTTGTATCTATTGTATTGTACATGTTGTATCTATTGTATTGTACAGGTTGTATCTATTGTATTTTACATGTTGTATCTATTGTATTATACATGTTGTATCTATTGTATTGTACAGGTTGTATCTACTGTATTTTACATGTTATATCTATTGTATTGTACATGTTATATCTATTGTATGGTACATGATATATCTATTGTATTGTACATGTTGTATCTATTGTATTGTACATGTTGTATCTATTGCATTGTACATGTTGTATATATTGTATTGTACATGTTATATCTACTGTATTGTACATGTTGTATCTATTGTATTGTACTTATTGTATCAATTTTATTGTACATGTTGTATCTATTGTATAGTACATGTTGTATTTATTGTATTGTACATGTTGTATCTATTGTATTGTACATGTTGTATCTATTGTATTGTACATGTTGTATCTATTGTATTGTTCATGTTGTATATACTGTATTTTAAATGTTGTATCTATTGTATTGTACGTGTTGTATCTATTGTATAGTACATGTTGTATCTATTGCATTATACATGTTGTATCTATTGTAAAGTACATGTTGTATCTATTGTATTGTACATGTTGTATCTACTGTATTTTACATGTTATATCTATTGTATTTTACATGTTGTATCCATTGTATTGTACATGTTGTATCTATTGTATTGTACATGTTGTATCTACTGTATTTTACATGTTGTATCTATTGCACTGTATATGTTGTATTTATTGTATTGTACATGTTGTATCTATTGTATAGTACATGTTATATCTATTGTATTGTACAGGTTGTATCTATTGTACATGTTGTATCTATTGTATTGTACATGTTGTATCTATTGTATTGTACATGTTGTATCTATTGCATTGTACATGTTGTATCTACTGTATTTTACATGTTATATCTATTGTATTGTACATGTTGTATCTATTGTATTGTACATGTTGTATCTATTGTATAGTACATGTTGTATATATTGTATTGTACATGTTGTATCTACTGTATTTTACATGTTATATCTATTGTACTTTGCATGTTGTATCTATTGTATTGTACATGTTGTATATATTGTATTGTACATGTTGTATCTATTGTATTGTACATGTTGTATCTATTGTATTGTACATGTTGTATCTACTGTATTTTACATGTTATATCTATTGTATTGTACATGTTGTATCTATTGTAATGTACATGTTGTGTCTAGTGTATTGTACATGTTGTATCTACTGTATTTTACATGTTATATCTATTGTATTGTACATGTTATATCTATTGTATTTTACATGTTGTATCTATTGTATTGTACATGTTGTATCTATTGTATTGTACAGGTTGTATCTATTGTATTGTACATGTTGTATCCATTGTATTGTACATGTTGTATCTATTGCATTTTACATGTTATATCCATTGTATTGTACATGTTATATATATTGTATTGTATATGTTGTATCTATTGTATTGTACATATTGTATCTATTGTATTGTACATGTGGAATATATTGTATTGTACATGTTATATCTATTGTATTGTACATGTTGTATCTATTGTATTGTACTTATTGTATCAATTGTATTGTACATGTTGTATCTATTGTATAGTACATGTTGTATTTATTGAATTGTACATGTTGTATCTATTGTATTGTACATGTTGTATCTATTGTATTGTACAGGTTGTATCTATTGTATTGTACATGTTGTATCTATTGTATTGTACATGTTGTATATATTGTATTGTAGAGGTTGTATATATTGTATTGTGCATGTTGTATCTATTGCATTGTACATGTTGTATCTATTGTATTGTACATGTTGTATCTATTGTATTGTACATGTTGTATCTATTGCATTTTACATGTTATATCTACTGTATTGTACATGTTATATCTATTGTATTGTACATGTTGTATCTATTGTATTGTACATGTTGTATCCATTGTATTGTACATGTTGTATCTATTGTATTGTACATGTTGTATCTATTGCATTTTACATGTTATATCTATTGTATTGTACATGTTATATCTATTGTATTGTACATGTTGTATCTATTGCATTGTATATGTTGTATTTATTGTATTGTACATGTTGTATCTATTGCATAGTACATGTTATATCTATTGTATTGTACAGGTTGTATTTATTGTATTGTACATGTTGTATCTATTGTATTGTACATGTTGTATCTATTGTATTGTACATGTTGTATTTATTGTAATGTACATGTTGTGTCTATTGTATTGTACATGTATCTACTGTATTTTACATGTTATTTCTATTGTATTGTACATGTTATATCTATTGTATTGTATATGTTGTATTTATTGTATTGTACATGTTGTATCTATTGCATTGTACATGTTATATCTATTGTATTGTACAGGTTGTATTTATTGTATTGTACATGTTGTATCTATTGTATTGAACATGTTGTATCTATTGTATTGTACATGTTGTATTTATTGTAATGTACATGTTGTGTCTATTGTATTGTACATGTTGTATCTACTGTATTTTACATGTTGTAGCTATTGTATTGTACATGTTGTATCTATTGTATTGTACATGTTGTATCTATTGTATTGTACAGGTTGTATCTATGGTATTGTACATGTTGTATCTATTGTATTGTACATGTTGTATCTATGGTATTGTACATGCTGTATCTATTGTATTGTACATGTTGTATCTATTGCATTTTACATGTTATATCTATTGTATGGTACATGTTATATCTATTGTATTGTACATGTTGTATCTATTGTATTGTACATGTTGTATCTATTGCATTGTACATGTTGTATATATTGTATTGTACATGTTATATCTATTGTATTGTACATGTTGTATCTATTGTATTGTACGTATTGTATCAATTGTATTGTACATGTTGTATCTATTGTATAGTACATGTTGTATCTATTGTATTGTTCATGTTGTATATACTGTATTTTAAATGTTGTATCTATTGTATTGTACGTGTTGTATCTATTGTATAGTACATGTTGTATCTATTGTATTGTACATGTTGTATCTATTGTATAGTACATGTTGTATCTATTGTATTGTACATGTTGTATCTACTGTATTTTACATGTTATATCTATTGTATTTTAGATGTTGTATCCATTGTATTGTACATGTTGTATCTATTGTATTGTACATGTTGTATCTACTGTATTTTATATGTTGTATCTATTGCACTGTATATGTTGTATTCATTGTATTTTACATGTTGTATCTATTGTATAGTACATGTTATATCTATTGTATTGTACAGGTTGTATCTATTGTACATGTTGTATCTATTGTATTGTACATGTTGTATCTATTGCATTGTACATGTTGCATCTATTGTATTTTACATGTTATATCTATTGTATTGTACATGTTGTATCTATTGTATTGTACATGTTGTATCTATTGTATAGTACATGTTGTATATATTGTATAGTACATGTTGTATCTACTGTATTTTACATGTTGTATCTATTATATTGTACATGATGTATCTATTGTATTGTACATGTTGTATCTATTGTATTGTACATGTTGTATCTATTGTATTGTACATGTTGTATCTATTGTATTGTACATGTTGTATCTATTGTATTGTACATGTTGTATCTATTGTATTGTACATGTTGTATCTTTTGTATTGTACATGTTGTATCTATTGTATTGTACATGTTGTATCTATTGTATTGTACAGGTTGTATCTATTGTATTGTACAGGTTGTATCTATTGTATTGTACAGGTTGTATCTATTGTATTGTACATGTTGTATCTATTGTATTGTACATGTTGTATCTATTGCATTTTACATGTTATATCCATTGTATTGTACATGTTATATATATTGTATTGTATATGTTGTATCTATTGTATTGTACATATTGTATCTATTGTATTGTACATGTTGAATACATTGTATTGTACATGTTATATATATATTGTATTGTACATGTTGTATCTATTGTATTGTACTTATTGTATCAATTGTATTGTACATGTTGTATCTATTGTATAGTACATGTTGTATTTATTGTATTGTACATGTTGTATCTATTGTATTGTACATGTTGTATCCATTGTATTGTACATGTTGTATTTATTGTATTGTACAGGTTGTATCTATTGTAATGTACATGTTGTATCCATTGTATTGTACATGTTATATCTATTGTATTGTACAGGTTGTATCTATTGCATTGTATATGTTGTATTTATTGTATTGTACATGTATCTATTATATAGTACATGTTGTATCTATTGTATTGTAAATGTTGTATCTATTGTATAGTACATGTTGTATCTATTGTATTGTACATGTTGTATCTATTGTATTGTACATGTTGTATATACGGTATTGTACATGTTGTATCTATTGTATTGTACATGTTGTATCTACTGTATTTTACATGTTATATCTATTGTATTGTACATGTTGTATCTATTGTAATGTACATGTTTTATCTATTGTATTGTACATGTTGTATCTATTGTATTGTACATGTTGTATCTACTGTATTTTACATGTTATATCTATTATATTGTACATGTTATATCTATTGTATTGTACAGGTTGTATCTATTGCATTGTATATGTTGTATTTACTGTATTTTACATGTTATATCTATTGTAATGTACATGTTATATCCATTGTATTGTACAGGTTGTATCTATTGTATTGTACATGTTGTATCTATTGTATTGTACATGTTGTATCTATTGTATTGTACAGGTTGTATCTATTGTATTGTACATGTTGTATCTATTGTATTGTACATGCTGTATCTATTGTATTGTACATGTTGTATCTATTGTATTGTACATGTTGTATCTATTGTATTGTTCATGTTGTATATACTGTATTTTAAATGTTGTATCTATTGTATTGTACGTGTTGTATCTATTGTATAGTACATGTTGTATCTATTGTATTGTACATGTTGTATCTATTGTATAGTACATGTTGTATCTATTGTATTGTACATGTTGTATCTACTGTATTTTACATGTTATATCTATTGTATTGTACATGTTATATCTATTGTATTGTACAGGTTGTATCTATTGCATTGTATATGTTGTATTTATTGTATTGTACATGTATCTATTATATAGTACATGTTGTATCTATTGTATTGTAAATGTTGTATCTATTGTATAGTACATGTTGTATCTATTGTATTGTACATGTTGTATCTATTGTATTGTACATGTTGTATATACGGTATTGTACATGTTGTATCTATTGTATTGTACATGTTGTATCTACTGTATTTTACATGTTATATCTATTGTATTGTACATGTTGTATCTATTGTAATGTACATGTTGTATCTATTGTATTGTACATGTTGTATCTATTGTATTGTACATGTTGTATCTACTGTATTTTACATGTTATATCTATTGTATTGTACATGTTATATCTATTGTATTGTACAGGTTGTATCTATTGCATTGTATATGTTGTATTTACTGTATTTTACATGTTATATCTATTGTATTGTACATGTTATATCCATTGTATTGTACAGGTTGTATCTATTGTATTGTACATGTTGTATCTATTGTATTGTACATGTTGTATCTATTGTATTGTACAGGTTGTATCTATTGTATTGTACATGTTGTATCTATTGTATTGTACATGCTGTATCTATTGTATTGTACATGTTGTATCTATTGTATTGTACATGTTGTATCTATTGTATTGTTCATGTTGTATATACTGTATTTTAAATGTTGTATCTATTGTATTGTACGTGTTGTATCTATTGTATAGTACATGTTGTATCTATTGTATTGTACATGTTGTATCTATTGTATAGTACATGTTGTATCTATTGTATTGTACATGTTGTATCTACTGTATTTTACATGTTATATCTATTGTATTTTACATGTTGTATCCATTGTATTGTACATGTTGTATCTATTGTATTGTACATGTTGTATCTACTGTATTTTATATGTTGTATCTATTGCACTGTATATGTTGTATTTATTGTATTTTACATGTTGTATCTATTGTATAGTACATGTTATATCTATTGTATTGTACAGGTTGTATCTATTTTACATGTTGTATCTATTGTATTGTACATGTTATATCTATTGTATTTTACATGTTGTATCCATTGTATTGTACATGTTGTATCTATTGTATTGTACATGTTGTATCTACTGTATTTTATATGTTGTATCTATTGCACTGTATATGTTGTATTTATTGTATTTTACATGTTGTATCTATTGTATAGTACATGTTATATCTATTGTATTGTACAGGTTGTATCTATTTTACATGTTGTATCTATTGTATTGTACATGTTATATCTATTGTATTGTACATGTTGTATCTATTGAATTGTACTTATTGTATCTATAGTATTGTACATGTTGTATCTATTGCATAGTACATTTTGTATCTATTGTATTGTACATGTTGTATCTACTGTATTTTACATGTTATATCTACTGCATTTTACATGTTGTATCTATTGTATTGTACATGTTGTATCTATTGTATTGTACATGTTGTATCTATTGTATTGTACATGTTGTATCTATTGTATTGTACATGTTGTATCTATTGTATTGTACAGGTTGTATCTATTGTATTGTACATGTTGTATCTATTGTATTGTACATGTTGTATCTATTGCATTTTACATGTTATATCCATTGTATTGTACATGTTATATATATTGTATTGTATATGTTGTATCTATTGTATTGTACATATTGTATCTATTGTATTGTACATGTTGAATATATTGTATTGTACATGTTATATCTATTGTATTGTACATGTTGTATCTATTGTATTCTACATGCTGTATCAATTGTATTGTACATGTTGTATCTATTGTATAGTACATGTTGTATTTATTGAATTGTACATGTTGTATCTATTGTATTGTACATGTTGTATCTATTGTATTGTACAGGTTGTATCTATTGTATTGTACATGTTGTATCTATTGTATTGTACATGTTGTATCTATTGTATTGTAGAGGTTGTATATATTGTATTGTGCATGTTGTATCTATTGCATTGTACATGTTGTATATATTGTATTGTACATGTTGTATCTATTGTATTGTACATGTTGTATCTATTGTATTGTACATGTTGTATCTATTGTATTGTACACGTTGTATCTATTGTATTGTACATGTTGTATCTATTGTATTGTACATGTTGTATCTATTGTATTGTACATGTTGTATCTATTGTATTGTACATGTTGTATCTATTGTATTGTACATGTTGTATCTATTGTATTGTACAGGTTGTATCTATTGTATTGTACAGGTTGTATATATTGTATTGTACAGGTTGTATCTATTGTATTGTACATGTTGTATCTATTGTATTGTACATGTTGTATCTATTGTATTGTACATGTTGTATCTATTGTATTGTACATGTTGTATCTATTGTATTGTACATGTTGTATCTATTGTATTGTACAGGTTGTATATATTGTATTGTACATGTTGTATCTATTGTATTGTATCTATATTGTTTGTGTCTGTTCATGGACTTTGGTATTTTACAGTTGACTGGTACAGAGGAAAAATAATACATACTTGTTGGGATGGTAGTAGTGATCGTTGTTGTTGTCACAGGTTTCATATCTGAAAAGATTAATACATTTTAAAATTATTTCCATGATAAAAATGACTTATGATAATATAACCTTGAGGTTAACATCTGACAATGTATTTCTTTAAAATATGTTTTCTATCGAAGTATACCTTGTGTGCATGTTTGGTTCAATCCGTTTTGTAGCATCTATGCTATTTTATCACTGTACCATAGGGTTGTGTTCAAACTTTTCCAGCAATGGTGAACGTCTTCCGATTTCATCATAAAATTATTTCCATGATAAACATGATGACCTATGATAATATAACTTGGAGGTTTACACGTGACAATATGTTTATTATCAAAGTATACCTTAGGTATGTACATATTTGGTTCAATCTCTATGTTATTTTATCACTATACCATATGGCTATGTTCAAACTTTTCCAGCAATGGTGACCGTCTTCGATTTCAACATAAAATACAAAATAATTGTGGGACCATACAAGAAACATTACAGCTATCATCAATGTATCGATCAAATATGGTGATGAAAAGTTGAGATGTACCCTCCATCATCAATGTATCGACAAAAAATGATAAAAAGACAAACAATGATCCACAAAACACTACATAGAAAACGAAAGAGGAAGTAAAAACAGGGGGACCAAAGTGATCATGGTCAACATAGGTGGAATGACAATAACGAAAAACTGTCCTAATCACTAAATATTGATGTATTTACTTAAACGCACTGTAGGTACCCCACTGTATGTGCCCCGATATAAAGGTGTAGTTATTCTAAATAACCATATATAGATGGCTCCTAATTATATGAAATACAATTACTGTTATTATGTCATCGTCTACTGATTTACAAAGTCAGTGGACCATGACCATAATGTTAAGGTCATGTGGTATATGCTCGGCTGACATGTATCCACCATGATCAAGGTATGGACCAGCTATGGTGTAAATAGGAAGCATGCAATTGACAAACTGACCCAATCAACAAAACTATACATAGAAGAATATTAAAATGAGGCCAACGACAGGTGACACATGCCTGACTGATATATGTTTCACATGTTCAACAGTTTCTGAAAATAAGTTGTTCTTCATAGACTTGTCTTCATACCGACACAAGATACATAACGTTAAACAGGACATGCCAATGCAGGGGCGGACCCAGGATTTCAAGTTAGGGGGGGCGCACTTGAAAATTTTTGGGGTATTTCGTGTGAAAAATCACGATTTTACGCCAACAAAACATATTTTTTCCTATTTTAGGGGGGGGGGCGCCGGGTGCGCCCCGCCCCTGCAATGATCATTATACAGTTAATGTTGGATCTTTCTGTAGTTTTCTTTAGTTGACCTGTTAATATTTCTGTCATTGTCTCGTGTATTACACATAGTATGTTCTACTTATCAAAAATGGAACAAAATGCGTTTGTTTGATAAAATGATTCTTTTGCCATATAGGGTTGGAGAAGACCTCGTAAGTTTATAACTTGTGTCTGGTCCATTGTCAACATCATTCTGTCCTTCTTTATTTTATCATACCATACATTTCAATATTTAAAAAAACACAAAAAACTACATTATATGCGGAGCCTGAATAGCTCTTACAATTTCAGTTTTATTGTGATGGTTAGATTTAGTGCCGGAAGAAACCAGAGTACTTTGAGAAATCCACCGATTTGTCACAAATATTTGACTAACTATACCACACAAAGTGGCATCTAGCAAATTTAATCCCCAACCCCCTACAAAATGACACAATATCTTAAAGTAATGCCGACATTAAACAGGTCGTTCACTGTATTGCCATGTATACTACATGTATATGTACACACCAATTAACTAACTTAACCCCGCCCCTTTTTACTGAAGTGTTTGTACCAAGTAAAGAGAGTGAGCGGTCGTGCATTTGTGTGTTAGTGGCATCGATTTTGTCACTTCAACGATTTTCCTATGGAATTTTGGAAATGTTCCGAGACTGGTATTTTTTGTTTTCCATTGATCACTACACTGACCTATACAAGACATAATTACTTACCAAACTGACATATACAAGACATAATTACTTACCAAATTGACATATACAAGACATATTACTTACCAAACTGACATATAAAGGAGTATGTATATGCAAGCGCACTGCACGGTTTGTCATGCCATTGTCCCCCGTCATATCTCCGTAAAGTGCCACAATCCTCCCAACAAAAGTGTTTACAGTTAGCTTGACCAGAAGCCCAGTATGACCAGGTTATTATTTCTCCTAGTTAAAATTAAAAGTATAACTTGCTGTATCAACCAATTGTAAGCAAAATGCATGCATAACAAGCATGGTGAATGTTTGATAACTTTTCTATATCAAACATCATTAGAAGAACTCTAATACGAAACGTCGTTAGTTATAGTAATATCTAACATGTATTTGAGTATGATAATCATCCACGCGAAACAAACTTAAAACTGGGTTATTCAAACCACGTGAAACAAACTTAAAACTGGGTTATTCAAACCACGTGAAACAAACTTAAAACTGGGTTATTCAAACCACGTGAAACAAACTTAAACCGTGTTATTCAAACCACGTGAAACAAACTTAAACCGTGTTATTCAAACCACGTGAAACAAACTTAAACTGTGTTATTCAAACCACGTAAAGTACCATCAGAGAAGGGCTTGAATCCCTCAGCTAATAAACGATCGACAGAGAAGGGTGTTGAATCTCTTAGCCAATAAACTATCGACAGAGAATCACATGATTACGAATGAAGTTAAATTCTATTCATCGTCATTTATGGCCACAGTTTTGTTGAAAGTGTACTAAGTACTATGATAATTACCCGTAACCCATCGCCAATTCGTTTCATTATTCCTGGCGTGGGCCCCTATCCAAACACCATTCGTGTTCCAATGAAGTGTATTCAAGGTATTGACAACCCAGTTCTGTGTTTCCTGGTTCATGATCTGTATAAGAGTTCCTTGTTCTCCAGAACATATATCCCTTGCCGAAGTCCAATACATTTTGCTCTTCTCAAACCTGTAGCATTTGTCTTTAAAGGCCTTCAGATAAATAGTCCTCGGTAAATGGTCTGGACATCTGTACTTATTATCGACATCTTGGCCAAAACCTACAATAATAATACACATGAATATTTTACAGTGGAATCTCGTTTTATCGAGGGCCGGGTGGCTCAATGAGTTAGGTACAAATGTAGTTGGATTACCTAACAACTCATACAAACCTATAACCAATAAGGCGTGGGTTCGCTCCCGGCTTTGTAAATTACAAAAAGGTAAATTCGACTCGCAGCCGCAAGTGATAAAGTTTACCAGTTGCTTGTCCATGGTCGGTGGTTCTCTCCGGGTACTCCAGCTTCTTCCACCACTAAAACTGGTCGCCATGATATAGCTGAAATATTGCTGAAAGTGGCGTTAAACACAATAAATCAATCAATCGTTTTATCGAAGTCGAATAGACCGATGATTTTACTTCGTACTCTAAGACGAATATTCCAGTATATGTTACAGCAAAGCTAAACGTTACCACGAATCAACTAATTGTTCCCTTCGACTTTTTCCGCGGAAACGACTTATACGAGAACGACATAGATAACGATATTCACTTTATTGTCAAGTGTAAAGTCAATAAATGAGGGTGAATACAAGTTTTACTGTGAAATGTCAAAAGTTCATTGACATTGATTAAGAATTAATTCATGGAAGTCTTAATTTGTTAGTTTTAGGCCTATTTCCCGAGATAAATGTTTTCGAAAATATTGTTACCCATGTTAAAACTACATACACACAATAAAAAAACAAAAATAGTCCGTATTATCTGTACCCTCTTTCAACAATATGGTACTTATTATTATATGCCCATTCCTTACATTTTTGCATTGAAAATCAATTACTATACTCCATCACAAGGTTAGGGTTAGGGACTTGCAGAAAAGGTCTTTCAATTGCACTTCGGTCTTATGCAACGCGGTAAGTAATTTTCATTTCCAAGTGTTTTAGCATTTTTGAAACTCAATCACTCGAGTATTTTATTTATTGTATACAGGGGCGGATCCAGGATTTGTGGTTAGGGGGGGCGTGAGTAGGCGAGGGGTCTGGGGGCCGCTTAAGGTCCCCAGCTGGTCCAGGGTAGAGCCCTGGTAGGGGGCCCAGGGGGGCACAGCCCCCCCCCCCTTAAGCTCTGGGGAATTTTGGAATTACAGACATTTATTTGAACGACAATTTTGAACCAACCACACCATTTTTATCAGACCAAAAAAATTGATTTTAATTGAGTCTTAATTTTGTCGGATAATTGTTAACAGTATAATTTTGTCAGATTATAAGAACCTAAAGTAAAACTTTTTTTGAACAACCGTGATGCGAATTGTTCAACTCATGACTGATCGATCACGATATTTTAACCCTTCAAAGAACTATTGGTTTAGTTTTAACGCATTCCTCTCATTTCACTAATTGGTCTGTACTTTCGGTGCTTGTCCTTTCGGGTGGTTCTAGTTAATACTGCCCGTCCGGATGGAGTTTTTCTTTTCGTCGTTTGATTCATTCATTGGAAACATATGATTCCGCCGTTCTTGTTTACAGACAAACAAAAGCGGAAATTGTCGGCGAATCCATATATGAATCAACGAACACACCCAACGTGTATTTACAATGTGTAGGAATATTTTACTACAGGTCACGAGTTAACCATTCATGAAAAAGTTGTTTGTTGAACTGCTTAATTAACGTTGCATAACATATGCTTTGCGAATTTTAGGGGGGGCGCACGCCCCGCACGCCCCCTCTAAATCCGCCCCTGGTATACGTCTTCTATCAATTATTTCTTAAATATAGTGATTTTAGGTGGAAGATGATCAGGAAACCCCAAGTCTGTTTTTTGGAATCTTTGTTGATACCCGGGTGAATTGTGAGTTTCAACGGTGTAGCTCGTTTTCTTATGACTACATTCGGCAGTGCATGATTGCATTGGCACGCGGCCCACGACGTCAACATTACATATTTATCCTTTGACCCAATCCAACGGAAGGGTCCGGGTGGCTCAATGAGTTATGTAGTTTGATTATCTAACAACGCATACAAGCCTATCACCAATACGCGTAGGTTTGCGCCCGGCTTTGTAAATTACAAAAAGGGTGTACTCGACTCGCAGCCGCATGTGATAAAGTTTAGCAGTTGCTTGCCCATGGTCGGCGATTCTCTCCGGGTACTCCGGCTTCTTCCACCACTAAAACTGATCGCCATGATATAGCTAAAATATTGCTGAAAGTGACGTTAAACACAATAAATCATCAAATCAACCAATCCAACGGAAACAGCAAATGACATAAGGGATACTTTATTTATCTTTACGTCTTATCAGTAACAAATGTATAGTGAGTGAGTGATTGTTGATTAACTCCAAATGAGCAATGTTCAGCTATATCATCCATGGAAAAACTGGTTACATTCAATTAAATGATGATAATTACTAGACAAACACCCTTATTATGATCTTTATAGAGTTATCTAGTTGAGGAAAAAATAAACAGTCTGCGGGTAGACATGTCGCTCCATTCGGACACGTTATACTTATTCGGAACAAGCAATCTTTGTTCTTACATCTAGTAGAGAAGCAACAAATTATATATATAGTCTGGTTTGACCCGACCGGAGCTCGAACCCGCGATCGATCACACTCTATGTGAGCACACTAACCATCATACAACCGATGCGGTTAACAAATGAATATATTATTTTTATTTTGAGAGCATCATTCAAAGCCGGTAATTTTTATAGGGTGTTAGATTTTCAGCATTGTATTAAAAATCGTCATAAATAAATCTTGATTAATACACATTTTAATGTTAAATTTTATTGAGTCGTTCAATGAAAAAAACCCACACACATTATCTGAATTCCTGTCAATATCGTCCTGACGTTTCATATTTAAAACGTTTTCCTATGCTTCAATGGATGACATCAACAAAATAGTTACGACTACACAACATCAACACTTGACGAATTACAAAATATAAATATATATTATCATGAGGCACATTAAGGTTCATGTTTGTTTGTTTGTTTGATGGTGTTTAACACCACTTTCAACAATATTTCAGTTATATCGTGGTGGTCAGTTTTATTGGTGGAGGAAACCGGATGACCCATTAAGTTTCAGTATAAAATGAATATTTAAATATCATAAAGGCATTCAAAAATTCAAGTTGCTTCAGGGGCAAACAGTAGTTTTCAATAATCTGACAATCTTGTTTACAAATTCTGAATTTACAGTATACTTTTATACTTTATTTTACACCAAGGATACAGTTTTCATAATATTGAAAACTTTTAACAACATTTCACTACCGCTATTAATAGGTTATTATACAATGCTATGTACAATATCTTTCCATATTGTACATAGCACTGTATAATAACCTATTTATTATACAGATGAAATGATCAATACTATAACAACAATTTTATGTTATATTGTAATCTCCCCACCGCTTGCACAAAAAAATTCCGGAAGAAATACTTAAGACAACCATCTATCGACTTTGACTTTTGTAATGTATCGTCATCCTGTGACGTTTACAGGGGACGCTGATTGACACAAGCTGGTTACTGATTTATTTTACGATTTTGTGAGCATTTTACTTGTTTTGAGTAGCTAAATTGCAAAATGCCATCAAATTGGAAAATATCAGTAACTTAATTACATCATCGTCTAATTATCAATGTAGGAAAACAACTTAAGCAAGGTTAGTGCATTTTGTTATTCTTGGCCGACACACATCAATGGAATGTATGTGTGCGTATTGGGGGTCCCCAAATATAAATTTTCAAAACAAATGAAAAAAAAAATACTTAGTTACAGAATTATAAGGATTAAACACATTTTTTCCGGAGTTTATTGATGTATCCTACCGTGACATCTGCTCGGTCATGCAATAATGTCGGTCATTTGTTTTGATTTACAATTCTCGCGCAGCACGAGACCAATGACGTAATTTTGTATATTCATAGCGTACATAAACACAGAGGGAATACTTTTCAAATTCAACGTCAAAATTACAGGATGAGATTAAAACAGAGAAGTTTGAATTGAATAAATTCCATGCAAGTAAAAAAGATCCTTTTTACTAATGTCTTTTTTTCCTGGTCATTATGCTTGTTAAATATGTTTCCATCGATGGTATTCCCCAAACATTTGTTTTTCCGGTGTCGTAAAATTTTTAGCTATCCATGAAAATTAGCTACCTCTAACTTCCGGTAGCTAATTTTCATACGGCGGAGCATAATAATTAGCTACCTATGAAAATTAGCTACTTGTAGCATAAACTTATAGGATTTGTCTTCCTTATTATGTTTACCAAAATACAGATTGTGTATTTCCAATGGAGAGACAAAATGAAAAACTGCATGTACATAAACAGTGAAAGAGTTACTGATTGACAAAGAGAGACATATAGACCTCAGGGGCGGATCCAGGGGGGGGGGGGGGGGGGGGCGCCCTCCCTAAAATTGGAAAACATGATTTTTTGGGCGTAAAATCGTGATTTTTCACACGAAATACCCCAAAAATGTTCGCGCCTGCCTCCGCTCGGCGCAATTTTTTTAGGTGCACCACCCCTTAGCTTGAAATCCTGGATCTGTACACAATATAAAATAAAATAAACAATAGATATTAGTGGTGTTCATAGTTGAAAAACAAAATGCTACCTGTATGGCTGTATAGCATGTGATTAAGTTACAAACTATCTTTTTTCAATTTACCATCGCGATGTATCATTTTTACAGCTATTAAAAAATAGATTGGTGGACTATTTATGGTAGAATTTAATATTTATGTGATGTTCAAACTATGCAAATTATTCTTTTACTTAATAAGATCATATATGATAATTATTAATCACACTTTTATTATTGCTAACCGTGTTACCCTCTTGAATTAAAGAAATTAACTCATTTACTTACTTATTGACACTATCTTCTGAATTCAAGAAATAAATAAAATTATGTTCCATATATATTTAATAATGAAAGTTGGGAACTTTATTTATTACAATATTAAAGAACTGGTAGCTATTAGATTAATTTCAATTCAAAACTGAAACTATTTGCACATTCTTGATGACAATTTCTTATTTGGATTTTGTAAAAATAGAACCCTAAATCATAATTTTCCAACAGAATGTGGAAGATGGCAAAATATGTGCACAGAACATGGTTTGACCCGATCGGGACTCGAACCCACGATCTACCGCACTCCAGGCGAGCACGCTAACGATTACAGTACCGATGAGAGTCTTTGGTGAGCATTTCTAGTCTGTTTCTCAGCGAATACATATATTGTCCAGGGGCGGATTCCAGGATTTCAAGTTAGGGGGGGGGCGAACTTTAAAAAATTGCGCCGTGCGGAGGGAAGCGCAAAACATTTTGGGGTATTTCGTGTGAAGAAATCACGATATTACGCCAAAAAATCATATTTTTTCAAAAAATATTTTGGGGGGGGGGAGGGGGGGCGCCCGATGCGCCGCCCCTGTTGTCTACATAAATGACAATAGATAACGTAACAATACAAAATACATTGTGCAACGCACGGTCAACTTTTCGCACTTTCACAATCCTTCGGCAGAAGACACATATAAAGCGACTTTTTGAGTTCATGTATATAAACAAATTCATATTTCAAACCAAAGATTATCAACTGGTATTTGTTGCTTATAATGCAAAGCACGCAGAATTAAGGAGAAAGAGCAAAGACTGGTTGCTTCGGAATCAGAATAATGTGTCAGAGTGGAGCGACATGTATATCCGCGGACTGTTGTTTCCGTTAGCTATCACTATAAAAAAAAACTAAGCATGTTGGTCTAGAAAAATGCGGACATCATCATCATCTCATTAATTTGGTCTCGCCATGATATAGCTATAAAATTGCTGAGTTGGCGTTAAACAACAATCGCTCACTCACTAAAGCTGTTACGTACAGTTTTTATATTTCCCCGACAATGTACGTATATTGTGTTTATTCTGCAATGTTTTATAGTTAAAAGAAAACAAACTGGCAAATTGTCTAAAAAGAGCAGAAACAGACATCGTTCTAAGCGTTTTAGACGTCCGCGCTTATAGTGTAAGTTTCTCGGCGTCGCTCGACATGAATCAGTTACCAGAAAAACTACATCTTGGTCTTAATCTTAAGCAATATGTGATGAAAGAAGCTGTTATATATAAAATCCTTAGGTACAGACAAAACAGATGTCACACCAATGAGGAGCGATGGACAGATCACAGCTGACACAAAGCAAAAATCCAACATCCCCAACAGTGTCAGTGCGCATTCACCGTAGAATCACAAGACAACATCCCCGACTGCACCAAAACCCACATCATAAAAACAGCACTCCCAATATCTCTACCAGGAGTGAAAGAAACTCCTACATAACATCAATACCCATAGATTTTGTGCTCCCAAAACTATTAAATTATTTGGCTTTCCAATCTTTTGATCTTGAGCTACCTGATGAAGGTTATTCCAGAAACGTTCATGTGCACTAAATTTGATATCTACGTTTTTATTACCTCTTTTTAGCAATGTAGCTATCTGAATGTTTTCTTTGAAAACACGATACATTCATTGTTTAATATGATAGATACAAAATGTATGTAAAATGTCCAGGTAAATTAGTTACCTGTATCTCTTATGAAAATTATGTGTACAGAACTAAGTCAGATTAATAAAAGGTGCATTCATGTTGGGTTTTTTTCTTTCTGTTTGATATTTTTGATTGGTTTGTTTGTGATAACAGATTAATATCTAATTTTATTTCTGTTTTGAGGATATAACTTCAGAAGGGCCTACAAATTTATACATCTTGGAATAACAGTAGTACTTTAGGGTGCCTGCATCCTAATTTCTTATGTACATGTATCTCTATTCTTTATCAATAAATGTTTAGATGTTTGCGCTTGTATTGAATCGGGGCCTTGATGGGAGAGAGGTTTAACGAGCTGCCTACACCTCATGTATCTTTCACTGTACTGTTCATCACTTGGATGATGTACTCAGCCTTTAGAAAGTAGATTGCCAGACGCTGGTACAAGATAAATTATGAAAATGTCTGTAATGTCATTGAATATAGCTCAAATAAATATTTTGCATCATGCTGGTATGTTTTGTAAGTACAGATACTTGTATCACACATACTTGTCAATTTAATAATTAAATAACAGCCATATATACATGATAATATCTCGCACACAAAGTATCTTAACAAGTTATTTCTTCAAGATTTTATTGAAAAACTCAGACAGGCATGGTGGAACATTAGCATACATATAATACAATACAATATATAGACTAGAGGTTCAGTAGGTTGAGAATTTTTTTTAGAAATCAACCAATCAGCAACAAGAATTGCCTGTGGTGGACATGTTTGTTAACGGATCGGGACTAAATGAGCAATCTTTATAGAGGGCCTTCCATAGCTGCTACCTATCAAGTTTCGGTTCATTTGGCCAAGCGGTTTCAGAGGAGAAAATTGTTTATGAATCGACCAATCAGCAACACGAATTGCCTGTGCTGGCCATGTTTGTTAACAGATCCAAAATTAGCAATCTTTATAGAGGGCCTTCCATAGATGCTACCTACCACGTTTCGGTTCATTTGGCCAAGCGGTTTCAGAGTAGAAGATTTTTTAGGAATCGACCAATCAGCAACAAGAATTGCCTGTGCCGACCATGTTTGCTAAGGGATCAGGACTAAATGAGCAATCTTTATAGAGAGCCTGCCATATATGCTTCCTACCAAGCTAGGTTCATTTGGCCAAGCGGTTTCAGAGGAGAAGATTTTTGTAGGAATCGACTAATTACTCTAAAAAGAAATTATGGATCTGTATTCCTTACTCAGAACTATGAACTACAATTTAGTTTTAATGTGATCATTACAGCACATTGTAAATTATAAACAGCAATTCTCAATTTCCTTTTTTTTCCCCATAAAATATGTTGTGTCATACAACTATGACCAATATTCAATCCATCATGATCTTATACTATTAGTAAATATTATAACATACATTTGCACATTTTAATAATATATATATCAAATAATTTCAAACATCCTGTCAAAGTCTATTGTGGATATATAATAAACTAGCAGTTAATATAACCTGTGTCACAGATAAAATGTGTAATTAAGGTCTTATGACACCAAATTATGTAACAATCGCCATTGCTAAATTTCACACAAAAAAATCCAAAATTTTACAAATATTACAACTTGCAATTTGTCAGTTAATTTGTAATATGTATGATTGAAAATATTTTGTTATTCTAGTACCGGCATCATACGTAAATGTTTCTGAAAATTATAATTTACATTTTGCTTTTTATATAATATATTTATTGAAATTTATATCTCTTTGTTAAACTTGTTGTATAAGAAATCTTCATGACGTACCTATGTTTTGGTTTATATAAAATATTTTTTTATCTTATGGGAATCATGAGGATATTGTGAGTCTTTCATAGAAGCAGTTTCATATATGAATATGGAATCTTGAAAGTTATGTCAGATCATTTATAAATTTTAGAGCTTGTTTTGCTTTACACAAGCAGACAAACTGTTTTCACTGAAATTTTGAAACCCAAAAGAAATTGCAATTGAGATATTATTTGTTTGTTGTCTTTGAAGCCATAAATAATATTTAATACTTTTTTGGTAGCTGTGATTGTTTTGATTGCAATTAAATATAGAATAATATCTTTTGATCATGTAGTGAATGCCACTTTATTTTAAGATATTTTTAGGGGAGTTTTTAACAATTGAATTTCAGGTGTCTTCTATCTAATCCCACTTTTTAAAACTACCTATTCCCACTTACAAATAACTTGAAATTAATGAATTTTTAAATAAAAAGTGGGATTATGTGGAATGAACGGAATTTCATTATATATTTATTATTCAGATGTCAATAAACTAAATATTTTTCTAGTAGACTTGTTTAATAAATTTCATGAAGAAAATTCATTTACATAAATCAAACATTAAATATCTAAGGAGATATATGTTTCAGCTAATACAAAATAAGTCAAAATGATGAAAAGTAATCTAAATGTAATAAGACAGTAATCGTGATTACAGCGTCAAAATGAATGTAATCAATTACATTACGATTACATGAAATAAAAAAAAATATGTCCGATTACAGATTACATCCGATTACATGATAAAATGCAATCAATTACAACTGATTACGATTACAAATTACGATGACCCCATGTCTGCCAATCAGCATCAAGAACTGCCTGTGGGTCCAGTAAATTACTGTTTCCAGCAATTTACCGTGTCGACACTAGCTGCAATAATGTAGCTCCTGTGACAAACTTGTGTCTCGGCAGAGCTACAACGCGGTCCCATTCGTCACAATGGATCAAAAAAAAAGTTGCAGTTGAAACATAAAAACTCACTATTTACGCTTCAAACATTTCATTATAACTATTACTGATGATCCCAGTCCTTGTTAAATCGGTTTGACTGAGAAATATATGCTTTTCAAAGGTAGCAACAACCTTGTTCAAATTTATCGAACGTTTGTCATAACCCGAAACTACGGAAGGCGGAGCTTTTCTAAATATGGTATTTCTTACTACGATGCTTACGACGGCTGATGTAAATATTCACGCCTTAATCGCCAAATATGGCATCGACATCCAAATAGTGAGGCCGGAAATGACGAAATTCAAAATGTTCAGAGAGTTTAGTAAACATGGATTTTTATTTTGTGGGAATTACATTCTAAAATACTGGTAGGTGATAAAAACTTGTTATTAAAATGGACAAAAGGAAAGGTTATGTCTTATTATTGATAAATGCAGGCGTCAGAAACTCTGTAAGCGAGCGCAAAAAATATCGGCGGCTGCTCCATTACGTGTAATGGCATCCCGTTATAACCCTTGCGAGTAAGCGAGCATTTAGGGTTTTATTATTAGAACTATGTCGACACTTGTTTTTGTTTTGACATACGTATACACTTTTTCAACTTTCCCTTGCCGACATGCTTCTATCTGCGTAGTAGCCCTTTATTTTATATTATTTCTTGAATAATTTACTATCCAAAGTCTCGTATAATTTTTCTCAACTTTATTTCCTTTCAATGATTCTGTCAGTTTTATTTTATTTTTATTTTTGTTTTCTTTGAAGTGACCATGTTATTTGTAAATCTTTTCATATGTAGTATCTGTCACAATTTGTCACAATAGTGATAAAAACCAATTTTAAAAATAATAAACATTTGATTTTATTTGAGTTGTTATTATTTTTATACAACGTCATTTTCATTCACATTGATGTCGGGTGATCCACAGTATCTTGACGTTTTATCTGGCGAAATAGAGAAAAATCTGTATAAAATCTGTATATTATATATATAAAGTGTCTTTATTTCTGGCGAAATAGAGAAAAATCTGTATAAAATCTGTATGAAATAGAGAAAAATCTGTATAAAATCTAGATTTTATACAGATTTTTCTCTAGATTATATACAGATTTTTCTCTATTTCGCCATATAAAACGTCAAGATACTGTGGGAGATCACAGGCGTAAGGGGAACTAAAAATAAACTATCGCTAGACACATGGAGGGGGGGGGGGGGGGGGGGTAAGCAGTAAATTACGGTCAGTTATGTGATGTGTTCAATGTTTGAGCTGAATTTTAGATTCTAATTGATTCTGATTCCTATTAGGATTAAAGAGCTCGACAATTCAATTTAGATATCTTTATTTTAATTTTAATTAGAGATCTCTTTAATGTTTTAATGTATTATGAGTGATCACAGTTTTATGTCCACATCTCCCTAACTTAGAAAGATCCTTCATTCAATTCTAATAATTTCAATTAAATCTCCCCTCCATTTTATTTACGTTCCTTTGGTCCATAAAAAGAATTAAAAAAAAACCAGAAGTGTTACCATTAGTATCCTACTATGAACTAGAGCAGGACTGTCAAATTTTAGAATTTCAGAATTATAATGTTGTCCAATTTCGGAGATGTTTGACTTTTTCTACTACAGTAATCCTTGCCCCTATTATCAGAATAAACGTACAAATAAAATCAGGTTTTGGAAAATAAAAAGTCATAGATATTGTCAGAGAAATTGAATGAAGGAATGCGAGGTAGCTAATTTTCATGGGCAAGCGACTGATATTTATGCTTATGTTTGAATGGTGCCAGGTAGTTTATTTTCATGGAAAACACTTTGAAACCTGTGTCAGACATTGAACAGATGTAAGGTAGCTTATGTTTATGGAAAACGTCATGACTCCTATCCCATGCAATGAAGGAATGGGAGGTAGCTAATTTTCATGGGCAAACTTCTGATGTTTATGCTTATGTTTGAATGGTGCAAGGTAGTTTATTTTCATGGAAAACACGTTGAAACCTGTGTCAGACATTGAACAGATGTAAGGTAGCTTATTTTTATGGAAAACGTCAGGACTCCTATCCCATGCAATGAAGGAATGGGAGGTAGCTAATTTTCATGGGCAAACTTCTGATGTTTATGCTTATGTTTGAATGGTGCCAGATAGTTTATTTTTATGGATAACACTTTGAAACCTGTGTCATACATTGAACAGATGTAAGGTAGCTTATTTTCATGGAACACTTCATGATTCCTATTCCATGCAATGAAGAAAGGTCAGGTAGCTAATTTTCATGGACCATGCAACGAAGAAATGAGAGGTAGCTAATTTTCATGGGCAAACTTCTGATATTTATGCTCATGTTTGAATGGTGCCAGGTAGTTTATTTTCATGGAAAACACTTTGAAACCTGTGTCAGACATTGAACAGATGTAAGGTAGCTTATTTTTATGGAAAACGTCATGACTCCTATCCCATGCAATGAAGGAATGGGAGGTAGCTAATTTTCATGGGCAAACTTCTGATGTTTATGCTTATGTTTGAATGGTGCAAGGTAGTTTATTTTCATGGAAAACACTTTGAAACCTGTGTCAGACATTGAACAGATGTAAGGTAGCTTATTTTTTTGGAAAACGTCATGACTCCTATCCCATGCAATGAAGGATTGGGAGGTAGCTAATTTTCATGGGCAAACTTCTGATGTTTATGCTTATGTTTGAATGGTGCAAGGTAGTTTATTTTCATGGATAACATTTCGAAACCTGTGTCATACATTGAACAGGTAAGGTAGCTTATTTTTATGGAAAACGTCATGACTCCTATACCATGCCATGAAGGAATGGGAGGTAGCTAATTTTCATGGGCAAACTTCTGATGTTTATGCTTATGTTTGAATGGTGCAAGGTAGTTTATTTTTATGGATAACACTTTGACACCTGTGTCATACATTGAACAGATGTAAGGTAGCTTATTTTCATTGAACACTTCATGACTCCTATCCCATGCAATGAAGAAAGGTCAGGTAGCTAATTTTCATGGACCATGAAACGAAGGAATGAGAGGTAGCTAATTTTCATGGGCAAACTTCTGATGCTTATGCTTATGTTTGAATGGTGCCAGGTAGTTTATTTTCATGGATAACACTTTGAAACCTGTGTCATACATTGAACAGATGTAAGGTAGTTTATTTTCATGGAAAACCTCATGACTTCTATCCAATGTAACGAAGGAATGCGAGGTAGCTAATTTTCATGGGCAAACTTCTGATGTTTATGCTTATGTTTGAATGGTGCCAGGTAACTTATTTTCATAGATAACACTTTGACACCTGTGTCATACATTGAACAGATGTAAGGTAGCTTATTTTCATGGAAAACGTCATGACTCCTATCCAATGTAACGAAGGAATGTGAGGTAGCTAATTTTCATGAGCAAACTTCTGATGCTTATGCTTATGTTTGAATGGTGCATAGTAGTTTATTTTCATGGATAACACTTTGAAACCTGTGTCATACAATAAACAGATGTAAGGTAGCATATTTTGATGGAACACGTCATGACTCCTATTCCATGCAATGAAGAAAGGTCGAGTAGCTAATTTTCATGGACAAGCTTCAGATGCTTATGCTTATGTTTGAATGGTGTAAGGTAGTTTATTTTCATGGATAACACTTTGAACCCCGGTGTATAGAAATGGGACCGAGAGCTTCTTCGAGTTGAAGGGGCGTCCGTCGGTTGTGCGGGATGTATAAATTCACAACCAACCCGTCCTTCGGACGAGACGTAAATAAAACCGAGGTCCCGTGTTGAGAGATTGCCATCCTCTTCGCACGTTAAAGAACCCAGTGTACTGTAACAGCTCATTATGAGCAGTATGCACTGGCTAAATTATCCGTCCCTATACCCATACACCTTTCCTTGTTTCGAGTCCCATGGCGTTTAAATTTTTAAATGTTCTCGTCCTGAATATAGCTGATAAATTGCTCGCTGGATGCTAAACACCAACCAATCAATCAATCAATCAATCATATATTTTATATCAAAATAGCTTATTTTCATCCAGATTTTGCTCCATGTAAACAAGGATTTATATATATATATATAAATCCTTGGTGTAAATGAATGAATAGGAGTTTGCTATCCATTTCTTGGATAAATGTATCTAATTAAATAGATTTCCTCGCCTACATCCACCCCCCTTTTTTCGTTCAAAAATACTAATTACCAAGAATCTATCAAAACATGGTAAAAGGGGAATAACTGGCATAGTACTTTTAATGTATTAGCTAATTTTCATGGCTATCATTTGGAACACCTTTGTGGTTTACGAAAATCTAGTTCCGAACGTCAAAAAGTAGCTAATAATTATAGGACACCGGTTTGTTGACATAATCGACATCACAGTTCATGACCGTTTCTGGAATGTAGGCCAAGCAAATTGTATTTTAAAATACTTTGAAAATATGATGATTGATCATTCAGATTCCACCAATGGCCGATTTTACCGGGAAAATACATGCAAGTGCTCTCCATTAGTCACAAAATGGCAGATTATTTTGCATTTCCACTGCTGCTTTAATAACAAATATACCCCTTACTTCTTGGGGTAATGAAATGAAATTCACAGAGAAGATAGAAAAAGAATTAATTTAACAGCAATAATCAAAATTTATAGCATAAATTGAACAGAGAATTAAATTAAACCAGACAGAAAAATGAGATTGTCTGGGTAAAAAAAACCTGTCATTATTACAAATAACATCAACAAAACTGTATTGTTACCACTCTGTGATAATAAATGTGATTAAAATAAATTGTAATCAGTCATTAATTGTTTTACCAAAATATGTTGGTCTAATAAATTGTATTGACAAAAGCAAAAACACCAAATTCACTGGATTAAATACTTTTTATGTGGGTAAGCAAGTTTAATATTTGCATCAAATAATTAATTTTTAATAATTCAATTTCAAACTATTTAAAAAAAACATCTTTTGAAATTTTTCAGAAAAATCAATTACACTGAAAAAGCTAAAATACTGTACTTTCTTAATCTGGTTTACTTTTTAAGTTTGGTTGGCCTATGACAAAATCATGTGCTTTATTGAACTTTGACCGACTTTATGTGACGTCATACGACGCCATTTGGAAAAGGGAGGGTCAACAAATATGGGTCAGTATGTAATTATTATCGATCTTTTTTCCATGGAACTTTACACATGTGAGCAAGAATAGATGAGGAACATAATTAAAAAGAAAAAAATGTTTGCTTTTCAAACATGAAAAAAATAATCAAACATTATCCAATGACTGACCGACTTATTGTCAGACGAGGATATAACCTGGACCAAGTCACTCACAAACTTACATAAAAGTCCCAAGGGCGTTTATATAAAGTTTGTGAGTGCATCGGCACACATGCATGAACTCTTATATATATTTATAATTCTTAAATTCAATATTGTAGATAGTATTATTCTTCCGTAAATGGCCGTTTTCGAGTGAAGACGACCTAGGTAAGACGAGTCCACGTGCACTCGTCTTTACTCGTTGTGACATCCAATCAGAACGCCTCTAACAAGAACAAAAATCGCTTAAATATATACCCTAAGCCGGGAATGTCACATTATATACCCTGTCTGATAGCTGAATAACAGATATATTACGGATTTAATCATTGGTTTTTTTCAAATACAGACTCCAACCGTATTTTGAGCTTGTCTATGAGAAAACCATGCAAAACAGTCCGGAAGCAAGGCTGGCCAATCCTTTTCAAAATTTGTTGGTAGGTAGACCACCACACAACATTTGCAAATGCATCAACTTTTTTTCAAATTTTCGAATAACATGACCATAGGAGGCGCCACCTATATTTCTACAATTTTCCCATTAATATGACAAGAAACTAGCTAAAAAAGGTCAGTTTTGAAACCTATTTTATTACTTATAACACAATATTATTAATTAAACCTTAGTGGTAATGAAATACATGTATAAGGAACTTTATATGTTCAATACTTAAATGGACCTCTTTCTTTATCATTCAAGGACAGACAACTCCAAAAACTTGGCAAATTTCCAAAAAAATAGGCTATGTTCTGAGGGCTATATCTCTGAAGGTAACGCTTTGATTTGTTTTATTTTGGTTGTTATGCAATATTCTTAGACTAATTATATAACTGATAAAAGGTTTTGCTTTGCTTTTGAATACTATCTGCAATATGAGCTATTGAAATCCCCCTTTTTTGTAATAATGCCTAATTTGCAAAAAATAGGCTATGTTCTGAGGGCTATATCTACTAAGGTAACACTTTAATTTGTTTTATTTTGGTTGTTAAGCAATATTCTGAGACTAAATAAATAGCAGATAAAATGTTTTGCTTTGCTTTTGAATATCATCTGCAATATGAGCTATCAAAATCCCCTCTTTTTGTAATATTGCCTAATTTGCAAAAATAGGCTATGTTCTGATGGCTATATCTACTAAGGTAACACTTTAATTTGTTTTATTTGGGCTGTTAAGCAATATTCTAAGACTAAATATATAGCAGATAAAATGTTTTGCTTTGCTTTTGAATATCATCTGCAATATGAGCTACCGAACCCCCCCCCCCCTTTTTGTAATATTGTCTAATTTGCAAAAATAGGCTGTTCTGAGGGTTATACCTACTAAGGTAACACTTTAATTTGTTTTATTTTGGTTGTTATGCAATATTCTGAGACTAAATAAATAGCAGATAAAATGTTTTGCTTTGCTTTTGAATATCATTTGCAATATGAGCTATCTAAATCCCCCTTTTTGTAATATTGCCTAATTTGAGAGAAAAAAAATGCAATCTTTAGTCATACATGTATTTACTGTCGAATTATACCAAAGGTGTCTAATTTGCAACTGATGATCGAGTTAGGACTTTGCACAAAATAAAATGACTACATGAAATAACCAATATCCTTAAAATGCCAATACATATGATTTTGGTAGTGCAGGAGCAGGGGTTAAACAATCTTGGACCACCTCACTAGCCCAGGGCTAGCATACTCCCAAATATTACTAGCCCGAATCTATGAACCACTAGTCCAGGTCAATACCGTGATTTCATGAATCCGACTTGCAGACTTGAACCCTTGTACAACATGTACAATGTATATTAGTTTAACTATCTTTTGTACAATGTATATTAGTTTAACTATCTTTCTTTTCAGATCTGGTATTCAGGGGTTTCAAAGTTTTTTTTATAATAGGAGGTACTTCTTAAATTTTAGGAGGTACCTACAAAATTAGGCTGAGGGCCGTAAGGGGTCCAGAGGGCGGAAGCTCCTGAAATCTAGCATTTTGTGGACCAAAAAATGTACTTCAGAGACTGCAAAACATTAAGTGTTTTTGAAAGAAAAATCCCATTAACTTTAGAGTTCAGATTTCACCAAGAGTGAAGACCATGCATAATGCCTGGATTTTTTCCCCCAATTTCTTTATTGAATATTTCAGTTTAGACTTCAGCCAAGATTATTCATAGATAGTCCGCCATATCTTAAAAAAACCCAAAAGGACCATAAAGAGCTACGGTTCCGCAGCTAGGCTTGACCAAACCATTGTTATCAAAGCTTAAACTTCTCAAAATTCTTTTGTTGGCTTTGTCCTTTTCTTTTTCACAATACCTTGGCTTGTGTGTTTTTTTACTTTATTACCAGTAATTAAACTCCTCAAAGACCATTGGCACGGATCAAGACATATAAGTGTCATAATTAATGAAACATATAAATTTAATTTGCAATCATCAATCTTTAATAAAATTTATAATTTTAATAGATCAATACAAATATAATTAAACAAAAACAATATATATTGTTACATTCACGACTTATGTGCAAAAAAAAATGTTCGAACAAAAGCGATTTGTGGGAAGACATTTATTAACATTTGAATCACAAAAGTTAAATTATTTTGGAAAAAAAATGGGGCCGGCGTTTTGACATTACAATGTAATTCGTATTTGAGCCATGTCCGGTCCTTTTCCAAGATTTCTAGTAATTTGCTATCCCTTTATCTCCTCGTACCCCCTTTTAAAAATGTTTTTCAGCACACTTTCATTTCTGTGAACAACCGCGGTAGGGACCCGTCAAAATATGTAAATAAATTAGCCATAGGTTTTTATATTTTTATACCGGAAGTTAAACAATATGGACGGAGTTAAGCAACAAGATCAATCGTAACTACTCGGCCATTCTCGCTACCCTGCAAATAACCTCGTACCTACATAGTAGAAATTCTTCTTAAATTGTTTGCCGGAAGTTAAGTTAAGTTAAGCCGCACACAAATATAGTTCACGAAAATCCAATATGGAAGACATACTAAGTAAAATCTAATCATGCAAAACTAATTAAAACTTTAATTGAAATATAGAAAATTGCTTAAAATATAACTTTATCAAACTTTCATGTAACTAACATGTAAAAAATAGTGCGATTTATATGGGACGAAGTCCCAACTATGGTAGAAATAGCAATATTTTGATACCAGATCCATATCACTAATGGCTTAAATTTCATGCACCGGAAATGATACACCGGAAACCAATACATGGTCTGCAGAAAATCGAATGCGCAGTAATCTGGAACTACTTCCGGTTACTAATGTTAAAAGTCGTCCCCGATATATCTCGGCCCTAAAATAAAGTCGTCCCCGATATATCTCGGCCCAAAAAATCTCGACACTATTTTGATGCACTGAATGAGCGTGAAATTGGCAGATAATTTTCATATTCGCGAGCAGTCATGGCCGTGCCTGTTTCAATAGATGGAAAGAGCATCCTTACATTGTACTACAGTACACTCCGAAAAGTACACAAAAGTAAGTAAAATTTCTATTTCAATCATCCCAAGGATTTACATGATTTAAATATTAGATCACAGTGGTATGAATTTTAGTCATAAATAGAGAAAAAAAGTGAAAATTTAGATGTTGGGGTAATATAATATATATATAAGAATATAATATATATATAAGAGTATCTTATATATATATTACATCGGTTAAACTCTTATATATATATTATATTACCCCAACATCGGTAATATAATATATATAGAAGAGTTTCTTATTTTTATATTATATTACCCCAACATCCAAATTTATATATATAAGAGTCTCTTATATATACATTGTATATCATATTACCCCAACATCTAAATTTTCACTATTTTTCTCTATTTATGACTAAAATTCATACGACTGTGATTAGATAATGTGGATTGTACTTCGCTGGCACTACAGGTAGCACCTGTCTCATATTATTGTTTAAGAAAAATTATTGGACTTCGTCCCAAGTTAGGTAACACCTATATTATCATATTACGCCTAATGCATACGAGGTTATTTGCAGGGTAGCGAGAATGGCCGAGTAGTTACGATTGGCAACAAGACAGTACGCCCCAAAATGATTCGACCCTGGGTTTTAAATGGATAAAAAAAATCGCACAAAATATTGTGTAGTCATATATTCATAATACATAATGATCATACTTATATTACTGAAGATTACACTAAATTGTGTTTGAACATAATTTGTAATCGGTCATTTTTAGCTCACCTGGCCATAGGCCATGTGAGCTTTTGTCATGGGTAAGCGTCCGTCGTCCGTCCGTCCGTCCGTCCGTCCGTTAGCTTTTCACATTTAAATCTTCTTCTCTGAAACCGCTGAACAGATTTCAACCAAACTTGCCAGAAATGTTCACTGGATGGTCCTCTACCAGATTTGTGTTTTTGGTGCTGATTTGAAATCCAACATGGCTGCCAGGGTCCATAATGTGTTCTCATTGGCTGAAATTTTAAAAATCTTCTTGTCAGAAACCACTAAGTCAATTGAATTGTGACTTTGCAGGAATGATCATTGGGTGGTCCTGTACTAAACTTGTGAATCGTTTGCCGATCGGAAATTCAAGATGGCCGCCATGACTCGACTTAGTTTAACATTGGACCCTATGGGAATTTCACATTTTCATCTTTTTTTCTGAAACCACATAACAGATTTGAATCAAACTTGGCAGAAATGTTCATTGTATGGTCATATACAAGATTTTTGTTTTTGGCGCTGATCGGAAATCCAACATGGCTGCCAGGGCCCATAATGTGTTCTGATTGGTCGAAATTTTAAAAATCTTCTTGTTAGAAACCACTAAGCCAATTGAATTGTGACTTTGCAGGAATGATCATTGGGTGGTCCTGTACTAAACTTGTGAATCGTTTGCCAATCGGAAACTCAAGATGGCTGCCATGACTCGACTTAGTTTAACATTGAACCCTATGGGAATTTCACATTTTCATCTTTTTTTCTGAAACCACAAAAAGATTTGAACCAAACTTGGCAGAAATGTTCATTGGATGGTCATATACAAGATTTGTGTTTTTGGTGCTGATCGGAAATCCAACATGGCTGCCAGGGCCCATAATGTGTTCTGATTGGTCGAAATTTTAAAAATCTTCTTGTTAGAAACCACTAAGCCAATTGAATTGTTGCTTTGCAGGAATGATCATTGGGTGGTCCTGTACTAAATTTGTGAATCGTTTGCTGATCAGAAATTCAAGATGGCCACCATGACTCGACTTAATTTTAACATAGGACCCTATGGAAAAAATGTTTAAAAGTCTTCTCCTCTGAAACCAATAAGTCAGTTTAAAGCAAACATGGCATGAATGGTCCTTAGGTGGTCAACTTTCAAAATTATGTCCTGTGACCCCGACCTCCATCCAAGATGGCCGCCATCAGCAAACATATTTTTAACATAGGACCCTATGGGGAAAATGTTTAAAAAAAATTTCCTCTGAAATCAGTAAGCCAATTTAAAGCAAACATGGCATGAATGGTCCTTAAATGGTCAAATTTCAAAATTATATCCAGTGACCCAAAACTCCATCCAAGATGGCCACCATCAGTGGACATAGTTTTAACATAGGACCCTATGGGAAATATGTTTAAAAATCTTCTTCTCTGAAACCAGTAAGCCAATTTAAAGCAAACATGGCATGGATGGTCCTTAAGTGGTCAATTTTCAAAATTGTGTCCAGTGACCCTGACCTCCATCCAAGATGGCCGCCTTCAGCAGACATACTGTAGTTTTAACATAGGACCCTATGGGAAAACATGTTTTAAAATCTTCTCCTCTGAAACCAGTAAGCCAATATAGCAAACATGTCATCGATGGTCCTTAGGTGGTCAACTTCCAAAATTGTGTTCAGTGATCCCGATCTCGGTTCAAAATGGCCGCCGTCAGCAGACATAGTTTTAACATAGGACCCTATGGGAAAATTGTTTAAAAGTCTCCTCTTCTGAAACCAGTCAGCCAATTTAAAGCAAACATGGCATGGATGGTCCTTGGGTAGTATACTTTCAAAATTGTGTCCGGTGACCACGACCTCCATCCAAGATGGCTGCCATGAGCAGACATAGTTTTAACATAGAACCCTATGGCAGTATGGGATTTGAATAGTAACTTAGATGTATTCGGCATGCAGACATTCTTAAGAGGACTTATTTATGTCAGGTGGGCGATACAGGCTCACCTGAGCCTCTAGTTTATCATCCCAGCTGTGAGCGAAGCGAACATGGTTGATACTTGTAAACACTTTGAAATCGGAAGCGGAAGTGTGAAGAGATTAAGCCATTTGTCTGTTTTCGTAATTGAACATCTTTGTCGTGCCGAAGGCGCGACCAACACGAAACAAATAAAATAAAATAATGACTTTATAAAATTGTATTGAGAATTAAAACTTACGTTTTCGTGCCTTGGACACGACTATATCATTCAAATAGAAAACAGAGTTTTACTTTCGAACTTGAAGAAGGCAGAGTTGTCATTGAAGGTTTCGTAAATGAAATAAATAATAAGCATTGTGTCGTGCCGAAGGCACGAACACTACGAATAAAGAAATAAAATCGTCGTGCCGAAGGCACACCCTATATGAACAAAAGAATGAATCAGCACGGCCACATTAAATGTTGCAAATGGGTCCCATGGCAACACCTTGACGGAAGTTGATTCGCCCTTTATTTTCATAGACAAAGAAACATTAAATTCGTTCCGAAGGCATATCTTATATTGATATAATAAAATTAATTTACTAATCGTGCCGAAGGCATGACCATTACGAACAAAATTTCAAAAGTCTTCGTGCCTAAGTCACGAAAACAGTAGAGTCGGAATGGATCCCATGGCAACACATTGCCGGAAGTTAATTGTAACTGGTATTTACCAAGTGAAATCCTACATGTCATATTTAGAACAATGCACAAAAATAATTAAAAAGCTCACCTTGAAATTTTATTTTAGTTAAATTGTATCAAACTTGAAGCGTACACGAAGCCAAATAACGTCTAATCTTTACGTTTCAAACTGGAAGTCTTCATATGACGTCAATGACGTCATGTTGGTTATGTTCCAAAGTCGTCAATAACATTTCGCGGATTTTTTTCAGTTTACTCGCAATCGTATGTGTATTGTATGTCCATTGTTTGAGGCTCTCCTTGGGTATTTCTTTAATAGTATTTAGCGTCGAAAACAAACACGATGTCCAAGAATAAGAATTATAAGGATTAAACACTGTGTTTTTAGGAAATTATGTTTGTGAGTAAGCTGCCGGAGTTTATACATAGATAATTTCCTAAAAAACAGTGTTTAATCCTATATAATCTTGAAATACGACGACAAATCTTTAGTTAAATAAAATGAAATATTGGATAGTTTGATTTAATCTATGTTTTTTTTAATCGACTCCTTTCGCAGCTCTGCTGCAGTTTTCTTGTTTATTTTGAAATGATGTCAGCTTTGTTCCGGTCCGAGTTTTACACAAGGATGAAAAGATATTGGGGCGAAAACATATTTATTTACCGCATGCGCAAACTGCTATTTATGATTCTAAGGTAAAGTTATTTTTAAAACAGGGAATATCCCATCAACTTGGTCGTGACGCAGTTGTTCGATTTGAATGCGAGAATTCAGCAATTGACGTGATCATTAATTTTTTATGAAAAATATTCCACAAGCCTATCGTACTTGTGGTTTTGACCACCGCTAATTTTGGGGAGTTCAGTAATTTCTGCCGGTACTATATACGATCTCAGACGGGTAAAAGTACCGGGTACCGGCCCACTTTGAAACCCCTGGGTATTGCGTTTTATTTTCACTTATTTTCCACAGTTCAGGTCACTGTAAGGCCAAAAAAAAAATATGCGTGTTTATGGTCACATGTCAAAAAAATCTAGGATCGGTCGGCATCGAAAAATTTTTTTTTTTACTATCGGCAAAACCGGAAATAGTCATTCCCGGTTCCGGAATCCTATTCCGGTATTTCATTTTCGAAATTTCCGGTAAGCCGTCATTTGTTGAAGCTGTTTTATGACGAGAATACGCAGTTTTTCTACCTTCTTTGCTCTCAATTTCAACAAAAAGCTAGCGGTTGAATAAATAAAACATTGCTGCTGATTAAACAACATATAACATATATGAATATAAGTAGATACGCGAATATTGACAAGTTTGTCAATATCCGATTTATATTTTTACTAGCCCGTCGGGCATACAGCTGATTATTTCAGCTAGCCCATATGTGGAAATTACTAGCCCCGGGCGTCGGGCTAGGGGATTTATTAACCCCTGAGGAGTATGGCTGGGATTGTTCTAACAAAATCCTTGCAAAAATATAAAATTGCTTTGAAAATGACATATTCAACATGTTCAATGATAAATACACATTCTAGATGTACACATTCTAGATGTACATGTATATAAAATAACAAAGTTTGTTTGAGTAAATAAATATAATTTCTAGATTTAACCAAATTTCATATAATCAAAGGGAGATAATTTGCTTAGAAATCAATAGATAAATTAATGTTTTCTTCACATAAGCCTGGTGATCAAAATTTAAAATTCTCAATTTATACTCAAATTAATTAATGGGCATCTACAATGTACATATGATGAACATTCATTGTGTAATAATTAATAAAAACCACAGAACAATATTGAAGGAATTGAACTGACAAGGACGGTAGATCTTTGGAGGATTTAAAATTTGTCCTGGAGATATCAGTGCTGCATGTTTTCATTCTGTATCAATTTTAAGCACAGTCAGTCCTGGTACTGATTTCAGTATTTTTTCCTTTGTCACAAAGTTTGTGTGTTAGTGTGCACTGTGCAAATAGAAACAAAATTTGGAGCTGGTTTATCCTGTCATTTTGCTGTTGATAAGCTTCATTCAGTGCTTCAGCCATTGAGTCAAGTTTTTCCTCAGAATCATTAGATGCAAATGCCAACTTCTTACATACATTCTGTATAACTATGTCTTCTTGACCTGGTGCAACATATTTCAGAATAACTTGAAAAGCTTCTGTTATCATTTTCGAATAATATGACATTGAACTAATAAGATAGACTTTCCCAAAGCAAACTAATCTGTGAATTCAGCATTGGAAAATGTCTGGACAATGTTTTCATTGCAGAATTAAATATTTCTTTTTGGGCCATATTGTCTTTCTCTCAGTCAGAGTATTTGGGTTTTCTGGGAAAATACATGTACCTCAATAGATTGCGATGACTGCTGAATGTCAGAATCTGAAAAAAAAACAATACAATATTAAATAATTTATTGCAATCCATCAATAGTAACAATCATTGAATTCCACATAAAGTTCTCTTTATAGTACATAGTAAGGAGAAGATTCTTTTTAATAAACAGCTTCGCATAGCACAGAATAATAAGACAGCAACAAGTCAACTCGGAACATTAAGGCAAGTGTAGACACAGAGTCGATTGACATACTAATAAGCTAGACATCCAAAGACATTCGATAAGTAATGTGCTGGACTCCCAAATACTTCAAGAAGTACTATTGCTGGTACCGCAAGGTTGTACTATATTGGTATATTTTTCGTTTGTTGTTGTTTTGTTTGTTAGGGTGTTGGTAGGGCAGACATGACCCTCTTCTTTGAATATAATATCAACTGCTTTCAACTGTTTGCATGATACTGAGTCAGAATATATATGGTTATGGTTCATGGGTAGTTATCTCTATAGTTCTATTTGATATTTCAAAAAATGACCCCTTTTTGGTTCCTTACATTGTACATCTTGAAAACCATAATAGCTAGATCAAAACAACTGATACTGAAGTGAGAGCTAGATTTATACAGAATTTGATGAAATAAACCCCATCAAAATCTGATCAGTAAAAAATTACCATACATTTACCAAGATGATAAAACGGCTCGTAGATCACTACCGTCTATAATATACATATCGTCATAATAATATTTCGAAAAATGTTGGTTTTGTATGGAGCTTTACTTGTTGCAAACTTACAGCTAGTCTGGCAATGTATTTTCGATATTATGTAAATCATGTAAAAGTTTGTATTTCAAGTACTGTGTACAGTTACATTTCTATGTGGTTGTAGTAACTCCCTTCAATTTTAATATTCAGTAAAACCAAAGGGGAATGATAAACAAATCAAGAGATCATTTGGAAGTTATTAATTTTTTCTACATGTTTTTATGTAGCTCCTTCCCATTTTTAAAATATATATAGAATAGCAATTGATAAGATTCTTACCTGCTGCAACTGGAAGAAATGTTATGGATTTCAGCCAAAAATCTTTACATGTTGATGCATGTACAGATCCCTCCAAGTGTATCAACGATCAAACACTCAGGTCGGACACAGAGTTTTGTCGGACTTCACTCTTAAAATTGTCCGACAAATGTCCGACCAAATTGTCCGACAAATGTCCGACCAAATTGTCCGACAAATGTCCGACCAAATCCTCCCAGGTCGGAGTGAGAGTCACCACTCTCAGATAGTTAAACTGTAAACAGTAAACGTCCCCAAATTCTGCTAACCAATAAATTTGTGCATAAAGAAACATGCGTATCTTAGTAAAGCTGAAGCAAATGAGTGATATACAGTGGTACGGAAAGTATAGATATGTTAACGGCTGTCACGGGCGATATATACAATAATATCCATGAATAAAATGTATTAACATGCAGTACCCATGTCTTAAGTGCACTAGAAGTGAATATTAATATGTCCCTATGTACTCGCGACAATCGATGCCAAGGCCCTTTCACTTGCTGCAAACAGTTGCCGGTTTACGATATCGGGTGCGTTTGCTCTTTTACGTGTTTGCTAAATGTAGGGCGAACGAACCCGGGTAAATAATTCTAATTTATACATTTATTTTTTTAAAGGCAAATTTGGATTAAAATTATTTAGTAAAATTTAAGCTTTATTTTGTTCATGGCGAATGGGTCATAAATCGTAAATCCCGGTTTTTTTTCCTTGAAAATTGGCAGTCTGCGGAGTCCTGATATAGGTGAAATAATATTTTATTAGTGTATTCTACGGTTGTTTTTTTTTACAGTTTACCTGTCAAAACATCACCCATCTCAGCATGTTGTCGCATCGTGCATTCATGATATACAAATACACCTATCACAGGTGTGAAAAAAAACGTTGCTCAAGACTCTTTTTACTAAGACTTATAAACATAGATAACTATTCTGCGTTTTCGATTTTCAAGCGGTCTTCCAATTTATTTGTACTTAAAAAATAAATTTATATCTTTTTTCTTATTGTGTATAAATATCTTAATAAAATAAATACATTTACGGTGAGAAATTATTATACGTCATGATATCGTTATTTAGGTAAATACTTATTAGACAGATTTTTTTTAAAAACATTTTTGTCTTTTTAATTGATAACTGACCCAAGCTAAATAAATGAAATGTGACTTAATGTGTTAATTATATAAATCCTTGCCTTCTATAAATTTTAATTTCTTATCTAATTCTTATTCTTATTTAACAATATGGTCAGGTTGTTATTTTCATTGAATGGCTTCACAGTAGGGGCTCTTCCTGTATATTGGTTACATCCTGTATACTACAACTGACTGCTAATGCATGACAAACAATTTTAATCAGCCATCATTATCATGAAATACATTTTTTAAATCTTTATTTTGATGATGGCACCTAATTCCCATCACCTAATCCAAATTAGTATAGTAGAGGAGTACCGTATTTTTCGGACGATAAATCTAGATAAAAATGACGATTTTGTTCACAGTACAAAAAATGTATTTTTTTCTCAATCCTGTGACATAAAGTCTGAGTTCTCATATATAATATGTTCATATTTGAGAAGGTTGGTCATTCAAAATTCGTTGAAATGCACGGAGACACTTCAGATTATTTTCGATCCGCTTCCAAATCCGATCGGTATTTTTTTTTTTATTAATTGCGATCTATTCATAGAACTGTTGCTGACAGACCTGTGTCTACGTTAAGGGTTAATACCTCTGCAGTTAGAAAATAGACTTTGAACTACAGTAGTTTTGTTCCATTGTTGCACTCTGATTTGAGGTCTGACAAATAATAATTACAATCTTTACTTTAAGTTGCTTCAGTTTATGACTCAGTGTCAACACTACATGATGTTTCATTCCATAACCAAAACGGACCATAACCAAAACGGACCATTACTAAAACGGACTACACTAAAACGGACCATAACCAAAATGGACTACCAGAAAAAAATATGTATTGCAATAATCTTTATTTAGTTTTTATTTTTAGTGTGCGTTGATTGTTTTTTTCTTAAACTTATCTTATTTGTGATAATTACTTTCTAGATTTATGAATAAATCAAATTAGTACAGGTAACTTAGTGAAGCCAAGTAATTATTGGTGTTTTAATTGGTTTATGACACCAAATCACTTTTAATTAGATTAAATGATTTGATTATCAGGTGATTGTGTAAGTGTGTGTTGTCTTGAATTTACTTTTCTGGAGCAATCTGCACAGTGGTCTGTCCCCATTGTGAGAATGATAATGAATGAAAACAAACTCCATGTTCTTTTATTGTCTATGAACCAAAGATCAAAGAAATTTACTCGTTTTTGTGATGGAATTTATCAAAATTCCATGTACTGCAATCGGTTAATTATATCTTAATTACTATTTTTTCTTTTTATCAACCCAAGCCCATATTCTTTGGGGGAAACTAAGATTAAAGCATTGAGGGTTTAATAATCTTTGTAAATTAAAACCAAATTCTTTAAAATTAATTAACGTTTAATCAAATAAAAATCAAATTAATCATAATTGTAATTAAGTGTGTAACAATTAATTGTATGATTTGACTAAAAATGTGCTTGCAATGGGTTTTTTTTGCAAAGGACTGGGAGCTATAAGGGCCAAAATCGGCCCCACCTCAGATGTCGATAAAACAACAACAACAACACTCCTAATAAACTGTTGTTATCAGAATCGGCTGTAAAATGTACGTGTAAGGAGTGTGTCCTTTACATCCCGCGCTAAGGGATGTATTAAAATTGTTCATCATAGCTGTCTGGTGTCCCTTTCACATAAAGTCGGCGTTTTCCTAGAGGAAGCCATTTGTTATTTTGTTTATGCCAAATTCGCAGTCATGTTAGGATTCTAATAATAATAGGTTATTATGCATTATTATACAGCTATAATTTTAATCCAATCAAAAACAATATGGTTGTGATCATCTTCCGTAATTAAAATCGTCAAGATGAAATACAACCGAATTAATATCAAATGGTGTCTTGTTTCAACCTCATTTAATATATACCTTGACATTCTTTCATACTTGTATATCACATTCACGATCTTTTATTACAACACTATTTCACTCAAGTGTACATTTTTTTCCTGTTCTAGTTAAAGGACTTTATCAAACAGAATCATACAGTTTACATGTAATGCAGTTAATACGCAATTAAGCCACAGAATAATATTTCTATTTTCCACACCTTGTGGTGTGGGGTCGCTATTGTGCATGCGAAATATCAATTGCAAACCCCATTGACTGGCTATTTGCTGCCTGTCTAGAATATTTTTTTTTCTCGATCGACAGTTCAGAGCTAGAAAACGATATGATGAATAGTGTCTGTCAATCATGCAAGCAATGCACATGACAGAACGCATTTTCAATGCACTACATACACAAACCTTTGATCCATCATTTGTCCATTGGAGGTTGATTTAAGAAAATGGAACTGATAGAAGTTAAAAGTTTAATTTGGGCGCAAAAGGGGAAACTTTATATAATTTATGAAAATGTGATGTAACATATGCGCCAGGGATATTTCCCGAAATTTTTTCAAAATGATATAAACTGTTAATATCTTCCTGGCATTGATGAAACCAGATATGTTCGTGGTAGTCCATCACAAAATACTGTCAGTTCCCTTTTAGCACTCTCGCTAACATTAAATTTTTCCAAAATAAATAACAAATCTTTAATTTTTTGTCTTTCTTCTTCAGACAAATCTTGGTATGAAGATTTGCTGGACGACGGATTGAAATCGACTTTAACAGTCTGCCCATCAGTACTTTCTAATTTTAAGTACTGGGGTACAAGGCCATATGACTCTACAAACCAAAGCGCAGTTTCAAGCTTCGATTTAAATTATTTTAATTTCCTTGATTTGTTATTTTCGATAATTAACGCCTCTCCCTCTTTATGTGCAAACGAACATATGTTTATAATTAAAACACACTAAACAAATTAATACAAATATTTAAATACATATAAAATCACAGAAATAATACATAAAATATCATATTTATTCAAGAAATTTACAGTTTTTATTTCAATAGTCCGTTTTTGTTAGGTAATGGTCCGTTTTGGTTATGGGATGAAACATCCGGTAGCGAGTGTCAATATACGTTCGTGCTATATTTGCATTCCCTTGCTTTCTATATATAGTAGGACCGTTAAGCAAATTGGCATATACACATGTACTGTACATATTTCTTCTGCTGAAGGCTACACAAATACGACTTTTTGCATTTTGTGTGGTATTAATTCAAAGCATAGTGATATTTAGAAAAAAGGGGGGGGGGTACATATTAAAAATTATCACCAAATTATATGTCTCACGCAATGATGACATCACAAGTTTTTGTTATAAGAGTCTTATTACAATATTGGTTGTGATGATGATGATGAGGAGGAGGAAGAGGTGGACAGTGATGATATGGAATATACTGAGGATGCTATTGACAATATGATTTTAGAATTTTCAGGAGATTAATATAAACATGAATCCAAAATAAAGTGTCTTTTTGTGTTTTCTACTTGCATTCTGGTCTTACCTAATGCATAATTGACATGTCCACATAATATTTGGTACATCATCATGTTTTGAGTTTTGGTGGTTTGAATTAATGGTCATTAATGTAGTTTTCAAATTTGGGCCTGTAGAATTGATGGTGGGCCTGTAAATATTTGAACTTACAGGCCCGGTGGGCTTGTAAGGTAAAAAGTTAAGCGTGAAGACTGTGCTTGTTAAGGATTATGCAACATATGTAAAGTTTCACACTGGATCTGAGATATAGGGGACAAACCAGAACATGATCCACTAAATAATAATAATTATATTTATATTTTTAGAAATATAAAAACCCCAAACTATGTCCTATTTCTTTTGTGTGTATGTCTCATTTATCAGTCATGAATGTTTGTATTGTTAATGATGCCTCATGTGGGCCCTATGATTAGGCAATAAAATATATTCTATTCTATTCTATTCTATTATATAGTGATGCAATAAAACTACCAAAATCCTACCCCCGCAATTGAAATGCACCGCAAACGGAATATCAGTGCAGAATGTGAATGTATTGCCAAATATATATGGTCACATTTTTGAAATTTCCCCTTGCATACATATATGATATAGCATGAAATTTGTTAAAATATATTTCAAAGCAAAAATTTCTTCTCAAATTTCGGTAAATTTTTACACTTAACATTTTTTTCCTGATAGCTTTCGTTTATTCATCTAAAAAATCACTTTGGAGTTTTATAATTAGTTGAATATTAAAAAATGTATTTAAACACATTTAAAATGTGATTATTAATGTAATCAGCTTTTGATTTGATTTTTTAGTGCTTTAACGCCACTTTCAGCCACAGGGGCTCGCAGTTATATTTTCACATCGCCAGTTTTACATATATTCTTATATAGTAAACTAAAGAACCCTACTTAGTACAGCTAAGCAATTTTAAAAATAGACAACTCACAACAAAATTTCGGTCAAGTGATCATAATTTAGAAATTGAAAAAGGTCGTTACAAAAATATATACCGTCAACAAAGACTGTGCAATACTTTCAATAACATTGAAGATGAAGATCACTTCTTTTTACATTGTCATATAAGTAATCAACCTAGAAATTTATTATTTAATATTATTGGAAATTACTGCTCTAACTTTGTTCAATTCGTTTGTCAGTGAACTTTGTAATCTTTTAATTGACAGTGCGAAAACAACCTTTGGAACTCACAAATATAAAACCAGACCTGATACATGTAATAAAAAACCTAAGGGAGATAAACCCTGGTTCAATTATGAGTGTAAAGTTGCTCGACAAAATTATCGTAAACTAAAACGGAAATTAAAAATAAAACGAACAGAAGCGTTGAAACAAGATGTCGCTGAAGCCGAAAAAACGATACAAAAAGACGCTTGACAAACATAGTAAAATTTATCGTGCAGATATGCGTAAGAAGGTGAAAAAAAATTAAAAACATCAGACCCAAAAGAATACTGGAAACTTTTGAATAAGGGTAGGGATAGAAAACAACCCAACATCCCTTTGGGAGATTTATTCAAGTTTTTCAAAAACCTGAATAAAGCTCCCGATGAACTTCTTGTACAACAAGAGAATTTTGATACAGATCTCCTTGATAATGTTAATATTGGTCCCCTAAATGAAGAAATTAATTTCAGTATAACGCAAGAGGAAATACTTCGCTGTATTAAGAAGTTAAAAAATAATAAAGCTTGTGGAGAAGATTATGTTGTAAACGAATATATAAAATCTACATCAGATCTGTTTCTCCCTACTTATGAGAAGATATGTAATGCAATTTTTAACTCTGGTGTAATGCCCGACATTTGGCTTGTAGGTAATATAAAACCAATATACAAAAATAAAGGCAATCCACTTGATTCAAAAATCTTCCGCCCGATTACTTTTAAAGTTTTCGTCTATGGAAAAGGTGTTCAAAATGTCTCCCTCTTAATTGTCATTATCATCAAATAGGCTTCGCCCTTAAACAGGTTGTGCCTGTCTCATATTATTTGATATATGGCTTTTGCATGGTGAATTGTACCGTGTCTTTTACCGCACATCTACTTCCTATTTACAGTGCGACTTAGAATTTTTCATGTTTGCCGTAATAAAAACTTTTGTAACAGATATCTCAGCTTCTACTGGAAGAATTGATTTTATATTTGATATATGGCTTTTGCATGGTGAATTGTACCGTGTCTCCCCTTTCTAGGTTTACCGCACATCTACTTCCTGTTTACCGTGCGACTTAGAATTTTTCATGTTTGCCGTAATAAAAACTTTTGTAACAGATATCTCAGCTTCTACTGGAAGAAATGATTTTATATTTGATATATGGCTTTTGCATGGTGAATTGTACCGTGTCTCCCCTTTCCAGGTTTACCGCACATCTACTTCCTGTTTACCGCGCGACTTAGAATTTTTCATGTTTGCCGTAATAAAAACTTTTGTAACAGATATCTCAGCTTCTACTGGAAGAAATGATTTTATATTTGATATATGGATTTTGCATGGTGAATTGTACCGTGTCTCCCCTTTCCAGGTTTACCGCACATCTGCTTCCTGTTTACCGCGCGACTTAGAATTGTACATGCTTGCCGTAATGAAAAAACTTGTGTAACAGATATCTCAGCTTCTACTGGAAGAAATGATTTTATATTTGATATATGGCTTTTGCATGGTGAATTGTACCGTGTCTCCCCTTTCCAGGTTTACCGCACATCTACTTCCTGTTTACCGTGCGACTTAGAATTGTACATGCTTGCCGTAATGAAAAAACTTTTGTAACAGATATCTCAGCTTCTACTGGAAGAAATGATTTTATATTTGATATATGGTTTTTGCATGGTGACTCCCCTTTCCAGGTTACAGTGATAACAAAAACATTTAGCTTGTGGTTACACAAATCCCTGGTGTGTACTTTTCAGCCAGTTTATAATGATTTGTGCAGAGTTCGATGTTTCAGATTAGTTTGTGATCCATTTTCTGACAATGAGTGTTGAGATATATACAAATTTGACACAAATGAACGAGTGGGGGTATTCTTAGCACGACGTAGCGTGCAACATCTTGTTGCTATTCGTTTTGTTTTTAATATTTTAGTTTCTTTCTCAATTTACAATTTAACACTTTAAAAGACTGCAATAGAGCCATATAACTATAAAATGATTTTTAACTTCACATATTGCACTTTAATTGAAATTTGATTTGGCCTCTTAACTTCTTTCCTTTTTTTTTTTTCAATTTTTTCCTTTTTTTTTTGTTGTGTGTAATACTATTCATTGAACTGTTTTGGGGAAAAACTTTGGTGTTGGAATCATCTCTGAAATAAACCCATAAAGGGAAATTTGGCTTTAATACATTATCTTTTGATAATTTTTGCATTATGAATACTTTCTCAATTGTTTTGTTGTATTATAAAGTATTTTTTAATTTGCAAATTTCTGTTATCATAATACTGTTGATTTGAGATTAATTGTGAAACTGATGATTAAAATAATATTTCAATTTATTAAAAAAACTATTGTTATAGTACATTGTATTGATGGCAAAAATTATTGATGCAACTTCTTTAAATAGTGGGCTCCTGGCTTGTTGAAGACTGTGAAGATAAAAAATTACAACAAACTAAGTGACTTAAGGGTAACCTTTTCATTAGATGTGGTTGTGGTTGCCTTCATGAACACAGAAGGACCTTTAGGTCCATTTCCTATGAGCTACTATCCTTGTTAAAGGAATTTATAGCAACATATGAAATTAGTGTAAACAATATTTATTGAATAAATTGCATGAGTTATAACAATAGTACATACATAGGGATCAGAAAACAAGTGACGCAGCACTTATATAAATTCTTCTCCCAGATACCAAAAAAGAAAAGAAAAGAAAAATACATGTAAGATGGTTAGGACATGCACATTAATAATACACACATTTGTTTAAATAAGCATATGAAGTGAAAGGGTGACAATTTTTACAATGAACAATAAAATGACAGATCTAATATTTTGCAACAAGTAAAAGCATGGTACATTTATATTCTAGGTGTAAAACGTTTAGATTTTATTATAAAATCTTGAATTACAAGGAAATTACTTTCATTTTCACAATCTGGGAGGTTAGAATCGCCAAAGAGTAGATTATTGATATTCAAATGAGAAGACAGGTTAACAAATAAATCATTTCTTAACCTTTCATACAGAGAACATTTTAGTAAAAAATGCTCGGACGTTTCTACCAGTTTACAACTACAGTAGGGATTAGCTTCGATATTTTTCTTATAAAGATGATCCTTGAGCGCACTACTCTCAGTTCGAATTCTAGTATGTAGTATTTGACCAATTCTAGAACCTGCATAGAAGTAAGATGGGACAGGATTTATTGTGTTGTTCATAAATATTTTCATGGAATTGACTGAAACATTACTTTTGATATTCGCTGGAAGTTCGTTCCAGAGTCGAACGGTTGAAGGTAAAAAGCTATTATTATAATAAGCTGTACCAGAATGTACATGAACTAGATTAAAATGGTTCCGGGTGCTATATTGATGAGTTTGTCCGAAGGAGGATGGAACTAAATTGGATAAATATTCGGGAACTGTTTTGTTAACCATTTTGTGAAATAATAAAATCTTATGTTTGTCTCTTCGTTCCTCTAAGGTTTCCCATCCACATTCTTGTAAAAGTATACGTATACTTGTCAATTTTGTAGCACCAGTTATTATACGTGCGGCTTCATAGTTAATATGTTCTAGTTTTTCCTTTATATAATTTGAACAGTTATCCCAGATTACATCCACATATTCTAGAATAGGGCGGACATAACTGAAGTACATATGCTCAAGCGATTTACGGTCTACTTTAAATTTCAACTTACGAATAATATTTAATCTAGAAGACGCCTTTGTTATAATTTCGTTAATATGTGTGGTCCAAGATCCATCATTAGAAAAAGTGAGACCAAGATGTTTATGTGTAGTTACATTTTTAATGGGAACATTATTAAAATAAAGTGGAGGATGGAATTGAGGCTCGACCTTTCGTGAAATATCATCGATTCGGTCTTCTTGGGGTTGAAATTAACCAACCATCTGTTTGACCAGTTTTGAACCTTTTGCAAGTCTGAATTTAAAGAAAGAGAAGTAATCAATCGGTTATCGACGATTGCATAAATACTGGTGTCATCTGCGAAAAGTTTGATAGGATAATTTACTTCGTCAACGACATCATTGATAAATATAAGAAATAATAAGGTTCCTAAGATGGACCCTTGTGGAACACCTGCATTGACAGTTTTCCAAGACGATTCTTTCCCATTTATAACGACTATTTCGTTAATATGTGTGGTCCAAGATCCATCATTAGAAAAAGTGAGACCAAGATGTTTATGTGTAGTTACATTTTTAATGGGAACATTATTAAAATAAAGTGGAGGATGGAATTGAGGCTCGACCTTTCGTGAAATATCATCGATTCGGTCTTCTTGGGATTGAAATTAACCAACCATCTGTTTGACCAGTTTTGAACCTTTTGCAAGTCTGAATTTAAAGAAAGAGAAGTAATCAATCGGTTATCGACGATTGCATAAATACTGGTGTCATCTGCGAAAAGTTTGATAGGATAATTTACTTCGTCAACGATATCATTGATAAATATAAGAAATAATAAGGTTCCTAAGATGGACCCTTGTGGAACACCTGCATTGACAGTTTTCCAAGACGATTCTTTCCCATTTATAACGACTATTTGTTTCCTATTGGTTAAATATTCTTTAAAACATGAAAGCAAATTCCCGACAATTCCCATTTTTTTTAATCTAAAAAGAAGACCCCTATGCCATACTCTATCAAAGGCTTTGCTAATATCAAAAAAGATTACTCTTATTTCCTTTCCCTCATCCAGAGCTTTGCTAAACATATTCGCAATATACAGAAGTTGATTCCAAGTCGAGTCATTTATTGTAAAACCAAACTGATGTTCGGTGATTAAGTCCCTGATAAAATTAAAAATATGTTTGTAAATACATTTTTCTAAAACTTTACTAGAAATAGGGAGCAAAGAAATAGGTCGATAATTTCCAATTATGTTTTTATCCTCTTTTTTGTGAACAGGGGTGACGTTTGCCAGTTTCCATTTATTTGGAAAATGTTTAGTTATCAGACTAATGTTAAAAATAGCACACAATGGTTTAGAAATAATATCGTAAGCCACTTTTAGCAGTTTGGCATGAATAGCATCTGGGCCCGATGCCTTGTTAGTATTGAGAAGTCTCAGTACATCTTGAACTTCATGTTGCCGAAGAACAATACGATCCAGACATCTCGGTGGCGGTGTATCGTCAGCTGGTACTGATTTGTCAGTATCATCGATATTTGATTGAGACGAAAAAAGGTATTAAAAGCTTCGGCCTTTTCTGCATCATCGTAAACAATATTATTAGAACAATTTAGAGGGGGGATGACAGAATTGTTTGAGTTTCGCCCAACAAGTTGTGACGCGGATTTCCACCAGTCTCTTGCACTGGTTTGACGCGATTTCAATTTGGCTATTAAGTTTTCTGAAGTTTGCCCAATGAACTGGAAGATTTGATTTTTTCGTTTGTCTTTGAAGCCGGTTCCGTTTCCTAATGGCTTTACGAATAGCACCATTCATCCACGGAGGGTCGGTCTTTCGTACTGTTATTATTTTGTTAGGAATTGATTCACCTGCTGCTTGTAATATTACATTTGAGAATGACTCGCATAAATCATCTAAGCTATTTCCAGAATTAATAAGTTCATCCCAGTCGACACGCTGCAATTTTTCACGATATTGATTATAGTTTCCACGATCATATAACCATATTCGTCTCATATAACATGTATGCAATGTTTTAGGGACTTTAAATATACCATATATAGGACAGTGATATCGGACATTTACGTTAAGGAATGGTTGGCCAACATGGATAAGATCAATGACATTCGGATCGGTAGACGAGATTAAATCAATACATGAACTAGAGTTCTCCGTAAAATGAGTCGGTTCGTTAATAAATTGAATCATATTGTATTTTACAAATATATTGGACATATTATTGTTCTGGGGCTTTAATTGATCTTCAATAAAGTCGCCTAACACTACAATTGTATTTATACCTGTGTCCACAGCTAAATCTATCGAATGTTCGATTAAATCGAAAGTATAATTTAAAGAATCAGGTGGCCTATAAAAGGTCCCTATTAGTACAGGGTGATTCTTGCTGATCTTGATTTCAACCCAGACACATTCTACTCCAAGGACCTCTAAGTCATTACAATGGACCACACGATAATCGTTTTTCACATAAATTGCTACACCTCCCCCTAGCCTATCCACACGGTCTTTTCTAAACGGTGATTGAAAATTATCGAGAGAAATATCTTGATTCGCAACATTAGTATTTAACCAAGTTTCTGTAAAACACAGAATATCAAATTTTTGAAGTTCTACATTTAATAAATCAATTTTAGGGACAAGGCTTTGGACATTAAGATGCATGAACGAGGTAAACTGGGTAATACATTCATCAAATTCGTCTAAGAGTGGATCTTATATTGACGAGGCTGATGATATTGAAGTGGACTGAGACGATGGTCCAGGATTTGATTCGATATCGCCAGACAACATTAACAAGCTGAAAGTACATATAAAGTCAAACTATATCATACAAGCGAAATAAAATTGATTACTAGTATATAATATGAAATTAGAAACCTTTCAACAATAATCAGGAAAGGGGGGGGGTCAAAAGATTTGAAGTAGTTGAAAGAGGGGGGTTAAAATTATTAACACAACTTAAAAAGGGGGGTCAGTTATGTTTGCTCATTCCAAATTTACATTTTCTGCCCCCCCCCCCCCCTGGAAATAAATAATGACCGGTCCCTTAGTGAGTTTAATATGCCAGCTACGGTTTCGTGTGCTCGAATACCCGGCGTGTTTATAGACAATAGAATGTGCCTAATCAATATAAATACATTTTTTTTATTCAATTTGAAATATGTGGCCGATTTGACTTTCATTTTGAGGCCGTTTTGACTTGGGACCGATTTGACTGGGGCCGACTGAGGACGATTTGACCTGGAGTCGATTTGACTGGAAATCGAAAAAAGTCTTTGTGTAAAATCTTACCTTTTGACAATAGTCCAATTAAAAGAACTAATCTGGTGACTAGTTCTAAATCCATCCTTTCCTTTCAAAAGTGATATTCATGTCACGTGTTTAAACATTAAGGGTATTTTATAAGTGGCAAACAACTATTTTTAAACCTCGGGTAAATTTTGTTGATTAAAAATAAGGTAAAACTATGATTAATATTTATTTTTAAATAGACAATAGATAAAGTCCCATTGTAATAGAATAGCAATAAGTTAAGGCATCCACAAAAGAAATCCATAAATAGAATCCGTGTTTTTCCTTTATTAGTTTAGGGTATGTTTTTTTTTCTAAAAAAACAAGTGTGGACACAGAAATGTGCTGTCCAAAATGCAAGTGTGGATGTCAATATTTCATATTATTAACTTTAAAAAAAAAAAAATCCTGGATTTTTTTTAATAAAAAAATAATCCTGGATTATTATTTTTGCTTAAAATCCGGTCCTGTGTTTTTATTTCAAATTTTCATCATAGCCCCCCTCCCCTTCCCAAGGGATATAAAAATTGTATCATTAATAATAAATTAATAAATAATCAATTCAGATTTTCTATTTAAAATAAATTTCATTTACAAAACCACTGATATTTGTTCAATTTTTAATGCTGATTTAAGCTTTAGTCGCAGCAAATTTTTATTTTTCTCTTTAAACTGTCGAAACATAACATTTATTTAAACTGTAAAATTCACAAATAAAATTCACCCTTTTCCCTTTTTTCTTGTTTAAATCATTGATCAACAATATTCCAGAATCAAACAAATTAATAAATATAACAGATTTCTTATACATGCATCTTTTTACCATGCAGAGTCAGTGTGTTTTAAATCGGTCATCCAATCAGGACGCTCATTATTCTTGTCCAAGATAAAAATACATCGCTAAAGTAAATTTACCTGTGGTTTCAGAGTAGAAGATTTTTAGAAATCTAACATAAAATTTCCCCACTTCAACTCGTAAATTTACATAGAAATCGGAGATATTTCGTCATAAAACTCCACACATGGTTTTGTCTATCATATTTCTTGAAGACAAACATAAAATTGTATTGCATTTATCAATATTGTATGAGTATCAACAGTTTTTTCAACACCGTATCTATTTCTCGATACAGCCGCAACTTCAACTCGTAAATTTACATAGAAATCGGAGATATTTCGTCATAAAACTTCACACATGGTTTTGTCTATCATATTTCTTGAAAACAAACATAAAATTGTATAGCATTTATCAATATTTTATGAGTATCAACAGTTTTTTCAACACCGTATCTGTTTCTCGATACAGCCGCCCGATTACAGTGACCCGTGACCCAGATTAGCAGATCTCAGCAGTTTTTTCTGAATAAGGTTGTTTAAATATTCTGATTCCCAATGTTGCTGAAAAAAATATTCTGATTTTGGTGGAGGAAAAAAAAAATAACCTGATTCAGAGTTTTTGTCATATAACCTAATGTTGAATTTTGGAAAAAAAAATTCGCGCTTTGCGCGACAAAAAAAATAAAAATTCTAACTCTCGTGTTGTCCAAAAAAAAAATTCTGAACGAAACAAAAAACCATAATCACAATACACGCGAAAATGCATTAATCTTACTCATTTAAACCATAAACCAATAAAATTATGTAACTCTGTGTGCAAGCTACCGAGGCATCACTGTTACACCAATAATAGGCAAACCATTTAAACATAGTATGCTGAGAAAACTAAAACCGACCAACATGACAGACTTGGCATTTGGCTTTACTTGAAGGTCTAAATCCTATTATGGCAAGCTTGTTAATCTCGGAGGCAAAATGTGAAAAGAAAAAAAACTCAAAAGGCATAAATATAGGAATATTGGATGTCCAATCTGCTTTTGATGTGGTCCAACATAAGATACTGCTAGACAAGTTAATTGATCAATCTATTCATCCCACATTATGGCTCATTATAAAATACCTCTACAGTGGCCTCACTAGTAAGGTTAAATGGGCAGGTGAACTAAGTGAAAGCTTTGACATTTTACAAGGTGTAAGGCAGGGAGGAATCCTGTCCACACATTTATATACAATCTTTGTACAAGACCTGTTGCTAGAACTGGAAAGTCAGTGTCTGGGATTTCAGCTTGGAGATATCTATATTGGTACACCGACCTGTGCAGATGATATTGCACTCATAGAGTCGAACAAGGACAATCTACAAATCATGATAAATGTTATAGGAAGATACGCAAAGCAACATCATTATAGGATTCATCCAATGAAAACAAAAATTATACAATACTCTACAACGAATATAAATGGTATCTAGATGGCAATGCGATAACAAAAGAAGGTGCAATACACTTAGGCCAATAAGATCAGAGAAAAATTAATGTAGCAAGAATATTGAAGCCAGATTAGAAAATGCAAGACGCACAAAATATGCCCTGATGGGATCTGGTTTCCATGGCACAAACGGTATAGATGTTGTAACCTCCTACAAAATATATCACACACACGTACTACCAAGATTAATATACGGGCTAGAAGTCTTACCAATACGTTATTTGCAATCGCTACCCCAAAGAATAGCAACGGCACTACTGGTGGGTGCGATACCTATAGAGGCAGAACTTCACAAGAGAAAATTGAGTCTACTGTACTCCATGCTTGCGAGTGATAATTCAAAAATTAAAGAGATCATTAATAGACAGATCAGTGTAAACTATGACAACGAGGACAGTTTCTTTTGTAACATCCGAGATATACTTATACTGTATGATCTACCATCAATAACAGACCTACAAGCAAAATTACCATTAAAAATCAGATGGAAAAAACTTGTAAGAAAAGAGGTTGAACAATTCTGGTTGAAAAGACTCCAGAATGATGCCACTGCCAAGACTACCTTAAAATATTTGGCCATAAAACATCTAGAAATTGGGACAAGCCACCCCTTATGGAAGATGAAATCAAAAACAAGAATAGCGGTGAAGAAATCGATATAAAAGCTAGAATTATAACAGGAACGCTCGTTTTGCAAATGGATAGGCATAGATTTAATGAATTTGATATTTCTAGTATATGTCCAATGTGTAGATTGGAAGATGAGGATATAATACACTTTCTACTGAAATGTCCCCTGCTCGCTGGATCTAGACAGGAACCTTTCCGTCAGTTAAAAAATGAAGTCATAAACAATTCAGAAGATGGAATTTTTGGTTCCGTGGCGTTAGTCCGAAGGTCCATTAGTCCGAAGGTTCGTTAGTCCGAAGGTTCATTAGTCCAAAGGATCGTTAGTCCGAATGTCCGTTAGTCCGAATGTCCGTTTGTCCTAATGTCGGCCACCCATACGTTTGGACTCCGTTCAGAATAACGACTTACAAAGACTGCGGTATTCGCGGGAAACCGAAGACGCATGCTTTGAGTTTTGGTGGCTCAAAAAGGGAAACTCGTGTCCCCCCCCCCCCTCCCCCAAATAAATAACCCATTTATGGAATGATCAAGGTAAATTTACACCTACTGTTTATCCCCAAAAGACCCCATCTCTATATCTAACCAATGAGATGGCGATTTCACATGACGGTTAACCCCTGATGCAGCAACGAAAGAGGGGTTAATCAAGGGATACTGGTTTGTTAACTTAGGGGTAGGAAAGGGACATATATGTAAAATTAGAATATAAACACATATTTGAAGTTAACTCCAAATGACTTTCCAAAATGCCTTGTGCAAACATGTATCTTAAAGTAGTGTTACTAGAAATTAAGGTATAACACAACAAAGTACCGAAATTGCAGGAAATAATGATTTGTTTTCTAGTTTAATCCGTACGTTTTTTCCTACATGTAATATGCATAAAACATTTGTTAGATGATCTTTTATGATATTATATTATTTTTTGTTTCTGATGCGTGTATACCCAAGTACCAATCTTTGGAATTTCTACACTAACAAGACTGTTTATTCCTCTACAGTATACCACTTGGTTAAAATCTCTAAGGAGACCCCCATCTGGTACATGTATCTGGTAAAGGGTACTTGTATATTTCGAGCCATGGAACACGGTATTCTGGAATTACATAGATGTAGAATTTGGTACGCGTATGCTTAAGTTGTTGCGGTAGTTGATTGGAGTTTTCAATATTCCATAATAATTGGTATATATTTGAGGTTACACTCAGTATTTTGCGACCATCAGTTGTACATTAGAACGTCCGTTTAATGATTTTATGTATTCTCTTTTTAATGGAATGTACTTGTCCCTCACAAAACTTAATTTCAGATGTGCTTTTATGTTTTCTAATCCCTTTCTCAGAGATCGTCTCTTTTGTGTCGTACCAAAAGGGACTCTTTCAGTATTTCGTAAAGAGTAAATGACAAGTTTAAGATTATTCTGAAGTGTTTGCTAAGCAAAAAAATCCCAGTTGTTAATTGGATCAACAACGGGTCCTAAAAATAATCTTTGACTAAATATCTTTTAAGTTTTAAGCTTAAACATATTTGGTTAAGATCAGAGTTTTTTAGTGGAGGGTTTACTTCATTGGAATGATTATTAAACAACATTAATAAGAAAAAACTGCTGGAACAAGCTAATCTGGGTCACGGGTCACTGTAATCGGGCGGCTGTATCAAGAAACAGATACGGTGTTGAAAAAACTGTTGATACTCATAACATATTGATAAATGCAATAAAATGTTATGTTTGTCTTCAAGAAATATGATAGACAAAACCATGTGTGAAGTTTTATGACGAAATATCTCCGATTTCTATGGAAATTTACAAATTGAAGTGGGGAAACACCCACAGGTAATTTTAGCGATGTATTTTTATCTTGGACAAGAATAATTAGCGTCCTGATTTGATGACCGATTTAAAACACACTGACAACGCATGGTAAAAAGATGCATGTAAAAGAAATCTATGTTATATTTATTCATTTGTTTGATTCTGGAATATTGTTGATCATTGATTTAAACAAGAAAAAAAGGGAAAAAGGGGAGGGGGGGGTGAATTTTATTTGTGAATTTTACAGTTAAATAAATGTTACGTTTCGACAGTTTAAAGAGAAAAATAAAAAAAGTGTTGCTACTAAAGCTTAAATCAGCGTTAGAAATTGAACAATCATCAGTGGTTTTGTAAATGAGATTTATTTTAATTAGAAAATCTGAATTTATTATTTATTAATCTATTATTAATGATACAATTGTATATCCCTTGGGAGGGGGAGGGGGAGGGTTAGGTTGATGAAAATTTGAAATAAAAACAAAGGACCAGACTTCAAGCAAAAATAGTAATCCAGGATTAGTTTTTTATTAAAAAAATCCAGGACCCCCTGTGTCCACGATTTTTTTTTTTTTAGAGTTAATAATATGAAGTATTGACATCCACACTTGCCTTTTGGACAGCACATTTCTGTGTCCACACTTGTTTCCATATACAAAAAATGTATTTCAGAGACGACGCGTTTTTTTTTCCGTTTTTTTTTAGACTTAGCACGCTTGGATCCATAATTACAAAACAGGGGTTTGGTGCAATTTTTGGCGTGTTTTCTACAAAAAGTTTTAAGTTTTACCTATATTTGCCGATTACACATTTTTTTTGCTAGCAAAAGCCGGGCGTACATACAGTCTACAACCCACCAGGATAGGCCACTGCTTAGTCAGGTTGTGAATATGAGTATCTTGCTTCTCTTACTTAATTTGATAAAAGACTGAATATTAAATAAATTCAACACTGTTCGATACCTATCCTTTGGTCGAAAAACAAGACTAACGGACCTTAAAAAGTTCGGACTAACGGACCTTCGGACTAATGAACCTTCGGACTAACGGATCTTCGGACTAATGAACCTTCGGAGTAATGGACCTTCGGACTATCGAGCGGTCACCGGAATTTTTAATATTGATGAAAGAATCACAATTCTGATAATTGACTGTAGGAATTATTCAGAAACATTTATGGAAAGTACTAGTGTAATGGACAGAATAGAGGAGCTATCCATAGAACTCTGTTACAGTCTATATGTTGGACGTCTACAATGTACGCAGGAAACATGAAGTAATTAATGTGGAAGAACTTTAATGGACTACAATTATGTTCAGGAATGTAATTAACTGTGCCATATAAAGTAATAAGGTTTTTGATTTCATTCTATATCTAGAATGATAGATCCATAATGCCCAGGGTGTACTCAGAGGTATCTATAGAATAATCCGTTATTATCCTTTTATATATAATATTTTATACATTTTAATTTTAGCTATGACATCCTCTTGAAATATCAGTGTAACCATAATCTTTCTGGGAATTTTACCTTTTAAACATAACATAAATCCCTGTATTTTATCTTTTAAACTTAAAATAAAGTTTGTTGTAATTTTGTAGTTTATATTTTAAAATTTTAATATAACCAAAATCTTTCTGTGAATTTTACCTTTTAAACATAACATAAATTGTTGTATTTTACCTTTTAAACTTATAATTAAGAAATAATTCATAGCAGGCATAGAGTTGTACAAATTTAAACATGGGCTGGGCCTTTATATTCGAATTTTACCCCGAGCGGAAGCGAGGGGTAAAATCTAAGAATATAAAGGCCCAGCCCATGTGTAAATTTGCACAACTCTATGCCTGCTATGAATTATTTCGATTCTAATAGGACAAATACGGTAATTTTTAATTTTTCGTGAACTGTATACGCACGGCATTTGGTGGCTGTTCCATTTACCTTCTTCGGAAATTTTGAATTGATTTTGAATTATTTGTTTTTGAACGAGATATTTTAAAACAAAGATATGGATGTTAACATGGAAAACATATTTATTGTGTATTTTCCAACATAGATTCGATTGAACAATTCCTGCGTAAAAATGTTTAAAAAAAAAGTCGGAGTTCATTCGTTCATCATTTTAAGCGCTAACAAGATGGCGGAGCGGAGTTGTCAAACATAATATCGAACACTTGAACAGTTGTTAATAATCGACAATTATTGTTAGATATGAAATAAAAAAATAAATGCCAATGAAAAAAAAGCTTGTATTGTTGACATATAAAAAAATTCCGGAAAAAATTCTTAAGACAACCATCTATCGACTTTGACTTGTAATAAAGGACGAAGTCCTTCTAACGGTAAGCTGTCCGATTTTTCCTTCTATATTGATAGCCAAAAATCTGCTCACCGGAAGTTTAAAAAATAGATCAATGGGGTTCACCTAAGATTTTTACGCTAATAGGTGGCGCATGTGTTCCATCAGTTATTACTTTCGGAACTCCTCGGCTAGCATCAATAACGTAGCTAATGTAAACTACGATATTGATTTACAAAAAATGTATATATATTCGTGTAAAATGCCACAAATGCTGTGTTTAACAAGATGAGGGTATCTATCAAGAAGACTGACCATGCGACGAGAGGTCCGTGGACGCCAGGGAAATACGACGTGGTTTGCTCGGCACTAACATGTCAGAAACCCGGCATGGATAGAAACTGCTGTTTGATTGTATTTATTGTATATATGTCATACAGTGATTCATAGAAAGTTGCAAAATGTTGTTTATATGAAAAAAAGTCGATGTTCAAAGAAAAAAAAAGGGGGGGGGGGCAACATCTTAAAAAAGAAAGAAAAAAAGAAAAAGGGAGCAAAATAGGGTCCTGTCCACAAGTACCTGTGCTCAGCCCTAAAAAATTATTGCTTGTTTAGGCTAACTCGACTCTACCTAAAATTTAGTGCCTATAATCCTAGCTATTTTATTAGTTTTTCTCAACAAGCACAGTCTTGGAACATCTGCATGCCCAATATATCCAATGCAAACAAAAATAAAAAAATCCTGGTCACCTTTACCTAACCTTTTTCACAGGGCTACCGGTAACCCTAAGCACACAATTATTTGCTTAGGTCTCGTATGCATGTATCTTTTACCTCATGTATGTATAAAAAATATTTTTGATCTACCTGATGCTTGAAAAAAAATTGGATTCTCTACTGACAGACATAAAAATCCCATCCCCCCTCCCTCCTTCACTAATAAAATTGTTGGTGTCTAATAAAGAAAACAAGTGAGTGGGGAGACATGTCACTCCACTCGGGCACATTAATTAATATTCCAATTCCTAGCCAGCCAGTCGTTGTTCTTACTTGCATGCTTTAATAGCAGAGAAGCAACAAGTACCAATTTTATAGTCTTTGATTTGACCAGACTGGGGCTCTATCCCATGGATCTAACACACTCAAGGCGAGAATGCTAACCATTACACCACCGATGAGATAGGAAACCATTTTGTCTACAGACCAATAACATAATACCACCACAACAAAATTGCTGTGGTCGTATAAAAATCACACTGATAAAGGAGCAGTCCTTCAAAACTTTCATTAGGCAAGGGACGTGTGCCCAAGTTGCTTAGTTGAAGTTAGTTAATACAGTCAATATCATCAAACACACATTAAAAAGCTCATAGATTAGCTTCCAGTCAGATTTGAACTGACATCTTTTCAACTTAATCGAAATGTACTACCTTGTACTATAGAATCCATAATGATTGTAATGTTACAAAAAAAGTACACATACAGATAAATAAACCACTCAAACAAGTACTTCAAAAGCATCTTGTACAAAGGACTGTATTTAAGACATATTATTAACTACAGATGTACATGTATCTTAATCTTCACCATAGGATAGTTAAATGTTTAAATAGTGTATTTATTGACACTGATTACATCAGGTAATCATATTCATGATTAAAAAGTTGTTAATGTTTTCGTGATTCGTGAAACCTTTTTTTCTCTAGCTACTGTTAGTAGCGACTAGCCCCTTCGCTTAAATAGTCTTAAACTTAAAGGGTCAATATATTACTTTAATAACAATGCAATGTATATGATATAAATATACAAGTATAACATGACAAAAAGACAAATATGTAATGACTGACTAAAAAATACGAATACCCAGAAAACTGAAGACTGAGACGCACAAACAACTAAAAATCCGGACTGACATGAGCTCAGATGCTCCATATGAGTCTGCAGTTCGAACTTCACTAATACCACTTCATGGGCGAAAGAGCTGGGGGCAATTGCCCTCTCTACTTTTAAAAATTGAGAGGGGGGGCAAAATAGTTTTGCCCCCCTTTTTGGCATTAAATTTAAGGAAAAAAAAATTGCTTACTTTAGTATGGAATCATATATTGTCCATTTAGCCAAGGGTATAAGGATATTTGGACAAGGGTATGCTTTGAAACCATAGTGACTTTTTTTTTTGTTTATTGCTGCACAGTTTTGAAAATATACCAGACAAATAAGGAATACATTTTTTGTACAAATTTCATAAAGATGTATACCGAATGTAATGAGAATCATTTAAATTAGTATATTTATTGAGGTAATTACACATGATTGTGTATTTATATTTCAAAGATAGAAAAATTGTGAAAATTGTGAAAAAATTAATGTTTTTTTTTTAAATGTAAAATGTTTCTTAAAAAACGTATGAGGGTACTCCTATTGAAAGCCCCATAATTTTTTCTATTGAAAATATGCCCCGTTTTTTCACATTCTGAATGATGACATGTATATGATGCTTTCAGTGTGTTGTTTTTGAATATTTAATAAAAAGAAAAGGTGTGTAAAAAGTTGGGTCAGTTTTTTTAATAAAAATGATTTATTTTTCCTAACCTATGCCTGGATATGAATCCCATCTGGTTTTATAAAGGCAGTTAACTTCAAAATCTTCTTTTTCAATTATAATGGATTGCATACAATGACAAATTATCCTGGTCTTGTCTCTGAATCCTGTCACGAAAGCACATTCAAACTGATCCGTCCACAGGGGCTTGTTACGATTTTGTCATCATCTTTACTTATCTGCAACTTTAATGCAATACTTCACAGAATTTGCATTCTCAATCATGTTTACATGTCAATACGGGCTGAATTCATACGTGCGATTTGATTGGTCGGTTATTTTTAGGTAATTTACTATCAAGAGTTAAAGGTAAGAGTCGTACATGGGTTGAAAGTCTGAAATTCTCATTTTTCCTCTCATATAGTTAATACATGTATAAATGATTGTTTATTTTAGATAGATTTTAATCTGATGAAAGTAATAAATTAAAGTACAATATATATCGTTTTAAATCCCGTTTTAAATCACTGACCAATTAACACATTCTTTGCAATCCTTACATAAAAATAACCGACCAATCAAATCGCACGTATGAATTCAGCCCGTATTGACATGTAAACATGATTGAGTAGTATTGCTTTAAAGTTGCAGATAGGTAAAGATGATGACAAAAAGGAATCGAAATATAAAAAATGTATTTATTAAGCTTCAATTTAGTACCAATATTATGGCGAATGAGGTCAAGACACCAATACAAATCTATTTTGAAGAAGTGTTGTATGAAAATTTGACATTTTAGATTCCTCCCTTGTGGTTTTTAGAGTACTAGGGGGGGAATCGTAACAAGCCCCTGTGATCCGTCATCATAATTTTAATGATGTTTTATTTTCAGTCGGGGCAACTTGGACATTCCACAAATACAATAATATTGAAAAGTAACGAACATAAATCGTATGCTTGGGTTTTCGGTGTAATATGTACCTTTCAATCAAGTCAGTTTTTCGACCGTTTGTCGATGCATTTCGGCGTAGTAGATCATATTCGAGCTTCGGCACTGACCACAGCTGATCGCCGTCCGCCATCTTGTCTTGTCTTGTCTTGGTAGTATTTCCGTCCTATATAGGACCACCTCACAAATCTGAGTATGATTCAGTTCATATATCACTTAATTATTGCTGTACAGTTTAAAATCTAAAATGCTTTTGTAAGAAAAGCATGGGGTGGCTACCCTTAAAGACCTTTACGCCTATTATTAGGTATTGTCTTTAATATGTTGTTTCTTTTAGTATTTAATGCAAAGCATAATCTACGGGTTACATGCTCAAAAGTATATAAGATTTTCAAGCAGTTACAGTCACAACCATAACCACAACATACAGTGCTAGGATCTAGAATACTACGTAAATTGAGTATAAATGTATTAGTAGTATTACATTTAACACAGGGATGACATTCTTTTATTAGAACATTGAGCTCTGAGATATATGGCTCACGTGTTTCAGCTAGGACATTACAATCAAGTAAAAAGTGTTCTAATGTTTCTGATTCCATCTGGCATACCAGGCAGGTTGGATCAATCCTATTTTGGTTAAATGCTGCCTTGTTGCTCTGCAGATAGTAGGTTCCTGTCATGAGACGCAGTTTGACAGGAAGTCTTGCTATATCTCTAGCTGACGTTTGGACACTAGCCAGGGCTGCATGTGCTTTTCCATTGGAATAATTGGAGGCATTCAAATAATCTAAGCTCTTGAAATAGGTTGACATTTTCTTAATATGGTCAATCCAGTATTCATTCACTGCTTTGTTGATCATTTTTTTCCAGGCGTTTTTTGTAGGTGGTAGATCCAGGATATTGTGACTTGACGGGAGTTCATATACAATGTATAACTAATATTTGCTTAAGTTTTGAAAACCATCTTGGAATCGAATAACTGATAGTACACATGCGCCACCTGTCGGGAATGGGTTAGGTGAACCCCATTGATAATCTAAAAACGCAAAAGAAATCTATTTCAATGAAAAATTCCCAATTCTTTGATTATTTACCCTATGCAAAATCGAAATAAACTTTTAATAAAATTCTAATAAAAAAAATTTTTTCTACGAAACTCCCGGTGGAAGAGCGGCGTAGGTAAAATGAACGCCATAACAAATCGGCTACACAATTCATTCAAAATAAAAGATAATAGCCTCACCGGACGCAATCACGAACGAAATAAAAAGTATGTCCCCTAATTGTTCCTTCAAAACATGAATTAAACAAATGCTTTTATAAATAGATACCCCGCTAAATTAGTCGTGTTTTGGGAGAAAATTATTCACGCGTAGTTGTTGAATGTTGCAGACGACGGGTTTTCATATTTGTAAACAGAAAACGATCGACAATTGCACTTGGAATCTATCGCTAAAATTCATTGAGGTATGCATATTTTGTTATCTTATGCCTGTAATTGGAAAGAATATGATCTCCTGGTTCTATGCACATGTAGAACATATTGAAATTAAAACAAAAACAGTCAATATAATACATTTTCCTTACCTTGATCTATCCCAAATTGTCAAAATCCGTGATGTACCTTATTCATTGAAGAGTCCAAGGAATTCCGAATGCAAACTGGCACACATTTATGGTATGAATAAAGGAAAGGTTTTTATTTCATGTGTATTATATACAAATAGATATGTGAACGTAAATGAATGAATGCTCTTTCAATTTTTACAGTTGTCATTAAATAATTTACACTAGAAAGGTTATTATGATGTCGTTCGAAATTGTGTCCGGATCTAGGTCACAGAGTGACTAGAACGGGGTCATGAAAATCTGTTCTAAGTTAAAACCCGTAACAATGCATTGAATAATATATGGGATATGATTCAAAAGGAATATTGGTGTTTAATCTGAAATATGAACATACAATCAGCTTCATCAATTTGGTCAAATTTATTATCAAATGCCACGGTCAATATCATCGAAAGTGTTCGTAATTGCGTCCGCGGAGGTGAGGCTAACGTGTACGGATCATCGTATTATTGAAATTTTAGGACTTCGTCCTTCAAACAGGTTGCCCGTCTCATATTATATCGTCATCCTGTGACGTTGTTTACAAGGGACGCTGATTGACAAGCTGGTTACTGATTTATTTTACGATTTTGTGAGCATTTTACTAGTTTGAGCAGCAAAATTTAAAATGCCATCAAATTGGAAAATATCAGTAACTTAATTACATCACCGTTTAGTTATCAATGTATACGTAGTAAAACAAGGTTAGTGTATTTTGTTATTCATGGCCGACACATATCAATGGAGTGTATGTGACTGTGTGCGTACTGGGGATCCCCAAATGTAAATTTTCAAAACAAATGATAAAAAAATACTTAGTTACAGAATATTTATTTATAACTGACGGGGAATTTTTATTTTAAGGACTTTACAAATACGTTCATACGCAGGGACGGATTGATTTTTTGTGTTTAACGCCACTTTCAGCAGTATTTCAGCTATTTCATGGCGACCAGTTTCGGTGGTGGAAGAAGCCGGAGTACCCGGAGAGAACCACCAACCATGGGCAAGCAACTGGTAAACTTTACCACATGCGACTGCGAGTCGAGTGCACCCTTTTTGTAATTTACAAAGCCGGGAGTGAACTCACGCCGTATTGGTGATAGGCTTGTATGAGTTGTTAGATAATCCAACTACCTAACTCATTGAGCCACCAAGGCCCTGGAATAGAGTTTAAAAATATTTTAAACTCTTGGAAAAGAGTTTAAAATTGGACCCTTTTGAAATATGTTACAAAAGAATCACTGCATGGATTGAAACCAAACATGACAGAAATAGACCTTATACGGTCCTCATAACGTGTCCAACATGCATGTATTTATCAGCACCTTAGATATCCCCAAGCAGCGAGGTTGCACAGGGTGTATTGTATCTGGACTGTCCTCACTCCCTGCATACCAATACCAGTCCTGTTGTGTGTCCATCTATAGCATTAATTATTGTGGATATCCTGGATGTTTCTCAACCAATCTTAATCAAATTTAGTAAACATATTCAGTATAATAGCAACAAACCCTATTCGAGTTTCAATGTCATAGGTTAAAGGTTAAGATCATGAATACATATTAAGTTATTCCTTATTCATTACTTATTCCTTATTCCTTATTTCATTCGATGGATTTCAATTAAACTTGGAGAATACATCAACAACTGAGAATGCAAGTAGCCTTTTAATTTTTAAATTCAGAGGTCAGGGACATGTTGACATTTTGTCTTTTCATATACCGGTATAGCCTAGCGGACACAACATAGCTTTTTTAATTGGTTTCGATCAAACTTGGTTAGAACATTATCCATTTAGAGAGCAAGAAATTTATCGTATTTTTAATGTCATAGGTCAAAATGCCAAGGTCCCCGTTATATTTTTAATTTCTTTTACAGCCTTGTTGTCACAACAAAGCTTGTGTTTTTCAATGGATTTCAATCAAACTTGTAAATATTAATCGTTGAGATTGTATGAATGTTTATTTTCAATGTCAATGGTAAAATGTCAAGGTCAAAGTGACATTTTGCGGTCCTTAGATAAACTTAAGTAGTTACATATATGTATATCGAATCAAGAGAGGTCATGAAAAACCGCGATTCTAATGATAATCAATCTCAAAATCCAGAGACAAGGACAAGGTCAAGATAGCAATGACAAAGACGAAATTCAACTCTCAAAAACTTGAAATTTACACAACAGAAACTAAAGAGTAATCAGCAACTCGGACTCTGCCAAATATGTGGAACTTAGACCAGATGCACCGGTTGGGTAAGTGTTCTCTGTTTTTCATGAAACACCCACCACGTTGCTCGTGTCATAGTCCGGTAAGACGTTGCTCATGTCATAGTTCGGTAAGACGACAGAAAAAACTACGAGTTCAAATCAAATCAAATAAGTTTTATTTAAAGTCGAAATATCTATAACACATAACGAGTTAATTAGGAAACTAATCAGTTCTAAATTGAAAAAAAAACTGCACTGTCCTTGCACCACAAAGTGGTCCTCTAAAATTCAACATGTATTCTTCGTAATTCGAAACCGACTAAACATTATAAAAAAAAAATGCGAATGTAAAATAACAACAAACGAAGTTTTTTTTCTCGAGTTTTGAGAAGATATCGTTTCCGTACAGATGTTCTTTAAAAGATATGCTATTAAGATATCATCCTGACTCTTATTAACTGTGATTTCATTTAATTTCGATAGGTACCAATTTTCCAACAACCTGTTTATTCTATTATTCTATAAAAGATGATCTGGTAGAATTCCACAAACCACGAAATTGAGTATCCACAACTTGTCATTTTTGTTCAGTTTACACGAAAATCGATACCCACAAAAATAATTTAATCCATAGTAATCGGATTTACTACAATAAATGATGCGTTATTACGTACTCTGTATGCATATATCAAATATAAGTTTATATGTACGTACTGAAATGTGCACGAATAATAAATTTGTTTCCACACTGATATGAAAACGTCTAGATCGGTTGTGTGTCAGACGAATATGCATCTGATAATGCGAATCGAAAACTCTTTTAAATTTTGTGGTAAACTGATTCACTTTTACAACGAACGGATTTCTATTCTTTTTTATTGTGAAGTTGGAAAACGTGGGGCTGTCAGTTGACTTTCATTGAACGCTGTGGATGTCAAGGAGACCTCTCATTTACTTGATGTCTGCAGGTTTCGGTTGTTCCTCTGACAGTTCAATGGTTTCTTTCGGAAACCCCTTGAGGATTTTCCGCTTTCCTCCATCTTTAATACAGCCGATTTTGTACATAGTGCATGTACATCGGCATCAGTGGTATCTGGGGCTACTCGACTGGATAGTATGTAGTTGTCCAGGTCGGTATTCCCCGTTACAGAGCCTTTTAATGTTTGGGGCTGAATTTATCCCCCGGTCCGTGGTTCTTTTCCCCGTTTGCACTACACTGTAAATAATGTTCACATCACTGTAGGGATGATCATGGAGTGACATGTAAGTATTTCCTGCACCCCCTTTTAAGCTGTTAGACCAGACGTATAGACCCTGAGGTCCGACTCTGGAAATACTACAGAAACCCTGACAGGAATGCCTAGATATCCTTCTTACCTCATTTATTGAGGGTGCTCCTTATAGAAAGGAGGATTCTATCTGGCATAATGGTCGTTGATAAATTTTTATTTTGTTTGTTTTGACGAATGGTTCATAAATCTTATACATTAAATATTTGTCTTGAAGAATGGTTCATAAATCTTCTTATACATGCATATCAGTATAAAATTCTGCTTAGACTTTTTCATCACTTCTCGTTCGATTCACGTTGTTCTTATTGGATTTTAGTATATTTTCGTTTCGTTTCTCATTTTAGTATATTTCGTTGCGTTTCGTAATATTTCGTTTCGTTTCGTTCGTTACGTTTCGATTTCGTTTTGTAGTTTAGTACAACCCGTGTCTTCGGCGTCTAGCGAGCGTTCATTCAGTGCGATGCTCCGCGTAAAAAACTGTCTTAGAGCTACAATGGGTGATGAGAGAGATTATCAAATGTATCGTTGTTACACATCCACAGAACAAGAAATCTAAGCGTCGAAGATGTTATCAACAAATTTGCAGTGAGAAAAAACAGACGTGTGGACTTTTATCTAATTACCAGTCCGTGTTGCTGGACATAATGGCTGCGTGTGCTTATATACACGAACTCTGAAACTTTATTCTTTGAATGTTTCCGGGAATGTTTCTTTCATACATTTTGCATTTATGATAATCTTTGCTATAGATGCAATGCTCTGTGATGCTGAATTTTTGTAACTGTTAAAATTATTCTGAAAAGCGGTGTAGAAACATTCAGTCAAAAGTTCTCATATTCAGCAAAAATATATTAACAACTTCGATTTTTGTATTGTTTCCATGACAAAATAAGAATATATTTCTTGTCTTTTATTGTTCAGATGTCGCCATTTGTACATCTGTTTACGCTTAAATTCGTTTTCCATTGGGGGACCTTGCTAATTAAATGATGTTAATTTATTGAAACCATCTAGATACTATTTATATGGTTGTAGAGTGTTAAACGCCCCGCACGCCCCCCTCTAAATCCGCCACTGATAACTCTCATAAACGGCCTGATTAAAACCACCCCTATAATACTTGTCAAGGATTGTACAAGGTTAAATGTACTTTATTTGAACTTTTTAGCTTTGCTTATTATGTTGTCATACAAAATGGATGTGAAATGTCCTTTTGATTAGATCTCTACATGTAGAATTCAGGGGCGAATCTAGGATTTCAAGTTAGAGGGAGGCACTTAAAAAAAATTGCGCCGAGCGGAGGGAGGTGCAAAATTTTTTGGGGTATTTCGTGTGAAAAATCATGATTTTACGCCAAAAAATCATATTTTTTCCAATTTTAAGGGGGCGCGCGCCGGGTGCGCGCGCCTCCTGGATCCGCCCCTGAAATTGTATTGATACAATATCTTTATAGCGGTAATGAAATGTTGTTAAAAATTTTCAATAATTTATGAAAACTGTATCCTTGGTGTAAAATAAAGTATAAAAGTATACTGTAAATTCAAAATTTGTAAACAAGAATGTCAGATTATTGAAAACTACTTTATGCCCCTCATGCAACTTGAATGTTTGAATGCCTTTAATATGATGTTTAAATACTCATTTTATACTCAACCTTAATGGGTCCTTCGGTTTCCACCACCAATAAAACTGACCATCACGATATAACTGAAATATTGTTGAAAGTGGCGTTAAACACCATCAAGCAAACAAACAAACATGAACCTTAATGTGCCTCATGACAATACATATTTATATTTTGCAGAAATAATGATTAATTAGCGTGAGAAAATAGTTGATATCTGGTACCTCGGAACCTCGGAACCAATCAGAATGGAATAATCTTTGAACTACTGACGCCGAATACATATATGAATCAGCGAACACATCCAACTAGTTCTAATAATAAAACCCTAAATGCTCGCTTACTCGCAAGGGTTATAACGGGATGCCATTACACGTAATGGAGCAGCCGCCGAGATTTTTTGCGCTCGCTTACAGAGCTTCTGACGCCTGCATTTATCAATAATAAGACATAACCTTTCCTTTTGTCCATTATTATAACAAGTTTGTATCACCTACCAGTATTTTAGAATGTAATTCCCACAAAATAAAAATCTCCTCTTTGAAAATTTTGAATTTCGTCATTTCCGGCCTCACTATTTAGATGTCGATACCATATTTGGCGATTTAGGCGTGAATGCTTACCAATCGTAACTACTCGGCCATTCTCGCTACCCTGCAAATAACAGGGTAGCGAGAATGGCCGAGTAGTTACGATTGGAATGTTTACCATATTTAGAAAAGCTCCGCCTTCCGTAGTTTCCGGTTATGGAAAACGATCGATAAATTTGAACAAGGTTGTTGCTAACTTTGAAAAGCATATATTTCTCAGTCAAACCGATTTAACAAGGACTGGGATCATCAGTAATTGTTATAATGAAATGTTTGAAGCGTAAATAGTGAGTTTTTATGTTTCAACTGCAACTTTTTTTTTGCTCCATTGTGACGAATGGGACCGCGTTGTAGCTCTGCCGAGACACAAGTTTGTCACAGGAGCTACATTATTGCAGCTAACATCCAACGTGTATTTACAATGTGTAAGAATATTTTACTACAGGTCACGAGTTAACCATTCATGAAAAAGTTATTTATTGAACTGCTTAATTAACGTTGTATAACATATGCTTTGCGAAGATTATGGGGGGGGGGGGGGCGCACGCCCCGCACGCCCCCTCTAAATCCGCCACTGAATACATATTTATATTTTGCAATTGGTCAAGTGTTGATGTTGTGTAGTCGTAACTATTTTGTTGATGTCATTCACTGAAGCGTTGGAAAACGTTTGAAATGTGAAACATCAGACGATATTGACAGGAATTTAGATAATGTGTGTGGGGTTTTTTCATTGAACGACTCAATAAAATTTAACATTAAAATGTGTATTTAAAGGGGCATTATCTGCAAAAATCGTAAATTTTTGTTATAGTCTGTTTGGTGACTCTGAAAATAGGGGAAACAAATCCTAAAAAATCAACGGATTGTCAGATTTTCTTTTTGATTATATTTATATTAAGGACTGATTAATACATATTATAGGTGAATTTTTAAAAAAAAATCATTAAAGAATAAAAAAGTTTGCCATAGTACTTAATTGTAAAATTCTGTCATTTTGTCATGTAACAAACATGGGAGTAAGTACTACTGAAATGAACAGCAACATGTGGTCAGTATTTACAAACAGCAAGTTAGCTGATTTCATCATTAACATTTTATATCAGATGTTTACATACTGACCATCCCAAATATGGACAATATTCAAATTAGATTTACACCTGTTCAGGTAAAAATCAATAATGATGATACATTATTACATAACTGATTGTGGAGCATTTAAAGTATAGTCCGTTTGACCAGCCTAAAACAGGACTAAAAAATTAATTAAAAATCAACAGTTCAACTTACTGATTTTTTTTCTTCACACATTTACTCATATATCCTCTACCTACTCTGACAAATAATTTCAGAATTTTGACACTATTTTCCAAAAAGTTGCCCATTAGGTCTCTATGTTAAATATGTGTACCAAATGTGAATATGTGCAGAGGGAGTTAGTATGCTTGTTGTTACCAACTTCCAGTGTAAGCAATATTAATAACAACAACACATGTGATTTTATTTACATTTCACTGTCATGTGATTACCTAATTTGAATATGTCACCAGAACCCAAGCATGCATGAGATGTTCATTTCACTTTCACCAAGTGACAATTTTGATTCGGCTTCAAAATAATCAAACACTTTTAGTATTAAATCCTGTTTTTCATCTGAAGTTTTGAGAGGCATGACTATCCTTTCTATATAAGTATTGGTAGAGTTCTAAATAAGGGCAGATCATTTTTAATTTGTTAATATTAATTTATGAAAAGACAAAAAAAATGTTGTTTTTTTTCTACCTTTATTTTATATTTTTTCTATTATATTTAGAAAAATATATATTAATTACTTGTTTTTTTTTATCATGCTTAAATAACATACATAAAACTTGTTTTCATTTTCTAAAAGTATACACAAAGCATGCAAAGCATGGGCTATTTACATGGTATATCTGGTAAATACACATAGGCTTACTTTATAACTGTCGTCGATTCTCAGTGGAATATTATAACAAGACGTAGTGAGTTCTAACATTTATTGCAGTTGGAATTCATATTTCCATATAAAATAGACCCTGTAATGACAATATAAAATATATAAATAATGGATCAAGAAAGATAACTCTTGATAATTTATGCATTGGAATAAAGTAAATTACAAATATTACAAGTTTCTATTCCATTATTCTAACAAAATATTTATTCTCTATAAATGATTTATATACCTGCTCATGGTTCTCATGGACATTTACAAACATTAAACAAGTGGTATTACTTGTACAATAATGGTTTCACATGAACCAAACAAAATAATAACAAAATTAAGAATAAACTAAACATTGTAATACTAAACAAAATAATAACAAAACATAAACATAAGCGAAGCAAAAATAAGCATAAGCTCAACATTATAATAAAGTAAAATAAAAAGTAGCATAATTAGCATCAATAAGCAAAACTATAAAAACAATTATCTTTACCTCACACTGGGGTGCAAAGGTCTTGAAATACAGAATATACCTCAGATCAAGCTGTTCAACAGTATTTAATATATCATGGCAACCTGAATATAAAAAATGGGTTTATAACTATTGTTCTCAAAACATGCATAATTACACAAAACACAGTTTACACATAGAATTGTTAATAACTCACCTTTTTAATATTTTAATGGTAAAAATAGTATTATGCTCAATATTAAACTCATATTTCATAGTTCCAAATATTATTTCATTTAACCTTTAACATTTTATTGGAATTAATGTTTTATAAGTTTATCACATTTTAATAGCATTTAATATGTTAAAATAAGTTTATCACAATTTAATATGTTTTATAAATCAGTCAATCAATCAACTCAATCTCACTGAGAAAGTTATTTTATAGACAATTAGTAAGTTTAGTATAAATACCTTAATGAATGTTAGTGGTGTCAAATAGAAATATCATCAGTTCAATAGTCATCCAAAATTGGATCCAAAAGAATAGTAGTTGGCAATATGTCTGCCTTCCAAGATATGAAAAAGTAATAGAATGTCTCAAAGAACAAAAGAATTTCCCACCAAAAATTCAGGTGACTACAATAACCAATGAAATAAAATAACTGGTCAAACTGACCTTAACTAATCAAATATGCAAAGACAAGATACATATCAGGGTCACCTTTGTGAACTTAGGTCATAACCCTAATTAGAATACAAAACATAACACAAAGTTGTAGACCTTATTAATTTTATTATTAAGAGGTTTTAAATATTATAATTAAATGAAAACATTATTAAAGTAATTATATGAATATATTTTATGAACATAGTAAAAATGAAAAATTAAATTATTTACAAACTGTCAAAATTGACTCTTCCACATAACCATGTTCTTTGAGTTCAAATACTGGGCTTTAGAAAACACCAAAACAAAGTGATTTTATTTAGAATTTAAAGAAAAAGATTTAAAATTCAAAGGCTTGCATTTATACTTTTTACTTTTAAATTTCTAAAATAATTTCCAATAAAATGTAAAAAGTTAAACTTTGGGTGAAATGAACATCTCATGCATGCTTGGGTTCTGGTGACAGTCAAATTAGGTAATCACATGACAGTGAAATGTAAATAAAATCACATGTGTTGTTGTTATTGTTTACACTGGAAGTTGGTAGCAACAAGCATACTAACTCCCTCTGCACAGATCCACATTTGGTACAAATATTTAACATAGAGACCTAATGGGCAACTTTTTGGAAAATAGTGTCAAAATTCTGAAATTATTTGTCAGAGTAGGTAGATGATATATGAGTAAATGTGTGAAGAAAAAAAATCAGTAAGTTGAACTGTTGATTTTTAATTAATTTTTTAGTCCTGTTTTAGCCTGGTCAAACGGACTATACATGCAAACTACCCATCCCTTTATGTGTATAGAGGTTAATAATAGAGAACAAAATTACCTGAAAATGTTGTTTATTCTGACCAGTACATATCAGTAGTTTCACCCTCACTGTCATGATCCCCCTCTGAATCAGTGTCACTCTCACTGTCTAAATTTATAATAATTTTTGGAATTTCCTCTATAATGTGGTCAGATTTCCAATATTGTGGTTCTATTTTGTTTTCAACATGATTACAAAAGTTAGTCCACTTCTCTGGGGTTATGGTTTTAAATCCTTTTATTATTAAGTCCTTTACATCATTAGTTTTAAAAGTGTTATTTCCCCGTCCAACATAACCCTTGACATCCCCCCCCCCCCATACCATTTTAATAGGGTTAAATTCACAACAGTATGGGGGGAGGCGCAAAACATCATGACCTTTCCCACGTAAAAATTCATCTGTTTTATAAACTGGTTCGGGTTTCTTCAGTTTAATGATTTCATACAATTCAGTGTTTTTCATTTTACCATCAAAAGGAATTTTTTTGTCTTTGAGCCACTTTTGCATACCCCCCTTTCTTGTAGCTGATGTTGGTGCTTTGGTACCTTCCTTTATTACACTATGGAAAGACGCCTTGTCCATTACAACAAGACTTTTAGGTGGAAGTGCGGGAACTAACTGTTCTTCTACCCATTTATTAAATATAACAGAATTCATTTCGGAATGATAATCTCTTCCATTTGTGCTTAAAGTTTTAAAAACTAATTCACATCCAGGTAAAAACCCAGTTTTACATCCTGTATGTAAAATTACAAATCTTTGTCCTTTATTAAAGGGAATTTTTCGGGCATCTGAAGGGTTAGGTGGTGTCAACTGATGAGATGCTGTATGGTGGGTATCAACCCAAGTTTCGTCCAAGTAAACAATGTTATATCCTTCATTTCTTTTTTGTTTAATTGTACGTAAATAAATTATTCTTTTATTAACGAGGTCTTTTCTTTCAACAAGAGCCTTTTTATTTCCATTTATTTTTGCATATTTAAAACAAAGTCCATGCAAAGTTTTCCAAAGTTTATATTTTGACACTTTTAAAGAATGTTTTTTTTTCAAAGTGACACGCAATTTTCTAATTGAAACATATTCATTTTTCGAAAAAAATCCAACTACTACTCTCCTTATTAAGTCTTTATCAAAACTATCCAAAGAATCTTTGCATTTATTCACAGATTTTTCATTAAGTTCCACGGGTTCTTCTTTCAATATCTTATTCAGAAATGAACGGTTAATGTCCAGAGCTTCTACAGTTCTATCAATGACTTTTTTCCATGCATAAAATGGAGCTTTTCGTTTACTTTCGGCCCCAAAATATTTGTAAATTTTCAAAATTAATTCCCTTTTTCAGCAGAAGCGTTCACAGGCATTTTCACTACTTATATACGTACACAAACTTTATATAACATAATATGAAGGAAGAAAATCATGAAAAAAATGTTTATCTAATTTGCATACAAGAAATTAACGTTGTATATGAATTGTTTAATTTTTGGAAGAAAACAAGTATTAAACAAGATTTAATTTATATATTTATATAAATTATACTTTCACGAAATTAACATTTATTTGATTTTGGTATCATTTTTATAAGTGTTAATTTAAAATTTGCTATAAATCAGCATGAGTGAATAACAAGGGACATGTCCATATACGGGTCTCATGTGACCAGCAGTTATTAATTGTTTATAAACAAATATCATATGGTCAAACTGTTTGATCAATTATTCAAAACATCTTGAATCTTTAACCTAATATGGCATTCGCATGTGACTGAAATTAGCATAAAAACAGACAGGAAAGAACAGTTAAGGCTGTTCATTATAATGGCAGCCTCCATTACTTACAATCTGATAAAATTAGTATTGGGTCCTATGGAGATTTTTTTTATTATTTGAATTATTTCTTTGACAACTTTTACTCAGATATGTATTGAATAAAATGTGCCTAAAATGTCAAAAAGAGCAATAGAATTTAACATTAAAATGTGTATTTAAAGGGGCATTATCTGCCAAAATCGTAAATTTTTGTTACCCATAAAAACTATCAGATATGATTGATGCCTTAATAAAACGTGTTTCTGTAACTTATAAATGTTATGAAATGCACGCGCATCGGGGGAAAAAGGTGCAACTGCTCGTGTTTTGAGATCGATCAAGAAATGGACGCCATCTATTAAAGAGGCATTATAGCTACCATTTTGACCAAAACAATTATGTTTTGGAAATTGGTAAATAGCTTTAAAATGATGAAATAAAGGTAAATATTTCACATTAAACAGCTTATCGTACCACTTTTCTCCTTTTGAGAACGAAAATTACCATCGATTGATTATTGCCTTGCAAGCAAATAATTTGACCTCGCTTTCTCTGTATGCAACTGACCTTACTAGTGACAGGTACAAACGAATAATTTGTATTTTGTCGCTTATTAACTGCAAACTTGCATGGTTCTTTGTCCGTAATTAACGCCGGCTAAAAGCAGATTCACAGAAAATAAGAAATAAATGCATTGTTGTACTGATTTAATGACGATTCGGCAAACTCTTCAAGATTTATTTATGACGATTTTTAATACAATGCTGAATCATTGATCCGGTTTCCTATGAAAATCTAACACCCTATTAAAATTACCGGCTTTGAATGATGCTCTCAAAATAAAAAATAATATATTCATTTGTTAACCGCATCGGTTGTGTAATGGTTAGTGTGCTCGCGTAGAGTGTGATCGATCGCGGGTTCGAGCTCCAGTCGGGTCAAACCAGACTATATATATAATTTGTTGCTTCTCTACTAGATGTAAGAACACAGATTGCTTGTTCCGAATAAGTATAACGTGTCCGAATGGAGCGACATGTCTACCCGCAGACTGTTTATTTTTTCCTCAACTAGATAACTCTATAAAGATCATAATAAGGGTGTTTGTCTAGTATTTATCATCATTTAATTGAATGTAACCAGTTTTTCCATGGATGATATAGCTGAACATTGCTCATTTGGCGTTAATCAACAATCACTCACTCACTATACATTTGTTACTGATAAGACGTAAAGATAAATAAAGTATCCCTTATGTCATTTGCTGTTTCCGTTGGATTGGTTGATTTGATGATTTATTGTGTTTAACGTCACTTTCAGCAATATTTTAGCTATATCACGGCGACCAGCTTTAGTGGTGGAAGAAGCCGGAGTACCCGGAGAGAATCGCCGACCATGGGCAAGCAACTGCTAAACTTTATCACATGCGGCTGCGAGTCGAGTACACCCTTTTTGTAATTTACAAAGCCGGATATGATCCCACGCCGTATTGGTGATAGGCTTGTATGAGTTGTTAGATAATCCAACTACCTAACTCATTGAGCCACCCTGGCCCTTCCGTTGGATTGGTTCAAAAGATAAATATGTAATGTTGAACGTCGTGGGCCGCGTGCCAATGCAATCATGCACTGCCGAATGTAGTCATAAGAAAACGAGCTACACCGTTGAAACTCACAATTCACCCGGGAATAAAAAAAGATTCCAAAAACAGCATTTGGGTTTCCTAATCGTCTTTCACCCAAAATCAGTATATTTAAGAAATAATTGATGGAAGCCATATGCAATATAACACTTCCTCGAGTGATTGAGTTTCAAAAATGTTAAAACGGTCGGAAATGAAAATTACTTACCGCGTTGCGTCAATCCGAAGTGCATTTGAAATACTTTTTCTGCAATTCCACAATGAAATTTCCTTCATTTGAATCGTTTGCATGTACGAGGTTTACTCGGGTGTCACAGATGATGTAGCATGGATCCTTCGGCAATTATTTATATTGGAACCTGTGTGCATTTGGTCGGTTGTCTTTTTATTAATGTCAACCGGTAGTTAAATTAAAGCCGAAAGATTGATAGACGATGTGTTTGATGAATATTGGTGGAGCAAACCGGTATCCGGAGAAAACCACCTACCTGTCGCAAGTCACTGACAAACTTTATCGCATAATGTTGTATATCCAGTACACCTCGCCATGAGCAGGGTTCGAACTTACAACATCAGTGGTGATAGGCACTGATTGCACAGGTAGTTGTAAATCCAACTATCATACGATCCGACCCCTCATAGGAAAGTAATCGAACTACTCCCAGAAATGTAAAGGACTTTTATTTCAAGTGATTTATCTTTGAACATTCAGGCCAGTTGTAGACATTATAAATTTAATTTTGAAATTCTATTTTATCTTTAAGTTATTTTTTATTGTTTATATCTATTAAAGTAGAGAAGTTTAATTGATTGCTGTTTGTTTCTTTCTGTTACTAGAATATTCTAGAAAAAAAAACATTAGGTAACAATTGTCATATTCAACTCACAAATAAACCTCAGATATACAGAAAGTTGAGCTATTGAAAATGTAGAAGTACATTTAGCAAACTCAGCCTCCCAGAAACATAGACCATGTAATGTTAAATCTCAACATAGATAGTGACAATGTAATGTTAAATCTCAAACATAGATGGTGACCATGTAATGTTAAATCTCAAACATAGATAGTGACCATGTAATGTTAAATCTCAAACATAGATGGTGACCATGTATTGTTAAATCTCAAACATAGATAGTGACCATGTAATGTTAAATCTCAAACATAGATAGTGACCATGTAATGCTAAATCTCAACATAGATGGTGACCATGTATTGTTAAATCTCAAACATAGATAGTGACCATGTAATGTTAAATCTCAAACATAGATGGTGACCATGTATTGTTAAATCTCAAACATAGATGGTGACCATGTAATGTTTAATCTCAACATAGATAGTGACCATGTAATGTTAAATCTCAAACATAGATAGTGACCATGTAATGTTAAATCTCAAACATAGATAGTGACCATGTAATGTTAAATCTCAAACATAGATAGTGACCATGTAATGTTAAATCTCAAACATAGATAGTGACCATGTAATGCTAAATCTCAACATAGATGGTGACCATGTATTGTTAAATCTCAAACATAGATAGTGACCATGTAATGTTAAATCTCAAACATAGATGGTGACCATGTATTGTTAAATCTCAAACATAGATAGTGACCATGTAATGTTAAATCTCAACATAGATAGTGACCATGTAATGTTAAATCTCAAACATAGATAGTGACCATGTAATGTTAAATCTCAAACATAGATAGTGACCATGTAATGTTAAATCTCAAACATAGATAGTGACCATGTAATGTTAAATCTCAAACATAGATAGTGACCATGTAATGTTAAATCTCAAACATAGATAGTGACCATGTAATGTTAAATCTCAAACATAGATAGTGACCATGTAATGTTAAATCTCAAACATAGATAGTGACCATGTAATTTTAAATCTCAAACATAGATGGTGACCATGTAATGTTAAATCTCAAACATAGATAGTGACCACGTAATGTTAAATCTCAAACATAGATAGTGACCATGTAATGTTAAATCTCAAACATAGATAGTGACCATGTAATGTTAAATCTCAAACATAGATAGTGACCATATAATGTTAAATCTCAAACATAGATGGTCACCATGTAATATTAAATCTCAAACATAGATGGTCACCATGTAATGTTAAATCTCAAACATAGATAGTGACCATGTAATGTTAAATCTCAAACATAGATAGTGACCATGTAATGTTAAATCTCAAACATAGATAGTGACCATGTAATGTTAAATCTCAAACATAGATGGTGACCATGTAATGTTAAATCTCAACATAGATGGTGACCATGTATTGTTAAATCTCAAACATAGATAGTGACCATGTAATGTTAAATCTCAAACATAGATGGTGACCATGTAATGTTAAATCTCAAACATAGATGGTGACCATGTAATGTTAAATCTCAAACATAGATGGTGACCATGTAATGTTAAATCTCAAATATAGATGGTGACCATGTAATGTTAAATCTCAAACATAGATGGTGACCATGTAATGTTAAATCTCAAACATAGATAGTGACCATGTAATGTTAAATCTCAAACATAGATAGTGACCATGTAATGTTAAATCTCAAACATAGATAGTGACCATGTAATGTTAAATCTCAAACATAGATAGTGACCATGTAATGTTAAATCTCAAACATAGATAGTGACCATGTAATGTTAAATCTCAAACATAGATAGTGACCATGTAATGTTAAATCTCAAACATAGATGGTCACCATGTAATGTTAAATCTCAAACATAGATGGTCACCATGTAATGTTAAATCTCAAACATAGATGGTCACCATGTAATGTTAAATCTCAAACATAGATAGTGACCATGTAATGTTAAATCTCAAACATAGATAGTGACCATGTAATGTTAAATCTCAAACATAGATAGTGACCATGTAATGTTAAATCTCAAACATAGATAGTGACCATATATTGTTAAATCTCAAACATAGATAGTGACCATGTAATGTTAAATCTCAAACATAGATGGTGACCATGTAATGTTAAATCTCAAACATAGATGGTGACCATGTAATGTTAAATCTCAAACATAGATGGTGACCATGTAATGTTAAATCTCAAACATAGATAGTGACCATATAATGTTAAATCTCAAACATAGATAGTGACCATGTAATGTTAAATCTCAAACATAGATAGTGACCATGTAATGTTAAATCTCAAACATAGATAGTGACCATGTAATGTTAAATCTCAAACATAGATAGTGACCATGTAATGTTAAATCTCAATAGAAAAAGTTAATGACATTAATTCTGACCATTTACCTTGTGATGGAGTATAGTAATTGATTTTCAATGCAAAAATGTAAGTAATGGGAATATAATAATAAGTACCATATTGTTAAAAGAGGGTACAGATGATACGGACTATTTTTGGTTTTGTTATTGTTTGTAGGTAGTTTTAACATGGGTAATAATATTTATCTCTAGAAATAGTCTTAAAGCTAACAAATTATGACTTTCGTAAATTAATTCTTAATCAATGTCAATGACCTTTTGACATTTCACATTAAAACTTTTATTCAACTTCATTTATTGACTAATGTCGTACTCGTATAAGTCGTTTCCGCGGATAAAGTAAAACGGAACATTAAGTTGATTCGTGGTAACGTTTAGCTTGGCTGTACCATATATTTCTGGAATATTGGTCTAGTACGAAGTTCCACTGTAAAATATTAATGTGTATTATTATTATAGGTTTTGGCCAAGATGTCGATAATATGTACAGATGTCCAAACCATTTATCGAGGACTATTTATCTGAAGGCCTTTAAAGACAAATGCTACAGGTTTGAGAAGAGCGAAATGTATTGGACTTCGGCAAGGGATAGATGTTCTGGAGAACAGGGAACTCTTATACAAATCAGGAACCAGGAAACACAGAACTGGGTTGTCAATACCTTGAATGCACTTCATTGGAGCACGAATGGTGTTTGGTTAGGGGCCCACGACAGGGATAATGAAATGGATTGCCGATGGGTTACGGGTAATTATCATAGTACTTAGTACACTTTCAAATAAAACTGTGGCCATAATTAATTACTTCATTCGTAATCATGTGACTCTGTTTGTAATTTATTGGCTAAGAGTTTCAACATCTCTATCTATCGATCGTTTATTGGCTGGGAGATTCAAATCCTTATCTATCGATCGTTTATTGACAGGGAGATTCAAATCCTTATCTATCGATCGTTTATTGACTGGGAGATTCAAATCTTATCTATCGATCGTTTATTGGCTGGGAGATTCAAATCCTTATCTATCGATCGTTTATTGACTGGGAGATTCAAATCCTTATCTATCGATCGTTTATTGGCTGGGAGATTCAAATCCTTATCTATCGATCGTTTATTGACTGGGAGATTCAAATCCTTATCTATCGATCGTTTATTGACTGGGAGATTCAAATCCTTATCTATCGATCGTTTATTGACAGGGAGATTCGAATCCTTATCTATCAATCGTTTATTGACTGGGAGATTCAAATCCTTATCTATCGATCGTTTATTGACTGGGAGATTCAAATCCTTATCTATCGATCTTTTATTGGCCAAGAGATTTGACCTCCTACAGAATCGTTGTCAATTTAGGGGAATAATGTATGTAATTACCTTTCATCTTGTGCTTTCTGTCTTTTTTCTTATGTCCGTAGCATAGAATTTTGTTGCTTTTAACAGAAGTCCCCCATCACATGCTTACGATATCAATTTTATATCATAAAAAAAACAAAACAAAAACTACCAGTATTCATGTAGTAAAAATCATTTGAAAATTTCATCGTTTTGTCACATTAGTTAGAACCATTTCATCGTCTTGTCACATTAGTTAGAACCATTTCATCGTCTTGTCACATTAGTTAGAACCATTTCATCGTCTTGTCACATTAGTTAGAACCATTCCATCATCTTGTCACATTAGCTAGAACCATTTCATCGTCTTGTCACATTAGTTAGAACCATTTCATCATCTTGTCACATTAGTTAGAACCATTTCATCATCTTGTCACATTAGTTAGAACCATTTAATCGTCTTGTCACATTAGTTAGAACCATTTCATCATCTTGTCACATTAGTTAGAACCATTTCATCGTCTTGTCACATTAGTTAGAACCATTTCATCATCTTGTCACATTAGTAAGAACCATTTCATCATCTTGTCACATTAGTAAGAACCATTTCATCGTCTTGTCACATTAGTTAGAACCATTTCATCGTCTTGTCACATTAGTTAGAACCATTTCATCATCTTGTCACATTATTTAGAACCATTTCATCGTCTTGTCACATTAGTTAGAATCATTTCATCGTCTTGTCACATTAGTTAGAACCATTTCATCATCTTGTCACATTAGTTAGAACCATTTCATCATCTTGTCACATTAGTTAGAACCATTTCATCATCTTGTCACATTAGTTAGAACCATTTCATCGTCTTGTCACATTAGTTAGAACCATTTCATCATCTTGTCACATTAGTTAGAACCATTTCATCATCTTGTCACATTAGTAAGAACCATTTCATCGTCTTGTCACATTAGTTAGAACCATTTCATCGTCTTGTCACATTAGTTAGAACCATTTCATCATCTTGTCACATTATTTAGAACCATTTCATCGTCTTGTCACATTAGTTAGAACCATTTCATCGTCTTGTCACATTAGTTAGAACCATTTCATCATCTTGTCACATTAGTTAGAACCATTTCATCGTCTTGTCACATTAGTTAGAACCATTTCATCATCTTGTCGCATTAGTAAGAACCATTTCATCATCTTGTCACATTAGTAAGAACAATTTCATCGTCTTGTCATATTAGTTAGAACCATTTCATCGTCTTGTCACATTAGTAAGAACCATTTCATCGTCTTGTCACATTAGTTAGAATCATTTCATCGTCTTGTCACATTAGTTAGAACCATTTCATCATCTTGTCACATTAGTAAGAACCATTTCATCGTCTTGTCACATTAGTTAGAACCATTTCATCGTCTTGTCACATTAGTTAGAACCATTTCATCATCTTGTCACATTAGTTAGAATCATTTCATCGTCTTGTCACATTGGTTAGAACCATTTCATCGTCTTGTCACATTAGTTAGAATCATTTCATCGTCTTGTCACATTAGTTAGAACCATTTCATCGTCTTGTCACATTAGTTAGAACCATTTCATCGTCTTGTCACATTAGTTAGAACCATTTCATCGTCTTGTCACATTAGTTAGAACCATATCATCATCTTGTCACATTAGTTAGAACCATTTCATCGTCTTGTCACATTAGTTAGAATCATTTCATTATCTTGTCACATTAGTTAGAATCATTTCATCGTTTTGTCACATTAGTTAGAACCATTTCATCATCTTGTCACATTATTTAGAACCATTTCATCGTCTTGTCACATTAGTTAGAACCATTTCATTGTCTTGTCACATTAGTTAGAATCATTTCATCGTCTTGTCACATTAGGTAGAACCATTTCATCATCTTGTCACATTATTTAGAACCATTTCATCGTCTTGTCACATTAGTTAGAACCATTTCATCATCTTGTCACATTATTTAGAACCATTTCATCGTCTTGTCACATTAGTTAGAATCATTTCATCGTCTTGTCACATTAGTTAGAACCATTTCATCGTCTTGTCACATTAGTTAGAATCATTTCATTATCTTGTCACATTAGTTAGAATCATTTCATCGTTTTGTCACATTAGTTAGAACCATTTCATCATCTTGTCACATTATTTAGAACCATTTCATCGTCTTGTCACATTAGTTAGAACCATTTCATCATCTTGTCACATTATTTAGAACCATTTCATCGTCTTGTCACATTAGTTAGAATCATTTCATCGTCTTGTCACATTAGTTAGAACCATTTCATTGTCTTGTCACATTAGTTAGAATCATTTCATCATCTTGTCACATTAGTTAGAACCATTTCATCGTCTTGTCACATTAGTTAGAACCATTTCATCGTCTTGTCACATTAGTTAGAACCATTTCATCGTCTTGTCACATTAGTTAGAATCATTTCATCGTCTTGTCACATTAGTTAGAATCATTTCATTGTCTTGTCACATTAGTTAGAATCATTTCATCGTCTTGTCACATTGGTTAGAACCATTTCATCATCTTGTCACATTATTTAGAACCATTTCATCGTCTTGTCACATTAGTTAGAACCATTTCATCATCTTGTCACATTATTTAGAACCATTTCATCTTCTTGTCACATTAGTTAGAATCATTTCATCGTCTTGTCACATTAGTTAGAATCATTTCATTGTCTTGTCACATTAGTTAGTATCATTTCATCGTCTTGTCACACCAATTAGAATCATTTCATCATCTTGTCACATTAGTTAGAATCATTTCATCGTCTTGTCGCATTAGTTAGATTCAGATTTGCATGAGAATTTAACAAAAAGTATCCATTTCATAGCTAAGAAAAGGTTGAAGATACCAAAGGGATAACCAGAAGCCATAATCGAAAGACAGACAACACAATGGCCAAAAGAAAACGGACAAACAATGGTATACAAAGCCAATGTTTCTGTCAATAAATTCGCTATGATGAATGTGTCCTACCCACCACAAATTGTAGGGCATAACTGCAAGCATTTCTTACGCTTAGGATCCATTGAGACTCCGACAAATTAAACATGGAACCTACTTCGATTTGTTTCACGTGGTTTGAATAACCCAGTTTAAGTTTGTTTCACGTGGTTTGAATAACATAGTTTAAGTTTGTTTCGCGTGGTTTGAATAATCCAGTTTAAGTTTGTTTCACGTGGCTTGAATAACACAGTTTAAGTTTGTTTCACGTGGTTTGAATAACCCAGTTTATGTTTAATTCACGTGGTTTGAATAACCCAGTTTAAGCTTGATTCACGTGGCTTGAATAACCCAGTTTAAGTTTGATTCACGTGGTTTGAATAACCCAGTTTAAGTTTGTTTCACGTCTATCATTGTCTACCGGAACTAGCACTTTCACTGGTTATCTGCCCTTTTCCCCGCCATTTTATTTGCATGGGGAGTGCCTTCAATAGAAGATCACCCTGCATTTATCCAGGCTTGTGACTGGCTCTATATAGAGGCTGCATTAACCTTTTTATATTTTTTTTTATTATTTTTCTCTCTTTTTTTACTTTTCTTTTCTTTTTTTTCTTTTTCCTTTTTTTTTCTTCTTTTTTTTATATCAGACTTATTATATCTGATAATTTTTTTCATAGCACAATGTTTAACAAGTAACAACACAAATTTCTGTACAATGGTCGTCGCTTCCACGGGGTTTTCTAAGACCCTGGTGGCGTCTGTCATGCTATGTCCTGCACATCGATGAATGAGGTAACACTCCCCGTACAGGTCCGTTCATGTCTGTGCAGCGTCCCAACATGTTTCCACAACCGGTCACATTTCAAACACGGGTAGCTGTAACTATTTCTCCATATCACTGACGTAGCTGAAGTGGTAGGCTTCATACAAATTCAAATTCATTGTATCTTCAAAGCTGTAGGGGGAACGTCGTACCAACCGAGTTGTGATGTCACCAGCTTTTGTTTTTGTAAGTCGTAGACATACACGTTCAACCTGAACACCTGCTCCAATACCCCCAAATCATCCAACGTCACACCCTTGAAGTCTGCAGGGGTCATATCTTGCTGTTGTAGATACTGTCTGTAATACGTCTTGGTTGGGGCAATCAGACACCAGGAAAAAGAACCAATCAGAAGAGAGTTGACTTCTTTTATGTTCGCGTCCGGACAATATATACGGTGATAGAATCCTCATTGGCATTCTGGGTTTTTTTGACAGACCATGACCATGTTCACCTGTAAGAAACGCGGCAAAGAATTTACAGAGAAGATCAACCTGTTACGTCATATGAAGACCCATGTAGATTCTTCACATACCTACAGCTGCAGTATCTGTGACAAAGAGTTCAGCCGAGCTGACAACAGAAAGAGGCATGAGGCTATCCATGGACAGCGACCGCTCTTCACCTGCCAGATCTGCAACTATACCTTCCAGAGAATGGACACTTTTCACCGGCATTTGCAGACCCACCAGAGAAGAATGGACCAAACACCACACACCAGACCAAGCAAAACCACCAAGAGGAAACTGTCACCTCCAGCTGGACCCAGCTCAAAGCAGCAACGTACCGTGTCACCACCACCAAAGACCCACCAAGAAAAGAGCCGAGTTGCAACGATTGATGCCAGAGTCGTCCTTCCAAACCATATTTTGAGGAACAAAGCTGTCGTTGCTTTAGTTGGTGGATCCAATGGACCTCATGAGGACAACCTATGCTTCTTCAGATGTTTAGCAGTACATCGTGGAGCTCCAGATGTCCAAGATTTAGAAGCACCAACCAAGACGTATTACAGACAGTATCTACAACAAGACATGACCCCTGCAGACTTCAAGGGTGTCACGTTGGATGATTTGGTGGTATTGGAGCAGGTGTTCAGGTTGAACGTGTATGTCTACGATTAATTTATTTAAAAAATGGACAATCGTTAGACCTTCTTGATTCGCCCCTGGATAAAAGTCGTCCCTGATATTTCTCGGCCCAAAAAAAAAGTCGGCCCAAAAAATCTCCTTTGCAATAGAATTAACTGGGTAAGTGGAATTGAAGAACAAAGAAGAATAATCAAGAATAATGAAGAAAAGAACCCAAAACTACTATGTATACATGTACATGTACATGTCTATGCGTAGATGCGATGCTCGCCTGTAGGCTGTGCCTAATTCATATTATCTAATTTTTGTCATGTGTATTATTATCTCTGTTAAAGAGAGCCGATGTCCTCAATCCTCATTTAAATGTTAGATCATATACAAGGCCATTGTCAGACATAATAGTACAATAGTCATCGTAGATCATACATCTAATTGCCATTACAATCCTACATCTAATTGTCATTACAATCCTACCTCTAATTGCCATTACAACCCGTCATCTGTACACAATAGTCATCGTAGATCATGTATCTAATTGCCATTACAACCCGTCATCTGTACACAATAGTCATCATAGATCCTACATCTAATTGTCATTACAATCCTACATATAATTGCCATTACAGTCCGTCATCTGTACACAATAGTCATCGTAGATCATACATCTAATTGTCATTACAATCCTACATCTAATTGCCATTACAACCCGTCATCTGTACACAATATTAGTCATCGTAGATTATACATCTAATTGCCATTACAACCCGTCATCTGTACAATAGTCATCGTAGATCCTGTATCTAATTGCCATTACAACCCGTCATCTGTACACAATAGTCATCATAGATCCTACATCTAATTGTCATTACAATCCTACATCTAATTGCCATTACAATCCGTCATCTGTACAATAGTCATCACAGATCCTGTATCTAATTGCCTTTACAATCCGTCATCTGTACACAAGAAACAACACTTCTCAACACTTAATATCTTCCAAAACAACTTCCTGAAAGATAAGATGAGACCATTCTTTAGAAATCATTGACTTAAAATAGTTTTTTTTACACAGAAGACGGTAACGTTTATATCAACATCTGATACATGTATGTTTTAGTAACTACATTGTTTGTATTACTCTTACAATACAGTTAATGTAGTTGTTATAGTTATTAGAATAAAAACAAAACTCTACTGAGATTAAAAAACACACAATATAACAAGGAAACCACTGAAATAAGTATTCCCAATTGTAAAATTGAAGTCGTCACTTCGACGGTTTTATGGTCGTTACCATGACTTCATTAACGGTTACGGAGTATCTGTCACACATGCAAACGGAAATGTCTGCATGTCGTTATCACAATTAAAGTCCTTTCCTCATTTATGCCTTATCACAGGGTTTTTAATAAGAGTAACAAAACAGGTACCACAAGTGGAGCAAGAACTACTTACGTTTCCGGAGCATCTCAGGTTTTCTGTTCCGTAATCTTTAGTTTTTTATGTGTAGTACTTTGTAGACATAATATGTCGTGGTCATTTTGACCGTTTGTCCTTTTTCTCTTGACCATTACGTTGTCGATCCTTTGATTTACGGTTTCTGATTACCTCTGTGGTATCTTCATTGAGTTGTCTGTCCTTTGATTTATGGTTTCTGATTACCTCTGTGGTATCTTGACCATTGAGTTGTCTGTCCTTTGATTTACGGTTTCTGATTACCTCTGTGGTATCTTGACCATTGCGTTGTCGGTCCTTTTATTTACAGTTTCTGATTACCTCTGTGGTATCTTGACCATTGCATTGTCGGTCCTTTGATTTATGGTTTCTGATTACCTCTGTGGTATCTTGACCATTGAGTTTTCTGTCCTTTGATTTACGGTTTCTGATTACCTCTGTGGTATCTTGATCATTACGTTGTCGGTCCTTTGATTTACGGTTTCTGATTACCTCTGTGGTATCTTGACCATTGTGTTGTCGGTCCTTTGATTTACAGTTTCTGATTACCTCTGTGGTATTTTGAATACTGAGTTGTCGGTCCTTTGATTTACGGTTTCTGATTACCTCTATGGTATCTTGACCATTGTGTTGTCGGTCCTTTGATTTACGGTTTCTGATTACCTCTGTGGTATCTTCATTGAGTTGTCTCCTTTGATTTACAGTTTCTGATTACCTCTGTGGTATCTTCATTGCGTTTTTTGTCCTTTGATTTACGGTTTCTGATTACCTCTGTGATATCTTGACCATTGTGTTGTCGGTCCTTTGATTTACGGTTTCTGATTACCTTTGTGGTATCTTCATTGAGTTGTCTGTCCTTTGATTTACGGTTTCTGATTACCTCTGTGGTATCTTCATTGAGTTGTCTCTCCTTTGATTTACGGTTTCTGATTATCTCTGTGGTATCTTCATTGAGTTGTCTGTCTTTTGATTTACGGTTTCTGATTACCTCTGTGGTATCTTCATTGAGTTGTCTCTCCTTTGATTTACGGTTTCTGATTACCTCTGTGGTATCTTCATTGAGTTGTCTGTCTTTTGATTTACGGTTTCTGATTACCTCTGTGGTATCTTGACCATTGCGTTGTCGGTCCATTGACTTACGGTTTCTGATTACCTCTGTGGTATCTTGACCATTGAGTTGTCTGCCCTTTGATTTACGGATTCTGATTACCTCTGTGGTATCTTCATTGAGTTGTCTATCCTTTGATTTACGGTTTCTGATTACCTCTGTGGTATCTTGACCATTGCGTTGTCGGTCCTTTGATTTACGGTTTCTGATTACCTCTGTGGTATCTTGACCATTGAGTTGTCTGCCCTTTGATTTACGGTTTCTGATTACCTCTGTGGTATCTTCATTGAGTTGTCTGTCCTTTGATTTACGGTTTCTGATTACCTCTGTGGTATCTTGACCATTGCGTTGTCGGTCCTTTGATTTACGTTTTCTGATTACCTCTGTGGTATCTTGATCATTGAGTTGTCTGCCCTTTGATTTACGGTTTCTGATTACCTCTGTGGTATCTTGACCATTGAGTTGTCTGTCCTTTGATTTACGGTTTCTGATTACCTCTGTGGTATCTTGACCATTGAGTTGTCTGTCCTTTGATTTACGGTTTCTGATTACCTCTGTGGTATCTTGACCATTGAGTTGTCTGTCCTTTGATTTACGGTTTCTGATTACCTCTGTGGTATCTTGACCATTGAGTTGTTTGTCCTTTGATTTAGGGTTTCTGATTACCTCTGTGGTATCTTCATTGAGTTGTCTGTTCTTTGATTTACGGTTTCTGATTACCTCTGTGGTATCTTGACCATTGCGTTGTCAGTCCTTTGATTTACGGTTTCTGATTACCTCTGTGGTATCTTCATTGAGTTGTCTGTCCTTTGATTTACGGTTTCTGATTACCTCTGTGATATCTTGACCATTGAGTTGTCTGTCCTTTGATTTACGGTTTCTGATTACCTCTGTGGTATCTTGACCACTGAGTTGTCGGTCCTTTGATTTACAGTTTCTGATTACCTCTGTGGTATCTTGACCAGTGAGTTGTCTGTCCTTTGATTTACGGTTTCTGATTACTTCTGTGGTATCTTGACCATTCAGTTGTCTGCCCTTTGATTTAGGATTTCTCATTACCTCTGTGGTATCTTGATCATTAGGTTGTCTGTCCTTTGATTTACGGTTTCTGATTACCTCTGTGGTATCTTGATCATTACGTTGTCGGTCCTTTGATTTACAGTTTCTGATTACCTCTGTGGTATCTTGACCATTGTGTTGTCGGTCCTTTGATTTACGGTTTCTGATTACCTCTGTGGTATCTTGACCATTGAGTTGTCTGTCCTTTGATTTACGATTTCTGATTACCTCTGTGGTATCTTGATCATTGAGTTGTCTGTCCTTTGATTTACGGTTTCTGATTACTTCTGTGGTATCTTGATCATTGAGTTGTCTGCCCTTTGATTTACAGTTTCTGATTACCTCTGTGGTATCTTGATGATTGAGTTTTCTGTCCTTTGATTTATGGTTTCAGATTACCTCTGTGGTATCTTGATCATTACGTTGTCGGTCCTTTGATTTAGGGTTTCTGATTACCTCTGTGGTATCTTGACCATTGTGTTGTCGGTCCTTTGACTTACGGTTTCTGATTACCTCTGTGGTATCTTGACCATTGTGTTGTCGGTCCTTTGACTCACGGTTTCTGATTACCTCTGTGGTATCTTGACCACTGAGTTGTTGGTCCTTTGATTTACGGTTTCTGATTACCTCTGTGGTATCTTGACCACTGAGTTGTCGGTCCTTTGATTTACGGTTTCTGATTACCTCTGTGGTATCTTGACCATTGCGTTGTCGGTCCTTTGATTTACGGTTTCTGATTACCTCTGTGGTATCTTGACCATTGAGTTGTCTGCCCTTTGATTTACGGTTTCTGGTTACCTCTGTGGTATCTTCATTGAGTTGTCTGTCCTTTGATTTACGGTTTCTGATTACCTCTGTGGTATCTTGACCATTGCGTTGTCTGCCCTTTGATTTACGGTTTCTGATTACCTCTGTGGTATCTTGACCATTGAGTTGTCGGTCCTTTGATTTACGGTTTCTGATTACCTCTGTGGTATCTTGACCATTGAGTTGTCTGCCTTTGATTTACGGTTTCTGATTACCTCTGTGGTATCTTGACCATTGAGTTGTCTGTCCTTTGATTTACGGTTTCTGATTACTTCTGTGGTATCTTGACCATTGAGTTGTCGGCCTTTTGATTTACGGTTTCTGATCACCTCTGTGGTATCTTGATCATTGAGTTGTCTGTCCTTTGATTTACGGTTTCAGATTACCTCTGTGGTATCTTGATCATTACGTTGTCGGTCCTTTGATGTACGGTTTCTGATTACCTATGTGGTATCTTGACCATTGTTTTGTCGGTCCTTTGATTTACGGTTTCTGATTACCTCTGGTATCTTGACCATTGAGTTGTTTGTCCTTTGATTTACGGTTTCTGATTACCTCTGTGGTATCTTCATTGAGTTGTCTGTCCTTTGATTTACGGTTTCTGATTACCTCTGTGGTATCTTGACCATTGCGTTGTCAGTCCTTTGATTTACGGTTTCTGATTACCTCTGTGGTATCTTCATTGAGTTGTCTGTCCTTTGATTTACGGTTTCTGATTACCTCTGTGATATCTTGACCATTGAGTTGTCGGTCCTTTGATTTACGGTTTCTGATTACCTCTGTGGTATCTTGACCAGTGAGTTGTCTGTCCTTTGATTTACGGTTTCTGATTACTTCTGTGGTATCTTGACCATTGAGTTGTCTGCCCTTTGATTTAGGGTTTCTCATTACCTCTGTGGTATCTTGATCATTAGGTTGTCTGTCCTTTGATTTACGGTTTCTGATTACCTCTGTGGTATCTTGATCATTACGTTGTCGGTCCTTTGATTTACGGTTTCTGATTACCTCTGTGGTATCTTGACCATTGTGTTGTCGGTCCTTTGATTTAGGGTTTCTGATTACCTCTGTGGTATCTTGACCATTGAGTTGTCTGTCCTTTGATTTACGGTTTCTGATTACTTCTGTGGTATCTTGATCATTGAGTTTTCTGCCATTTGATTTACGGTTTCTTATTACCTCTGTGGTATGTTGATCATTGAGTTGTCTGTCCTTTGATTTATGGTTTCAGATTACCTCTGTGGTATCTTCATCATTACGTTGTCGGTCCTTTGATTTACGGTTTCTGATTACCTCTGTGGTATCTTGACCATTGTGTTGTCGGTCCTTTGACTTACGGTTTCTGATTACCTCTATGGTATCTTGACCACTGAGATGTTTGTTCTTTGATTTACGGTTTCTGATTACCTCTGTGGTATCTTGACCATTGTGTTGTCGGTCCTTTGACTTACGGTTTCTGATTACCTCTGTGGTATCTTGACCACTGAGTTGTTGGTCCTTTGATTTACGGTTTCTGATTACCTCTGTGGTATCTTGACCACTGAGTTGTCGGTCCTTTGATTTACGGTTTCTGATTACCTCTGTGGTATCTTGACCATTGCGTTGTCGGTCCTTTGATTTACGGTTTCAGATTACCTCTGTGGTATCTTTATCATTGAGTTGTCTGCCCTTTCATTTACGGTTTCTGATTACCTCTGTGGTATCTTGACCATTGAGTTGTCTGTCCTTTGATTTACGGTTTCTGATTACCTCTGTGGTATCTTGACCATTGAGTTGTCTGTCCTTTGATTTACGGTTTCTGATCACCTCTGTGGTATCTTGATCATTGAGTTGTCTGTCCTTTGATTTACGGTTTCAGATTACCTCTGTGGTATCTTGATCATTACGTTGTCGGTCCTTTGATGTACGGTTTCTGATTACCTATGTGGTATCTTGACCATTGTTTTGTCGGTCCTTTGATTTACGGTTTCTGATTACCTCTGGTATCTTGACCATTGAGTTGTTTGTCCTTTGATTTACGGTTTCTGATTACCTCTGTGGTATCTTCATTGAGTTGTCTGTCCTTTGATTTACGGTTTCTGATTACCTCTGTGGTATCTTGACCATTGCGTTGTCAGTCCTTTGATTTACGGTTTCTGATTACCTCTGTGGTATCTTCATTGAGTTGTCTGTCCTTTGATTTACGGTTTCTGATTACCTCTGTGATATCTTGACCATTGAGTTGTCTGTCCTTTGATTTACGGTTTCTGATTACCTCTGTGGTATCTTGACCACTGAGTTGTCGGTCCTTTGATTTACGGTTTCTGATTACCTCTGTGGTATCTTGACCAGTGAGTTGTCTGTCCTTTGATTTACGGTTTCTGATTGCTTCTGTGGTATCTTGACCATTGAGTTGTCTGCCCTTTGATTTAGGGTTTCTCATTACCTCTGTGGTATCTTGATCATTAGGTTGTCTGTCCTTTGATTTACGGTTTCTGATTACCTCTGTGGTATCTTGATCATTACGTTGTCGGTCCTTTGATTTACGGTTTCTGATTACCTCTGTGGTATCTTGACCATTGAGTTGTCTGTCCTTTGATTTACAGTTTCTGATTACTTCTGTGGTATCTTGATCATTGAGTTGTCTGCCATTTGATTTACGGTTTCTGATTACCTCTGTGGTATGTTGATCATTGAGTTGTCTGTCCTTTGATTTATGGTTTCAGATTACCTCTGTGGTATCTTGATCATTACGTTGTCGGTCCTTTGATTTACGGTTTCTGATTACCTCTGTGGTATCTTGACCATTGTGTTGTCGGTCCTTGATTTACGGTTTCTGATTACCTCTATGGTATCTTGACCACTGAGATGTTTGTTCTTTGATTTACGGTTTCTGATTACCTCTGTGGTATCTTGACCATTGCGTTGTCGGTCCTTTGATTTACGGTTTCTGATTACCTCTGTGGTATCTTTATCATTGAGTTGTCTGCCCTTTCATTTACGGTTTCTGATTACCTCTGTGGTATCTTGACCATTGAGTTGTCTGTCCTTTGATTTACGGTTTCTGATTACTTCTGTGGTATCTTGACCATAGAGTTGTCGGACTTTTGATTTACGGTTTCTGATTACCTCTGTGGTATCTTGATCATTGAGTTGTCTGTCCTTTGATTTACGGTTTCAGATTACCTCTGTGGTATCTTGATCACTACGTTGTCGGTCCTTTGATTTACGGTTTCTGATTACCTATGTGGTATCTTGACCATTGTTTTGTCGGTCCTTTGATTTACGGTTTCTGATTACCTCTGTGGTATCTTGACCATTGAGTTGTTTGTCCTTTGATTTACGGTTTCTGATTACCTCTGTGGTATCTTCATTGAGTTGTCTGTCCTTTGATTTACGGTTTCTGATTACCTCTGTGGTATCTTCATTGAGTTGTCGGTCCTTTGATTTACGTTTCTGATTAACTCTGTGGTATCTTCATTGAGTTGTCTGTCCTTTGATTTACGGTTTCTGATTACCTCTGTGATATCTTGACCATTGAGTTGTCTGTCCTTTGATTTACGGTTTCAGATTACCTCTGTGGTATCTTGACCACTGAGTTGTGGGTCCTTTGATTTACGGTTTCTGATTACCTCTGTGGTATCTTGACCAGTGAGTTGTCTGTCCTTTGTTTTACGGTTTCTGATTACTTCTGTGGTATCTTGACCATTGAGTTGTCTGCCCTTTGATTTAGGCTTTCTGATTACCTCTGTGGTATCTTGATCATTGAGTTGTCTGTCCTTTGATTTACGGTTTCTGATTACCTCTGTGGTATCTTGATCATTACGTTGTCGGTCCTTTGATTTACGGTTTCTGATTACCTCTGTGGTATCTTGACCATTGTGTTGTCGGTCCTTTGATTTACGGTTTCTGATTACCTCTGTGGTATCTTGATCATTGCGTTGTCTGTCCTTTGATTTACGGTTTCTGATTACCTCTGTGGTATCTTGATCATTGAGTTGTCTGTCCTTTGATTTATGGTTTCAGATTACCTCTGTGGTATCTTGATCATTACGTTGTCGGTGCTTTGATTTACGGTTTCTGATTACCTCTGTGGTATCTTGACCACTGAGTTGTCTGTCCTTTGATTTACGGTTTCTGATTACCTCTGTGGTATCTTGATCATTGAGTTGTCTGTCCTTTGATTTACGGTTTCTGATTACCTCTGTGGTATCTTGATCATTGAGTTGTCTGTCCTTTGATTTACGGTTTCTGATTACTTCTGTGGTATCTTGATCATTGAGTTGTCTGCCCTTTGATTTACGGTTTCTGATTACCTCTGTGGTATCTTGATCATTGAGTTGTCTGTCCTTTGGTTTCAGATTACCTCTGTGGTATCTTGATCATTACGTTGTCGGTCCTTTGATTTACGGTTTCTGATTACCTCTGTGGTATCTTGACCATTGTGTTGTCGGTCCTTTGACTTACGGTTTCTGATTACCTCTGTGGTATCTTGACCACTGAGTTGTTGGTCCTTTGATTTACGGTTTCTGATTACCTCTGTGGTATCTTGACCATTGTGTTATCGGTCCTTTGACTTACGGTTTCTGATTACCTCTGTGGTATCTTGACCACTGAGTTGTTGGTCCTTTGATTTACGGTTTCTGATTACCTCTGTGGTATCTTGACCACTGAGTTGTCGGTCCTTTGATTTATGGTTTCTGATTACCTCTGTGGTATCTTCATTGTGTTGTCGGTCCTTTGATTTACGGTTTCTGATTACCTCTGTGGTATCTTCATTGAGTTGTCGGTCCTTTGATTTACGGTTTCTGATTACCTCTGTGGTATCTTCATTGAGTTGTCGGTCCTTTGATTTACGGTTTCTGATTACCTCTGTGGTATCTTCATTGCGTTGTCTGTCCTTTGATTTACGGTTTCTGATTACCTCTGTGGTATCTTGATCATTGAGTTGTCTGTCCTTTGATTTACGGTTTCTGATTACCTCTGTGGTATCTTCATTGAGTTGTCTGTCCTTTGATTTACGGTTTCTGATTACCTCTGTGATATCTTGACCATTGAGTTGTCTGTCCTTTGATTTACGGTTTCTGATTACCTCTGTGGTATCTTGACCACTGAGTTGTCGGTCCTTTGATTTACGGTTTCTGATTACCTCTGTGGTATCTTGACCAGTGAGTTGTCTGTCCTTTGATTTACGGTTTCTGATTACCTCTGTGGTATCTTGACCATTGAGTTGTCTGCCCTTTGATTTAGGCTTTCTGATTACCTCTGTGGTATCTTGATCATTGAGTTGTCTGTCCTTTGATTTACGGTTTCTGATTACCTCTGTGGTATCTTGATCATTACGTTGTCGGTCCTTTGATTTACGGTTTCTGATTACCTCTGTGGTATCTTGACCATTGTGTTGTCGGTCCTTTGATTTACGGTTTCTGATTATCTCTGTGGTATCTTGATCATTGCGTTGTCTGTCCTTTGATTTACGGTTTCTGATTACCTCTGTGGTATCTTGATCATTGAGTTGTCTGTCCTTTGATTTATGGTTTCAGATTACCTCTGTGGTATCTTGATCATTACGTTGTCGGTGCTTTGATTTACGGTTTCTGATTACCTCTGTGGTATCTTGACCACTGAGTTGTCTGTCCTTTGATTTACGGTTTCTGATTACCTCTGTGGTATCTTGATCATTGAGTTGTCTGTCCTTTGATTTACGGTTTCTGATTACCTCTGTGGTATCTTGATCATTGAGTTGTCTGCCATTTGATTTACGGTTTCTGATTACCTCTGTGGTATCTTGATCATTGAGTTGTCTGTCCTTTGATTTATGGTTTCAGATTACCTCTGTGGTATCTTGATCATTACGTTGTCGGTCCTTTGATTTACGGTTTCTGATTACCTCTGTGGTATATTGACCATTGTGTTGTCGGTCCTTTGACTTACGGTTTCTGATTACCTCTGTGGTATCTTGACCACTGATTTGTTGGTCCTTTGATTTACGGTTTCTGATTACCTCTGTGGTATCTTGACCATTGTGTTGTCGGTCCTTTGACTTACGGTTTCTGATTACCTCTGTGGTATCTTGACCACTGAGTTGTTGGTCCTTTGATTTACGGTTTCTGATTACCTCTGTGGTATCTTGACCACTGAGTTGTCGGTCCTTTGATTTATGGTTTCTGATTACCTCTGTGGTATTTTCATTGTGTTGTCGGTCCTTTGATTTACGGTTTCTGATTACCTCTGTGGTATCTTCATTGAGTTGTCGGTCCTTTGATTTACGGTTTTTGATTACCTCTGTGGTATCTTCATTGAGTTGTCTGTCCTTTGATTTACGGTTTCTGATTACCTCTGTGGTATCTTCATTGCGTTGTCTGTCCTTTGATTTACGGTTTCTGATTACCTCTGTGGTATCTTGATCATTGAGTTGTCTGTCCTTTGATTTACGTTTCTGATTACCTCTGTGGTATCTTCATTGAGTTGTCTGTCCTTTGATTTACGGTTTCTGACTACCTCTGTGATATCTTGACCATTGAGTTGTCTGTCCTTTGATTTACGGTTTCTGATTACCTCTGTGGTATCTTGACCACTGAGTTGTCGGTCCTTTGATTTACGGTTTCTGATTACCTCTGTAGTATCTTGACCAGTGAATTGTCTGTCCTTTGATTTACGGTTTCTGATTACTTCTGTAGTATCTTGACCATTGAGTTGTCTGCCCTTTGATTTAGGGTTTCTGATTACCTCTGTGGTATCTTGATCATTGAGTTGTCTGTCCTTTGATTTACGGTTTCTGATTACTTCTGTGGTATCTTGATCATTGAGTTGTCTGCCCTTTGATTTACGGTTTCTGATTACCTCTGTGGTATCTTGATCATTGAGTTGTCTGTCCTTTGATTTATGGTTTCAGATTACCTCTGTGGTATCTTGATCATTACGTTGTCGGTCCTTTGATTTACGGTTTCTGATTACCTCTGTAGTATCTTGACCATTGTGTTGTCGGTCCTTTGACTTACGGTCTCTGATTACCTCTGTGGTATCTTGACCACTGAGTTGTTGGTCCTTTGATTTACGGTTTCTGATTACCTCTGTGGTATCTTGACCACTGAGTTGTCGGTCCTTTGATTTACGGTTTCTGATTACCTCTGTGGTATCTTCATTGTGTTGTCGGTCCTTTGATTTACCGTTTCTGATTACCTCTGTGGTATCTTCATTGAGTTGTCGGTCCTTTGATTTACGGTTTCTGATTACCTGTGTGGTATCTTCATTGAGTTGTCTGTCCTTTGATTTACGGTTTCTGATTACCTCTGTGGTATCTTCATTGCGTTGTCTGTCCTTTGATTTACGGTTTCTGATTACCTCTGTGGTATCTTGATCATTGAGTTGTCTGTCCTTTGATTTACGGTTTCTGATTACCTCTGTGGTATCTTCATTGAGTTGTCTGTCCTTTGATTTACGGTTTCTGATTACCTCTGTGATATCTTGACCATTGAGTTGTCTGTCATTTGATTTACGGTTTCTGATTACCTCTGTGGTATCTTGACCACTGAGTTGTCGGTCCTTTGATTTACGGTTTCTGATTACCTCTGTGGTATCTTGACCAGTGAGTTGTCTGTCCTTTGATTTACGGTTTCTGATTACTTCTGTGGTATCTTGACCATTGAGTTGTCTGCCCTTTGATTTAGGGTTTCTGATTACCTCTGTGGTATCTTGATCATTGAGTTGTCTGTCCTTTGATTTACGGTTTCTGATTACCTCTGTGGTATCTTGACCATTGTGTTGTCGGTCCTTTGATTTACGGTTTCTGATTACCTCTGTGGTATCTTGACCATTGCATTGTCGGTCCTTTGATTTATGGTTTCTGATTACCTCTGTGGTATCTTGACCATTGAGTTGCCTGCCCTTTGATTTAGGGTTTCTGATTACCTCTGTGGTATCTTGATCATTGAGTTGTCGGTCCATTGATTTACGGTTTCTGATTACCTCTGTAGTATCTTGACCATAGAGTTGTCTGTCCTTTGATTTACGGTTTCTGATTACTTCTGTGGTATCTTGACCATTGAGTTGTCTGCCCTTTGATTTAGGGTTTCTGATTACCTCTGTGGTATCTTGATCATTGAGTTGTCTGTCCTTTGATTTACGGTTTCTGATTACCTCTGTGGTATCTTGACCATTGTGTTGTCGGTCCTTTGATTTACGGTGTCTGATTACCTCTGTGGTATCTTGACCATTGCATTGTCGGTCCTTTGATTTATGGTTTCTGATTACCTCTGTGGTATCTTGACCATTGAGTTGCCTGCCCTTTGATTTAGGGTTTCTGATTACCTCTGTGGTATCTTGATCATTGAGTTGTCGGTCCATTGATTTACGGTTTCTGATTACCTCTGTAGTATCTTGACCATAGAGTTGTCTGTCCTTTGATTTACGGTTTCTGATTACCTCTGTGGTATCTTGACCATTGTGTTGTCGGTCCTTTGATTTACGGTTTCTGATTACCTCTGTGGTATCTTGACCATTGCATTGTCGGTCCTTTGATTTACGGTTTCTGATTACCTCTGTGGTATCTTGACCACTGAGTTGTCGGTCCTTTGATTTACGGTTTCTGATTACCTCTGTGGTATCTTGACCAGTGAGTTGTCTGTCCTTTGATTTACGGTTTCTGATTACTTCTGTGGTATCTTGACCATTGAGTTGTCTGCCCTTTGATTTAGGGTTTCTGATTACTTCTGTGGTATCTTGATCATTACGTTGTCGGTCCTTTGATTTACGGTTTCTGATTACCTCTGTGGTATCTTGACCATTGTGTTGTCGGTCCTTTGACTTACGGTTTCTGATTACCTCTGTGGTATCTTGACCACTGAGTTGTTGGTCCTTTGATTTACGGTTTCTGATTACCTCTGTGGTATATTGACCATTGTGTTGTCGGTCCTTTGACTTACGGTTTCTGATTACCTCTGTGGTATCTTGACCACTGAGTTGTTGGTCCTTTGATTTACGTTTCTGATTACCTCTGTGGTATCTTGACCACTGAGTTGTCGGTCCTTTGATTTATGGTTTCTGTTTACCTCTGTGGTATTTTCATTGTGTTGTCGGTCCTTTGATTTACGGTTTCTGATTACCTCTGTGGTATCTTCATTGAGTTGTCGGTCCTTTGATTTACGGTTTTTGATTACCTCTGTTGTATCTTCATTGAGTTGTCTGTCCTTTGATTTACGGTTTCTGATTACCTCTGTGGTATCTTCATTGCGTTGTCTGTCCTTTGATTTACGGTTTCTGATTACCTCTGTGGTATCTTGATCATTGAGTTGTCTGTCCTTTGATTTACGGTTTCTGATTACCTCTGTGGTATCTTCATTGAGTTGTCTGTCCTTTGATTTACGGTTTCTGATTACCTCTGTGATATCTTGACCATTGAGTTGTCTGTCCTTTGATTTACGGTTTCTGATTACCTCTGTGGTATCTTGACCACTGAGTTGTCGGTCCTTTGATTTACGGTTTCTGATTACCTCTGTGGTATCTTGACCAGTGAATTGTCTGTCCTTTGATTTACGGTTTCTGATTACTTCTGTAGTATCTTGACCATTGAGTTGTCTGCCCTTTGATTTAGGGTTTCTGATTACCTCTGTGGTATCTTGATCATTGAGTTGTCTGTCCTTTGATTTACGGATTCTGATTACTTTTGTGGTATCTTGATCATTGAGTTGTCTGCCCTTTGATTTACGGTTTCTGATTACCTCTGTGGTATCTTGATCATTGAGTTGTCTGTCCTTTGATTTATGGTTTCAGATTACCTCTGTGGTATCTTGATCATTACGTTGTCGGTCCTTTGATTTACGGTTTCTGATTACCTCTGTGGTATCTTGACCATTGTGTTGTCGGTCCTTTGACTTACGGTCTCTGATTACCTCTGTGGTATCTTGACCACTGAGTTGTTGGTCCTTTGATTTACGGTTTCTGATTACCTCTGTGGTATCTTGACCACTGAGTTGTCGGTCCTTTGATTTACGGTTTCTGATTACCTCTGTGGTATCTTCATTGTGTTGTCGGTCCTTTGATTTACCGTTTCTGATTACCTCTGTGGTATCTTCATTGAGTTGTTGGTCCTTTGATTTACGGTTTCTGATTACCTGTGTGGTATCTTCATTGAGTTGTCTGTCCTTTGATTTACGGTTTCTGATTACCTCTGTGGTATCTTCATTGCGTTGTCTGTCCTTTGATTTACGGTTTCTGATTACCTCTGTGGTATCTTGATCATTGAGTTGTCTGTCCTTTGATTTACGGTTTCTGATTACCTCTGTGATATCTTAACCATTGAGTTGTCTGTCATTTGATTTACGGTTTCTGATTACCTCTGTGGTATCTTGACCACTGAGTTGTCGGTCCTTTGATTTACGGTTTCTGATTACCTCTGTGGTATCTTGACCAGTGAGTTGTCTGTCCTTTGATTTACGGTTTCTGATTACTTCTGTGGTATCTTGACCATTGAGTTGTCTGCCCTTTGATTTAGGGTTTCTGATTACCTCTGTGGTATCTTGATCATTGAGTTGTCTGTCCTTTGATTTACGGTTTCTGATTACCTCTGTGGTATCTTGACCATTGTGTTGTCGGTCCTTTGATTTACGGTTTCTGATTACCTCTGTGGTATCTTGACCATTGCATTGTCGGTCCTTTGATTTATGGTTTCTGATTACCTCTGTGGTATCTTGACCATTGAGTTGCCTGCCCTTTGATTTAGGGTTTCTGATTACCTCTGTGGTATCTTGATCATTGAGTTGTCGGTCCATTGATTTACGGTTTCTGATTACCTCTGTAGTATCTTGACCATAGAGTTGTCTGTCCTTTGATTTACGGTTTCTGATTATTTCTGTGGTATCTTGACCATTGAGTTGTCTGCCCTTTGATTTAGGGTTTCTGATTACCTCTGTGGTATCTTGATCATTGAGTTGTCTGTCCTTTGATTTAGGGTTTCTGATTACCTCTGTGGTATCTTGACCATTGTGTTGTCGGTCCTTTGATTTACGGTTTCTGATTACCTCTGTGGTATCTTGACCATTGCATTGTCGGTCCTTTGATTTATGGTTTCTGATTACCTCTGTGGTATCTTGACCATTGAGTTGCCTGCCCTTTGATTTAGGGTTTCTGATTACCTCTGTGGTATCTTGATCATTGAGTTGTCGGTCCATTGATTTACGGTTTCTGATTACCTCTGTAGTATCTTGACCATAGAGTTGTCTGTCCTTTGATTTACGGTTTCTGATTACCTCTGTGGTATCTTGACCATTGTGTTGTCGGTCCTTTGATTTACGGTTTCTGATTACCTCTGTGGTATCTTGACCATTGCATTGTCGGTCCTTTGATTTACGGTTTCTGATTACCTCTGTGGTATCTTGACCACTGAGTTGTCGGTCCTTTGATTTACGGTTTCTGATTACCTCTGTGGTATCTTGACCAGTGAGTTGTCTGTCCTTTGATTTACGGTTTCTGATTACTTCTGTGGTATCTTGACCATTGAGTTGTCGGTCCATTGATTTACGGTTTCTGATTACCTCTGTAGTATCTTGACCATAGAGTTGTCTGCCCTTTGATTTAGGGTTTCTGATTACCTCTGTGGTATCTTGATCATTGAGTTGTCTGTCCTTTGATTTACGGTTTCTGATTACCTCTGTGGTATCTTGACCATTGTGTTGTCGGTCCTTTGATTTACGGTTTCTGATTACCTCTGTGGTATCTTGACCATTGCATTGTCGGTCCTTTGATTTATGGTTTCTGATTACCTCTGTGGTATCTTGACCATTGAGTTGCCTGCTCTTTGATTTAGGGTTTCTGATTACCTCTGTGGTATCTTGACCATTGAGTTGCCTGCCCTTTGATTTAGGGTTTCTGATTACCTCTGTGGTATCTTGATCATTGAGTTGTCGGTCCATTGATTTACGGTTTCTGATTACCTCTGTAGTATCTTGACCATAGAGTTGTCTGTCCTTTGATTTACGGTTTCTGATTACCTCTGTGGTATCTTGACCATTGTGTTGTCGGTCCTTTGATTTTGCGGTTTCTGATTACCTCTGTGGTATCTTGACCATTGCATTGTTGGTCCTTTGATTTACGGTTTCTGATTACCTCTGTGGTATCTTGACCATTGAGTTGTCGGTCCTTTGATTTACGGTTTCTGATTACCTCTGTGGTATCTTGACCATTGAGTTGTCGGTCCTTTGATTTACGGTTTCTGATTACCTCTGTGGTATCTTGACCATTGAGTTGTCTGCCCTTTGATTTACGGTTTCTGATTACCTCTGTGGTATCTTGATGATTGAGTTGTCTGTCCTTTGATTTACGGTTTCTGATTACCTATATGTCACACGCAATGATGACACCACAAGTTTTTGTTATAAGTCTTGTGATGATGATGATGAGGAGGAGGAGGAGGAGGACAATGATGATATGGAATATACTGAGGATGCTATCGACAATATGATTTTAGAATTTTCAGGAGATTAATATAAACATGAATCCAAAATAAAGTGTCTTTTTGTTTTTTTTTACTTGCATTCTGGTCTTACCTAATGCATAATTGACATGTCCACATAATATTTGGTACATCATCATGTTTTGAGTTTTGGTGGTTTAATTATTTTATGGTCATGATTAATGTAGTTTTCAAATTCGGGCCTGTAGAATTGATGGTGAGCCTGTAAATATTTGAACTTACAGGCCCGGTGGGCTTGTAAGTTAAAAAGTTAAGCGTGAAGACTGTGAATTGTATGTATTTAATAATTTGATATTTTATAAATATGTTTATAATTAAAAATTGATACAACATAGACCAAGGATTTCTTTAAGGGAAATTTAAAACTACTTAGATATCCTGCACAAGGCACGGGCATACCCATCATAGTCCGCGAGAAAAAGTTATTTATTCTTTAAGGGAAATTTAAAACTACTTAGATATCCTGCACAAGGCACGGGCATACCCATCATAGTCCACGAGAATAAGTTATTTATTCTTTAAGGGAAATTTAAAACTACTTAGATATCCTGCACAAGGCACGGGCATACCCATCATAGTCTGCGTGAACAAGTTATTTATTCTTTAAGGGAAAGTTATATTGGGAAACATACATATAATCAAGAATACAAATAAAGAACCTGAATGGTTACTAAAATATTTAACATAAACAGTTTTTTAAAGAAAGATGTAAACAGTTTTAAAAATCTAAGTATAAATATTTTCAAAAAGGAAATGATATAAGTTTTCAAAAAAGAAAGTATATTAATTTTCAAAAAAGATAGTCTATTAAATTTAAAAAAAAAAATAAAGTCTATTAGATATAAGAAAAAGAAAGTATAAATTGTCAGGAAGAAAAGTAAAATATTTGATTTAAAATACCCATCCAAGTTGAACGAATTGAAACATGTCAGGAAAAATACACATATAATAGAAATGTCAATTCAAAAATACAAATAAAGAACCTGAATGGTTACTAAAATATTTAACATAAACAGTTTTTTAAAGAAAGATGTAAACAGTTTTAAAAATCTAAGTATAAATATTTTCAAAAAGGAAATGATATAAGTTTTCAAAAAAGAAAGTATATTAATTTTCAAAAAAGATAATCTATTAAATTTTCAAAAAAAAATAAAGTCTATTAGATATAAAAAAAGAAAGTATAAATTGTCAGGAAGAAAAGTAAAATATTTGATTTAAAATACCCATCCAAGTTGAACGAATTGAAACATGTCAGGAAAAATACACATATAATAGAAATGTGAATTCACTGTTTGTCCACCATTCATCGTTGTCTTCTTCTTCTTGAAAGTTGTAGTCCTTTCATTTATCTTCCTCTTGCGTTGCCCAATTTTCTTACCAAGTGATCTAGGCTTCAGCACAGTCATTGCTCCATCTGTTGATGTCACAGTCTTCTTGTCCTTGGGCACAAAACGTCGCAAATGTTTAAATAGTCTCTGTCTCTCCTCCTGAGTTTTGCTGAGCCATCCAGACTTAGATGTGCTTCTAGAAGTATTTTCTTGACTGTTTGTTTTGAAATTTTTTGATTAGTTGACAGTTGTTTAAGCTTAGGAATGTTATTCAAAATTTGTACCAAGAGCATATCCGGTTTTCATATAATTTTCTGGACTGTGTGTATGCATCCTTCAACAAGGGAAAAGTGTCCAAAGTTTCTAATAATCAGTTCCCATATTTCAGAGCAATATAGTAAAACATGTTTTAAATGGTATGGTCAAAAACATATGTCCTAAGCGACGTCGCTAAGTAAACATTGACGTGCAGGAACAATGAAAACATAGTTCATCTAAATTTTCGACTATATCTTTTATTTCCGTCAATGAAATAAATATAATAATCAATTGCACATCGTGAACATTGAATATATGATCACTCGTGCCGAAACGCATTCAGATTAAACTCGTGCGCATAGCAAGTTCCGCACACTCGTTTAATCTGAAGCGTTTTGCGGCACTCGTGATCATATTTTCAATATCCACCCTGTGCAATTATCCTATAGTTGTTTGGAGTTGCGATTAGATAGGATATGATGATACAGTCCGGAATGCATGGTCGGAGTATTAATGAGTGTCGGAGTAATGACTGTCGGAGTTATGAGTGTCGGAGAAATAACTGTCGGAGTTATGACTGTCGGAGTAATGAGACGACCCCATACCAATTATATAGTCTTTAGTTTGACCCGATTGAGGATCGAATCAACGATAAACCACATTCGAGGCGAGCATGCTAATCATTACACCACGGATGCGGTTCATAGGCTGTGAAACGTTCCATGTAGGCATTATAAATAAATAAGGGTAATAACAAAATTACCGAACACCGAGCAATCTTCCAAAGGGAAAGGCAAAACTCATGTCAACAAACAGACAAAATCAGTCAACAACCGGAAAACACAACTGTATATTTATTGTCAAGAATAAGACAAAGATAACAATACATAATAGTTAGTCTAAACAGACAAAACAGATGTTATATATCTCCTAGGAACAAACTCACTGGCATACACAATAACAAGTATGTCTGTTGAATCTCCGGTCATATTAGATTGTCTGGGGAGAAGAACAGTTGTTTCCTCAGGGTGGTCTGTACCATTGGGATCTGTTTCTTAGCATCGCCTTCTCCTAAGCGTATATTCTCCTCTGCCACGTCATGGTTGACTTGTGTCATTATTCCTTGTAAATCTAATCTGTAATTGGTAAACATTGTTATTTAATAAAACTAGTTTAACACTGCCACTTTTTATTGCCTGTACCAAACCAGGAAAGTGAGCAGTCATGTACATGTGTGTTAGGAGTACCAAACCAGGAAAGTGAGCAGTCATGTATATGTGTGTTAGGAGTACCAAACCAGGAAAGTGAGCAGTCATGTACATGTGTGTTAGGAGTACCAAACCAGGAAAGTGAGCAGTCATGTATATGTGTGTTAGGAGTACCAAACCAGGAAAGTGAGCAGTCATGTATATGTGTGTTAGGAGTACCAAACCAGGAAAGTGAACAGTCATGTACATGTGTGTTAGGAGTACCAAACCAGGAAAGTGAACAGTCATGTACATGTGTGTTAGGAGTACCAAACCAGGAAAGTGAGCAGTCATGTATATGTGTGTTAGGAGTACCAAACCAGGAAAGTGAGCAGTCATGTATATGTGTGTTAGGAGTACCAAACCAGGAAAGTGAGCAGTCATGTACATGTGTGTTAGGAGTACCAAACCAGGAAAGTGAGCAGTCATGTACATGTGTGTTAGGAGTACCAAACCAGGAAAGTGAGCAGTCATGTATATGTGTGTTAGGAGTACCAAACCAGGAAAGTGAACAGTCATGTACATGTGTGTTAGGAGTACCAAACCAGGAAAGTGAGCAGTCATGTATATGTGTGTTAGGAGTACCAAACCAGGAAAGTGAACAGTCATGTACATGTGTGTTAGGAGTACCAAACCAGGAAAGTGAGCAGTCATGTATATATGTGTTAGGAGTACCAAACCAGGAAAGTGAACAGTCATGTACATGTGTGTTAGGAGTACCAAACCAGGAAAGTGAACAGTCATGTATATGTGTGTTAGGAGTACCAAACCAGGAAAGTGAGCAGTCATGTATATGTGTGTTAGGAGTACCAAACCAGGAAAGTGAGCAGTCATGTATATGTGTGTTAGGAGTACCAAACCAGGAAAGTGAACAGTCATGTACATGTGTGTTAGGAGTACCAAACCAGGAAAGTGAGCAGTCATGTATATGTGTGTTAGGAGTACCAAACCAGGAAAGTGAGCAGTCATGTACATGTGTGTTAGGAGTACCAAACCAGGAAAGTGAGCAGTCATGTATATGTGTGTTAGGAGTACCAAACCAGGAAAGTGAGCAGTCATGTACATGTGTGTTAGGAGCCCCTTTCTATGATTTTTCTATTGGGTTTTGGAAATGTGCCGACAGTGGTATATTTTCTGCTGTTCATTTTATTTACTAGTAAGATTTGTCTTTGTTTCCCTGAACTTTACGTGTTTGATATATTAGGTGCAGGTAGTACTTATATATATATTTAAGCATTCCTTTAATAAGCATCACCACCTGGTGCCGTTTGCAGTTAAACAAATATTTTTATAAATTCACAATTCAATAGCACCATCACCTGTGTTTTTTTTTAGCTTTTTTACTTGTACAAACTATGACATGCATTGATCAATCATATACAGTCAAACGTGTATATAAAGACCACTCAAGGGAACCTGAAAACATGTCCTTCACAGGGGCGGATCCAAGGGGGGGGGGGGCACACCTGGTACATGTCCCCCCCCCCTAAAATTGGAAAAAATATGATTTTTTGGCATAAAATCGTGATTTTTCACATGAAATACCCCAAAAATTTTCGCACCTCCCTCTGCTCGGCCCAATTTTTTTAAGTGCGCCTCCCCTAACTTAAAATCCTGGATCCGCCCCTGCATTGATCAATCATATACAGTCAAACATGTATATAAAGACCACTCAAGGGAACCTGAAAATATGTCCTTTATGAGCAGTTGCCCTTTATATACAAGTAAAGATTATATGCACTTTTCATTAATGGGAAAAATGAGACTGCCCTTTATAGGCAGTGAATTGCTATACAGAAGTTCCTTTTAAGACAGGTTGTACTGTATTTAAATTCATCCATGATACACACTCCAGCTCTTGTTTATTTGTTCTTGATTGATTTAATTCTATTTCACAGATGTTGGTACTTATGTATGTGAGTGAGAGAGTGAGAGAGTGATTATTTGTTCTTGATTGATTTAATTCTATTTCACAGATGTTGGTACTTATGTATGTGAGTGAGAGGGTGAGAGAGTGATTATTTGTTCTTGATTGATTTAATTCTATTTCACAGATGTTGGTACTTAGGGACTGACCATTTAACTTGAAGGGGGGCGTTATGGTTTTTTGTTTCGTTCAGCATTTTTTTTTTCGACAACACGGGTTAGAATATTTATTTTTTTTTGCCGCGCAAAGCGAGAATTTTTTTTCCAGAATTCAACATTAGGTTATATGACAAAAACTCTGAATCACATTATTTTTTTTTTCCTCCACCAAAATCAGAATATTTTTTTCAGCAACATTGGGAATCAGAATATTTTTTTGGAAAAAAAACATAACCCCCCCCCCCCCTTCAAGTTAAATGGTCGTTCCCTTATGTATGTGAGTGAGAGTGAGAGAGTGATTACTTGTTCTTGATTGATTTTTAATTCTATTTCACAGATGTTGGTACTTATGTATGTGAGTGAGAGAGTGATTATTTGTTCTTGATTGTTTTAATTCTATTTCACAGATGTTGGTACGTATGTATGTGAGTGAGGGAGTGAGAGAGTGATTATTTGTTCTTGATTGATTTAATTCTATTTCACAGATGTTGGTACTTATGTATGTGAGTGAGAGAGTGATTATTTGTTCTTGATTGATTTAATTCTATTTCACAGATGTTGGTACGTATGTATGTGAGTGAGGGAGTGAGAGAGTGATTATTTGTTCTTGATTGATTTAATTCTATTTCACAGATGTTGGTACTTATGTATGTGAGTGAGAGAGTGAGAGAGTGATTATTTGTTCTTGATTGATTTAATTCTATTTCACAGATGTTGGTACTTATGTATGTGAGTGAGAGAGTGAGAGAGTGATTATTTGTTCTTGATTGACTTAATTCTATTTCACAGATGTTGGTACGTATGTATGTGAGTGAGGGAGTGAGAGAGTGATTATTTGTTCTTGATTGATTTAATTCTATTTCACAGATGTTGGTACGTATGTATGTGAGTGAGGGAGTGAGAGATTGTTGTTTAATGGCAAGTGGGCAATTTGTCAGCTATATCATGGCGAGAACAATTAACATTTTGATGTGGTGATGTCTGTTTTGTACTAGACCAACACCCTTAGGTGGATTTTTATAGTGCTAGTTCACTGAAACAACAATCCATGGGTAGACAGGGTGATAATATTTCATGTAACGGAATGGAACGAAACGAAACGGAATGATTTCGTTTCTTGTTTAAGTAATTATTATAGGGATATCACTATTTTGAGAAACGAAACTATTCCGTTTCGTTTCGTTCCTGATTTTTGAGTTTCGTTTCGTGTTTTAGTAATTTCCTATAGGTGTACTGTACTTAGTTACTTTGTTCCGACCAAGACACGACCAACCTACATTTGTACACGGTGTAGTCGCGCTATTTGAGCGTTAGGCGGATGAGTTGTTTATTGTACGACGCATGGCAGATTTTCTGCTTGTTTTCACATGGGTAGACATGTCGATCCACATGGATACATTATCTTGTTTCCTAGACAACCAGTCTTTACGCTTAATCCTTAATGCTGTATGCTTAGTGGAGAAACAGTAAATACAAATAGAGTCTTTGATTTGACTATGTCGTTGCTCAAACCACGATCTACCACGCCCGAGGCGACCGCTCTAACCAATATAACACAGATGTGTTCAAATGGATCTCGGTCCTCTAGATCTGTATGATTTAGGATAAAGTTATATTGTCTTAATAGTTGTGTTAGTAGGTTTGATATTTTGGTTTTTCGATCTTTTGGTTTTGGACATGTCTGTTGAAGGTTGTTCCACAAACGGGTCATGCCCAGTGGATTGGATATCTACATGTTTTTTACACTTAATTTTACTTACGTGTCAGAAAAATTATTCAGATTTTCCGTAAGACTCTTAATATAAAACGACCCTTTTTTTCTGCTTCTGTATGAGACATAACCAAACACCGTAGCATATCCTAGCAGGAAGTCAGATTCGTCCGGTATAACCTTCTTATTATCTGCTGCATGTGGTGTGGCATCCATCTCTTCTTCCTGTGGTAGTGACGTAGGATCAACGTCCATATCAATGATGTCAGCTACTGATGGACCATCTTGTTGTAAATCAGATGACATAAGCACTCCTACAAAATACATTTTTTCGTTGAACAGACAACAAGGCCAAAATAAAAAATAGTGTTTGTTTGCCCACTGAAAACCTGCCGACTCAAAAGTTTTTATTCATTTTTTTTTTTCTCTTATCAATTCCCGAAACCGGATTCCTGATCTGATTCTCCTTTTATGATGACCGAAAGTATCTGAAATTATAAAATCATCGCATTACCTTGCTTTGGAAATGATAGTTTATTATTGAAATTTGCAGTTCATAATAATGTAATTGTTAATAAAAACTATGATTCGCCTCCCTCAGGCATAGTTGTCCTTAGCCGATTTTTCCGATCTTGTTTAGGTCCTTCTGCTTTTGTTGCTTTTAAATTATTTGGCTTTTCAATCTTTTCAATACAGACCCCGTCCCCACACACCCTCCATCCCATGACCAATGGCATTGTCTACTTCCTATTACAATAGTTTTTTTAATATGTTCTTCCCAAGACTGTTGTATTTGAACGTACCTGATTACCGACTGTTAGTCCATGAATGCACCCAGCACACTAGAGGTTATATTTATATTTTCCTAAACATAGCTGTAGTACCAAATAGTTGACATTAAACAACAGTTAATTAACCAATGATAAAGAGCCTAAAAAAAAAAATTCATGAACATTTCCTATTTTGCATACTCGTATACAAAGGGTCGTTTTGTTGGTGATCATATGGTAGTGGGTTTTACAACTACCTGTGTAATCAGTGCACATCACCACTAAAGTTGTGAGTTCGAATCTCGTTCATCACGAGGTGTACTCGATACAACATTTTGTGATAAAGTTTGTCAGTGATTTGTGGCAGTTCAGTGGTTTCCTCTGTGTACTTCCGGTTTCTGCCACCAATAAAATAATACAACATCAAATCGCCACTATAAATATTTATACACATATGCCCCTAACATAATCTCCAATACAACCTTACACGATTGGGATTAAACCATAAACCAAGCAAAATTGATTCACTTTCAAGCCATAGATTGAATTCATGTATTGTAGATCAAAACATTATTAAATGAAGCTAACAATTTTTATTGAAAATGTCAAATACATGACAACGACTTCCTTCTTCTTCCCGGTATGGAGTGAACTCTTCTACGAGTGTTGAAACTCCAGTGCATGGTGAGTGAACAGCAGAAAATCACTCGAGTATGTACAATTAAAATGTCTCTATTTACAGTTAAAAGCAGTTAAAAGCAGCTGGTCCTGTTCACATGTTGCTGATGAGTCCAGGCATACTGATGGTATTAGTATGTGATGTCTGAACGACTCAACTGTTGGCTGGCTTCGCAACTCTGGTGGTAGCAAGTTCCAAGTTACGATGGTTCTTGGTAGGAATGAGTACTTTTATGCATCTACTCTGGTGCTTATCTGCCGGATGTTATGGGCACAGGATCCTCTAGTTCTGGTGGTATTAATCTGGATGTACTGATGGAGTGGTACTTCCACCAGGTTATTCAGGATATCGGACCTCCTTATTCTACACTAGAGATCCTGGATGATAATAGAACAACCTAAACACACCAGACTAGCGGAATACTAACACACCAGACTAGCGGAATACTAACACACCAGACTAGCGGAATACTAACACACCAGACTAGCGGAATACTAACACACCAGACTAGCGGAATACTAACACACCAGACTAGCGGAATACTAACACACCAGACTAGCGGAATACTAACACACCAGACTAGCGGAATACTAACACACCAGACTAGCGGAATACTACCACACCAGACTAGCGGAATACTAACACACCAGACTAGCGGAATACTAACACACCAGACTAGCGGAATACTAACACACCAGACTAGCGGAATACTAACACACCAGACTAGCGGAATACTAACACACCAGACTAGCGGAATACTAACACACCAGACTAGCGGAATACTAACACACCAGACTAGCGGAATACTAACACACCAGACTAGCGGAATACTAACACACCAGACTAGCGGAATACTAACACACCAGACTAGCGGAATACTAACACACCAGACTAGCGGAATACTACCACACCAGACTAGCGGAATACTACCACACCAGACTAGCGGAATACTAACACACCAGACTAGCGGAATACTAACACACCAGACTAGCGGAATACTAACACACCAGACTAGCGGAATACTAACACACCAGACTAGCGGAATACTAACACACCAGACTAGCGGAATACTAACACACCAGACTAGCGGAATACTAACACACCAGACTAGCGGAATACTAACACACCAGACTAGCGGAATACTAACACACCAGACTAGCGGAATACTAACACACCAGACTAGCGGAATACTAACACACCAGACTAGCGGAATACTACCAAAATCTAATGAAAAAAAATGTAGAAAGAGGCAACATCGATACCCCTAATGCACATATACATGACTGCAGGGCCTATGAGGGAGGGGGGTTCAGCTGGTACATCGGTCCAGGGTCCAGTGAGCCATGAAGGGGGCCTGTGAATCTCTAAAGGGTCCCATGTATGTTTTATTTTGATTTTATGGGGTATTTTTAACTATTCTTAGTTTATTTAGAAAAATAATTATGTCAAATTCTCTTACACTTCTGAATTCTGGTTGTTGATCACATGAAAATTTACCAGTGGTTTTATCGGACCTCGAATCCTCAATTTAAAGAAAAGTCTTAGTCTGTCCCCTGGGCCCCGCTTTGAAGCGGTTTTGTTCCGCCTTGCAAAATTTCTCTTGGAGGCCCTGTCATGATGACCGCTCACATTCATGTCTAGGTACAAGGTAGAGGGATTAAACTGGTGTAATGGGACAAATCCTCTCCTCTTCGAGAAATAATGCAGTCATACAAGTATTTTTCACATGTCAGTATAATGCCAACAGTCACACTTAACGGGGTGGGACGGAGTGATGTATGCCATTATAACGTTTTCTATTTATGTATTTGTGGCTTGTTAAAATTAGTAATAATAAAGTTTAGTGATGGGTGTCTTATAAGAGGCTGGAACTGCCTACCCGCCTTCGCAAGCACCTGAGTTCAACCCTCCTCCGGGTTTTGGTGAGTCCTTTTTAGTTTTCTGTGTTGTGTATTGTATGTCTTCGCCCTGTGTTCATTAGTCCGATGGTCCGTTAGTCCGAACTTTTTAAGGTCCGTTATTCTTGTTTTTCGACCAAAGGATAGGTATCGAACAGTGTTGAATTGATTTAATATTCAGTCCTTTATCAAATTAAGTAAGAGAAGCAAGATACTCATATTCACATCCTGACTAAACAGTGGTCTATCCAGGTGGGTTGTAGGCTGTACGCCCGGCTTTTGCTAGCTAAACAAAAATGTGTAATCGGCAAATATAGGTAAAACTTATAACATTTTGTAGAAAACACGCCAAAAATTGCACCAAACCCCTGTTTTGTAATTATGGATGCAAGCGTGCTAAGTCTAAAAAAAAAAGAGAAAAAAACCGTGTCGTCTCTGAAATATATGGAAATCATTCCAATGAAGTAAACCCTCCACTAAAACTGATCTTAACCAAATATGTTTAAGCTAAAACTTAAAAGATATTTATATATTAAAACTTAAAAGATATCTAAATATTAGATCATTTTTAAGACCCGTTGTTGATCCAATTAACAACTAGGATTTTTTTGCTTAACAAACACTTCAGAATAATAATAACTTTATTCAATGCACAATTTTACCCCGAAGGGTTGAAGGCATATACAACTTTACAAGGAATATATACAAAGTAAACAACGTACACAAGTCAAATAGACAAAGACATAGTAACAACATACAAATAAAATGAAAACAAATTCAGATTTGTCATTTACTCTTTACGAAATACTGAAAGAGTCCCTTTTGGTACGACACAAACGAGACGATCTCTGAGAAAGGGATTAGAAAACATAAAAGCACATCTGAAATTAAGTTTTGTTAGGGACAAGTACATTCCATTAAAAAGAGAATACATAAAATCATTAAACGGACGTGAAGGTCGCAAAATACAGAGTGTAACCTCAAATATATACCAATTATTATGGAATATTGAAAACTCCAATCAACTACCGCAACAACTTAAGCATATGCCTACCAAATTATACATCTATGTAATTCCAGAATACCGTGTTCCATGGCTCGACATATACAAGTACCCTTTACCAAATACGTGTACCAGATGGGGGGGTCTCCTGAGATATTTTAACCAAGTGGTATACTGTAGATGAATAAACAGTTTGTTGTTAGTGTAGAAATTCCAAAGATTGGTACTTACACAATGTAGGTATACACGCATCAGAAACCATAGGTACTCGGGGATAGGATCCCCCCTTTTTTTGTGAAAAAAAAATTCCCCGTTTTTTTCTTTCTTTTTGGTATTTTTGTGATTAACTTGTGCTATATCATCAGATAAATCTCACTATTTCATATCATCAGAGAAATCTCACTATTTCCTCCAGTTTACTATCCAGCCCCTGCCACGATCAATATTAATATACTAGAAGGTAACTAGCTTCTCTGGGTTGACCTACATTTCTCCGAGGAAAAATTCGGGGAATCCTATCTATATAATAACAATCAAACACTTACCAATCGAAAAGCGGGCATCAATCCTTACTTCGATCACTTATCTGTTAGAATCAACTTGCTTTTCAGTCATGAAAGACGATTTAGTCCTTGAATTTAATCGGTATTCACTCGCGAGACGTTCCATTTGAAGCTCGATCAACGGAAGTCGTTATTTTTAAGGGGACAAGACTAACCTGGTTCCTTGTCCGTAAATGTGTATGGGGTACCTGTCCATTAGAGAAATTCCGAAATGTCATCTGTGAAACCAAAGGGTAAGAGAAATACGAACGTCTTTTTGGCGGATTTTACGACTTCCGTTGATCGAGCTTCAAATGGAACGTCTCGCGAGTGAATTCCGATTAAATTCAAGGACTAAATCGCCTTTCATGACTGAAAAGCAAGTTGATTCTAACAGATAAATGATCGAAGTAAGGATTGATGCCCGTTTTTCGATTGGTAAGTGTTTGATTGTTATTATATATATAGGATTCCCCGAATTTTTCCTCGGACAAATGTAGGTCAGCCCAGAGAAGCTAGTTACCTTCTAGTATATTAATATTGATCGTAGCAGGGACTGGATAGTAAACTGGAAGAAATAGTGAGATTTCTCTGATGATATGAAATAGTGAGATTTCTCTGATGATATAGCACAAGTTAATCACAGAAATACCAAAAAGAAAGGAAAAAACGGGAAATTTTTTTTTCACGAAAAAAGGGGGGATCCTATCCCCGAGTACCTGTGTCAGAAACAAGAAATAATATAATATCATAAAAGATCATCTAACAAATGTTTTATGCATATTACATGTAGGAAAAAAACGTACGGGTTAAACTAGAAAAAAAATCATTATTTCCTGCAATTTCGGTACTTTGTTTTTTTATACCATAATTTCTAGTAACACTACTTTAAGACACAGGCGCATGGGGCATGGATTTCGTTTCCTCCTCCCCCCTTTTCTCTACTACCCTCCTTTTTTCAAAATTTTCATATAAATCATTCCTTTTTCAAAATTTTCATAATCATTCGTTTTTTCTTCATTTGACAATATCAGTAGACGTCATACATCATGAATAATACGTGTATTCTGTGTTCACAGTTTTTCGACTGATACAGTATAAGAGAGAAGGTAAGCAACTCCATTTTCATATTTCGCGCCATATCGCTCACCTCGGTTGGGAAACCCCCATGTATTTTACACTTTTTACCTTGTCTACATATGGCACTGTCGTATCAAACTGTTTCTAAGACACTTACCTAATTGCCCATGTTCGAATTTCGGTATTCCCGAATTTCAGTCTGTACGTCGATCTTTTCCAAGAAATCTCGCCGAGAATAGCGAGGCAGCTTCGTTTCTAGGTCAAACTACATCATATGAGACGGAAGTGCAAGAACGGGAACCCTGGGATTTTTACGAATGGATTACCTGCAATGAAAAACCCAGATGCGCTCCGAATATTTTTCCCATAATGTTTTGGCGGGAAATATAAACCGCTGAAAAAACATAACAGCAGACGGACTATTTCGTAAAAATGGCACAACGACCATCTGAATATGGAAACATTGAAATAATTTGATGGTAAATAACTGTTCAAAAAGAAATTCAAACTGAGAAATAGATGATTGAATGGTTAGAACTGAAGTCAAAATTTCAATGAAAAAGAAATATTCAGCTTGCCTCTACTTCAAATTATTAAAATCATACCCAAACAAATACATATACAACTCAAAAAAAAAAAAAAATAAATAAATAAAAAAAAAACAAAGGAAGAAGAAGCTGAGAACAGCTATTGAATGGGACTATGGCATTTTAGCTCACTGAAACAACAGTCTGGAGGCAGACGTGTAGCTTCACTCCGACACATTATTCTGATTCCGAGCCAACCAGTCTTTGCTCTTACTCCTTAATGATCCGTGCTTAGCGGAGAAGCAACAAATACCAATTTCATAAACTTTGGTTTGACCCAACCGGGGCTCGAACACACGAGGCGAGCACGCTAACCATTACACCACTGATGCGGTTTTTAAACTGTTCCAATTGGACGAAAAACGTCATAACCGTTTTTATCATATCATTACATCTTCATGTCTAAGGTCACTCGTCATGACATATCAGTAAAAGTGAACAAGTGAGAGACTTGATTTTTAAATAATCAGATTGCTCCCACGACACATCAGTGAAAAGGTGCAATTGAGAGATACGATTTTAATCGGATTGAAGATTATCATGATACAAAAGTACAACCAAATACCTGAATGCGATAATTACTAATTAGTCTACTTAACATACTTCAGGCCTAAACAAATACTTAATATCTTAGACGTTCATGGCGAGGTGTACTCGATACAACATTATGTGATAAAGTTTGTCAATGACTTTGGACAGGTCGGTGGTTTTCTCCGGGTACTCCCGTTTCCTCCACCAATAAAACTAACCACCATGATTAGTGGCGTTAAACACCATAAACCAACAAAACCAACCATATCTTAAATTTAAATACGGTCGCATTTAATTTGCGTCATTTTGAAAAAAGACCACCATTTCATGTTTCTTTTGCCCAAATTATATATCTTTCATTTGTGCCATTTTAAAAATTAATCATGGGGCAAAAGAAAGGTTACATTTGGCGCAAATGAAGGATTGTTTTAGCGCAATTTCAACTTGCCAATTGGTGGAAATGAACATATAATACAATAAATACAAAATATATTTATGATTAAAAAGAGAAAACATCAGAATCCGTAGATATAGTAAAGATGTCACTCTTCTTACATTCACACCTATATAATTTACAAATTTTGACTGTGTTTTTCACAAATTGCAGTTATTTGTGACCGCAAATACATGTCGCCACCATGACTAGCTATAGGTTAACGTTACTTACGGAATATCTGTGTCATAAATGACCACGGATATGTTCCATTTGTCTAATCAAAATCCGGTCATGTCCTCATTATTGACTGATCACTAGGTTTGTAACAAGAGTATCACGCCGGGTGCCACGTGTGGAGCAGGGTCTGCTTACCCTTCCGGAACACCTGAGTTCACCCCCGGATGTTAGTGGGCTTCGTGTGTTGCTCGATCTTTGGTTTTCTGTGTGGTGGTTTATGGATCGTTGTTTGTTCTTTTGTCCTTTTGCCTTTGTCTTCCCTTCTGCGAGGGTATCATCCGCACAGTATCCAGTGTTTGGCCTGCCTTTCTTCGAGGGTATCATCCGCACAGTATCCAGTGTTTGGCCTGCACTTCTTCGAGGGTATCATCCGCACAGTATCCAGTGTTTGGCCTGCCTTTCTTCGAGGGTATCATCCGCACAGTATCCAGTGTTTGGCCTGCCCTTCTTCGAGGGTATCATCCGCACAGTATCCAGTGTTTGGCCTGCCTTTCTTCGAGGGTATCATCCGCACAGTATCCAGTGTTTGGCCTGCACTTCTTCGAGGGTATCATCCGCACAGTATCCAGTGTTTGGCCTGCCTTTCTTCGAGGGTATCATCCGCACAGTATCCAGTGTTTGGCCTGCCCTTCTTCGAGGGTATCATCCGCACAGTATCCAGTGTTTGGCCTGCCTTTCTTCGAGGGTATCATCCGCACAGTATCCAGTGTTTGGCCTGCACTTCTTCGAGGGTATCATCTGCACAGTATCCAGTGTTTGGCCTGCCTTTCTTCGAGGGTATCATCCGCACAGTATCCAGTGTTTGGCCTGCCCTTCTTCGAGGGTATCATTCGCACAGTATCCAGTGTTTGGCCTGCCTTTCTTCGAGGGTATCATCCGCACAGTATCCAGTGTTTGGCCTGCACTTCTTCGAGGGTATCATCCGCACAGTATCCAGTGTTTGGCCTGCCCTTCTTCGAGGGTATCATCCGCACAGTATCCAGTGTTTGGCCTGCCCTTCTTCGAGGGTATCATCCGCACAGTATCCAGTGTTTGGCCTGCCCTTCTTCGAGGGTATCATCCGCACAGTATCCAGTGTTTGGCCTGCACTTCTTCGAGGCTATCATCCGCACAGTATCCAGTGTTTGGCCTGCCCTTCTGCGAGGGTATCATCCGCACAGTATCCAGTGTTTGGCCTGCCCTTCTGCGAGGGTATCATCCGCACAGTATCCAGTGTTTGGCCTGCCCTTCTGCGAGGGTATCATCCGCACAGTATCCAGTGTTTGGCCTGCCCTTCTGCGAGGGTATCATCCGCACAGTATCCAGTGTTTGGCCTGCCCTTCTGCGAGGGTATCATCCGCACAGTATCCAGTGTTTGGCCTGCCCTTCTGCGAGGGTATCATCCGCACAGTATCCAGTGTTTGGCCTGCCCTTCTTCGAGGGTATCATCCGCACAGTATCCAGTGTTTGGATACTCACATGGCTTATTAGGGATCGACCATTTAACTTGCAGGGGGGGGGGGGGGGTGCTATGGTTTTTTTTTCGTTCAACAATTTTTTTTCGGACAACACGAGTTAGAATATTTATCTTTTTTGTCACGCAAAGTTAAATGGTCCCTTAGATATATCTAATATTATAATTTACAGTTCCTAAATAATTCAAGTGTTCCTTAAACTAAAGTTTAGGTGACCATAGCCGATTTTGGATATCTGTTTAGACCCTTCGATTTTTTTGCTCCCCAAAACTTTTATAATTACTTGGCTTTCTAACAGACTACTCTTAACCTTATCCAATTATATAATAAATACATGTAAAAAGGGAAATAACTCTGCCATTGAAGTGATAAGAAATAAGGGTAATAACAAAATTACCGAACTCCGAACAATCTTACAAAGGGAAAGTCAAAACTCATAATTATATAAACAGACAAAATCAGTCAACAACCGGAAAACTGAAAACCGTAATGACCCTGACTTGGTACAGGCATTTCTAAAGAAATGGTGGGTTGAATCAGATTTTAAAGCGCCAAACATCCCGCTCTCAGTGAAGGAACAGATTTTGACTTGCACAATAAAACATTACAACCGACTAGCTCTATGATAGGCTGTGACGTGAGTGAGTGATTGTTGTTTAACGCTAACTCAGGAAATTTTCAGCTATATTATGGCGAGAACAAGTTAATTTTCAATGAGATGATGGTGAGGCCCACTTTGTACTAGACCAGCAGGCTTAGTTGGATTTTTATAGTGCTAACTTACTGAAACAACAGTCCGCGGGTAGACGTGTTGCCCCACTCGGACACATTATTCTGATTCCGAGCCAACCAGTCTTTGTTCTTTCTCCTTAATACTGCGTGCTTAACGGAGAAGCAACAAATACCAATGGGATAATGTCATTACTCCGACAGTCATTACTCCGACACTTATTACTCCGACTCTTAATACTTCGACAGTAACCGATAGTCTTTGCAATTCTGGCGCTTTTAGCAATCCAAATGCAGTACGGGACTGCCCATTTAGCTTGAAAGGGGCATGGTTTTTATCCCGGAGTCGGAAGTTTTTTTTCGTATGCAGCGCTATTGTTTTTAAAGCTTTTCAGCGCGGCCCAACAAAATATGTTTTTCTCAATTTCCCCTGAGCTGCACTTCTGACATATCCTTGACTCCGGAGGTGTACCCTTATATATCGACCTGATTCAATATGGAGATGATGTGATGATATTCGAAATTTTATTAGGTTTCTCATGAACTTTCAGGAGAAATATCAAAAAAAGATAGTTTTCTCTTCCATAAACAGTTTTAAATTTTACACAAGTTCTCAATTTACCATCAGAACATTTGTTCCTATCTAGGGCCCATTGATGTGCTTCTAGAAGTATTTTCTTGACTGTTTGTTTTGAAACCTTTTGATTAGTTGACAGTTGTTTAAGCTTAGGAATGTTATTCAAAATTTGTACCAATACGATATCCGGTTTTCATATAATTTTCTGGACTGTGTGTATGCATCCTTCAACAAGGGAAAAGTGTCCAAAGTTTCTAATAAAAAGTTTCCATATTTCAGAGTAATATAGTAAAACATGTTAAATGGTATGCGGGTCAAAAACATATGTCCTAAGCGACGTCGCTAAGTAAACATTGACGCGCAGGAACAATGAAAACATAGTTCATCTAAATTTTCGACTATATCTTTTATTTTCGTCAATGAAATAAATATAATAATCAATTGCACATCGTGAATATTGAATATATGATCACTCGTGCCGAAACGCATTCAGATTAAACTCGTGCGCGTAGCAAGTTCCGCACACTCGTTTAATCTGATGCGTTTTGCGGCACTCGTGATCATATTTTCAATATCCACCCTGTGCAATTATCCTATAGTTGTTTGGAGTTGCCATTAGATAGGATATGATGATACAGTCCGGAATGCATGGTTGGAGTATTAATGAGTGTCGGAGTAATGACTGTCGGAGTTATGAGTGTCGGAGAAATAACTGTCGGAGTTATGACTGTCGGAGTAATGACTGTCGGAGTAATGAGACGACCCCCTTACTATAAGCTGTTCCTTTACTTTAATTTGTGTCTAAGTGTAATGTTGGATAGTTTCTCATGTTCATTTACATCCATATTCTTTATTACTAATACAAAAGGTTGCCAAGACATATTAATTTTTCAATTTGTTTGATCTCCTGGACATATTGGCAAAGTAAGAATACAAAAACTTCTCAAATGTTTTATTATAGAACAGTATATATATTTAATAAATTCCATCTACAATATCGTTTTAACATGCATAAATTTTATGCATGTTAAAACGATATTGTAGATGGAATTCAAAAGTATAAACAACAATAAGTAAATCTCATAGCAGTTACACGTGCAAAGGCATGTTTCAACAGGTAAGGGGATGAACTGTAACTTTTATTATGTTTTTAATTAATTTGGGGGGGGGGGCTTTTTTTCTGAAAAAAAATTAGATTCCCAAATGTTATGTGAATATAATAATTGATCTAGCAGAAGCAAACATAATTATTCTGATCCTGCAGTTTTCAATTGAAACTTTTTAATTTTTAATTTTTCATGTCAAAAGAAATAATCTGATATTAGTTTCTTGTGAAAAAATGTTGACTCTGGGGGAGGGGGGACACTGACTTAGATGGCCATCCCTTATTATGATCACGTCTCAATCCTTAATTAAAATGAGATTTTTGTCATAAATTTCTTTATTAAATTGTTTTTATCCGTCAACTCACATTAAGGGTCACACTTCCAAGCAGCACAGAGTATATCTAATCTGGAAGTTTCGAACAGGATATTGGTTTTCAAAAAATAAGTTCCGAATGTGAATGAAAGGGCATCTATCATGACCTGAAACAGGATGTTGTTAAATGTCAGTGAATACTCTTTAATCCAACTTTAATTAGATAGGATCATGCATATGTCTAGAACAATATTAATAAGCAATGTATAATAATATAGGAATGTAGATGAATTTACAGTATTGCAACAATTTCCCAGTCTCTTGCTTCACAAATGTATCGATTCCCACAGGTACATGTGGACAGGACCCTATGATGCCCCCCCCCTTTTTTTTTTTTTTTTTTTTTTTTTTATAACATCGATTTTTTTTCATATAAACAACATTTTGCAACTTTCTATGTATCACTGTATGACATATATACAATAAATACAATCAAACAGTAGTTTCTATCCATGCCGGTTTTCTGACATAATAGTATGACATATCTACAATAAATACAATACAGTGATACATAGAAAGTTGCAAAATGTTGTTTATATGAAAAAAAATCGATGTTAAAAAAAAGGGGGGGGCAACATCTAAAAAAAAAGGGGAGGCATCATAGGGTCCTGTCCACACGTACCTGTGTCGATTCCCAGTCACTTGCTTCACAAATGTATCACCAGAAAGATCACATAATCTCATTGTTTTTGGTAAATAAACGTGTGAGAACACCGAAGAGGCAATCAAGAATGCACAATCCACAGACAACATACGGCACAAGACACAGAACGAATACATAACAAAACAAAAACAGACAACTAAAAATATAAACAACATCGACCCCACGTAATTTAAACCGGATATGAATCCAGTTGCCCAAGAAAGGTAAGTAGTTCTCATTTCTTATAAGACACACACCGTGTTACTTTGTCTGTAGGTTTGTGTCAGACTGTTAGATAAAATCAAACCCTATTCATTTCCACCCTTTACTGCCAAAAATTGTTGTCCCGATATTATGCATTGTCATTAAATAAAAATTAAAAAAAATCTGAGTATAGTTTATATTAGTATACAAAAATTAGACATGAACACATCGGTGAAACACAAGAAAAACAAAAACAAGAATTAGTCTCCTTATGTCTCAGTATATAGAGACCAATTATTGTATTTACAACTGACCGGAAGTTACTAGTTATCGGGGATATACAAAGATAACTTTATATCTACAAAGAGTCATTAATTTCACTTTGTTACTGGAGTTCGAAATTATAAGGTTGGTATGTAAATAAAAACCGGAACCAAAAAAAAAAAAAATAAAATAAAAAAAAAATAAAAAAAACAGGAATCAGACCAATGCCTGCTTTCTTATCACACAAATTACAGATCCTGCCATATCACATACTATTTCCAATCATTACACTTTTAATTTTACATATTGGTCTGCAAATTAAAAACCAGTATTGGTATACAATGTACAAGTAAAAAACAAAAACAATTTACAATGTATTACTCCTTGACTATAGTACTACAGGAATATTAGTTTTGATTTAGAATAATAAATGCCTTTAATATTGCATAGTATATAATATTCATCTGATGATGTCTTCACATTAGTTATATTAGTAAATGAACAATGAAGAAAAACAATGGGCAGATTCAGAAATTCTATTAAATTGTGTCTAAATTGTTTATGCAACATCCATCTCCATTATTTTGGTTGAGGGTGGCAACATGATATATTATAATGTCGGTCTTAGCATTATTTTCCTTGTCTCCTTTCTTCCTTCTGAATAAAATGAACATGATATTGTTATTAACAAGAAAAATATTTATACAAGTGTTTGCAATAAAAACAAATCACTGTTCATTCTTACAATATATCATTTATATTGCAGGTCATCTGATAATGATGATGACGATGGTTTTGTACCGACCTTAACTACCTACTGGTCTGACATGGACGAAAGTCGTCTCATCACCCGGCGTTAAAATAATTGTTTTTCTCTTATAGTTTCTATGTGTTTAACAGCTGCTAAACTGACATCAATCTGATACCAATGGTGTTGCAGAGTACAAAATCATCGAAAGGTGTACTCGCTTGTTATAACTATCGAAAGGTGTACTCGCTTGTTATAACTATCGAAATGGATGCCCACTGCACTACAGAAAGAATTTAATTCTAAACTTGCTCTAAGAACGGGATCTTTCAATCTTGAGTGTACCTGATGATGGTTATTCCAGATAGAGTAATATGCACTAAATTTGACACCTATGTTTTTATCAGTGCTTTATGAAAATGCCAGTAAAATACAACATTCATCATATATTAATATGCAATAACTAGTTAGGAGTAGTTGGTTGCACGTTTTAAGACACAAACATCAGAATATAGCCACTATATCTTCTTTTTCTTATGACAAACTAAATGTTATATGTATATATAGCTGAAATGCTGCTTACTGTAAATAATAATTAAGAAAACAATCAATCAAATTAAAATGAGATGTTTGGCCATTAATTAATATTTTACAACAACCTATATGGGGTCAGGTCATGAGTCATACTGTAACCCAATGTTTAATATCCAGGATGTCAGCTCTATGGTAAAAATAAACGTAGTTTAAATATGTTTGCCTATGTGTCTGTTTTAAAATGCCATTTACTCCACATGATGGTTTATGAATGAACAAATTAATGCATAATATATGATTTTTATTTGTGTATACTGACTTTATGTAATCTGAATCAGTTCTTAAACAGCAGTTTTCATTACATCTAACTATGTTTGACTTAAATTGAGCACACACTAAAACCTGTTTGTTGATTAGCCAATACATCTATGTAGAATACCTTTTTTAGGGTACATGTCTATAAAATTGAAATAGGTGTGTCTAATCCACTTGCTTTCTAACAATAAAATATGCTTCAAATACAGCAATGCATTTTTTCTATCTTGTATATTTTTGGTTTTATTTGATTTTTTGTGTTTTAACGCCACTTTCAGCAATATTTCAGCTATATCATGGCGAACAGTTTGAGTGGTGGAAGAAGCCGGAGTACCCGGAGAGAACCACCGACCATGGGCAAACAACTGGTAAACTTTATCACTTGTGGCTGCGAGTCGAGTGCACCCTTTTTGTAATTTACAAAGCCGGGCGCGAACCCACGCCGTATTGGTGATAGGCTTGTATGAGTTGTTAGATAATACAACTACCTAACTCATTGAGCCACCCGGGCCCTTGTATATGCTTGGACAAGCAAATTTGAATACAAGGTTACATGACATGACCCTATAAGGAATGTTGTTAGATGTTAGTAGATGTCAAGATAACTTTGTTCTTTATTCTTACCTCTTGTAGAAAAAAACACCTATAAGCATTGACAATACAAGAACACATGCTACCACTAATCCAGCTAGGGCACCTGTTAATAAATAACAAAAAACATATCATATGAACATTTGTGTAAATCTACTTCAAACACATCGTCACATGGGCTATTAATAATTTGTGGTGTGAGTTCATGGGTATTTGATCGTAACCGTACGGTACCTGTAAATAACATCCACTAATACAATGAGTACCTATCACCACTAACGTTTACAGTTTTATTTCTAACTGTAGAGATAGAGGTACATGTAATACAGTTCACCAGTGACCCGTGGCTTCATGTACGTACATCCTTACTAGTGCCAGCGGCGGCATGAACGTATATCTTTGCTAGTGGCCAGCGCGGCATGAACGTATATCTTTGTTAGTGACCTGCGGCGGCATGAACGTATATCTTTGTTAGTGACCTGCGGCGGCATGAACGTATATCTTTGTTAGTGGCCAGCAGCCGCATGAACGTATATCTTTGTCAGTGACTTGCAGCGGCATGTACGTATATATTTGTTAGTGGCCGGTGGCTTCATGTACGTACATTTTTGTTAGTGGCCTGTGGCGACTTGAACTTACATCTTGTCAGTGACCCGTGGCTTCATGTACGTACATCTCTGTTAATGGCCAGCAGCGGCATGAACGTATATCTTTGTTAGCGGCCTGCGGTGGCATGAACGTATATCTTTGTAAGTGGCAAGCAGCGGCATGAACGTACATCTTTGTTAGTGACCTGCGGCGGCATGGACGTATATCTTTGTTAGTGACCAGCGGAGGCATGAACGTCTATATTTGTTAATGGCCAGCGGCGGCATGAACGTATATCCTTGTTAGTGACCAGCGGAGGCATGAACGTCTATATTTGTTAATGGCCAGCGGCGGCATGAACGTATATCCTTGTTAGTGGCCAGCTGCGCAGGAACGCATAATTATCTTTGTCAGTGACCTGCAGCGGCATGTACGTATATCTTTGTTAGTGGCCTGTGGCTTCATGTACGTACATCTTTGTTAGTGGCCTGTAGCTTCATGTACGTACATCTTTGTTAGTGGCCTGCGGCGGCTTGAACTTACATCTTGTCAGTGACCTGTGGTGACATGTACGTACGTACATCTATGTCAGTGACATGTGGCGTCATGGAGGTGGATTTCGGTAAGTACTCCGCCATGATGGAATTAAATAATTGTTGAAAGTGGCGTTAAACACACTACTATAATTACCATTATTTAAATAATAAGTGTATAAGGAATTTTTCAATACTCTAAATACACACCTTCAGGAATGACAGGATCAACAACAGCTGTAAATAAATGAAAGTGTTAGAATAATAAACCAGTAAATGTAAACCTACAATATTAATTGATGGTCATCATCATTATCCCTGCATTAATGCTCGTGTGACATCAATCAATCAATCAATCAATCAATCAATCAATCAATCAATCAATCAATCAATCATAATGAATGTAATTGATTCTGCGAGAAACCCAACTGAACCGCAAGTAACATAGAAAGGAGACAATGATGACAGTTGATCTGTCATCAGGAGGATGTGGGTAACATGAACCCCACAAAAAACCAGAGTGAATTTGAGTGCTCCGGAATGTAAGCAGTTCCTGTTCCACTAGTGGCATCTGTCGTGTTGCTCTTGATACAAATAGGTGAGATTGTATTGTACATGCTGTATCTATTGTATAGTACATGTTGTATCTATTGTATAGTACATGTTGCATCTATTGTATTGTACATGTTGTATCTATTGTATTGTACATGTTGTATCTATTGTATTGTACATGTTGTATCTATTGTATTGTACATGTTGTATCTATTGTATTGTACATGTTGTATCTATTGTATTGTACACGTTGTATCTATTGTATAGTACATGTTGTATCTATTGTATAGTACATGTTGTATTTATAGCATTGTACATGTTGTATCTATTGTATTTTACATGTTGCATCTATTGTATTGTACATGTTGTATCTATTGTATTGTACATGTTGTATCTATTGTATTGTACATGTTGTATCTATTGTATAGTACATGTTGTATTTATAGTATTGTACATGTTGTATCTATTGTATTGTACATGTTGCATCTATAGTATTGTACTTGTTGTATCTATTGTATTGTACATGTTGTATCTATTGTATTGTACATGTTGTATCTATTGTATTGTACATGTTGTATCTATTGTATTGTACATGTTGTATCTATTGTATAGTACATGTTGTATCTATTGTATAGTACATGTTGCATCTATAGTATTGTACATGTTGTATCTATTGTATTGTACATGTTGTATCTATTGTATTGTACATGTTGTATCTATTGTATTGTACATGTTGTATCTATTGTACTGTACATGTTGTATCTATTGTATTGTAAATGTTGTATCTATTGTATTGTAAATGTTGTATCTATTGTATTGTACATGTTGTACTGTACATGTTGTATCTATTGTATTGTACATGTTGTATCTATTGTATGGTACATGTTGTATCTATTGTATTGTACATGTTATATCTATTGATTGCATTGCACAGGTATCAATTGTATTGAACTTATTGTATCTATTGTATTGTATATGCTGTATCTATTGTATTGTATATGTTGTATCTATTGTATTGTACATATTGTATCAATTGTATTGTACATGTTGCATCTATTGTATTGTACATGTTATATCTATTGTATTTTACAAGTTATATCTATTGTATTGTATATGTTGTATCTATTGTATTGTACATGTTGTATCTATTGTATTGTACATGTTGTATCAATTGTATTGTACATGTTGTATCTATTGTATTGTACATGTTATATATATTGTATTGTATATGTTGTATCTATTGTATTGTACATATTGTATCAATTGTATTGTACTTGTTGTATCTATTGTATTGTACATGTTATATCTATTGTATTTTACATGTTATATCTATTGTATTGTATATGTTGTATCTATTGTATTGTACATGTTGTATCTATTGTATTGTACATGTTGTATCAATTGTATTGTACATGTTGCATCTATAGTATTGTACATGTTATATCTATTGTATTTTACATGTTATATCTATTTTATTGTACATGTTGTATCTATTGTATTGTACAGGTTGTATATATTGTATTGTACATGCTGTATCTATTGTATTGTACATGTTGTATCTATTGTATTGTACATGCTGTATCTATTGTATTGTACACATTGTATCTATTGTATTGTACCTGCTGTATCTATTGTATTGTACAGGTTGTATATATTGTATTGTAGATGTTGTATCTATTGTATTGTAGAGGTTGTATATATTGTATTGTACAGGTTGTATATATTGTATTGTACATGCTGTATCTATTGTATTGTAGATGTTGTATCTATTGTATTGTACAGGTTGTATATATTGTATTGTACATGTTGTATCTATTGTATTGTACATGTTGTGTCTATTGTATTGTACATGTTGTATCTATTGTATTGTACATGTTGTATCTATTGTATTGTACATGTTGTATCTATTGTATTGTACATGTTGTATCAATTGTATTGTACATGTTGTATCTATTGTATTGTACATGTTGCATCTATTGTATTGTACAGGTTGTATCTATTGTATTGTACATGTATCTATTGTATTGTACATGTTGTATCTATTGTATTGTACATGTTGTATCTATTGTATTGTACATGTTGTATCTATTGTATTGAACATGTCGTATCTATTGTATTGTACATGCTGTATTTGTTGTATTGTACACATTGTATCTATTGTATTGTACCTGCTGTATCTATTGTATTGTACAGGTTGTATATATTGTATTGTACATGTTGTATCTATTGTATTGTACATGTTGTATCTATTGTATTGTACAGGTTGTATATATTGTATTGTACAGGTTGTATATATTGTATTGTACATGCTGTATCTATTGTATTTATAGATGTTGTATCTATTGTATTGTACACATTGTATCTATTGTATTGTACCTGCTGTATCTATTGTATTGTACAAGTTGTATATATTGTATTGTACATGTTGTATCTATTGTATTGTACATGTTGTATCTATTGTATTGTACATGTTGTATCTATTGTATTGTACATGTTGTATCTATTGTACTGTACATGTTGCATCTATTGTATTGTACATGTTGTATCTATTGTATTGTACATGGTGTATCTATTGTATTGTACATGTTGTACTGTACATGTTGTATCTATTGTACTGTACATGTTGTATCTATTGTATTGTACATGTTGTATCTATTGTACTGTACATGTTGCATCTATTGTATTGTACATGTTGTATCTATTGTATTGTACATGTTGCATCTATTGTATTGTACATGTTGCATATATTGTATTGTACATGTTGTATCGATTGTATTGTACATGTTGTATCAATTGTATGGTACATGTTGTATCTATTGTATAGTACATGTTGTATTTATTGTATTGTACATGTTGTATCTATTGTATTGTACATGTTGTATCTATTGTATTGTACACGTTGTATCTATTGTATAGTACATGTTGTATCTATTGTATAGTACATGTTGTATTTATAGCATTGTACATGTTGTATCTATTGTATTTTACATGTTGCATCTATTGTATTGTACATGTTGTATCTATTGTATTGTACATGTTGTATCTATTGTATTGTACATGTTGTATCTATTGTATAGTACATGTTGTATTTATAGTATTGTACATGTTGTATCTATTGTATTGTACATGTTGCATCTATAGTATTGTACATGTTGTATCTATTGTATTGTACATGTTGTATCTATTGTATTGTACATGTTGTATCTATTGTATTGTACATGTTGTATCTATTGTATTGTACATGTTGTATCTATTGTATAGTACATGTTGTATCTATTGTATAGTACATGTTGCATCTATAGTATTGTACATGTTGTATCTATTGTATTGTACATGTTGTATCTATTGTATTGTACATGTTGTATCTATTGTATTGTACATGTTGTATCTATTGTACTGTACATGTTGTATCTATTGTATTGTAAATGTTGTATCTATTGTATTGTAAATGTTGTATCTATTGTATTGTACATGTTGTACTGTACATGTTGTATCTATTGTATTGTACATGTTGTATCTATTGTATGGTACATGTTGTATCTATTGTATTGTACATGTTGTATCTATTGTATGGTACATGTTGTATCTATTGTATTGTACATGTTATATCTATTGATTGCATTGCACAGGTATCAATTGTATTGAACTTATTGTATCTATTGTATTGTATATGCTGTATCTATTGTATTGTATATGTTGTATCTATTGTATTGTACATATTGTATCAATTGTATTGTACATGTTGCATCTATTGTATTGTACATGTTATATCTATTGTATTTTACAAGTTATATCTATTGTATTGTATATGTTGTATCTATTGTATTGTACATGTTGTATCTATTGTATTGTACATGTTGTATCAATTGTATTGTACATGTTGTATCTATTGTATTGTACATGTTATATATATTGTATTGTATATGTTGTATCTATTGTATTGTACATATTGTATCAATTGTATTGTACTTGTTGTATCTATTGTATTGTACATGTTATATCTATTGTATTTTACATGTTATATCTATTGTATTGTATATGTTGTATCTATTGTATTGTACATGTTGTATCTATTGTATTGTACATGTTGTATCAATTGTATTGTACATGTTGCATCTATAGTATTGTACATGTTATATCTATTGTATTTTACATGTTATATCTATTTTATTGTACATGTTGTATCTATTGTATTGTACAGGTTGTATATATTGTATTGTACATGCTGTATCTATTGTATTGTACATGTTGTATCTATTGTATTGTACATGCTGTATCTATTGTATTGTAAACATTGTATCTATTGTATTGTACCTGCTGTATCTATTGTATTGTACAGGTTGTATATATTGTATTGTAGATGTTGTATCTATTGTATTGTAGAGGTTGTATATATTGTATTGTACAGGTTGTATATATTGTATTGTACATGCTGTATCTATTGTATTGTAGATGTTGTATCTATTGTATTGTACAGGTTGTATATATTGTATTGTACATGTTGTATCTATTGTATTGTACATGTTGTGTCTATTGTATTGTACATGTTGTATCTATTGTATTGTACATGTTGTATCTATTGTATAGTACATGTTGTATCTATTGTATTGTACATGTTGTATCAATTGTATTGTACATGTTGTATCTATTGTATTGTACATGTTGCATCTATTGTATTGTACATGTTGTATCTATTGTATTGTACATGTATCTATTGTATTGTACATGTTGTATCTATTGTATTGTACATGTTGTATCTATTGTATTGTACATGTTGTATCTATTGTATTGAACATGTCGTATCTATTGTATTGTACATGCTGTATTTGTTGTATTGTACACATTGTATCTATTGTATTGTACCTGCTGTATCTATTGTATTGTACAGGTTGTATATATTGTATTGTACATGTTGTATCTATTGTATTGTACATGTTGTATCTATTGTATTGTACAGGTTGTATATATTGTATTGTACAGGTTGTATATATTGTATTGTACATGCTGTATCTATTGTATTTATAGATGTTGTATCTATTGTATTGTACACATTGTATCTATTGTATTGTACCTGCTGTATCTATTGTATTGTACAAGTTGTATATATTGTATTGTACATGTTGTATCTATTGTATTGTACATGTTGTATCTATTGTATTGTACATGTTGTATCTATTGTATTGTACATGTTGTATCTATTGTACTGTACATGTTGCATCTATTGTATTGTACATGTTGTATCTATTGTATTGTACATGGTGTATCTATTGTATTGTACATGTTGTACTGTACATGTTGTATCTATTGTACTGTACATGTTGTATCTATTGTATTGTACATGTTGTATCTATTGTACTGTACATGTTGCATCTATTGTATTGTACATGTTGTATCTATTGTATTGTACATGTTGCATCTATTGTATTGTACATGTTGCATATATTGTATTGTACATGTTGTATCGATTGTATTGTACATGTTGTATCAATTGTATGGTACATGTTGTATCTATTGTATAGTACATGTTGTATTTATTGTATTGTACATGTTGTATCTATTGTATTGTACATGTTGTATGTATTGTATTGTACATGTTGTATCTGTTGTATTTATTGTATTGTACATGCTGCATCTATTGTATTGTACATGTTACTGTTGATACAAATAGGTGAGATTGTATTGTACATGCTGTATCTACTGTATTGTACATGTTGTATCAATTGTATTGTACATGTTGTATCTATTGTATATTACATGTTGTATCTATTGTATTGTACATGTTGTATCTATTGTAGTGTACATGTTGTATCTATTGTATTGTACATGTTGTATCTATTGTATTGTACATGTTGTATCTATTGTATTGTACATGTTGTATCTATTGTATTGTACATGTTGTATCAATTGTATTGTACATGTTGTATCTATTGTATAGTACATGTTGCATTTATTGTATTGTACATGTTGTATCTATTGTATTGTACATGTATCTATTGTATTGTACATGTTGTATCTATTGTATTGTACATGTTGTATCTATTGTATTGTACATGTTGTATCTATTGTATTGTACATGTTGTATCTATTGTATTGTGCATGTTATATCTATTGTATTGTACATGCTGTATCTGTTGTATTGTACACATTGTATCTATTGTATTGTACCTGCTGTATCTATTGTATTGTACAGGTTGTATATATTGTATTGTACAGGTTGTATATATTGTATTGTACATGCTGTATCTATTGTATTGTAGATGTTGTATCCATTGTATTGTACACATTGTATCTATTGTATTGTACCTGCTGTATCTATTGTATTGTACAGGTTGTATATATTGTATTGTACATGTTGTATCTATTGTATTGTACATGTTGTATCTATTGTATTGTACATGTTGTATCTATTGTATTGTACATGTTGTATCTATTGTACTGTACATGTTGCATCTATTGTATTGTACATGTTGTATCTATTGTATTGTACATGTTGTATCTATTGTATTGTGCATGTTGTACTGTACATGTTGTATCTATTGTATTGTACATGTTGTATCTATTGTACTGTACATGTTGCATCTATTGTATTGTGCATGTTGTATCTATTGTATTGTACATGTTGAATCTATTGTATTGTACATGTTGCATATATTGTATTGTACATGTTGTATCAATTGCATTGTACATGTTGTATCTATTGCATAGTACATGTTGTATTTATTGTATTGTACATGTTGTATCTATTGTATTGTACATGTTGTATCTATTGTATTGTACATGTTGTATCTGTTGTATTTATTGTATTGTACATGCTGCATCTATTGTATTGTACATGTTACTCTTGATACAAATAGGTGAGATTGTATTGTACATGCTGTATCTACTGTATTGTACATGTTGTATCAATTGTATTGTACATGTTGTATCTATTGTATAGTACATGTTGTATCTATTGTATTGTACATGTTGTATCTATTGTAGTGTACATGTTGTATCTATTGTATTGTACATGTTGTATCTATTGTATTGTACATGTTGTATCTATTGTATTATACTTGCTGTATCTATTGTATTGTACATGTTGTATCTATTGTATAGTACATGTTGTATTTATTGTATTGTACATGTTGTATCTATTGTATTGTACATGTTGTATTTATTGTATTGTACATGTTGTATCCATTGTATAGTACATGTTGTATTTATTGTATTGTACCTGCTGTATCTATTGTATTGTACAGGTTGTATATATTGTATTGTACATGTTGTATCTATTGTATTGTACATGTTGCATCTATTGTATTGTACATGTTGTATATATTGTATAGTACATGTTGTATCTATTGTATTGTACATGTTGTATCTATTGTATAGTACATGTTGTAATTATTGTATTGTACATGTTGTATTTATTGTATAGTACATGTTGTATTTATTGTATTGTACATGTTGTATCTATTGTATTGTACATGTTGTATCAATTGCATAGTACATGTTGTATCTATTGTATTGTACATGTTGTATCAATTGCATTGTACATGTTGTATCTATTGTATTGTACATGTTGTATCAATTGTATTGTACATGTTGTATCTATTGTATTGTACATGTTGTATATATTGTATTTTACACGTTGTATCTATTGTATTGTACATGTTGTATATATTGTATTGTACACGTTGTATCTATTGTATTGGACATGTTGTATCTATTGTATTGTACATGTTGTATCTATTGTATTGTACATGTTGTATCTATTGTATTGTACATATTGTATCTATTGTATAGTACATGTTGTATCTATTGTATTGGACATGTTGTATCTATTGCATAGTACATGTTGTATCTATTGTATTGTACATGTTGTATTTATTGTATTGTACATGTTGTATCTATTGTATAGTACATGTTGTATTTATTGTATTGTACATGTTGTATCTATTGTATTGTACATGCTGTATATATTGTATTGTACACATTGTATCTATTGTATTGTACATGTTGTATCCATTGTATAATACATGTTGTATTTATTGTATAGTACAGGTTGTATCTATTGTATTGTACAGGTTGTATATATTGTATAGTACATGTTGTAATTATTGTATTGTACATGTTGTATCTATTGTATAGTACATGTTGTATTTATTGTATTGTACATGTTGTATCTATTGTATTGTACATGTTGTATCAATTGCATAGTACATGTTGTATCTATTGTATTGTACATGTTGTATCAATTGTATTGTACATGTTGTATCTATTGTATTGTACAGGTTGTATATATTGTATTGTACATGTTGTATCTATTGTATTGTACACGTTGTATCTATTGTATTGGACATGTTGTATCTATTGTATTGTACATGTTGTATCTATTGTATTGTACATGTTGTATCTATTGTATTGTACATGTTATGTCTATTGTATTGTACAGGTTGTAAATATTGTATTGTACATGTTGTATCTATTGTATTGTACATGTTGTATCTATTGTATTGTACATGTTGTATCTATTGTATTGTACATGTTGTATCTATTGTATTGTACATGTTGTATCTATTGTATTGTACATGTTGTATCTATTGTATTGTACATGTTGTATCTATTGTATTGTACATGTTGTATCTATTGTATTGTACATGTTGTATCTATTGTATTGTATATGTTGTATCTATATTGTTTGTGTCTGTTCATGGACTTTGGTATTTTACAGTTGACTGGTACACAGGACAAATTATACATACTTGTTGGGGTGGTAGTAGTGTTCGTTGTTGTTGTTGTCGTTGGTGGGATGGCAATAGTTGTTGTTGTTGTTGTCACAGGTTTCATATCTGAAAAGATTAATACATTTTAAAATTATTTCCATGATAAAAATGACTTATGATAATATAACCTTGAGGTTAACACCTGACAATGTATTTCTTTAAAATATGCTTACTATCGAAGTATAACTTGTGTACATGTTTGGTTCAATCCGTTTTGTAGCATCTATGCTATTTTATCACTGTACCATAGGGCTGTGTTCAAACTTTTCCAGCAATGGTGAACGTCTTCCGATTTCATCATAAAATTATTTCCATGATAAACATAATGACCTATGATAATATAACCTGGAGGTTTACACGTGACAATATGTTTATTATCAAAGTATACCTTAGGTATGTACATATTTGGTTCAATCTCTATGTTATTTTATCACTGTACCATATGGCTATGTTAAAACTTTTCCAGCAATGGTGACCGTCTTCGATTTCAACATAAAATACAAAATAATTGTGGGACCATACAAGAAACATTACAGCTATCATCAATGTATCGATCAAATATGGTGATGAAAAGTGGAGATGTACCCTCCATCATCAATGTTGTCGACAAAAAATGATAAAAAGACAAACAATGATCCACAAAACACTACATAGAAAACGAAAGAGGAAGTAAAAACAGGGGGACCAAAGTGATCATGGTCAACATAGGTGGTATGACAATAACGAAAAACTGTCCCAATCACTAAATATTGATGTATTTACTTAAACGCACTGTAGGTACCCCACTGTATGTGCCCCGATGTAAAGGTGTAGTTATTCTAAATAACCATATATAGATGGTTCCTAATTATATGAAATACAATTACTGTTATTATGTCATCGTCTACTGATTTACAAAGTCAGTGGATCAGGACCATAATGTTAAGGTCATGTGGTATATGCTCGGCTGACATGTATCCACCATGATCAAGGTATGGACCAGCTATGGTGTAAATAGGAAGCATGCAATTGACAAACTGACCCAATCAACAAAACTATACATAGAAGAATATTAAAATGAGGCCAACGACATGTGACACATGCCTGACTGATATATGTTTCACATGTTCAACAGTTTCTGAGAATGAGTTGTTCTTCATAGACTTGTCTTCATACCGACACAAGATACATAACGTTAAACATGACATGCCAATGCAGGGGCGGATCCAGGATTTCAAGTTAGGGGGGGGCGCACTTGCAAATGTTTGGGGTATTTCGTGTGAAAAATCACGATTTTACGCCAACAAATCATATTTTTTTCTATTTTAGGGGGGGGCGCGCCGGGTGCGCCCCCCCCCCCCCCCCCGGATCCGCCCCTGCAATGATCAATATACAGTTAATGTTGGATTTTGTGTAGTTTTCTTTAGTTGACCTGTTAATATTTCTGTCATTGTCTCGTGTATTACACATAGTATGTTCTACTTATCAAAAATGGAACAAAATGCGTTTGTTTGATAAAATGATTCTTTTGCCATATAGGGTTGGAGAAGACCTCGTAAGTTTATAGATTAACACAATTGTGTCTGATCCATTGTCTGTATTTGTTTGACATTAAAATATGTTTTAAGTAAAGTTAGAAATAGTTGTAGAAATAATTACGAACATAGAGAATCCACAGCCAGTGATATTCTCTTTTTGTTACACGAAGAATTTTGGTTTTTTCGCTACAACTACAATGACGGTATTTTTATCAACTAACCAAGTCAAGGTATAATTACATCTTATAATGAAAGGTGGGGGTCAACAAACAGTAGGGGTATTTGACAAACCTTATCAAGCATGAAATGACTAACAATAAAGTATCTACTAAACCTCTCCAGAGGGGTCTACGACCTGTGGCATTTTCAACGGCAATAAACAACCTTTCACGATAAAGGCCTTTGCGATATATGCCTTCATTGTCGTTAAAAGGATATTGTCTACCTAGTTCTAATAATAAAACCCTAAATGCTCGCTTACTCGCAAGGGTTATAACGGGATGCCATTACACGTAATGGAGCAGCCGCCGAGATTTTTTGCGCTCGCTTACAGAGCTTCTGACGCCTGCATTTATCAATAATAAGACATAACCTTTCCTTTTGTCCATTATTATAACAAGTTGTTATCACCTACCAGTATTTTAGAATGTAATTCCCACAAAATAAAATCTTCTCTTTGAAAATTTTGAATTTCGTCATTTCCGGCCTCACTATTTGGATGTCGATACCATATTTGGCGATTTAGGCGTGAATGTTTACCAATCGTAACTACTCGGCCATTCTCGCTACCCTGCAAATAACAGGGTAGCGAGAATGGCCGAGTAGTTACGATTGGAATGTTTACATCAGCTTGTAATAAGAAATACCATATTTAGAAAAGCTCCGCCTTCCGTAGTTTCCGGTTATGGAAAACGATCGATAAATTTGAACAATCGCGATACGTGGCGCTGTTACGATAGACAGCTGATTCAAATTCAAGGAGGAATTTGTTTTTGTTTTTAAGGAGTTTTAAGTAATTTAAAACGTAAATTTTTTGTAACATTGAATACATTTTAGACACAATTAAATATCTGTGAAGTTATTTTGAAGACTTTCAGTTAAGTTTTGAAAGAATTTTCAAGTTGAAGTGTCATAGGAGTACAACGGTTTAAGAGACATGAATGATTTTCTGGAAATGAGTTAAAAGCGTAGTGAGGATTCAAAGAAAGGATAGAAGGTTCAACAGAAATTTGGTAAGATCTAACCATTACTTGCACAACACACAATTTCCATTGAAAAGGTAAATTTTAGCCCTCAAAAAATTGTTGTTTACACAAATCGCCATAGAAACATTAACTTCCGGTAAAATAAAGATGGAATCTGATCATGTTTAGGAGAAGCGAAAGAACCAAGAAAACGAAGGAAATTTATAGTCCTAATGATAAAAAGAAGGTAAATAACACTAAACACAAACAATTTAAACAAGCCCAATATGACAGTGATATAAACTCAAACTCTGACAGTGAAACAGGCCCTAAAATATATGAATGTTGCACTGGTTGTGGAAAAGACAAAATAGATAAGAAAACTGAATGGATAGAATGTAGTAAATGCAGAGGATGGTGGCATTGTCTATGCGCAAATATTTCCAAAACTGACTCAAACAAATTAGACATTTACAGAGTAAATTATACATGTGCTTTCTGTGTGATTAGACAAACAAACATTGGAGAAAGAGCATTGAAAATCATAAAATCAAAAACTGAATCTTTGGAGAAAGACAAATCAAAAGAAATTATACATCATATGTATAATTCAGAGAAGGAAATAAAATCTACAACAACAGTAGATATATGTAACAATCAAGAAGATTATGACCCAACTCTTGTGTTAATAGCTGATAATATTGATAGTGATAAAGCAAAAGTTTTAGAAAATATCAAAGATATCAGAAAGGAAATTACAAAATCAGATAACCTCAGAAATATAGTAAAATTGGCCTATAAATTGCCTCTTGGTGGAATAGCATTTCATTTCAAATCAAATAAGGAAAAAGAACAATTCCAAAAAAGAGACAATATTGAAGAATTTGGAACTAAAACAGTTTGGCATGAGCCAAAAGTTATACATCAGAATCTAGAAACAATTGGATTTGCCAAAAATATACAATTAAAGGAAAACCTAGAAGTAGTAAAAGAAATAATAGAGAGAGAAACCAAAACAATCATTAACAACATCACTAGACTTAGGTACTGGGATACCAAGAAACCTATGCCGGTTGTAAAATTAGAATTTGAATGTCCTGAAGATTTAGATAAAGCAATTAAAACAGAAATTATAATCTTAGCAGAGGAAAAAAAAGAAATTGTCCTTGAAAGGAAAAGAAATAGTAAAATTGTACGGTGCTTTAATTGTAATCGTTTTGGTCATAGGGCAAGCTCTTGCAAGTCACAAAGAAGGTGTTACAACTGTGGAAGTGAAGATTGTGCAGATAGTAATTGCACAAAAACAAGTAAATGTTCAAACTGTGAAGGACAACATAAAGTTTCTTCGGTAAACTGTCCTGTATTCAAGAAACTCAAAAACCAAAGACAAATCAACAGAATCTTACAAACATCCAGTTCAGATAGTCAAAATGAGAATTCTTTTCATTAACTGTCAATCATTTAAGACAGCATATGGAATTTCAGACACAATTGAAAAATATGATATTGACGTCTTATGTCTGAATGAAACTTTTGAAAAGGATAAAAATCGTTTATTTTACAAAGATTGGAAAATATATTCATCCCCCCGACCAAATCAAACCAGAGGTGGAGCTGCAATTTGCTTGAAACCAAGCATAAACTATGTCTCTCAACAAATTGTTAATGAACAGATGCAAACTATTGAGATGACTTGTGTAAAAATTAGTTTCAAAGATCAACAAATTCTTAACATTTGGTGTCCTTATGTTCCACCAGAGAAACTAAAACTAATGGAAGAATTATGTAATCATATAAATAGAAAGATGTCAGAAAATACCATTTTAGTAGGAGATCTAAATGCCAAAAGTTACCAGTGGAATAACGGGAATGAAAACAGTCATGGAAGATTATTAGAGGATTGTATGACTCAAAATCAGTTAATTTGTTTGAATGATGGACAGGCTACCAGACGAAATAGTAACAGTATCATAGATTTGGCTTTAACTACCCAAACCACATACAAAAAGTCTTTGGAATGTACCACGTTAACACATGAAAATGTTAAATCAGACCATATAGGAATTTATGTGAAATTACATTCTTGTATTACTGACTCTAAAAGAGAAGATGAAGACCCAAAATGGAACATTCACAAATGTGATTTAGGATTATGGAAACAAACAACAAAAGATCAATTTTCAAATGTACAATTAAATGATGACCAAAATTTAGAACATATGTACCAACAATTTGAAGATAATTTCCTAAACTGTATGGAAATAGCTGTCCCAAAAATTTCAAAATCAAGCAAGAAATTCAACAGACCATGTTGGTGGAATCCAGAAGTTGGAAAGAAAAAACATGACCTAAATAAATCTCAAAGAACTTTTAAACTCAAGAGTTCACCAACCAATCTATCATCTCTAATCAAAGCTGAAGAGGAATATATAGAGGCAAAAGAAGCTGCACTAGAGAAATGGTCAGAAAATATTTGTGCAAATATCAACAATGCAAGAAATATAAAAGATAAATGGATGGAATTTAGAAAGTTCACTAACAAGAAAAGCAATAACACAATACTACCATTTATTCAACCAGATAATACAGTTATATTCGAAGAAAACAGCAAAGCAATTGAATTAGAAGAAACATTCTTTAAAGGAAAACACTTAAATATTAATCAATTTGATGAAATTTTTTATGATGAAGTGATGGGTGAATATATAACAATGACACTAAGTGATGATGAAGGAGAAGAAAATTATTACAACAAAGAAATTAGCATGGATGAATTAGAGGGAGCAGTATCCAGATTGAAAATTGACTCAGCACCAGGACCAGCCAACATATTTTCTAAATTACTTATCAATGCAGATATAACAGTTTTGGATTTTCTACTACAAATTTTTATCAAAAGTTGGAATGAAGGATACTTACCCAAACAATGGAAAAAGGCAAATGTAAAATTTCTAAAAAAACCAGGAAAACCTAATTACAATAACCCATCATCATATCGACCTATAAGTTTAACCAGTATCATTGGCAAAGTAATGGAACGAATAATTACAAGTCGTCTAGAAGGATTTGTAGAAACAAATGACATATTAGATGAGGAACAGGAAGGATTTCGACATTATAGATCAACAACAAATGCTCTTTTAAATTTAACACAATCTATAGTGGATGGTTTTAATGAAGAGAAATTTACACTAGCAGTATTAATTGATTTCGAAAAGGCTTATGACAGTGTCTGGAGAGAGGGGTTATTAGTAAAGTTGTTTAAATCAGGAATACAAGGGAAAATGTGGAAGCGGATACAAAACTTCTTAGATGAAAGACTAGCAAAGTGCTTAGTCAACAATACAGAGGGAGAATGGTTTAAAACCAACATTGGATTACCGTATCAAGGGCAGTGATTTCTCCAATATTATTTAATATATATGTCAAAGATTTGTTTGAAATAATTGTTTCACAAAGATGCAAGTTTGCAGATGACAGTACAATGTGGAAATCAGGGAATAATTTAGTAGAAGTTTCTGATTGTATACAAAAGGACATCAATGAAATTATGGAATGGAGTAGAAAATGGAGAATCAACATCAATGCAGATAAAACAGAATATAGCATATTCTCTAGATTAAAACAACATCCTGGACATACAATCTTAAAATTAAACAACAAAATTCTAAAATACAATAGAAATCCAAAATTATTGGGAGTAACACTAGATGAAAAGCTTAACTTTGGACAACACATTCTGAATATTGAGAAGAAAGCAGGAAATTCATTAGGAATGCTGAGAGAAATCAAAGGACTAGGCCAAATAAAAACAAAATTTGTATTGCAAATTTACAACAGTTTAATTGGTTCAGTTTTACAGTATGCTAGCTGTGTATGGCAAATCGGAAATAAAGACAATCTAGATAAGTTAAACACAGTACAGAGGAAAGGATTGTCAATAATCCTAGGCTTACCATCGACTGCCAGTCTAGAGGCAATGGAAGTAATGTCTGGGGTAATACCTTTAGACTTTAGGAGAGAGGAAATCGCCATCAGAGACATTGGAAAAATTTACTCATATTCTGCAAAAATTCCTATTAAGAACCAACTAGACAAATGGAGAAGAAAAGAAAATACTGATAGGCATATATCACCATTAGGATTGATGTGTTTACAAGGGGAAGAAACGAAAAAAGAAACGAAAATAGATGTTAAAAATATAGAAGAAGAATTTCAATTCCATGGCTTACAAGCAAGCAAATCACCACCAGAGTATTGGAAAAATTTGGGATCATCAAAAACTAGAACAAAGGAACAGGAAATCAAAGGTAGAGATTTGATACTTCAAAAGATCACTGAAACAACCGATAATACAGCAATAGCATTCACCGATGGTTCATGCCTTAATAATCCTGGACCATGTGGAGCAGGGGCAATAGTATTTGTTGAGGAAGAAACAACAGAACTAAAACAACCGGTTTGTAAAAGAGGATCTATATTATTAGGAGAGTTAATAGCAATCAAAATAGTATTAGAATATATAGATCAACCAGAAATAAGAAGAAAAATAGAACAACTTACAATATTTTCGGACAGTCAAACAGCAATTGGAATACTTACCCTACATTGGAAAATTGAAAACCACAAAAGAATTACACTCGAAATTTTGGATAAAATGAAAAGAATACAAAACAATGGAATCAAAATAAAAATTCATTGGACACCAGGACATGCGAATGTTAATGGAAATGAAATAGCTGACAGATTAGCTAAAGAAGCTGCAAAGGAAGCAGAACAAAATCAATCAGACACTCACAATACTATAACTAAACAAGATGTGAAAAAAGCAGCAAGGGACCACATTACAGAAAAATGGCAAAACAGATGGAATTTCAGTAATAGAGGAAGATTCTACCACAATTTCCATCCTCAAGTAAAAACAAAAAACCTTCATGATTTTCCAAACAAAAAAATTTCAACAATAATTTACAACCTCAGATCAGGATATGCCAAATAAAGGTAATAACAAATTTACCGAACTCCGAACAATCTTACAAAGGGAAAGTCAAAACTCATAATTATATAAACAGACAAAATCAGTCAACAACCGGAAAACTGTGAAAACCGTAATGACCCTGACTTGGTACAGGCATTTCTAAAGAAATGGTGGGTTGAATCAGATTTTAAGGCGCCAAACCTCCCGCTCTCATTACGATTCAAAGGTTCCGGCTGTCACTGTAACAGTATTTAAATACAGGAACAAAATAGGTATAATAGTTGTCAAAGCAGTACCATATTCGGTGACGTAAATGTCAAAAATATTTTTACGTCACACATTGACAAAAAAATTCTTGACATTTGTGACTTCTTTATCTTTATACATTTTCACTATATGAAAATGCATCGCTTATAATTTTTTCTGCAGAGACGGAATATATTTCGACAAGATATTGGTATCGGAATATAAACTTTTTAAGAGATCGAATAAGGCGAATCTTTTAATAGCCCTGGTCCAGTAGCCTGTTTTTCAGATGAAGATGACGTTTCAGGAAATCAGAATAATTGCTACTGGCCCTTGCATAGCGAATCAATTGCGAGATGTAAACACCATATGCAGGAGAAGCTGGTATATTGCTGCACATGTTTGGAAAATTTATGATTTTAAAATTGAAGTCGTCCCGCTTATCATAAATTTTAGTACTGAGTTGACCACTGTCGTCAAATTCGAGGTATAAGTCCAAAAATGATGCGGACGAAGCTGTATCGGTGGTCTCTTTAACTTCCAGCTCTGGAGGATATATCAATGGAAGAAATTCTGCAAATCTAGAATTATTTATAGATAAAACGTCATCAATATACCTGTATGTGAAATTAAAGGCTCTAGCCTCATGAATCTTCTTATCTTTTACAAGCTTTTGAAGAAACTCCGACTCATATGAGTATAAAAATAAATCGGCTAGAAGAGGGGCACAATTCGTACCCATTGGTATGCCGACGACCTGCTGAAACAGTGTCCCTCCAAAGGAGACAAATATGTTATCGATGAGGAACTCCAGCATACTGATCACTTGTTCCTCGGAGTAGCATGCTTTACCTTTATGAATTTTGTTTGAAAAATATGTGGAATTGTAGCCTAACACAACAAATTTTGAGCCATAGTTTCTATGACTAAAAGCTTTATGAATTGTTTCTTTTAAGCGGGTTTTTAATTTGTCATGCGGTAGGGTGGTATATAGAGTTGAAAAATCAAAAGTTTTGATGGAGGATACCTGAGAGAAAGATCTTGATTTCAGGTTATCCAAAAGATCTTTAGAGTTTTTCAAAATCCACATGTGATTTATGCCACTACGCGAGTAAACAGTTTCACAATATTTCTGTTGTCCCTCTTTTACTGCAGACAGAATCTTTGTCAGGTGAATAGACAATTCTTTCGTCGAACAAGTTGATGATCCCGCTATGTACCTTTCTTTGTATGGTGTCTTATGGAGTTTAGGTATCCAATATAAATAGGGTAAATCCTCAGACTCTTTACCAGAGGGAATGTTTAAAGAGGTCATGAATGATCTGTGGTTAGCTAGGATTTCATCTTTGTCGAACGAAGTTGGTTTGTATGTGATATTACTAGAGGTGTTGCTATTTATGCCTAATTCCTTGATTAGGCATTCGAAGTAATATGATTTACATACAAACACGATATTGTTGGAAGCCTTGTCAGCAGGAACGATAACATATTTGTCATGAAGAGAGGAAAGACACTTAACAGCTTCTTGGTCTTTAAATACAGACTTAGGTCGACTATTAACACAATTTTTGAGTTTGTGAATCCGACCTTGTACTAGAGACCTAATTGTTCTAACCCAGTCTGACAAGGACTCTAACTCAGGATCTTGGTCTACTTCTCTCTTTATCCACCTTCTGGCATAATCTTCAACAGCATCCATAATTATCTTGAAATTATGTTTCCAATTGATGTGTTGAGGTTCTCTGAATTTAGGACCATGAGAAATCACCTTTCGGAGACTCTCATGTTGAATGATATTCAGATCACCAGTGATTACATGTCCAGATGGGTTGTATTGAAAAGGAGAGTGGGAGCAGTCACAAGTCAGAGGGTTCTTAAGGTACTCTTCTATGTTAATATCTTGCAATGCTTCTTTGTAGTTGAAAATTTTACGCCAATGCTGTTAGTGTAGCTATAGGAGACAATGGGAACAGATTGATTTTTGAAATATGGTGGAATTTCTTTTACGACCTCTTTTCTATTAAGAATGTTGCTGATGTTAATAGCATCGATTCTTTTGTTAGCAAACGGAATATGGTGGAATTTTCTGTTGTTATCATGAAGAGGTTCAGATCGAACTGGTTTAAAAAGACGAAAGGACGCCACGTCACATATAATACTAGACAATCTGTACTTAGGAGAAAAAGGATCTACGCCTCCTTTGTCAAGTCCAAAATCCCTAAGATCTTTGAGGTAGTGAAAATAAGATTGTACGAATATGATGAATTCCAAGAGGTTTCTGTATATTAGAAAGTAAATCATTAAAAGTATCTTGTAACGTTCTTGGTTTAGAGGACTTTTTAACATTAGGATGTTGAATTCTTTTATGACCATGGCTACGCTTAGTTCTTGGAATAGTATTAAAAAGGCTCATCACGTTGATTTCGTTGCATCCAGGACTTGACAAATTTCCCACTCCTTTGATGTTATCATTGCAACCGTAAGGCATTGCAGTGCCTAATTCTTTTATCCAGAACAACTCTTTATCGGTACGGTAAGGTGTACTAAGTATAGGACTGTTTGTATGATGGTAAATCTTCTCGATGATTCGAACTTTCATCGTCAAAAAGCGGTCATGACCCGGTTGATTGAAATGATTATACAAAATCCTGTATTTGGGATCTTTTGCATCATATCGATGTTGGCTCATACTACTTCGCAATGTTTGACGAGTTTCACCAACATACAAAAGTCCACAGAGTGTACATTCTATACCGTAAATGACATTTTTAGTTGAACAGTCCAGAGGTTCAAACGATTTGGTGTAGTACGTTTTTCCAGTTAAATTACTTGTAAATTCAGGAGAAGTTATTAGCATGACGCATGTTTTACAAGTATTATTTTTGTCAGTTTTTATTTTGCAAGTAGTAATGCGTGGAGAACTTAATGATTACTGCCACAAATTAAACATCACAGAAAGTGCAAACTGTCAATGTGGTGAAAGGGAAACCGTAGAACATTATATTCTTCATTGTGACAAATATGAAGAAGCAAGAGAAAAACTGATTCATGACATGTTTTTATTGTCTGGCTCAATGCACCTCAGTCTGGAGGTGCTCCTTACAGTAGGAGCCGATGAAGAAATTTCACTAACGAAAACGGAACGGATTCGACTTCTAGCAGATTATATACAGGAAACCGAACGCTTTGATTTATAATTTATTTATTATTTCTACCGTAATTATTTTATTTATTTTAGTTTTATTTTATTTTATATGTCAGTGTCCGTCCACCTATCAAAAGTACAAGTGTGTTGAAGTTACAGAGTGTAAATTGTACATGCGCGTAGACGATACCAAAAATTACAAGAGAGACAATCCAGTGTCTATGACACGAAGAATACAGAATACAGAATATCATGTCAGAAATCCGGCATGGATAGAAACTACTGTTTGATTGTATTTATTGTATATATGTCATACAGTGATACATAGAAAGTTGCAAAATGTTGTTTATATGAAAAAAAAGTCGATGTTGATATAAAAAAAAAAAAAAAAAAAAAAAGGGGGGGCAACATAGGGTCCTGTCCACAAGTACCTGTGGATTATTGTTGATAGGTAAGCCGAGCATGTTGCCGTCTTTTCTCAATCGTTTTTCATATTTTATGAATTTATGATGATGCCTATGATCATTTTCGGTAGATATTAATCAATATATGTAATTTTGCACCTGGCAACAGCAAATTATTGTCAATGAGTAGCATAAAACGGCCGTATTTGCGAGGTAAACAAACACAAACTTTAAGAGGCCAGCAAAGGGGAAATGGGAGTGCAAAAATGATATCAATGGCATTGCAGTTTATTATTATCAATTTAAAAAAATATATCGAATCAATTCATTTTTAATGCAAGAATTAAAACTGTACATGGCTTAATGAAAACCCTATAAAGTTCTTTTTATTCAAGCAAATTTATTTCTTTGATATGCAACATATAATTAGGCTTTTAATTTTATCAAATTTCAACAACTTGGACATGAATCTTAGTTTTGGGAACCAAAAGTATATACCTTACTTTCTGCGAATTTTATCACTATAATGGAAAATCGGTATGTATTTTTCAAATAAAAGCTTTCTATTTAAAGAAGCTTCATTTCAATTGCACTTTTAGTTTGGATCCTGTAAGTATAATATATAATTATAAACAAGGTTTTGAAGAAATGATATGAATATCCATTGAAATTTTCAAGTTTCAGAACTTTTTTTATATACGACTACAAAATTTTACTGAAAATTTCAGAAATGTCCTAAAATGCATATTTTAGACCATGGCTAAATGAAAATCATTTTCAATTCCTTTATGCAAACAAGTTTATATCTTGGGTACTGGAAATACATTACATAAATAAAGTTTTAAGTACTTTTCAACAAGTTTGAACATGGGAGCCAAAATTATATCTTCCTGTCTGAATTATCACCATAGTGGAAAATCAGTATGTATCTTTTATATAAAAAGCTTTCCATTTAAATAAGTGTCATTTCAGTAGCATTTTTTATTTGGATCCTGTAAGTATGATACATAAACAAGGTTTTTAAAAAATAATATGAAGATCCATAGAAATTTGCAAGTTTCAGAAACTTTTCTATATATGTCGTGACTATAAAATTTTACTGAAATGTCCTGAACTGCATATTTTAGACTATGACTAAATGAAAATCGTTTTCAATTTCCTTATGCAAACCAAGTTTATTTCTTGACTATTCTAAAAACATTACATTAACTAGTTTTTTACTACATTTCAACAATTTTTGACATAATTTTTAGTTCAGGGAGCCAAAATTATACTTTACTATCTTAGAATTATCAACATAGACATGATAGAGGGAAATCAATATGTATTTTTCATATAAAGGCTTTATATTTAAAGAATTGTCATTTGAACTGCTTTTTATCCCCTTGCCAACGAAGTTGCGAAGGGATATAGTAACGCTACCGTCCGTCCGTCCGTCACATCCTTGTGAACACTCTAGAATCAACATCCTTCAATGGATTTTGACCAAACTTGGTACATACTTAGTCCTTAAGAGAATTTGAAACCCTATTGATTTTCAAGGTCAAAGGTCAAGGTCACAGGGTCAAATTTTTACTGCATAACATCCTTCAATGGATTTTGACCAAACTTGGTACATACTTAGCCCTTAAGAGAATCTGGAACCCTATTGATTTTCAAGGTCGTATGTCAAAGATCAAGGTCACAGGCTCAAATTTTTACCGCATAACATCCTTGTGAACACTAGAATCAACATCCTTCAATGGATTTTTGACAAAACTTGGTACATACTTAGTCCTTAAGATAACCGAAACCCTATTGATTTTCAAGGTCATAGCCTCATAGGTCAAAGGTCAAGATAACCGGGTCAAAATGTTACCACGTAACATCCTTGTGAACACTCTAGAATCAACATCCTTCAATGGATTTTGACCAAACTTGGTACATACTTAGTCCTTAAGAGAATCTGGAACCCTATTGATTTTCAAAGTCAAGGGTCAAGGTCACCGGGTCAAATTTTTAGGCGAGGGGATACGCCACGCTTTACCCTTGTTTAGTTTGGATCTTGTAAATATGATTTATAAACAAGATTTTTCAGAAATAATGTGAAGATCCATAGCAATTTGCATGTTTCACAGTGTGTGAATTTAACAATAGACCGATGGCCCATGTCTGTGTTAAAATCATGCAGGTTTTTGTAAAATTATCTTAATTTTTTAGGCAAATTACTACAAAACCTGGTAATTTCAGACAAATGTGATTTTGTAGTGATTGATATTTGTACTTTTGATTTAGATATTCTGACCAAGGTATTTCTAGAGTAGAAGAAATGAGCAGCCATCACATTTCAACGAAACGGATGAAACTGGGGAAATCGAGTTCATTTGTGAACCCATTTGAGTACATGTATGTTCATTTTGTTAAAGATTAGACATATTCATATTCTACATTATGTTTAAAGGTAACATTGTCAATATTGTTCAACACAGTCACTTGTATAACAGTTTCCTATTAATTATTGTGGCTTGAATAGTGATACTACTAGTAGCTATATTATATAGGGATCATGTTGGCTTCTGCGTCATCGTTACATTTTCATCAATCCACAAGCTGAAATGGCCAGTCCTCCTTAGCTACTTACGGGAATGAAACCAAACTGGGACAGAATTGACGCACGTCTGGCGCACCAAATTTTTTCCTGGAACTTTGATGTAATTTTGTCTCTTTATATTGGGTTGTGTAGATGTGTGCTGGATACATGTATATAGATTTAATATTATTTTGAAAAGCTTTTTCGTTATACAGCTGCACATCAGAACCATATAACAAAATTTGTTTCGATATTATACACATACACTGTAATAAACAATTATTTTTTATTCTTACAGTCTCTCAATAGATATTACTGAAGAGGGCAGTGATGATTCTGACGATGAAGATTTTGAACCTAGCCTCAACTTCACTCTAAGGTTTGTCATGTTAATTTCATATGTTTCAGTTGTAACTTACATACTTGAAATTTTGTCCTAATAACAGAACCATGCATGATCATATGTCATAGGAGCTTTATTATACCCCCGCTCCACTGGAAGGGGTATACTGTTTTACCTCTGTCCGTCCGTTCGTCTCAAGATGTTCATAACATTTTTCTCAGTAATTATTTATGGCAGCAATCTGATATTTGATCATAGGCTTCAGAAGGGTCAATCGAAAGTCGCAAACCCGCTGCGTTGTCCATGGTCAAGTCCGGTAGAAGTCCCATCCGATGAAGAGAAAGACATCAATAACAAATGAAGATCAGTTCTGATTTGGGTAACAGACACCCTGTAACCATTGACCAGCTCGTGATGCCTGCCGTAGAACTTCTTGAGGGGTGACCACAACCTAAAATCTGTCTACAAATCACTCAAATCCTTCATAAAGTGGACTTGTAATGATATGTTTAGTTGCTCATTCACTATACATTCGAGATATTCATCTTGAATTGAAAGTTAGGGCTCCATAGATCATAATCTCAATTCTATTGTTTTATTCTTGTGAATTACATTGTATGTATTTTTCTACTTCAGGTGGCAGAGAAGTTACAACAAAAAGACAGCTAGATGGTCTGTGCAGCCTGTTAAAGCTGACAAGTCATATTCCTATGTTCCAAGACTATTAAGGGTCATCATTTGTATGAGACTGCAAGATAATGAAGGAATGAATTAACGTGTGCAGTTGGAAGTAGATGATCCCAGAAGAATCTCGGTCCATCTTGCACCAATTCCACAACCTCCAACTCGGGATAATATTGTTACATCTCAGAAATCCAGATTTGAAGACCAAGACAAAACAATTGGCTATATTGTCGCATAAAATAAATTTAGATTGTCACTCTTTGTTTTTCCTGGTCTAACAGAAGTTCTGCACATTTAGAGCAGAAAAGTACCCAAGTCAGGATAATGGGCATTACAAATTGTCCAATGCACAATAATGATAGCACTCAGTGTGTTGGTCTAGTTAGTACAAACCAGGACAACTTTTTAGGACCTCACAAGAAACATCTCTGCCAAGTTTGGTTAAATTCTGTTCGGCTGTTCTCAAGAAGAAGATGAAAATGTTGTTTCCCTGTTTCCCATAGGGTTTCAATGCAAACTTTGACCTCCGCTGGTGGCCATTTTGAATTTTCAAATGGCGCAAACAGTAACAACACATGTTAAAGACATTCATAGGAACATATATACCAGATTTCAATTCAATCCCTTCAGCAGTTTTTGAGAAGAAGTTTCTTGAAAATCGACCAATCAGAATTTTCAAAGTCACATGGTGGCCATGTTTTTTGACGAATCTGCACAAAAGTAACAACTCTTGTGTAGGACCTTATAGAAAACATCTCTGCCAAGTTTGGTTTTGAATTATATAAAAGACTGTCAGTCCATTTTAGAAGAAGTTGTCAGTGCTGATAGAACAAAAAATAATAATAAGATGGCAAAACTTTCAAATTAAATTTACAATTCCAACTGACCAACTTGTGAAATTAACAACTCATTAGGGTTGATTTATTTTTTATTTTTGGTGTTTTAACGCCACTTTCAGCAATATTTCAGCTATATCATGGCGACCAGTTTTAGTGGTGGAGGAAGCCAGAGTACCCGGACAACCACCGACCATAGGGAAGCAAGTGGTAAACTTTATCATTAGGATATATGGGATAAAATACAAAATATTTCATGAACAAGTTTTAATTAAATCGTCTAGGAATGAAACCCTTGTATTGTCCATATAGATCAGGATACTTGTCCCTAATTTTCCAAGTACAACAGCTTGGGATCACACGTCTGACCCCAGCTCCAAGTCGGCCATGTGCCCAAATGGTATACTGGCGGTAGGCTGCATACCTATTGGATCTGTTGTAATCCTCGTCATGGGGCATTACTACAAGTTCCTCTCGAAACATACTAGCAACCCCCAACACTGCCTCATCAAGGACAATCCGATCAAAGTCCTGTAATAAAGACAAGAGATTTTTAATAAAAACAGAGTAAAGACAGATGGTTATACATTCATCTAGAAAAATGAGCTCTATTTAAAAAAGAAATATAATTCATTATAAGTGAAATAGTTTGCACAAATTCAGTTTAGAGAAATAAAAAAGTCTTATTTTGGAAGGAAAGATTTTCTCGTGGGACTTTCTTATGACCACAGTTTTATTTCGTTTTTTTGTTGGTATATGGGAGAACCATTTTTTTTTATCAATTTACCCCTCAAGCTATTCAATTTTAATTTTATGTTTTTTTTCCTATAAAATTATTTTGATTCTGAATCTTGAAGAAAAAAATTTGGCTTGACAGGAGAAAAAAATATATTCCGACTTGACATTTTCACAGTATAATCATATACTTGCCATTTTCACAGTATAATCATGTACAAAATTTGGAAGAAAAAAAATTATTCCAGCACTTCGCCATTCTAATTAAAATTAGATCTACGCACTTGCTCCCTATTTTAGATCTAATTATACCCCCGCTCCCCGAAGGGGGAGGGGGGTATACTGTTTTACCTCTGTCCGTCCGTCCTTCCAAAATATTTTTCGTCACATTTTTCTCCGCAACTATTGATGGCAGAAATCTGATATTTGGTCACAAGCTTCACATGCCATATCGTGGGAACCATCAGATTCCTACTTCCTGTTTGCCGACTTAGTTGGTTTTTATCCACATTGAACATATATGCACATTTTTCTCAACAACTATTGATGGCAGAAATCTGGTATTTGGTCACAAGCTTCATGGGAGGGGTATCATAAGTGAGCATTAGATCACAGTTCACCTTCTTTTAATTAGATTGGCACTTCGCCGGAAAATAAGAAAATATGATTTCTGTGGCGTCTGAAAAAAACATTTCTACGGCGAAAAAACGTGACATAGCCCCCTTCAAGGTAAATGGTCAGTCCTATATTATTTTGCAGCAACTGTCTTGTGGAACTAGAAGTAAGGTCTCTTTTGTTTCTAATCCAGCCCAAATTTCTCTGAAACATTCCAGTCAATTAACAAATAAAACAACACTGGCTACGTCATTCGTTTTCATCAGACATGTATTTCACTGTGTTCTACATGTATGTCGCTGTTTTCATATTGTCGGTAAAACTGGCTAAAATAAATTAATTTAACACGTGTATCAAAATCTCGGGGAACAACTTCATAACTTATAAGAAGAAAAAAACTAATTTAGTTATTATTAACGCCGGCAAAAATTTCCGATCGAAAATACGTAGTTGAGCTTGTCCCCATGGGGTGCCTCCTGGCATGTTTTCAATGGTTATCGTGGAAATATCGTCTAAATCTGTTAAGGCATGTAGTTTTCATCAAAGAAAATCTATTCCTGATACAGAAATTATTTATTCTACGTCTTTTAGATACAATCGGTTCGCAAATAGCTTTTTTCCTCAACTTTTATAGAAACTTGCCTCAATATCCATGCTGCAGCATCCGGGCTACTGACATAAAAATAGATAAATAAATAGAGTTGGCATTGCCCAGGTCAGTGCATAATTGATTAGCTTCCGGTAACGATGGTCAGCTTTTTTAGTCGAAAAAAACAACGTTTCGGAGCGTATTCATCAATAATTCGGTGTTTAATCTTCATTTTATGAAGGTCAGTACGGAAATCGACAATAATTTTGGGTATGAAAAAATTACGCAGCTGGTAGACAATATCCCTTTAAGCATGACATGTCAACATCATTCTGTCCTTCTTTATTTTATCATACCATCCATTTCAATATTAAAAAAACCACACCAAAAACTACATTTTATGCAGAGCCTGAATAGCTCTTACAATTTCAGTTTTATTGTGATGGTCAGATTTAGTGCCGGAAGAAACCAGAGTATTTTGAGAAATCCACCGATTTGTCACAAATATTTGACTAACTATACCACACAAAGTGGCATCTAGCAAATTTAATCCCCAACCCCCTACAAAATGACACAATATCTTAAAGTAATGCCGACATTAAACAGGTCGTTTACTGTACTGTCATGTATACTATATGTACACACCAATTAACTAGCTTAACCCCGCCACTTTTTACTGAAGTGGTTGTACCAAGTAAAGAGAGTAAGCGGTTGTGCATTTGTGTGTTAGTGGCATCGATTTTGTCACTTCAACGATTTTCCTATGGAATTTTGGAAATGTTCCGAGACTGGTATATTTTGTTTTTCCATTGATCACTACACTGACCTATACAAGACATAATTACTTACCAAACTGACATATACAAGACATAATTACTTACCAAACTGACATATACAAGACATAATTACTTACCAAACTGACATATACAAGACATAATTACTTACCAAACTGACATATACAAGACATAATTACTTACCAAACTGACATATACAAGACATAATTACTTACCAAACTGACATATACAAGACATAATTACTTACCAAACTGACATATACAAGACATAATTACTTACCAAACTGACATATACAAGACATAATTACTTACCAAACTGACATATACAAGACATAATTACTTACCAAACTGACATATACAAGACATAATTACTTACCAAACTGACATATACAAGACATAATTACTTACCAAACTGACATATACAAGACATAATTACTTACCAAACTGACATATACAAGACATAATTACTTACCAAACTGACATATACAAGACATAATTACTTACCAAACTGACATATACAAGACATAATTACTTACCAAACTGACATATACAAGACATAATTACTTACCAAACTGACATATACAAGACATAATTACTTACCAAACTGACCTATACAAGACATAATTACTTACCAAACTGACATATACAAGACATAATTACTTACCAAACTGACATATACAAGACATAATTACTTACCAAACTGACATATACAAGACATAATTACTTACCAAACTGACATATACAAGACATAATTACTTACCAAACTGACATATACAAGACATAATTACTTACCAAACTGACATATACAAGACATAATTACTTACCAAACTGACATATACAAGACATAATTACTTACCAAACTGACATATACAAGACATAATTACTTACCAAACTGACATATACAAGACATAATTACTTACCAAACTGACATATACAAGACATAATTACTTACCAAACTGACATATACAAGACATAATTACTTACCAAACTGACATATACAAGACATAATTACTTACCAAACTGACATATACAAGACATAATTACTTACCAAACTGACATATACAAGACATAATTACTTACCAAACTGACATATACAAGACATAATTACTTACCAAACTGACATATACAAGACATAATTACTTACCAAACTGACATATACAAGACATAATTACTTACCAAACTGACATATACAAGACATAATTACTTACCAAACTGACATATACAAGACATAATTACTTACCAAACTGACAGATAAAGGAGTATGCATATCCAAACGCCTTGCACGGATTGTCATACCATCGTCCCTCGTCATCTATCCGTAAAGTGCCACAATGCTCCAAACAATGGCGTGTACAGTTACCTTGACCAGAAGCCCAGTATGACCAGGTTATTATCTCTCCTAGTTAAAATTAAAAGTATAACTTGCTGTATCAACCAATTGTAAGCAAAATGCATGCATAACAAGCATGGTGAATGTTTGATAACTTTTCTATATCAAACGTCATTAGAAGAACTCGTCGTTAGTAGAAGTAATATCTAACATGTATTTGAGTATGATAATCATCCACGTGAAACAAACTTAAACCGTGTTATTCAAACCACGTGAAACAAACTTAAACCGTATTATTCAAACCACGTGAAACAAAGTTAAACTGTGTTATTCAAACCACGTGAAACAAACTTAAACCGTGTTATTCAAACCACGTGAAACAAACTTAAACCGTGTTATTCAAACCACGTGAAACAAACTTAAACTGTGTTATTCAAACCACGTGAAACAAACTTAAACCGTGTTATTCAAACCACGTGAAACAAACTTAAACCGTGTTATTCAAACCACGTGAAACAAACTTAAACTGTGTTATTCAAACCACGTGAAACAAACTTAAACTGTGTTATTAAAACCACGTAAAGTACCAATCAGAGAAGGGCTTGAATCCCTCAGCTAATAAACGATCGACAGAGAAGGATGTTGAATCCCTTAGCCAATAAACTACCGACAGAGAATCACATGATTACGAATGAAGTTAAATTCTATTCATCGTCATTTATGGCCACAGTTTTGTTGAAAGTGTACTAAGTACTATGATAATTACCCGTAACCCATCGCCAATCCATTTCATTATCCCTGTCGTTGGCCCCTATCCAAACATCATTCGTGCTCCAATGAAGTGCATTCAAGGTATTGACAACCCAGTTCTGTGTTTCCTGGTTCATGATTTGTATAAGAGTTCCTTGTTCTCCAGAACATATAAATCTTGCCGAAGTCCAATACATTGTTCTCTTCTCAAACCTGTAGCATTTGTCTTTAAAGGCCTTCAGATGACTAGCCCTCGGTAAATGGTCTGGACATCTGTACTTATTATCGACATCTTGGCCAAAACCTACAATAATAATACACATGAATATTTTACAGTGGAATCTCGTTTTATCGAGGGCCCGGGTGGCTCAATGAGTTAGGTACAAATGTAGTTGGATTACCTAACAACTCATACAAACCTATCACCAATAAGGCGTGGGTTCGCTCCCGCCTTTGTAAATTACAAAAAGGTAAATTCGACTCGCAGCCGCAAGTGATAAAGTTTACCAGTTTCTTGTCCATGGTCGGTGGTTCTCTCCGGGTACTCCAGCTTCTTCCACCACTAAAACTGGTCGCCATGATATAGCTGAAATATTGCTGAAAGTGGCGTTAAACACAATAAATAAATAAATCAATCAATCAATCGTTTTATCGAAGTCGAATAGACCGATGATTTTACTTCGTACTCTAAGACGAATATTCCAGTATATGATACAACAAAGCTAAACATTACCACTAATCAACTAATTGTTCCCTTCGACTTTTTCCGCGGAAACGACTTATACGAGAACGACATAGATAACGAGATTCACTTTATTGTCAAGTGTAAAGTCAATAAATGAGGGTGAATACAAGTTTTACTGTGAAATGTCAAAAGTTCATTGACATTGAATAAGAATTAATTCATGGAAGTCTTAATTTGTTAGTTTTAAGCCTATTTCCCGAGATAAATGTTTTCGAAAATATTGTTACCCATGTTAAAACTACATACACACAATAAAAAAACAAAAATAGTCCGTATTATCTGTACCCTCTTTCAACAATATGGTACTTATTATTATATGCCCATTCCTTACATTTTTGCATTGAAAATCAATTACTATACTCCATCACAAGGTTAGGGTTAGGGACTTGCAGAAAAGGTCTTTCAGTTGCACTTCGGTCTTACGCAACGCGGTAAGTAATTTTCATTTCCAACTGTTTTAGCATTTTTGAAACTCAATCACTCGAGTATTTTATTTATTGTATATGTCTTCTATCAATTATTTCTTAAATATAGTGATCTTAAGTGGAAGATGATCAGGAAACCCCAAGGCTGTTTTTTTGGAATCTTTGTTGATACCCGGGTGAATTGTGAGTTTCAACGGTGTAGCTGGTTTTCTTATGACTACATTTGGAAGTGCATGATTGCATTGGCACGCGGCCAACGACGTCAACATTACATATTTATCTTTTGACCCAATCCAACGGAAGGGTCCGGGTGGCTCAATGAGTTAGGTAGTTGGATTATCTAACAACTCATACAAGCCTATCACCAATACGGCGTAGGTTTGCGACCGGCTTTGTAAATTACAAAAAGGGTGTACTCGACTCGCAGCCGCATGTGATAAAGTTTAGCAGTTGCTTGCCCATGGTCGGCGATTCTCTCCGGGTACTCCGGCTTCTTCCACCACTAAAACTGATCACCATGATATAGCTAAAATATTGCTGAAAGTGACGTTAAACACAATAAATCATCAAATCAACCAATCCAACGGAAACAGCAAATGACATAAGGGATACTTTATTTATCTTTACGTCTTATCAGTAACAAATGTATAGTGAGTGAGTGATTGTTGATTAACGCCACATGAGCAATGTTCAGCTATATCATCCATGCAAAAACAGGTTACATTCAATTAAATGATGATAATTACTAGACAAACACCCTTATTATGATCTTTATGGAGTTATCTAGTTGAGGAAAAAATAAACAGTCTGCGGGTAGACATGGCGCTCAACTCGGACACGTTATACTTATTCTGAACAAGCAATCTTTGTTCTTACATCTAGTAGAGAAGCAACAAATTATATATATAGTCTGGTTTGACCCGACCGGAGCTCGAACCCGCGATCGATCACACTCTATGTGAGCACACTAACCATCACACAACCGATGCGGTTTACAAATGAATATATTATTTTTATTTTGAGAGCATCATTCAAAGCCGGTAATTTGTATAGGGTGTTAGATTTTCATAGGAAACCGGATCAATGATTCAGCATTGTATTAAAAATCGTCATAAATAAATCTTGATTAATACACATTTTAATGTTAAATTTTATTGAGTCGTTCAATGAAAAAACCCCACACACATTATCTGAATTCCTGTCAATATCGTCCTGACGTTTCATATTTAAAACGTTTTCCTACGCTTCAATGGATGACATCAACAAAATAGTTACGACTACACAACATCAACACTTGACCAATTACAAAATATAAATATGTATTATCATGAGGCACATTAAGGTTCATGTTTGTTTGTTTGTTTGATGGTGTTTAACACCACTTTCAACAATATTTCAGTTATATCGTGGTGGTCAGTTTTATTGGTGGAGGAAACCGGATGACCCATTAAGTTTCAGTATAAAATGAATATTTAAATATCATAAAGGCATTCAAAAATTCAAGTTGCTTCAGTGGCAAACAGTAGTTTTCAATAATCTGACAATCTTGTTTACAAATTCTGAATTTACAGTATACTTTTATACTTTATTTTACACCAAGGATACAGTTTTCATAATATTGAAAACTTTTAACAACATTTCATTACCGCTATTAATAGGTTATTATACAGTGCTATGTACAATATCTTTCCATATTGTACATAGCACTGTATAATAACCTATTTATTATACAGCTGAAATGATCAATACTATAACAACAATTTTATGTTATATTGTAATCTCCCCACCGCTTGCACAAAGAAATTCCGGAAAAATACTTAAGACAACCATCTATCGACTTTGACTTTTGTAATGTATCGTCATCCTGTGACGTTTACAGGGGACGCTGATTAACACAAGCTGGTTACTGATTTATTTTACAATTTTGTGAGCATTTTACTTGTTTTGAGTAGCTAAATTGCAAAATGCCATCAAATTGGAAAATATCAGTAACTTAATTACATCACCGTCTAATTATCAATGTAGGAAAACAACTTAAGCAAGGTTAGTGCATTTTGTTATTCTTGGCCGACACACATCAATGGAATGTATCCTACCGTGACATCTGCTCGGTCATGCAATAATGTCGATCACTTGTTTTGATTTACAATTCTCGCGCAGCACGAGACCAATGACGTCATTCTGTATATTCATAGCGTACATAAACACTGAGGGAATACTTTTCAACGTCAAAATTACAAGATGAGATTAAAACAGAGAAGTTTGAATTGAATAAATTCCATGCAAGTAAAAAAGATCCTTTTTACTAATGTCTTTTTTTCCTGATCATTATGCTTGTTAAATATGTTTCCATCGATGGTATTCCCCAAACATTTGTATTTTTCCGGTTTGTTGACATAATCGTCATCACAGTTCATGACCGTTTCTGGAATGTAGGCCAAGCAAATTGTATTTTAAAATACTTTGAAAATATGATGATTGATCATTCAGATTCCACCATTTTCTAGAAAATGGCCGATTTTACCGGGAAAATACATGCAAGTGCTCTCTATTAGTCACAAAATGGCAGATTATTTTGCATTTCCACTGCTGCTTTAATAACAAATATACCCCTTACTTCTTGGGATATTGAAATGAAATTCACAGAGAAGATAGAAAAAGAATTAATTTAACAGCAATAATCAAAATTTATAGCATAAATTGAACAGAGAATTAAATTAAACCAGACAGAAAAATGAGATTATCTGGGTTAAAAAAAACCTGTCATTATTACAAATAGCATCAACAAAACTGTATTGTTACCACCCTGTGATAATAAATGTGATTAAAATAAATTGAAATCAGTCATTAATTGTTTTACCAAAATATGTCGGTCTAATAGATTATATTGACAAAAGCAAAAACACAAAATTCACTGGATTAAATACTTTTTATGTGGGTAAGCAAGTTTAATTTTTGCATCACATAATTAATTTTTAATACTTCAATTTCAAACTATTTAAAAAAAAACATCTTTTGAAATTTTTCAGACAAATCAATTACACTGAAAAAGCTAAAATACTGTACTTTCTTAATCTGGTTTACTTTTTAAGTTTGGTTGGCCTATGACAAAATCATGTGCTTTATTGAACTTTGACCGGCTTTATGTGACGTCATACGACGCCATTTGGAAAATGGATGGTAAACAAATACAGGTCAGTGTGTTATTATTATCGATCTTTTTTCCATGGAACTTTACACATGTGAGCAAGAATAGATGAGGAACATAATTAAAAAGAAAAAAAATGTTTACTTTTCAAACATGAAAAAAATAATCAAACATTATCCAATGACTGACCGACTTATTGTCAGACGAGGATATGTGTGCGTATTGGGGGTCCCCAAAGGTAAATTTTCAAAACAAATGAAAAAAAAATATACTTAGTTACAGAATTATAAGGATTAAACACATTTTTTCCGGAGTTTATTGATGTATCCTACCGTGGCATCTGCTCGGTCATGCAATAATGTCGGTCATTTGTTTTGATTTACAATTCTCGCGCAGCACGAGACCAATGACGTAATTTTGTATATTCATAGCGTACATAAACACAGAGGGAATACTTTTCAAATTCAACGTCAAAATTACAGGATGAGATTAAAACAGAGAAGTTTGAATTGAATAAATTCCATGCAAGTAAAAAAGATCCTTTTTCTAATGTCTTTTTTTCCTGGTCATTATGCTTGTTAAATATGTTTCCATCGATGGTATTCCCCAAACATTTGTTTTTCCGGTGTCGTAAAATTTTTAGCTATCCATGAAAATTAGCTACCTCCAACTTCCGGTAGCTAATTTTCATACGGCGGAGCATAATAATTAGCTACCTATGAAAATTAGCTACTTGTAGCATAAACTTATAGGATTTGTCTTCCTTATTATGTTTACCAAAATACAGATTGTGTATTTCCAATGGAGAGACAAAATGAAAAACTGCATGTACATAAACAGGGAAAGAGTTACTGATTGACAAAGAGAGACATATAGACCTCAGGGGCGGATCCAGGGGGGGGGGCCCTCCCTAAAATTGGAAAACATGATTTTTTTGGCGTAAAATCGTGATTTTTCACACGAAATACCCCAAAAATTTTCGCACCTGCCTCCGCTCGACGCAATTTTTTTAAGTGCACCACCCCCTAACTTGAAATCCTGGATCTGTACACAATATAAAATAAAATAAACAATAGATATTAGTGGTGTTCATAGTTGAAAAACAAAATGCTACCTGTATGGCTGTATAGCATGTGATTAAGTTACAAACTATCTTTTTTCAATTTACCATCGCGATGTATCATTTTTACAGCTATTAAGAAATAGATTGGTGGACTATTTATGGTAGAATTTAATATTTATGTGATGTTCAAACTATGCAAATTATTCTTTTACTTAATAAGATCATATATGATAATTATTAATCACACTTTTATTATTGCTAACCGTGTTACCCTCTTGAATTAAAGAAATTAACTCATTTACTTACTTATTGACACTATCTTCTGAATTCAAGAAATAAATAAAATTATGTTCCATATATATTTAATAATGAAAGTTGGGAACTTTATTTATTACAATATTAAAGAACTGGTAGCTATTAAATTAATTTCAATTCAAAACTGAAACTATTTGCACAATGACAATTTCTTATTTGGATTTTGTAAAAAGAGAACCCTAAATCATAATTTTCCAACAGAATGTGGAAGATGGCAAAATATGTGCACATAACATGGTTTGACCCGATCGGGACTCGAACCCACGATCTACCGCACTCGAGGCGAGCACGCTAACGATTACAGTACCGATGAGAGTCTTTGATGAGCATTTCTAGTCTGTTTCTCAGCGAATACATATATTGTCCAGAGGCGGATCCAGGATTTCAAGTTAGGGGGGGGGGGGCGAACTTTAAAAAATTGCGCCGTGCGGAGGGAGGCGCAAAACATTTTGGGGTATTTCGTGTGAAGAAATCACGATATTACGCCAAAAAATCATATTTTTTCAAAAAATATTTTGGGGGGGGGGGCGCCGAATGCGCCGCCCCTGTTGTCTACATAAATGACAATAGATAACGTAACAATACAAAATACATTGTGCAACGCACGGTCAACTTTTCGCACTTTCACAATCCTTCGGCAGAAGGAACATAAAAAGCGACTTTTTGAGTTCATGTATATAAACAAATTCATATTTCAAACCAAAGATTATCAACTGGTATTTGTTGCTTATAATGCAAAGCACGCAGAATTAAGGAGAAAGAGCAAAGACTGGTTGCTTCGGAATCAGGATAATGTGTCAGAGTGGAGCGACATGTATATCCGCGGACTGTTGTTTCCGTTAGCTATCACTATAAAAAAAAACTAAGCATGTTGGTCTAGAAAAATGCGGACATCATCATCATCTCATTAATTTGGTCTCGCCATGATATAGCTATAAAATTGCTGAGTTGGCGTTAAACAACAATCGCTCTCTCACTAAAGCTGTTACGTACAGTTTTTATATTTCCCCGACAATGTACGTATATTGTGTTTATTCTGCAATGTTTTATAGTTAAAAAAAAAACAACTGGCAAATTGTCTAAAAAGAGCAGAAACAGACATCCGTTCTAAGCGTTTTAGACGTCCGCGCTTATAGTGTAAGTTTCTCGGCGTCGCTCGACATGAATCAGTTACCAGAAAAACTATATCTTGGTCAAAATCTTAAGCAATATGTGATGAAAGAAGCTGTAATATATAAAATCCTTAGGTACAGACAAAACAGATGTCACACCAATGAGGAGCGATGGACAGATCACAGCTGACACAAGGCAAAAATCCAACATCCCCAACAGTTTCAGTCCGCATTCACCGTAGAATCACAAGACAACATCCCCGACTGCACCAAAACCCACATCATAAAAACAGCACTCCCAATATCTCTACCAGGAGTGAAAGAAACTCCTACATAACATCAATACCCATAGATTTTGTGCTCCCAAAACTATTAAATTATTTGGCTTTCCAATCTTTTGATCTTGAGCTACCTGATGAAGGTTATTCCAGAAACGTTTATGTGCACTAAATTTGATATCTACGTTTTTATTACCTCTTTTTAGCAATGTAGCTATCTGATATATGATAGATACAAAATGTATGTAAAATTTCCAGGTAAATTAGTTACTTGTATCTCTTATGAAAATTATGTGTACAGAACTAAGTCAGATTGATAAAAGGTGCATTCATATTGGTTTTTTTTTCTTTCTGTTTTATATTTTTGATTGGTTTGTTTGTGATAACAGATTAATATCTAATTTTATTTCTGTTTTTTTCTGTTTTGAGGATATAACTTCAGAAGGGCCTACAAATTTATACATCTTGGAATAACAGTAGTACTTTAGGGTGCCTGCATCCTAATATCTTATGTACATGTATCTCTATTCTTTATCAATAAATGTTTAGATGTTTGCGCTTGTATTGAATCGGGGCCTTGATGGGAGAGAGGTTTAACGAGCTGCCTACACCTCATGTATCTTTCACTGTACTGTTCATCACTTGGATGATGTACTCAGCCTTTAGAAAGTAGATTGCCAGACGCTGGTACAAGATAAATTATGAAAATGTATGTAATGTCATTGAATATAGCTCAAATAAATATTTTGCATCATGCTGGTATGTTTTGTAAGTACAGATACTTGTATCACACATACTTGTCAATTTAATAATTAAATAACAGCCATATATACATGATAATATCTCGCACACAAAGTATCTTAACAAGTTATTTCTTCAAGATTTTATTGAAAAACTCAGACAGGCATGGTGGAACATTAGCATACATATAATACAATACAATATATAGACTAGAGGCTCAGTAGGTTGAGCATTTTTTTTTAGAAATCAACCAATCAGCAACAAGAATTGCCTGTGGTGGACATGTTTGTTAACGGATCGGGACTAAATGAGCAATCTTTATAGAGGGCCTTCCATAGCTGCTACCTATCAAGTTTCGGTTCATTTGGCCAAGCGGTTTCAGAGGAGAAAATTGTTTATGAATCGACCAATCAGCAACACGAATTGCCTGTGCTGGCCATGTTTGTTAACAGATCCAAAATTAGCAATCTTTATAGAGGGCCTTCCATAGATGCTACCTACCACGTTTCGGTTCATTTAGCCAAGCGGTTTCAGAGTAGAAGATTTTTTAGGAATCGAACAATCAGCAACAAGAATTGCCTGTGCCGACCATGTTTGCTAAGGGATCAGGACTAAATGAGCAATCTTTATAGAGAGCCTGCCATATACGCTTCCTACCAAGCTAGGTTCATTTGGCCAAGCGGTTTCAGAGGAGAAGATTTTTGTAGGAATCGACTAATTACTCTAAAAAGAAATTATGGATCTGTATTCCTTACTCAGAACTATGAACTACAATTTAGTTTTAATGTGATCATTACAGCACATTGTAAATTATAAACAGCAATTCTCAATTTCCTCTTTTTTTCCATAAAATATGTTGTGTCATACAACTATGACCAATATTCAATCCATCATGATCTTATACTATTAGTAAATATTATAACATACATTTGCACATTTTAATAATATATATATCAAATAATTTCAAACATCCTGTCAAAGTCTATTGTGGATATCTAATAAACTAGCAGTTAATATAACCTGTGTCACAGACAAAATGTGTAATTAAGGTCTTATGACACCAAATTATGCTAAATTTCACACAAAAAAATCCAAAATTTTACAAATATTACAACTTGCAATTTGTCAGTTAATTTGTAATATGTATGATTGAAAATATTTTGTTATTCTAGTACCAGCATCATACGTAAATGTTTCTGAAAATTATAATTTACATTTTGCTTTTTATATAATATATTTATTTAAATTTATATCTCTTTGTTAAACTTGTTGTATAAGAAATCTTCATGACGTACCTGTTTTGGTTTATATAAAATATTTCTTTATCTTATGGGAATCATGAGGATATTGCGAGTCTTTCATAGAAGCAGTTTCATATATGAAATCTTGAAAGTTATGTCAGATCATTTATAAATTTTAGAGTTTGTTTTGCTTTACACAAGCAGACAAACTGTTTTCACTGAAATTTTGAAACCCAAAAGAAATTGCAATTGAGATATTATTTGTTTGTTGTCTTTGAAGCCATAAATAATATTTAATACTTTTTTGGTAACTGGGATTGTTTTGATTGCAATTAAATATAGAATAATATCTTTTGATCATGTAGTGAATGCCACTTTATTTTAAGATATTTTGGGGGAGTTTTTAACAATTGAATTTCAGGTGTCTTCTATCTAATCCCACTTTTTAAAACTACCTATTCCCACTTACAAATAACTTGAAATTAATGAATTTTTAAATAAAAAGTGGGATTATGTGGAATGAACGGAATTTCATTATATATTTATTATTCAGATGTCAATAAACTAAATATTTTTCTAGTAAACTTGTTTAATAAATTTCATGAAGAAAATTCATTTACATAAATCAAACATTAAATATCTAAGGAGATATATGTTTCAGTTAATACAAAATAAGTCAAAATGATGAAAAGTAATCTAAATGTAATAAGACAGTAATCGTGATTACAGGGTCAAAATGAATGTAATCAATTACATTACGATTACATGAAATAAAAATATATATGTCCGATTACAGATTACATCCGATTACATGATAAAATGCAATCAATTACAACTGATTACGATTACAAATTACGATGACCCCATGTCTGCCAATCAGCATCAAGAACTGCCTGTGGGTCCAGTAAATTACTGTTTCCAGCAATTTACCGTGTCGACACTAGCTGCAATAATGTAGCTCCTGTGACAAACTTGTGTCTCGGCAGAGCTACAACGCGGTCCCATTCGTCACAATGGATAAAAAAATAAGTTGCAGTTGAAACATAAAAACTCACTATTTACGCTTCAAACATTTCATTATAACTATTACTGATGATCCCAGTCCTTGTTAAATCGGTTTGGCTGAGAAATATATGCTTTTCAAAGGTAGCAACAACCTTGTTCAAATTTATCGATCGTTTGTCATAACCGGAAACTACGGAAGGCGGAGCTTTTCTAAATATGGTATTTCTTACTACGATGCTTACGACGGCTGATGTAAATATTCACGCCTTAATCGCCAAATATGGTATCAACATCCAAATAGTGAGGCCGGAAATGACGAAATTCAAAATGTTCAGAGAGTTTAGTAAACATGGATTTTTATTTTGTGGGAATTACATTCTAAAATACTGGTAGGTGATAAAAACTTGTTATTAAAATGGACAAAAGGAAAGGTTATGTCTTATTATTGATAAATGCAGGCGTCAGAAACTCTGTAAGCGAGCGCAAAAAATCTCGGCGACTGCTCCATTACGTGTAATGGCATCCCGTTATAACCCTTGCGAGTAAGCGAGCATTTAGGGTTTTATTATTAGAACTATGTCGACACTTGTTTTTGTTTTGACATACGTATACGCTTTTTCAACTTTCCCTTGCCGACATGCTTCTATCTGCGTAGTAGCCCTTTATTTTATATTATTTCTTGAATAATTTACTATCCAAAGTCTCGTATAATTTTTCTCAACGTTATTTCCTTTCAATGATTCTGTCAGTTTTATTTTATTTTTATTTTGTTTTCTTTTCATATGTAGCGTTTGTCACAATTTGTCACAATAGTATATAAGATAAAAACCAATTTTAAAAATAATAAACATTTGATTTTATTTGAGTTGTTATTATTTTTATACAACGTCATTTTCATTCACATTGATGTCGGGTGATCCACAGTATCTTGACGTTTTATCTGGCGAAATAGAGAAAAATCTGTATAAAATCTGTATATTATACATATAAAGTGTCTTTATTTCTGGCGAAATAGAGAAAAATCTGTATAAAATCTGTATGTGGGAGATCACAGGCGTAAGGGGAGCTAAAAATAAACTATCGCTAGACATATGGGGGGGGGGGGGGGGGGGGGGTTAAGCAGTAAATTACAGTCAGTTATGTGATGTGCTCAATGTTTGAGCTGAATTTTAGATTCTAATTGATTCTGATTCCTATTAGGATTAAAGAGCTCGACAATTCAATTTAGATATCTTTATTTTAATTTTAATTAGAGATCTCTTTAATGTTTTAATGTATTATGAGTGATCACAGTTTTATGTCCACATCTCCCTAACTTAAAAAGATCCTTCATTCAATTCTAATAATTTCAATTAAATCTCCCTTCCATTTTATTTACGTTCCTTTGGTCCATAAAAAGAATTAAAAAAAAATCAGAAGTATTACCATTAGTATCCGACTATGAACTAGAGCAGGACTGTCAAATTTTAGAATTTCAGAATTATAATGTTGTCCAATTTCGGAGATGTTTGACTTTTCTACTACAGTAATCCTTGCCCCTATTATCAGAATAAACGTACAAATAAAATCAGATTTTGGAAAATAAAAAAGTCATAGATATTGTCAGAGAAATGGAATGAAGGAATGCGAGGTAGCTAATTTTCATGGGCAAGCGACTGATATTTATGCTTATGTTTGAATGGTGCCAGGTAGTTTATTTTCATGGAAAACACTTTGAAACCTGTGTCAGACATTGAACAGATGTAAGGTAGCTTATGTTTATGGAAAACGTCATGACTCCTATCCCATGCAATGAAGGAATGGGAGGTAGCTAATTTTCATGGGCAAACTTCTGATGTTTATGCTTATGTTTGAATGGTGCAAGGTAGTTTATTTTCATGGAAAACACGTTGAAACCTATGTCAGACATTGAACAGATGTAAGGTAGCTTATTTTTATGGAAAACGTCAGGACTCCTATCCCATGCAATGAAGGAATGGGAGGTAGCTAATTTTCATGGGCAAACTTCTGATGTTTATGCTTATGTTTGAATGGTGCAAGGTAGTTTATTTTTATGGATAACACTTTGACACCTGTGTCATACATTGAACAGATGTAAGGTAGCTTATTTTCATTGAACACTTCATGACTCCTATCCCATGCAATGAAGAAAGGTCAGGTAGCTAATTATCATGGACCATGAAACGAAGGAATGAGAGGTAGCTAATTTTCATGGGCAAACTTCTGATGCTTATTCTTATGTTTGAATGGTGCCAGGTAATTAATTTTCATAGATAACACTTTGACACCTGTGTCATACATTGAACAGATGTAAGGTAGCATATTTTGATGGAACATGTCATGACTCCTATTCCATGCAATGAAGAAAGGTCGAGTAGCTAATTTTCATGGACAAGCTTCAGATGCTTATGCTTATGTTTGAATGGTGTAAGGTAGTTTATTTTCATGGATAACACTTTGAAACCTGTGTCATACAATGAACAGATGTAAGGTAGCATATTTTGATGGAACACGTCATGACTCCTATTCTATGCAATGAAGAAAGGTTGAGTAGCTAATTTTCATGGACAAGCTTCAGATGCTTATGCATATGTTTGAATGGTGCCAGGTAGTTTATTTTTATGGATAACACTTTGACAACTGTGTCATACATTGAACAGATGTAAGGTAGCTTATTTTCATGGAAAACGTCATGACTCCTATCCAATGTAACGAAGGAATGTGAGGTAGCTAATTTTCATGAGCAAACTTCTGATGCTTATGCTTATGTTTGAATGGTGCCAGGTAGTTTATTTTCATGGATAACACTTTGAAACCTGTGTCATACAATAAACAGATGTAAGGTAGCATATTTTGATGGAACATGTCATGACTCCTATTCCATGCAATGAAGAAAGGTCGAGTAGCTAATTTTCATGGACAAGCTTCAGATGCTTATGCTTATGTTTGAATGGTGTAAGGTAGTTTATTTTCATGGATAACACTTTGAACCCCGGTGTATAGAAATGGGACCGAGAGCTTCTTCGAGTTGAAGGGGCGTCCGTCGGTTGTGCGGGATGTATAAATTCACAACCAACCCGTCCTTCGGACGAGACGTAAATAAAACCGAGGTCCCGTGTTGAGAGATTGCCATCCTCTTCGCACGTTAAAGAACCCAGTGTACTGTAACAGCTCATTATGAGCAGTATGCACTGGCTAAATTATCCGTCCCTATACCCATACACCTTTCCTTGTTTCGAGTCCCATGGCGTTTAAATTTTTAAATGTTCTCGTCCTGAATATAGCTGATAAATTGCTCGCTGGATGCTAAACACCAACCAATCAATCAATCAATCAATCATATATTTTATATCAAAATAGCTTATTTTCATCCAGATTTTGCTCCATGTAAACAAGGATTTATATATATATATATAAATCCTTGGTGTAAATGAATGAATAGGAGTTTGCTATCCATTTCTTGGATAAATGTATCTAATTAAATAGATTTCCTCGCCTACATCCACCCCCCTTTTTTCGTTCAAAAATACTAATTACCAAGAATCTATCAAAACATGGTAAAAGGGGAATAACTGGCATAGTACTTTTAATGTATTAGCTAATTTTCATGGCTATCATTTGGAACACCTTTGTGGTTTACGAAAATCTAGTTCCGAACGTCAAAAAGTAGCTAATAATTATAGGACACCGGTTTGTTGACATAATCGACATCACAGTTCATGACCGTTTCTGGAATGTAGGCCAAGCAAATTGTATTTTAAAATACTTTGAAAATATGATGATTGATCATTCAGATTCCACCAATGGCCGATTTTACCGGGAAAATACATGCAAGTGCTCTCCATTAGTCACAAAATGGCAGATTATTTTGCATTTCCACTGCTGCTTTAATAACAAATATACCCCTTACTTCTTGGGGTAATGAAATGAAATTCACAGAGAAGATAGAAAAAGAATTAATTTAACAGCAATAATCAAAATTTATAGCATAAATTGAACAGAGAATTAAATTAAACCAGACAGAAAAATGAGATTGTCTGGGTAAAAAAACCCTGTCATTATTACAAATAACATCAACAAAACTGTATTGTTACCACTCTGTGATAATAAATGTGATTAAAATAAATTGTAATCAGTCATTAATTGTTTTACCAAAATATGTTGGTCTAATAAATTGTATTGACAAAAGCAAAAACACCAAATTCACTGGATTAAATACTTTTTATGTGGGTAAGCAAGTTTAATATTTGCATCAAATAATTAATTTTTAATAATTCAATTTCAAACTATTTAAAAAAAACATCTTTTGAAATTTTTCAGAAAAATCAATTACACTGAAAAAGCTAAAATACTGTACTTTCTTAATCTGGTTTACTTTTTAAGTTTGGTTGGCCTATGACAAAATCATGTGCTTTATTGAACTTTGACCGACTTTATGTGACGTCATACGACGCCATTTGGAAAAGGGAGGGTCAACAAATATGGGTCAGTATGTAATTATTATCGATCTTTTTTCCATGGAACTTTACACATGTGAGCAAGAATAGATGAGGAACATAATTAAAAAGAAAAAAATGTTTGCTTTTCAAACATGAAAAAAATAATCAAACATTATCCAATGACTGACCGACTTATTGTCAGACGAGGATATAACCTGGACCAAGTCACTCACAAACTTACATAAAAGTCCCAAGGGCGTTTATATAAAGTTTGTGAGTGCATCGGCACACATGCATGAACTCTTATATATATTTATAATTCTTAAATTCAATATTGTAGATAGTATTATTCTTCCGTAAATGGCCGTTTTCGAGTGAAGACGACCTAGGTAAGACGAGTCCACGTGCACTCGTCTTTACTCGTTGTGACATCCAATCAGAACGCCTCTAACAAGAACAAAAATCGCTTAAATATATACCCTAAGCCGGGAATGTCACATTATATACCCTGTCTGATAGCTGAATAACAGATATATTACGGATTTAATCATTGTTTTTTTTCAAATACAGACTCCAACCGTATTTTGAGCTTGTCTATGAGAAAACCATGCAAAACAGTCCGGAAGCAAGGTTGGCCAATCCTTTTCAAAATTTGTTGGTAGGTAGACCACCACACAACATTTGCAAATGCATCAACTTTTTTTCAAATTTTCGAATAACATGACCATAGGAGGCGCCACCTATATTTCTACAATTTTCCCATTAATATGACAAGAAACTAGCTAAAAAAGGTCAGTTTTGAAACCTATTTTATTACTTATAACACAATATTATTAATTAAACCTTAGTGGTAATGAAATATATGTATAAGGAACTTTATATGTTCAATACTTAAATGGACCTCTTTCTTTATCATTCAAGGACAGACAACTCCAAAAACTTGGCAAATTTCCAAAAAAATAGGCTATGTTCTGGGGGCTATATCTCTGAAGGTAACGCTTTAATTTGTTTTATTTTGGTTGTTAAGCAATATTCTTAGACTAATTATATAACTGATAAAAGGTTTTGCTTTGCTTTTGAATACTATCTGCAATATGAGCTATTGAAATCCCCCTTTTTTGTAATAATGCCTAATTTGCAAAAAATAGGCTATGTTCTGAGGGCTATATCTACTAAGGTAACACTTTAATTTGTTTTATTTTGGTTGTTAAGCAATATTCTGAGACTAAATAAATAGCAGATAAAATGTTTTGCTTTGCTTTTGAATATCATCTGCAATATGAGCTATCAAAATCCCCTCTTTTTGTAATATTGCCTAATTTGCAAAAATAGGCTATGTTCTGATGGCTATATCTACTAAGGTAACACTTTAATTTGTTTTATTTGGGCTGTTAAGCAATATTCTAAGACTAAATATATAGCAGATAAAATGTTTTGCTTTGCTTTTGAATATCATCTGCAATATGAGCTACCGAACCCCCCCCCCCCCCTTTTTGTAATATTGTCTAATTTGCAAAAATAGGCTGTTCTGAGGGTTATACCTACTAAGGTAACACTTTAATTTGTTTTATTTTGGTTGTTATGCAATATTCTGAGACTAAATAAATAGCAGATAAAATGTTTTGCTTTGCTTTTGAATATCATTTGCAATATGAGCTATCTAAATCCCCCTTTTTGTAATATTGCCTAATTTGAGAGAAAAAAAATGCAATCTTTAGTCATACATGTATTTACTGTCGAATTATACCAAAGGTGTCTAATTTGCAACTGATGATCGAGTTAGGACTTTGCACAAAATAAAATGACTACATGAAATAACCAATATCCTTAAAATGCCAATACATATGATTTTGGTAGTGCAGGAGCAGGGGTTAAACAATCTTGGACCACCTCACTAGCCCAGGGCTAGCATACTCCCAAATATTACTAGCCCGAATCTATGAACCACTAGTCCAGGTCAATACCGTGATTTCATGAATCCGACTTGCAGACTTGAACCCTTGTACAACATGTACAATGTATATTAGTTTAACTATCTTTTGTACAATGTATATTAGTTTAACTATCTTTCTTTTCAGATCTGGTATTCAGGGGTTTCAAAGTTTTTTTATAATAGGAGGTACTTCTTAAATTTTAGGAGGTACCTACAAAATTAGGCTGAGGGCCGCAAGGGGTCCAGAGGGCGGAAGCTCCTGAAATCTAGCATTTTGTGGACCAAAAAATGTACTTCAGAGACTGCAAAACATTAAGTGTTTTTGAAAGAAAAATCCCATTAACTTTAGAGTTCAGATTTCACCAAGAGTGAAGACCATGCATAATGCCTGGATTTTTTCCCCCAATTTCTTTATTGAATATTTCAGTTTAGACTTCAGCCAAGATTATTCATAGATAGTCCGCCATATCTTAAAAAAACCCAAAAGGACCATAAAGAGCTACGGTTCCGCAGCTAGGCTTGACCAAACCATTGTTATCAAAGCTTAAACTTCTCAAAATTCTTTTGTTGGCTTTGTCCTTTTCTTTTTCACAATACCTTGGCTTGTGTGTTTTTTTACTTTATTACCAGTAATTAAACTCCTCAAAGACCATTGGCACGGATCAAGACATATAAGTGTCATAATTAATGAAACATATAAATTTAATTTGCAATCATCAATCTTTAATAAAATTTATAATTTTAATAGATCAATACAAATATAATTAAACAAAAACAATATATATTGTTACATTCACGACTTATGTGCAAAAAAAAATGTTCGAACACAAGCGATTTGTGGGAAGACATTTATTAACATTTGAATCACAAAAGTTAAATTATTTTGGAAAAAAAATGGGGCCGGCGTTTTGACATTACAATGTAATTCGTATTTGAGCCATGTCCGGTCCTTTTCCAAGATTTCTAGTAATTTGCTATCCCTTATCTCCTCGTACCCCCTTTTAAAAATGTTTTTCAGCACACTTTCATTTCTGTGAACAACCGCGGTAGGGACCCGTCAAAATATGTAAATAAATTAGCCATAGGTTTTTATATTTTTATACCGGAAGTTAAACAATATGGACGGAGTTAAGCAACAAGATCAATCGTAACTACTCGGCCATTCTCGCTACCCTGCAAATAACCTCGTACCTACATAGTAGAAATTCTTCTTAAATTGTTTGCCGGAAGTTAAGTTAAGTTAAGCCGCACACAAATATAGTTCACGAAAATCCAATATGGAAGACATACTAAGTAAAATCTAATCATGCAAAACTAATTAAAACTTTAATTGAAATATAGAAAATTGCTTAAAATATAACTTTATCAAACTTTCATGTAACTAACATGTAAAAAATAGTGCGATTTATATGGGACGAAGTCCCAACTATGGTAGAAATAGCAATATTTTGATACCAGATCCATATCACTAATGGCTTAAATTTCATGCACCGGAAATGATACACCGGAAACCAATACATGGTCTGCAGAAAATCGAATGCGCAGTAATCTGGAACTACTTCCGGTTATTAATGTTAAAAGTCGTCCCCGATATATCTCGGCCCTAAAATAAAGTCGTCCCCGCTATATCTCGGCCCAAAAAATCTCGACACTATTTTGATGCACTGAATGAGCGTGAAATTGGCAGATAATTTTCAGATTCGCGAGCAGTCATGGCCGTGCCTGTTTCAATAGATGGAAAGAGCATCCTTACATTGTACTACAGTACACTCCGAAAAGTACACAAAAGTAAGTAAAATTTCTATTTCAATCATCCCAAGGATTTACATGATTTAAATATTAGATCACAGTGGTATGAATTTTAGTCATAAATAGAGAAAAATAGTGAAAATTTAGATGTTGGGGTAATATAATATATATATAAGAATATAATATATATATAAGAGTATCTTATATATATATTACATCGGTTAAACTCTTATATATATATTATATTACCCCAACATCGGTAATATAATATATATAGAAGAGTTTCTTATTTTTATATTATATTACCCCAACATCCAAATTTATATATATAAGAGTCTCTTATATATACATTGTATATCATATTACCCCAACATCTAAATTTTCACTATTTTTCTCTATTTATGACTAAAATTCATACGACTGTGATTAGATAATGTGGATTGTACTTCGCTGGCACTACAGGTAGCACCTGTCTCATATTATTGTTTAAGAAAAATTATTGGACTTCGTCCCAAGTTAGGTAACACCTATATTATCATATTACGCCTAATGCATACGAGGTTATTTGCAGGGTAGCGAGAATGGCCGAGTAGTTACGATTGGCAACAAGACAGTACGCCCCAAAATGATTCGACCCTGGGTTTTAAATGGATAAAAAAAATCGCACAAAATATTGTGTAGTCATATATTCATAATACATAATGATCATATTTATATTACTGAAGATTACACTAAATTGTGTTTGAACATAATTTGTAATCGGTCATTTTTAGCTCACCTGGCCATAGGCCATGTGAGCTTTTGTCATGGGTAAGCGTCCGTCGTCCGTCCGTCCGTCCGTCCGTCCGTTAGCTTTTCACATTTAAATCTTCTTCTCTGAAACCGCTGAACAGATTTCAACCAAACTTGCCAGAAATGTTCACTGGATGGTCCTCTACCAGATTTGTGTTTTTGGTGCTGATTTGAAATCCAACATGGCTGCCAGGGTCCATAATGTGTTCTCATTGGCTGAAATTTTAAAAATCTTCTTGTCAGAAACCACTAAGTCAATTGAATTGTGACTTTGCAGGAATGATCATTGGGTGGTCCTGTACTAAACTTGTGAATCGTTTGCCGATCGGAAATTCAAGATGGCCGCCATGACTCGACTTAGTTTAACATTGGACCCTATGGGAATTTCACATTTTCATCTTTTTTTCTGAAACCACATAACAGATTTGAATCAAACTTGGCAGAAATGTTCATTGTATGGTCATATACAAGATTTTTGTTTTTGGCGCTGATCGGAAATCCAACATGGCTGCCAGGGCCCATAATGTGTTCTGATTGGTCGAAATTTTAAAAATCTTCTTGTTAGAAACCACTAAGCCAATTGAATTGTGACTTTGCAGGAATGATCATTGGGTGGTCCTGTACTAAACTTGTGAATCGTTTGCCAATCGGAAACTCAAGATGGCTGCCATGACTCGACTTAATTTTAACATAGGACCCTATGGAAAAAATGTTTAAAAGTCTTCTCCTCTGAAACCAATAAGTCAGTTTAAAGCAAACATGGCATGAATGGTCCTTAGGTGGTCAACTTTCAAAATTATGTCCTGTGACCCCGACCTCCATCCAAGATGGCCGCCATCAGCAAACATATTTTTAACATAGGACCCTATGGGAAAAGTGTTTAAAAAAAATTTCCTCTGAAATCAGTAAGCCAATTTAAAGCAAACATGGCATGAATGGTCCTTAAATGGTCAAATTTCAAAATTATATCCAGTGACCCAAAACTCCATCCAAGATGGCCACCATCAGTGGACATAGTTTTAACATAGGACCCTATGGGAAATATGTTTAAAAATCTTCTTCTCTGAAACCAGTAAGCCAATTTAAAGCAAACATGGCATGGATGGTCCTTAAGTGGTCAATTTTCAAAATTGTGTCCAGTGACCCTGACCTCCATCCAAGATGGCCGCCTTCAGCAGACATACTGTAGTTTTAACATAGGACCCTATGGGAAAACATGTTTTAAAATCTTCTCCTCTGAAACCAGTAAGCCAATATAGCAAACATGTCATCGATGGTCCTTAGGTGGTCAACTTCCAAAATTGTGTTCAGTGATCCCGATCTCGGTTCAAAATGGCCGCCGTCAGCAGACATAGTTTTAACATAGGACCCTATGGGAAAATTGTTTAAAAGTCTTCTCTTCTGAAACCAGTCAGCCAATTTAAAGCAAACATGGCATGGATGGTCCTTGGGTAGTATACTTTCAAAATTGTGTCCGGTGACCACGACCTCCATCCAAGATGGCTGCCATGAGCAGACATAGTTTTAACATAGAACCCTATGGCAGTATGGGATTTGAATAGTAACTTAGATGTATTCGGCATGCAGACATTCTTAAGAGGACTTATTTATGTCAGGTGGGCGATACAGGCTCACCTGAGCCTCTAGTTTATCAACCCAGCTGTGAGCGAAGCGAACATGGTTGATACTTGTAAACACTTTGAAATCGGAAGCGGAAGTGTGAAGAGATTAAGCCATTTGTCTGTTTTCGTAATTGAACATCTTTGTCGTGCCGAAGGCGCGACCAACACGAAACAAATAAAATAAAATAATGACTTTATAAAATTGTATTGAGAATTAAAACTTACGTTTTCGTGCCTTGGACACGACTATATCATTCAAATAGAAAACAGAGTTTTACTTTCGAACTTGAAGAAGGCAGAGTTGTCATTGAAGGTTTCGTAAATGAAATAAATAATAAGCATTGTGTCGTGCCGAAGGCACGAACACTACGAATAAAGAAATAAAATCGTCGTGCCGAAGGCACACCCTATATGAACAAAAGAATGAATCAGCACGGCCACATTAAATGTTGCAAATGGGTCCCATGGCAACACCTTGACGGAAGTTGATTCGCCCTTTATTTTCATAGACAAAGAAACATTAAATTCGTTCCGAAGGCATATCTTATATTGATATAATAAAATTAATTTACTAATCGTGCCGAAGGCATGACCATTACGAACAAAATTTCAAAAGTCTTCGTGCCTAAGTCACGAAAACAGTAGAGTCGGAATGGATCCCATGGCAACACATTGCCGGAAGTTAATTGTAACTGGTATTTACCAAGTGAAATCCTACATGTCATATTTACAACAATGCACAAAAATAATTAAAAAGCTCACCTTGAAATTTTATTTTAGTTAAATTGTATCAAACTTGAAGCGTACACGAAGCCAAATAACGTCTAATCTTTACGTTTCAAACTGGAAGTCTTCATATGACGTCAATGACGTCATGTTGGTTATGTTCCAAAGTCGTCAATAACATTTCGCGGATTTTTTTCAGTTTACTCGCAATCGTATGTGTATTGTATGTCCATTGTTTGAGGCTCTCCTTGGGTATTTCTTTAATAGTATTTAGCGTCGAAAACAAACACGATGTCCAAGAATAAGAATTATAAGGATTAAACACTGTGTTTTTAGGAAATTATGTTTGTGAGTAAGCTGCCGGAGTTTATACATAGATAATTTCCTAAAAAACAGTGTTTAATCCTATATAATCTTGAAATACGACGACAAATCTTTAGTTAAATAAAATGAAATATTGGATAGTTTGATTTAATCTATGTTTTTTTTAATCGACTCCTTTCGCAGCTCTGCTGCAGTTTTCTTATTTATTTTGAAATGATGTCAGCTTTGTTCCGGTCCGAGTTTTACACAAGGATGAAAAGATATTGGGGCGAAAACATATTTATTTACCGCATGCGCAAACTGCTATTTATGATTCTAAGGTAAAGTTATTTTTAAAACAGGGAATATCCCATCAACTTGGTCGTGACGCAGTTGTTCGATTTGAATGCGAGAATTCAGCAATTGACGTGATCATTAATTTTTTATGAAAAATATTCCACAAGCCTATCGTACTTGTGGTTTTGACCACCGCTAATTTTGGGGAGTTCAGTAATTTCTGCCGGTACTATATACGATCTCAGATGGGTAAAAGTACCGGGTACCGGCCCACTTTGAAACCCCTGGGTATTGCGTTTTATTTTCACTTATTTTCCACAGTTCAGGTCACTGTAAGGCCAAAAAAAAAATATGCGTGTTTATGGTCACATGTCAAAAAAATCTAGGATCGGTCGGCATCGAAAAATTTTTTTTTTTACTATCGGCAAAACCGGAAATAGTCATTCCCGGTTCCGGAATCCTATTCCGGTATTTCATTTTCGAAATTTCCGGTAAGCCGTCATTTGTTGAAGCTGTTTTATGACGAGAATACGCAGTTTTTCTACCTTCTTTGCTCTCAATTTCAACAAAAAGCTAGCGGTTGAATAAATAAAACATTGCTGCTGATTAAACAACATATAACATATATGAATATAAGTAGATACGCGAATATTGACAAGTTTGTCAATATCCGATTTATATTTTTACTAGCCCGTCGGGCATACAGCTGATTATTTCAGCTAGCCCATATGTGGAAATTACTAGCCCCGGGCGTCGGGCTAGGGGATTTATTAACCCCTGAGGAGTATGGCTGGGATTGTTCTAACAAAATCCTTGCAAAAATATAAAATTGCTTTGAAAATGACATATTCAACATGTTCAATGATAAATACACATTCTAGACATTTACATGTACATGTATATAAAATAACAAAGTTTGTTTGAGTAAATAAATATAATTTCTAGATTTAACCAAATTTCATATAATCAAAGGGAGATCATTTGCTTAGAAATCAATAGATAAATTAATGTTTTCTTCACATAAGCCTGGTGATCAAAATTTAAAATTCTCAATTTATACTCAAATTAATTAATGGGCATCTACAATGTACATATGATGAACATTCATTGTGTAATAATTAATAAAAACCACAGAACAATATTGAAGGAATTGAACTGACAAGGACGGTAGATCTTTGGAGGATTTAAAATTTGTCCTGGAGATATCAGTGCTGCATGTTTTCATTCTGTATCAATTTTAAGCACAGTCAGTCCTGGTACTGATTTCAGTATTTTTTCCTTTGTCACAAAGTTTGTGTGTTAGTGTGCACTGTGCAAATAGAAACAAAATTTGGAGCTGGTTTATCCTGTCATTTTGCTGTTGATAAGCTTCATTCAGTGCTTCAGCCATTGAGTCAAGTTTTTCCTCAGAATCATTAGATGCAAATGCCAACTTCTTACATACATTCTGTATAACTATGCCTTCTTGACCTGGTGCAACATATTTCAGAATAACTTGAAAAGCTTCTGTTATCATTTTCGAATAATATGACATTGAACTAATAAGATAGACTTTCCCAAAGCAAACTAATCTGTGAATTCAGCATTGGAAAATGTCTGGACAATGTTTTCATTGCAGAATTAAATATTTCTTTTTGGGCCATATTGTCTTTCTCTCAGTCAGAGTATTGGGTTTTCTGGGAAAATACATGTACCTCAATAGATTGCGATGACTGCTGAATGTCAGAATCTGAAAAAAAAACCAATACAATATTAAATAATTTATTGCAATCCATCACTAGTAACAATCATTGAATTCCACATAAAGTTCTCTTTATAGTACATAGTAAGAAGATTCTTTTTAATAAACAGCTTCGCATAGCACAGAATAATAAGACAGCAACAAGTCAACTCGGAACATTAAGGCAAGTGTAGACACAGAGTCGATTGACATACTAATAAGCTGGACACCCAAAGACATTCGATAAGTAATGTGCTGGACTCCCAAATATTTCAAGAAGTACTATTGCTGGTACCGCAAGGTTGTACTATGTTTGTAAATTTTTCGTTTGTTGTTTTGTTTGTTAGGGTGTTGGTAGGGCAGACATGACCCTCTTCTTTGGATATAATATCAACTGCTTTCAACTGTTCGCATGATACTGAGTCAGAATATATATGGTTATGGTTCATGGGTAGTTATCTCTATAGTTCTATTTGATATTTCAAAAAATGACCCCTTTTCGGTTCCTTACATTGTACATCTTGAAAACCATAATAGCTAGATCAAAACAACTGATACTGAAGAGAGAGCTAGATTTATACAGAATTTGATGAAATAAACCCCATCAAAATCTGATCAGTAAAAAATTACCATACATTTACCAAGATGATAAAACGGCTCGTAGATCACTACCGTCTATAATATACATATCGTCATAATAATATTTCGAAAAATGTTGGTTTTGTATGGAGCTTTACTTGTTGCAAACTTACAGCTAGTCTGGCAATGTATTTTCGATATTATGTAAATCATGTAAAAGTTTGTATTTCAAGTACTGTGTACAATTACATTTCTATGTGGTTGTAGCAACTCCCTTCAATTTTAATATTCAGTAAAACCAAAGGGGAATGATAAACAAATCAAGAGATCATTTGGAAGTTATTAATTTTTTCTACATGTTTTTATGTAGCTCCTTCCCATTTTTAAAATATATATAGAATAGCAATTGATAAGATTCTTACCTGCTGCAACTGGAAGAAATGTTATGGATTTCAGCCAAAAATCTTTACATGTTGATGCATGTACAGATCCCTCCAAGTGTATCAACGATCAAACACTCAGGTCGGACACAGAGTTTTGTCGGACTTCACTCTTAAAATTGTCCGACAAATGTCCGACCAAATTGTCCGACAAATGTCCGACCAAATTGTCCGACAAATGTCCGACCAAATCCTCCCAGGTCGGAGTGAGAGTCACCACTCTCAGATAGTTAAACTGTAAACAGTAAACGTCCCCAAATTCTGCTAACCAATAAATTTGTGCATAAAGAAACATGCGTATCTTAGTAAAGCTGAAGTAAATGAGTGATATACAGTGGTACGGAAAGTATAGATATGTTAACGGCTGTCACGGGCGATATATACAATAATATCCATGAATAAAATGTATTAACATGCAGTACCCATGTCTTAAGTGCACTAGAAGTGAATATTAATATGTCCCTATGTACTCGCGACAATCGATGCCAAGGCCCTTTCACTTGCTGCAAACAGTTGCCGGTTTACGATATCGGGTGCGTTTGCTCTTTTACGTGTTTGCCAAATGTAGGGCGAACGAACCCGGGTAAATAATTCTAATTTATACATTTATTTTTTTAAAGGCAAATTTGGATTAAAATTATTTAGTAAAATTTAAGCTTTATTTTGTTCATGGCGAATGGGTCATAAATCGTAAATCCCGGTTTTTTTTCCTTGAAAATTGGCAGTCTGCGGAGTCCTGATATAGGTGAAATAATATTTTATTAGTGTATTCTACGGTTGTTTTTTTTTACAGTTTACCTGTCAAAACATCACCCATCTCAGCATGTTGTCGCATCGTGCATTCATGATATACAAATACACCTATCACAGGTGTGAAAAAAAACGTTGCTCAAGACTCTTTTTACTAAGACTTATAAACATAGATAACTATTCTGCGTTTTCGATTTTCAAGCGGTCTTCCAATTTATTTGTACTTAAAAAATAAATTTATATCTTTTTTCTTATTGTGTATAAATATCTTAATAAAATAAATACATTTACGGTGAGAAATTATTATACGTCATGATATCGTTATTTAGGTAAATACTTATTAGACAGATTTTTTTTAAAAACCATTTTTGTCTTTTTAATTGATAACTGACCCAAGCTAAATAAATGAAATGTGACTTAATGTGTTAATTATATAAATCCTTGCCTTCTATAAATTTTAATTTCTTATCTAATTCTTATTCTTATTTAACAATATGGTCAGGTTGTTATTTTCATTGAATGGCTTCACAGTAGGGGCTCTTCCTGTATATTGGTTACATCCTGTATACTACAACTGACTGCTAATGCATGACAAACAATTTTAATCAGCCATCATTATCATGAAATACATTTTTTAAATCTTTATTTTGATGATGGCACCTAATTCCCATCACCTAATCCAAATTAGTATAGTAGAGGAGTACCGTATTTTTCGGACGATAAATCTAGATAAAAATGACGATTTTGTTCACAGTACAAAAAATGTATTTTTTTCTCAATCCTGTGACATAAAGTCTGAGTTCTCATATATAATATGTTCATATTTGAGAAGGTTGGTCATTCAAAATTCGTTGAAATGCACGGAGACACTTCAGATTATTTTCGATCCGCTTCCAAATCCGATCGGTTTTTTTTTTTTTATTAATTGCGATCTATTCATAGAACTGTTGCTGACAGACCTGTGTCTACGTTAAGGGTTAATACCTCTGCAGTTAGAAAATAGACTTTGAACTACAGTAGTTTTGTTCCACTGTTGCACTCTGATTTGAGGTCTGACAAATAATAATTACAATCTTTACTTTAAGTTGCTTCAGTTTATGACTCAGTGTCAACACTACATGATGTTTCATTCCATAACCAAAACGGACCATAACCAAAACGGACCATTACTAAAACGGACTACACTAAAACGGACCATAACCAAAATGGACTACCAGAAAAAAATATGTATTGCAAGAATCTTTATTTAGTTTTTATTTTTAGTGTGCGTTGATTGTTTTTTTCTTAAACTTATCTTATTTGTGATAATTACTTTCTAGATTTATGAATAAATCAAATTAGTACAGGTAACTTAGTGAAGCCAAGTAATTATTGGTGTTTTAATTGGTTTATGACACCAAATCACTTTTAATTAGATTAAATGATTTGATTATCAGGTGATTGTGTAAGTGTGTGTTGTCTTGAATTTACTTTTCTGGAGCAATCTGCACAGTGGTCTGTCCCCATTGTGAGAATGATAATGAATGAAAACAAACTCCATGTTCTTTTATTGTCTATGAACCAAAGATCAAAGAAATTTACTCGTTTTTGTGATGGAATTTATCAAAATTCCATGTACTGCAATCGGTTAATTATATCTTAATTACTATTTTTTCTTTTTATCAACCCAAGCCCATATTCTTTGGGGGAAACTAAGATTAAAGCATTGAGGGTTTAATAATCTTTGTAAATTAAAACCAAATTCTTTAAAATTAATTAACGTTTAATCAAATAAAAATCAAATTAATCATAATTGTAATTAAGTGTGTAACAATTAATTGTATGATTTGACTAAAAATGTGCTTGCAATGGTTTTTTTTTGCAAAGGACTGGGAGCTATAAGGGCCAAAATCGGCCCCACCTCAGATGTCGATAAAACAACAACAACAACACTCCTAATAAACTGTTGTTATCAGAATCGGCTGTAAAATGTACGTGTAAGGAGTGTGTCCTTTACATCCCGCGCTAAGGGATGTATTAAAATTGTTCATCATAGCTGTCTGGTGTCCCTTTCACATAAAGTCGGCGTTTTCCTAGAGGAAGCCATTTGTTATTTTGTTTATGCCAAATTCGCAGTCATGTTAGGATTCTAATAATAATAGGTTATTATGCATTATTATACAGCTATAATTTTAATCCAATCAAAAACAATATGGTTGTGATCATCTTCCGTAATTAAAATCGTCAAGATGAAATACAACCGAATTAATATCAAATGGTGTCTTGTTTCAACCTCATTTAATATATACCTTGACATTCTTTCATACTTGTATATCACATTCACGATCTTTTATTACAACACTATTTCACTCAAGTGTACATTTTTTTCCTGTTCTAGTTAAAGGACTTTATCAAACAGAATCATACAGTTTACATGTAATGCAGTTAATACGCAATTAAGCCACAGAATAATATTTCTATTTTCCACACCTTGTGGTGTGGGGTCGCTATTGTGCATGCGAAATATCAATTGCAAACCCCATTGACTGGCTATTTGCTGCCTGTCTAGAATATTTTTTTTTCTCGATCGACAGTTCAGAGCTAGAAAACGATATGATGAATAGTGTCTGTCAATCATGCAAGCAATGCACATGACAGAACGCATTTTCAATGCACTACATACACAAACCTTTGATCCATCATTTGTCCATTGGAGGTTGATTTAAGAGAATGGAACTGATAGAAGTTAAAAGTTTAATTTGGGCGCAAAAGGGGAAACTTTATATAATTTATGAAAATGTGATGTAACATATGCGCCAGGGATATTTCCCGAAATTTTTTCAAAATGATATAAACTGTTAATATCTTCCTGGCATTGATGAAACCAGATATGTTCGTGGTAGTCCATCACAAAATACTGTCAGTTCCCTTTTAGCACTCTCGCTAACATTAAATTTTTCCAAAATAAATAACAAATCTTTAATTTTTTGTCTTTCTTCTTCAGACAAATCTTGGTATGAAGATTTGCTGGACGACGGATTGAAATCGACTTTAACAGTCTGCCCATCAGTACTTTCTAATTTTAAGTACTGGGGTACAAGGCCATATGACTCTACAAACCAAAGCGCAGTTTCAAGCTTCGATTTAAATTATTTTAATTTCCTTGATTTGTTATTTTCGATAATTAACGCCTCTCCCTCTTTATGTGCAAACGAACATATGTTTATAATTAAAACACACTAAACAAATTAATACAAATATTTAAATACATATAAAATCACAGAAATAATACATAAAATATCATATTTATTCAAGAAATTTACAGTTTTTATTTCAATAGTCCGTTTTTGTTAGGTAATGGTCCGTTTTGGTTATGGGATGAAACATCCGGTAGCGAGTGTCAATATACGTTCGTGCTATATTTGCATTCCCTTGCTTTCTATATATAGTAGGACCGTTAAGCAAATTGGCATATACACATGTACTGTACATATTTCTTCTGCTGAAGGCTACACAAATACGACTTTTTGCATTTTGTGTGGTATTAATTCAAAGCATAGTGATATTTAGAAAAAAGGGGGGGGGTACATATTAAAAATTATCACCAAATTATATGTCTCACGCAATGATGACATCACAAGTTTTTGTTATAAGAGTCTTATAACAATATTGGTTGTGATGATGATAATGAGGAGGAGGAAGAGGTGGACAGTGATGATATGGAATATACTGAGGATGCTATTGACAATATGATTTTAGAATTTTCAGGAGATTAATATAAACATGAATCCAAAATAAAGTGTCTTTTTGTGTTTTTTACTTGCATTCTGGTCTTACCTAATGCATAATTGACATGTCCACATAATATTTGGTACATCATCATGTTTTGAGTTTTGGTGGTTTGAATTAATGGTCATTAATGTAGTTTTCAAATTTGGGCCTGTAGAATTGATGGTGGGCCTGTAAATATTTGAACTTACAGGCCCGGTGGGCTTGTAAGGTAAAAAGTTAAGCGTGAAGACTGTGCTTGTTAAGGATTATGCAACATATGTAAAGTTTCACACTGGATCTGAGATATAGGGGACAAACCAGAACATGATCCACTAAATAATAATAATTATATTTATATTTTTAGAAATATAAAAACCCCAAACTATGTCCTATTTCTTTTGTGTGTATGTCTCATTTATCAGTCATGAATGTTTGTATTGTTAATGATGCCTCATGTGGGCCCTATGATTAGGCAATAAAATATATTCTATTCTATTCTATTCTATTATATAGTGATGCAATAAAACTACCAAAATCCTACCCCCGCAATTGAAATGCACCGCAAACGGAATATCAGTGCAGAATGTGAATGTATTGCCAAATATATATGGTCACATTTTTGAAATTTCCCCTTGCATACATATATGATATAGCATGAAATTTGTTAAAATATATTTCAAAGCAAAAATTTCTTCTCAAATTTCGGTAAATTTTTACACTTAACATTTTTTTCCTGATAGCTTTCGTTTATTCATCTAAAAAATCACTTTGGAGTTTTATAATTAGTTGAATATTAAAAAATGTATTTAAACACATTTAAAATGTGATTATTAATGTAATCAGCTTTTGATTTGATTTTTTAGTGTTTTAACGCCACTTTCAGCCACAGGGGCTCGCAGTTATATTTTCACATCGCCAGTTTTACATATATTCTTATATAGTAAACTAAAGAACCCTACTTAGTACAGCTAAGCAATTTTAAAAATAGACAACTCACAACAAAATTTCGGTCAAGTGATCATAATTTAGAAATTGAAAAAGGTCGTTACAAAAATATACCCCGTCAACAAAGACTGTGCAATACTTTCAATAACATTGAAGATGAAGATCACTTCTTTTTACATTGTCATATAAGTAATCAACCTAGAAATTTATTATTTAATATTATTGGAAATTACTGCTCTAACTTTGTTCAATTCGTTTGTCAGTGAACTTTGTAATCTTTTAATTGACAGTGCGAAAACAACCTTTGGAACTCACAAATATAAAACCAGACCTGATACATGTAATAAAAAACCTAAGGGAGATAAACCCTGGTTCAATTATGAGTGTAAAGTTGCTCGACAAAATTATCGTAAACAAAAACGGAAATTAAAAATAAAACGAACAGAAGCGTTGAAACAAGATATCGCTGAAGCCGAAAAAACGATACAAAAAGACGCTTGACAAACATAGTAAAATTTATCGTGCAGATATGCGTAAGAAGGTGAAAAAAAATTAAAAACATCAGACCCAAAAGAATACTGGAAACTTTTGAATAAGGGTAGGGATAGAAAACAACCCAACATCCCTTTGGGAGATTTATTCAAGTTTTTCAAAAACCTGAATAAAGCTCCCGATGAACTTCTTGTACAACAAGAGAATTTTGATACAGATCTCCTTGATAATGTTAATATTGGTCCCCTAAATGAAGAAATTAATTTCAGTATAACGCAAGAGGAAATACTTCGCTGTATTAAGAAGTTAAAAAATAATAAAGCTTGTGGAGAAGATTATGTTGTAAACGAATATATAAAATCTACATCAGATCTGTTTCTCCCTACTTATGAGAAGATATTTAATGCAATTTTTAACTCTGGTGTAATGCCCGACATTTGGCTTATAGGTAATATAAAACCAATATACAAAAATAAAGGCAATCCACTTGATTCAAAAATCTTCCGCCCGATTACTTTTAAAGTTTTCGTCTATGGAAAAGGTGTTCAAAATGTCTCCCTCTTAATTGTCATTATCATCAAATAGGCTTCGCCCTTAAACAGGTTGTGCCTGTCTCATATTATTTGATATATGGCTTTTGCATGGTGAATTGTACCGTGTCTTTTACCGCACATCTACTTCCTATTTACAGTGCGACTTAGAATTTTTCATGTTTGCCGTAATAAAAACTTTTGTAACAGATATCTCAGCTTCTACTGGAAGAAATGATTTTATATTTGATATATGGCTTTTGCATGGTGAATTGTACCGTGTCTCCCCTTTCCAGGTTTACCGCACATCTACTTCCTGTTTACCGTGCGACTTAGAATTTTTCATGTTTGCCGTAATAAAAACTTTTGTAACAGATATCTCAGCTTCTACTGGAAGAAATGATTTTATATTTGATATATGGCTTTTGCATGGTGAATTGTACCGTGTCTCCCCTTTCCAGGTTTACCGCACATCTACTTCCTGTTTACCGCGCGACTTAGAATTTTTCATGTTTGCCGTAATAAAAACTTTTGTAACAGATATCTCAGCTTCTACTGGAAGAAATGATTTTATATTTGATATATGGATTTTGCATGGTGAATTGTACCGTGTCTCCCCTTTCCAGGTTTACCGCACATCTGCTTCCTGTTTACCGCGCGACTTAGAATTGTACATGCTTGCCGTAATGAAAAAACTTGTGTAACAGATATCTCAGCTTCTACTGGAAGAAATGATTTTATATTTGATATATGGCTTTTGCATGGTGAATTGTACCGTGTCTCCCCTTTCCAGGTTTACCGCACATCTACTTCCTGTTTACCGTGCGACTTAGAATTGTACATGCTTGCCGTAATGAAAAAACTTTTGTAACAGATATCTCAGCTTCTACTGGAAGAAATGATTTTATATTTGATATATGGTTTTTGCATGGTGACTCCCCTTTCCAGGTTACAGTGATAACAAAAACATTTAGCTTGTGGTTACACAAATCCCTGGTGTGTACTTTTCAGCCAGTTTATAATGATTTGTGCAGAGTTCGATGTTTCAGATTAGTTTGTGATCCATTTTCTGACAATGAGTGTTGAGATATATACAAATTTGACACAAATGAACGAGTGGGGGTATTCTTAGCACGACGTAGCGTGCAACATCTTGTTGCTACTCGTTTTGTTTTTAATATTTTAGTTTCTTTCTCAATTTACAATTTAACACTTTAAAAGACTGCAATAGAGCCATATAACTATAAAATGATTTTTAACTTCACATATTGCACTTTAATTGAAATTTGATTTGGCCTCTTAACTTCTTTCTGCATTTTTTTTTCAATTTTTTCCTTTTTTTTTTGTTGTGTGCAATACTATTCATTGAACTGTTTTGGGGAAAAACTTTGGTGTTGGAATCATCTCTGAAATAAACCCATAAAGGGAAATTTGGCTTTAATACATTATCTTTTGATAATTTTTGCATTATGAATACTTTCTCAATTGTTTTGTTGTATTATAAAGTATTTTTTAATTTGCAAATTTCTGTTATCATAATACTGTTGATTTGAGATTAATTATGAAACTTCTTTAAATAGTGGGCTCCTGGCTTGTTGAAGACTGTGAAGATAAACAATTACAACAAACTAAGTGACTTAAGGGTAACCTTTTCATTAGATGTGGTTGTGGTTGCCTTCATGAACACAGAAGGACCTTTAGTTCCATTTCCTATGAGCTACTATCCTTGTTAAAGGAATTTATAGCAACATATGAAATTAGTGTAAACAATATTTATTGAATAAATTGCATGAGTTATAACAATAGTACATACATAGGGATCAGAAAACAAGTGACGCAGCACTTATATAAATTCTTCTCAAAAATACCAAAAAAGAAAAGAAAAGAAAAATACATGTAAGATGGTTAGGACATGCACATTAATAATACACACATTTGTTTAAATAAGCATATGAAGTGAAAGGGTGACAATTTTTACAATGAACAATAAAATGACAGATCTAATATTTTGCAACAAGTAAAAGCATGGTACATTTATATTCTAGGTGTAAAACGTTTAGATTTTATTATAAAATCTTGAATTACAAGGAAATTACTTTCATTTTCACAATCTGGGAGGTTAGAATCGCCAAAGAGTAGATTATTGATATTCAAATGAGAAGACAGGTTAACAAATAAATCATTTCTTAACCTTTCATACAGAGAACATTTTAGTAAAAAATGCTCGGACGTTTCTACCAGTTTACAACTACAGTAGGGATTAGCTTCGATATTTTTCTTATAAAGATGATCCTTGAGCGCACTACTCTCAGTTCGAATTCTAGTATGTAGTATTTGACCAATTCTAGAACCTGCATAGAAGTAAGATGGGACAGGATTTATTGTGTTGTTCATAAATATGTTCATGGAATTGACTGAAACATTACTTTTGATATTCGATGGAAGTTCGTTCCAGAGTCGAACGGTTGAAGGTAAAAAGCTATTATTATAATAAGCTGTACCAGAATGTACATGAACTAGATTAAAATGGTTTCGGGTGCTATATTGATGAGTTTGTCCGAAGGAGGATGGAACTAAATTGGATAAATATTCGGGAACTGTTTTGTTAACCATTTTGTGAAATAATAAAATCTTATGTTTGTCTCTTCGTTCCTCTAAGGTTTCCCATCCACATTCTTGTAAAAGTATACGTATACTTGTCAATTTTGTAGCACCAGTTATTATACGTGCGGCTTCATAGTTAATATGTTCTAGTTTTTCCTTTATATAATTTGAACAGTTATCCCAGATTACATCCACATATTCTAGAATAGGGCGGACATAACTGAAGTACATATGCTCAAGCGATTTACGGTCTACTTTAAATTTCAACTTACGAATAATATTTAATCTAGAAGACGCCTTTGTTATAATTTCGTTAATATGTGTGGTCCAAGATCCATCATTAGAAAAAGTGAGACCAAGATGTTTATGTGTAGTTACATTTTTAATGGGAACATTATTAAAATAAAGTGGAGGATGGAATTGAGGCTCGACCTTTCGTGAAATATCATCGATTCGGTCTTCTTGGGATTGAAATTAACCAACCATCTGTTTGACCAGTTTTGAACCTTTTGCAAGTCTGAATTTAAAGAAAGAGAAGTAATCAATCGGTTATCGACGATTGCATAAATACTGGTGTCATCTGCGAAAAGTTTGATAGGATAATTTACTTCGTCAACGACATCATTTATAAATATAAGAAATAATAAGGTACCTAAGATGGACCCTTGTGGAACACCTGCATTGACAGTTTTCCAAGACGATTCTTTCCCATTTATAACGACTATTTCGTTAATATGTGTGGTCCAAGATCCATCATTAGAAAAAGTGAGACCAAGATGTTTATGTGTAGTTACATTTTTAATGGGAACATTATTAAAATAAAGTGGAGGATGGAATTGAGGCTCGACCTTTCGTGAAATATCATCGATTCGGTCTTCTTGGGATTGAAATTAACCAACCATCTGTTTGACCAGTTTTGAACCTTTTGCAAGTCTGAATTTAAAGAAAGAGAAGTAATCAATCGGTTATCGACGATTGCATAAATACTGGTGTCATCTGCGAAAAGTTTGATAGGATAATTTACTTCGTCAACGATATCATTGATAAATATAAGAAATAATAAGGTACCTAAGATGGACCCTTGTGGAACACCTGCATTGACAGTTTTCCAAGACGATTCTTTCCCATTTATAACGACTATTTGTTTCCTATTGGTTAAATATTATTTAAAACATAAAAGCAAATTCCCGACAATTCCCATTTTTTTTAATCTAAAAAGAAGACCCCTATGCCATACTCTATCAAAGGCTTTGCTAATATCAAAAAAGATTACTCTTATTTCCTTTCCCTCATCCAGAGCTTTGCTAAACATATTCGCAATATACAGAAGTTGATTCCAAGTCGAGTCATTTATTGTAAAACCAAACTGATGTTCGGTGATTAAGTCCCTGATAAAATTAAAAATATGTTTGTAAATACATTTTTCTAAAACTTTACTAGAAATAGGGAGCAAAGAAATAGGTCGATAATTTCCAATTATGTTTTTATCCTCTTTTTTGTGAACAAGGGTGACGTTTGCCAGTTTCCATTTATTTGGAAAATGTTTAGTTATCAGACTAATGTTAAAAATAGTACACAATGGTTTAGAAATAATATCGTAAGCCACTTTTAGCAGTTTGGCATGAATAGCATCTGGGCCCGATGCCTTGTTAGTATTGAGAAGTCTCAGTACATCTTGAACTTCATGTTGCCGAAGAACAATACGATCCAGACATCTCGGTGGCGGTGTATCGTCAGCTGGTACTGATTTGTCAGTATCATCAATATTTGATTGAGACGAAAAAAGGTATTAAAAGCTTCGGCCTTTTCTGCATCATCGTAAACAATATTATTAGAACAATTTAGAGGGGGGATGACAGAATTGTTTGAGTTTCGCCCAACAAGTTGTGACGCGGATTTCCACCAGTCTCTTGCACTGGTTTGACGCGATTTCAATTTGGCTATTAAGTTTTCTGAAGTTTGCCCAATGAACTGGAAGATTTGATTTTTTCGTTTGTCTTTGAAGCCGGTTCCGTTTCCTAATGGCTTTACGGATAGCACCATTCATCCACGGAGGGTCGGTCTTTCGTACTGTTATTATTTTGTTAGGAATTGATTCACCTGCTGCTTGTAATATTACATTTGAGAATGACTCGCATAAATCATCTAAGCTATTTCCAGAATTAATAAGTTCATCCCAGTCGACACGCTGCAATTTTTCACGATATTGATTATAGTTTCCACGATCATATAACCATATTCGTCTCTTATAACATGTATGCAATGTTTTAGGGACTTTAAATATACCATATATAGGACAGTGATATCGGACATTTACGTTAAGGAATGGTTGGCCAACATGGATAAGATCAATGACATTCGGATCGGTAGACGAGATTAAATCAATACATGAACTAGAGTTCTCCGTAAAATGAGTCGGTTCGTTAATAAATTGAATCATATTGTATTTTACAAATATATTGGACATTTTATTGTTCTGGGGCTTTAATTGATCTTCAATAAAGTCGCCTAACACTACAATTGTATTTATACCTGTGTCCACAGCTAAATCTATCGAATGTTCTATTAAATCGAAAGTATAATTTAAAGAATCAGGTGGCCTATAAATGGTCCCTATTAGTACAGGGTGATTCTTGCTGATCTTGATTTCAACCCAGACACATTCTACTCCAAGGACCTCTAAGTCATTACGATGGACCACATGATAATCGTTTTTCACATAAATTGCTACACCTCCCCCTAGCCTATCCACACGGTCTTTTCTAAACGGTGATTGAAAATTATCGAGAGAAATATCTTGATTCGCAACATTAGTATTTAACCAAGTTTCTGTAAAACACAGAATATCAAATTTTTGAAGTTCTACATTTAATAAATCAATTTTAGGGACAAGGCTTTGGACATTAAGATGCATGAACGAGGTAAACTGGGTAATGCATTCATCAAAATCGTCTAAGAGTGGATCTGATATTGACGAGGCTGACGATATTGAAGTGGACTGAGCCGATGGTCCAGGATTTGATTCGATATCGCCAGACAACATTAACAAGATGAACGTACATATAAAGTCAAAATATATCATACAAGCGAAATAAAATTGATTACTAGTATATAATATGAAATTAGAAACCTTTCAACAATAATCAGGAAAGGGGGGGGGTCAAAAGATTTGAAGTAGTTGAAAGAGGGGGGTTAAAATCATTAACACAACTTAAAAAGGGGAGGGGGTCAGTTATGTTTGCTCATTCCAAATTTACATTTTGCTGCCCCCCCCCCCCCCCTCCCCTTGGAAATAAATAATGACCGGTCCCTTAGTGAGTTTAATATGTATTGACGCTAGTTACGCACGGCTATGAGGATGTTTTAAATGTGAATTATAAAGTTGTAGGAAGAATTTGGGAAGAGAAAGGGCCAATTTGTTTTTGAAATGGCAATTTAATTCCGAAATCTCAAAAACAAAATGAGAAAGGTCGATAAAACAATCGCGTTGCCGATTTACTATTCACTTCATCACGATAAAAAATTGACTGTTAAGACTTTATTTTATGCACAGTTATTGTATGAAATTATTTCATTGCAAAAATTTGCTATGTCTAAGAAAAGAACGTTTACATATACCTACCTTGTTTTTTTATTTTCTTTTCTCAGCGCCCGCGTTCTTAGTGCCAGCTACGGTTTCGTGTGCTCGAATACCCGGCATGTTTATAGATAATAGAATGTGCCTAATCAATATAAATACATTTTTTTTATTCAATTTGAAATATGTGGCCGATTTGACTTTCATTTTGAGGCCGTTTTGACTTGGGACCGATTTGACTGGGGCCGACTGAGGACGATTTGACCTGGAGTCGATTTGACTGGAAATCGAAAAAAGTCTTTGTGTAAAATCTTACCTTTTGACAATGATAGTCCAATTAAAAGAACTAATCTGGTGACTAGTTCTAAATCCATCCTTTCCTTTCAAAAGTGATATTCATGTCACGTAATCAAACATTAAGGGTATTATATACGTGGCAAACAACTATTTTTAAACCTCGGGTAAATTTTGTTGATTAAAAATAAGGAAAACTATGATTAATATTTATTTTTAAATAGACAATAGATAAAGTCCCATTGTAATACAATAGCAATAAGTTAAGGCATCCACAAAAGAAATCCATAAATAGAATCCGTGTTTTTCCTTTTTTAGTTTAGGGAATGACCATTTAACTTGAAGGGGGGGGGGGTTATGTTTTTTTTTCTAAAAAAACAAGTGTGGACACAGAAATGTGCTGTCCAAAATGCAAGTGTGGATGTCAATATTTCATATTATTAACTCTAAAAAAAAAAAAATCCTGGATTTTTTTTAATAAAAAAATAATCCTGGATTATTATTTTTGCTTAAAATCCGGTCCTGTGTTTTTATTTCAAATTTTCATCATAGCCCCCCTCCCCTTCCCAAGGGATATAAAATTGTATCATTAATAATAAATTAATAAATAATAAATTCAGATTTTCTATTTAAAATAAATTTCATTTACAAAACCACTGATATTTGTTCAATTTTTAATGCTGATTTAAGCTTTAGTCGCAGCAAATTTTTATTTTTCTCTTTAAACTGTCGAAACATAACATTTATTTAAACTGTAAAATTCACAAATAAAATTCACCCTTTTCCCTTTTTTCTTGTTTAAATCATTGATCAACAATATTCCAGAATCAAACAAATTAATAAATATAACAGATTTCTTATACATGCATCTTTTTACCATGCAGAGTCAGTGTGTTTTAAATCGGTCATCCAATCAGGACGCTCATTATTCTTGTCCAAGATAAAAATACATCGCTAAAGTAAATTTACCTGTGGTTTCAGAGTAGAAGATTTTTAGAAATCTAACATAAAATTTCCCCACTTCAACTCGTAAATTTACATAGAAATCGGAGATATTTCGTCATAAAACTCCACACATGGTTTTGTCTATCATATTTCTTGAAGACAAACATAAAATTGTATTGCATTTATCAATATTGTATGAGTATCAACAGTTTTTTCAACACCGTATCTATTTCTCGATACAGCCGCAACTTCAACTCGTAAATTTACATAGAAATCGGAGATATTTCGTCATAAAACTTCACACATGGTTTTGTCTATCATATTTCTTGAAAACAAACATAAAATTGTATAGCATTTATCAATATTTTATGAGTATCAACAGTTTTTTCAACACCGTATCTGTTTCTCGATACAGCCGCCCGATTACAGTGACCCGTGACCCAGATTAGCAGATCTCAGCAGTTTTTTCTGAATAAGGTTGTTTAAATATTCTGATTCCCAATGTTGCTGAAAAAAATATTCTGATTTTGGTGGAGGAAAAAAAAAATAACCTGATTCAGAGTTTTCGTCATATAACCTAATGTTGAATTTTGGAAAAAAAAATTCGCGCTTTGCGCGACAAAAAAAATAAATATTCTAACTCTCGTGTTGTCCAAAAAAAAAATTCTGAACGAAACAAAAACCATAATCACAATACACGCGAAAATGCATTAATCTTACTCATTTAAACCATAAACCAATAAAATTATGTAACTCTGTGTGCAAGCTACCGAGGCATCACTGTTACACCAATAATAGGCAAACCATTTAAACATAGTATGCTGAGAAAACTAAAACCGACCAACATGACAGACTTGGCATTTGGCTTTACTTGAAGGTCTAAATCCTATTATGGCAAGCTTGTTAATCTCGGAGGCAAAATGTGAAAAGAAAAAAAACTCAAAAGGCATAAATATAGGAATATTGGATGTCCAATCTGCTTTTGATGTGGTCCAACATAAGATACTGCTAGACAAGTTAATTGATCAATCTATTCATCCCACATTATGGCTCATTATAAAATACCTCTACAGTGGCCTCACTAGTAAAGTTAAATGGGCAGGTGAACTAAGTGAAAGCTTTGACATTTTACAAGGTGTAAGGCAGGGAGGAATCCTGTCCACACATTTATATACAATCTTTGTACAAGACCTGTTGCTAGAACTGGAAAGTCAGTGTCTGGGATTTCAGCTTGGAGATATCTATATTGGTACACCGACCTGTGCAGATGATATTGCACTCATAGAGTCGAACAAGGACAATCTACAAATCATGATAAATGTTATAGGAAAATACGCAAAGCAACATCATTATAGGATTCATCCAATGAAAACAAAAATTATACAATACTCTACAACGAATATACATGGTATCTAGATGGCAATGCGATAACAAAAGAAGATGCAATACACTTAGGCCAATAAGATCAGAGAAAAATTAATGTAGCAAGAATATTGAAGCCAGATTAGAAAATGCAAGACGCACAAAATATGCCCTGATGGGATCTGGTTTCCATGGCACAAACGGTATAGATGTTGTAACCTCCTACAAAATATATCACACACACGTACTACCAAGATTAATATACGGGCTAGAAGTCTTACCAATACGTTATTTGCAATCGCTACCCCAAAGAATAGCAACGGCACTACTGGTGGGTGCGATACCTATAGAGGCAGAACTTCACAAGAGAAAATTGAGTCTACTGTACTCCATGCTTGCGAGTGATAATTCAAAAATTAAAGAGATCATTAATAGACAGATCAGTGTAAACTATGACAACGAGGACAGTTTCTTTTGTAACATCCGAGATATACTTATACTGTATGATCTACCATCAATAACAGACCTACAAGCAAAATTACCATTAAAAATCAGATGGAAAAAACTTGTAAGAAAAGAGGTTGAACAATTCTGGTTGAAAAGACTCCAGAATGATGCCACTGCCAAGACTACCTTAAAATATTTGGCCATAAAACATCTAGAAATTGGGACAAGCCACCCCTTATGGAAGATGAAATCAAAAACAAGAATTGCGGTGAAGAAATCGATATAAAAGCTAGAATTATAACAGGAACGCTCGTTTTGCAAATGGATAGGCATAGATTTAATGAATTTGATATTTCTAGTATATGTCCAATGTGTAGATTGGAAGATGAGGATATAATACACTTTCTACTGAAATGTCCCCTGCTCGCTGGATCTAGACAGGAACCTTTCCGTCAGTTAAAAAATGAAGTCATAAACAATTCAGAAGATGGAATTTTTGGTTCCGTGGCGTTAGTCCGAAGGTCCATTAGTCCGAAGGTTCGTTAGTCCGAAGGTTCATTAGTCCAAAGGATCGTTAGTCCGAATGTCCGTTAGTCCGAATGTCCGTTTGTCCTAATGTCGGCCACCCATACGTTTGGACTCCGTTCAGAATAACGACTTACAAAGACTGCGGTATTCGCGGGAAACCGAAGACGCATGCTTTGAGTTTTGGTGGCTCAAAAAGGGAAACTCGTGTCCTCCCCCAAATAAATAACCCATTTATGGAATGATCAAGGTAAATTTACACCTACTGTTTATCCCCAAAAGACCCCATCTCTATATCTAACCAATGAGATGGCGATTTCACATGACGGTTAACCCCTGATGCAGCAACGAAAGAGGGGTTAATCAAGGGATACTGGTTTGTTAACTTAGGGGTAGGAAAGGGACATATATGTAAAATTAGAATATAAACACATATTTGAAGTTAACTCCAAATGACTTTCCAAAATGCCTTGTGCAAACATGTATCTTAAAGTAGTGTTACTAGAAATTAAGGTATAACACAACAAAGTACCGAAATTGCAGGAAATAATGATTTGTTTTCTAGTTTAATCCGTACGTTTTTTCCTACATGTAATATGCATAAAACATTTGTTAGATGATCTTTTATGATATTATATTATTTTTTGTTTCTGATGCGTGTATACCCAAGTACCAATCTTTGGAATTTCTACACTAACAAGACTGTTTATTCTTCTACAGTATACCACTTGGTTAAAATCTCTAAGGAGACCCCCATCTGGTACATGTATCTGGTAAAGGGTACTTGTATATTTCGAGCCATGGAACACGGTATTCTGGAATTACATAGATGTAGAATTTGGTACGCGTATGCTTAAGTTGTTGCGGTAGTTGATTGGAGTTTTCAATATTCCATAATAATTGGTACAACAATGTATATATTTGAGGTTACACTCCGTATTTTGCGACCATCAGTTGTACATTAAAACGTCCGTTTAATGATTTTATGTATTCTCTTTTTAATGGAATGTACTTGTCCCTCACAAAACTTAATTTCAGATGTGCTTTTATGTTTTCTAATCCCTTTCTCAGAGATCGTCTCTTTTGTGTCGTACCAAAAGGGACTCTTTCAGTATTTCGTAAAGAGTAAATGACAAGTTTAAGATTATTCTGAAGTGTTTGTTAAGCAAAAAAATCCCAGTTGTTAATTGGATCAACAACGGGTCCTAAAAATAATCTTTGACTAAATATCTTTTAAGTTTTAAGCTTAAACATATTTGGTTAAGATCAGAGTTTTTTAGTGGAGGGTTTACTTCATTGGAATGATTATTAAACAACATTAATAAGAAAAAACTGCTGGAACAAGCTAATCTGGGTCACGGGTCACTGTAATCGGGCGGCTGTATCAAGAAACAGATACGGTGTTGAAAAAACTGTTGATACTCATAACATATTGATAAATGCAATAAAATGTTATGTTTGTCTTCAAGAAATATGATAGACAAAACCATGTGTGAAGTTTTATGACGAAATATCTCCGATTTCTATGGAAATTTACAAATTGAAGTGGGGAAACACCCACAGGTAATTTTAGCGATGTATTTTTATCTTGGACAAGAATAATTAGCGTCCTGATTTGATGACCGATTTAAAACACACTGACAACGCATGGTAAAAAGATGCATGTAAAAGAAATCTATGTTATATTTATTCATTTGTTTGATTCTGGAATATTGTTGATCATTGATTTAAACAAGAAATAAAGGGAAAAAGGGGAGGGGGGGGTGAATTTTATTTGTGAATTTTACAGTTAAATAAATGTTACGTTTCGACAGTTTAAAGAGAAAAATAAAAAAAGTGTTGCTACTAAAGCTTAAATCAGCGTTAGAAATTGAACAATCATCAGTGGTTTTGTATATGAGATTTATTTTAATTAGAAAATCTGAATTTATTATTTATTAATCTATTATTAATGATACAATTGTATATCCCTTGGGAGGGGGAGGGGGAGGGTTAGGTTGATGAAAATTTGAAATAAAAACAAAGGACCAGACTTCAAGCAAAAATAGTAATCCAGGATTAGTTTTTTATTAAAAAAATCCAGGACCCCCTGTGTCCACGATTTTTTTTTTTTTAGAGTTAATAATATGAAGTATTGACATCCACACTTGCCTTTTGGACAGCACATTTCTGTGTCCACACTTGTTTCCATATACAAAAAATGTATTTCAGAGACGACGCGTTTTTTTTTTCGTTTTTTTTTTAGACTTAGCACGCTTGGATCCATAATTACAAAACAGGGGTTTGGTGCAATTTTTGGCGTGTTTTCTACAAAAAGTTTTAAGTTTTACCTATATTTGCCGATTACACATTTTTTTTGCTAGCAAAAGCCGGGCGTACATACAGTCTACAACCCACCAGGATAGGCCACTGCTTAGTCAGGTTGTGAATATGAGTATCTTGCTTCTCTTACTTAATTTGATAAAAGACTGAATATTAAATAAATTCAACACTGTTCGATACCTATCCTTTGGTCGAAAAACAAGACTAACGGACCTTAAAAAGTTCGGACTAACGGACCTTCGGACTAATGAACCTTCGGACTAACGGATCTTCGGACTAATGAACCTTCGGAGTAATGGACCTTCGGACTATCGAGCGGTCACCGGAATTTTTAATAGTGATGAAAGAATCACAATTCTGATAATTGACTGTAGGAATTATTCAGAAACATTTATGGAAAGTACTAGTGTAATGGACAGAATAGAGGAGCTATCCATAGAACTCTGTTACAGTCTATATGTTGGACGTCTACAATGTACGCAGGAAACATGAAGTAATTAATGTGGAAGAACTTTAATGGACTACAATTATGTTCAGGAATGTAATTAACTGTGCCATATAAAGTAATAAGGTTTTTGATTTCATTCTATATCTAGAATGATAGATCCATAATGCCCAGGGTGTACTCAGAGGTATCTATAGAATAATCCGTTATTATCCTTTTATATATAATATTTTATACATTTTAATTTTAGCTATGACATCCTCTTGAAATATCAGTGTAACCATAATCTTTCTGGGAATTTTACCTTTTAAACATAACATAAATCCCTGTATTTTATCTTTTAAACTTAAAATAAAGTTTGTTGTAATTTTGTAGTTTATATTTTAAAATTTTAATATAACCAAAATCTTTCTGTGAATTTTACCTTTTAAACATAACATAAATTGTTGTATTTTACCTTTTAAACTTATAATTAAGAAATAATTCATAGCAGACATAGAGTTGTACAAATTTAAACATGGGCTGGGCCTTTATATTCGAATTTTACCCCGAGCGGTAGCGAGGGGTAAAATCTAAGAATATAAAGGCCCAGCCCATGTGTAAATTTGCACAACTCTATGCCTGCTATGAATTATTTCGATTCTAATAGGACAAATACGGTAATTTTTAATTTTTCGTGAACTGTATACGCACGGCATTTGGTGGCTGTTCCATTTACCTTCTTCGGAAATTTTGAATTGATTTTGAATTATTTGTTTTTGAACGAGATATTTTAAAACAAAGATATGGATGTTAACATGGAAAACATATTTATTGTGTATTTTCCAACATAGATTCGATTGAACAATTCCTGCGTAAAAATGTTTAAAAAAAAAGTCGGAGTTCATTCGTTCATCATTTTAAGCGCTAACAAGATGGCGGAGCGGAGTTGTCAAACATAATATCGAACACTTGAACAGTTGTTAATAATCGACAATTATTGTTAGATATGAAATAAAAAAATAAATGCCAATGAAAAAAAAGCTTGTATTGTTGACATATAAAAAAATTCCGGAAAAAATTCTTAAGACAACCATCTATCGACTTTGACTTGTAATAAAGGACGAAGTCCTTCTAACGGTAAGCTGTCCGATTTTTCCTTCTATATTGATAGCCAAAAATCTGCTCACCGGAAGTTTAAAAAATAGATCAATGGGGTTCACCTAAGATTTTTACGCTAATAGGTGGCGCATGTGTTCCATCAGTTATTACTTTCGGAACTCCTCGGCTAGCATCAATAACGTAGCTAATGTAAACTACGATATTGATTTACAAAAAATGTATATATATTCGTGTAAAATGCCACAAATGCTGTGTTTAACAAGATGAGGGTATCTATCAAGAAGACTGACCATGCGACGAGAGGTCCGTGGACGCCAGGGAAATACGACGTGGTTTGCTCGGCACTAACATGTCAGAAACCCGGCATGGATAGAAACTGCTGTTTGATTGTATTTATTGTATATATGTCATACAGTGATTCATAGAAAGTTGCAAAATGTTGTTTATATGAAAAAAAGTCGATGTTCAAAGAAAAAAAAAGGGGGGGGGGGGGCAACATCTTAAAAAAGAAAGAAAAAAAGAAAAAGGGAGCAACATAGGATCCTGTCCACAAGTACCTGTGCTCAGCCCTAAAAAATTATTGCTTGTTTAGGCTAACTCGACTCTACCTAAAATTTAGTGCCTATAATCCTAGCTATTTTATTAGTTTTTCTCGACAAGCACAGTCTTGGAACATCTGCATGCCCAATATATCCAATGCAAACAAAAATAAAAAAATCCTGGTCACCTTTACCTAACCTTTTTCACAGGGCTACCGGTAACCCTAAGCACACAATTATTTGCTTAGGTCTCGTATGCATGTATCTTTTACCTCATGTATGTATAAAAAATATTTTTGATCTACCTGATGCTTGAAAAAAAATTGGATTCTCTACTGACAGACATAAAAATCCCATGCCCCCCTCCCTCCTTCACTAATAAAATTGTTGGTGTCTAATAAAGAAAACAAGTGAGTGGGGAGACATGTCACTCCACTCGGGCACATTAATTAATATTCCAATTCCTAGCCAGCCAGTCGTTGTTCTTACTTGCATGCTTTAATAGCAGAGAAGCAACAAGTACAAATTTTATAGTCTTTGATTTGACCAGACTGGGGCTCTATCCCATGGATCTAACACACTCAAGGCGAGAATGCTAACCATTACACCACCGATGAGATAGGAAACCATTTTGTCTACAGACCAATAACATAATACCACCACAACAAAATTGCTGTGGTCGTATAAAAATCACACTGATAAAGGAGCAGTCCTTCAAAACTTTCATTAGGCAAGGGACGTGTGCCCAAGTTGCTTAGTTGAAGTTAGTTAATACAGTCAATATCATCAAACACACATTAAAAAGCTCATAGATTAGCTTCCAGTCAGATTTGAACTGACATCTTTTCAACTTAATTGAAATGTACTACCTTGTACTATAGAATCCATAATGATTGTAATGTTACACAAAGTACACATACAGATAAATAAACCACTCAAACAAGTACTTCAAAAGCATCTTGTACAAAGGACTGTATTTAAGACATATTATTAACTACAGATGTACATGTATCTTAATCTTCACCATAGGATAGTTAAATGTTTAAATAGTGTATTTATTGACACTGATTACATCAGGTAATAATATTCATGATTAAAAAGTTGTTAATGTTTTCGTGATTCGTGAAACCTTTTTTTCTCTAGCTACTGTTAGTAACGACTAGCCCCTTCGCTTAAATAGTCTTAAACTTAAAGGGTCAATATATTACTTTAATAACAATGCAAATGTATATGATATAAATATACAAGTATAACATGACAAAAAGACAAATATGTAATAACTGACAAAAAAATACGAATACCCAGAAAACTGAAGACTGAGACGCACAAACAACTAAAAATCCGGACTGACATGAACTCAGATGCTCCATATGAGTCTGCAGTTCGAACTTCACTAATACCACTTCATGGGCGAAAGAGCTGGGGGCAATTGCCCTCTCTACTTTTAAAAATGGGGGGGGGGAAATAGTTTTGCCCCCCTTTTTGGCATTAAATTTAAGGGAAAAAAACTTGTTTACTTTAGTATGGAATCATATATTGTCCATTTAGCCAAGGGTATAAGGATATTTGGACAAGGGTATGCTTTGAAACCATAGTGATTTTTTTTTTGTTTATTGCTGCACAGTTTTGAAAATATACCAGACAAATAAGGAATACATTTTTTGTACAAATTTCATAAAGATGTATACCGAATGTAATGAGAATCATTTAAATCAGTATATTTATTTAGGTAATTACACATAATTGTGTATTTATATTTCAAAGATAAAAAAAATTGTGAATATTGTGAAAAAATTAATGTTTTTTTTTTAAATGTAAAATGTTTCTTAAAAAACGTATGAGGGTACTCCTATTGAAAGCCCCATAATTTTTTTCTATTGAAAATATGCCCCGTTTTTTCACATTCTGAATGATGACATGTATATGATGCTTTCAGTGTGTTGTTTTTGAATATTTAATAAAAAGAAAAGGTGTGTAAAAAGTTGGGCCAGTTTTTTTAATAAAAATGATTTATTTTTCCTAACCTATGCCTGGATATGAATCCCATCTGGTTTTATAAAGGCAGTTAACTTCAAAATCTTCTTTTTCAATTATAATGGATAGCATACAATGACAAATTATCCTGGTCTTGTCTCTGAATCCTGTCACGAAAGCACATTCAAACTGATCCGTCCACGGGGGCTTGTTACGATTTTTCCCCCCTAGTACTCTTAAAAACCACAAGGGAGGAATCTAAAATGTCAAATTTTCATACAACACTTTTTCAAAATAGTTTTGTATTGGTGTCTTGACCTCATTTGCCATAATATTGGTACTAAATTGAAGCTTAATAAATATATTTTTGATATTTCGATTCCTTTTTGTCATCATCTTTACTTATCTGCAACTTTAATGCAATACTTCACAGAATTTGCAGTGACCTAATCCATTCTCAATCATGTTTACATGTCAATACGGGCTGAATTCATACGTGCGATTTGATTGGTCGGTTATTTTTAGGTAATTTGTTAAAGGACAAATGACACGATTTTTAATTTTTCACAAAACTTTGTGAAATACTTCCAAAATGCTGTAAAAATAATTACTTTTTCACTTTCATGTGATTAACGATACGTACAAAGGGATAAACACCCCTTTTATCGCCCTTTTTGCTGACCTAGAAATTATGCAGATTTTGAGTGCGATAACGAGGCTTAACTACTCGTGACGTTACATGCGCCAGTCATCCATTTCTAAATCAGTTGATTGATATCGATACGAAATTTGCATAGCAAAGCCATGATTAGCAAACCAAAACAAACATCCACGTGGGTGAAATAGAAGTTCCAAATGGTGTCCTGTGCAGCGTTTGGGTGCAACAACAGAGGAACCAAAGGCAATGGACTGAGTTTTTTCTCGTTCCCAAAGGACAGCCAGCTGAGAACAGCCTGGATCCATTACTGTCAACGATGGAATTTCGATCCAACATCAGATCACAGATTGTGCTCCACCCACTTCACCCGTGACTGCTTTGAAAGGGATCCTTTGAGAATGATGGAACTTGGTGTTGATGGAACCTTCAAGCGACGACTGAAGCCAGATGCAACCCCAAATGTGCCCCTAGCATCACCTGACCCGGAGAAAAAAAATGGCGAAACTCCAGTTGTTCAACACCTACACATTCCCAGAGGAGCACTACAGAAGCGTCAAAAGGCCGAGGTATGTGATTTTTAACATTACAATATTACACATGTACAAAGGCTAGTCGAGAATATCGATAATAATTAATGATATTAGAGTGCAAGTCGTGGTTTAGAAGTACATGTAGGTCATCATGCTCCCCCCTTTTTCGCAGTTTACCACGATCAGACGATCACGGGGCGTATACATCAAGTTTCTGTTTCTGCCATATGATTGCCTCCTTCATCATATTGAAGATTATGCAATTTTGATTGTTGTACGGCATGCCCAACGAATAGTGAAGCCAAAGTTTAAATAAGTCTCCAAATAGATGATAATAAGTAATAATAACCAAATTGAATTTACAATTAAAACTATATACAGTTGTCACTGTCTGGACTATAGGGACACGATCCTTGCCTTAAAGGCCTCAGGTGTGTCCAATTCAACAATGTCTGGAGCTAGTAGGTTCCAGTCTCGTACCGTTCTTGGAAAGAATGACATTTTCCTGGTGTCAATACGGGAGGATGGTACCTGTTGTGTGATTTTCTGGTTTTTCGGCCTGTTGGAATTAGCCTGTTTTCCTTGTTGATGGCTACAAGCATTCTATCGATTTTATATAGCATCACAAGTCTAGCGTCCTTTCTTCTGTTTTGCATGTTGTAATCCCGTTTAAATTTCATGCATAGTATACAAGTGTTATAATTTATTTCCAGTTTCATAAATTACTAGTATATACGTTCTCCACACATGTATAAATGTACGTACGGTCCAGATTCTGACCTTTACCAAATGTAAACAAATAACAATACTATTTTTACCTCAGATTTGACAACTGAAAATACACCACTGTATGTTACAGTGCATATATAAAAAACAAAACAAATTCATATAAACATGATGAAGAAGAAAAATGAACAAGCAAACTCAAGAAAAAAATACAAGTGTGAAATTGTTTACCAAACAGAAATGTGCAATGTATACAGATGTAACCTTTTAAACATGTAGCTTATAATATTGTTTATTTAGGTTTGCGAGTTGTTTCGAATGATATGACACCAATCAAAGCCGAAAGGTACATTGTAGTCTAGAATCAGGTGGACTTAAAATGTATGAAAATCTGTACACATCTATTCTACTTGTGAACATTCATAAGAAAAAGTGTTTGCATCCAAAAGATAAAATGTGGTGGTTTTATTTTGTAACAAATCAAATGTAAATATTTGTATATTTTTTTTCAAACTGATTTGACTTTTGCAGGTTAGGAATAGCTGCACTTCATTACAACGAGAACAGCAACAGAGACCAAGCAACAACTAAAGATGGACAGCAATGCTTCAACACCTGCTACCCAAAGAAGGGAACACACGCTGTTGCAAAACCTAGGAGGACACCACCACCATCATTTGGTTAGTATACAGTCAAACATCAGTAGCTTGAGAACCACTCATTTCTCAATCCACTTTTTCAATCCTGCATATTCTTATATCAGTAACTAAACAATATGCATTTCTTGAAAAAAAATTGTGCAGTCCCTGTGAGGTTTTACTGTACATATATACTTCACACTGTAATGTAAAATTCATACCTTTTGACAATTTAATTTTGTCAAACTTCCAGTTTCATCAAGATGAAGAACAGCAATAAATATAAAAACATTGTTCTTTTGCACTGATTTTCTTTTTTTCTCACATGCATTATCCCCTGTCCATCCTGTTTTCAGTTAAAATTTGTTAAAGCACCTTAACGGTTTATTTGATGTGTTGCGAGAATGAGCTATACAATTTTACTGATAATTTTTCATGCTTTTAACTAAAGTTTAATAATTCAAGGAAATATAGTCATGTAGGTACACAGTGTTGAGAAACAAATTAAAAATATCAACTCTACTAATATAAAGTTGCAATTGTGATATATGTCATTTACCAGATTTTATAACTTTCTTTTTTATTGTAGTGTATGTGGCCCTGATCAAGCAGGCAGTAGTGAAAAGAAGACGATCAGAGTGCAGTACCCACTCTAATGCCCTAGATGATGTAAAAGTGCTCATCACTACCAATCCACCGTCTCTGACATCATCATTCACTATATTTGAGAAAGCAGACCTCATTCAGAGACATCGTTCAAGATTTAGCAGACAATGAAAAGACTGTGAACATTAAAATTTAATTCTACATGTAAATTGTATATAATAATCTGCAGTGTATATAATTCACAGTTCATAGAAATAGTACATATTTCAAACAAATGTTACTCAAACAGTAGCATATTTAAACCACACTATTCTTCTGATGGAAAAGTCTCTCTTATTTTCTGAAAAACACAAGCTGGTACAATTTTCCTGTTATGACGTCCAAGTCTGTGCCAAATCTACTGTGCGAAGCGTCTGTAAGCCATAAATCTGTATTGTCTGAAATAAAAATACCAACTTTTAGATTCAGTTTCACTTATTATAACAGTTTATAAAATAATTAATTAGAAGATTTTACAGAGTATGATTCTAAACATTTTATATCTTCCTATATTCACAATTATTTGTATATTAAAAATATAATTGTTAATTTATCCTGTAAATAATTCTTCTGTATATCCAATAATAATTTATATAAAAACAAATTTATGAGTTTACATGACAAAGTCTTGTGTTGTAAGTTCTGTATGTTAATAAATATAATTTGTATAAAGATACAAATTATTCATTGTAAATATACCTGTTTATAGTTATGCACATTTTACTGAAAATGCACACACTGAATAAAATGTTGAAATATGATTACATACTCATTTATTGGCTCGTTGTTGTCAAAAGAACCAACATTTTCCAAGAACTCATACATGCTGACGTGAAGAACATTTCGGTTAAGGCAGTTGGAAATAAAAAATGTCACTGTCTGTAATACACTGCATGTCCTCTGATAGCATCTGGGAGTGGACTGCGGGCACTTCAACACAACAAATACATTCTTCTGGTGTCATTGAGGAACAATTGCCACATTCACACCTAAAAAATAAAATACATTACTTACATATAAAGCAAGCATAACATGAAAAAATATACACATGGGGTACATTTATAAAGTAAATACATATGGATATAAAGTAGACTGATGGGACTGACAGAGTGGTTCCAGAAACAGATGGTGTAAAGCTTATGAAGGGTTTTACTATACATTTGGGAAGAAAAAGAACAGATATGGAGCAAATGTCAATGAGAGAACACCCCATATCCGATGTGACAGTATTGTGACTGGCTGATCAAAAATAGACATCTATAGGTGTCCACACCATCTTCAACAACTGGGACATCCCACAAAATACAGCAAGCCCTAAATGACCCTGGACAAAAAACAAAGTGGATCAGTGGCCAAAATACTAGAACAATTTTTCAAATATGATTGAAAACTGCCTCTAATCTAGAATGGAATTGAGAATTAATTGATTCTTGTTGTCTCGAATACATTCAAGTCAACATTTCGGGTAACTCGAAAACGTTTTCTGGATCTTCAACAGTAATTACTATGCAAATTTACCCCTGATGAATACAATTACTGGCTGTGTACCCTATCTCGCCAGGTACCCAATGGCCATGCAAGGTGTTTCTGTCAACTTGAAAGTGCCAGTTAAAATGTTATTCATTGTTTGAAATCAACCGATTACACAGGGAGCCACTTTACCAGAACTTTCTTTAAAATTTCTGAAAACTTTTTGTAGAAATGTACGTAACATGCATAAATACAATGGTTAGTGGTGAGATTGGGTACTCGGCCAGTAGACCTGACAACTCAAAAGAAATGTACCAACTTGCAGACTTGTTCAAGATCTGCATAATATCCCAGTAATTGTATAAGCAAATATATAAAGTTGTGGGTTTTCTGGAAAAGAGGTTAATGCTTGAGCTGTTGTGGATTGTTTGTTTGCTGCTTCATTTGAGAGAAAATAATGTTAAAATTACTCAATTTTCTCTTTACCTGGCAAGACTCACACTATCAGTATCAATATGGCTGTAGCACTAACAAAAGTCAAATGGGCTTAGTCTTTCGTCTTTAATCTCTCCTGTTCGAAATGTGTAGGGGTTAATTTTATACATGTACGAAGTAGAATCCTAAAAAAAAAGGGGGACATACAATGTATGAGGCACCACAGGGACTCGCAGTTATATTTTCACATCACTAGGTATGTATTAAAAAGAAGAAGGGAGGACACTTTGGGGGGGGGGGGGGGGGGGAGTGAAAGTAGAGTTTCGGCACCTTTTTACGCTTCAAAAACGGTTTAGTCTTTGTTCTTCCCATAAAATTAATGCAAATATCGATATTTGTTTGCTGATTGACTGGTTTACAGTGGAATAACACTCGTTTTTAAATTCCAAGCAGTTTGGACAACTTCTTAGCATACTCAATTCCGGTTTATACGGACTAAATATCAAGGTGAGTTTTCATTGGTCGAAGGATTTAAACTGGCATTATTGTGGGAAATTATTTACTCATCTTGTCAAAAGATATTCTTAAAATGTTGTCTTCCTATATTTCCAGATTGATTGAGACGAGGAAAAAATATATTTTAATGCAAGAGATTAAGTCCGTATAAACCGGAAATTAGTATGATAAGAAGTTGTTCAGACAGCTTGGAATTTAAAAACGAGTGTTATTCCACTGTAAACCAGTCAATCAGCAAAAAACAACGATATTTGCATTAATATTATGGTAAGAACAAAGACTAAACCGTTTTTGAAGCGAAAAAAGGTGCCGAAATTCTACTTTCACTTTGGGCAGCAAAAAAAGTGTCCTCCCTTCTCTTTTAACATATACCTGGCGATGTGAAAATATAACTGCGAGCCCCTGTGTGAGGCACTACGACAGTCATCTTTATTCGTTAAAAGTTTCGTAAATTGGGGGGGGGGGGGGTAAGATACCATCGTCCGTACATTCTGGGGTGCGTTCAACATCGTAGCTGCTAGGTTGAGCTACGTAGATAAATCCTATTGAACGGAAAGCTAGCCTAGCCGCTACGTAGCTCTAGCTAGCTTAAAAAATTTCTGCTAGGTTTTGAATCCAAGATGGCGGCTAAAACTCTATGAACTATATGAAATACTATAATTGGTTGATAAAACCGTAAAAAAACTTTTAAAACGCATTCATTAGTCGAATGAATAATGTCATCCGGAAATGAGATACGGAATCGGGTCCATTTTACACACAGTGGCAACATAGACCAGCTTTATGAAACCGGAAGAGAGGCCATATTTATTTCATGAAGCCTTGTGCCTGAGATATTTTTGTATCGCTGAATTGAACATGATCTGGTGAAATTATTGACTTGAAATTCAGTAGTTGGATTTAAATTAGGATTTTATATTTATTTATATCACAATTGGTAAGTTTCGATGTAAAATCAGTTAAAAATTCTACATGGAAGTTCGTCTTCATTGATCAACGCATATTGTGGTATAGCGGGCAATTTGAGGCTATAGAAAAAAAAAATAAAGGTGTCATTACAAGGACTTTAAAATGACCGATTGCTTAATTTATTATATAATTCAGATGTTTTAACATTGTTTTATTTGATTATTATTTTTTAGAATGAAAATAATGCTTAAATTGCATTTGTTTACAAACCAACATGTCACATGACTCACAATGCTTCTGGTTAAAAATAGCCACAATTTTTGGTTGAAAGGTTAATGATATGCATATATGTATATATCCATATCACCAATAACACTTGGTCATTAGCTGCCTGTAATATCACTCATAGTCCAAATAACTCCAGGAAGCTATAATTTTCATTAGCAATTTTTAGATCAGCTTCCTCCTGTTAATACAGAAATTAAGTACATGTAAAAAATACAAATCTCTGGATTGCTGGAAGATTCATTATTTTGACTAAAAATAACACTATGATCATGGAAAAAAGGAATATAACAATGCAGATCAAAGAGATGGCTAACTTCATCATTTATGTACTTGTAGAATTAGTTTTCTCAGATAGCTACATGTATTTTGATTTAAACTTGAATGCAATAATTATAAAACTGCATGATGAAGCCATCTATATATATATTCCTTTTAGCATCCTCCCCTGGTGTCTTCTGCTGAAGGGCAACCGATGTGCTTGCCTTTCTGCTTTAGACACAGGGAGGATATAAATGGCTCATACCTGTACCTCAAAATTAAGGGTTGACTATCATCCTTTTAGCACCGTCACCTGGTGTCTCCTGCAGAAAGGTTATCATTGTGTTTGCCTCTCTGTTTCAGACACGGGTAGGATACAAATAGTCGGCTCTATCTATTTATTTATCATATATTTATGTGATACATATATCATAGCTGGATGTATTAAAACATATCAACCACACTGAGCATATAAATGACATGTTATAAGTATATGTAATTGTATCTTTGTCTTTGTTAAACATATAAGTTATGTTTTAAATAATTATATATGTGAATATTCATGCCCCTCGTGGGCCTATATTTGGTAAATAAAGTACCCTCTTCTTTTATACATGTATACATATCGAAACGACAATGCATGAGAGATACAGGATCAGATGAGTGTCAAATTCTGTTACTCCTCTATTGATATCAACATGTAGTGTTCTACATGCAAGACAAAACAGCAATATATATACCTTAGTACTACATAGAGTAACTACAGAGTTTGTGATTTGACTGAGAAAGTGATGTACAGTATCAAACGAGGGAGGTACAATCAAAGTACCGGTATATATCTTTAATAAAATAGAGAATTCTTTTAACATATATCATAAGTTTGCCTTAAAATACTGGTACCTCTTTTGAGACATCATCTATTTTCTTTAAATGTCATATTATTTTAGAATTTCTGTTATCAAGTACAACAATGTTATTTTTTGTTACAGCTGATGGATTCCAGAATGGTTGTCAGGAACTTGGTAGCAAATACAACATGAACTGGATGTTGGCTTAGAAGTCTTTCAGATGACAGATCAAATTCCAACATAGGAGGACCATTGCTATGACTAATTTTTACGCTTTTTAAGCTTTCATTTCAAGTCATCAAAGACTTCATCCTAAATTTTATGTTGTTGAGTATTTGGGGGGTTTTTTGGAGGGGGGGTGAAAGGATATTTTTTTTGCTGAAAATAGACAACTTTTCATGTGACATGAGTAATTAGTTAATTTTTTATAAATTTAACAGGAACCTTATTCATCGGAATACTTTAGCTGAGATCTGGAAGGGAGGTTTTTTTTTAATTTAAAATTAATTTATTGAGACATTACATGATTTTGGAGGAAGTTTCCTTGTACAAATACTTTAACTAAATCAATAAAAAAAATTGAGGTTATTTGATTATCATTTTGTTTTAAAAACCTTTTCTTTTATTAAATATTAAAAACAGGGATTTTATCTGTATTAATAATTTTACATTGTTTATGACATCACATACATGTACATGTAGTAGAAATAACCATATGCAACTTATTTGAAGACATTTTCATAGTTCAAAGATGTAGGATAAAAGACTGTTATTATGAATTAAGACTCAGATTTTCTAATAAAAAAGTGATTTTGAAATTTTGCCTATGTTTATTATATTTTATTGACATATCAGTATCAGCTGAGAGTAAGAGTATAAAAAAGAAAATAAGTTTTCAAGCAATTGACAACAAAGTTGATGAACTAATTTAAAAATAATGACTTTGCAATCTACATTTGTATTAATAACTACCATCCAGTTTGGTGACCAACATCATACTTACTGAATATTGATTGAATGAATTACATGTATTTTCTGATATATTTGGTTTGTTTGTTTGATCGTGTTTAATGCCACTTTCAACAATGTTTCAGTTATATTGTGGTGGTCAGTTTTATTGGTGGAGGACCCCGGAGAAAACCACTGACATGTTGCAAATCACTGACAAACTTTATCACAAAATGTTGTACACCTCGCCCTGATTGAGATATATTATGTAGGATTATTTTCTAAGTTATGTCTTGTCTGGCTGCTGCAAAATATAGCAAAAAAGTATTCCACATATTCTGGTTAAAAATTATATATATTTTTTGTCTATTTTCAAAAAGTTGTAATACATTGTTGTACTAATAGGTAGAATGAAGAGTTAGGGTTATGGTGTTTAATGCCACAGTCAACAAAATTTCAGTTATATCATGGTGGTCAGTTTTATTGTTGGAGGAAAATGGAGAAAAACACTGACAAACTTTATCACATAATGTTGTATCAAGCACACACCCCCACAAGCAGGATTCGAAATCACAACTTTAGTGGTGATAGAAACTGATTGCACAGGTAGTTGTAAATCCAACTAGCATACCAACACGAAATAATGGCCCTAGGTAGAATGAACCATATATACAGGATCTGCCTTAAGCCAATTGAGCCCTACTGAAGTTGCATACTCTCAGCTGTTCAAGTACACACAAACAAAAATACTAGGTTTTACAGAGAACAGCAATGATTATTATGTTATGGGGTCCACACCTCCTAGGGCGACCCTGCATATGTATTTGTGATAAGAGTCAAATTAATATCCAACTTGGCTAATACCTTCTGTGATTTTTCGCCTGTTACCCCTGTATAATTGTCCAGATTTGATTTGATTTGATTTTTGGTGTTTTAACTCCACTTTCAACAATATATCAGCTATATCATGGCGACCAGTTTTAGTGGTGAAGGAAGCCGGAGAGAACCACCGACCATGAGCAAGCAACTGGTAAACTTTATTACTTGCGGCTGTGAGTCGACTGCACCCTTTTTAGCTCACCTTGCCAAAGGCAATGTGAGCTTTTGCCATCATTTGGCGTCCATCATCCGTTAACTTTTCACATTTTAATCTTCTCCTCTGAAACCCCTCAGCCAAATGAAGTAAAACTTGGTAGGAAGCATCTATGGCATGTCCTCTATAAAGATTGCTCATTTCGTCCCGATCCATTAACAAACATGTTCGCCACAGGCAATTCTTGTTTCTGATTGGTTGATTTCTGAAAAATCTTCTCCTCTGAAACCGCTTGGCCAAATGAATCAAAATTTGATAGGAAGCATCCTTGGAAGGTCCTCTATAAAGTTGCTCATTTATTTCCGATCCGTTAACAAACATGACCGCCACAGGCAATTCTTGTTTCTGATTGGTTGATTTCTAAAAAATCATCTCCGCTGAAAGCGCTTGGCCAAATGAATCGAAACTTGGAAGGTCCTCTATCCAGAATGCTAATTTAATTCAGATCCGTTAACAAACATGGCCACCACAGGCAATTATATTTTCTGATTGGTTGATTTATAAAAATCTTTTTCTCTGTAACTGCTTAGCCAAATGAAGCGAAACTTGCTGGTAAGCACCTATGGAAGGTGCTGTATTAAGATTCCTCGAAGCAGAATGAAAGGTGAGCGATAGGCTCTGGCCCTATTAGTATGCATATCAATGATTCTTGATATATAGGAATACAAAGAAAGTATACTACAGGTTAATTTTTTTTCACACTGGTTAAAAGTTTTGCATCTGGAAAATCTTCTTTTCATTTTAAATCAGGATCCTCCCAACAGGAATAACAACTCTTCTTAGTATTTTCATGTAAGTAACTGTATGCAACATTAGTGTCTGGTACAGAAGCTAGATTACAAAATAAAAAATACCACTTTTGGCATGGAACATAGTTATTTTAATTTAATGCTTTATTTATTTCAAGAGGATTGCAAACAGCCTGAAGGCTACAAAGTTGGTCTCCTCAACATACATATGATACAAGACAAGACAATACACTCATTCACTCATAATAGTTAATACAAATTATATTTTCAATAGCAATTTAGAATATTTACAAAGCATAGAATCTATAGAAATCTATTGCTATTTTCAATGAATTCATATACACTGAAATATAACTATGTTATCATCCATAGATAAATCATCACTTCCTTGAAGAAAAAGCTCAACTAAATATGTGTTTATTTCATTTCTGAAAATATTTAAATTCACATTTGGACAGGCAATGATTTAATATTGTGAAAAAGTGTTTATCTTACTTCCTCATATTTATCACAGTTAAATAAAAGATCCTGGGGAAAATACATACAGACACTTCTTCTCAGAAACCACTTCAAACTTTATAACCAAATTGTGTATGGGATCATATTGTGGGCTTTTATATAAAATTGTGGTGTCAATTGGAAATGCAAAAATTACCTCATCATGGAACATGATTTAGCAAAGGACCCTGCTTCTCCCAAGCTATTGGGTATTTGAAAAAATTATATGATGCATGAATTATCCTTTAGTGCTCATCATTTCTGCCTGGTTAGGGTAATATGAAAAATAGTTAAAAAGACATTTCACCATTATTAAAATGAAGTTGGACAAATTTGCAATATCTGCACGAGCACTGGCTTAGGACAGGCAAAATTGTAGGCTAATATGATAAGTCACAGCAGGTAACTGGTCACAGTGAATGCATACACGGTGATAACAACATCGGGAGTAAAGCTAGACAGAAGGTTGCCAATGTTTCTGAAGAAAGGACTACATTATATATTTATACATGCATAGTAGGAAATCAATGGTAACTGTAACAAATGAACTATTTAAATGTTTTTTTTTATTAAGGCAAAAATACTTTCCCGATCCCTTCAATGATTCATTTAAAGACGGGTGAGGGTATTCCCTCGGTATTATTATTATTTATAACCAAATGCATTATCCTACACAGAATTCAATATCATGTATCACGTTTTGAACACCAAAACATTCTCTGTATCCTTGCTGAGACCCCCTTCATGGTATTAAGACACTATATAATGCTAATCCGCTCATTCTCCAAGGATAGACCTATATTACAGATTTTTTATTCTAAAAAATCGCAATGCTTGAAAATAGCGTTTGTCATTGTTGGTGGTTATGAAGAATAAATGCGTAAAAGAACAAACCCACTAAACAGCTATATTCCTAAAATTTGAGTTACCCAAAAGCAAGTGATAAAAATACCTATTTTGGATGTTTAACTGAAAAGGAAACAACTTTTAATTAAAACTAAGAACGTTTAACTAACAACTTAGTAAAGTAAAAATAAACGAAGTGTCGAAAGAGCATTGGAAGATAAAAATATATTTTTCTGTTTTATTTTTAAGAACATGGAGAAGTTGCATATTATTTCAACCAAATATTACTATTTTTGACATTTATATGAAGGAAAAAACGTGTATACATGTACATTTAAAACTATCCCATTTCTAAAGAAGATCATAAATAATGAATAAAAGCATTCATAACATAGGTAAGAAGAGTTTGAAGATACAAAAGCGGTTATCATAATCCGTAAATCGAAGGAAAGACAACACAATGGCCTAAAGAAAAAGAACAAAAAAAGTATCATTTCAATATTAATGATTATTGTACATAGTTTTCTTGGTTCAAAATATCTGCATGTGCACACATTTGAAAACTTCTTTTCTGCACATACGAGAATAACACAATTAATTTATTATCTTTATTCAGAAATTTTAAACTTCTGCATTGCTTAAATGAGCACTTAAAGGTAATATTTTGAGAATTTTTTTTCCATTTACTGAAAATTATCAATTTTTAGATAAGGTTCTTTTTTAATACATTTTTGAATATACAGAGACGTGCCAAAAGTATTCGGTCACTGTAATTTTTTACTATATATTTCATATAAAACCACAATTTTTCAAAGCATTATTCCATTGTTCGATTTTGATGAAAGTTTTACCAACAGAAGAGAGAACGTACGTAGTTTTCTATGATTATTTTAAACTATTTTTTGGAAGCACAGATTTTAAATATTCATGATTTAAACACAAACTTAAATTATTTGTCTTCAAATGTACTATCATTGTATGGTATTTTTGACGTTCAAAATTTAGTTTTGTGTTTAAATCGTGAACTCATATAAAAATTATAGATTATAAAATTATGCTAAAATTAGTGTAAAACTACATTTAATCCTGTTTTTGTTGGTAAAAAAATCATCAAAATCGAACAAGAGTCGACTTTGGAATAATGTTTTTAAAAAATGTGGTTTTATATGAAATATATAGTAAAAAATCACAGTGACCGAATACTTTTGGCACGTCTCTGTGTATAATAAAAAATAAATTCGTAATTTTCCATTCTTTTACTATTCCAAAACTTAATTTAATTTTCTATAAAGTAATTTTTAACACTACTATTTTAATTTCAAATATATTTCCGTCCTCTTCAAAGGCCGCGCCTTCTCATATCAATAATATTCAGTTCAAAGTTCTTATTCGGTCATCCGTACAAAATTAACCCAGTAGTTGACCAATGCGATCTACAAGCGTCGTTCCTCGCGTGGTTTCTCAGTTGGAAGATATATTTCGAATGCACCACCCTACAAGGAATAATTATTGTATACTTCACAATGAAAAATACGAAAAACCTCGAACGAAAATCTTCCGCAGATCGTATAACGTGTTTCCTTCCCCTATACTATAATCCCCTGCATAGACGCGGGATGACAACACAGTGAGGACATTTTAGGAGATAATTTATTGTTCTTGTCAGTTTTTAGTCATGTTTTGCATTATTACTTATGACTAAAGATTGGAGGCAGTTGATATCTTCACTTACTGCATTGCACGAGCTCGGACACATTTGTTGCGTCACATGGTCATTGTCGTCTGCAAATCATTCTCTCAACGCTACAAGAATGGCACAGTCTTCAAGTTCATCGAGAATAGTACTGTAAGTCTTGCATACATCAAATCAAATGAAAAGGCCTATCTCATGATCTCATTCTTTATAAATATAAATATATGGTGATTTTGCAGAAGCTATTTTTTCTTTCAGTCTTTCCAAAAGTTGAAAATCTCTGCCTGTCCACAGGGACTTGCTCCCGGCCTTTCGTTATCAATAATTTTAACCGTACTATCAATGTACGGTGGTATTTTAGGCAATTGTACTTGCCGACAACAACCCTAACCCTAATCTGGAGAGTTATTTTTATCACTGAGGCGGCAAACTGATTGTTTTGAAAACAAGTATTGTTTGGTTTTAGGGCCAAAGAAAAACGATTGTTGGTTTCCCCTAACCCTGCCAGGTCAATTAATTCTATTGGCATTTTTAGTAGAAACATTTTTTTTTTAAACCAGCCATGTCACTTTTTTCAACATGAATTAGAAATTGTTATTCCCCCCCTTCTTTCCATAGATACAAGAATAAAACGGAGTTATTTACCCTCCAAAGAGGAACACACAGAACAAGTATGATTATTAGGAGCATACATGTATTATTCTACGTAAATAATGAAAATATTGTTTTCTTTTACTAAGAGTAAGACATGTAATCCTCCCTTATACACATTAAGCTTTCTCTATAAAGAAAACCCCCAATTTTTAGCTCACCTGACCCAAAGGGTCAGGTGAGCTATTCTCATCACTTGGCGTCCGTCGTTGTCGTCCGTCGTACGTCGTAAACTTTTTCAAAAATCTTCTCCTCTGAAAGTACTAGACCAATGGAAACCAAACTTGGTCTGAATCATTACTAGGGTATCTAGTTTCAAAATTGTGTCCGGTGATGCCGTGCACCAACCAACATGGCCGCTGTTACTAAAAATAGAACATATGGTAAAATTGCAGGTTTTTGGTAATAACTCAAAAACCGTTAGTAATATCAAAAATCTGACATGGGGTAAAAATGATCAGCACATCAAGATCTACCTACCCTGCAATTTTGAAGTAAATCTGAATACCCATCTTGGAGTTATTGCCCTTTTTTCATCAAATTTGTAAAATTTTAATGCTTTTCGTCTTATATTTCAAAAACTATAAGAGATAAAGGTTAACTTTAAATTGCAAAAATGTGCGGCATATCAAGATCTACCTACCCTGCAATTTTGAAGTAAATCCCATTACTCATTTTGGAGTTATTTCCCTTTTTTCATTAAATTTTCAAAATTTTAATACTTTTCGTCCTTTATTTCAAAAACTATAACAGACAGATGGTAAGTTGAAACTGCAAACATGCTCAGCATGTCAAGATCTACCTACCCTGCAATTTTGAAGTAAATTTGATTACCCATCTTGGAGTTATTGCCCTTTTTTCATCAATTTTTTTTTTTCATTTTAATACTTTTCGTCTTATATTTCAAAAACTATTTAGAGATAGATGTTAAGTTTATTGCAAAAATGTGCAGCATATCAAGATCTACCTACCCTGGAATTTTGAAGTAAATCCCATTACCCATTTTGACCGATTATGCAAATTAGAAAAAAGGGGGGATGAAATAAAAAAAAAATCTTCTCCTCTGAAACTACTGAACCAATCTCAACCAAACTTTGCTGAAATGATCCTTAGGTGGTCCCCTTTCAAAATTGTGTCCGTTAGCGCCGTCCTGTATCCAAGATGGCCGCCATTACTAAAAATAGAAATTTCTTCAAATGATCAAAACTGCTCTATTTTAAGCCAGAAAGTGCCCAAATTTGAACTGTATAAGCATAATGATGAGCTTTTTAACATATATTACGGGATTTTTTATGAACTTTGAACTTTTACCGAGTTTGACCGATTATGAAATTAAAAAAGGGGGGATGAAATTAAAAAAAAATCTTCTCCTCTGAAACTACTGAGCCAATCTCAACCAAACTTTGCTGAAATGATCCTTAGGTGGTCCCCTTTCAAAATTGTGTCCGTCAGCGCCGTCCTGTATCCAAGATGGCCACCATTACTAAAAATAGAAATTTCTTCAAATGGCCAAAACTGCTCTATTTTAAGCCAGAAAGTGTCCAAATTTGAACTGTATAAGCATAATGATGAGCTTTTTAACATATATTACAGAATTTTTTATGAACTTTGAACTTTTACCGATTTTGACCGATTATGAAATTAAAAAAAAGGGGGGATGAAATTAAAAAAAAATCTTCTCCTCTGAAACTACTGAGCCAATTTCAACCAAACTTTGCTGAAATGATCCTTAGGTGGTCCCCTTTTAAAATTGTGTCCGTCAGCGCCGTCCTGTATCCAAGATGGCCGCCATTACTAAAAATAGAAATTTCTTCAAATGGCCAAAACTGCTCTATTTTAAGCCAGAAAGTGCCAAAATTTGAACTGTATAAGCATAATGATGAGCTTTTTAACATGTATTACGGGATTTTTTATGAACTTTGAACTTTTACCGATTTTGACCGATTATGAAATTTAAAAAAAGGGGGGATGAAATTAAAAAAAATATCTTCTCCTCTGAAACTACTGAGCCAATTTCAACCAAACTTTGCTGAAATGATCCTTAGGTGATCCCCTTTTAAAATTGTGTCCGTCAGCGCCGTCCTGTATCCAAGATGGCCACCATTACTTAAAATAGAAATTTCTTCAAATGGCCAAAACTGCTCTATTTTAAGCCAGAAAGTGCCCAAATTTGAACTGTATAAGCATAATGATGAGCTTTTTAACATATATTACGGGATTTTTTATGAACTTTGAACTTTTACCGATTTTGACCGATTATGAAATAAAAAAAAAAGGGGGGGATGAAATTTAAAAAAAATCTTCTCCTCTGAAACAACTGAGCCAATTTCAACCAAACTTTACTGAAATGATCCTTAGGTGGTCCCCTTTTAAAATAGTGTCCGTCAGCGCCGTCCTGTATCCAAGATGGCCGCCATTACTAAAAATAGAAATTTCTTCAAATGGCCAAAACTGCTCTATTTTAAGCCAGAAAGTGCTCAAATTTGAACTGTATAAGCATAATGATGAGCTTTTTAACATATATTACAGGATTTTTTATGAACTTTGAACTTTTACCGATTTTGACCGATTATGCAAATTAGAAAAAAGGGGGGATGAAATTAAAAAAATCTTCCCCTCTGAAACTACTGAGCCAATCTCAACAAAACTTTGCTGAAATGATCCTTAGGTGGTCCCCTTTCAAAATTGTGTCCGTCAGCGCCGTCCTGTATCCAAGATGGCCACCATTACTAAAAATCGAAATTTCTTCAAATGGCCAAAACTGCTCTATTTTAAGCCAGAAAGTGCCAAAATTTGAACTGTATAAGCATAATGATGAGCTTTTTAACATATATTACGGAATTTTTTATGAACTTTGAAATTTTGCCGATTTTGACCGATTATGCAAATTAGAAAAAAGGGGGGATGAAATAAAAAAAAATATCTTCTCCTCTGAAACTACTGAGCCAATCTCAACCAAACTTTGCTGAAATGATCCTTAGGTGGTCCCCTTTCAAAAATGTGTCCGTCAGCACCGTCCTGTATCCAAGATGGCCACCATTACTAAAAATCGAAATTTCTTCAAATGGCCAAAACTGCTCTATTTTAAGCCAGAAAGTGCCCAAATTTGAACTGTATAAGCATAATGATGAGCTTTTTAACATATATTACGGGATTTTTAAAGAACTTTGAACTTTTACTGATTTTAACCGATTATGCAAATTAGAAAAAAGGGGGGATGAAATTAAAAAAAAATCTTCTCTGAAACTATTGAGCCAATCTCAACCAAACTTTGCTGAAATGATCCTTAGGTGGTCCCCTTTCAAAATTGTGTCCGTCAGCGCCGTACTGTATCCAAGATGGCCACCATTACTAAAAATAGAAATTTCTTCAAATGGCCAAAACTGCTCTATTTTAAGCCAGAAAGTGCCAAAATTTGAACTGTATAAGCATAATGATGAGCTTTTTAACATATATTATGAGATTTTTTTATGAACTTTGAACTTTTGCCGATTTTGACCGATTATGCAAATTAGAAAAAAGGGGGGATGGAATTAAAAAAAAATCTTCTCCTCTGAAACTACTGAGCCAATCTCAACCAAACTTTGCTGAAATGATCCTTAGGTGGTCCCCTTTCAAAATTGTGTCCGTCAGCACCGTCCTGTATCCAAGATGGCCACCATTACTAAAAATCGAAATTTCTTCAAATGGCCAAAACTGCTCTATTTTAAGCCAGAAAGTGCCCAAATTTGAACTGTATAAGCATAATGATGAGCTTTTTAACATATATTACGGGATTTTTTATGAACTTAAAACTTTTACCGAGTTTGACCGATTATGCAAATTAGAAAAAAAGGGGGGATGAAATTAAAAAAATCTTCCTCTCTGAAACTACAGAGCCAATCTCAACCAAACTTTGCTGAAATGATTCTTGGGTGGTCCTCTTCCAAAATTGTGTCCAGCATTTCAGAACACCGACCAAGATGGCCGCCACAGCCGAACTTAATTTAACATAGGACCCTATGGGAAATTCCCATAAAAATCTTTTTGTCTGAAACCATTTGCTCAATAAGAACAAAATTTTGATGAAATAGTCATTGGATGGTTCTCTTCCAAAAATGTGTCTGGCGGTTCGACCTTTCGATCAATTTTTTTTTTTACCTGCAATTTTGAAGTAAATCTGATTACCCATCTTGGAGTTCTTGCCCTTTTTTCATCAAATTTATAAAAATGACGAAGGCTACAATTGTTAATTTTTTTTACCGAAGTTATCAAGTTTTATTGACTGATGTTGTTATTATACCCAGGTGAGCTATACAGGCTCCTGGGAGCCTCTAGTTTTCAAGACTTTTGGGTTTCTGTCTCCTTTTGGTACAAAATGTACTATATATCCTTTCATAATTATACCACTGCAAGCAAAATTTGGAGGTATATAGGACTCAGTCTGTCTGTCTGTCCATCATTATATCTTGTCAGCGCTACTCCTAAACTGCTTTTTTGATTTTAATCAAACTTTACACAAAGAAAGTACATAGTATGTAGATGTAGATGTGTAGGCTCTATACTTGACAATATAGTTTTGTTCTGAGGTTCCAAAGGGGAGATAATTGAATTTTCAAAAAAAAAGGATGGGGGGTGTTATCATTTTGTGAATGTACTCACAATTCCTCTAGTTATATCCAGTTCAAGTATTTTTAATTAAAGTTTTATTGCAGATATTATGAAGAAGTAATTATTCATTTTGACGATGGTTCTGAAGTAACAACTGTATTGGATAGACCAACAATGGAAAAGATTAACGCAGGAGGTTTGTCTTTGATGTGAAATTTTCATCATTTGTATATCACCTTAGGTCATTAAAAGTTAAGAAACCTAATTTCTGCTACATTAACTAATACTTAAAAAGAATTAGATGTTTATTTTTAAAATTGCCATTGTTTTTTGCTTCAAAGCTGCATAAAATCCTGTTTAACATGTACTTTTGATAACAGAGGTTTTTTTTTACTGACATTATGGTTTCCCTGTATTTACTACAGAAAATAGATCGAAATTATGGACTACAGAAATCTATTGAATACTACAGAAACATGCAAACTTTGACATTCAACCCCTTTAAATGAGAGAACCAAACATAAAAATATGTGATTTGATTTTTGGTGTTTTAATGCCACTTTCAACAATATTTCAGTTATATAATGGCGACCAGTTTTAGTGGTGGAGGAAGTCGGAGAGAACCACAGACAATGGGCAAGCAATTGGTCAACTTTATCACTTGCGGCTGCGAGTCGAATGCACCCTTTTTTGTAATTTACAAAGCCGGATGCAAACCCACGCCGTATTGGTGATAGGCGTGTATGAGTTGTTAGATCCAACGACCTAACTCATTGAGCCACCCGAGCCCCTCTAATAAATATGTGAATATTCATATAGTATTATCTATCTTTTCAGATCAACAAATTTTATCGGAAATTAAGAAAAACATGCATGTGGCATGTGCAGCTGCTATAGCTGAACCCCCTCGGGAGCAGTGTGTTACTCTCCCAAACTGTTTTCAAGGTAAGTATTTAAAAGAAGAACATGCTTGAATGTTTTAAATCTACAAAAAAATAAAGATTACTTGTATAGCCTACATATAGGTATGAGGGTTTCTAAATGAAAAGAAAGTTATCATCATTTATTGATTGATTTAATATTCTACCCCACAAACAAGGGTTGTTGTTTTTTTGGGGGGATAGTAATCCATTCTGAGTGCCAATCATATATTGTCAGTGCAACTCCTCCTAAACCGCTTGATGACATTTGATCAAATTTTACACAAATAAAGAACAAAATGTGTAGATGTGCATGAAGCAAAATTATTTTGATCTGACATTTTAAAGAGGAGATCATTGAATTTCAAAAAATGGGCAGGGATATCATTTGTTTCTGTGCTCACAGTTACACTTTAGTAATTTATTATTTGTTCGATATGTTGCTCTGTCCTATGTACAATTTGTGTTGATAATGGTATAAAATAAATGATAAACTCTGCAATTTGTCTTTAAACCATGACTTTCCCATCCCGGAAATTTGATTTCGTAATGTAAAAATAGTGGCATTGCAGGAAGTGACAACGCTTTTAATACGGATGATAATTTGTTAAGGTAACACGACAAATTATACGATTAGCTAAAATGTTCCAAGAAATATATTCTATACATATGATTGGCGCCATATTTGCTAGCTCTGCTACGTAGCTAGTCGTTCAATAACGTCATGGCTAGTTTACCTAGCAGCTAGCCTAGCTGCTACGATATTGAACGCAACCCTGATTTCATCATTAGTATGTTAAATCAGATGTTTACATACTGACCATCCCAAATATGGACAATATTCAAATTAGATTTACACCTGTTCAGGTAAAAATCAATAATGGTGATACATTATTACATAACTGATTGTGGAGCATTTAAAGTACATGCAAACTACCCATCCCTTTATGTGCATATAGGTTAATAATAGAGAGCAAAATTACCCGAAAATGTTGTTTATTCTGACCAGTACATATCAGTAGTTTCACCCTCACTGTCATGATCCCCCTCTGAATCAGTGTCACTATCACTGTCTAAATTTATAATAATTTTTGGAATTTCCTCTATAATGTGGTCAGATTTCCAATATTGTGGTTCTATTTTGTTTTCAACATGATTACAAAAGTTAGTCCACTTTTCTGGGGTTATGGTTTTAAATCCTTTTATTATTAAGTCCTTTACATCATTAGTTTTAAAAGTGTTATTTCTCCGTCCAACATAACCCTTGACATCCCCCCATACCATTTTAATAGGGTTAAATTCACAACGGTATGGGGGAGGCGCAAAACATCATGACCTTTCCCACGTAAAAATTCATCTGTTTTATAAACTGGTTCGGGTTTCTTCAGTTTAATGATTTCATACAATTCAGTTTTTTTCATTTTACCATCAAAAGGATTTTTTTGTCTTTGAGCCACTTTTGCATACCCCCTTTCTTGTAGCTGATGTTGGTGCTTTGGTACCTTCCTTTATTACACTATGGTAAGACGCCTTGTCCATTACAACAAGACTTTTAGGTGGAAGTGCAGGAGCTAACTGTTTTTCTACCCATTTATTAAATATAACAGAATTCTTTTCGGAATGATAATCTCTTCCATTTGTGTTTAAAGTTTTAAAAACTAATTCACATCCAGGTAAAAACCCAGTTTTACACCCTGTATGTAAAATTACAAATCTTTGTCTTTTATTAAAGGGAATTTTTCGGGCATCTGAAGGGTTAGGTGGTGTCAACTGATGGGATGCTGTATGGTGGGTATCAACCCAAGTTTCGTCCAAGTAAACAATGTTATATCCTTCATTTCTTTTTTGTTTAATTGTACGTAAAAAAATTATTCTTTTATTAACGAGGTCTTTTCTTTCAACAAGAGCCTTTTTATTTCCATTTATTTTTGCATATTTGCAAAGTTATATATTTTGACACTTTTAAAGAATGGGTTTTTTCCAAAGTGACACGCAATTTTCTAATTGAAACATATTCATTTTTCGAAAAAAAATCCAACTACTACTCTCCTTATTAAGTCTTTATCAAAACTATCCAAAGAATCTTTGCATTTATTCACAGATTTTTCATTAAGTTCCACAGGTTCTTCTTTCAATATCTTATTCAGAAATGAACGGTTAATGTCCAGAGCTTCTACAGTTCTATCAATGACTTTTTTCCATGCATAAAATGGAGCTTTTCGTTTACTTTCGGCCCGAAAATATTTGTAAATTTTAAAAATTAATTCCCTCTTTTCGTTGATCAAGGTTCAAATGGAACGACTCGCGAGTGAATTCCGATTAAATTAGTTACCTTCTAGTATATTAATATTGATCGTGGCAGAGGCTGGATAGTAAGCTTGAGGAAATAGTGAGATTTCTCTGATGATATGAGATAGTGAGATTTATCTGATGATATAGCACAAGTTAATCACAAAAATACCAAAAAGAAAGAAAAAAACGGGGAAATTTTTTTTCACGAAAAAAGGGGGGATCCTATCCCCGAGTACCCGTGAATAAAACGTGTTTCTGTAACTTATAAATGTTATGAAATGTACGCGCATCGGGGGAAAAAGGTGCAACTGCTCGTGTTTTGAGATCGATCAAGAAATGGACGCCATCTATTAAAGAGGCATTAGCTATCATTTTGACCAAAAAAATTATGTTTTGGAAATTGGTAAATAGCTTTAAAATGATGAAATAAAGGTAAATATTTCACATTAAACAGCTTATCGTACCACTTTTCGCCTTTTGAGAACGAAAATTACCACCGATTGATTATTGCCTTGCAAGCAAATAATTTGACCTCGCTTTCTCCGTATGCAACTGACCTTACTAGTGACAGGTAAAATCGAATAATTTGTATTTTGTCGCTTATTAACTGCAAACTTGCATGGTTCTTTGTCCGTAATTAACGCCGGCTAAAAGCAGATTCACAGAAAATAAGAAATAAATGCAATGTTGTACTGATTTAATGACGATTCGGCAAACTCTTCAAGATTTATTTATGACGATTTTTAATACAATGTTGAATCATTGATCTGGTTTCCTATGAAAATCTAACACCCTTTAAAAATTACCGGCTTTGAATGATGCTCTCAAAATAAAAATAATATATTCATTTGTTAACCGCATTGGTTGTGTAATGGTTAGTGTGCTCGCGTAGAGTGTGATCGATCGCGGGTTCGAGCTCCGGTCGGGTCAAACCAGACTATATATATAATTTGTTGCTTCTCCATCAAACACACTAGATGTAAGAGCAAAGATTGCTTGTTCCGAATCAGTATAACGTGTCCGAATGGAGCGACATGTCTACCCGCAGACTGTTTTTTTTCTCTCAGCGAAATAACTCCGTAAAGATCCTAATAAGGGTGTTTGTCTAGTAATTATCATCATTTAATTGAATGTAACCTGTTTTTCCATGGATGATATAGCTGAACATTGCTCATTTGGCGTTAATCAACAATCACTCACTCACTATACATTTGTTACTGATAAGACGTAAAGATAAATAAAGTATCCCTTATGTCATTTGCTGTTTCCGTTGGATTGGTTGATTTGATGATTTATTGTGTTTAACGTCACTTTCAGCAATATTTTAGCTATATCATGGCGACCAGTTTCAGTGATGGAAGAAGCCGGAGTACCCGGAGAGAATCGCCGACCATGGGCAAGCAACTGGTAAACTTTATCACACGCGGCTGCGAGTCGAGTGCACCCTTTTTGTAATTTACAAAGCCGGATATGATCCCACGCCGTATTGGTGATAGGCTTGTATGAGTTGTTAGATAATCCAACTACCTAACTCATTGAGCCACCCTGGCCCTTCCGTTGGATTGGTTCAAAAGATAAATATGTAATGTTGACGTCGTGGGCCGCGTGCCAATGCAATCATGCACTGCCGAATGTAGTCATAAGAAAACAAGATACACCGTTGAAACTCACAATTCACCCGGGAATCAAAAAAGATTCCAAAAACAGCATTTGGGTTTCCTAATCGTCTTCCACCCAAAATCACTATATTTAAGAAATAATTGATGGAAGCCATATGCAATATAACACTTCCTCGAGTGATTGAGTTTCAAAAATGTTAAAACGGTCGGAAATGAAAATTACTTACCGCGTTGCGTCAATCCGAAGTGCATCTGAAAGACTTTTCTGCAATTTCACAATGAAATTTCCTTCATTTTAATCGTTTGCATGTACGAGGTTTACTCGGGTGTCACAGATGATGTAGCATGGATCCTTCGGCAATTATTTATATTGGAACCTGTGCCCCGGTGCATTTGGTCGGTTGTCTTTTTATTAATGTCAACCGTTAGTTAAATTAAAGCCAAAAGATTGATAGACGATGTGTTTGATGAATATTGGTGGAGCAAACCGGTATCCGGAGAAAACCACCTACCTGTCGCAAGTCACTGACAAACTTTATCGCATAATGTTGTATATCCAGTACACCTCGCCATGAGCAGGGTTCAAACTTACAACATCAGTGGTGATAGGCACTGATTGCACAGGTAGTTGTAAATCCAACTATCATACGATCCGACCCCTCATAGGAAAGGAATCGAACTACTCCCTGAAATGTAAAGGATTTTTATTTCAAGTGATTTATCTTTGAACATTCAGGCCAGTTGTAGACATTATAAATTTAATTTTGAAATTCTATTTTATCTTTAAGTTATTTTTTATTGTTTATATCTATTAAAGTAGAGAAGTTTAATTGATTGCTGTTTGTTTCTGTTACTAGAATATTCTAGAAAAAAAAACATTAGGTAACAATTGTCATATTCAACTCACAAAAAAACCTCAGATATACAGAAAGTTGAGCTATTGAAAATGTAGAAGTACATTTAGCAAACTCAGCCTCCCAGAAACATAGACCATGTAATGTTAAATCTCAACATAGATAGTGACAATGTAATGTTAAATCTCAAACATAGATGGTGACCATGTAATGTTAAATCTCAAACATAGATAGTGACCATGTAATGTTAAATCTCAAACATAGATGGTGACCATGTAATGTTAAATCTCAAACATAGATGGTGACCATGTATTGTTAAATCTCAAACATAGATAGTGACCATGTAATGTTAAATCTCAAACATAGATAGTGACCATGTAATGCTAAATCTCAACATAGATGGCGACCATGTATTGTTAAATCTCAAACATAGATAGTGACCATGTAATGTTAAATCTCAAACATAGATGGTGACCATGTATTGTTAAATCTCAAACATAGATAGTGACCATGTAATGTTAAATCTCAACATAGATAGTGACCATGTAATGTTAAATCTCAAACATAGATAGTGACCATGTAATGTTAAATCTCAAACATAGATAGTGACCATGTAATGTTAAATCTTAAACATAGATAGTGACCATGTAATGTTAAATCTCAAACATAGATAGTGACCATGTAATGTTAAATCTCAAACATAGATAGTGACCATGTAATGTTAAATCTCAAACATAGATAGTGACCATGTAATGTTAAATCTCAACATAGATGGTGACCATGTATTGTTAAATCTCAAACATAGATAGTGACCATGTAATGTTAAATCTCAAACATAGATAGTGACCATGTAATGTTAAATCTCAAACATAGATAGCGACCATGTAATGTTAAATCTCAAACATAGATAGTGACCATGTAATGTTAAATCTCAAACATAGATGGTGACCATGTAATGTTAAATCTCAAACATAGATAGTGACCATGTAATGTTAAATCTCAAACATAGATAGTGACCATGTAATGTTAAATCTCAAACATAGATAGTGACCACGTAATGTTAAATCTCAAACATAGATAGTGACCATGTAATGTTAAATCTCAAACATAGATGGTGACCATGTAATGTTAAATCTCAAACATAGATAGTGACCATGTAATGTTAAATCTCAAACATAGATGGTCACCATGTAATGTTAAATCTCAAACATAGATGGTCACCATGTAATGTTAAATCTCAAACATAGATAGTGACCATGTAATGTTAAATCTCAAACATAGATAGTGACCATGTAATGTTAAATCTCAAACATAGATAGTGACCATGTAATGTTAAATCTCAAACATAGATGGTGACCATGTATTGTTAAATCTCAAACATAGATAGTGACCATGTAATGTTAAATCTCAAACATAGATGGTGACCATGTAATGTTAAATCTCAAACATAGATGGTGACCATGTAATGTTAAATCTCAAACATAGATGGTGACCATGTAATGTTAAATCTCAAACATAGATGGTGACCATGTAATGTTAAATCTCAAACATAGATGGTGACCATGTAATGTTAAATCTCAAACATAGATAGTGACCATGTAATGTTAAATCTCAAACATAGATAGTGACCATGTAATGTTAAATCTCAAACATAGATAGTGACCATGTAATGTTAAATCTCAAACATAGATAGTGACCATGTAATGTTAAATCTCAAACATAGATAGTGACCATATATTGTTAAATCTCAAACATAGATAGTGACCATGTAATGTTAAATCTCAAACATAGATGGTGACCATGTAATGTTAAATCTCAAACATAGATGGTGACCATGTAATGTTAAATCTCAAACATAGATGGTGACCATGTAATGTTAAATCTCAAACATAGATGGTGACCATGTAATGTTAAATCTCAAACATAGATAGTGACCATGTAATGTTAAATCTCAAACATAGATGGTGACCATGTAATGTTAAATCTCAAACATAGATAGTGACCATGTAATGTTAAATCTCAAACATAGATAGTGACCATGTAATGTTAAATCTCAAACATAGATGGTGACCATGTAATGTTAAATCTCAAACATAGATAGTGACCATGTAATGTTAAATCTCAAACATAGATAGTGACCATATAATGTTAAATCTCAAACATAGATAGTGACCATGTAATGTTAAATCTCAAACATAGATAGTGACCATGTAATGTTAAATCTCAAACATAGATAGTGACCATGTAATGTTAAATCTCAAACATAGATGGTGACCATGTAATGTTAAATCTCAAACATAGATAGTGACCATGTAATGTTAAATCTCAAACATAGATGGTCACCATGTAATGTTAAATCTCAAACATAGATGGTCACCATGTAATGTTAAATCTCAAACATAGATAGTGACCATGTAATGTTAAATCTCAAACATAGATAGTGACCATGTAATGTTAAATCTCAAACATAGATAGTGACCATGTAATGTTAAATCTCAAACATAGATGGTGACCATGTATTGTTAAATCTCAAACATAGATAGTGACCATGTAATGTTAAATCTCAAACATAGATGGTGACCATGTAATGTTAAATCTCAAACATAGATGGTGACCATGTAATGTTAAATCTCAAACATAGATGGTGACCATATATTGTTAAATCTCAAACATAGATAGTGACCATGTAATGTTAAATCTCAAACATAGATGGTGACCATGTAATGTTAAATCTCAAACATAGATGGTGACCATGTAATGTTAAATCTCAAACATAGATGGTGACCATGTAATGTTAAATCTCAAACATAGATGGTGACCATGTAATGTTAAATCTCAAACATAGATAGTGACCATGTAATGTTAAATCTCAAACATAGATGGTGACCATGTAATGTTAAATCTCAAACATAGATAGTGACCATGTAATGTTAAATCTCAAACATAGATGGTGACCATGTAATGTTAAATCTCAAACATAGATGGTGACCATGTAATGTTAAATCTCAAACATAGATGGTGACCATGTATTGTTAAATCTCAAACATAGATAGTGACCATGTAATGTTAAATCTCAAACATAGATAGTGACCATGTAATGCTAAATCTCAACATAGATGGCGACCATGTATTGTTAAATCTCAAACATAGATAGTGACCATGTAATGTTAAATCTCAAACATAGATGGTGACCATGTATTGTTAAATCTCAAACATAGATAGTGACCATGTAATGTTAAATCTCAACATAGATAGTGACCATGTAATGTTAAATCTCAAACATAGATAGTGACCATGTAATGTTAAATCTCAAACATAGATAGTGACCATGTAATGTTAAATCTTAAACATAGATAGTGACCATGTAATGTTAAATCTCAAACATAGATAGTGACCATGTAATGTTAAATCTCAAACATAGATAGTGACCATGTAATGTTAAATCTCAAACATAGATAGTGACCATGTAATGTTAAATCTCAACATAGATGGTGACCATGTATTGTTAAATCTCAAACATAGATAGTGACCATGTAATGTTAAATCTCAAACATAGATGGTGACCATGTAATGTTAAATCTCAAACATAGATAGTGACCATGTAATGTTAAATCTCAAACATAGATAGTGACCATGTAATGTTAAATCTCAAACATAGATGGTGACCATGTAATGTTAAATCTCAAACATAGATAGTGACCATGTAATGTTAAATCTCAAACATAGATAGTGACCATGTAATGTTAAATCTCAAACATAGATAGTGACCACGTAATGTTAAATCTCAAACATAGATAGTGACCATGTAATGTTAAATCTCAAACATAGATGGTGACCATGTAATGTTAAATCTCAAACATAGATAGTGACCATGTAATGTTAAATCTCAAACATAGATGGTCACCATGTAATGTTAAATCTCAAACATAGATGGTCACCATGTAATGTTAAATCTCAAACATAGATAGTGACCATGTAATGTTAAATCTCAAACATAGATAGTGACCATGTAATGTTAAATCTCAAACATAGATAGTGACCATGTAATGTTAAATCTCAAACATAGATGGTGACCATGTATTGTTAAATCTCAAACATAGATAGTGACCATGTAATGTTAAATCTCAAACATAGATGGTGACCATGTAATGTTAAATCTCAAACATAGATGGTGACCATGTAATGTTAAATCTCAAACATAGATGGTGACCATGTAATGTTAAATCTCAAACATAGATGGTGACCATGTAATGTTAAATCTCAAACATAGATGGTGACCATGTAATGTTAAATCTCAAACATAGATAGTGACCATGTAATGTTAAATCTCAAACATAGATAGTGACCATGTAATGTTAAATCTCAAACATAGATAGTGACCATGTAATGTTAAATCTCAAACATAGATAGTGACCATGTAATGTTAAATCTCAAACATAGATAGTGACCATATATTGTTAAATCTCAAACATAGATAGTGACCATGTAATGTTAAATCTCAAACATAGATGGTGACCATGTAATGTTAAATCTCAAACATAGATGGTGACCATGTATTGTTAAATCTCAAACATAGATGGTGACCATGTAATGTTAAATCTCAAACATAGATGGTGACCATGTAATGTTAAATCTCAAACATAGATAGTGACCATGTAATGTTAAATCTCAAACATAGATGGTGACCATGTAATGTTAAATCTCAAACATAGATAGTGACCATGTAATGTTAAATCTCAAACATAGATAGTGACCATGTAATGTTAAATCTCAAACATAGATGGTGACCATGTAATGTTAAATCTCAAACATAGATAGTGACCATGTAATGTTAAATCTCAAACATAGATAGTGACCATATAATGTTAAATCTCAAACATAGATAGTGACCATGTAATGTTAAATCTCAAACATAGATAGTGACCATGTAATGTTAAATCTCAAACATAGATAGTGACCATGTAATGTTAAATCTCAAACATAGATGGTGACCATGTAATGTTAAATCTCAAACATAGATAGTGACCATGTAATGTTAAATCTCAAACATAGATGGTCACCATGTAATGTTAAATCTCAAACATAGATGGTCACCATGTAATGTTAAATCTCAAACATAGATAGTGACCATGTAATGTTAAATCTCAAACATAGATAGTGACCATGTAATGTTAAATCTCAAACATAGATAGTGACCATGTAATGTTAAATCTCAAACATAGATGGTGACCATGTATTGTTAAATCTCAAACATAGATAGTGACCATGTAATGTTAAATCTCAAACATAGATGGTGACCATGTAATGTTAAATCTCAAACATAGATGGTGACCATGTAATGTTAAATCTCAAACATAGATGGTGACCATGTAATGTTAAATCTCAAACATAGATGGTGACCATGTAATGTTAAATCTCAAACATAGATGGTGACCATGTAATGTTAAATCTCAAACATAGATAGTGACCATGTAATGTTAAATCTCAAACATAGATAGTGACCATGTAATGTTAAATCTCAAACATAGATAGTGACCATGTAATGTTAAATCTCAAACATAGATAGTGACCATATATTGTTAAATCTCAAACATAGATAGTGACCATGTAATGTTAAATCTCAAACATAGATGGTGACCATGTAATGTTAAATCTCAAACATAGATGGTGACCATGTAATGTTAAATCTCAAACATAGATGGTGACCATGTAATGTTAAATCTCAAACATAGATGGTGACCATGTAATGTTAAATCTCAAACATAGATAGTGACCATGTAATGTTAAATCTCAAACATAGATGGTGACCATGTAATGTTAAATCTCAAACATAGATAGTGACCATGTAATGTTAAATCTCAAACATAGATAGTGACCATGTAATGTTAAATCTCAAACATAGATGGTGACCATGTAATGTTAAATCTCAAACATAGATAGTGACCATGTAATGTTAAATCTCAAACATAGATAGTGACCATATAATGTTAAATCTCAAACATAGATAGTGACCATGTAATGTTAAATCTCAAACATAGATAGTGACCATGTAATGTTAAATCTCAAACATAGATAGTGACCATGTAATGTTAAATCTCAAACATAGATAGTGACCATGTAATGTTAAATCTCAAACATAGATAGTGACCATGTAATGTTAAATCTGAATAGAAAAAGTTAATGACATTAATTCTGACCATTTACCTTGTGATGGAGTATAGTAATTGATTTTCAATGCAAAAATGTAAGTAATGGGAATATAATAATAAGTACCATATTGTTAAAAGAGGGTACAGATGATACGGACTATTTTTGGTTTTGTTATTGTTTGTAGGTAGTTTTAACATGGGTAATAATATTTATCTCTAGAAATAGTCTTAAAGCTAACAAATTATGACTTTCGTAAATTAATTCTTAATCAATGTCAATGACCTTTTGACATTTCACAGTAAAACTTTTATTCACCTTCATTTATTGACTTGTCGACATTCGACAATAAAGTGAATCTCGTTATCTAATGTCGTACTCGTATAAGTCGTTTCCGCGGATAAAGTCAAACGGAACATTAAGTTGATTCGTGGTAACGTTTAGCTTGGCTGTACCATATATTTCTGGAATATTCGTCTAGTACGAAGTTCCACTGTAAAATATTAATGTGTATTATTATTGTAGGTTTTGGCCAAGATGTCGATAATATGTACAGATGTCCAAACCATTTATCGAGGACTATTTATCTGAAGGCCTTTAAAGACAAATGCTACAGGTTTGAGAAGAGCGAAATGTATTGGACTTCGGCAAGGGATAGATGTTCTGGAGAACAGGGAACTCTTATACAAATCAGGAACCAGGAAACACAGAACTGGGTTGTCAATACCTTGAATGCACTTCATTGGAGCACGAATGGTGTTTGGTTAGGGGCCCACGACAGGGATAATGAAATGGATTGCCGATGGGTTACGGGTAATTATCATAGTACTTAGTACACTTTCAAATAAAACTGTGGCCATAATTAATTACTTCATTCGTAATCATGTGACTCTGTTTGTAATTTATTGGCTAAGAGTTTCAACATCTTTATCTATCGATCGTTTATTGGCTGGGAGATTCAAATCCTTATCTATCGATCGTTTATTGACTGGGAGATTCAAATCTTATCTATCGATCGTTTATTGGCTGGGAGATTCAAATCCTTATCTATCGATCGTTTATTGACTGGGAGATTCAAATCCTTATCTATCGATCGTTTATTGGCTGGGAGATTCAAATCCTTATCTATCGATCGTTTATTGACTGGGAGATTCAAATCCTTATCTATCGATCGTTTATTGACTGGGAGATTCAAATCCTTATCTATCGATCGTTTATTGACAGGGAGATTCGAATCCTTATCTATCAATCGTTTATTGACTGGGAGATTCAAATCCTTATCTATCGATCGTTTATTGACTGGGAGATTCAAATCCTTATCTATCGATCTTTTATTGGCCAAGAGATTTGACCTCCTACAGAATCGTTGTCAATTTAGGGGAATAATGTATGTAATTACCTTTCATTTTGTGCTTTCTGTCTTTTTTCTTATGTCCGTAGCATAGAATGTTGTTGCTTTTAACAGAAGTCCCCCATCACATGCTTACGATATCAATTTTATATCATAAAAAAACCAAAACAAAAACTACCAGTATTCATGTAGTAAAAATCATTTGAAAATTTCATCGTTTTGTCACATTAGTAAGAACCATTTCATCGTCTTGTCACATTAGTTAGAACCATTTCATCATCTTGTCACATTAGTTAGAACCATTTCATCGTCTTGTCACATTAGTTAGAATCATTTCATCATCTTGTCACATTAGTTAGAATCATTTCATGGTCTTGTCACATTAGTAAGAACCATTTCATCGTCTTGTCACATTAGTTAGAATCATTTCATCATCTTGTCATATTAGTTAGAACCATTTCATCGTCTTGTCACATTAGTTAGAACCATTTCATCGTCTTGTCACATTAGTTAGAACCATTTCATCATCTTGTCACATTAGTTAGAACCATTTCATTGTCTTGTCACATTAGTTAGAATCATTTCATCGTCTTGTCACATTAGTTAGAATCATTTCATCGTCTTGTCACATTAGTAAGAACCATTTCATCGTCTTGTCACATTAGTTAGAATCATTTCATCATCTTGTCACATTAGTTAGAACCATTTCATCGTCTTGTCACATTAGTTAGAATCATTTCATCATCTTGTCACATTAGTTAGAACCATTTCATCATCTTGTCACATTAGTTAGAACCATTTCATCGTCTTGTCACATTAGTTAGAACCATTTCATCATCTTGTCACATTAGTTAGAATCATTTCATCGTCTTGTCACATTAGTTAGAACCATTTCATCGTCTTGTCACATTAGTTAGAACCATTTCATCGTCTTGTCACATTAGTTAGAACCATTTCATCATCTTGTCACATTAGTTAGAACCATTTCATCGTCTTGTCACATTAGTTAGAACCATTTCATCATCTTGTCACATTAGTTAGAACCATTTCATCGTCTTGTCACATTAGTTACAATCATTTCATTATCTTGTCACATTAGTTAGAATCATTTCATCGTTTTGTCACATTGGTTAGAACCATTTCATCATCTTGTCACATTATTTAGAACCATTTCATCGTCTTGTCACATTAGTTAGAACCATTTCATCATCTTGTCACATTAGTTAGAATCATTTCATTGTCTTGTCACATTAGTTAGAATCATTTCATCGTCTTGTCACATTAGTTAGAACCATTTCATCATCTTGTCACATTAGTTAGAATCATTTCATCGTCTTGTCACATTAGTTAGAATCATTTCATCATCCTGTCACATTAGTTAGAATCATTCCATCGTCTTGTCACATTAGTTAGAATCATTTCATCGTCTTGTCACATTAGTTAGAATCATTTCATCGTCTTGTCACATTAGTTAGAATCATTTCATCATCTTGTCACATTAGTTAGAATCATTTCATCGTCTTGTCACATTAGTTAGAACCATTTCATCGTCTTGTCACATTAGTTAGAACCATTTCATCGTCTTGTCACATTAGTTAGAACCATTTCATCGTCTTGTCACATTAGTTAGAATCATTTCATCATCTTGTCACATTAGTTAGAACCATTTCATCATCTTGTCACATTAGTTAGAATCATTTCATCGTCTTGTCACATTGGTTAGAACCATTTCATCGTCTTGTCACATTAGTTAGAATCATTTCATCGTCTTGTCACATTAGTTAGAATCATTTCATCGTCTTGTCACATTAGTTAGAATCATTTCATCATCTTGTCACATTAGTAAGAACCATTTCATCATCTTGTCACATTAGTTAGAATCATTTCATCATCTTGTCACATTAGTTAGAATCATTTCATCGTCTTGTCACATTATTTAGAACCATTTCATCGTCTTGTCACATTAGTTAGAATCATTTCATCGTCTTGTCACATTAGTAAGAACCATTTCATCGTCTTGTCACATTAGTTAGAATCATTTCATCATCTTGTCACATTAGTTAGAACCATTTCATCGTCTTGTCACATTAGTTAGAATCATTCCATCGTCTTGTCACATTAGTTAGAACCATTTCATCGTCTTGTCACATTAGTTAGAACCATTTCATCATCTTGTCACATTAGTTAGAACCATTTCATCATCTTGTCACATTAGTTAGAATCATTTCATCGTCTTGTCACATTAGTTAGAATCATTCCATCGTCTTGTCACATTAGTTAGAACCATTTCATCGTCTTGTCACATTAGTTAGAATCATTTCATCGTCTTGTCACATTAGTTAGAACCATTTCATCATCTTGTCACATTAGTTAGAATCATTTCATCATCTTGTCACATTAGTTAGAATCATTTCATCGTCTTGTCACATTAGTTAGAATCATTTCATCATCTTGTCACATTAGTTAGAACCATTTCATCGTCTTGTCACATTAGTTAGAATCATTTCATCATCTTGTCACATTAGTTAGAATCATTTCATCGTCTTGTCACATTAGTTAGAATCATTTCATCGTCTTGTCACATTAGTAAGAACCATTTCATCGTCTTGTCACATTAGTTAGAATCATTTCATCATCTTGTCACATTAGTTAGAATCATTTCATCGTCTTGTCACATTAGTAAGAACCATTTCATCGTCTTGTCACATTAGTTAGAATCATTTCATCATCTTGTCACATTAGTTAGAATCATTTCATCGTCTTGTCACATTAGTAAGAACCATTTCATCGTCTTGTCACATTAGTTAGAATCATTTCATCATCTTGTCACATTAGTTAGAACCATTTCATCGTCTTGTCACATTAGTTAGAATCATTCCATCGTCTTGTCACATTAGTTAGAACCATTTCATCGTCTTGTCACATTAGTTAGAACCATTTCATCATCTTGTCACATTAGTTAGAACCATTTCATCGTCTTGTCACATTAGTTAGAACCATTTCATCATCTTGTCACATTAGTTAGAACCATTTCATCGTCTTGTCACATTAGTTAGAACCATTTCATCATCTTGTCACATTAGTTAGAATCATTTCATCGTCTTGTCACATTAGTTAGAACCATTTCATCATCTTGTCACATTAGTTAGAACCATTTCATCGTCTTGTCACATTAGTTAGAATCATTTCATCGTCTTGTCACATTAGTTAGAACCATTTCATCATCTTGTCACATTAGTTAGAACCATTTCATCGTCTTGTCACATTAGTTAGAATCATTTCATCGTCTTGTCACATTAGTTAGAATCATTTCATTATCTTGTCACATTAGTTAGAATCATTTCATCGTCTTGTCACATTGGTTAGAACCATTTCATCATCTTGTCACATTATTTAGAACCATTTCATCGTCTTGTCACATTAGTTAGAACCATTTCATCATCTTGTCACATTATTTAGAACCATTTCATCGTCTTGTCACATTAGTTAGAATCATTTCATCGTCTTGTCACATTAGTTAGAATCATTTCATTGTCTTGTCACATTAGTTAGTATCATTTCATCGTCTTGTCACACCAATTAGAATCATTTCATCATCTTGTCACATTAGTTAGAATCATTTCATCGTCTTGTCGCATTAGTTAGATTCAGATTTGCATGAGAATTTAACAAAAAGTATCCATTTCATTGCTAAGAAAAGGTTGAAGATACCAAAGGGATAACCAGAAGCCATAAATCGAAAGACAGACAACACAATGGCCAAAAGAAAACGGACAAACAATGGTATACAAAGCCAATGTTTCTGTCAATAAATTCGCTATGATGAATGTGTCCTACCCACCACAAATTGTAGGGCATAACTGCAAGCATTTCTTACGTTTAGGATCCATTGAGACTCCGACAAATTAAACATGGAACCTACTTCGATTTGTTTCACGTGGTTTGAATAACCCAGTTTAAGTTTGTTTCACGTGGTTTGAATAACATAGTTTAAGTTTGTTTCGCGTGGTTTGAATAATCCAGTTTAAGTTTGTTTCACGTGGCTTGAATAACACAGTTTAAGTTTGTTTCACGTGGTTTGAATAACCCAGTTTATGTTTAATTCACGTGGTTTGAATAACCCAGTTTAAGCTTGATTCACGTGGCTTGATTAACCCAGTTTAAGTTTGATTAATGTGGTTTGAATAACCCAGTTTAAGTTTGTTTTACGTCTATCATTGTCTACCGGAACTAGCACTTTCACTGGTTATCTGCCCCTTTCGCCGCCATTTTATTTGCATGGGGAGTGCCTTCAATAGAAGGTCACCCTGCATTTATCCAGGCTTGTGACTGGCTCTATATAGAGGCTGCATTAACCTTTTTTTATTTTTTTTAATTTTTTTTCTCTCTTTTTTTACTTTTCTTTCCTTTTTCCTTTTTTTCTTCTTCTTTTTTTTTATATCAGACTTATTATATCTGATAATTTTTTTCATAACACAATGTTTAACAAGTAACAACACAAATTTCTGTACAATGGTCGTCGCTTCCACGGGGTTTTCTAAGAGCCTGGTGGCGTCTGTCATGCTATGTCCTGCACATCGATGAATGAGGTAACACTCCCCGTACAGGTCCGTTCATGTCTGTGCAGCGTCCCAACATGTTTCCACAACCGGTCACATTTCAAACACGGGTAGCTGTAACTATTTCTCCATATCACTGACGTAGCTGAAGTGGTAGGCTTCATACAAATTCAAATTCATTGTATCTTCAAAGCTGTAGGGGGAACGTCGTACCAACCGAGTTGTGATGTCACCAGCTTTTGTTTTTGTAAGTCGTAGACATACACGTTCAACCTGAACACCTGCTCCAATACCCCCAAATCATCCAACGTCACACCCTTGAAGTCTGCAGGGGTCATATCTTGCTGTTGTAGATACTGTCTGTAATACGTCTTGGTTGGGGCAATCAGAAACCAGGAAAAAGAACCAATCAGAAGAGAGGTGACTTCTTTTATGTTCGCGTCCGGACAATATATACGGTGATAGAATCCTCATTGGCATTCTGGGTTTTTTTGACAGACCATGACCATGTTCACCTGTAAGAAACGCGGCAAAGAATTTACAGAGAAGATCAACCTGTTACGTCATATGAAGACCCATGTAGATTCTTCACATACCTACAGCTGCAGTATCTGTGACAAAGAGTTCAGCCGAGCTGACAACAGAAAGAGGCATGAGGCTATCCATGGACAGCGACCGCTCTTCACCTGCCAGATCTGCAACTATACCTTCCAGAGAATGGACACTTTTCACCGGCATTTGCAGACCCACCAGAGAAGAATGGACCAAACACCACACACCGGACCAAGCAAAACCACCAAGAGGAAACTGTCACCTCCAGCTGGACCCAGCTCAAAGCAGCAACGTACGTGTCACCACCACCAAAGACCCACCAAGAAAAGAGCCGAGTTGCAACGATTGATGCCAGAGTCGTCCTTCCAAACCATATTTTGAGGAACAAAGCTGTCGTTGCTTTAGTTGGTGGATCCAATGGACCTCATGAGGACAACCTATGCTTCTTCAGATGTTTAGCAGTACATCGTGGAGCTCCAGATGTCCAAGCTTTAGAAGCACCAACCAAGACGTATTACAGACAGTATCTACAACAAGACATGACCCCTGCAGACTTCAAGGGTGTCACGTTGGATGATTTGGTGGTATTGGAGCAGGTGTTCAGGTTGAACGTGTATGTCTACGATTAATTTATTTAAAGAATGGACAATCGTTAGACCTTCTTGTTTCGCCCCTGGATAAAAGTCGTCCCTGATATTTCTCGGCCCAAAAAAAAAGTCGGCCCAAAAAATCTCCTTTGCAATAGAATTAACTGGGTAAGTGGAATTGAAGAACAAAGAAGAATAATCAAGAATAATGAAGAAAAGAACCCAAAACTACTATGTATACATGTACATGTACATGTACATGTCTATGCGTAGATGCGATGCTCGCCTGTAGGCTGTGCCTAATTCATATTATCTAATTTTTGTCATGTGTATTATTATCTCTGTTAAAGAGAGCCGATGTCCTCAATCCTCATTTAAATGTTAGATCATATACAAGGCCATTGTCAGACATAATAGTACAATAGTCATCGTAGATCATACATCTAATTGCCATTACAATCCTACATCTAATTGTCATTACAATCCTACCTCTAATTGCCATTACAACCCGTCATCTGTACACAATAGTCATCGTAGATCATGTATCTAATTGCCATTACAACCCGTCATCTGTACACAATAGTCATCATAGATCCTACATCTAATTGTCATTACAATCCTACATATAATTGCCATTACAATCCGTCATCTGTACACAATAGTCATCGTAGATCATACATCTAATTGTCATTACAATCCTACATCTAATTGCCATTACAACCCGTCATCTGTACACAATATTAGTCATCGTAGATTATACATCTAATTGCCATTACAACCCGTCATCTGTACAATAGTCATCGTAGATCCTGTATCTAATTGCCATTACAACCCGTCATTTGTACACAATAGTCATCATAGATCCTACATCTAATTGTCATTACAATCCTACATCTAATTGCCATTACAATCCGTCATCTGTACAATAGTCATCACAGATCCTGTATCTAATTGCCATTACAATCCGTCATCTGTACACAAGAAACAACACTTCTCAACACTTAATATCTTCCAAAACAACTTCTTGAAAGATAAGATGAGACCATTCTTTAGAAATCATTGACTTAAAATAGTTTTTTTTACACAGAAGACGGTAACGTTTATATCAACATCTGATACATGTATGTTTTAGTAACTACATTGTTTGTATTACTCTTACAATACAGTTAATGTAGTTGTTATAGTTATTAGAATAAAAACAAAACTCTACTGAGATTAAAAAACACACAATATAACAAGGAAACCACTGAAATAAGTATTCCCAATTGTAAAATTGAAGTCGTCACTTCGACGGTTTTATGGTCGTCACCATGACTTCATTAACGGTTACGGAGTATCTGTCACACATGCAAACGGAAATGTCTGCATGTCGTTATCACAATTAAAGTCCTTTCCTCATGTATGCCTTATCACAGGGTTTTTAATAAGAGTAACAAAACAGGTACCACAAGTGGAGCAAGAACTACTTACGTTTCCGGAGCATCTCAGGTTTTCTGTTCCGTAATCTTTAGTTTTTTATGTGTAGTACTTTGTAGACATAATATGTCGTGGTCATTTTGACCGTTTGTCCTTTTTCTCTTGACCATTACGTTGTCGATCCTTTGATTTACGGTTTCTGATTACCTCTGTGGTATCTTCATTGAGTTGTCTGTCCTTTGATTTATGGTTTCTGATTACCTCTGTGGTAACTTGACCATTGAGTTGTCTGTCCTTTGATTTACGGTTTCTGATTACCTCTGTGGTATCTTGACCATTGCGTTGTCGGTCCTTTGATTTACGATTTCTGATTACCTCTGTGGTATCTTGACCATTGCGTTGTCGGTCCTTTGATTTACGGTTTCTGATTACCTCTGTGGTATCTTCATTGAGTTGTCTGTCCTTTGATTTACGGTTTCTGATTACCTCTGTGGTATCTTGACCATTGCGTTGTCGGTCCTTTGATTTACTGTTTCTGATTACCTCTGTGGTATCTTGACCATTGAGTTGTCTGCCCTTTGATTTACGGTTTCTGATTACCTCTGTGGTATCTTGATCATTACGTTGTCGGTCCTTTGATTTACGGTTTCTGATTACCTCTGTGGTATCTTGACCATTGCGTTGTCGGTCCTTTGATTTACGGTTTCTGATTACCTCTGTGGTATCTTGACCATTGAGTTGTCTGCCCTTTGATTTACGGTTTCTGATTACCTCTGTGGTATCTTGACCATTGAGTTGTCTGTCCTTTGATTTACGGTCTCTGATTACCTCTGTGGTATCTTGACCACTGAGTTGTTGGTCCTTTGATTTACGGTTTCTGATTACCTCTGTGGTATCTTCATTGTGTTGTCGGTCCTTTGATTTACCGTTTCTGATTACCTCTGTGGTATCTTCATTGAGTTGTCGGTCCTTTGATTTACGGTTTCTGATTACCTCTGTGGTATCTTCATTGAGTTGTCTGTCCTTTGATTTACGGTTTCTGATTACCTCTGTGGTATCTTCATTGCGTTGTCTGTCCTTTGATTTACGGTTTCTGATTACCTCTGTGGTATCTTGATCATTGAGTTGTCTGTCCTTTGATTTACGGTTTCTGATTACCTCTGTGGTATCTTCATTGAGTTGTCTGTCCTTTGATTTACGGTTTCTGATTACCTCAGTGATATCTTGACCATTGAGTTGTCTGTCCTTTGATTTACGGTTTCTGATTACCTCTGTGGTATCTTGACCACTGAGTTGTCAGTCCTTTGATTTACGGTTTCTGATTACCTCTGTGGTATCTTGACCAGTGAGTTGTCTGTCCTTTGATTTACGGTTTCTGATTACTTCTGTGGTATCTTGACCATTGAGTTGTCTGCCCTTTGATTTACGGTTTCTGATTACCTCTGTGGTATCTTGATCATTGAGTTGTCTCTCCTTTGATTTACGGTTTCTGATTACCTCTGTGGTATCTTGACCATTGTGTTGTCGGTCCTTTGATTTACGGTTTCTGATTACCTCTGTGGTATCTTGATTATTGTGTTGTCGGTCCGTTGATTTACGGTTTCTGATTACCTCTGTGGTATCTTGACCATTGCATTGTCGGTCCTTTGATTTACGGTTTCTGATTACCTCCGTGGTATCTTGACCATTGAGTTGTCTGTCCTTTGATTTACGGTTTCTGATTACCTCTGTGGTATCTTGACCATTGAGTTGTCTGCCCTTTGATTTACGGTTTCTGACTACCTCTGTGGTATCTTGATGATTGAGTTGTCTGTCCTTTGATTTACGGTTTCTGATTACCTCTGTGGTATCTTGATCATTGAGTTGTCTGTCCTTTGATTTATGGTTTCTGATTACCTCTGTGGTATCTTCATTGAGTTGTCGGTCCTTTGATTTACGGTTTCTGATTACTTCTGTGGTATCTTGACCATTGCGTTGTCGGTCCTTTGATTTACTGTTTCTGATTACCTCTGTGGTATCTTGACCATTGAGTTGTCTGCCCTTTGATTTACGGTTTCTGATTACCTCTGTGGTATCTTGATCATTACGTTGTCGGTCCTTTGATTTACGGTTTCTGATTATCTCTGTGGTATCTTGACCATTGCGTTGTCGGTCCTTTGATTTACGGTTTCTGATTACCTCTGTGGTATCTTGACCATTGAGTTGTCTGCCCTTTGATTTACGGTTTCTGATTACCTCTGTGGTATCTTGACCATTGAGTTGTCTGTCCTTTGATTTACGGTCTCTGATTACCTCTGTGGTATCTTGACCACTGAGTTGTTGGTCCTTTGATTTACGGTTTCTGATTACCTCTGTGGTATCTTGACCATTGAGTTGTCGGTCCTTTGATTTACGGTTTCTGATTACCTCTGTGGTATCTTCATTGTGTTGTCGGTCCTTTGATTTACCGTTTCTGATTACCTCTGTGGTATCTTCATTGAGTTGTCGGTCCTTTGATTTACGGTTTCTGATTACCTCTGTGGTATCTTCATTGAGTTGTCTGTCCTTTGATTTACGGTTTCTGATTACCTCTGTGGTATCTTCATTGCGTTGTCTGTCCTTTGATTTACGGTTTCTGATTACCTCTGTGGTATCTTGATCATTGAGTTGTCTGTCCTTTGATTTACGGTTTCTGATTACCTCTGTGGTATCTTCATTGAGTTGTCTGTCCTTTGATTTACGGTTTCTGATTACCTCAGTGATATCTTGACCATTGAGTTGTCTGTCCTTTGATTTACGGTTTCTGATTACCTCTGTGGTATCTTGACCACTGAGTTGTCAGTCCTTTGATTTACGGTTTCTGATTACCTCTGTGGTATCTTGACCAGTGAGTTGTCTGTCCTTTGATTTACGGTTTCTGATTACTTCTGTGGTATCTTGACCATTGAGTTGTCTGCCCTTTGATTTAGGGTTTCTGATTACCTCTGTGGTATGTTGATCATTGAGTTGTCTCTCCTTTGATTTACGGTTTCTGATTACCTCTGTGGTATCTTGACCATTGTGTTGTCGGTCCTTTGATTTACGGTTTCTGATTACCTCTGTGGTATCTTGATTATTGTGTTGTCGGTCCTTTGATTTACGGTTTCTGATTACCTCTGTGGTATCTTGACCATTGCATTGTCGGTCCTTTGATTTACGGTTTCTGATTACCTCCGTGGTATCTTGACCATTGAGTTGTCTGTCCTTTGATTTACGGTTTCTGATTACCTCTGTGGTATCTTGACCATTGCGTTGTCGGTCCTTTGATTTACGGTTTCTGATTACCTCTGTGGTATCTTGACCATTGAGTTGTCTGCCCTTTGATTTACGGTTTCTGACTACCTCTGTGGTATCTTGATGATTGAGTTGTCTGTCCTTTGATTTACGGTTTCTGATTACCTCTGTGGTATCTTGATCATTGAGTTGTCTGTCCTTTGATTTATGGTTTCTGATTACCTCTGTGGTATCTTCATTGAGTTGTCGGTCCTTTGATTTACGGTTTCTGATTACTTCTGTGGTATCTTGATCATTGAGTTGTCTGCCCTTTGATTTACGGTTTCTGATTACCTCTGTGGTATCTTGACCATTGTGTTGTCGGTCCTTTGATTTACGGTTTCTGATTACCTCTGTGGTATCTTGATTATTGTGTTGTCGGTCCTTTGATTTACGGTTTCTGATTACCTCTGTGGTATCTTGATCATTGAGTTGTCTGCCCTTTGATTTACGGTTTCTGATTACCTCTGTGGTATCTTGACCATTGCATTGTCGGTCCTTTGATTTACGGTTTCTGATTACCTCTGTGGTATCTTGACCATTGAGTTGTCTGTCCTTTGATTTACGGTTTCTGATTACCTCTGTGGTATCTTGACCATTGCGTTGTCGGTCCTTTGATTTACGGTTTCTGATTACCTCTGTGGTATCTTGACCATTGAGTTGTATGCCCTTTGATTTACGGTTTCTGATTACCTCTGTGGTATCTTGATGATTGAGTTGTCTGTCCTTTGATTTACGGTTTCTGATTACCTCTGTGGTATCATGATCATTGAGTTGTCTGTCCTTTGATTTATGGTTTCTGATTACCTCTGTGGTATCTTCATTGAGTTGTCTGTCCTTTGATTTACGGTTTCTGATTACCTCTGTGATATCTTGACCATTGAGTTGTCTGTCATTTGATTTACGGTTTCTGATTACCTCTGTGGTAGCTTGACCAGTGAGTTGTCAGTCCTTTGATTTACGGTTTCTGATTACTTCTGTGGTATCTTGACCATTGAGTTGTCTGCCCTTTGATTTACGGTTTCTGATTACTTCTGTGGTATCTTGATCATTGAGTTGTCTGCCCTTTGATTTACGGTTTCTGATTACCTCTGTGGTATCTTGATCATTGAGTTGTCTGTCCTTTGATTTATGGTTTCAGATTACTTCTGTGGTATCTTGATCATTACGTTGTCGGTCCTTTGATTTACGGTTTCTGATTACCTCTGTGGTATCTTGACCATTGTGTTGTCGGTCCTTTGACTTACGGTCTCTGATTACCTCTGTGGTATCTTGACCACTGAGTTGTTGGTCCTTTGATTTACGGTTTCTGATTACCTCTGTGGTATCTTGACCATTGAATTGTCGGTCCTTTGATTTACGGTTTCTGATTACCTCTGTGGTATCTTCATTGTGTTGTCGGTCCTTTGATTTACCGTTTCTGATTACCTCTGTGGTATCTTCATTGAGTTGTCGGTCCTTTGATTTACGGTTTCTGATTACCTCTGTGGTATCTTCATTGAGTTGTCTGTCCTTTGATTTACGGTTTCTGATTACCTCTGTGGTATCTTCATTGCGTTGTCTGTCCTTTGATTTACGGTTTCTGATTACCTCTGTGGTATCTTGATCATTGAGTTGTCTGTCCTTTGATTTACGGTTTCTGATTACCTCTGTGGTATCTTCATTGAGTTGTCTGTCCTTTGATTTACGGTTTCTGATTACCTCTGTGATATCTTGACCATTGAGTTGTCTGTCCTTTGATTTACGGTTTCTGATTACCTCTGTAGTATCTTGACCACTGAGTTGTCAGTCCTTTGATTTACGGTTTCTGATTACCTCTGTGGTATCTTGACCAGTGAGTTGTCTGTCCTTTGATTTACGGTTTCTGATTACTTCTGTGGTATCTTGACCATTGAGTTGTCTGCCCTTTGATTTAGGGCTTCTGATTACCTCTGTGGTATCTTGATCATTGAGTTGTCTCTCCTTTGATTTACGGTTTCTGATTACCTCTGTGGTATCTTGACCATTGTGTTGTCGGTCCTTTGATTTACGGTTTCTGATTACCTCTGTGGTATCTTGATTATTGTGTTGTCGGTCCTTTGATTTACGGTTTCTGATTACCTCTGTGGTATCTTGACCATTGCATTGTCGGTCCTTTGATTTACGGTTTCTGATTACCTCCGTGGTATCTTGACCATTGAGTTGTCTGTCCTTTGATTTACGGTTTCTGATTACCTCTGTGGTATCTTGACCATTGCGTTGTCTGTCCTTTGATTTACGGTTTCTGATTACCTCTGTGGTATCTTGATGATTGAGTTGTCTGTCCTTTGATTTACGGTTTCTGATTACCTCTGTGGTATCTTGATCATTGAGTTGTCTGTCCTTTGATTTATGGTTTCTGATTACCTCTGTGGTATCTTCATTGAGTTGTCGGTCCTTTGATTTACGGTTTCTGATTACTTCTGTGGTATCTTGATCATTGAGTTGTCTGCCCTTTGATTTACGGTTTCTGATTACCTCTGTGGTATCTTGATCATTACGTTGTCGGTCCTTTGATTTACGGTTTCTGATTACCTCTGTGGTATCTTGACCATTGTGTTGTCGGTCCTTTGACTTACGGTTTCTGATTACCTCTGTGGTATCTTGACCACTGAGTTGTTGGTCCTTTGATTTACGGTTTCTGATTACCTCTGTGATATCTTGACCATTGAGTTGTCTGTCCTTTGATTTACGGTTTCTGATTACCTCTGTGGTATCTTGACCACTGAGTTGTCAGTCCTTTGATTTACGGTTTCTGATTACCTCTATGGTATCTTGACCAGTGAGTTGTCGGTCCTTTGATTTACGGTTTCTGATTACTTCTGTGGTATCTTGACCATTGAGTTGTCTGTCCTTTGATTTACGGTTTCTGATTAACTCTGTGATATCTTGACCATTGAGTTGTCTGTCATTTGATTTACGGTTTCTGATTACCTCTGTGGTAGCTTGACCAGTGAGTTGTCTGTCCTTTGATTTACGGTTTCTGATTACCTCTGTGGTATCTTAACCATTGAGTTGTCTGCCCTTTGATTTACGGTTTCTGATTACCTCTGTGGTATCTTGACCACTGAGTTGCCGGTCCTTTGATTTAAGGTTTCTGATTACCTCTGTGGTATCTTGATCATTGAGTTGTCTGTCCTTTGATTTACGGTTTCTGATTACCTCTGTGGTATCTTGATCATTGAGTTGTCTGTCCTTTGATTTATGGTTTCAGATTACCTCTGTGGTATCTTGATCATTACGTTGTCGGTGCTTTGATTTACGGTTTCTGATTACCTCTGTGGTATCTTGACCACTGAGTTGTCTGTCCTTTGATTTACGGTTTCTGATTACCTCTGTGGTATCTTGATCATTGAGTTGTCTGTCCTTTGATTTACGGTTTCTGATTACTTCTGTGGTATCTTGATCATTGAGTTGTCTGCCCTTTGATTTACGGTTTCTGATTACCTCTGTGGTATCTTGATCATTGAGTTGTCTGTCCTTTGATTTAGGGTTTCAGATTACCTCTGTGGTATCTTGATCATTACGTTGTCGGTCCTTTGATTTACGGTTTCTGATTACCTCTGTGGTATCTTGACCATTGTGTTGTCGGTCCTTTGACTTACGGTTTCTGATTACCTCTGTGGTATCTTGACCACTGAGTTGTTGGTCCTTTGATTTACGGTTTCTGATTACCTCTGTGGTATCTTGACCATTGTGTTGTCGGTCCTTTGACTTACGGTTTCTGATTACCTCTGTGGTATCTTGACCACTGAGTTGTTGGTCCTTTGATTTACGGTTTCTGATTACCTCTGTGGTATCTTGACCACTGAGTTGTCGGTCCTTTGATTTACGGTTTCTGATTACCTCTGTGGTATCTTCATTGTGTTGTCGGTCCTTTGATTTACGGTTTCTGATTACCTCTGTGGTATTTTCATTGAGTTGTCGGTCCTTTGATTTACGGTTTCTGATTACCTCTGTGGTATCTTCATTGAGTTGTCTGTCCTTTGATTTACGGTTTCTGATTACCTCTGTGATATCTTGACCATTGAGTTGTCTGTCCTTTGATTTATGGTTTCTGATTACCTCTGTGGTATCTTGACCACTGAGTTGTCGGTCCTTTGATTTACGGTTTCTGATTACCTCTGTGTAATCTTGACCAGTGAATTGTCTGTCCTTTGATTTAGGGTTTCTGATTACCTCTGTGGTATCTTGACCATTGAGTAGTCTGCCCTTTGATTTAGGGTTTCTGATTACCTCTGTGGTATCTTGATCATTGAGTTGTCTGTCCTTTGATTTACGGTTTCTGATTACCTCTGTGGTATCTTGACCATTGTGTTGTCGGTCCTTTGATTTACGGTTTCTGATTACCTCTGTGGTATCTTGATCATTGAGTTGTCTGCCCTTTGATTTACGGTTTCTGATTACCTCTGTGGTATCTTGATCATTGAGTTGTCTGTCCTTTGATTTACGGTTTCTGATTACTTCTGTGGTATCTTGATCATTGAGTTGTCTGCCCTTTGATTTACGGTTTCTGATTACCTCTGTGGTATCTTGATCATTGAGTTGTCTGTCCTTTGATTTATGGTTTCAGATTACCTCTGTGGTATCTTGATCATTACGTTGTCGGTCCTTTGATTTATGGTTTCAGATTACCTCTGTGGTATCTTGATCATTACGTTGTCAGTCCTTTGACTTACGGTCTCTGATTACCTCTGTGGTATCTTGACCACTGAGTTGTTGGTCCTTTGATTTACGGTTTCTGATTACCTCTGTGGTATCTTGACCATTGAGTTGTCGGTCCTTTGATTTACGGTTTCTGATTACCTCTGTGGTGTCTTCATTGTGTTGTCGGTCCTTTGATTTACCGTTTCTGATTACCTCTGTGGTATCTTCATTGAGTTGTCGGTCCTTTGATTTACGGTTTTTGATTACCTCTGTGGTATCTTCATTGAGTTGTCTGTCCTTTGATTTACGGTTTCTGATTACCTCTGTGGTATCTTCATTGCGTTGTCTGTCCTTTGATTTACGGTTTCTGATTACCTCTGTGGTATATTGATCATTGAGTTGTCTGTCCTTTGATTTACGGTTTCTGATTACCTCTGTGGTATCTTCATTGAGTTGTCTGTCCTTTGATTTACGGTTTCTGATTACCTCTGTGATATCTTGACCATTGAGTTGTCTGTCCTTTGATTTACGGTTTCTGATTACCTCTGTGGTATCTTGACCACTGAGTTGTCAGTCCTTTGATTTACGTTTTCTGATTACCTCTGTGGTATCTTGACCAGTGAGTTGTCTGTCCTTTGATTTACGGTTTCTGATTACCTCTGTGGTATCTTGATCATTGAGTTGTCTGTCCTTTGATTTACGGTTTCTGATTACCTCTGTGATATCTTGACCATTGAGTTGTCTGTCCTTTGATTTACGGTTTCTGATTACCTCTGTGGTATCTTGACCACTGAGTTGTCAGTCCTTTGATTTACGGTTTCTGATTACCTCTGTGGTATCTTGACCAGTGAGTTGTCTGTCCTTTGATTTACGGTTTCTGATTACTTCTGTGGTATCTTGACCATTGAGTTGTCTGCCCTTTGATTTAGGGTTTCTGATTACCTCTGTGGTATCTTGATCATTGAGTTGTCTCTCCTTTGATTTACGGTTTCTGATTACCTCTGTGGTATCTTGACCATTGTGTTGTCGGTCCTTTGATTTACGGTTTCTGATTACCTCTGTGGTATCTTGATCATTGAGTTGTCTGCCCTTTGATTTACGGTTTCTGATTACCTCTGTGGTATCTTGACCATTGTGTTGTCGGTCCTTTGATTTACGGTTTCTGATTACCTCTGTGGTATCTTGACCATTGTGTTGTCGGTCCTTTGATTTACGTTTTCTGATTACCTCTGTGGTATCTTCATTGAGTTGTCTGCCCTTTGATTTAGGGTTTCTGATTACCTCTGTGGTATCTTGATCATTGAGTTGTCTCTCCTTTGATTTACGGTTTCTGATTACCTCTGTGGTATCTTGACCATTGTGTTGTCGGTCCTTTGATTTACGGTTTCTGATTACCTCTGTGGTATCTTGATCATTGAGTTGTCTGCCCTTTGATTTACGGTTTCTGATTACCTCTGTGGTATCTTGACCATTGCGTTGTCAGTCCTTTGATTTACGGTTTCTGATTACCTCTGTGGTATCTTGATCATTACGTTGTCGGTCCTTTGATTTACGGTTTCTGATTACCTCTGTGGTATCTTGACCATTGTGTTGTCGGTCCTTTGATTTACGTTTTCTGATTACCTCTGTGGTATCTTCATTGAGTTGTCTGCCCTTTGATTTACCGTTTCTGATTACCCCTGTGGTATCTTGATCATTGAGTTGTCTGCCCTTTGATTTACGGTTTCTGATTACCTCTGTGGTATCTTGACCATTGAGTTGTCTGTCCTTTGATTTACGGTTTCTGATTACCTCTCTGGTATCTTGATCATTGAGTTGTCGGTCCATTGATTTACGGTTTCCGATTACCTCTGTAGTATCTTGACCATAGAGTTGTCTGTCCTTTGATTTACGGTTTCTGATTACCTCTGTGGTATCTTGATTATTGTGTTGTCGGTCCTTTGATTTACGGTTTCTGATTACCTCTGTGGTATCTTGACCATTGCATTGTCGGTCCTTTGATTTACGGTTTCTGATTACCTCTGTGGTATCTTGACCATTGAGTTGTCGGTCCTTTGATTTACGGTTTCTGATTACCTCTGTGGTATCTTGACCATTGCGTTGTCGGTCCTTTGATTTACGGTTTCTGATTACCTCTGTGGTATCTTGACCATTGAGTTGTCTGCCCTTTGATTTACGGTTTCTGATTACCTCTGTGGTATCTTGATGATTGAGTTGTCTGTCCTTTGATTTACGGTTTCTGATTACCTCTGTGGTATCTTGATCATTGAGTTGTCTGTCCTTTGATTTATGGTTTCTGATTACCTCTGTGGTATCTTCATTGAGTTGTCTGTCCTTTGATTTACGGTTTCTGATTACCTCTGTGATATCTTGACCATTGAGTTGTCTGTCATTTGATTTACGGTTTCTGATTACCTCTGTGGTATCTTGACCAGTGAGTTGTCTGTCCTTTGATTTACGGTTTCTGATTACTTCTGTGGTATCTTGACCATTGAGTTGTCTGCCCTTTGATTTAGGGTTTCTGATTACCTCTGTGGTATCTTGATCATTGAGTTGTCTGTCCTTTGATTTACTGTTTCTGATTACCTCTGTGGTATCTTGATCATTACGTTGTCGGTCCTTTGATTTACGGTTTCTGATTACCTCTGTGGTATCTTGATCATTGAGTTGTCTGTCCTTTGATTTACGGTTTCTGATTACCTCTGTGGTATCTTGATCATTACGTTGTCGGTCCTTTGATTTACGGTTTCTGATTACCTCTGTGGTATCTTGACCATTGTGTTGTCGGTCGTTTGATTTACGTTTTCTGATTACCTCTGCGGTATCTTCATTGAGTTGTCTGCCCTTTGATTTACGGTTTCTGATTACCTCTGTGGTATCTTGACCATTGAGTTGTCTGTCCTTTGATTTACGGTTTCTGATTACCTCTGTGGTATCTTGACCATTGAGTTGTCGGTCCATTGATTTACGGTTTCTGATTACCTCTGTAGTATCTTGACCATAGAGTTGTCTGTCCTTTGATTTACGGTTTCTGATTACCTCTGTGGTATCTTGACCATTGTGTTGTCGGTCCTTTGATTTACGGTTTCTGATTACCTCTGTGGTATCTTGACCATTGAGTTGTCGGTCCTTTGATTTACGGTTTCTGATTACTTCTGTGGTATCTTGACCATTGCGTTGTCGGTCCTTTGATTTACGGTTTCTGATTACCTCTGTGGTATCTTGACCATTGCGTTGTCGGTCCTTTGATTTACGGTTTCTGATTACCTCTGTGGTATCTTGACCATTGAGTTGTCTGCCCTTTGATTTACGGTTTCTGATTACCTCTGTGGTATCTTGATGATTGAGTTGTCTGTCCTTTGATTTACGGTTACTGATTACCTATATGTCAAACGCAATGATGACACCACACGTTTGTGTTATAAGTCTTGTGATGATGATGAGGAGGAGGAGGAGGACAATGATGATATGGAATATACTGAGGATGCTATCGACAATATGATTTTAGAATTTTCAGGAGATTAATATAAACATGAATCTGATTACCTCTGTGGTATCTTCACCACTGAGTTGTTGGTCCTTTGATTTACGGTTTCTGATTACCTCTGTGGTATCTTGAGCATTGAGTTGTCTGTCCTTTGATTTACGGTTTCTGATTACCTCTGTGGTATCTTCATTGTGTTGTCGGTCCTTTGATTTACCGTTTCTGATTACCTCTGTGGTATCTTCATTTAGTTGTCGGTCCTTTGATTTACGGTTTCTGATTACCTCTGTGGTATCTTCATTGAGTTCTCGGTCCTTTGATTTACGGTTTCTGATTACCTCTGTGGTATTTTCATTGAGTTGTCTGTCCTTTGATTTACGGTTTCTGATTACCTCTGTGGTATCTTCATTGAGTTGTCTGTCCTTTGATTTACGGTTTCTGATTACCTCTGTGATATCTTGACCATTGAGTTGTCTGTCCTTTGATTTACGGTTTCTGATTACCTCTGTGGTATCTTGACCACTGAGTTGTCGGTCCTTTGATTTACGGTTTCTGATTACCTCTGTGTAATCTTGACCAGTGAATTGTCTGTCCTTTGATTTACGATTTCTGATTACTTCTGTGGTATCTTGACCATTGAGTTGTCTGCCCTTTGATTTAGTGTTTCTGATTACCTCTGTGGTATCTTGATCATTGAGTTGTCTGTCCTTTGATTTACGGTTTCTGATTACCTCTGTGGTATCTTGACCATTGTGTTGTCGGTCCTTTGATTTACGGTTTCTGATTACCTCTGTGGTATCTTGATCATTGAGTTGTCTGCCCTTTGATTTACGGTTTCTGATTACCTCTGTGGTATCTTGATCATTGAGTTGTCTGTCCTTTGATTTACGGTTTCTGATTACTTCTGTGGTATCTTGATCATTGAGTTGTCTGCCCTTTGATTTACGGTTTCTGATTACCTCTGTGGTATCTTGATCATTGAGTTGTCTGTCCTTTGATTTATGGTTTCAGATTACCTCTGTGGTATCTTGATCATTACGTTGTCGGTCCTTTGATTTACGGTTTCTGATTACCTCTGTGGTATCTTGACCATTGTGTTGTCAGTCCTTTGACTTACGGTCTCTGATTACCTCTGTGGTATCTTGACCACTGAGTTGTTGGTCCTTTGATTTACGGTTTCTGATTACCTCTGTGGTGTCTTCATTGTGTTGTCGGTCCTTTGATTTACCGTTTCTGATTACCTCTGTGGTATCTTCATTGAGTTGTCGGTCCTTTGATTTACGGTTTCTGATTACCTCTGTGGTATCTTCATTGAGTTGTCTGTCCTTTGATTTACGGTTTCTGATTACCTCTGTGGTATCTTCATTGCGTTGTCTGTCCTTTGATTTACGCTTTCTGATTACCTCTGTGGTATCTTGATCATTGAGTTGTCTGTCCTTTGATTTACGGTTTCTGATTACCTCTGTGGTATCTTGACCATTGAGTTGTCTGTCCTTTGATTTACGGTTTCTGATTACCTCTGTGGTATCTTCATTGCGTTGTCTGTCCTTTGATTTACGGTTTCTGATTACCTCTGTGGTATCTTGATCATTGAGTTGTCTGTCCTTTGATTTACGGTTTCTGATTACCTCTGTGATATCTTGACCATTGAGTTGTCTGTCCTTTGATTTACGGTTTCTGATTACCTCTGTGGTATCTTGACCACTGAGTTGTCAGTCCTTTGATTTACGGTTTCTGATTACCTCTGTGGTATCTTGACCAGTGAGTTGTCTGTCCTTTGATTTAGGGTTTCTGATTACTTCTGTGGTATCTTGACCATTGAGTTGTCTGCCCTTTGATTTAGGGTTTCTGATTACCTCTGTGGTATCTTGATCATTGAGTTGTCTCTCCTTTGATTTACGGTTTCTGATTACCTCTGTGGTATCTTGACCATTGTGTTGTCGGTCCTTTGATTTACGGTTTCTGATTACCTCTGTGGTATCTTGATCATTGAGTTGTCTGCCGTTTGATTTACGGTTTCTGATTACCTCTGTGGTATCTTGACCATTGCGTTGTCAGTCCTTTGATTTACGGTTTCTGATTACCTCTGTGGTATCTTGATCATTACGTTGTAGGTCCTTTGATTTACGGTTTCTGATTACCTCTGTGGTATCTTCATTGAGTTGTCTGCCCTTTGATTTACCGTTTCTGATTACCCCTGTGGTATCTTGATCATTGAGTTGTCTGCCCTTTGATTTACGGTTTCTGATTACCTCTGTGGTATCTTGACCATTGAGTTGTCTGTCCTTTGATTTACGGTTTCTGATTACCTCTGTGGTATCTTGATCATTGAGTTGTCGGTCCATTGATTTACGGTTTCTGATTACCTCTGTAGTATCTTGACCATAGAGTTGTCTGTCCTTTGATTTACGGTTTCTGATTACCTCTGTGGTATCTTGATTATTGTGTTGTCGGTCCTTTGATTTACGGTTTCTGATTACCTCTGTGGTATCTTGACCATTGCATTGTCGGTCCTTTGATTTACGGTTTCTGATTACCTCTGTGGTATCTTGACCATTGAGTTGTCGGTCCTTTGATTTACGGTTTCTGATTACCTCTGTGGTATCTTGACCATTGCGTTGTCGGTCCTTTGATTTACGGTTTCTGATTACCTCTGTGGTATCTTGACCATTGAGTTGTCTGCCCTTTGATTTACGGTTTCTGATTACCTCTGTGGTATCTTGATGATTGAGTTGTCTGTCCTTTGATTTACGGTTTCTGATTACCTCTGTGGTATCTTGATCATTGAGTTGTCTGTCCTTTGATTTATGGTTTCTGATTACCTCTGTGGTATCTTCATTGAGTTGTCTGTCCTTTGATTTACGGTTTCTGATTACCTCTGTGATATCTTGACCATTGAGTTGTCTGTCATTTGATTTACGGTTTCTGATTACCTCTGTGGTATCTTGACCAGTGAGTTGTCTGTCCTTTGATTTACGGTTTCTGATTACTTCTGTGGTATCTTGACCATTGAGTTGTCTGCCCTTTGATTTAGGGTTTCTGATTACCTCTGTGGTATCTTGATCATTGAGTTGTCTGTCCTTTGATTTACGGTTTCTGATTACCTCTGTGGTATCTTGATCATTACGTTGTCGGTCCTTTGATTTACGGTTTCTGATTACCTCTGTGGTATCTTGATCATTGAGTTGTCTGTCCTTTGATTTACGGTTTCTGATTACCTCTGTGGTATCTTGACCATTGTGTTGTCGGTCCTTTGATTTACGTTTTCTGATTACCTCTGCGGTATCTTCATTGAGTTGTCTGCCCTTTGATTTACGGTTTCTGATTACCTCTGTGGTATCTTGACCATTGCGTTGTCTGTCCTTTGATTTACGGTTTCTGATTACCTCTGTGGTATCTTGATCATTGAGTTGTCGGTCCATTGATTTACGGTTTCTGATTACCTCTGTAGTATCTTGACCATAGAGTTGTCTGTCCTTTGATTTACGGTTTCTGATTACCTCTGTGGTATCTTGACCATTGTGTTGTCGGTCCTTTGATTTACGGTTTCTGATTACCTCTGTGGTATCTTGACCATTGCATTGTCGGTCCTTTGATTTACGGTTTCTGATTACCTCTGTGGTATCTTGACCATTGAGTTGTCGGTCCTTTGATTTACGGTTTCTGATTACCTCTGTGGTATCTTGACCATTGCGTTGTCGGTCCTTTGATTTACGGTTTCTGATTACCTCTGTGGTATCTTGACCATTGAGTTGTCTGCCCTTTGATTTACGGTTTCTGATTACCTCTGTGGTATCTTGATGATTGAGTTGTCTGTCCTTTGATTTACGGTTACTGATTACCTATATGTCACACGCAATGATGACACCACAAGTTTTTGTTATAAGTCTTGTGATGATGATGAGGAGGAGGAGGAGGAGGAGGACAATGATGATATGGAATATACTGAGGATGCTATCGACAATATGATTTTAGAATTTTCAGGAGATTAATATAAACATGAATCTGATTACCTCTGTGGTATCTTGACCACTGAGTTGTTGGTCCTTTGATTTACGGTTTCTGATTACCTCTGTGGTATCTTGAGCATTGAGTTGTCGGTCCTTTGATTTACGGTTTCTGATTACCTCTGTGGTATCTTCATTGTTTTGTCGGTCCTTTGATTTACCGTTTCTGATTACCTCTGTGGTATCTTCATTGAGTTGTCGGTCCTTTGATTTACGGTTTCTGATTACCTCTGTGGTATCTTCATTGAGTTGTCGGTCCTTTGATTTACGGTTTCTGATTACCTCTGTGGTATCTTCATTGCGTTGTCTGTCCTTTGATTTACGGTTTCTGATTACCTCTGTGGTATCTTGATCATTGAGTTGTCTGTCCTTTGATTTACGGTTTCTGATTACCTCTGTGGTATCTTCATTGAGTTGTCTGTCCTTTGATTTACGGTTTCTGATTACCTCTGTGATATCTTGACCATTGAGTTGTCTGTCCTTTGATTTACGGTTTCTGATTACCTCTGTGGTATCTTGACCACTGAGTTGTCAGTCCTTTGATTTACGGTTTCTGATTACCTCTGTGGTATCTTGACCAGTGAGTTGTCTGTCCTTTGATTTACGGTTTCTGATTACTTCTGTGGTATCTTGACCATTGAGTTGTCTGCCCTTTGATTTAGGGTTTCTGATTACCTCTGTGGTATCTTGACCATTGAGTTGTCTGCCCTTTGATTTACGGTTTCTGATTACCTCTGTGGTATCTTGACCATTGCGTTGTCGGTCCTTTGATTTACGGTTTCTGATTACCTCTGTGGTATCTTGACCATTGAGTTGTCTGCCCTTTGATTTACGGTTTCTGATTACCTCTGTGGTATCTTCATTGAGTTGTCTGTCCTTTGATTTACGGTTTCTGATTACCTCTGTGGTATCTTGACCATTGCGTTGTCGGTCCTTTGATTTACGTTTTCTGATTACCTCTGTGGTATCTTGATCATTGAGTTGTCTGCCCTTTGATTTACGGTTTCTGATTACCTCTGTGGTATCTTGACCATTGAGTTGTCTGTCCTTTGATTTATGGTTTCTGATTACCTCTGTGGTATCTTGACCATTGAGTTGTCTGTCCTTTGATTTACGGTTTCTGATTACCTCTGTGGTATCTTGACCATTGAGTTGTCTGTCCTTTGATTTACGGTTTCTGATTACCTCTGTGGTATCTTGACCATTGAGTTGTTTGTCCTTTGATTTACGGTTTCTGATTACCTCTGTGGTATCTTGACCATTGAGTTGTTTGTCCTTTGATTTAGGGTTTCTGATTACCTCTGTGGTATCTTGATCATTGAGTTGTCGGTCCATTGATTTACGGTTTCTGATTACCTCTGTAGTATCTTGACCATAGAGTTGTCTGTCCTTTGATTTACGGTTTCTGATTACCTCTGTGGTATCTTGACCATTGTGTTGTCGGTCCTTTGATTTACGGTTTCTGATTACCTCTGTGGTATCTTGACCATTGCATTTTCGGTCCTTTGATTTACGGTTTCTGATTACCTCTGTGGTATCTTGACCATTGAGTTGTCGGTCCTTTGATTTACGGTTTCTGATTACCTCTGTGGTATCTTGACCATTGCGTTGTCGGTCCTTTGATTTACGGTTTCTGATTACCTCTGTGGTATCTTGACCATTGAGTTGTCGGTCCTTTGATTTACGGTTTCTGATTACCTCTGTGGTATCTTGACCATTGAGTTGTCGGTCCTTTGATTTACGGTTTCTGATTACCTCTGTGGTATCTTGACCATTGCGTTGTCGGTCCTTTGATTTACGGTTTCTGATTACCTCTGTGGTATCTTGACCATTGAGTTGTCGGTCCTTTGATTTACGGTTTCTGATTACCTCTGTGGTATCTTGACCATTGCGTTGTCGGTCCTTTGATTTACGGTTTCTGATTACCTCTGTGGTATCTTGACCATTGAGTTGTCGGTCCTTTGATTTACGGTTTCTGATTACCTCTGTGGTATCTTGACCATTGAGTTGTCTGCCCTTTGATTTACGGTTTCTGATTACCTCTGTGGTATCTTGATGATTGAGTTGTCTGTCCTTTGATTTACGGTTTCTGATTACCTATATGTCACACGCAATGATGACACCACAAGTTTTTGTTATAAGTCTTGTGATGATGAGGAGGAGGAGGAGGAGGAGGAGGAGGAGGACAATGATGATATGGAATATACTGAGGATGCTATCGACAATATGATTTTAGAATTTTCAGGAGATTAATATAAACATGAATCCAAAATAAAGTGTCTTTTTGTTTTTTTTTACTTGCATTCTGGTCTTACCTAATGCATAATTGACATGTCCACATAATATTTGGTACATCATCATGTTTTGAGTTTTGGTGGTTTAATTATTTTATGGTCATGATTAATGTAGTTTTCAAATTCGGGCCTGTAGAATTGATGGTGAGCCTGTAAATATTTGAACTTACAGGCCCGGTGGGCTTGTAAGTTAAAAAGTTAAGCGTGAAGACTGTGAATTGTATGTATTTAATAATTTGATATTTTATAAATATGTTTATAATTAAAAATTGATACAACATAGACCAAGGATTTCTTTAAGGGAAATTTAAAACTACTTAGATATCCTGCACAAGGCACGGGCATACCCATCATAGTCCGCGAGAAAAAGTTATTTATTCTTTAAGGGAAATTTAAAACTACTTAGATATCCTGCACAAGGCACGGGCATACCCATCATAGTCCACGAGAATAAGTTATTTATTCTTTAAGGGAAATTTAAAACTACTTAGATATCCTGCACAAGGCACGGGCATACCCATCATAGTCTGCGTGAACAAGTTATTTATTCTTTAAGGGAAAGTTATATTGGAAAACATACATATAATCAAGAATACAAATAAAGAACCTGAATGGTTACTAAAATATTTAACATAAACAGTTTTTTAAAGAAAGATGTAAACAGTTTTAAAAATCTAAGTATAAATATTTTCAAAAAGGAAATGATATAAGTTTTCAAAAAAGAAAGTATATTAATTTTCAAAAAAGATAGTCTATTAAATTTAAAAAAAAAAATAAAGTCTATTAGATATAAAAAAAAGAAAGTATAAATTGTCAGGAAGAAAAGTAAAATATTTGATTTAAAATACCCATCCAAGTTGAACGAATTGAAACATGTCAGGAAAAATACACATATAATAGAAATGTCAATTCAAAAATACAAATAAAGAACCTGAATGGTTACTAAAATATTTAACATAAACAGTTTTTTAAAGAAAGATGTAAACAGTTTTAAAAATCTAAGTATAAATATTTTCGAAAAGGAAATGATATAAGTTTTCAAAAAAGAAAGTATATTAATTTTCAAAAAAGATAATCTATTAAATTTTCAAAAAAAAATAAAGTCTATTAGATATAAAAAAAGAAAGTATAAATTGTCAGGAAGAAAAGTAAAATATTTGATTTAAAATACCCATCCAAGTTGAACGAATTGAAACATGTCAGGAAAAATACACATATAATAGAAATGTGAATTCACTGTTTGTCCACCATTCATCGTTGTCTTCTTCTTCTTGAAAGTTGTAGTCCTTTCATTTATCTTCCTCTTGCGTTGCCCAATTTTCTTACCAAGTGATCTAGGCTTCAGCACAGTCATTGCTCCATCTGTTGATGTCACAGTCTTCTTGTCCTTGGGCACAAAACGTCGCAAATGTTTAAATAGTCTCTGTCTCTCCTCCTGAGTTTTGCTGAGCCATCCAGACTTAGATGTGCTTCTAGAAGTATTTTCTTGACTGTTTGTTTTGAAATTTTTTGATTAGTTGACAGTTGTTTAAGCTTAGGAATGTTATTCAAAATTTGTACCAAGAGCATATCCGGTTTTCATATAATTTTCTGGACTGTGTGTATGCATCCTTCAACAAGGGAAAAGTGTCCAAAGTTTCTAATAATCAGTTCCCATATTTCAGAGCAATATATTAAAACATGTTTTAAATGGTATGGTCAAAAACATATGTCCTAAGCGACGTCGCTAAGTAAACATTGACGTGCAGGAACAATGAAAACATAGTTCATCTAAATTTTCGACTATATCTTTTATTTCCGTCAATGAAATAAATATAATAATCAATTGCACATCGTGAACATTGAATATATGATCACTCGTGCCGAAACGCATTCAGATTAAACTCGTGCGCATAGCAAGTTCCGCACACTCGTTTAATCTGAAGCGTTTTGCGGCACTCGTGATCATATTTTCAATATCCACCCTGTGCAATTATCCTATAGTTGTTTGGAGTTGCGATTAGATAGGATATGATGATACAGTCCGGAATGCATGGTCGGAGTATTAATGAGTGTCGGAGTAATGACTGTCGGAGTTATGAGTGTCGGAGAAATAACTGTCGGAGTTATGACTGTCGGAGTAATGAGACGACCCCATACCAATTATATAGTCTTTAGTTTGACCCGATTGAGGATCGAATCAACGATAAACCACATTCGAGGCGAGCATGCTAATCATTACACCACGGATGCGGTTCATAGGCTGTGAAACGTTCCATGTAGGCATTATAAATAAATAAGGGTAATAACAAAATTACCGAACACCGAGCAATCTTCCAAAGGGAAAGGCAAAACTCATGTCAACAAACAAACAAAATCAGTCAACAACCGGAAAACACAACTGTATATTTATTGTCAAGAATAAGACAAAGATAACAATACATAATAGTTAGTCTAAACAGACAAAACAGATGTTATATATCTCCTAGGAACAAACTCACTGGCATACACAATAACAAGTATGTCTGTTGAATCTCCGGTCATATTAGATTGTCTGGGGAGAAGAACAGTTGTTTCCTCAGGGTGGTCTGTACCATTGGGATCTGTTTCTTAGCATCGCCTTCTCCTAAGCGTATATTCTCCTCTGCCACGTCATGGTTGACTTGTGTCATTATTCCTTGTAAATCTAATCTGTAATTGGTAAACATTGTTATTTAATAAAACTAGTTTAACACTGCCACTTTTTATTGCCTGTACCAAACCAGGAAAGTGAGCAGTCATATACATGTGTGTTAGGAGTACCAAACCAGGAAAGTGAGCAGTCATGTATATGTGTGTTAGGAGTACCAAACCAGGAAAGTGAGCAGTCATGTACATGTGTGTTAGGAGTACCAAACCAGGAAAGTGAGCAGTCATGTATATGTGTGTTAGGAGTACCAAACCAGGAAAGTGAGCAGTCATGTATATGTGTGTTAGGAGTACCAAACCAGGAAAGTGAGCAGTCATGTATATGTGTGTTAGGAGTACCAAACCAGGAAAGTGAGCAGTCATGTACATGTGTGTTAGGAGTACCAAACCAGGAAAGTGAGCAGTCATGTACATGTGTGTTAGGAGTATCGATTTTGCCCCTTTCTATGATTTTTCTATTGGATTTTGGAAATGTGCCGACAGTGGTATATTTTCTGCTGTTCATTTTATTTACTAGTAAGATTTGTCTTTGTTTCCCTGAACTTTACGTGTTTGATATATTAGGTGCAGGTAGTACTTATATATATATTTAAGCATTCCTTTAATAAGCATCACCACCTGGTGCCGTTTGCAGTTAAACAAATATTTTTATAAATTCACAATTCAATAGCACCATCACCTGTGTTTTTTTTTAGCTTTTTTACTTGTACAAACTATGACATGCATTGATCAATCATATACAGTCAAACGTGTATATAAAGACCACTCAAGGGAACCTGAAAACATGTCCTTCACAGGGGCGGATCCAAGGGGGGGCGCACCCGGCACATGTCCCCCCCCCTAAAATTGGAAAAAATATGATTTTTTTTGCATAAAATCGTGATTTTTCACATGAAATACCCCAAAAATTTTCGCACCTCCCTCTGCTCGGCCCAATTTTTTTAAGTGCGCCTCCCCTAACTTAAAATCCTGGATCCGCCCCTGCATTGATCAATCATATACAGTCAAACATGTATATAAAGACCACTCAAGGGAACCTGAAAATATGTCCTTTATGAGCAGTTGCCCTTTATATACAAGTAAAGATTATATGCACTTTTCATTAATGGGAAAAATGAGACTGCCCTTTATAGGCAGTGAATTGCTATACAGAAGTTCCCTTTAAGACAGGTTGTACTGTATTTAAATTCATCCATGATACACACTCCAGCTCTTGTTTATTTGTTCTTGATTGATTTAATTCTATTTCACAGATGTTGGTACTTATGTATGTGAGTGAGAGAGTGAGAGAGTGATTATTTGTTCTTGATTGATTTAATTCTATTTCACAAATGTTGGTACTTATGTATGTGAGTGAGAGAGTGAGAGAGTGATTATTTGTTCTTGATTGATTTAATTCTATTTCACAGATGTTGGTACTTAGGGACTGACCATTTAACTTGAAGGGGGGGTTATGGTGTTTTTTTTCGACAACACGAGTTAGAATATTTATTTTTTTTGCCGCGCAAAGCGAGAAATTTTTTTCAGAATTCAACATTAGGTTATATGACAAAAACTCTGAATCACATTATTTTTTTTTTCCTCCACCAAAATCAGAATATTTTTTTCAGCAACATTGGGAATCAGAATATTTTTTTGGAAAAAAAACATAACCCCCCCCCCCCCCCCCCCCTTCAAGTTAAATGGTCGTTCCCTTATGTATGTGAGTGAGAGTGAGAGAGTGATTACTTGTTCTTGATTGATTTTTAATTCTATTTCACAGATGTTGGTACTTATGTATGTGAGTGAGAGAGTGATTATTTGTTCTTGATTGTTTTAATTCTATTTCACAGATGTTGGTACGTATGTATGTGAGTGAGGGAGTGAAAGAGTGATTATTTGTTCTTGATTGATTTAATTCTATTTCACAGATGTTGGTACTTATGTATGTGAGTGAGAGAGTGATTATTTGTTCTTGATTGATTTAATTCTATTTCACAGATGTTGGTACGTATGTATGTGAGTGAGGGAGTGAGAGAGTGATTATTTGTTCTTGATTGATTTAATTCTATTTCACAGATGTTGGTACTTATGTATGTGAGTGAGAGAGTGAGAGAGTGATTATTTGTTCTTGATTGATTTAATTCTATTTCACAGATGTTGGTACTTATGTATGTGAGTGAGGGAGTGAGAGATTGTTGTCTAATGGCAAGTGGGCAATTTGTCAGCTATATCATGGCGAGAACAATTAACATTTTGATGTGGTGATGTCTGTTTTGTACTAGACCAACACCCTTAGGTGGATTTTTATAGTGCTAGTTCACTGAAACAACAATCCATGGGTAGACAGGGTGATAATATTTCATGTAACGGAATGGAACGAAACGAAACGGAATGATTTCGTTTCTTGTTTTAGTAATTATTATAGGGATATCACTATTTTAAGAAACGAAACTATTCCGTTTCGTTTCGTTCCTGATTTTTGAGTTTCGTTTCGTGTTTTAGTAATTTCCTATAGGTGTACTGTACTTAGTTACTTTGTTCCGACCAAGACACGACCAACCTACATTTTTACACGGTGTAGTCGTGCTATTTGAGCGTTAGGCGGATGAGTTGTTTATTGTACGACGCATGGCAGATTTTCTGCTTGTTTTCACATGGGTAGACATGTCGATCCACATGGATACATTATCTTGTTTCCTAGACAACCAGTCTTTACGCTTAATCCTTAATGCTGTATGCTTAGTGGAGAAACAGTAAATACAAATAGAGTCTTTGATTTGACTATGTCGTTGCTCAAACCACGATCTACCACGCCCGAGGCGACCGCTCTAACCAATATAACACAGATGTGTTCAAATGGATCTCGGTCCTCTAGATCTGTATGATTTAGGATAAAGTTATATTGTCTTAATAGTTGTGTTAGTAGGTTTGATATTTTGGTTTTTCGATCTTTTGGTTTTGGACATGTCTGTTGAAGGTTGTTCCACAAACGGGTCATGCCCAGTGGATTGTATATCTACATGTTTTTTACACTTAATTTTACTTACGTGTCAGAAAAATTATTCAGATTTTCCGTAAGACTCTTAATATAAAACGACCCTTTTTTTCTGCTTCTGTATGAGACATAACCAAACACCGTAGCATATCCTAGCAGGAAGTCAGATTCGTCCGGTATAACCTTCTTATTATCTGCTGCATGTGGTGTGGCATCCATCTCTTCTTCATGTGGTAGTGACGTAGGATCAACGTCCATATCAATGATGTCAGCTACTGATGGACCATCTTGTTGTAAATCAGATGACATAAGCACTCCTACAAAATACATTTTTTCGTTGAACAGACAACAAGGCCAAAATAAAAAATATTGTTTGTTTGCCCACTGAAAACCTGCCGACTCAAAAGTTTTTATTCATTTTTTTTTTCTCTTATCAATTCCCGAAACCGGATTCCTGATCTGATTCTCCTTTTATGATGACCGAAAGTATCTGAAATTATAAAATCATCGCATTACCTTGCTTTGGAAATGATAGTTTATTATTGAAATTTGCAGTTCATAATAATGTAATTGTTAATAAAAACTATGATTCGCCTCCCTCAGGCATAGTTGTCCTTAGCCGATTTTTCCGATCTTGTTTAGGTCCTTCTGCTTTTGTTGCTTTTAAATTATTTGGCTTTTCAATCTTTTCAATACAGACCCCGTCCCCACACACCCTCCATCCCATGACCAATGGCATTGTCTACTTCCTATTACAATAGTTTTTTTAATATGTTCTTCCCAAGACTGTTGTATTTGAACGTACCTGATTACCGACTGTTAGTCCATGAATGCACCCAGCACACTAGAGGTTATATTTATATTTTCCTAAACATAGCTGTAGTACCAAATAGTTGACATTAAACAACAGTTAATTAACCAATGATAAAGAGCCTCATAAAAAAAATTCATGAACATTTCCTATTTTGCATACTCGTATACAAAGGGTCGTTGTGTTGGTGATCATATGGTAGTGGGTTTTACAACTACCTGTGTAATCAGTGCACATCACCACTAAAGTTGTGAGTTCGAATCTCGTTCATCACGAGGTGTACTCGATACAACATTTTGTGATAAAGTTTGTCAGTGATTTGTGGCAGTTCAGTGGTTTCCTCTGTGTACTTCCGGTTTCTGCCACCAATAAAATAATACAACATCAAATCGCCACTATAAATATTTATACACATATGCCCCTAACATAATCTCCAATACAACCTTACACGATTGGGATTAAACCATAAACCAAGCAAAATTGATTCACTCTTTCAAGTCATAGATTGAAGTCATGTATTGTAGATCAAAACACTATTAAATGAAGCTAACAATTTTTATTGAAAATGTCAAATACATGACAACGACTTCCTTCTTCTTCCCGGTATGGAGTGAACTCTTCTACGATTGTTTAAACTCCAGTGCATGGTGGGTGAACAGCAGAAAATCACCCGAGTATGTACAATTAAAATGTCTCTATTTACAGTTAAAAGCAGCTGATCCTGTTCACATGTTGCTGATGAGTCCAGGCATACTGATGGTAAGTATGTGATGTCTGAACGACTCAACTGTTGGCTGGCTTCGCAACTCTGGTGGTAGCAAGTTCCAAGTTACGATGGTTCTTGGTAGGAATGAGTACTTTTATGCATCTACTCTGGTGCTTATCTGCCGGATGTTATGGGCACAGAATCCTCTAGTTCTGGTGGTATTAATCTAGATGTACTGATGGAGTGGTACTTCCACCAGGTTATTCAGGATATTGGACCTCCTTATTCTACATCAGAGATCCTGTATGATAATAGAACAACCTAAACACACCAGACTAGCGGAATACTAACACACCAGACTAGCGGAATACTAACACACCAGACTAGCGGAATACTAACACACCAGACTAGCGGAATACTAACACACCAGACTAGCGGAATACTAACACACCAGACTAGCGGAATACTAACACACCAGACTAGCGGAATACTAACACACCAGACTAGCGGAATACTAACACACCAGACTAGCGGAATACTAACACACCAGACTAGCGGAATACTAACACACCAGACTAGCGGAATACTAACACACCAGACTAGCGGAATACTAACACACCAGACTAGCGGAATACTAACACACCAGACTAGCGGAATACTAACACACCAGACTAGCGGAATACTAACACACCAGACTAGCGGAATACTAACACACCAGACTAGCGGAATACTAACACACCAGACTAGCGGAATACTAACACACCAGACTAGCGGAATACTAACACACCAGACTAGCGGAATACTACCAAAATCTAATGAAAAAAAATGTAGAAAGAGGCAACATCGATACCCCTAATGCACATATACATGACTGCAGGGCCTATGAGGGAGGGGGGTTCAGCTGGTACATCGGTCCAGGGCCCAGTGAGCCATGAAGGGGGCCTGTGAATCTCTAAAAGGTCCCATGTATGTTTTATTTTGATTTTATGGGGTATTTTTAACTATTCTTAGTTTATTTAGAAAAATAATTATGTCAAATTCTCTTACACTTCTGAATTCTGGTTGTTGATCACATGAAAATTTACCAGTGGTTTTATCGGACCTCAAATCCTCAATTTAAAGAAAAGTCTTAGTCTGTCCCCTGGGCCCCGCTTTGAAGCGGTTTTGTTCCGCCTTGCAAAATTTCTCTTGGAGGCCCTGTCATGATGACCGCTCACATTCATGTCTAGGTACAAGGTAGAGGGATTAAACTGGTGTAATGGGACAAATCCTTTCCTCTTCGAGAAATAATGCAGTCATACAAGTATTTTTCACATGTCAGTATAATGCCAACAGTCACACTTAACGGGGTGGGACGGAGTGATGTATGCCATTATAACGTTTTCTATTTATGTATTTGTGGCTTGTTAAAATTAGTAATAATAAAGTTTAGTGATGGGTGTCTTATAAGAGGCTGGAACTGCCTACCCGCCTTCGCAAGCACCTGAGTTCAACCCCCCTCCGGGTTTTGGTGAGTCCTTTTTAGTTTTCTGTGTTGTGTATTGTATGTCTTCGCCCTGTGTTCATTAGTCCGATGGTCCGTTAGTCCGAACTTTTTAAGGTCCGTTATTCTTGTTTTTCGACCAAAGAATAGGTATCGAACAGTGTTGAATTGATTTAATATTCAGTCCTTTATCAAATTAAGTAAGAGAAGCAAGATACTCATATTCACATCCTGACTAAACAGTGGTCTATCCAGGTGGGTTGTAGGCTGTATGCCCGGCTTTTGCTAGCAAAACAAAAATGTGTAATCGGCAAATATAGGTAAAACTTATAACATTTTGTAGAAAACACGCCAAAAATTGCACCAAACCCCTGTTTTGTAATTATGGATGCAAGCGTGCTAAGTCTAAAAAAAAAGAGAGAAAAAAACCGTGTCGTCTCTGAAATATATGGAAATCATTCCAATGAAGTAAACCCTCCACTAAAACATTTGAAGCTCGATCAACGGAAGTCGTTATTTTCAAGGGGACAAGACTAACCTGGTTCCTTGTCCGTAAATGTGTATGGGTACCTGTCCATTAGAGAAATTCCGAAATGTCATCTGTAAAACCAAAGGGTAAGAGAAATACGAACGTCTTTTTGGCGGATTTTACGACTTCCGTTGATCGAGCTTCAAATGGAACGTCTCGCGAGTGAATTCCGATTAAATTCAAGGACTAAATCGCTTTTCATGACTGAAAAGCAAGTTGATTCTAACAGATAAATGATCGAAGTAAGGATTGATGCCCGTTTTTCGATTGGTAAGTGTTTGATTGTTATTATATAGATAGGATTCCCCGAATTTTTCCTCGGAGAAATGTAGGTCAGCCCAGAGAAGCTAGTTACCTTCTAGTATATTAATATTGATCGTAGCAGGGACTGGATAGTAAACTGGAAGAAATAGTGAGATTTCTCTGATGATATGAAATAGTGAGATTTCTCTGATGATATAGCACAAGTTAATCACAGAAATACCAAAAAGAAAGGAAAAAACGGGGAATTTTTTTTTCACGAAAAAAGGGGGGATCCTATCCCCGAGTACCTGTGTCAGAAACAAGAAATAATATAATATCATAAAAGATCATCTAACAAATGTTTTATGCATATTACATATAGGAAAAAAACGTACGGGTTAAACTAGAAAAAAAATCATTATTTCCTGCAATTTCGGTACTTTGTTTTTTTATACCATAATTTCTAGTAACACTACTTTAAGACACAGGCGCATGGGGCATGGATTTCGTTTCCTCCTCCCCCCTTTTCTCTACTACCCTCCTTTTTTCAAAATTTTCATATAAATCATTCCTTTTTCAAAATTTTCATAATCATTCGTTTTTTCTTCATTTGACAATATCAGTAGACGTCATACATCATGAATAATACGTGTATTCTGTGTTCACAGTTTTTCGACTGATACAGTATAAGAGAGAAGGTAAGCAACTCCATTTTCATATTTCGCGCCATATCGCTCACCTCGGTTGGGAAACCCCCATGTTTTTTACACTTTTTACCTTGTCTACATATGGCACTGTCGTATCAAACTGTTTCTAAGACACTTACCTAATTGCCCATGTTCGAATTTCGGTATTCCCGAATTTCAGTCTGTACGTCGATCTTTTCCAAGAAATCTCGCCGAGAATAGCGAGGCAGCTTCGTTTCTAGGTCAAACTACATCATATGAGACGGAAGTGCAAGAACGGGAACCCTGGGATTTTTACGAATGGATTACCTGCAATGAAAAACCCAGATGCGCTCCGAATATTTTTCCCATAATGTTTTGGCGGGAAATATAAACCGCTGAAAAAACATAACAGCAGACGGACTATTTCTTAAAAATGGCACAACGACCATCTGAATATGGAAACATTGAAATAATTTGATGGTAAATAACTGTTCAAAAAGAAATTCAAACTGAGAAATAGATGATTGAATGGTTAGAACTGAAGTCAAAATTTCAATGAAAAAGAAATATTCAGCTTGCCTCTACTTCAAATTATTAAAATCATACCCAAACAAATACATATACAACTCAAAAAAATAAATAAATAAATAAATAAAAAAAAAACAAAGGAAGAAGAAGCTGAGAACAGCTATTGAATGGGACTATGGCATTTTAGCTCACTGAAACAACAGTCTGGAGGCAGACGTGTAGCTTCACTCCGACACATTATTCTGATTCCGAGCCAACCAGTCTTTGCTCTTACTCCTTAATGATGCGTGCTTAGCGGAGAAGCAACAAATACCAATTTCATAAACTTTGGTTTGACCCAAACGGGGCTCGAACACACGAGGCGAGCACGCTAACCATTACACCACTGATGCGGTTTTTAAACTGTTCCAATTGGACGAAAAACGTCATAACCGTTTTTATCATATCATTACATCTTCATGTCTAAGGTCACTCGTCATGACATATCAGTAAAAGTGAACAAGTGAGAGACTTGATTTTTAAATAATCAGATTGCTCCCACGACACATCAGTGAAAAGGTGCAATTGAGAGATACGATTTTAATCGGATTGAAGATTATCATGATACAAAAGTACAACCAAATACCTGAATGCGATAATTACTAATTAGTCTACTTAACATACTTCAGGCCTAAACAAATACTTAATATCTTAGACGTTCATGGCGAGGTGTACTCGATACAACATTATGTGATAAAGTTTGTCAATGACTTTGGACAGGTCGGTGGTTTTCTCCGGGTACTCCCGTTTCCTCCACCAATAAAACTAACCACCATGATTAGTGGCGTTAAACACCATAAACCAACAAAACCAACCATAACTTAAATTTAAATACGGTCGCATTTAATTTGCGTCATTTTGAAAAAAGACCACCATTTCATGTTTCTTTTGCCCAAATTATATATCTTTCATTTGTGCCATTTTAAAAATTAATCATGGGGCAAAAGAAAGGTTACATTTGGCGCAAATGAAGGATTGTTTTAGCGCAATTTCAACTTGCCAATTGGTGGAAATGAACATATAATACAATAAATACAAAATATATTTATGATTAAAAAGAGAAAACATCAGAATCCGTAGATATAGTAAAGATGTCACTCTTCTTACATTCACACCTATATAATTTACAAATTTTGACTGTGTTTTTCACAAATTGCAGTTATTTGTGACCGCAAATACATGTCGCCACCATGACTAGCTATAGGTTAACGTTACTTACGGAATATCTGTGTCATAAATGACCACGGATATGTTCCATTTGTCTAATCAAAATCCGGTCATGTCCTCATTATTGACTGATCACTAGGTTTATAACAAGAGTATCACGCCGGGTGCCACGTGTGGAGCAGGGTCTGCTTACCCTTCCGGAACACCTGAGTTCACCCCCGGATGTTAGTGGGCTTCGTGTGTTGCTCGATCTTTGGTTTTCTGTGTGGTGGTTTATGGATCGTTGTTTGTTCTTTTGTCCTTTTGCCTTTGTCTTCCCTTCTGCGAGGGTATCATCCGCACAGTATCCAGTGTTTGGCCTGCCTTTCTTCGAGGGTATCATCCGCACAGTATCCAGTGTTTGGCCTGCACTTCTTCGAGGGTATCATCCGCACAGTATCCAGTGTTTGGCCTGCCTTTCTTCGAGGGTATCATCCGCACAGTATCCAGTGTTTGGCCTGCCCTTCTTCGAGGGTATCATCCGCACAGTATCCAGTGTTTGGCCTGCCTTTCTTCGAGGGTATCATCCGCACAGTATCCAGTGTTTGGCCTGCACTTCTTCGAGGGTATCATCCGCACAGTATCCAGTGTTTGGCCTGCACTTCTTCGAGGGTATCATCCGCACAGTATCCAGTGTTTGGCCTGCCTTTCTTCGAGGGTATCATCCGCACAGTATCCAGTGTTTGGCCTGCCTTTCTTCGAGGGTATCATCCGCACAGTATCCAGTGTTTGGCCTGCCTTTCTTCGAGGGTATCATCCGCACAGTATCCAGTGTTTGGCCTGCACTTCTTCGAGGGTATCATCCGCACAGTATCCAGTGTTTGGCCTGCCTTTCTTCGAGGGTATCATCCGCACAGTATCCAGTGTTTGGCCTGCCCTTCTTCGAGGGTATCATCCGCACAGTATCCAGTGTTTGGCCTGCCTTTCTTCGAGGGTATCATCCGCACAGTATCCAGTGTTTGGCCTGCACTTCTTCGAGGGTATCATCCGCACAGTATCCAGTGTTTGGCCTGCCTTTCTTCGAGGGTATCATCCGCACAGTATCCAGTGTTTGGCCTGCCCTTCTTCGAGGGTATCATCCGCACAGTATCCAGTGTTTGGCCTGCCTTTCTTCGAGGGTATCATCCGCACAGTATCCAGTGTTTGGCCTGCACTTCTTCGAGGGTATCATCCGCACAGTATCCAGTGTTTGGCCTGCACTTCTTCGAGGGTATCATCCGCACAGTATCCAGTGTTTGGCCTGCCTTTCTTCGAGGGTATCATCCGCACAGTATCCAGTGTTTGGCCTGCCTTTCTTCGAGGGTATCATCCGCACAGTATCCAGTGTTTGGCCTGCCTTTCTTCGAGGGTATCATCCGCACAGTATCCAGTGTTTGGCCTGCACTTCTTTCGAGGGTATCATCCGCACAGTATCCAGTGTTTGGCCTGCCTTTCTTCGAGGGTATCATCCGCACAGTATCCAGTGTTTGGCCTGCCCTTCTTCGAGGGTATCATCCGCACAGTATCCAGTGTTTGGCCTGCCTTTCTTCGAGGGTATCATCCGCACAGTATCCAGTGTTTGGCCTGCCCTTCTTTGAGGGTATCATCCGCACAGTATCCAGTGTTTGGCCTGCCCTTCTTCGAGGGTATCATCCGCACAGTATCCAGTGTTTGGCCTGCACTTCTTCGAAGGTATCATCCGCACAGTATCCAGTGTTTGGCCTGCCCTTCTGCGAGGGTATCATCCGCACAGTATCCAGTGTTTGGCCTGCCCTTCTTCGAGGGTATCATCCGCACAGTATCCAGTGCTTGGCCTGCCCTTCTGCGAGGGTATCATCCGCACAGTATCCAGTGTTTGGCCTGCCTTTCTGCGAGGGTATCATCCGCACAGTATCCAGTGTTTGGCCTGCCCTTCTGCGAGGGTATCATCCGCACAGTATCCAGTGTTTGGCCTGCCCTTCGAGGGTATCATCCGCACAGTATCCAGTGTTTGGATACTCACATGGCTTATTAGGGACCGACCATTTAACTTGCAGGGGGGGGGGGGGGGTGCTATGGGTTTTTTTTTCGTTCAACAATTTTTTTTCGGACAACACGAGTTAGAATATTTATCTTTTTTGTCACCCAAAGTTAAATGGTCCCTTAGATATATCTAATATTATAATTTACAGTTCCTAAATAATTCAAGTGTTCCTTAAACTAAAGTTTAGGTGACCATAGCCGATTTTGGATATCTGTTTAGATCCTTCGATTTTTGTGCTCCCCAAAACTTTTATAATTACTTGGCTTTCTAACAGACTACTCTTAACCTTATCCAATTATATAATAAATACATGTAAAAAGGGAAATAACTCTACTGAATAAGGGTAATAACAAAATTACCGAACTCCGAACAATCTTACAAAGGGAAAGTTAAAACTCATAATTATATAAACAGACAAAATCAGTCAACAACCGGAAAACTGAAAACCGTAATGACCCTGACTTGGTACAGGCATTTCTAAAGAAATGGTGGGTTGAATCAGATTTTAAAGCGCCAAACATCCCGCTCTCAGTGAAGGAACAGATTTTGACTTGCACAATAAAACAATACAACCGACTAGCTCTATGATAGGCTGTGACGTGAGTGAGTGATTGTTGTTTAACGCTAACTCAGGAAATTTTCAGCTATATTATGGCGAGAACAAGTTAATTTTCAATGAGATGATGGTGAGGCCCACTTTGTACTAGACCAGCAGGCTTAGTTGGATTTTTATAGTGCTAACTTACTGAAACAACAGTCCGCGGGTAGACATGTTGCCCCACTCGGACACATTATTCTGATTCCGAGCCAACCAGTCTTTGTTCTTTCTCCTTAATGCTGCGTGCTTAACGGAGAAGCAACAAATACCAATGGGATAATGTCATTACTCCGACACTTATTACTTCGACAGTAACCGATAGTCTTTGCAATTCTGGCGCTTTTAGCAATCCAAATGCAGTACGGGACTGCCCATTTAGCTTGAAAGGGGCATGGTTTTTATCCCGGAGTCGGAAGTTTTTTTTCGTATGCAGCGCTATTGTTTTTAAAGCTTTTCAGCGCGGCCCAACAAAATATGTTTTTCTCAATTTCCCCCGAGCTGCACTTCTGACATATCCTTGACTCCGGAGGTGTACCCTTATATATCGACCTGATTCAATATGGAGATGATGTGATGATATTCGAAATTTTATTAGGTTTCTCATGAACTTTCAGGAGAAACATCAAAAAAAGATAGTTTTCTCTTCCATAAACAGTTTTAAATTTTACACAAGTTCTCAATTTACCATCAGAACATTTGTTCCTATCTAGGGCCCATTGATGCCTATGTGCTTCTAGAAGTATTTTCTTGACTGTTTGTTTTGAAACTTTTTGATTAGTTGACAGTTGTTTAAGCTTAGGAATGTTATTCAAAATTTGTACCAAGAGGATATCCGGTTTTCATATAATTTTCTGGACTGTGTGTATGCATCCTTCAACAAGGGAAAAGTGTCCAAAGTTTCTAATAAAAAGTTTCCATATTTCAGAGTAATATAGTAAAACATGTTAAATGGTATGCGGGTCAAAAACATATGTCCTAAGCGACGTCGCTAAGTAAACATTGACGCGCAGGAACAATGAAAACATAGTTCATCTAAATTTTCGACTATATCTTTTATTTTCGTCAATGAAATAAATATAATAATCAATTGCACATCGTGAATATTGAATATATGATCACTCGTGCTGAAACGCATTCAGATTAAACTCGTGCGCGTAGCAAGTTCCGCACACTCGTTTAATCTGATGCGTTTTGCGGCACTCGTGATCATATTTTCAATATCCACTCCGTGCAATTATCCTATAGTTGTTTGGAGTTGCCATTAGATAGGATATGATGATACAGTCCGGAATGCATGGTCGGAGTATTAATGAGTGTCGGAGTAATGACTGTCGGAGTTATGAGTGTCGGAGAAATAACTGTCGGAGTTATGACTGTCGGAGTAATGACTGTCGGAGTAATGAGACGACCCCCTTACTATAAGCTGTTCCTTTACTTTAATTTGTGTCTAAGTGTAATGTTGGATAGTTTCTCATGTTCATTTACATCCATATTCTTTATTACTAATACAAAAGGTTGCCAAGACATATTAATTTTTCAATTTGTTTGATCTCCTGGACATATTGGCAAAGTAAGAATACAAAAACTTCTCAAATGTTTTATTATAGAACAGTATATATATTTAATAAATTCCATCTACAATATCGTTTTAACATGCATAAATTTTATGCATGTTAAAACGATATTGTAGATGGAATTCAAAAGTATAAACAATAATAAGTAAATCTCATAGCAGTTACACGTGCAAAGGCATGTTTCAACAGGTAAGGGGATGAACTGTAACTTTTATTATGTTTTTAATTAATTTGGGGGGGGGGGGGGGGGGGGGGCTTTTTTTCTGAAAAAAAATTAGATTCCCAAATGTTATGTGAATATAATAATTGATCTAGCAGAAGCAAACATAATTATTCTGATCCTGCAGTTTTCAATTGAAACTTTTTAATTTTTAATTTTTCATGTCAAAAGAAATAATCTGATATTAGTTTCTTGTGAAAAAATGTTGACTCTGGGGGAGGGGGGACACTGACTTAGATGGCCATCCCTTATTATTATTGATTTAGAATAATAAATGACTTTAATATTGCATAGTATATAATATTCATCTGATGATGTCTTCACATTAGTTATATTAGTAAATGAACAATGAAGAAAAACAATGGGCAGATTCAGAAATTCTATTACACTGTGTCTGAATTGTTTATGTGACAATCACTTCCAATATTTTGGTTGATGGTGGCAGCAGTATATGTTGTATATTCGAAGTATATAGGACTATTTTCCTTGTCTTCTTTCTTCCTTCTGAATAAAATGAACATGATATTGTTATTAACAAGAAAAATATTTATACAAGTGTTTGCAATAAAAACAAATCACTGTTCATTCTTACAATATATTATTTATATTGCAGGTCATCTGATAATGATGATGACGATGGTTTTGTACCGACCTTAACTACCTACTGGTCTGACATGGACGAAAGTCGTCTCATCACCCGGCGTTAAAATAATTGTGTTTCTCTTATAGTTTCTATGTGTTTAACAGCTGCTAAACTGACATCAATCTGATACCAATGGCGCTGCAGAGTACAAAATCATCGAAAGGTGTACTCGCTTGTTATAACTATCGAAATGGATGCCCACTGCACTACAGAAAGAATTTAATTCGAAACTTGCTCTAAGAAGGGGATCTTTCAATCTTGAGTGTATCTGATGATGGTTATTCCAGATAGAGAAATATGGACTAAATTTGACACCTATGTGTTTATCAGTGCTTTATGAAAATGCCAGTAAAATACAACATTCATCATATATTAATATGCAATATGCAATAACTGGTTAGGAGTAGTTGGTTGCACGTTTTAAGACACACATATCAGAATATAGCCACTATATCTTCTTTTTCTTATGACAAACTAAATGTTATATGTATATATAGCTGAAATGCTGCTTACTGTAAATAATAATTAAGAAAACAATCAATCAAATTAAAATGAGATGTTTGGCCATTAATTAATATTTTACAACAACCTATATGGGGTCAGGTCATGGGTCATACTGTAACCCAATGTTTAATATCCAGGATGTCAGCTCTATGGTAAAAATAAACGTAGTTTAAATATGTTTGCCTATGTGTCTGTTTTAAAATGCCATTTACTCCACATGATGGTTTATGAATGAACAAATTAATGCATAATATATGATTTTTATTTGTGTATACTGACTTTATGTAATCTGAATCAGTTCTTAAACAGCAGTTTTTATTACATCTAACTATGTTTGACTTAAATTGAGCACACACTAAAACATGTTTGTTGATTAGCCAATACATCTATGTAGAATACATTTTTTAGGGTACATTTCTATAAAATTGAAATAGGTGTGTCTAATCCATTTGCTTTCTAACAATAAAATATGCTTCAAATACAGCAATGCATTTTTTCTATCTTGTATATGTTTGGTTTGATTTGATTTTTTGTGTTTTAACGCCACTTTCAGCAATATTTCAGCTATATCATGGCGAACAGTTTGAGTGGTGGAAGAAGCCGGAGTACCCGGAGAGAACCACCGACCATGGGCAAACAACTGGTAAACTTTATCACTTGTGGCTGCGAGTCGATTGCACCCTTTTTGTAATTTACAAAGCCGGGCGCGAACCCACGCCGTATTGGTGATAGGCTTGTATTGAGCCACCCGGGCCCTTGTATATGCTTGGACAAGCAAATTTGAATACAAGGTTTCATGACATGACCCTATAAGGAATGTTGTTAGATGTTAGTAGATGTCAAGATAACTTTGTTCTTTATTCTTACCTCTTGTAGAAAAAAACACCTATAAGCACTAACAATACAAGAGCTCCAAGACAACATGCTACCACTAATCCAGCTAGGGCACCTGTTAATAAATAACAAAAAACATATCATATGAACATTTGTGTAAATCTACTTCAAACACATCGTCACATGGGCTATTAATAATTTGTGGTGTGAGTTCATGGGTATTTGATCGTAACCGTACGGTACCTGTAAATAACATCTACTAATACAATGAGTACCTATCACCACTAACGTTTACAGTTTTATTTCTAACTGTAGAGATAGAGGTACATGTAATATAGTTCACCAGTGACCCGTGGCTTCATGTACGTACATCCTTACTAGTGCCAGCGGCGGCATGAACGTATATCTTTGTTAGTGACATGCGGCGGCATGAACGTATATCTTTGTTAGTGGCCAGCAGCCGCATGAACGTATATATTTGTCAGTGACTTGCAGCGGCATGTACGTATATATTTGTTAGTGGCCGGTGGCTTCATGTACGTACATCTTTGTTAGTGGCCTGCGGCGACTTGAACTTACATCTTGTCAGTGACCCGTGGCTTCATGTACGCACATCTTTGTTAGTGGCCTGCAGCGGCATGTACGTATATCTTTGTTAGTGGCCTGTGGCTTCATGTACGTACATCTTTGTTAGTGGCCTGCGGCGGCTTGAACTTACATCTTGTCAGTGACCTGTGGTGACATGTACGTACGTACATTTATGTCAGTGACATGTGGCGTCATGGAGGTGGATTTCGGTAAGTACTCCGCCATGATGGAATTAAATAATTGTTGAAAGTGGCGTTAAACACACTATTATAATTACCATTATTAAATAATAAGTGTATAAGGAATTTTTCAATACTTTAAATACACACATTCAGGAATGACAGCATCAACAACAGCTGTAAATAAATGAAAGTGTTATAGAATAATATACCAGTAAATGTAAACCTACAATATTAATTGATGGTCATCATCATTATCCCTGCATTAATGCTTGTGTGACATCAATCAATCAATCAATCAATCAATCAATCAATCAATCAATCAATCAATCAATCAATCAATCAATCAATCATAATGAATGTAATTGATTCTGCGAGAAAACCCAACTGAACCGCAAGAAACATAGAAAGGAGACAATGATGACAGTTGATCTGTCATCAGGAGGATGTGGGTAACATGAACCCCACAAAAAACCAGAGTGAATTTGAGTGCTCCGGAATGTAAGCAGTTCCTGTTCCACTAGTGGCATCTGTCGTGTTGCTCTTGATACAAATAGGTGAGATTGTATTGTACATGCTGTATCTATTGTATAATACATGTTGTATCTATTGTATAGTACATGTTGCATCTATTGTATTGTACATGTTGTATCTATTGTATTGTACATGTTGTATCTATTATATTGTACATGTTGTATCTATTGTATTGTACATGTTGTATCTATTGTATTGTACATGTTGTATCTATTGCATAGTACATGTTGTATCTATTGTATAGTACTTGTTGTATTCATAGTATTGTACATGTTGCATCTATTGTATTGTACATGTTGCATCTATAGTATTGTACATGTTGTATCTATTGTATAGTACATGTTGTATTTATTGTATTGTACACGTTGTATCTATTGTATTGTACATGTTATATCTATTGTATTGTACACGTTGTATCTATTGTATTGTACATGTTGTATCTATTGTATAGTACATGTTGTATTTATAGTATTGTACATGTTGTATCTATTGTATTGTACATGTTGCATCTATAGTATTGTACATGTTGTATCTATTGTATTGTACATGTTGTATCTATTGTATTGTACATGTTGTATCTATTGTATTGTACATGTTGTATCTATTGTATTGTACATGTTGTATCTATTGTATTGTACATGTTGTATCTATTGTATTGTACATGTTGTATCTATTGTATTGTACATGTTGCTCTTGATACAAATAGGTGAGATTGTATTGTACATGCTGTATCTATTGTATTGTACATGTTGCATCTATTGTATTGTACATGTTGTATATATTGTATTGTACATGTTGCATCTATTGTATAGTACATGTTGTATTTATAGTATTGTACATGTTATATCTATTGTATTGTACATGTTGCATCTATAGTATTGTACATGGTGTATCTATTGTATTGTACATGTTGTATCTATTGTATTGTACATGTTGCTCTTGATACAAATAGGTGAGATTGTATTGTACATGCTGTATATATTGTATTGTACATGTTGTATCTATTGTATTGTACATGTTGCATCTATTGTATTGTACATGTTGTATCTAGTGTATAGTACATGTTGTATTTATAGTATTGTACATGTTGTATCTATTGTATTGTACATGTTGCATCTATAGTATTGTACATGTTGTATCTATTGTATTGTACATGTTGTATCTATTGTATTGTACATGTTGTATCCATTGTATTGTACATGTTGTATCTATTGTATTGTACATGTTGCATCTATTGCATTGTACATGTTGTATCTATTGTATTGTACATGTTGTATCTATTGTATTGTGCATGTTGTATCTATTGTATTGTACATGTTATATCTATTGCATTTTACATGTTATATCTATTGTATTGTACATGTTGTATCTATTGTATTGTACATGTTGTATCTATTGTATTATACATGTTGTATCTATTGTATTGTACATGTTGTATCTATTGTATTGTACATGTTGTATCTATTGTATTGTACATGTTGTATCTATTGTATTTTACATGTTGTATATATTGTATTGTACATGTTGTATATATTGTATTGTACATGTTGTATCTATTGTATTGTACATGTTGTATCTATTGTATTGTACATGTTGTATCTATTGTATTGTACATGTTGTATCTATTGTATTTTACATGTTATATCTATTGCATTGCACATGTATCTATTGTATTGAACTTATTGTATCTATTGTATTGTATATGTTGTATCTATTGTATTGTACATATTGTATCAATTGTATTGTACATGTTGTATCTATTATATTGTACATGTTATATCTATTGTATTGGACATGTTGTATCTATTGTATTGTACATGTTGTATCTATTGTATTGCACATGTTGTATCTATTGTATTGCACATGTTGTATCTATTGTATTGTACATGTTTTATCTATTGTATTGTACATGTTATATCTATTGCATTGCACATGTATCTATTGTATTGTATATATTATATCTATTGCATTGCACATGTATCTATTGTATTGAACTTATTGTATTGAACTTATTGTATTGAACTTATTGTATCTATTGTATTGTACATGCTGTATCTATTGTATTGTATATATTGTATCTATTATATTGTACATATTGTATCAATTATATTGTACATGTTGTATCTATTGTATTGTACATGTTATATCTATTGTATTTTATAAGTTATATCTATTGTATTGTATATGTTGTATCTATTGTATTGTACATGTTGTATCTATTGTATTGTACATGTTGTATCAATTGTATTGTACATGTTGTATCTATTGTATTGTACATGTTATATATATTGTATTGTATATGTTGTATCTATTGTATTGTACATGTTATATATATTGTATTGTATATGTTGTATCTATTGTATTGTACATATTGTATCAATTGTATTGTACATGTTGTATCTATTGTATTGTACATGTTATATCTATTGTATTGTACATGTTGTATCTATTGTATTATACCTGCTGTATCTATTGTATTGTACAGGTTGTATATATTGTATTGTACATGTTGTATCTATTGTATTGTACAGGTTGTATATATTGTATTGTACAGGTTCTATATATTGTATTGTACATGCCGTATCTATTGTATTGTAGATGTTGTATCTATAGTATTGTAGATGTTGTATCTATTGTATTGTACATGTTGTATCTATTGTATTGTACATGTTGTATCAATTGTATTGTACATGTTGTATCTATTGTATTGTACATGTTGTATCTATTGTATTGTACATGTTGTATCTATTGTATTGTACATGCTGTATCTGTTGTATTGTACACATTGTATCTATTGTATTGTACCTGCTGTATCTATTGTATTGTACAGGTTGTATATATTGTATTGTACATGTTGTATCTATTGTATTGTACAGGTTGTATATATTGTATTGTACATGTTGTATCTATTGTATTGTACAGGTTGTATCTATTGTATTGTACACATTGTATCTATTGTATTGTACCTGCTGTATCTATTGTATTGTACATGTTGTATCTATTGTATTGCACATGTTGTATCAATTGTATTGTACATGTTGTATCTATTGTATAGTACATGCTGTATCTATTGTATTGTACATGGTGTATCTATTGTATTTTACATGTTGTATCTATTGTATTGTACATGTTGTATCTATTGTATTGTACATGTTGTATCTATTGTATTGTACATGTTGTATCTATTGTATTGTACATGTTGTATCTATTGTATTGTACATGTTGTATCTATTGTATTGTACATGTTATATCTATTGCATTGCACATGTATCTATTGTATTGAACTTATTGTATCTATTGTATTGTATATGTTGTATCTATTGTATTGTACATGTTGTATCTATTGTATTGTTAATGTTGTATCTATTGTATTGCACATGTTGTATCTATTGTATTGTACATGTTTCTCTTGATACAAATAGGTGAGATTGTATTGTACATGCTGTATCTATTGTATTGTACATGTTGTATCTATTGTATTGTACATGTTGCATCTATTGTATTGTACATGTTGCTCTTGATACAAATAGGTGAGATTGTATTGTACATGCTGTATCTATTGTATTGTACATGTTGTATCTATTGTATTGTACATGTTGCATCTATTGTATTGTACATGTTGTATCTATTGTATAGTACATGTTGTATTTATAGTATTGTACATGTTGTATCTATTGTATTGTACATGTTGCATCTATAGTATTGTACATGTTGTATCTATTGTATTGTACATGTTGTATCTATTGTATTGTACATGTTGTATCTATTGTATTGTACATGTTGTATCCATTGTATTGTACAGGTTGTATCTATTGTATTGTACACATTGTATCTATTGTATTGTACCTGCTGTATCTATTGTATTGTACGTGTTGTATCTATTGTATTGCACATGTTGTATCAATTGTATTGTACATGTTGTATCTATTGTATAGTACATGCTGTATCTATTGTATTGTACATGGTGTATCTATTGTATTTTACATGTTGTATCTATTGTATTGTACATGTTGTATCTATTGTATTGTACATGTTGTATCTATTGTATTGTACATGTTGTATCTATTGTATTGTACATGTTGTATCTATTGTATTGTACATGTTGTATCTATTGTATTGTACATGTTATATCTATTGCATTGCACATGTATCTATTGTATTGAACTTATTGTATCTATTGTATTGTATATGTTGTATCTATTGTATTGTACATGTTGTATCTATTGTATTGTTAATGTTGTATCTATTGTATTGCACATGTTGTATCTATTGTATTGTACATGTTTCTCTTGATACAAATAGGTGAGATTGTATTGTACATGCTGTATCTATTGTATTGTACATGTTGTATCTATTGTATTGTACATGTTGCATCTATTGTATTGTACATGTTGTATCTATTGTATAGTACATGTTGTATTTATAGTATTGTACATGTTGTATCTATTGTATTGTACATGTTGCATCTATAGTATTGTACATGTTGTATCTATTGTATTGTACATGTTGTATCTATTGTATTGTACATGTTGTATCTATTGTATTGTACATGTTGTATCCATTGTATTGTATATGTTGTATCTATTGTATTGTACAGGTTGTATATATTGTATTGTACATGTTGCATCTATAGTATTGTACATGTTGTATCTATTGTATTGTACATGTTGTATCTATTGTATTGTACATGTTGTATCTATTGTATTGTACATGTTGTATCCATTGTATTGTACATGTTGTATCTATTGTATTGTACACGTTGTATATATTGTATTGTACAGGTTTTATATATTGTATTGTACATGCTGTATCTATTGTATTGTAGATGTTGTATCTATTGTATTGTAGATGTTGTATCTATTGTATTGTACATGTTGTATCTATTGTATTGTACATGTTGTATCTATTGTATTGTACATGTTGTATCTATTGTATTGTACATGTTGTATCTTGTGTATTGTACATGTTGTATCTGTTGTATTGTACACATTGTATCTATTGTATTGTACCTGCTGTATCTATTGTATTGTACAGGTTGTATATATTGTATTGTACATGTATCTATTGTATTGTACATATTGTATCTATTGTATTGTACAGGTTGTATATATTGTATTGTACAGGTTGTATACATTGTATTGCACATGCTGTATCTATTGTATTGTAGATGTTGTATCTATTGTATTGTACATGCTGTATCTATTGTATTGTACACATTGTGTCTATTGTATTGTACCTGCTGTATCTATTGTATTGTACATGTTGTATCTATTGTATTGTACATGTTGTATCTATTGTATTATACATGTTGTATCTATTGTATTGTACATGTTGTATCTATTGTATTGTACATGTTGTATCTATTGTATTGTACATGTTGTATCTATTGTATTGTACATGTTGTATCTATTGTATTGTACATGTTATATCTATTGTATTTTACATGTTATATCTATTGTATTGTACATGTTGTATCTATTGTATTGTACATGTTGTATCTATTGTATTGTACATGTTGTATCGATTGTATTGTACATGTTGTATCTATTGTATTGCACATGTTGTATCAATTGTATTGTACATGTTGTACCTATTGTATAGTACATGTTGTATCTATTGTATTGTACATGTTGTATCTATTGTATTGTACATGTTATATCTATTGTATTTTGCATGTTGTATCTATTGTATTGTACATGTTGTATATATTGTATTGGACATGTTGTATCTATTGTATTTTGCATGTTGTATCTATTGTATTGTACCTGCTGTATCTATTGTATTGTACAGGTTGTATATATTGTATTGTACATGTATCTATTGTATTGTACATGTTGTATCTATTGTATTGTACAGGTTGTATATATTGTATTGTACAGGTTGTATATATTGTATTGTACAGGTTGTATATATTGTATTGCACATGTTGTATCTATTGTATTGTAGATGTTGTATCTATTGTATTGTACATGCTGTATCTATTGTATTGTACACATTGTATCTATTGTATTGTACCTGCTGTATCTATTGTATTGTACAGGTTGTATCTATTGTATTGTACATGTTGTATCTATTGTACTGTACATGTTGCATCTATTTTATTGTACATGTTGTATCTATTGTATTGTACATGTTGTACTGTACTGGTTGTATCTATTGTACTGTACATGTTGTACTGTACATGTTGTATCTATTGTACTGTACATGTTACATCTATTGTATTGTACATGTTATATCTATTGTATTGTACATGTTGTATCTATTGTATTGTACATGTTGCATATCTTGTATTGTACATGTTGTATGAATTGTATTATACATGTTGTATCTATTGTATAGTACATGTTGTATTTATTGTATTGTACATGTTGTATCTATTATATTGTACATGTTGTATCTATTGTATAGTACATGTTGTATCTATTGTATTGTACATGTTGTATCTATTGTATTTTACATGTTGTATATATTGTATTGTACATGTTGTATATATTGTATTGTACATGTTGTATCTATTGTATTGTACATGTTGTATCTATTGTATTGTACATGTTGTATCTATTGTATTGTACATGTTATATCTATTGCATTGCACATGTATCTATTGTATTGAACTTATTGTATCTATTGTATTGTACATGCTGTATCTATTGTATTGTATATGTTGTATCTATTGTATTGTACATATTGTATCAATTGTATTGTACATGTTGTATCTATTGTATTGTACATGTTATATCTATTGTATTGGACATGTTGTATCTATTGTATTGAACTTATTGTATCTATTGTATTGTACATGCTGTATCTATTGTATTGTATATGTTGTATCTATTTTATTGTACATATTGTATCAATTGTATTGTACATGCTGTATCTATTGTATTGTACATGTTATATCTATTGTATTTTATAAGTTATATCTATTGTATTGTATATGTTGTATCTATTGTATTGTACATGTTGTATCTATTGTATTGTATATGTTGTATCTATTGTATTGTACATATTGTATCAATTGTGTTGTACATGTTGTATCTATTGTATTGTACATGTTATATCTATTGTATTTTACATGTTATATCTATTGTATTGTATATGTTGTATCTATTGTATTGTACATGTTGTATCTATTGTATTGTACATGTTGCATCTATGGTATTGTACATGTTATATCTATTGTATTTTACATGTTATATCTATTGTATTGTACATGTTGTATCTATTGTATTGTACAGGTTGTATATATTGTATTGTACATGCTGTATCTATTGTATTGTACATGTTGTATCTATTGTATTGTACAGCTGTATCTATTGTATTGTACACATTATATCTATTGTATTATACCTGCTGTATCTATTGTATTGTACAGGTTGTATATATTGTATTGTACATGTTGTATCTATTGTATTGTACAGGTTGTATCTATTGTATTGTACAGGTTGTATATATTGTATTGTACAGGTTGTATATATTGTATTGTACATGCTGTATCTATTGTATTGTAGATGTTGTATCGATTGTATTGTACATGTTGTATCTATTGTATTGTACCTGCTTGTACAGGTTGTATATATTGGATTGTACATGTTGTATCTATTGTATTGTACATGTTGTATCTATTGTATTGTACATGTTGTATCTATTGTATTGTACATGTTGTATCTGTTGCATTGTACATGTTGTATCTATTGTATTGTACATGTTGTATCTATTGTATTGTACATGTTGTATCTATTGTATTGTACATGTTGTATCTATTGTATTGTACATGTTGTATCTATTGTATTGTACATGTTGTATCTATTGTATTGTACACGTTGTATCTATTGTATTGGACATGTTGTATCTATTGTATTGTACATGTTGTATCTATTGTATTGTACATTTTGTATCTATTGTATTGTACCTGCTTATAGATAAAACATGTACAATACAATAAATACAACATGTACAACACAATAGATATAACATGTACAATACAATAGATACAACATGTACAATACAATACATACAACATGTACAATACAATAGATGCCACATGTACAATACAATATATACAACCTGTACAATACAATAGATACAACATGTACAATACAATAGATATAACATGTAAAATACAATAGATATAACATGTACAATACCATAGATGCAACATGTACAATACAATTGATACAACATGTACAATACAATAGATACAACATGTACAATACAATAGATACAACATATACAATACAATAGATATAATATGTAAAATACAATAGATATAACATGTACAATACAATAGATACAACATGTACAATACAATTGATACAATATGTACAATAAAATAGATACAACATATACAATACAATAGATACAGCATGTACAATACAATAGATACAATAAGTTCAATACAATAGATACATGTGCAATGCAATAGATATAACATGTACAATACAATAGATACATGTGCAATGCAATAGATATAACATGTACAATACAATAGATACAACATGTACAATACAATAGATACAACAAGTGCAATACAATAGATACAACGTGTACAATACAATAGATACAACATGTACAATACAATAGATACAACATGTCCAATACAATAGATATAACATGTACAATACAATAGATACAACATGTACAATACAATTGATACAATATGTTCAATACAATAGATACAACATATACAATACAATAGATACAGCATGTACAATACAATAGATACAATAAGTTCAATACAATAGATACATGTGCAATGCAATAGATATAACATGTACAATACAATAGATACAACATGTACAATACAATAGATACAACATGTACAATACAATTGATACAGCAGGTACAATACAATAGATACAACATGTACAATACAATAGATACAGCATGTACAATACAATAGATACAACATCTACAATACAATAGATACAACATGTACAATACAATAGATACAACATGTACTATACAATAGATACAACATGTACAATATAATAGATACAACCTGTACAATACAATAGATACAACATGTACAATACAATAGATACATGTACAATACAATATATACAACCTGTACAATACAATGGATATAGCAGGTACAATACAATAGATACAAAATGTACAATACAATATTGTACATGTATTGTACAGTATTGTACATGTTATATCTATTGCATTGCACATGTATCTATTGTATTGAACTTATTGTATCTATTGTATTGTACATGCTGTATCTATTGTATTGTATATGTTGTATCTATTGTATTGAACATATTGTATCAATTGTATTGTACATGTTGTATCTATTGTATTGTACATGTTATATCTATTGTATTGGACATGTTGTATCTATTGTATTGTACATGTTGTATCTATTGTATTGTACACGTTGTATCTATTGTATTGCACTTGTTGTATCTATTGTATTGTACATGTTGTATCTATTGTATTGTACATGTTATATCTATTGCATTGCACATGTATCTATTGTATTGTACATGTTATATCTATTGCATTGCACATGTATCTATTGTATTGAACTTATTGTATCTATTGTATTGTACATGCTGTATCTATTGTATTGTATATGTTGTATCTATTTTATTGTACATATTGTATCAATTGTATTGTACATGCTGTATCTATTGTATTGTACATGTTATATCTATTGTATTGTATATGTTGTATCTATTGTATTGTACATGTTGTATCTATTGTATTGTATATGTTGTATCTATTGTATTGTACATATTGTATCAATTGTATTGTACATGTTGTATCTATTGTATTGTACATGTTATATCTATTGTATTTTACATATTATATCTATTGTATTGTATATGTTGTATCTATTGTATTGTACATGTTGTATCTATTGTATTGTACATGTTGTATCAATTGTATTGTACATGTTGCATCTATGGTATTGTACATGTTATATCTATTGTATTTTACATGTTATATCTATTGTATTGTACATGTTGTATCTATTGTATTGTACAGGTTGTATATATTGTATTGTACATGCTGTATCTATTGTATTGTACATGTTGTATCTATTGTATTGTACAGCTGTATCTATTGTATTGTACACATTCTATCTATTGTATTATACCTGCTGTATCTATTGTATTGTACAGGTTGTATATATTGTATTGTACATGTTGTATCTATTGTATTGTACAGGTTGTATCTATTGTATTGTACAGGTTGTATATATTGTATTGTACAGGTTGTATATATTGTATTGTACATGCTGTATCTATTGTATTGTAGATGTTGTATCTATTGTATTGTACATGTTGTATCTATTGTATTGTACCTGCTTGTACAGGTTGTATATATTGGATTGTACATGTTGTATCTATTGTATTGTACATGTTGTATCTATTGTATTGTACATGTTGTATCTATTGTATTGTACATGTTGTTCTATTGCATTGTACATGTTGTATCTATTGTATTGTACATGTTGTATCTATTGTATTGTACATGTTGTATCTATTGTATTGTACATGTTGTTCTATTGCATTGTACATGTTGTATCTATTGTATTGTACATGTTGTATCTATTGTATTGTACATGTTGTATCTATTGTATTGTACATGTTGTATCTATTGTATTGTACATGTTGTATCTATTGTATTGTACATGTTGTATCTATTGTATTGTACATGTTGTATCTATTGTATTGTACATGTTGTATCTATTGTATTGTACATGCTGTATTTATTGTATTGTACATGTTGTATCTATTGTATTGTACATGCTGTATTTATTGTATTGTACATGTTGTATCTATTGTATTGTACATGTTGTATCTATTGTATTGTACATGTTGTATCTATTGTATTATACATGTTGTATCTATTGTATTGTACATGTTGTATCTATTGTATTGTACATGTTGTATCTATTGTATTGTACATGTTGTATCTATTGCATTGTACATGTTGTATCTATTGTATTGTACATGTTGTATCTATTGTATTGTACATGTTGTATCTATTGTATTGTACATGTTGTATCTATTGTATTGTACATGTTGTATCTATTGTATTGTACATGTTGTATCTATTGTATTGTACATGTTGTATCTATTGTATTGTACATGTTGTATCTACTGTATTTTACATGTTGTATCTATTGCATTGTATATGTTGTATTTATTGTATTGTACATGTTGTATCTATTGTATAGTACATGTTATATCTATTGTATTATACAGGTTGTATCTATTGTATTGTACATGTGGCATCTATTGTATTGTACATGTTGTATGTATTGTATTGTACATGTTGTATCTATTGTATTGTACATGTTATATCTATTGTGTTGTACATGTTGTATTTATTGTATTGTACAGGTTGTATATATTGTATTGCACATGTTGTATCTATTGTATTGTACATGTTGTATCTACTGTATTTTACATGTTGTATCTATTGCATTGTATATGTTGTATTTATTGTATTGTACATGTTGTATCTATTGTATAGTACATGTTATATCTATTGTATTATACAGGTTGTATCTATTGTATTGTACATGTGGCATCTATTGTATTGTACATGTTGTATGTATTGTATTGTACATGTTGTATCTATTGTATTGTACATGTTATATCTATTGTGTTGTACATGTTGTATTTATTGTATTGTACAGGTTGTATATATTGTATTGCACATGTTGTATCTATTGTATTGTAGATGTTGTATCTATTGTATTGTACATGCTGTATCTATTGTATTGTACATGCTGTATCTATTGTATTGTACACATTGTATCTATTGTATTGTACCTGCTGTATCTATTGTATTGTACAGGTTGTATCTATTGTATTGTACATGTTGTATCTATTGTACTGTACATGTTGCATCTATTTTATTGTACATGTTGTATCTATTGTATTGTACATGTTGTACTGTACTGGTTGTATCTATTGTATTGTACATGTTGTACTGTACATGTTGTATCTATTGTACTGTACATGTTACATCTATTGTATTGTACATGTTATATCTATTGTATTGTACATGTTGTATCTATTGTATTGTACATGTTGCATATATTGTATTGTACATGTTGTATGAATTGTATTGTACATGTTGTATCTATTGTATAGTACATGTTGTATTTATTGTATTGTACATGTTGTATCTATTATATTGTACATGTTGTATCTATTGTATAGTACATGTTGTATCTATTGTATTGTACATGTTGTATCTATTGTATTTTACATGTTGTATATATTGTATTGTACATGTTGTATATATTGTATTGTACATGTTGTATCTACTGTATTTTACATGTTGTATCTATTGCATTGTATATGTTGTATTTATTGTATTGTACATGTTGTATCTATTGTATAGTACATGTTATATCTATTGTATTATACAGGTTGTATCTATTGTATTGTACATGTGGCATCTATTGTATTGTACATGTTGTATGTATTGTATTGTACATGTTGTATCTATTGTATTGTACATGTTATATCTATTGTGTTGTACATGTTGTATTTATTGTATTGTACATGTTTTATCTATTGTATTGTACATGTTGTATCTATTGTATTGCACATGTTGTATCAATTGTATTGTACATGTTGTACCTATTGTATAGTACATGTTGTATCTATTGTATTGTACATGTTGTATCTATTGTATTGTACATGTTATATCTATTGTATTTTGCATGTTGTATCTATTGTATTGTACATGTTGTATATATTGTATTGGACATGTTGTATCTATTGTATTTTGCATGTTGTATCTATTGTATTGTACACGTTGTATCTATTGTATTGGACATGTTGTATCTATTGTATTGTACATGTTGTATCTATTGTATTGTACATTTTGTATCTATTGTATTGTACCTGCTGTATCTATTGTATTGTACAGGTTGTATATATTGTATTGTACATGTATCTATTGTATTGTACATGTTGTATCTATTGTATTGTACAGGTTGTATATATTGTATTGTACAGGTTGTATATATTGTATTGTACAGGTTGTATATATTGTATTGCACATGTTGTATCTATTGTATTGTAGATGTTGTATCTATTGTATTGTACATGCTGTATCTATTGTATTGTACACATTGTATCTATTGTATTGTACCTGCTGTATCTATTGTATTGTACAGGTTGTATCTATTGTATTGTACATGTTGTATCTATTGTACTGTACATGTTGCATCTATTTTATTGTACATGTTGTATCTATTGTATTGTACATGTTGTACTGTACTGGTTGTATCTATTGTATTGTACATGTTGTACTGTACATGTTGTATCTATTGTACTGTACATGTTACATCTATTGTATTGTACATGTTATATCTATTGTATTGTACATGTTGTATCTATTGTATTGTACATGTTGCATATATTGTATTGTACATGTTGTATGAATTGTATTGTACATGTTGTATCTATTGTATAGTACATGTTGTATTTATTGTATTGTACATGTTGTATCTATTATATTGTACATGTTGTATCTATTGTATAGTACATGTTGTATCTATTGTATTGTACATGTTGTATCTATTGTATTTTACATGTTGTATATATTGTATTGTACATGTTGTATATATTGTATTGTACATGTTGTATCTATTGTATTGTACATGTTGTATCTATTGTATTGTACATGTTGTATCTATTGTATTGTACATGTTATATCTATTGCATTGCACATGTATCTATTGTATTGAACTTATTGTATCTATTGTATTGTACATGCTGTATCTATTGTATTGTATATGTTGTATCTATTGTATTGAACATATTGTATCAATTGTATTGTACATGTTGTATCTATTGTATTGTACATGTTATATCTATTGTATTGGACATGTTGTATCTATTGTATTGTACATGTTGTATCTATTGTATTGTACACGTTGTATCTATTGTATTGCACTTGTTGTATCTATTGTATTGTACATGTTGTATCTATTGTATTGTACATGTTATATCTATTGCATTGCACATGTATCTATTGTATTGTACATGTTATATCTATTGCATTGCACATGTATCTATTGTATTGAACTTATTGTATCTATTGTATTGTACATGCTGTATCTATTGTATTGTATATGTTGTATCTATTTTATTGTACATATTGTATCAATTGTATTGTACATGCTGTATCTATTGTATTGTACATGTTATATCTATTGTATTGTATATGTTGTATCTATTGTATTGTACATGTTGTATCTATTGTATTGTATATGTTGTATCTATTGTATTGTACATATTGTATCAATTGTATTGTACATGTTGTATCTATTGTATTGTACATGTTATATCTATTGTATTTTACATATTATATCTATTGTATTGTATATGTTGTATCTATTGTATTGTACATGTTGTATCTATTGTATTGTACATGTTGTATCAATTGTATTGTACATGTTGCATCTATGGTATTGTACATGTTATATCTATTGTATTTTACATGTTATATCTATTGTATTGTACATGTTGTATCTATTGTATTGTACAGGTTGTATATATTGTATTGTACATGCTGTATCTATTGTATTGTACATGTTGTATCTATTGTATTGTACAGCTGTATCTATTGTATTGTACACATTCTATCTATTGTATTATACCTGCTGTATCTATTGTATTGTACAGGTTGTATATATTGTATTGTACATGTTGTATCTATTGTATTGTACAGGTTGTATCTATTGTATTGTACAGGTTGTATATATTGTATTGTACAGGTTGTATATATTGTATTGTACATGCTGTATCTATTGTATTGTAGATGTTGTATCTATTGTATTGTACATGTTGTATCTATTGTATTGTACCTGCTTGTACAGGTTGTATATATTGGATTGTACATGTTGTATCTATTGTATTGTACATGTTGTATCTATTGTATTGTACATGTTGTATCTATTGTATTGTACATGTTGTTCTATTGCATTGTACATGTTGTATCTATTGTATTGTACATGTTGTATCTATTGTATTGTACATGTTGTATCTATTGTATTGTACATGTTGTATCTATTGTATTGTACATGTTGTATCTATTGTATTGTACATGTTGTATCTATTGTATTGTACATGTTGTATCTATTGTATTGTACATGTTGTATCTATTGTATTGTACATGTTGTATCTATTGTATTGTACATGCTGTATTTATTGTATTGTACATGTTGTATCTATTGTATTGTACATGCTGTATTTATTGTATTGTACATGTTGTATCTATTGTATTGTACATGTTGTATCTATTGTATTGTACATGTTGTATCTATTGTATTATACATGTTGTATCTATTGTATTGTACATGTTGTATCTATTGTATTGTACATGTTGTATCTATTGTATTGTACATGTTGTATCTATTGTATTGTACATGTTGTATCTATTGTATTGTACATGTTGTATCTATTGTATTGTACATGTTGTATCTATTGTATTGTACATGTTGTATCTACTGTATTTTACATGTTGTATCTATTGCATTGTATATGTTGTATTTATTGTATTGTACATGTTGTATCTATTGTATAGTACATGTTATATCTATTGTATTATACAGGTTGTATCTATTGTATTGTACATGTGGCATCTATTGTATTGTACATGTTGTATGTATTGTATTGTACATGTTGTATCTATTGTATTGTACATGTTATATCTATTGTGTTGTACATGTTGTATTTATTGTATTGTACAGGTTGTATATATTGTATTGCACATGTTGTATCTATTGTATTGTAGATGTTGTATCTATTGTATTGTACATGCTGTATCTATTGTATTGTACACATTGTATCTATTGTATTGTACCTGCTGTATCTATTGTATTGTACAGGTTGTATCTATTGTATTGTACATGTTGTATCTATTGTACTGTACATGTTGCATCTATTTTATTGTACATGTTGTATCTATTGTATTGTACATGTTGTACTGTACTGGTTGTATCTATTGTATTGTACATGTTGTACTGTACATGTTGTATCTATTGTACTGTACATGTTACATCTATTGTATTGTACATGTTATATCTATTGTATTGTACATGTTGTATCTATTGTATTGTACATGTTGCATATATTGTATTGTACATGTTGTATGAATTGTATTGTACATGTTGTATCTATTGTATAGTACATGTTGTATTTATTGTATTGTACATGTTGTATCTATTATATTGTACATGTTGTATCTATTGTATAGTACATGTTGTATCTATTGTATTGTACATGTTGTATCTATTGTATTTTACATGTTGTATATATTGTATTGTACATGTTGTATATATTGTATTGTACATGTTGTATCTATTGTATTGTACATGTTGTATCTATTGTATTGTACATGTTGTATCTATTGTATTGTACATGTTATATCTATTGCATTGCACATGTATCTATTGTATTGAACTTATTGTATCTATTGTATTGTACATGCTGTATCTATTGTATTGTATATGTTGTATCTATTGTATTGAACATATTGTATCAATTGTATTGTACATGTTGTATCTATTGTATTGTACATGTTATATCTATTGTATTGGACATGTTGTATCTATTGTATTGTACATGTTGTATCTATTGTATTGTACACGTTGTATCTATTGTATTGCACTTGTTGTATCTATTGTATTGTACATGTTGTATCTATTGTATTGTACATGTTATATCTATTGCATTGCACATGTATCTATTGTATTGTACATGTTATATCTATTGCATTGCACATGTATCTATTGTATTGAACTTATTGTATCTATTGTATTGTACATGCTGTATCTATTGTATTGTATATGTTGTATCTATTTTATTGTACATATTGTATCAATTGTATTGTACATGCTGTATCTATTGTATTGTACATGTTATATCTATTGTATTGTATATGTTGTATCTATTGTATTGTACATGTTGTATCTATTGTATTGTATATGTTGTATCTATTGTATTGTACATATTGTATCAATTGTATTGTACATGTTGTATCTATTGTATTGTACATGTTATATCTATTGTATTTTACATATTATATCTATTGTATTGTATATGTTGTATCTATTGTATTGTACATGTTGTATCTATTGTATTGTACATGTTGTATCAATTGTATTGTACATGTTGCATCTATGGTATTGTACATGTTATATCTATTGTATTTTACATGTTATATCTATTGTATTGTACATGTTGTATCTATTGTATTGTACAGGTTGTATATATTGTATTGTACATGCTGTATCTATTGTATTGTACATGTTGTATCTATTGTATTGTACAGCTGTATCTATTGTATTGTACACATTCTATCTATTGTATTATACCTGCTGTATCTATTGTATTGTACAGGTTGTATATATTGTATTGTACATGTTGTATCTATTGTATTGTACAGGTTGTATCTATTGTATTGTACAGGTTGTATATATTGTATTGTACAGGTTGTATATATTGTATTGTACATGCTGTATCTATTGTATTGTAGATGTTGTATCTATTGTATTGTACATGTTGTATCTATTGTATTGTACCTGCTTGTACAGGTTGTATATATTGGATTGTACATGTTGTATCTATTGTATTGTACATGTTGTATCTATTGTATTGTACATGTTGTATCTATTGTATTGTACATGTTGTTCTATTGCATTGTACATGTTGTATCTATTGTATTGTACATGTTGTATCTATTGTATTGTACATGTTGTATCTATTGTATTGTACATGTTGTATCTATTGTATTGTACATGTTGTATCTATTGTATTGTACATGTTGTATCTATTGTATTGTACATGTTGTATCTATTGTATTGTACATGTTGTATCTATTGTATTGTACATGCTGTATTTATTGTATTGTACATGTTGTATCTATTGTATTGTACATGCTGTATTTATTGTATTGTACATGTTGTATCTATTGTATTGTACATGTTGTATCTATTGTATTGTACATGTTGTATCTATTGTATTATACATGTTGTATCTATTGTATTGTACATGTTGTATCTATTGTATTGTACATGTTGTATCTATTGTATTGTACAGGTTGTATATATTGTATTGTACATGCTGTATCTATTGTATTGTACATGTTGTATCTATTGTATTGTACAGCTGTATCTATTGTATTGTACACATTCTATCTATTGTATTATACCTGCTGTATCTATTGTATTGTACAGGTTGTATATATTGTATTGTACATGTTGTATCTATTGTATTGTACAGGTTGTATCTATTGTATTGTACAGGTTGTATATATTGTATTGTACAGGTTGTATATATTGTATTGTACATGCTGTATCTATTGTATTGTAGATGTTGTATCTATTGTATTGTACATGTTGTATCTATTGTATTGTACCTGCTTGTACAGGTTGTATATATTGGATTGTACATGTTGTATCTATTGTATTGTACATGTTGTATCTATTGTATTGTACATGTTGTATCTATTGTATTGTACATGTTGTTCTATTGCATTGTACATGTTGTATCTATTGTATTGTACATGTTGTATCTATTGTATTGTACATGTTGTATCTATTGTATTGTACATGTTGTATCTATTGTATTGTACATGTTGTATCTATTGTATTGTACATGTTGTATCTATTGTATTGTACATGTTGTATCTATTGTATTGTACATGTTGTATCTATTGTATTGTACATGCTGTATTTATTGTATTGTACATGTTGTATCTATTGTATTGTACATGCTGTATTTATTGTATTGTACATGTTGTATCTATTGTATTGTACATGTTGTATCTATTGTATTGTACATGTTGTATCTATTGTATTATACATGTTGTATCTATTGTATTGTACATGTTGTATCTATTGTATTGTACATGTTGTATCTATTGTATTGTACATGTTGTATCTATTGCATTGTACATGTTGTATCTATTGTATTGTACATGTTGTATCTATTGTATTGTACATGTTGTATCTATTGTATTGTACATGTTGTATCTATTGTATTGTACATGTTGTATCTATTGTATTGTACATGTTGTATCTATTGTATTGTACATGTTGTATCTATTGTATTGTACATGTTGTATCTACTGTATTTTACATGTTGTATCTATTGCATTGTATATGTTGTATTTATTGTATTGAACATGTTGTATCTATTGTATAGTACATGTTATATCTATTGTATTATACAGGTTGTATCTATTGTATTGTACATGTGGCATCTATTGTATTGTACATGTTGTATGTATTGTATTGTACATGTTGTATCTATTGTATTGTACATGTTATATCTATTGTGTTGTACATGTTGTATTTATTGTATTGTACATGTTGTATCTATTGTATTGTACATGTTGTATCTATTGTATTGTACATGTTGTATCTATTGTATTGTACAGGTTGTGTCTATTGTTTGTACATGTGGTATCTATTGTATTGTACATGTTGTATCTATTGTGTTGTACATGTTGTATCTATTGTATTGTACAGGTTGCATCTATTGTATTGTACATGTTGTATCTATTGTATTATACATGTTGTATCTATTGTATTGTACACGTTGTATCTATTGTATTGCACTTGTTGTATCTATTGTATTGTACATGTTGTATCTATTGCATTGCACATGTATCTATTGTATTGTACATGTTATATCTATTGCATTGCACATGTATCTATTGTATTGAACTTATTGTATTGAACTTATTGTATCTATTGTATTGTACATGCTGTATCTATTGTATTGTATATGTTGTATCTATTTTATTGTACATATCGTATCAATTGTATTGTACATGCTGTATCTATTGTATTGTACATGTTATATCTATTGTATTGTATATGTTGTATCTATTGTATTGTACATGTTGTATCTATTGTATTGTATATGTTGTATCTATTGTATTGTACATATTGTATCAATTGTATTGTACATGTTGTATCTATTGTATTGTACATGTTATATCTATTGTATTTTACATGTTATATCTATTGTATTGTATATGTTGTATCTATTGTATTGTACATGTTGTATCTATTGTATTGTACATGTTGTATCAATTGTATTGTACATGTTGCATCTATGGTATTGTACATGTTATATCTATTGTATTTTACATGTTATATCTATTGTATTGTACATGTTGTATCTATTGTATTGTACAGGTTGTATATATTGTATTGTACATGCTTTATCTATTGTATTGTACATGTTGTATCTATTGTATTGTACAGCTGTATCTATTGTATTGTACACATTCTATCTATTGTATTATACCTGCTGTATCTATTGTATTGTACAGGTTGTATATATTGTATTGTACATGTTGTATCTATTGTATTGTACAGGTTGTATCTATTGTATTGTACAGGTTGTATATATTGTATTGTACAGGTTGTATATATTGTATTGTACATGCTGTATCTATTGTATTGTAGATGTTGTATCTATTGTATTGTACATGTTGTATCTATTGTATTGTACCTGCTTGTACAGGTTGTATATATTGGATTGTACATGTTGTATCTATTGTATTGTACATGTTGTATCTATTGTATTGTACCTGCTTGTACAGGTTGTATATATTGGATTGTACATGTTGTATCTATTGTATTGTACATGTTGTATCTATTGTATTGTACATGTTGTATCTATTGTATTGTACATGTTGTATCTATTGTATTGTACATGTTGTATCTATTGTATTGTACATGTTGTATCTATTGTATTGTACATGTTGTATCTACTGTATTTTACATGTTGTATCTATTGTATTGTACCTGCTTGTACAGGTTGTATATATTGGATTGTACATGTTGTATCTATTGTATTGTACATGTTGTATCTATTGTATTGTACATGTTGTATCTATTGTATTGTACATGTTGTATCTATTGTATTGTACATGTTGTATCTATTGTATTGTACATGTTGTATCTATTGTATTGTACATGTTGTATCTATTGTATTGTACAGGTTGTATCTATTGTATTGTACAGGTTGTATATATTGTATTGTACAGGTTGTATATATTGTATTGTACATGCTGTATCTATTGTATTGTAGATGTTGTATCTATTGTATTGTACATGTTGTATCTATTGTATTGTACCTGCTTGTACAGGTTGTATATATTGTATTGTACATGTTGTATCTATTGTATAGTACATGTTATATCTATTGTATTATACAGGTTGTATCTATTGTATTGTACATGTGGCATCTATTGTATTGTACATGTTGTATGTATTGTATTGTACATGTTGTATCTATTGTATTGTACATGTTATATCTATTGTGTTGTACATGTTGTATTTATTGTATTGTACATGTTGTATCTATTGTATTGTACATGTTGTATCTATTGTATTGTACATGTTGTATCTATTGTATTGTACAGGTTGTGTCTATTGTTTGTACATGTGGTATCTATTGTATTGTACATGTTGTATCTATTGTGTTGTACATGTTGTATCTATTGTATTGTACATGTTATATCTATTGTGTTGTACATGTTGTATTTATTGTATTGTACATGTTGTATCTATTGTATTGTACATGTTGTATCTATTGTATTGTACATGTTGTATCTATTGTATTGTACAGGTTGTGTCTATTGTTTGTACATGTGGTATCTATTGTATTGTACATGTTGTATCTATTGTGTTGTACATGTTGTATCTATTGTATTGTACAGGTTGCATCTATTGTATTGTACATGTTGTATCAATTGTATTATACATGTTGTATCTATTGTATTGTACATGTTTCATCTATTGTATTGTACATGTTATATTTATTGTATTGCACATGTTGTATCTATTGTATTGTACATGTTATATCTATTGTATTGTACATGTTATATCTATTGTATTGTACATGTTGTATCTATTGTATTGTACATGCTGTATTTATTGTATTGTACATGTTGTAGCTATTGTATTGTATATGTTGTATCTATTGTATTGTACATGTTGTATCTATTGTATTGTACAGGTTGTATCTATTGTATTGTACATTTTATATCTATTGTATTGTACATGTTGTATCTATTGTATTGTACATGTTGTATCTATTGTATTGTACATGTTGTATCTATTGTATTGTACAGGTTGTGTCTATTGTTTGTACATGTGGTATCTATTGTATTGTACATGTTTCATCTATTGTATTGTACATGTTATATTTATTGTATTGCACATGTTGTATCTATTGTATTGTACATGTTATATCTATTGTATTGTACATGTTATATCTATTGTATTGTACATGTTGTATCTATTGTATTGTACATGTTGTAGCTATTGTATTGTATATGTTGTATCTATTGTATTGTACATGTTGTATCTATTGTATTGTACAGGTTGTATCTATTGTATTGTACATGTTATATCTATTGTGTTGTACATGTTGTATTTATTGTATTGTACATGTTGTATCTATTGTATTGTACATGTTGTATCTATTGTATTGTACATGTTGTATCTATTGTATAGTACATGTTATATCTATTGTATTATACAGGTTGTATCTATTGTATTGTACATGTGGCATCTATTGTATTGTACATGTTGTATGTATTGTATTGTACATGTTGTATCTATTGTATTGTACATGTTATATCTATTGCGTTGTACATGTTGTATTTATTGTATTGTACATGTTGTATCTATTGTATTGTACATGTTGTATCTATTGTATTGTACATGTTGTATCTATTGTATTGTACAGGTTGTGTCTATTGTTTGTACAAGTGGTATCTATTGTATTGTACATGTTGTATCTATTGTGTTGTACATGTTGTATCTATTGTATTGTACAGGTTGCATCTATTGTATTGTACATGTTGTATCTATTGTATTATACATGTTGTATCTATTGTATTGTACATGTTTCATCTATTGTATTGTACATGTTATATTTATTGTATTGCACATGTTGTATCAATTGTATTGTACATGTTGTATCTATTGTATTGTACATGTTGTATCTATTGTATTGTACATGGTGTATCTATTGTATTGTACATGTTGTATCTATTGTATAGTACATGTTGTATCTATTGTATTGTACATGTTGTATCTATTGTATTGTACATGTGGCATCTATTGTATTGTACATGTTGTATGTATTGTATTGTACATGTTGTATCTATTGTATTGTACATGTTATATCTATTGTGTTGTACATGTTGTATTTATTGTATTGTACATGTTGTATCTATTGTATTGTACATGTTGTATCTATTGTATTGTACAGGTTGTGTCTATTGTTTGTACATGTGGTATCTATTGTATTGTACATGTTGTATCTATTGTGTTGTACATGTTGTATCTATTGTATTGTACAGGTTGCATCTATTGTATTGTACATGTTGTATCTATTGTATTATACATGTTGTATCTATTGTATTGTACATGTTTCATCTATTGTATTGTACATGTTATATTTATTGTATTGCACATGTTGTATCTATTGTATTGTACATGTTATATCTATTGTATTGTACATGTTATATCTATTGTATTGTACATGTTGTATCTATTGTATTGTACATGCTGTATTTATTGTACTGTACATGTTGTAGCTATTGCATTGTATATGTTGTATCTATTGTATTGTACATGTTGTATCTATTGTATTGTACAGGTTGTATCTATTGTATTGTACATGTCATATCTATTGTATTGTACATGTTGTATCTATTGTATTGTACATGTTGTATCTATTGTATTGTACATGTTGTATCTATTGTATTGTACAGGTTGTGTCTATTGTTTGGACATGTGGTATCTATTGTATTGTACATGTTTCATCTATTGTATTGTACATGTTATATTTATTGTATTGCACATGTTGTATCTATTGTATTGTACATGTTATATCTATTGTATTGTACATGTTATATCTATTGTATTGTACATGTTGTATCTATTGTATTGTACATGTTGTAGCTATTGTATTGTATATGTTGTATCTATTGTATTGTACATGTTGTATCTATTGTATTGTACAGGTTGTATCTATTGTATTGTACATGTTATATCTATTGTGTTGTACATGTTGTATTTATTGTATTGTACATGTTGTATCTATTGTATTGTACATGTTGTATCTATTGTATTGTACATGTTGTATCTATTGTATTATACAGGTTGTGTCTATTGTTTGTACATGTGGTATCTATTGTATTGTACATGTTGTATATACTGTATTGTACATGATGTATCTATTGTATTGTACATGTTGTATCTATTGTATTGTACATGTTGTATCTATTGTATAGTACATGTTGTATCTATTGTATTGTACAGGTTGTATCTTTTGTATTGTACATGTTGTATCTATTGCATTGTACATGTTGTATCCATTGTATTGTACATGTTGTATCTATTGTATTGTACATGTTGTATCCATTGTATTGTACATGGTGTATCTACTGTATTGTACATGATGTATCTATTGTATTGTACATGTTGTATCTATTGTATTGTACATGTTGTATCTATTGTATTGTACATGTTGTATCTACTGTATTGTACATGATGTATCTATTGTATTGTACAGGTTGTATCTTTTGTATTGTACATGTTGTATCTATTGTATTGTACATGTTGTATCTACTGTATTTTACATGTTATATCTATTGTATTGTACATGTTGTATCTATTGTAATGTAATTGTTGTATCTATTGTATTGTACATGTTGTATCTACTGTATTTTAGATGTTATATCTATTGTATTGTACATGTTATATATATTGTATTGTACAGGTTGTAGCTATTGCATTGTATATGTTGTATCTATTGTATTGTACAGGTTGTATCTATTATATTGTACATGTTGTATCTACTGTATTTCACATGTTGTATCTATTGTATTATACATGTTGTATCTATTGTATTGTACATGTGGCATCTATTGTATTGTACATGTTGTATGTATTGTATTGTAAATGTTGTATCTATTGTATTGTACATGTTATATCTATTGTGTTGTACATGTTGTATTTATTGTATTGTACATGTTGTATCTATTGTATTGCACATGTTGTATCTATTGTATTGTACATGTTGTATCTATTGTATTGTACAGGTTGTGTCTATTGTTTGTACATGTGGTATCTATTGTATTGTACATGTTGTATCTATTGTATTGTACATGTTGTATCTATTGTATTGTACAGGTTGCATCTATTGTATTGTACATGTTGTATCTATTGTATTATACATGTTGTATCTATTGTATTGTACATGTTGCATCTATTGTATTGTACATGTTATATTTATTGTATTGCACATGTTGTATCTATTGTATTGTACATGTTATATCTATTGTATTGTACATGTTATATCTATTGTATTGTACATGTTGTATCTATTGTATTGTACATGCTGTATTTATTGTATTGTACATGTTGTAGCTATTGTATTGTACATGTTGTATCTATTGTATTGTACATGTTGTATCTATTGTATTGTACAGGTTGTATATATTGTATTGTACATGTTGTATCTATTGTATTGTACATGTTGTATCTATTGTATTGTACATGTTGTATCTATTGTATTGTACATGTTGTATCTATTGTATTGTACATGTTGTATCTATTGTATTGTACATGTTGTATCTATTGTATTGTACATGTTGTATCTATTGTATTGTACATGTTGTATCTATTGTATTGTACATGTTGTATCTACTGTATTTTACATGTTGTATCTATTGCATTGTATATGTTGTATTTATTGTATTGTACATGTTGTATCTATTGTATAGTACATGTTATATCTATTGTATTATACAGGTTGTATCTATTGTATTGTACATGTTGTATCTATTGTATTCTAAGTGCTGTATCTATTGTAGTGTACATGCTGTATCTATTGTATTGTACATGTTGTATCTATTGTATTGTACATGTTGTATCTATTGTATTGTACATGTTATATCTATTGTATTGCATATGCTGTATCTATTGTATTGTGCATGTTGTATCTATTGTATTCTACATGCTGTATCTATTGTAGTGTACATGCTGTATCTATTGTATTGTACATGTTGTATCTATTGTATTGTACATGTTGTATTTATTGTATTGTACATGTTGTATCTACTGTATTTTAAATGTTGTATCTATTGTATTGTACATGTTGTATCTATTGTATTGTACATGTTATATCTATTGTATTTTACATGTTATATCTATTGTATTGTACATGTTGTATCTATTGTATTGTACATGTTGTATCTATTGTATTGTACATGTTGTATCGATTGTATTGTACATGTTGTATCTATTGTATTGCACATGTTGTATCAATTGTATTGTACATGTTGTACCTATTGTATAGTACATGTTGTATCTATTGTATTGTACATGTTGTATCTATTGTATTGTACATGTTATATCTATTGTATTTTGCATGTTGTATCTATTGTATTGTACATGTTGTATATATTGTATTGGACATGTTGTATCTATTGTATTTTGCATGTTGTATCTATTGTATTGTACCTGCTGTATCTATTGTATTGTACAGGTTGTATATATTGTATTGTACATGTATCTATTGTATTGTACATGTTGTATCTATTGTATTGTACAGGTTGTATATATTGTATTGTACAGGTTGTATATATTGTATTGTACAGGTTGTATATATTGTATTGCACATGTTGTATCTATTGTATTGTAGATGTTGTATCTATTGTATTGTACATGCTGTATCTATTGTATTGTACACATTGTATCTATTGTATTGTACCTGCTGTATCTATTGTATTGTACAGGTTGTATCTATTGTATTGTACATGTTGTATCTATTGTACTGTACATGTTGCATCTATTTTATTGTACATGTTGTATCTATTGTATTGTACATGTTGTACTGTACTGGTTGTATCTATTGTACTGTACATGTTGTACTGTACATGTTGTATCTATTGTACTGTACATGTTACATCTATTGTATTGTACATGTTATATCTATTGTATTGTACATGTTGTATCTATTGTATTGTACATGTTGCATATCTTGTATTGTACATGTTGTATGAATTGTATTGTACATGTTGTATCTATTGCATAGTACATGTTGTATTTATTGTATTGTACATGTTGTATCTATTATATTGTACATGTTGTATCTATTGTATAGTACATGTTGTATCTATTGTATTGTACATGTTGTATCTATTGTATTTTACATGTTGTATATATTGTATTGTACATGTTGTATATATTGTATTGTACATGTTGTATCTATTGTATTGTACATGTTGTATCTATTGTATTGTACATGTTGTATCTATTGTATTGTACATGTTATATCTATTGCATTGCACATGTATCTATTGTATTGAACTTATTGTATCTATTGTATTGTACATGCTGTATCTATTGTATTGTATATGTTGTATCTATTGTATTGTACATATTGTATCAATTGTATTGTACATGTTGTATCTATTGTATTGTACATGTTATATCTATTGTATTGGACATGTTGTATCTATTGTATTGAACTTATTGTATCTATTGTATTGTACATGCTGTATCTATTGTATTGTATATGTTGTATCTATTTTATTGTACATATTGTATCAATTGTATTGTACATGCTGTATCTATTGTATTGTACATGTTATATCTATTGTATTTTATAAGTTATATCTATTGTATTGTATATGTTGTATCTATTGTATTTTACATGTTATATCTATTGTATTGTATATGTTGTATCTATTGTATTGTACATGTTGTATCTATTGTATTGTACATGTTGCATCTATGGTATTGTACATGTTATATCTATTGTATTTTACATGTTATATCTATTGTATTGTACATGTTGTATCTATTGTATTGTACAGGTTGTATATATTGTATTGTACATGCTGTATCTATTGTATTGTACATGTTGTATCTATTGTATTGTACAGCTGTATCTATTGTATTGTACACATTATATCTATTGTATTATACCTGCTGTATCTATTGTATTGTACAGGTTGTATCTATTGTATTGTACAGGTTGTATCTATTGTATTGTACATGTTGTATCTATTGTACTGTACATGTTGCATCTATTTTATTGTACATGTTGTATCTATTGTATTGTACATGTTGTACTGTACTGGTTGTATCTATTGTATTGTACATGTTGTACTGTACATGTTGTATCTATTGTACTGTACATGTTACATCTATTGTATTGTACATGTTATATCTATTGTATTGTACATGTTGTATCTATTGTATTGTACATGTTGCATATATTGTATTGTACATGTTGTATGAATTGTATTGTACATGTTGTATCTATTGTATAGTACATGTTGTATTTATTGTATTGTACATGTTGTATCTATTATATTGTACATGTTGTATCTATTGTATAGTACATGTTGTATCTATTGTATTGTACATGTTGTATCTATTGTATTTTACATGTTGTATATATTGTATTGTACATGTTGTATATATTGTATTGTACATGTTGTATCTATTGTATTGTACATGTTGTATCTATTGTATTGTACATGTTGTATCTATTGTATTGTACATGTTATATCTATTGCATTGCACATGTATCTATTGTATTGAACTTATTGTATCTATTGTATTGTACATGCTGTATCTATTGTATTGTATATGTTGTATCTATTGTATTGAACATATTGTATCAATTGTATTGTACATGTTGTATCTATTGTATTGTACATGTTATATCTATTGTATTGGACATGTTGTATCTATTGTATTGTACATGTTGTATCTATTGTATTGTACACGTTGTATCTATTGTATTGCACTTGTTGTATCTATTGTATTGTACATGTTGTATCTATTGTATTGTACATGTTATATCTATTGCATTGCACATGTATCTATTGTATTGTACATGTTATATCTATTGCATTGCACATGTATCTATTGTATTGAACTTATTGTATCTATTGTATTGTACATGCTGTATCTATTGTATTGTATATGTTGTATCTATTTTATTGTACATATTGTATCAATTGTATTGTACATGCTGTATCTATTGTATTGTACATGTTATATCTATTGTATTGTATATGTTGTATCTATTGTATTGTACATGTTGTATCTATTGTATTGTATATGTTGTATCTATTGTATTGTACATATTGTATCAATTGTATTGTACATGTTGTATCTATTGTATTGTACATGTTATATCTATTGTATTTTACATATTATATCTATTGTATTGTATATGTTGTATCTATTGTATTGTACATGTTGTATCTATTGTATTGTACATGTTGTATCAATTGTATTGTACATGTTGCATCTATGGTATTGTACATGTTATATCTATTGTATTTTACATGTTATATCTATTGTATTGTACATGTTGTATCTATTGTATTGTACAGGTTGTATATATTGTATTGTACATGCTGTATCTATTGTATTGTACATGTTGTATCTATTGTATTGTACAGCTGTATCTATTGTATTGTACACATTCTATCTATTGTATTATACCTGCTGTATCTATTGTATTGTACAGGTTGTATATATTGTATTGTACATGTTGTATCTATTGTATTGTACAGGTTGTATCTATTGTATTGTACAGGTTGTATATATTGTATTGTACAGGTTGTATATATTGTATTGTACATGCTGTATCTATTGTATTGTAGATGTTGTATCTATTGTATTGTACATGTTGTATCTATTGTATTGTACCTGCTTGTACAGGTTGTATATATTGGATTGTACATGTTGTATCTATTGTATTGTACATGTTGTATCTATTGTATTGTACATGTTGTATCTATTGTATTGTACATGTTGTTCTATTGCATTGTACATGTTGTATCTATTGTATTGTACATGTTGTATCTATTGTATTGTACATGTTGTATCTATTGTATTGTACATGTTGTATCTATTGTATTGTACATGTTGTATCTATTGTATTGTACATGTTGTATCTATTGTATTGTACATGTTGTATCTATTGTATTGTACATGTTGTATCTATTGTATTGTACATGCTGTATTTATTGTATTGTACATGTTGTATCTATTGTATTGTACATGCTGTATTTATTGTATTGTACATGTTGTATCTATTGTATTGTACATGTTGTATCTATTGTATTGTACATGTTGTATCTATTGTATTATACATGTTGTATCTATTGTATTGTACATGTTGTATCTATTGTATTGTACATGTTGTATCTATTGTATTGTACATGTTGTATCTATTGCATTGTACATGTTGTATCTATTGTATTGTACATGTTGTATCTATTGTATTGTACATGTTGTATCTATTGTATTGTACATGTTGTATCTATTGTATTGTACATGTTGTATCTATTGTATTGTACATGTTGTATCTATTGTATTGTACATGTTGTATCTATTGTATTGTACATGTTGTATCTATTGTATTGTACATGTTGTATCTACTGTATTTTACATGTTGTATCTATTGCATTGTATATGTTGTATTTATTGTATTGAACATGTTGTATCTATTGTATAGTACATGTTATATCTATTGTATTATACAGGTTGTATCTATTGTATTGTACATGTGGCATCTATTGTATTGTACATGTTGTATGTATTGTATTGTACATGTTGTATCTATTGTATTGTACATGTTATATCTATTGTGTTGTACATGTTGTATTTATTGTATTGTACATGTTGTATCTATTGTATTGTACATGTTGTATCTATTGTATTGTACATGTTGTATCTATTGTATTGTACAGGTTGTGTCTATTGTTTGTACATGTGGTATCTATTGTATTGTACATGTTGTATCTATTGTGTTGTACATGTTGTATCTATTGTATTGTACAGGTTGCATCTATTGTATTGTACATGTTGTATCTATTGTATTATACATGTTGTATCTATTGTATTGTACACGTTGTATCTATTGTATTGCACTTGTTGTATCTATTGTATTGTACATGTTGTATCTATTGCATTGCACATGTATCTATTGTATTGTACATGTTATATCTATTGCATTGCACATGTATCTATTGTATTGAACTTATTGTATTGAACTTATTGTATCTATTGTATTGTACATGCTGTATCTATTGTATTGTATATGTTGTATCTATTTTATTGTACATATCGTATCAATTGTATTGTACATGCTGTATCTATTGTATTGTACATGTTATATCTATTGTATTGTATATGTTGTATCTATTGTATTGTACATGTTGTATCTATTGTATTGTATATGTTGTATCTATTGTATTGTACATATTGTATCAATTGTATTGTACATGTTGTATCTATTGTATTGTACATGTTATATCTATTGTATTTTACATGTTATATCTATTGTATTGTATATGTTGTATCTATTGTATTGTACATGTTGTATCTATTGTATTGTACATGTTGTATCAATTGTATTGTACATGTTGCATCTATGGTATTGTACATGTTATATCTATTGTATTTTACATGTTATATCTATTGTATTGTACATGTTGTATCTATTGTATTGTACAGGTTGTATATATTGTATTGTACATGCTTTATCTATTGTATTGTACATGTTGTATCTATTGTATTGTACAGCTGTATCTATTGTATTGTACACATTCTATCTATTGTATTATACCTGCTGTATCTATTGTATTGTACAGGTTGTATATATTGTATTGTACATGTTGTATCTATTGTATTGTACAGGTTGTATCTATTGTATTGTACAGGTTGTATATATTGTATTGTACAGGTTGTATATATTGTATTGTACATGCTGTATCTATTGTATTGTAGATGTTGTATCTATTGTATTGTACATGTTGTATCTATTGTATTGTACCTGCTTGTACAGGTTGTATATATTGGATTGTACATGTTGTATCTATTGTATTGTACATGTTGTATCTATTGTATTGTACCTGCTTGTACAGGTTGTATATATTGGATTGTACATGTTGTATCTATTGTATTGTACATGTTGTATCTATTGTATTGTACATGTTGTATCTATTGTATTGTACATGTTGTATCTATTGTATTGTACATGTTGTATCTATTGTATTGTACATGTTGTATCTATTGTATTGTACATGTTGTATCTACTGTATTTTACATGTTGTATCTATTGTATTGTACCTGCTTGTACAGGTTGTATATATTGGATTGTACATGTTGTATCTATTGTATTGTACATGTTGTATCTATTGTATTGTACATGTTGTATCTATTGTATTGTACATGTTGTATCTATTGTATTGTACATGTTGTATCTATTGTATTGTACATGTTGTATCTATTGTATTGTACATGTTGTATCTATTGTATTGTACAGGTTGTATCTATTGTATTGTACAGGTTGTATATATTGTATTGTACAGGTTGTATATATTGTATTGTACATGCTGTATCTATTGTATTGTAGATGTTGTATCTATTGTATTGTACATGTTGTATCTATTGTATTGTACCTGCTTGTACAGGTTGTATATATTGTATTGTACATGTTGTATCTATTGTATAGTACATGTTATATCTATTGTATTATACAGGTTGTATCTATTGTATTGTACATGTGGCATCTATTGTATTGTACATGTTGTATGTATTGTATTGTACATGTTGTATCTATTGTATTGTACATGTTATATCTATTGTGTTGTACATGTTGTATTTATTGTATTGTACATGTTGTATCTATTGTATTGTACATGTTGTATCTATTGTATTGTACATGTTGTATCTATTGTATTGTACAGGTTGTGTCTATTGTTTGTACATGTGGTATCTATTGTATTGTACATGTTGTATCTATTGTGTTGTACATGTTGTATCTATTGTATTGTACATGTTATATCTATTGTGTTGTACATGTTGTATTTATTGTATTGTACATGTTGTATCTATTGTATTGTACATGTTGTATCTATTGTATTGTACATGTTGTATCTATTGTATTGTACAGGTTGTGTCTATTGTTTGTACATGTGGTATCTATTGTATTGTACATGTTGTATCTATTGTGTTGTACATGTTGTATCTATTGTATTGTACAGGTTGCATCTATTGTATTGTACATGTTGTATCAATTGTATTATACATGTTGTATCTATTGTATTGTACATGTTTCATCTATTGTATTGTACATGTTATATTTATTGTATTGCACATGTTGTATCTATTGTATTGTACATGTTATATCTATTGTATTGTACATGTTATATCTATTGTATTGTACATGTTGTATCTATTGTATTGTACATGCTGTATTTATTGTATTGTACATGTTGTAGCTATTGTATTGTATATGTTGTATCTATTGTATTGTACATGTTGTATCTATTGTATTGTACAGGTTGTATCTATTGTATTGTACATTTTATATCTATTGTATTGTACATGTTGTATCTATTGTATTGTACATGTTGTATCTATTGTATTGTACATGTTGTATCTATTGTATTGTACAGGTTGTGTCTATTGTTTGTACATGTGGTATCTATTGTATTGTACATGTTTCATCTATTGTATTGTACATGTTATATTTATTGTATTGCACATGTTGTATCTATTGTATTGTACATGTTATATCTATTGTATTGTACATGTTATATCTATTGTATTGTACATGTTGTATCTATTGTATTGTACATGTTGTAGCTATTGTATTGTATATGTTGTATCTATTGTATTGTACATGTTGTATCTATTGTATTGTACAGGTTGTATCTATTGTATTGTACATGTTATATCTATTGTGTTGTACATGTTGTATTTATTGTATTGTACATGTTGTATCTATTGTATTGTACATGTTGTATCTATTGTATTGTACATGTTGTATCTATTGTATAGTACATGTTATATCTATTGTATTATACAGGTTGTATCTATTGTATTGTACATGTGGCATCTATTGTATTGTACATGTTGTATGTATTGTATTGTACATGTTGTATCTATTGTATTGTACATGTTATATCTATTGCGTTGTACATGTTGTATTTATTGTATTGTACATGTTGTATCTATTGTATTGTACATGTTGTATCTATTGTATTGTACATGTTGTATCTATTGTATTGTACAGGTTGTGTCTATTGTTTGTACAAGTGGTATCTATTGTATTGTACATGTTGTATCTATTGTGTTGTACATGTTGTATCTATTGTATTGTACAGGTTGCATCTATTGTATTGTACATGTTGTATCTATTGTATTATACATGTTGTATCTATTGTATTGTACATGTTTCATCTATTGTATTGTACATGTTATATTTATTGTATTGCACATGTTGTATCAATTGTATTGTACATGTTGTATCTATTGTATTGTACATGTTGTATCTATTGTATTGTACATGGTGTATCTATTGTATTGTACATGTTGTATCTATTGTATAGTACATGTTGTATCTATTGTATTGTACATGTTGTATCTATTGTATTGTACATGTGGCATCTATTGTATTGTACATGTTGTATGTATTGTATTGTACATGTTGTATCTATTGTATTGTACATGTTATATCTATTGTGTTGTACATGTTGTATTTATTGTATTGTACATGTTGTATCTATTGTATTGTACATGTTGTATCTATTGTATTGTACAGGTTGTGTCTATTGTTTGTACATGTGGTATCTATTGTATTGTACATGTTGTATCTATTGTGTTGTACATGTTGTATCTATTGTATTGTACAGGTTGCATCTATTGTATTGTACATGTTGTATCTATTGTATTATACATGTTGTATCTATTGTATTGTACATGTTTCATCTATTGTATTGTACATGTTATATTTATTGTATTGCACATGTTGTATCTATTGTATTGTACATGTTATATCTATTGTATTGTACATGTTATATCTATTGTATTGTACATGTTGTATCTATTGTATTGTACATGCTGTATTTATTGTACTGTACATGTTGTAGCTATTGCATTGTATATGTTGTATCTATTGTATTGTACATGTTGTATCTATTGTATTGTACAGGTTGTATCTATTGTATTGTACATGTCATATCTATTGTATTGTACATGTTGTATCTATTGTATTGTACATGTTGTATCTATTGTATTGTACATGTTGTATCTATTGTATTGTACAGGTTGTGTCTATTGTTTGGACATGTGGTATCTATTGTATTGTACATGTTTCATCTATTGTATTGTACATGTTATATTTATTGTATTGCACATGTTGTATCTATTGTATTGTACATGTTATATCTATTGTATTGTACATGTTATATCTATTGTATTGTACATGTTGTATCTATTGTATTGTACATGTTGTAGCTATTGTATTGTATATGTTGTATCTATTGTATTGTACATGTTGTATCTATTGTATTGTACAGGTTGTATCTATTGTATTGTACATGTTATATCTATTGTGTTGTACATGTTGTATTTATTGTATTGTACATGTTGTATCTATTGTATTGTACATGTTGTATCTATTGTATTGTACATGTTGTATCTATTGTATTGTACAGGTTGTGTCTATTGTTTGTACATGTGGTATCTATTGTATTGTACATGTTGTATCCATTGTATTGTACATGTTGTATCTATTGTATTGTACATGTTGTATCTATTGTATTGTACATGTTGTATATACTGTATTGTACATGATGTATCTATTGTATTGTACATGTTGTATCTATTGTATTGTACATGTTGTATCTATTGTATAGTACATGTTGTATCTATTGTATTGTACAGGTTGTATCTTTTGTATTGTACATGTTGTATCTATTGCATTGTACATGTTGTATCCATTGTATTGTACATGTTGTATCTATTGTATTGTACATGTTGTATCCATTGTATTGTACATGGTGTATCTACTGTATTGTACATGATGTATCTATTGTATTGTACATGTTGTATCTATTGTATTGTACATGTTGTATCTATTGTATTGTACATGTTGTATCTACTGTATTGTACATGATGTATCTATTGTATTGTACAGGTTGTATCTTTTGTATTGTACATGTTGTATCTATTGTATTGTACATGTTGTATCTACTGTATTTTACATGTTATATCTATTGTATTGTACATGTTGTATCTATTGTAATGTAATTGTTGTATCTATTGTATTGTACATGTTGTATCTACTGTATTTTAGATGTTATATCTATTGTATTGTACATGTTATATATATTGTATTGTACAGGTTGTAGCTATTGCATTGTATATGTTGTATCTATTGTATTGTACAGGTTGTATCTATTATATTGTACATGTTGTATCTACTGTATTTCACATGTTGTATCTATTGTATTATACATGTTGTATCTATTGTATTGTACATGTGGCATCTATTGTATTGTACATGTTGTATGTATTGTATTGTACATGTTGTATCTATTGTATTGTACATGTTATATCTATTGTGTTGTACATGTTGTATTTATTGTATTGTACATGTTGTATCTATTGTATTGCACATGTTGTATCTATTGTATTGTACATGTTGTATCTATTGTATTGTACAGGTTGTGTCTATTGTTTGTACATGTGGTATCTATTGTATTGTACATGTTGTATCTATTGTATTGTACATGTTGTATCTATTGTATTGTACAGGTTGCATCTATTGTATTGTACATGTTGTATCTATTGTATTATACATGTTGTATCTATTGTATTGTACATGTTGCATCTATTGTATTGTACATGTTATATTTATTGTATTGCACATGTTGTATCTATTGTATTGTACATGTTATATCTATTGTATTGTACATGTTATATCTATTGTATTGTACATGTTGTATCTATTGTATTGTACATGCTGTATTTATTGTATTGTACATGTTGTAGCTATTGTATTGTACATGTTGTATCTATTGTATTGTACATGTTGTATCTATTGTATTGTACAGGTTGTATATATTGTATTGTACATGTTGTATCTATTGTATTGTACATGTTGTATCTATTGTATTGTACATGTTGTATCTATTGTATTGTACATGTTGTATCTATTGTATTGTACATGTTGTATCTATTGTATTGTACATGTTGTATCTATTGTATTGTACATGTTGTATCTATTGTATTGTACATGTTGTATCTATTGTATTGTACATGTTGTATCTACTGTATTTTACATGTTGTATCTATTGCATTGTATATGTTGTATTTATTGTATTGTACATGTTGTATCTATTGTATAGTACATGTTATATCTATTGTATTATACAGGTTGTATCTATTGTATTGTACATGTTGTATCTATTGTATTCTAAGTGCTGTATCTATTGTAGTGTACATGCTGTATCTATTGTATTGTACATGTTGTATCTATTGTATTGTACATGTTGTATCTATTGTATTGTACATGTTATATCTATTGTATTGCATATGCTGTATCTATTGTATTGTGCATGTTGTATCTATTGTATTCTACATGCTGTATCTATTGTAGTGTACATGCTGTATCTATTGTATTGTACATGTTGTATCTATTGTATTGTACATGTTGTATTTATTGTATTGTACATGTTGTATCTACTGTATTTTAAATGTTGTATCTATTGTATTGTACATGTTGTATCTATTGTATTGTACATGTTATATCTATTGTATTTTACATGTTATATCTATTGTATTGTACATGTTGTATCTATTGTATTGTACATGTTGTATCTATTGTATTGTACATGTTGTATCGATTGTATTGTACATGTTGTATCTATTGTATTGCACATGTTGTATCAATTGTATTGTACATGTTGTACCTATTGTATAGTACATGTTGTATCTATTGTATTGTACATGTTGTATCTATTGTATTGTACATGTTATATCTATTGTATTTTGCATGTTGTATCTATTGTATTGTACATGTTGTATATATTGTATTGGACATGTTGTATCTATTGTATTTTGCATGTTGTATCTATTGTATTGTACCTGCTGTATCTATTGTATTGTACAGGTTGTATATATTGTATTGTACATGTATCTATTGTATTGTACATGTTGTATCTATTGTATTGTACAGGTTGTATATATTGTATTGTACAGGTTGTATATATTGTATTGTACAGGTTGTATATATTGTATTGCACATGTTGTATCTATTGTATTGTAGATGTTGTATCTATTGTATTGTACATGCTGTATCTATTGTATTGTACACATTGTATCTATTGTATTGTACCTGCTGTATCTATTGTATTGTACAGGTTGTATCTATTGTATTGTACATGTTGTATCTATTGTACTGTACATGTTGCATCTATTTTATTGTACATGTTGTATCTATTGTATTGTACATGTTGTACTGTACTGGTTGTATCTATTGTACTGTACATGTTGTACTGTACATGTTGTATCTATTGTACTGTACATGTTACATCTATTGTATTGTACATGTTATATCTATTGTATTGTACATGTTGTATCTATTGTATTGTACATGTTGCATATCTTGTATTGTACATGTTGTATGAATTGTATTGTACATGTTGTATCTATTGCATAGTACATGTTGTATTTATTGTATTGTACATGTTGTATCTATTATATTGTACATGTTGTATCTATTGTATAGTACATGTTGTATCTATTGTATTGTACATGTTGTATCTATTGTATTTTACATGTTGTATATATTGTATTGTACATGTTGTATATATTGTATTGTACATGTTGTATCTATTGTATTGTACATGTTGTATCTATTGTATTGTACATGTTGTATCTATTGTATTGTACATGTTATATCTATTGCATTGCACATGTATCTATTGTATTGAACTTATTGTATCTATTGTATTGTACATGCTGTATCTATTGTATTGTATATGTTGTATCTATTGTATTGTACATATTGTATCAATTGTATTGTACATGTTGTATCTATTGTATTGTACATGTTATATCTATTGTATTGGACATGTTGTATCTATTGTATTGAACTTATTGTATCTATTGTATTGTACATGCTGTATCTATTGTATTGTATATGTTGTATCTATTTTATTGTACATATTGTATCAATTGTATTGTACATGCTGTATCTATTGTATTGTACATGTTATATCTATTGTATTTTATAAGTTATATCTATTGTATTGTATATGTTGTATCTATTGTATTTTACATGTTATATCTATTGTATTGTATATGTTGTATCTATTGTATTGTACATGTTGTATCTATTGTATTGTACATGTTGCATCTATGGTATTGTACATGTTATATCTATTGTATTTTACATGTTATATCTATTGTATTGTACATGTTGTATCTATTGTATTGTACAGGTTGTATATATTGTATTGTACATGCTGTATCTATTGTATTGTACATGTTGTATCTATTGTATTGTACAGCTGTATCTATTGTATTGTACACATTATATCTATTGTATTATACCTGCTGTATCTATTGTATTGTACAGGTTGTATATATTGTATTGTACATGTTGTATCTATTGTATTGTACATGTTGTATCTATTGTATTGTACAGGTTGTATATATTGTATTGTACAGGTTGTATATATTGTATTGTACATGCTGTATCTATTGTATTGTAGATGTTGTATCTATTGTATTGTACATGTTGTATCTATTGTATTGTACCTGCTTGTACAGGTTGTATATATTGGATTGTACATGTTGTATCTATTGTATTGTACATGTTGTATCTATTGTATTGTACATGTTGTATCTATTGTATTGTACATGTTGTATCTATTGCATTGTACATGTTGTATCTATTGTATTGTACATGTTGTATCTATTGTATTGTACATGTTGTATCTATTGTATTGTACATGTTGTATCTATTGTATTTTATATGTTGTATCTATTGTATTGTACATGTTGTATCTATTGTATTGTACATGTTGTATCTATTGTATTGTACATGTTGTATCTATTGTATTGTACATGCTGTATTTATTGTATTGTACATGTTGTATCTATTGTATTGTACATGCTGTATTTATTGTATTGTACATGTTGTATCTATTGTATTGTACATGTTGTATCTATTGTATTGTACATGTTGTATCTATTGTATTGTACATGTTGTATCTATTGTATTGTACATGTTGTATCTATTGTATTGTACATGTTGTATCTATTGTATTGTACATGTTGTATCTATTGTATTGTACATGTTGTATCTATTGTATTGTACATGTTGTATCTATTGTATTGTACAAGTTGTATCTACTGTATTTTACATGTTGTATCTATTGCATTGTATATGTTGTATTTATTGTATTGTACATGTTGTATCTATTGTATAGTACATGTTATATCTATTGTATTATACAGGTTGTATCTATTGTATTGTACATGTGGCATCTATTGTATTGTACATGTTGTATGTATTGTATTGTACATGTTGTATCTATTGTATTGTACATGTTATATCTATTGTGTTGTACATGTTGTATTTATTGTATTGTACATGTTTTATCTATTGTATTGTACATGTTGTATCTATTGTATTGCACATGTTGTATCAATTGTATTGTACATGTTGTACCTATTGTATAGTACATGTTGTATCTATTGTATTGTACATGTTGTATCTATTGTATTGTACATGTTATATCTATTGTATTTTGCATGTTGTATCTATTGTATTGTACATGTTGTATATATTGTATTGTACATGTTGTATATATTGTATTGGACATGTTGTATCTATTGTATTTTGCATGTTGTATCTATTGTATTGTACACGTTGTATCTATTGTATTGGACATGTTGTATCTATTGTATTGTACATGTTGTATCTATTGTATTGTACATTTTGTATCTATTGTATTGTACCTGCTGTATCTATTGTATTGTACAGGTTGTATATATTGTATTGTACATGTATCTATTGTATTGTACATGTTGTATCTATTGTATTGTACAGGTTGTATATATTGTATTGTACAGGTTGTATATATTGTATTGTACAGGTTGTATATATTGTATTGCACATGTTGTATCTATTGTATTGTAGATGTTGTATCTATTGTATTGTACATGCTGTATCTATTGTATTGTACACATTGTATCTATTGTATTGTACCTGCTGTATCTATTGTATTGTACAGGTTGTATCTATTGTATTGTACATGTTGTATCTATTGTACTGTACATGTTGCATCTATTTTATTGTACATGTTGTATCTATTGTATTGTACATGTTGTACTGTACTGGTTGTATCTATTGTATTGTACATGTTGTACTGTACATGTTGTATCTATTGTACTGTACATGTTACATCTATTGTATTGTACATGTTATATCTATTGTATTGTACATGTTGTATCTATTGTATTGTACATGTTGCATATATTGTATTGTACATGTTGTATGAATTGTATTGTACATGTTGTATCTATTGTATAGTACATGTTGTATTTATTGTATTGTACATGTTGTATCTATTATATTGTACATGTTGTATCTATTGTATAGTACATGTTGTATCTATTGTATTGTACATGTTGTATCTATTGTATTTTACATGTTGTATATATTGTATTGTACATGTTGTATATATTGTATTGTACATGTTGTATCTATTGTATTGTACATGTTGTATCTATTGTATTGTACATGTTGTATCTATTGTATTGTACATGTTATATCTATTGCATTGCACATGTATCTATTGTATTGAACTTATTGTATCTATTGTATTGTACATGCTGTATCTATTGTATTGTATATGTTGTATCTATTGTATTGAACATATTGTATCAATTGTATTGTACATGTTGTATCTATTGTATTGTACATGTTATATCTATTGTATTGGACATGTTGTATCTATTGTATTGTACATGTTGTATCTATTGTATTGTACACGTTGTATCTATTGTATTGCACTTGTTGTATCTATTGTATTGTACATGTTGTATCTATTGTATTGTACATGTTATATCTATTGCATTGCACATGTATCTATTGTATTGTACATGTTATATTTATTGCATTGCACATGTATCTATTGTATTGAACTTATTGTATCTATTGTATTGTACATGCTGTATCTATTGTATTGTATATGTTGTATCTATTTTATTGTACATATTGTATCAATTGTATTGTACATGCTGTATCTATTGTATTGTACATGTTATATCTATTGTATTGTATATGTTGTATCTATTGTATTGTACATGTTGTATCTATTGTATTGTATATGTTGTATCTATTGTATTGTACATATTGTATCAATTGTATTGTACATGTTGTATCTATTGTATTGTACATGTTATATCTATTGTATTTTACATATTATATCTATTGTATTGTATATGTTGTATCTATTGTATTGTACATGTTGTATCTATTGTATTGTACATGTTGTATCAATTGTATTGTACATGTTGCATCTATGGTATTGTACATGTTATATCTATTGTATTTTACATGTTATATCTATTGTATTGTACATGTTGTATCTATTGTATTGTACAGGTTGTATATATTGTATTGTACATGCTGTATCTATTGTATTGTACATGTTGTATCTATTGTATTGTACAGCTGTATCTATTGTATTGTACACATTCTATCTATTGTATTATACCTGCTGTATCTATTGTATTGTACAGGTTGTATATATTGTATTGTACATGTTGTATCTATTGTATTGTACAGGTTGTATCTATTGTATTGTACAGGTTGTATATATTGTATTGTACAGGTTGTATATATTGTATTGTACATGCTGTATCTATTGTATTGTAGATGTTGTATCTATTGTATTGTACATGTTGTATCTATTGTATTGTACCTGCTTGTACAGGTTGTATATATTGGATTGTACATGTTGTATCTATTGTATTGTACATGTTGTATCTATTGTATTGTACATGTTGTATCTATTGTATTGTACATGTTGTTCTATTGCATTGTACATGTTGTATCTATTGTATTGTACATGTTGTATCTATTGTATTGTACATGTTGTATCTATTGTATTGTACATGTTGTATCTATTGTATTGTACATGTTGTATCTATTGTATTGTACATGTTGTATCTATTGTATTGTACATGTTGTATCTATTGTATTGTACATGTTGTATCTATTGTATTGTACATGCTGTATTTATTGTATTGTACATGTTGTATCTATTGTATTGTACATGCTGTATTTATTGTATTGTACATGTTGTATCTATTGTATTGTACATGTTGTATCTATTGTATTGTACATGTTGTATCTATTGTATTATACATGTTGTATCCATTGTATTGTACATGTTGTATCTATTGTATTGTACATGTTGTATCTATTGTATTGTACATGTTGTATCTATTGCATTGTACATGTTGTATCTATTGTATTGTACATGTTGTATCTATTGTATTGTACATGTTGTATCTATTGTATTGTACATGTTGTATCTATTGTATTGTACATGTTGTATCTATTGTATTGTACATGTTGTATCTATTGTATTGTACATGTTGTATCTATTGTATTGTACATGTTGTATCTACTGTATTTTACATGTTGTATCTATTGCATTGTATATGTTGTATTTATTGTATTGTACATGTTGTATCTATTGTATATTACATGTTATATCTATTGTATTATACAGGTTGTATCTATTGTATTGTACATGTGGCATCTATTGTATTGTACATGTTGTATGTATTGTATTGTACATGTTGTATCTATTGTATTGTACATGTTATATCTATTGTGTTGTACATGTTGTATTTATTGTATTGTACATGTTGTATCTATTGTATTGTACATGTTGTATCTATTGTATTGTACATGTTGTATCTATTGTATTGTACAGGTTGTGTCTATTGTTTGTACATGTGGTATCTATTGTATTGTACATGTTGTATCTATTGTGTTGTACATGTTGTATCTATTGTATTGTACAGGTTGCATCTATTGTATTGTACATGTTGTATCTATTGTATTATACATGTTGTATCTATTGTATTGTACACGTTGTATCTATTGTATTGCACTTGTTGTATCTATTGTATTGTACATGTTGTATCTATTGCATTGCACATGTATCTATTGTATTGTACATGTTATATCTATTGCATTGCACATGTATCTATTGTATTGAACTTATTGTATTGAACTTATTGTATCTATTGTATTGTACATGCTGTATCTATTGTATTGTATATGTTGTATCTATTTTATTGTACATATCGTATCAATTGTATTGTACATGCTGTATCTATTGTATTGTACATGTTATATCTATTGTATTGTATATGTTGTATCTATTGTATTGTACATGTTGTATCTATTGTATTGTATATGTTGTATCTATTGTATTGTACATATTGTATCAATTGTATTGTACATGTTGTATCTATTGTATTGTACATGTTATATCTATTGTATTTTACATGTTATATCTATTGTATTGTATATGTTGTATCTATTGTATTGTACATGTTGTATCTATTGAATTGTACATGTTGTATCAATTGTATTGTACATGTTGCATCTATGGTATTGTACATGTTATATCTATTGTATTTTACATGTTATATCTATTGTATTGTACATGTTGTATCTATTGTATTGTACAGGTTGTATATATTGTATTGTACATGCTTTATCTATTGTATTGTACATGTTGTATCTATTGTATTGTACAGCTGTATCTATTGTATTGTACACATTCTATCTATTGTATTATACCTGCTGTATCTATTGTATTGTACAGGTTGTATATATTGTATTGTACATGTTGTATCTATTGTATTGTACAGGTTGTATCTATTGTATTGTACAGGTTGTATATATTGTATTGTACAGGTTGTATATATTGTATTGTACATGCTGTATCTATTGTATTGTAGATGTTGTATCTATTGTATTGTACATGTTGTATCTATTGTATTGTACCTGCTTGTACAGGTTGTATATATTGGATTGTACATGTTGTATCTATTGTATTGTACATGTTGTATCTATTGTATTGTACATGTTGTATCTATTGTATTGTACATGTTGTATCTATTGTATTGTACATGTTGTATCTATTGTATTGTACATGTTATATCTATTGTATTTTACATGTTATATCTATTGTATTGTACATGTTGTATCTATTGTATTGTACAGGTTGTATATATTGTATTGTACATGCTGTATCTATTGTATTGTACATGTTGTATCTATTGTATTGTACAGCTGTATCTATTGTATTGTACACATTCTATCTATTGTATTATACCTGCTGTATCTATTGTATTGTACAGGTTGTATATATTGTATTGTACATGTTGTATCTATTGTATTGTACATGTTGTATCTATTGTATTGTATATGTTGTATCTATTGTATTGTACATATTGTATCAATTGTATTGTACATGTTGTATCTATTGTATTGTACATGTTATATCTATTGTATTTTACATATTATATCTATTGTATTGTATATGTTGTATCTATTGTATTGTACATGTTGTATCTATTGTATTGTACATGTTGTATCAATTGTATTGTACATGTTGCATCTATGGTATTGTACATGTTATATCTATTGTATTTTACATGTTATATCTATTGTATTGTACATGTTGTATCTATTGTATTGTACAGGTTGTATATATTGTATTGTACATGCTGTATCTATTGTATTGTACATGTTGTATCTATTGTATTGTACAGCTGTATCTATTGTATTGTACACATTCTATCTATTGTATTATACCTGCTGTATCTATTGTATTGTACAGGTTGTATATATTGTATTGTACATGTTGTATCTATTGTATTGTACAGGTTGTATCTATTGTATTGTACAGGTTGTATATATTGTATTGTACAGGTTGTATATATTGTATTGTACATGCTGTATCTATTGTATTGTAGATGTTGTATCTATTGTATTGTACATGTTGTATCTATTGTATTGTACCTGCTTGTACAGGTTGTATATATTGGATTGTACATGTTGTATCTATTGTATTGTACATGTTGTATCTATTGTATTGTACATGTTGTATCTATTGTATTGTACATGTTGTTCTATTGCATTGTACATGTTGTATCTATTGTATTGTACATGTTGTATCTATTGTATTGTACATGTTGTATCTATTGTATTGTACATGTTGTATCTATTGTATTGTACATGTTGTATCTATTGTATTGTACATGTTGTATCTATTGTATTGTACATGTTGTATCTATTGTATTGTACATGTTGTATCTATTGTATTGTACATGCTGTATTTATTGTATTGTACATGTTGTATCTATTGTATTGTACATGCTGTATTTATTGTATTGTACATGTTGTATCTATTGTATTGTACATGTTGTATCTATTGTATTGTACATGTTGTATCTATTGTATTATACATGTTGTATCCATTGTATTGTACATGTTGTATCTATTGTATTGTACATGTTGTATCTATTGTATTGTACATGTTGTATCTATTGCATTGTACATGTTGTATCTATTGTATTGTACATGTTGTATCTATTGTATTGTACATGTTGTATCTATTGTATTGTACATGTTGTATCTATTGTATTGTACATGTTGTATCTATTGTATTGTACATGTTGTATCTATTGTATTGTACATGTTGTATCTATTGTATTGTACATGTTGTATCTACTGTATTTTACATGTTGTATCTATTGCATTGTATATGTTGTATTTATTGTATTGTACATGTTGTATCTATTGTATATTACATGTTATATCTATTGTATTATACAGGTTGTATCTATTGTATTGTACATGTGGCATCTATTGTATTGTACATGTTGTATGTATTGTATTGTACATGTTGTATCTATTGTATTGTACATGTTATATCTATTGTGTTGTACATGTTGTATTTATTGTATTGTACATGTTGTATCTATTGTATTGTACATGTTGTATCTATTGTATTGTACATGTTGTATCTATTGTATTGTACAGGTTGTGTCTATTGTTTGTACATGTGGTATCTATTGTATTGTACATGTTGTATCTATTGTATTGTATATGTTGTATCTATTTTATTGTACATATTGTATCAATTGTATTGTACATGCTGTATCTATTGTATTGTACATGTTATATCTATTGTATTGTATATGTTGTATCTATTGTATTGTACATGTTGTATCTATTGTATTGTATATGTTGTATCTATTGTATTGTACATATTGTATCAATTGTATTGTACATGTTGTATCTATTGTATTGTACATGTTATATCTATTGTATTTTACATATTATATCTATTGTATTGTATATGTTGTATCTATTGTATTGTACATGTTGTATCTATTGTATTGTACATGTTGTATCAATTGTATTGTACATGTTGCATCTATGGTATTGTACATGTTATATCTATTGTATTTTACATGTTATATCTATTGTATTGTACATGTTGTATCTATTGTATTGTACAGGTTGTATATATTGTATTGTACATGCTGTATCTATTGTATTGTACATGTTGTATCTATTGTATTGTACAGCTGTATCTATTGTATTGTACACATTCTATCTATTGTATTATACCTGCTGTATCTATTGTATTGTACAGGTTGTATATATTGTATTGTACATGTTGTATCTATTGTATTGTACAGGTTGTATCTATTGTATTGTACAGGTTGTATATATTGTATTGTACAGGTTGTATATATTGTATTGTACATGCTGTATCTATTGTATTGTAGATGTTGTATCTATTGTATTGTACATGTTGTATCTATTGTATTGTACCTGCTTGTACAGGTTGTATATATTGGATTGTACATGTTGTATCTATTGTATTGTACATGTTGTATCTATTGTATTGTACATGTTGTATCTATTGTATTGTACATGTTGTTCTATTGCATTGTACATGTTGTATCTATTGTATTGTACATGTTGTATCTATTGTATTGTACATGTTGTATCTATTGTATTGTACATGTTGTATCTATTGTATTGTACATGTTGTATCTATTGTATTGTACATGTTGTATCTATTGTATTGTACATGTTGTATCTATTGTATTGTACATGTTGTATCTATTGTATTGTACATGCTGTATTTATTGTATTGTACATGTTGTATCTATTGTATTGTACATGCTGTATTTATTGTATTGTACATGTTGTATCTATTGTATTGTACATGTTGTATCTATTGTATTGTACATGTTGTATCTATTGTATTATACATGTTGTATCCATTGTATTGTACATGTTGTATCTATTGTATTGTACATGTTGTATCTATTGTATTGTACATGTTGTATCTATTGCATTGTACATGTTGTATCTATTGTATTGTACATGTTGTATCTATTGTATTGTACATGTTGTATCTATTGTATTGTACATGTTGTATCTATTGTATTGTACATGTTGTATCTATTGTATTGTACATGTTGTATCTATTGTATTGTACATGTTGTATCTATTGTATTGTACATGTTGTATCTACTGTATTTTACATGTTGTATCTATTGCATTGTATATGTTGTATTTATTGTATTGTACATGTTGTATCTATTGTATATTACATGTTATATCTATTGTATTATACAGGTTGTATCTATTGTATTGTACATGTGGCATCTATTGTATTGTACATGTTGTATGTATTGTATTGTACATGTTGTATCTATTGTATTGTACATGTTATATCTATTGTGTTGTACATGTTGTATTTATTGTATTGTACATGTTGTATCTATTGTATTGTACATGTTGTATCTATTGTATTGTACATGTTGTATCTATTGTATTGTACAGGTTGTGTCTATTGTTTGTACATGTGGTATCTATTGTATTGTACATGTTGTATCTATTGTGTTGTACATGTTGTATCTATTGTATTGTACAGGTTGCATCTATTGTATTGTACATGTTGTATCTATTGTATTATACATGTTGTATCTATTGTATTGTACACGTTGTATCTATTGTATTGCACTTGTTGTATCTATTGTATTGTACATGTTGTATCTATTGCATTGCACATGTATCTATTGTATTGTACATGTTATATCTATTGCATTGCACATGTATCTATTGTATTGAACTTATTGTATTGAACTTATTGTATCTATTGTATTGTACATGCTGTATCTATTGTATTGTATATGTTGTATCTATTTTATTGTACATATCGTATCAATTGTATTGTACATGCTGTATCTATTGTATTGTACATGTTATATCTATTGTATTGTATATGTTGTATCTATTGTATTGTACATGTTGTATCTATTGTATTGTATATGTTGTATCTATTGTATTGTACATATTGTATCAATTGTATTGTACATGTTGTATCTATTGTATTGTACATGTTATATCTATTGTATTTTACATGTTATATCTATTGTATTGTATATGTTGTATCTATTGTATTGTACATGTTGTATCTATTGTATTGTACATGTTGTATCAATTGTATTGTACATGTTGCATCTATGGTATTGTACATGTTATATCTATTGTATTTTACATGTTATATCTATTGTATTGTACATGTTGTATCTATTGTATTGTACAGGTTGTATATATTGTATTGTACATGCTTTATCTATTGTATTGTACATGTTGTATCTATTGTATTGTACAGCTGTATCTATTGTATTGTACACATTCTATCTATTGTATTATACCTGCTGTATCTATTGTATTGTACAGGTTGTATATATTGTATTGTACATGTTGTATCTATTGTATTGTACAGGTTGTATCTATTGTATTGTACAGGTTCTATATATTGTATTGTACAGGTTGTATATATTGTATTGTACATGCTGTATCTATTGTATTGTAGATGTTGTATCTATTGTATTGTACATGTTGTATCTATTGTATTGTACCTGCTTGTACAGGTTGTATATATTGGATTGTACATGTTGTATCTATTGTATTGTACATGTTGTATCTATTGTATTGTACATGTTGTATCTATTGTATTGTACATGTTGTATCTATTGTATTGTACATGTTGTATCTATTGTATTGTACATGTTGTATCTATTGTATTGTACATGTTGTATCTATTGTATTGTACATGTTGTATCTATTGTATTGTACATGTTGTATCTATTGTATTGTACATGTTGTATCTATTGTATTGTACATGTTGTATCTATTGTATTGTACATGTTGTATCTATTGTATTGTACATGTTGTATCTACTGTATTTTACATGTTGTATCTATTGCATTGTATATGTTGTATTTATTGTATTGTACATGTTGTATCTATTGTATAGTACATGTTATATCTATTGTATTATACAGGTTGTATCTATTGTATTGTACATGTGGCATCTATTGTATTGTACATGTTGTATGTATTGTATTGTACATGTTGTATCTATTGTATTGTACATGTTATATCTATTGTGTTGTACATGTTGTATTTATTGTATTGTACATGTTGTATCTATTGTATTGTACATGTTGTATCTATTGTATTGTACATGTTGTATCTATTGTATTGTACAGGTTGTGTCTATTGTTTGTACATGTGGTATCTATTGTATTGTACATGTTGTATCTATTGTGTTGTACATGTTGTATCTATTGTATTGTACATGTTATATCTATTGTGTTGTACATGTTGTATTTATTGTATTGTACATGTTGTATCTATTGTATTGTACATGTTGTATCTATTGTATTGTACATGTTGTATCTATTGTATTGTACAGGTTGTGTCTATTGTTTGTACATGTGGTATCTATTGTATTGTACATGTTGTATCTATTGTGTTGTACATGTTGTATCTATTGTATTGTACAGGTTGCATCTATTGTATTGTACATGTTGTATCTATTGTATTATACATGTTGTATCTATTGTATTGTACATGTTTCATCTATTGTATTGTACATGTTATATTTATTGTATTGCACATGTTGTATCTATTGTATTGTACATGTTATATCTATTGTATTGTACATGTTATATCTATTGTATTGTACATGTTGTATCTATTGTATTGTACATGCTGTATTTATTGTATTGTACATGTTGTAGCTATTGTATTGTATATGTTGTATCTATTGTATTGTACATGTTGTATCTATTGTATTGTACAGGTTGTATCTATTGTATTGTACATTTTATATCTATTGTATTGTACATGTTGTATCTATTGTATTGTACATGTTGTATCTATTGTATTGTACATGTTGTATCTATTGTATTGTACAGGTTGTGTCTATTGTTTGTACATGTGGTATCTATTGTATTGTACATGTTTCATCTATTGTATTGTACATGTTATATTTATTGTATTGCACATGTTGTATCTATTGTATTGTACATGTTATATCTATTGTATTGTACATGTTATATCTATTGTATTGTACATGTTGTATCTATTGTATTGTACATGTTGTAGCTATTGTATTGTATATGTTGTATCTATTGTATTGTACATGTTGTATCTATTGTATTGTACAGGTTGTATCTATTGTATTGTACATGTTATATCTATTGTGTTGTACATGTTGTATTTATTGTATTGTACATGTTGTATCTATTGTATTGTACATGTTGTATCTATTGTATTGTACATGTTGTATCTATTGTATAGTACATGTTATATCTATTGTATTATACAGGTTGTATCTATTGTATTGTACATGTGGCATCTATTGTATTGTACATGTTGTATGTATTGTATTGTACATGTTGTATCTATTGTATTGTACATGTTATATCTATTGCGTTGTACATGTTGTATTTATTGTATTGTACATGTTGTATCTATTGTATTGTACATGTTGTATCTATTGTATTGTACATGTTGTATCTATTGTATTGTACAGGTTGTGTCTATTGTTTGTACATGTGGTATCTATTGTATTGTACATGTTGTATCTATTGTGTTGTACATGTTGTATCTATTGTATTGTACAGGTTGCATCTATTGTATTGTACATGTTGTATCTATTGTATTATACATGTTGTATCTATTGTATTGTACATGTTTCATCTATTGTATTGTACATGTTATATTTATTGTATTGCACATGTTGTATCTATTGTATTGTACATGTTGTATCTATTGTATTGTACATGTTGTATCTATTGTATTGTACATGGTGTATCTATTGTATTGTACATGTTGTATCTATTGTATAGTACATGTTGTAACTATTGTATTGTACATGTTGTATCTATTGTATTATACATGTGGCATCTATTGTATTGTACATGTTGTATGTATTGTATTGTACATGTTGTATCTATTGTATTGTACATGTTATATCTATTGTGTTGTACATGTTGTATTTATTGTATTGTACATGTTGTATCTATTGTATTGTACATGTTGTATCTATTGTATTGTACAGGTTGTGTCTATTGTTTGTACATGTGGTATCTATTGTATTGTACATGTTGTATCTATTGTGTTGTACATGTTGTATCTATTGTATTGTACAGGTTGCATCTATTGTATTGTACATGTTGTATCTATTGTATTATACATGTTGTATCTATTGTATTGTACATGTTTCATCTATTGTATTGTACATGTTATATTTATTGAATTGCACATGTTGTATCTATTGTATTGTACATGTTATATCTATTGTATTGTACATGTTATATCTATTGTATTGTACATGTTGTATCTATTGTATTGTACATGCTGTATTTATTGTATTGTACATGTTGTAGCTATTGCATTGTATATGTTGTATCTATTGTATTGTACATGTTGTATCTATTGTATTGTACAGGTTGTATCTATTGTATTGTACATGTTATATCTATTGTATTGTACATGTTGTATCTATTGTATTGTACATGTTGTATCTATTGTATTGTACATGTTGTATCTATTGTATTGTACAGGTTGTGTCTATTGTTTGGACATGTGGTATCTATTGTATTGTACATGTTTCATCTATTGTATTGTACATGTTATATTTATTGTATTGCACATGTTGTATCTATTGTATTGTACATGTTATATCTATTGTATTGTACATGTTATATCTATTGTATTGTACATGTTGTATCTATTGTATTGTACATGTTGTAGCTATTGTATTGTATATGTTGTATCTATTGTATTGTACATGTTGTATCTATTGTATTGTACAGGTTGTATCTATTGTATTGTACATGTTATATCTATTGTGTTGTACATGTTGTATTTATTGTATTGTACATGTTGTATCTATTGTATTGTACATGTTGTATCTATTGTATTGTACATGTTGTATCTATTGTATTGTACAGGTTGTGTCTATTGTTTGTACATGTGGTATCTATTGTATTGTACATGTTGTATCCATTGTATTGTACATGTTGTATCTATTGTATTGTACATGTTGTATCTATTGTATTGTACATGTTGTATATACTGTATTGTACATGATGTATCTATTGTATTGTACATGTTGTATCTATTGTATTGTACATGTTGTATCTATTGTATAGTACATGTTGTATCTATTGTATTGTACAGGTTGTATCTTTTGTATTGTACATGTTGTATCTATTGTATTGTACATGTTGTATCCATTGTATTGTACATGTTGTATCTATTGTATTGTACATGTTGTATCCATTGTATTGTACATGTTGTATCTACTGTATTGTACATGATGTATCTATTGTATTGTACATGTTGTATCTATTGTATTGTACATGTTGTATCTATTGTATTGTACATGTTGTATCTACTGTATTGTACATGATGTATCTATTGTATTGTACAGGTTGTATCTTTTGTATTGTACATGTTGTATCTATTGTATTGTACATGTTGTATCTACTGTATTTTACATGTTATATCTATTGTATTGTACATGTTGTATCTATTGTAATGTAATTGTTGTATCTATTGTATTGTACATGTTGTATCTACTGTATTTTAGATGTTATATCTATTGTATTGTACATGTTATATATATTGTATTGTACAGGTTGTAGCTATTGCATTGTATATGTTGTATCTATTGTATTGTACAGGTTGTGTCTATTGTTTGTACATGTGGTATCTATTGTATTGTACATGTTGTATCTATTGTATTGTACATGTTGTATCTATTGTATTGTACAGGTTGCATCTATTGTATTATACATGTTGTATCTATTGTATTGTACATGTTGCATCTATTGTATTGTACATGTTATATTTATTGTATTGCACATGTTGTATCTATTGTATTGTACATGTTATATCTATTGTATTGTACATGTTATATCTATTGTATTGTACATGTTGTATCTATTGTATTGTACATGTTGTATCTATTGTATTGTACATGCTGTATTTATTGTATTGTACATGTTGTAGCTATTGTATTGTACATGTTGTATCTATTGTATTGTACATGTTGTATCTATTGTATTGTACAGGTTGTATATATTGTATTGTACATGTTGTATCTATTGTATTGTACATGTTGTATCTATTGTATTGTACATGTTGTATCTATTGTATTGTACATGTTGTATCTATTGTATTGTACATGTTGTATCTATTGTATTGTACATGTTGTATCTATTGTATTGTACATGTTGTATCTATTGTATTGTACATGTTGTATCTACTGTATTTTACATGTTGTATCTATTGCATTGTATATGTTGTATTTATTGTATTGTACATGTTGTATCTATTGTATAGTACATGTTATATCTATTGTATTATACAGGTTGTATCTATTGTATTGTACATGTTGTATCTATTGTATTCTAAGTGCTGTATCTATTGTAGTGTACATGCTGTATCTATTGTATTGTACATGTTGTATCTATTGTATTGTACATGTTGTATCTATTGTATTGTACATGTTATATCTATTGTATTGCATATGCTGTATCTATTGTATTGTGCATGTTGTATCTATTGTATTATACATGCTGTATCTATTGTAGTGTACATGCTGTATCTATTGTATTGTACATGTTGTATCTATTGTATTGTACATGTTGTATTTATTGTATTGTACATGTTGTATCTACTGTATTTTAAATGTTGTATCTATTGTATTGTACAGGTTGTATCTATTGTATTGTACATGTTGTATCTATTGTATTGTACATGTTGTATCTACTGTATTTTACATGTTATATCTATTGTATTGTACAGGTTGTATCTATTGTATTGTACATGTTGTATCTATTGCATTTTACATGTTATATCTATTGTATTGTACATGTTATATCTATTGTATTGTACATGTTGTATCTATTGTATTGTACATGTTGTATCTATGGTATTGTACATGTTGTATATATTGTATTGTACATGTTATATCTATTGTATTGTACATGTTGTATCTATTGTATTGTACTTATTGTATCAATTGTATTGTACATGTTGTATCTATTGTATAGTACATGTTGTATTTATTGTATTGTACATGATGTATCTATTGTATTTTACATGTTGTATCTATTGTATTGTACATGTTGTATCTATTGTATTGTACATGTTGTATCTACTGTATTGTACATGTTGCATCTACTGTATTTTACATGTTATATTTATTGTATTGTACATGTTGTATCTATTGTATGGTACATGTTGTATCTATTGTATTGTACATGTTGTATCTACTGTATTTTACATGTTATATCTATTGTATTTTACATGTTGTATCTATTGTATTGTACATGTTGTATCTATTGTATTGTACATGTTGTATCTACTGTATTTTACATGTTGTATCTATTGTATTGTACAGGTTATATCTATTGTATTGGACATGTTGTATCTATTGTATTGTACATGTTGTATCTACTGTATTTTACATGTTATATCTATTGTATTGTACATGTTGTATCTATTGTAATGTACATGTTGTGTCTATTGTATTGTACACGTTGTATCTACTGTATTTTACATGTTATATCTATTGTATTGTACATGTTATATCTATTGTATTGTACAGGTTGTATCTATTGTATTGTACATGTTGTATCTATTGTATTGTACATGTTGTATCTATTGTATTGTACAGGCTGTATCTATTGTATTGTACATGTTGTATCTATTGCATTTTACATGTTATATCTATTGTATTGTACATGTTATATCTATTGTATTGTACATGTTGTATCTTTTGTATTGTACCTGCTGTATATATTGCATTGTACATGTCATATTTATTGTATTGTACATGTTGTATCTATTGTATTGTACTTATTGTATCAATTGTATTGTACATGTTGTATCTATTGTATTGTACATGTTGTATCTATTGTATTGTACATGTTGTATCTATTGTATTGTACATGTTGTATCTACTGTATTTTAAATGTTGTATCTATTGTATTGTACTTGTTGTATCTATTGTATAGTACATGTTGTATCTATTGTATTGTACATGTTGTATCTATTGTATAGTACATGTTGTATCTATTGTATTGTACATGTTGTATCTACTGTATTTTACATGTTATATCTATTGTAATTTACATGTTGTATCTATTGTATTGTACATGTTGTATCTATTGTATTGTACATGTTGTATCTATTGTATTGTACATGTTGTATCTATTGTATTTTACATGTTGTATCTATTGCACTGTATATGTTGTATTTATTGTATTGTACATGTTGTATCTATTGTATAGTACATGTTGTATATATTGTATTGTACATATTGTATCTACTGTATTTTACATGTTATATCTATTGTATGGTACATGTTGTATCTATTGTATTGTACATGTTGTATCTACTGTATTTTACATGTTATATCTATTGCATTTTACATGTTGTATCTATTGTATTGTACATGTTGTATCTATTGTATTGTACATGTTGTATCTACTGTATTTTACATGTTGTATCTATTGCATTGTATATGTTGTATTTATTGTATTGTACATGTTGTATCTATTGTATTGTACATGTTATATCTATTGTATTGTCCAGGTTGTATCTATTGTATTGTATATGTTGTATCTATTGTATTGTACAGGTTGTATCTATTGTATTGTACATGTTGTATCTATTGTATTGTACATGTTGTATCTATTGTATTGTACATGTTGTATCTACTGTATTTTACATGTTATATCTATTGTATTGTACATGTTGTATCTATTGTAATGTACATGTTGTGTCTATTGTATTGTACACGTTGTATCTACTGTATTTTACATGTTATATCTATTGTATTGTACATGTTATATCTATTGTATTGTACAGGTTGTATCTATTGTATTGTACATGTTGTATTTATTGTATTGTACATGTTGTAGCTATTGTATTGTACATGTTATATCTATTGTATTGTACATGTTGTATCTATTGCATTCTACATGTTATATCTATTGTATTGTACATGTTATATCTATTGTATTGTACATGTTGTATCTATTGTATTGTACATGTTGTATCTATTGTATTGTACATGTTGTATCTATTGTATTGTACATGTTGTATCTATTGTATTGCATATGCTGTATCTATTGTATTGTGCATGTTGTATCTATTGTATTCTACATGCTGTATCTATTGTAGTGTACATGCTGTATCCATTTAATTGTACATGTTGTATCTATTGTATTGTACATGTTGTATCTATTGTATTGTACATGTTGTATCTACTGTATTTTAAATGTTCTATCTATTGTATTGTACAGGTTGTATCTATTGTATTGTACATGTTGTATCTATTGTATTGTACATGTTGTATCTATTGTATTGTACATGTTGTATCTATTGCATTTTACATGTTATATCTATTGTATTGTACATGTTGTATCTATTGTATTGTACATGTTGTATCTATGGTATTGTACATGTTATATATATTGTATTGTACATGTTATATCTATTGTATTGTACATGTTGTATCTATTGTAATGTACTTATTGTATCAATTGTATTGTACATGTTGTATCTATTATCTATTGTATAGTACATGTTGTATTTATTGTATTGTACATGATGTATCTATTGTATTTTACATGTTGTATCTATTGTATTGTACATGTTGTATCTATTGCATTGTACATGTTGTATCTACTGTATTGTACATGTTGCATCTACTGTATTTTACATGTTATATTTATTGTATTGTACATGTTGTATCTATTGTATGGTACATGTTGTATCTATTGCATTGTACATGTTGTATCTACTGTATTTTACATGTTATATCTATTGTATTTTACATGTTATATCTATTGTATTGTACATGTATCTATTGTATTGTACATGTTGTATCTATTGTATTTTACATGTTGTATCTATTGCATTGTATATGTTGTATTCATTGTATTGTACATGTTGTATCTATTGTATAGTACATGTTATATCTATTGTATTGTACAGGTTGTATCTATTGTATTATACATGTTGTATCTATTGTATTGTACAGGTTGTATCTATTGTATTGTACAGGTTGTATCTATTGTATTGTACATGTTGTATCTATTGTATTGTACATGTTGTATCTACTGTATTTTACATGTTATATCTATTGTATTGTACATGTTGTATCTATTCTATTGTACATATTGTATCTATTGTATTGTACATGTTGTATTTATTGTATTGTACATGTTATATCTATTGTATTGTACATGTTGTATCTATTGTATTGAACTTATTGTATCAATTGTATTGTACATATTGTATCTATTGTATAGTACATGTTGTATTTATTGTATTGTACATATTGTATCCATTGTATTGTACATGTTGTATCTATTGTATTGTACATGTTGTATCTATTGTATTGTACATGTTGTATCTACTGTATTGTACATGATGTATCTATTGCATTGTACATGTTGTATCTATTGTATTGTACATGTTGTATCTATTGCATAGTACATGTTGTATCTATTGTATTGTACAGGTTGTATCTTTTGTATTGTACATGTTGTATCTATTGTATTGTACATGTTGTATCTACTGTATTTTACATGTTATATCTATTGTATTGTACATGTTGTATCTATTGTAATGTAATTGTTGTATCTATTGTATTGTACATGTTGTATCTATTGTATTGTACATGTTGTATCTATTGTATTGTACATGTTGTATCTATTGTATTGTACATGTTGTATCTATTGTATTGTACATGTTGTATCTATTGTATTGTACATGTTGTATCTATTGTATTGTACATGCTGTATTTATTGTATTGTACATGTTGTATCTATTGTATTGTACATGCTGTATTTATTGTATTGTACATGTTGTATCTATTGTATTGTACATGTTGTATCTATTGTATTGTACATGTTGTATCTATTGTATTATACATGTTGTATCCATTGTATTGTACATGTTGTATCTATTGTATTGTACATGTTGTATCTATTGTATTGTAAATGTTGTATCTATTGCATTGTACATGTTGTATCTATTGTATTGTACATGTTGTATCTATTGTATTGTACATGTTGTATCTATTGTATTGTACATGTTGTATCTATTGTATTGTACATGTTGTATCTATTGTATTGTACATGTTGTATCTATTGTATTGTACATGTTGTATCTATTGTATTGTACATGTTGTATCTACTGTATTTTACATGTTGTATCTATTGCATTGTATATGTTGTATTTATTGTATTGTACATGTTGTATCTATTGTATAGTACATGTTATATCTATTGTATTATACAGGTTGTATCTATTGTATTGTACATGTGGCATCTATTGTATTGTACATGTTGTATGTATTGTATTGTACATGTTGTATCTATTGTATTGTACATGTTATATCTATTGTGTTGTACATGTTGTATTTATTGTATTGTACATGTTGTATCTATTGTATTGTACATGTTGTATCTATTGTATTGTACATGTTGTATCTATTGTATTGTACAGGTTGTGTCTATTGTTTGTACATGTGGTATCTATTGTATTGTACATGTTGTATCTATTGTGTTGTACATGTTGTATCTATTGTATTGTACAGGTTGCATCTATTGTATTGTACATGTTGTATCTATTGTATTATACATGTTGTATCTATTGTATTGTACACGTTGTATCTATTGTATTGCACTTGTTGTATCTATTGTATTGTACATGTTGTATCTATTGCATTGCACATGTATCTATTGTATTGTACATGTTATATCTATTGCATTGCACATGTATCTATTGTATTGAACTTATTGTATTGAACTTATTGTATCTATTGTATTGTACATGCTGTATCTATTGTATTGTATATGTTGTATCTATTTTATTGTACATATCGTATCAATTGTATTGTACATGCTGTATCTATTGTATTGTACATGTTATATCTATTGTATTGTATATGTTGTATCTATTGTATTGTACATGTTGTATCTATTGTATTGTATATGTTGTATCTATTGTATTGTACATATTGTATCAATTGTATTGTACATGTTGTATCTATTGTATTGTACATGTTATATCTATTGTATTTTACATGTTATATCTATTGTATTGTATATGTTGTATCTATTGTATTGTACATGTTGTATCTATTGTATTGTACATGTTGTATCAATTGTATTGTACATGTTGCATCTATGGTATTGTACATGTTATATCTATTGTATTTTACATGTTATATCTATTGTATTGTACATGTTGTATCTATTGTATTGTACAGGTTGTATATATTGTATTGTACATGCTTTATCTATTGTATTGTACATGTTGTATCTATTGTATTGTACAGCTGTATCTATTGTATTGTACACATTCTATCTATTGTATTATACCTGCTGTATCTATTGTATTGTACAGGTTGTATATATTGTATTGTACATGTTGTATCTATTGTATTGTACAGGTTGTATCTATTGTATTGTACAGGTTGTATATATTGTATTGTACAGGTTGTATATATTGTATTGTACATGCTGTATCTATTGTATTGTAGATGTTGTATCTATTGTATTGTACATGTTGTATCTATTGTATTGTACCTGCTTGTACAGGTTGTATATATTGGATTGTACATGTTGTATCTATTGTATTGTACATGTTGTATCTATTGTATTGTACATGTTGTATCTATTGTATTGTACATGTTGTATCTATTGTATTGTACATGTTGTATCTATTGTATTGTACATGTTGTATCTATTGTATTGTACATGTTGTATCTATTGTATTGTACATGTTGTATCTATTGTATTGTACATGTTGTATCTATTGTATTGTACATGTTGTATCTACTGTATTTTACATGTTGTATCTATTGCATTGTATATGTTGTATTTATTGTATTGTACATGTTGTATCTATTGTATAGTACATGTTATATCTATTGTATTATACAGGTTGTATCTATTGTATTGTACATGTGGCATCTATTGTATTGTACATGTTGTATGTATTGTATTGTACATGTTGTATCTATTGTATTGTACATGTTATATCTATTGTGTTGTACATGTTGTATTTATTGTATTGTACATGTTGTATCTATTGTATTGTACATGTTGTATCTATTGTATTGTACATGTTGTATCTATTGTATTGTACAGGTTGTGTCTATTGTTTGTACATGTGGTATCTATTGTATTGTACATGTTGTATCTATTGTGTTGTACATGTTGTATCTATTGTATTGTACATGTTATATCTATTGTGTTGTACATGTTGTATTTATTGTATTGTACATGTTGTATCTATTGTATTGTACATGTTGTATCTATTGTATTGTACATGTTGTATCTATTGTATTGTACAGGTTGTGTCTATTGTTTGTACATGTGGTATCTATTGTATTGTACATGTTGTATCTATTGTGTTGTACATGTTGTATCTATTGTATTGTACAGGTTGCATCTATTGTATTGTACATGTTGTATCTATTGTATTATACATGTTGTATCTATTGTATTGTACATGTTTCATCTATTGTATTGTACATGTTATATTTATTGTATTGCACATGTTGTATCTATTGTATTGTACATGTTATATCTATTGTATTGTACATGTTATATCTATTGTATTGTACATGTTGTATCTATTGTATTGTACATGCTGTATTTATTGTATTGTACATGTTGTAGCTATTGTATTGTATATGTTGTATCTATTGTATTGTACATGTTGTATCTATTGTATTGTACAGGTTGTATCTATTGTATTGTACATTTTATATCTATTGTATTGTACATGTTGTATCTATTGTATTGTACATGTTGTATCTATTGTATTGTACATGTTGTATCTATTGTATTGTACAGGTTGTGTCTATTGTTTGTACATGTGGTATCTATTGTATTGTACATGTTTCATCTATTGTATTGTACATGTTATATTTATTGTATTGCACATGTTGTATCTATTGTATTGTACATGTTATATCTATTGTATTGTACATGTTATATCTATTGTATTGTACATGTTGTATCTATTGTATTGTACATGTTGTAGCTATTGTATTGTATATGTTGTATCTATTGTATTGTACATGTTGTATCTATTGTATTGTACAGGTTGTATCTATTGTATTGTACATGTTATATCTATTGTGTTGTACATGTTGTATTTATTGTATTGTACATGTTGTATCTATTGTATTGTACATGTTGTATCTATTGTATTGTACATGTTGTATCTATTGTATAGTACATGTTATATCTATTGTATTATACATGTTATATCTATTGTATTGTACATGTTATATCTATTGTATTGTACAGGTTGTATCTATTGTATTGTACATGTTGTATCTATTGTATTGTACATGTTGTATCTATTGTATTGTACAGGCTGTATCTATTGTATTGTACATGTTGTATCTATTGCATTTTACATGTTATATCTATTGTATTGTACATGTTATATCTATTGTATTGTACATGTTGTATCTTTTCTATTGTACCTGCTGTATATATTGCATTGTACATGTCATATTTATTGTATTGTACATGTTGTATCTATTGTATTGTACTTATTGTATCAATTGTATTGTACATGTTGTATCTATTGTATTGTACATGTTGTATCTATTGTATTGTACATGTTGTATCTATTGTATTGTACATGTTGTATCTACTGTATTTTAAATGTTGTATCTATTGTATTGTACTTGTTGTATCTATTGTATAGTACATGTTGTATCTATTGTATTGTACATGTTGTATCTATTGTATAGTACATGTTGTATCTATTGTATTGTACATGTTGTATCTACTGTATTTTACATGTTATATCTATTGTAATTTACATGTTGTATCTATTGTATTGTACATGTTGTATCTATTGTATTGTACATGTTGTATCTATTGTATTGTACATGTTGTATCTATTGTATTTTACATGTTGTATCTATTGCACTGTATATGTTGTATTTATTGTATTGTACATGTTGTATCTATTGTATAGTACATGTTGTATATATTGTATTGTACATATTGTATCTACTGTATTTTACATGTTATATCTATTGTATGGTACATGTTGTATCTATTGTATTGTACATGTTGTATCTACTGTATTTTACATGTTATATCTATTGCATTTTACATGTTGTATCTATTGTATTGTACATGTTGTATCTATTGTATTGTACATGTTGTATCTACTGTATTTTACATGTTGTATCTATTGCATTGTATATGTTGTATTTATTGTATTGTACATGTTGTATCTATTGTATTGTACATGTTATATCTATTGTATTGTCCAGGTTGTATCTATTGTATTGTATATGTTGTATCTATTGTATTGTACAGGTTGTATCTATTGTATTGTACATGTTGTATCTATTGTATTGTACATGTTGTATCTATTGTATTGTACATGTTGTATCTACTGTATTTTACATGTTATATCTATTGTATTGTACATGTTGTATCTATTGTAATGTACATGTTGTGTCTATTGTATTGTACACGTTGTATCTACTGTATTTTACATGTTATATCTATTGTATTGTACATGTTATATCTATTGTATTGTACAGGTTGTATCTATTGTATTGTACATGTTGTATTTATTGTATTGTACATGTTGTAGCTATTGTATTGTACATGTTATATCTATTGTATTGTACATGTTGTATCTATTGCATTCTACATGTTATATCTATTGTATTGTACATGTTATATCTATTGTATTGTACATGTTGTATCTATTGTATTGTACATGTTGTATCTATTGTATTGTACATGTTGTATCTATTGTATTGTACATGTTGTATCTATTGTATTGCATATGCTGTATCTATTGTATTGTGCATGTTGTATCTATTGTATTCTACATGCTGTATCTATTGTAGTGTACATGCTGTATCCATTTAATTGTACATGTTGTATCTATTGTATTGTACATGTTGTATCTATTGTATTGTACATGTTGTATCTACTGTATTTTACAGGTTGTATCTATTGTATTGTACATGTTGTATCTATTGTATTGTACATGTTGTATCTATTGCATTTTACATGTTATATCTATTGTATTGTACATGTTATATCTATTGTATTGTACATGTTGTATCTATTGTATTGTACATGTTGTATCTATGGTATTGTACATGTTATATATATTGTATTGTACATGTTATATCTATTGTATTGTACATGTTGTATCTATTGTAATGTACTTATTGTATCAATTGTATTGTACATGTTGTATCTATTATCTATTGTATAGTACATGTTGTATTTATTGTATTGTACATGATGTATCTATTGTATTTTACATGTTGTATCTATTGTATTGTACATGTTGTATCTATTGCATTGTACATGTTGTATCTACTGTATTGTACATGTTGCATCTACTGTATTTTACATGTTATATTTATTGTATTGTACATGTTGTATCTATTGTATGGTACATGTTGTATCTATTGCATTGTACATGTTGTATCTACTGTATTTTACATGTTATATCTATTGTATTTTACATGTTATATCTATTGTATTGTACATGTATCTATTGTATTGTACATGTTGTATCTATTGTATTTTACATGTTGTATCTATTGCATTGTATATGTTGTATTCATTGTATTGTACATGTTGTATCTATTGTATAGTACATGTTATATCTATTGTATTGTACAGGTTGTATCTATTGTATTATACATGTTGTATCTATTGTATTGTACAGGTTGTATCTATTGTATTGTACAGGTTGTATCTATTGTATTGTACATGTTGTATCTATTGTATTGTACATGTTGTATCTACTGTATTTTACATGTTATATCTATTGTATTGTACATGTTGTATCTATTCTATTGTACATATTGTATCTATTGTATTGTACATGTTGTATTTATTGTATTGTACATGTTATATCTATTGTATTGTACATGTTGTATCTATTGTATTGAACTTATTGTATCAATTGTATTGTACATATTGTATCTATTGTATAGTACATGTTGTATTTATTGTATTGTACATATTGTATCCATTGTATTGTACATGTTGTATCTATTGTATTGTACATGTTGTATCTATTGTATTGTACATGTTGTATCTACTGTATTGTACATGATGTATCTATTGCATTGTACATGTTGTATCTATTGTATTGTACATGTTGTATCTATTGCATAGTACATGTTGTATCTATTGTATTGTACAGGTTGTATCTTTTGTATTGTACATGTTGTATCTATTGTATTGTACATGTTGTATCTACTGTATTTTACATGTTATATCTATTGTATTGTACATGTTGTATCTATTGTAATGTAATTGTTGTATCTATTGTATTGTACATGTTGTATCTATTGTATTGTACATGTTGTATCTATTGTATTGTACATGTTGTATCTATTGTATTGTACATGTTGTATCTATTGTATTGTACATGTTGTATCTATTGTATTGTACATGTTGTATCTATTGTATTGTACATGCTGTATTTATTGTATTGTACATGTTGTATCTATTGTATTGTACATGCTGTATTTATTGTATTGTACATGTTGTATCTATTGTATTGTACATGTTGTATCTATTGTATTGTACATGTTGTATCTATTGTATTATACATGTTGTATCCATTGTATTGTACATGTTGTATCTATTGTATTGTACATGTTGTATCTATTGTATTGTACATGTTGTATCTATTGCATTGTACATGTTGTATCTATTGTATTGTACATGTTGTATCTATTGTATTGTACATGTTGTATCTATTGTATTGTACATGTTGTATCTATTGTATTGTACATGTTGTATCTATTGTATTGTACATGTTGTATCTATTGTATTGTACATGTTGTATCTATTGTATTGTACATGTTGTATCTACTGTATTTTACATGTTGTATCTATTGCATTGTATATGTTGTATTTATTGTATTGTACATGTTGTATCTATTGTATAGTACATGTTATATCTATTGTATTATACAGGTTGTATCTATTGTATTGTACATGTGGCATCTATTGTATTGTACATGTTGTATGTATTGTATTGTACATGTTGTATCTATTGTATTGTACATGTTATATCTATTGTGTTGTACATGTTGTATTTATTGTATTGTACATGTTGTATCTATTGTATTGTACATGTTGTATCTATTGTATTGTACATGTTGTATCTATTGTATTGTACAGGTTGTGTCTATTGTTTGTACATGTGGTATCTATTGTATTGTACATGTTGTATCTATTGTGTTGTACATGTTGTATCTATTGTATTGTACAGGTTGCATCTATTGTATTGTACATGTTGTATCTATTGTATTATACATGTTGTATCTATTGTATTGTACACGTTGTATCTATTGTATTGCACTTGTTGTATCTATTGTATTGTACATGTTGTATCTATTGCATTGCACATGTATCTATTGTATTGTACATGTTATATCTATTGCATTGCACATGTATCTATTGTATTGAACTTATTGTATTGAACTTATTGTATCTATTGTATTGTACATGCTGTATCTATTGTATTGTATATGTTGTATCTGTTTTATTGTACATATCGTATCAATTGTATTGTACATGCTGTATCTATTGTATTGTACATGTTATATCTATTGTATTGTATATGTTGTATCTATTGTATTGTACATGTTGTATCTATTGTATTGTATATGTTGTATCTATTGTATTGTACATATTGTATCAATTGTATTGTACATGTTGTATCTATTGTATTGTACATGTTATATCTATTGTATTTTACATGTTATATCTATTGTATTGTATATGTTGTATCTATTGTATTGTACATGTTGTATCTATTGTATTGTACATGTTGTATCAATTGTATTGTACATGTGCATCTATGGTATTGTACATGTTATATCTATTGTATTTTACATGTTATATCTATTGTATTGTACATGTTGTATCTATTGTATTGTACAGGTTGTATATATTGTATTGTACATGCTTTATCTATTGTATTGTACATGTTGTATCTATTGTATTGTACAGCTGTATCTATTGTATTGTACACATTCTATCTATTGTATTATACCTGCTGTATCTATTGTATTGTACAGGTTGTATATATTGTATTGTACATGTTGTATCTATTGTATTGTAC